>JAKOOJ010000002.1:116022003-117315128 GCA_022577455.1 Arizona elegans
CTCGAGGTTTTTTTCCTGTCCCACATATCTGAATTGTGATATTTTTATTATAAAAACTGAACTAAACAGAATATATTTTTCTTCTCTAGATAAGTGCAACAGGTGCAGCTGTCCCCCACAATGAAAGCATATCGCTTTTGAAGAT
Organism: Arizona elegans; assembly: GCA_022577455.1. Lineage (NCBI taxonomy): Eukaryota > Metazoa > Chordata > Lepidosauria > Squamata > Colubridae > Arizona > Arizona elegans. The sequence continues at coordinate 116,022,149 of JAKOOJ010000002.1, forward strand.
AAATTCTTTTCAAAAGGGAGAAAAAGAGAGGGAATTCTAGTGGCTGAATACATAGCAATTCAAATAACAGTGTTAAAGATTTATATACATTCTCAGAGAGTTAAATATTTCACATTCCCTTGGATTCGTTTTTTTAAAAAAATACATGTTTTTGTTTTCCCTCTTGTTTATGAATACATTTGAGAAAGAAAGAAAGAAAGAAAGAAAGAAAGAAAGAAAGAAAGAAAGAAAGAAAGAAAGAAAGAAAGAAGTTAACAAACATATAGTCAAATGAAATTCACACCCATTACACCATTTCTGATCAAATTTAACTGGTGGAATATGGTTGTCTTATAAAAGCCTTTATGAACTCTATTGAATTTCATCTGGTAAAGATCTGCAAATGCATTGTGACATTTCTTATTATGTGAAATTTAGTGGCAATTTTACTTCTAGGTTGTTTCAACTTCAGTTGTTCAAGAGAGGCAATGACTAATGTCAACTTAGTCTTAAAATGTGAGCTCATGGTTCTGTAGGATTTGTGGAAGAGTAACTAGAAACCCACATACACACTCTTTCAAACTTTTTTGAAAGTCCTATTTAAATATCATTTACTTGTTTTATGAAACTCTTTAAATCAGAGGCCATGGATTGTTCTTTAAACACATATACAAAAAAAAAACAAAAAGTAAATGATGATGGTATTTGTAGGAAATTCTGGTTCTGTTTAGGAATACCAGGCTTGTTTAAATGTCCCTCCTGCCCAATATATGAACTTGAACATAACACAAAGCTGAAGATCCTTTTTTTTCTGTAACATTTATTGCAGTTTTTAAAGGTCAAATTACTATATTTCACATCCTGTACTTTGAGAATAAAATAGGGATTTTTTAAAATGATTCTTGAGGATCCAGCCTATCCTAAGATTATCTTCAGAATAGATGTCTATGGAGGTTCTCAGTCATCCAGGTCATGGTTGCCCCAAAGATGCTTTTTCAAGAGGTAACTGGACTTTCTGGTTTTTCTTGAAGACGTTTTGCTTCTCATCCAAGAGGCTTCTTCAGCTCTGATTCTGGAAGTCCCATAAGATCTGAGCCTTGTTATTCTCCATGACCTCCTGTGGAGTTTTCCATCTTGGGAGGGTCTGGTATTTATCTGTATATCCATCTATCTGTCTATATCAGATATTCCAACACATAGTGACAGGGTGTAAGATGCAGCAGGACCATCACACACTGAATGACACAACTAAGTAGCCATGGCAGGGGTGAAATGCTCCCGGTTCGGACCAGATCATGTGATCCGGTAGCAATTGTGGTAGTTGGTTTGGAGAACCAGTAGCGATGGTGGTGCGAGGCTCCGCCCACCTGCCCAGGTGTTGTTACTTCCTGGTTTTAACCAGGAAGTAATGTGTTTTTTACACTCTGTGCATGCGCAGAAGGTTTTACGCACGTGCAGAGGGTCTGCGTGTGCATGTGATCCATGAGTGCGTGCGAGCGAAGCAAGCCAGCAAGCCAAACCAGTAAGGAAGGTAAGTAGATTTCACCCCTGAGCTATGGCTAGACCATCCCAAGACCAGATGGCAGATTTCATAGAGAGTAATAGAGAATAACAAGGTATCTCTCTTGTGATACCTTCCTTTAGAATTTAATTGACATGTAGGGAGTCAGGGAGGCCTTAGATCAGAATAAACAGGTGAAGTTAGGTGAAGTTAGATTTTGACTTAGGGATGGGCTACTACAGTTTAATTTTATTTTTTTTAAATGTTACCAGGTATTAAGAATACTTTCTTGGAGTCTATTTCCCATAAAATAAAATATTTGACTTTGTGCAGATACTCCAGACTGGATCCAGGTCACATACAAGCTTTATTTTTATAGGGAAAAATGCTTATATCATGAAATATCCCTACTGAATTTATGCCTGTCTTTCTTTCTTTTGTTCTCAAATGAGAAAACAGCCACAGCCTTGTTGCTGCCATGAACAGATTTCTTATCACCTGTCCAAGATCCTGTGATTGAGATTATCAATAGTAGTCTGATCACCAGGAATCACTTTGATTTGAGGACAGACTTGTCAATCACTGCATTCAATTTTGCTTTTTCTTTCTCTTCCCACAGTGACATTTTATAGAAGTGTCAGATATTTTTTTTCCCCTCCTTCACAAAGAATAACATTTGTAATGCACTGGAATAAAATATTAGAATAAGACTTTCTGCAGGTGATTTTGGGTAGATCTGAGAGATCAGCTGTGCATGATAAAATGACAAGCTTTTCTAAATATTCCTGATCCACCTTGGCATTTGGGCGTTGTGTGGCTTTGGAACCCAATCATTAATTTAAAAACTGGGAGGGAACATGGAATTGAATCCAGGTGATGGCTAGTTCCGCTTTGAGAGAGGATGTTATCTAAGATGGCCATCGCTGGACCTTAATATTCTATGTTGGAATACAGAATGACAGAATTGAAAGGGATCTTGGAGAACTTTTAGTACAACCCCTTGCTTAAGCAGGAGACTCTACACAATTCTGGACAAATGGCTGTCCAATCTCTTCTTAAAGAAGATGAAGCACCCACAACTTCTGGAGGCAACTCATTCCACTGATTAATTGTGATCAGTATCAGAAAACTTTTGATCAACTTCCACCATGGGAAAGGATGTCAGAAATTCGTCTTGCTGTAGCAATAGCAATAGCACTTAGACTTACAGTACATACAACTTCACAGTGCTTTACAATCCTCTCTAAGTGGTTTACAGAGTCAGCATATTACCCACAACAATCTGGGTCCTCATTTTCCCCACCTCAGAAGGATGGGAGGCTGAGTCATCCTTGAGCCTGGTGAGATTTGAACTGCCAAATTGCAGGCAGCTGGCTGGCAGCAGAAATAGCCTGCAGTACTGCACTCTAACTACTGCACCACCACAGCTATAGTTTTAGAGAGTCCTGGAGGAAGTAGATTATCTCTACCCCTTTCCCTTGTCTTTTGGAACATCATCCTTCCAGAGGTCAGGTTAGCTTAAACCTGCTGGCCTTTCTCAGAGCTTTAAAAACGTGGTTTTGTGTCCTAGCCTAGGGCCTCAGATGAGGGTCAAAGTCTGCCTGTTGGTGACATTAATGATGAGTTTTCATAATTCCCAGATGCTGTGTGTTTTATGTCTTTTATGCTACGTCATGGAGGCCATAGCACTCTTTATCTTGAGGTGAGCCAGTTTTTCCATTTAAATGGGATACCCATTTCTCTTTTTACCAAACAATTAAAAAAAAAAACATCAGGAAGTTAATTTTGTATTTTTGCATATTGGACTTCTATTTATATGAATAGAAATCAATTTATAGCATTACTAGATCTTTTTTGAAACAAGAAAATATCATTAAATATAAAGGAGAGCCTTTAGCCATCTCCCCCCCACCCCCATGTATTCCTGATCCGGTAGCTCTTTAAAGTGTACCCTGAACTTCATATTTTCTGTGCTTATACATAAAATGTCCAAACAAATGTAATGGGTAGAGATAGAAAAGAAAACACACATATGTGTACAAATAGTTTAAGTCCCAGGAATTTGCTTAATGGAAGCAATTCACATTTCATTGCTTCCTCTATACCAAATGATATAATTTATATTTGCTGATAAAGAAATAAGCAAATCATCATAAATATAAATTTGGTATAAAATGGTTTGTTGTGAATGTGACTGCTTGAGGGCTCCTGCAGTATGCTCCCTCCCATATTTGGAACATTATTTGTGACTCCACCTCAGGGAGCAAAACTTTGGGACTGTGACTAAAAAAGTATCAACTACAGATTTCCCCCCATTATCCTCTGTCCAATGAAATTAGGGAAATTTATGATCCTGGAGAAATAGGCAAAACACAAGTAGTCCTTGACTTACAACAGTTCATTTAATGACCATTCAAAGTTACAACAGCACTGAAAAAAGTGACTCATGACCGTTTTTCACAGTTACGATTCTTGCAGCATCCCCATGGTCACGTGATCAACATTTTGATACTTGGCAACTGACCCATATTTATGACGGTTGCAGTATCTCGGAGTCACGTGATCATGGAGGTCTTCTAGTCCAACCCCCTGCACAAGCACGAAACCCTATATCATTCTGGACAAATGGCTGTCCATTCTCTTCTTAAAAACCTCTAGTGACCCACAAGGCAAGTTGTTCCAATGGTTAATTGTTCTAACTGTCAGGAAATTTCTCTTTAGTTCTAGGTTGCTTCTCACCTTGATCAGTTTCCATCCATTGTTTCTTGTCCTGCTTTCAGATGCTTTGGAGAATAGGTTGACCACCTCTTCTTTGTGGCAGCCCCTTAGGGAAATTGTTGGAAAAGCAGGCTTCCTTTCAGATGAAAATCCACCTCTTAAGGTAGAAGATTTCTTTCTTCAGTAGGTCTGAAGCCTTGAATACCTAGCATCTTTGCTAGAGCCCCTAAATGATGCATCTGAAGCAATCACACATGTGCATTTCTTTCTGGATCTGTGGATCCCTAAATTATTCATGTGAAAAATGTGCGGTTCATTAGCCCTCACAATATCACTTTCTTGCTGTGAATCCAGAAGTGAGAATGGGAAGTCAGATGACATCTGAATAAGGTACATGTTATATTCACAGCAACCTGCTGCTACTTTTGACGGGGCATAATTGATGTTGCTCTTTAGCTAAACAACTGCAGCTGGTTACAAGGTGAAGATTAATTTTTTTTTAAAAAAAAGGAAAGAAGCACTGTATCATTTATTTATTTTTTTAAAAAAGAAACAGATTGAAAAAAATCATCTTTTGTAAATTAAAAAAAACAAAACAGATTTCTTGCTATAGGTAAGAATATGACTTTGGGGAATGCACAGCTTTTGTTTCAGAACGCTTATTCCTGTCTCCCTGCAGGTTTCATGGAAAATTCTTGGAAAGACCAAGTTTTATGTTGCCAGTCTGCTCACCTGCCAAATGCCCATCCAGGCCATAAAGCCTTCTTTACCTCTAGGCTCAAAAAGCTCATTGGCAGTGATTCATGACGGTACCATTTTTAGCCAGATGGCGGCTTTGCATCATTCTTTTTCCATGTCTTGGAGCAGCGAGAAACGGTAAATCCGCCTAACTTTTGGAGAATAAATACATTTTGAAAAGGAAAAAAAAAATCTAAGAACTTGAATTTCCACAAATATGCTTAGATCGGCATTGCATCTAATCGTTACCTTGGGGCAGGTTAGGGATCAGCGATGGGGGATAGCAAATTTTATACAGGTACAGATTTTTCTGCAGGGTCAAAAGCAGATTGATAGAACTTTAAACTCAAGGCCCTTGACTTAGTGGTTTAACAACAAGACTGGAATACATTCTGTTTATGCCTCATCGCTTGTTGCATAGCACCAATACACGGGAGAGGAATTGGGAAGTCAAACCAAATATTCCTCTGTTGCTGCTGAGAAAATGACACCTGAACTAGAGGGAGAATTTCACAACCCCAAACCAAGGGAGACTCTGCTGTGCTTCACTTCCCATCCTTCAAAAGGTGTTTGATCCTCAGATAAAGCATTTGTTAATACTTTAAAGATTTCAACTTAAGATCTATAAAGAGTCCTTTCTTTTCCTTTCCTATTTTTTTTCCTTCTTGAGGTAGAAAACTACCATATGCGATGATTTTTCTTAAGTATGAAATTTTCTTCAATACCTGAAGCACAGTATTGCCCTCAAGGCTTTGCGGATAAGCAGTGTATTGCTGAGGAATTTTAAAACTTCAGCTTTAGGGAGGAAGGGGAGGGAGAAGAGAAGAGAGGAAAAAGAGAATTTCTGTTTTCAATTATTTTATTTGTCGATCTTTTTCACTTAATCCTCATCAAAATGATGCTTTACAAATGCTATTTTAATCAATGTTAACCAGTGCTACTTTTCTTTCCTTCTTTCCTTCCTTCCTTCCTTCCTTCCTTCCTTCCTTCCTTCCTTCCTTCCTTCCTTCCTTCCTCAGGAACTTTTGAACAGATGTAAAAGTAGAGAAGTTCCTACAAATTAAACTTTTCATAGCTTAATTCTAGTAAAACTCACAGCATTTTTTTTTTTTTTTTTGCAGGTGATGTGTCGAATTGAAAGGGAGTAGATATATAGAGAATTTTTGGGTATGGTGAGAAATATTAAAGAATTGGGTTTTGTCACTCTTTTTCATCTTCCATAATATGGTCTTTTATGCAATATTTTTATACTATCACGCTCAGATTATTTAAGAGTTTAGTTTTTGAATTGGTATCAAAAGGTCAGCTCCTCTTTTGGAGTGTGTGTGCGCGAAAGGAAAGTATATTTAATTTAATGCTGTTAATAAAAAGGGGGAGATTGAACAAGGGGAGGACTGTATCAGTGCTGGAAACAGTAGAGTTGAGATAGGAGAAATGCTCTTCTCAGGGGTTGTGCCAAAATTATGAAATGCTCTGCTTCAATAAATTAGATTTGAATCAAGCATTGATTCAATATGCAAAGGACATTTTAGATGTCATCTCTGATTTTGCTGTCATCATAGTTTGCATTTTAAAATGTTTTTAAAATTTTTTAAATCTTGGAATTTATTTGAAATGTGCCTCACCGAAGACAGCTTGCCACGGTTCAGGATGTAAGCGCTCTCCTTCCCTTCTCTATCACACATTCTACCAAGCTCCCATCACACTTTTCCCCCCGTGTCCAATTAAGCTTCAACATATTGTCATCTTCAGATGACTTTATCACCTCTTTACACGGTCTGCCTATCAGAACATTTTTGGCATGGCACGGCTAACATTACTTTGGGATTCATTTATGTCCTCAGCTCTCTCTTTAAAAAAACAAAAACAAAAACCCCTTCCTCTCTTTTGCACTAATGAAAGGTTCCCCTTCTGTGCTGGTCCTGCTAGCACAACTGGGACTCAACTCATTTTCAGCACTCTGAATACAAGCTAAAATTATATTGAAATACTGAACAGTCTGGGCAGATATATGCCTTTTAGCAATAGGTGGATGATTCTGCTCCAGAAATAAAAGTTAGATGGCAAAGCTACACATACCACATTTTAGACTTATTTTTCCCAGCTTGCCTGTTTCTCAACAAACTATCTGGCTTCTCTCCTAACAGAGTATTGCTAGCTAGCCGCAGTTACAACATGACCAATGCTGTCAATCATTAAGGGTTTATTTCCAGGATGAGCCAAGCTTGCCATTCAGCTATGCCAGATCAAAGGCCTTCTTGACTATTGTTGCAACCTGCTTCTCAAACAGAAACTGAGGAGCCTGGGTTGCCCATTAACTCAGTCTGGGGAATGGTACCCAATCTGGCATTAATAAGTATGCTCACAGTGCTAAAATCCAGAGTCATTCAATCTTGTTAAGTTTGTGTTGGAGCCAATTCCTCTCCATTCAAAGTCTCACAGCCTTCAGCCCTGGGAGAGAATCTTGATAGTATTGCTTTGGGCAGAGATCTTCAAACTTACAGAAGTCTTCTCATCTCTATATTACTCAAATTCTCCAGTTTTCCTGTGTGTCACCTTTCACTTGGTAAAATGATGCACCATGGGGTAACAATTTTTGAGCCAAGGTACTTCAGTTGGTCTAAATTACACAATGCATCCAAAATCCAGGATCCATGACTTTGTTGAAGTGAACTGAAATTTTGGAAATTTTATAAAAACCTTTTATGACTTAAAATATAAAACATTTTAGGATGTAATGCAAAATGTCATAAAAATATTTCCTGTGTTCAAATCCTGATGTTTGACAATGCCGCACAATGTACCCAGGCCATTTTCCGTGCAGATATAAGATATATACATCTCTGAATATCTCTCTGAATTCTTAATATTTTTTTTCAAGTACATTAGAAACGTCACCATTGTTGAAGGCAGTGAGGAATCTAATAAGAAAATATCTCTGAAATGGATCATGGGTTGTTTAATTATAAACTATGAACAATTTTTTTTTTTTGAAATTGAACTTTGAATCTGGAAGCAGATTGTCTTAGGTGGTCAGTGAATATTGAATTAGAAACTTAAATTAAATCATGCCTGCTTTGAATTTCTAATTCTAATCATAACAGGGCTGATTTTTCTTATCAGTCATTTTTTTTTAAAAAAAAAACTAGGGATAATGGTATGCCTTTCCAATTCTACCTTCCCTTTCTAATGTGCTATTTGTGCCAATTATCTCATGGATACAGCTAGTTATTTCCACTTAGCATGGCAATTCTGAATTTTTGAACTTGGTCTTCTGCCAGGTTAAAGGACTATCTTCTGGTCTTTATCGCTTAATTAGTAAGTGGAAAACACCTTGTTTTCATTTAAGGTACTACTCTGTGGTGGTAAATTATGGGTTGAAAGATGAAAAGACACAGAAACCAAGTGAGAGCAGTTTCTTGGAACTGAGGAATAGTTGAAATGGAGAACCTCCCTAACCCACAAAATAAAATAGCACAGAAAACAACACAGTTGTTGGATTCAATTATTTTCTTAAAGTTTTTTTTTTCATAGTAGCTGACTCAGATGAAGCAAGACTCGTCCAGCTTGAGAATTATGATAGAAAATATACCACACACATTCAAACAGCAATACAGGTAAATTACAGGGGTTTTTAAACTAATTTTTTTAAAAAAGCAGATAACAAGATTAAATGATCGATTTACAGGGGTTATTATGCAGAAATCATTTACAATTTGTAGTCAAATTATAAGTAAGCTAAGTATCAAAACTGCTTATTTTGTAGATTTCTATTTCCATTCAGCATATAAATCTGTGAGGTTTTTTTTTTTAAAAAAGATCTATAATACGAGGTTAGATCCTACACTATCCCCATAAGTGGGATTTTTGGAATGGAATGCAAAGAAGATTAAAAAAAATTCTCCATAAAGAAAACCTCAAGCCATTCAACAAACTTGTTTAAGAACAAAACAAAGCTTTTTGTATTCTTTTCCAACAATTTTTGTTTATCTCTGGATTATAGTGGAGCAGATGTTGTGATCAAGTGGCTGTAGAAAGGTTTTATTGTTTGAGATAATTTGCAGCAAAGAAACAGCAGTCTTTTATATTAAATATTTTTCTGTTCATGCATTTTAGAAAGAGGGAGATTACTTTGGCTCTTTTAATTTTGATTTCTATTCTAGTTTATACTTGGTGTTTTTCTTTCCTTGCCTGTATCCCAAACTTTTATTGTGGCTAGTTTTCCTATTCAATGTTTTCAGTGTTTTATCTATAGTTTTTCATATTTTTTCTTTTTAGTTCTTTAAACTATTTCTTTGATTAAATGAAAATAGTTTTCTTAATACGTGCAAGTATTATTTTTTTTTATTTTTAAGGTTTTTTTCTTCATTTATATCATTTGAGATATTTGTTGAATAAGAAAGATCTTAAAAGTCCTTTCTGAGCCTTAAGATACTCGGCAATTTATACTCTATTTTTTTTTTCTTTTAACCATAACTTTTCACGTGAGAAAAATCTTTTATCTAGAAAATAAAAATACCTGTTAGTGAAAGTTCAAAACCAGTTAGAATTATTGTAAATTCGATGAGTAAATCTTCTAAATTTGTAGTTGAACAAGAAATAAATGATCTAGAGATGATTTTTAATATTAGTGATTATAGTCTAATAATTATATTGTATCTATTAATTGTTATACCTCCATTATAGACCATCTGGATGCTTTACATAGGTATTTTGAAATCTTTTTTAGTTTGGCTGTGAATCAATTGATCATAGCTGGGGATTTTATTCACATTTGAGAACCTTTTTCAGATGCATGACTGCTTCAAACAATATAATTATATACATAGAAAATACTACATTTTTTTGTGTTAAGAGTTTAGTTTGGTGGATATATGGCAATTTAAAAAACCCCACACAGAAAGAATATACTTTTTCTTTTCCAGTTCCATATCTGACTTATTCTTGAGTAAGGTGACCAGATTTTAACATTGGTAAAGAGGGACATTGTGGGCGTGGCTTATTTTGTGGGCGTGGCTAGCTGGTCATGTGACTGGGTGGGCGTGGCTAGCTGGTCATGTGACTGGGTGGGTGTGGCTAGCTGGTCATGTGACCGGGTGGCCATGGCTATGCGTATAGGGTAAGGTGAACAGATTTTAACATTGGTAAGAAGGACACCATTGTGGGCGTGACTTATTGTGTGGGCGTGGCTTGGAGGCCATGTGACTGGGTGGGCGTGGCTAGCTGGTCATGTGACCGGGTGGCCATGGCTATGTGTATAGGGACTACTCAGAGGGCTGAAAAGTCATTTCTGACAGGTCCTCACACTTTTGACTGGTCCTCACACTTATGACCATCCTCACATTTATGCCCGTGCAGCATTCTTAACAACCATGTCACTCATTTCACAACTGCTTCTCTTCACCATGGTGACAAGATAGGGCAAAAACGTAAAATGTGAGGACAGTCGTAAGTTCGAGGACTGGTCAAAAGTGTGAGGACCAGTCAAAAATAACTTTTTCAGCCCTCTGAGTAGTCCATATGCACAAAAGGACTAACCAGAGGGCTGAAAAAAGTCATTTCTGACAGGTCCTCGCACTTTTGACTGGTCCTCACACTTATGACCATCCTCATATTTATGCCCATGCAGCATTCTTAACAACCATGTCACTCATTTCACAACTGCTTCTCTTCACCATGATGACAAGATAGGGCAAAAATGTAAAATGTGAGGACAGTCGTAAGTTCGAGGACTGGTCAAAAGTGTGAGGACCAGTCAAAAATAACTTTTTCAGCCCTCTGAGTAGTCCATATGCATTAAAGGATACAGCAATAGAGAGGGATGAAGGAATGGAAATTAGAGTAGGAGTGAGGGTAAGAGAGGGAGGAAGAGAGGAGGAGAAGGAGAAAGGAAGAGGAAGTAGGGAGGAGAAAAAGAGGGTGGGGGAAGAGAAAGTAAGAAGGAAAGAAAAGAGAGTGGTGGTAGGTTTGAGGAGAAAGATTGCTGTACAATAAAAAAGATGAAAGGGAAGAAAGCCAACCCCAAGCAAATATAAAGATATTAAGATTAAGAATGAATTGTTAAACTTTAAAGAATAAAAGAGAACAAATATGAATAAATAGCAATAATTAGAAACACACATACAAACATGCAATGTATTTTCTTTGAACAGAATATTTGGCTGGTTCACAAATTTAAACAGCGTTTAGTCATTTCAATTAAATTTACAATTTCTATATTTCCTTTTTGCCATATTTATTCCTCATCTATTTTTTTTAAAAAACAATATTACCCTTCATCCTCATCTCTAATCTTAATCAAATTCAATTTTTCCCTTCTATTCTATATTATACCCCTTCCCATTGTCATCTATTTTTATATCCATCCTCACATTGGTTAATTATGTAATTATGTAATACAGTTGTTTAATACAAATTCAACATTTTAATATAAATCAATTAGTTATATAACTATCTTTTTTGTATATTAATCAATATGAACATGAATATTCCAATTATTTCCATGCAATCCAATTTCTTACAAATCAATTAATTATATTTACCAATAATAATAAACCAAATAATTTCCCCCATATATTCCTCCAAACCACAACTTAACCATTTCTGCTTTCAACACAATATACAATTATTAATAGTATCTCAATTATTACAATTCCCTAGTTAAATAGAGCTTTTTTCCTTTTGTGTTTTAAAATCTTGAACTCTCCTCTTTTGCCCAAAATTTCCCATTGTTTGCAATTTTGTACCTACCTTTTTTGGTGAGGAAAAAGAAAAAGAAAAAGAAAGAAATCTCTCTCTGCCTCATTTTGTCATGTTGCAGGTTTAGTTTCGCTTTCGCCTTTGTTTTCAGTATAGCTAGGGGGGGGGGGGGGAATCTGCTCCAGGAACTTTTTACAGCTTTTTGCAGCTAATTAACCTAGCGGAAGCTGTTAACAGGGGCTGTTTTTTCTATTTTTGCAGGCATGGGTCTATTCATTTTTTTTTTAACACTGATCAGCTGTAGGTCGGCCCTTTGAAGCCCCGCGGCAAGAGTTTAAAGAGTTTTTTTTCCCTCTAGCCATCAGCGGGGATTCAGGAGGCAGAATGAAAAATCGGGACTTTTTTAAAACGCCGCGGGACGCGGGACAAATTGCTCAAAAGCAGGACTGTCCCGCCAAAAGCGGGACATCTGGTCACCTTATTCTTGAGTGATTTATTCCTTGGTTTTTAGTTTCTTCATTGGATAGCTTGATGTAATATACATCTCATTACAATATCTAATCATGCTGAAGTAATCCTCTCAGACAATATAAGAAAAAATCATCCTATTTAAAATCTTTCATTATCAAAAGATAAACTTTTTGTAAAGCAGATGAAATAAAAGATTAAATTGCTTTTAAAAAATAAACAGATGCACTGCAACTGTAATGGCCGATTCAGTTGTTTTTTAGCACATATATTGGTGGCCATAATGTTGCAAATGATTCATAGGAAAGAAATAAAACATAACTATGAGACAATTTTGAAAATATAGTAAAGAAACTTTTGTGCACACTACATTATAACCATATACAGCTTTCATGAGTATTAAATGGGAACCTAATTTTCTTTATGCATATGATAGAATATATTCATTTAATCACATAAAGCAAGCATGCCGAAAACAAGGGGAAAGGACCTACAAGTTATTGTCCTGTCAGCTAAAAACATCAATAATGAAGTAATATCATTTCTATTCTTAAGGAAACACCAAACACCATGAATGAATAATATCATTTTTACTCTTAGGGATGCTCAAAGCAAAGTATATAATGACTTTGATCTTATAAATACAGATTTAACATTTTTATTACACTGGTCAAAGGCTACTGAGTAATAACTATAATTCTTCCAAAAATTATATCGTGCGTGATGGGAATGATTATTCTACTATACCTTTACCTATACCTATTCACAAAATAATATATACAATAAAACCTATCAAAACAAGGAAAACTGCTGCTTCTAATGGTTAAGTTACTAACTTACCTTCTCTATATTACTGGAAAATTGCAATTACACTTTTCTGAATAAGAAAAAAAAATCAGCATCCATTAATGAAGCTTTTGTAATTGTGACTTGTAAAGATTCTGCTCATAGTACACTATCCTCTCATTTCTTTGTGACATGTCAAAGTCAATGTTTTGATAGTGACTCTGGCAATTTGTATGCAGTGTTCAAAAACAGGAAAAGTTTGGCAAGTTTGTACTGTGGCTTCCTCTTTCACTTGAACAATAGCAGACACTTCATATTGTCTTGTAAGTCCCATATTAAAAAGTATTATGTATCTATCCATCATCTCTTACTCTTTCCTATTTAAACATACATGATAGTAGTCCGTCAGCTTCTAACATTTACTTATACATAGTTATTATAGTAACTTATATCATGTAACAGTATAATCATAACCATAAGTTTATTTGTCAAGCATATATAAGATAACAGGTAAAAGTATAAAATAATTTGAATACATGAAAAGAGTAAGAGTAAAAAGGAATTTTAGGACAGGGACAGTAGGCACGCTGGTGCACTTATGCACGCCCCTTACAGACCTCTTAGGAATGGGGTGAGGTCAACAGTAGACAGTTTAAGGTTAAAGTTTTGGGGGTTTGGGGAAGAAACTACAGAGTCAGGTAGTGCATTCCAGGCATTGGCCACTGTTACTGAAGTCATATTTTCTGCAATCGAGTTTGGAACGGTTTACCTTGAGTTTGTATCTATTATTTACAAATTTATATTATTGTTGTGGTTGAAGCTGAAGTAGTCATTGACAGGAAGGACATTGTGGCAGATAATATGTATATATATTATTATATATATTATTATGTATATATATTATATATGTTATTATGCATACCAATAATATTAGTATTCATAATAACATTTTCCCAGCTTCTAGTTTCTAGCTCTATTTTCTAATTATTAATAAAACAAATCCCATATTAAGATGTATTCTACTGTATAATTATCCATCATCTCTTGCCCTTAAGACAATTTCTGAGCTTGTATAGAGGAACAACAACAAAAACAGATAGAAGGCTTTAGCAGGCACAGCAAAACACAGCTTAAATTTATTAGCAATTTGTTAGCAAAAAAAAATTCCCCCCATCCTCTGTCGTGAGAACTAGCTCTTTTTTTTTCGAACCAGAAATTTCTCTTGGGCTTTCTACATCTTGGATGTTCTAGAAAATGAATTATGAGATTCAACAAGAGCTAGATAGCCCTTTTTTTCCAGGGTCTATCTACAGCAAATCTTCAGCCTTCATTTAAAAGGACACCACATGTTGCTATTTCTAGCAAGAAGGAGAGGGGGAGGTTCAGATAATCTCCCTGAGGGAATGTTGACTGATCATTTCTGCCATGAGAATGACAGTCTGAAATATTGAGAATGCAGGCAGATATTTGCCATCGAAATCCCCCATTAAAACATCTTTTGCTTTTGCTTTCACAATTTGGTCAAGACAATAGAAGCATTGAAAAGCTCTTGAATTACTGTCAACACTGACATGTATTTTGGACAATTCCATATCTGCAGTATTATTATTATTATTTGTATTGACAACCAAAAAGCATTGTTAAGGTAAATATTGCATACCTGAAAGAACTATGCAATAAAGAATTGGAACATCCTTTTATTTCAAATCAATACGAAAGGTTTTTAAAGAATAATAAGTATGTTTTCAAGGATTTTAGGAGATTAACTGAACAAAAGATGCTTTTGTGTTTTATTTTGGAGACTTATAATGTTTGAAAACTGTTGCTCGGAAATATAAACTGTTTAGTGGCAACATACTTGCTTATTTGTGTTGGAAAGTTTTGCTGGGCTGGGTTAGGGTCTTACATAAAATATGGTTTTCTTGTCATTTTCTTTAATATTGTTAACTTTGTTAGTATGATTGTGGGAAGGGTAATAAGATTAAAAGATATGATTATAATTTTGATTTATATACTCCAAATTTGGACTTAGGATACAGGTAGTCCTTGACTTACAACAGTTCATTTAATGATTGTTCAAAGTTACAATTGCACTGAAAAAGTGACTTATGAACATTTTTTACACTTACAACCATTGCAGCTTCTCCATGGTCAAATTTTGATGTGATCAAAATTTGGACGCTTGGCAACTGGCATGTTCTTATGATGGTTTGCAGGGTCCTGAGGTGATATGATCACCTTTTGCGACCTTCTTACAAGCAAAGTCAATGGGAAAGCCAAAATCACTCAACATCTTGGAATGATGGTATGTGCTCTTTCTCGGCTTATGAACACGCTCTTTCTTAATGGAATGGAAAACTAATCAATATTTCTCTGGGTGGTCAGGGTTGAGTGTTGCATTTAAATACTGAGTGTCTTTATATGTACAATGATTTTGTTGTTCTACTTTACATTTCCTTTTGGCCTGTTTTTGTTTTGTTTTTTTTAAATGTTGCTTAACCTAGAACTTCTGAAATTGAAAACCGTGGCTTAATTTTGCCTCCAAAGGATAAAATGAAGCTTGGGATAAATCCCATGTTTAGTTTTACTATGTCTATTTTCAGAATTGCTGATATTAATTTGTGTAATTTATGTAAGGAAAGGAATATAGGAGCAGGAAGGTTTATATCACCAAAGCTACTGGACTAGACTAGACCAGACTATTTTTCATTGGCCAAGTGTGATTGGGCAGCAAGGAATTTGTGTGTGGTTCATAAGCTCTCAGTATACATACAAGCAGCAAAGTGATAAATCATAAATCATAAGATACAAACATAAATACTAAGATACAACCAATAAAGTGATACAAATAGGAGTAGGCAATAGGCAATAGGAAAGATGAGAAGGATAATAGTAATACAGCCCTGCGACATGGTTAGATATCCTTAGGCATAGGCAGTGCTATGGGAATTATGTGTTTAGTAAATTGATGGTCTCTCTCTCTCTGTGTGTGTGTGTGTGGGGGAAATGTGTGTTTAGTTCCCAGAATTGTTTCTCATCTTTCTCATACTGTATATTTGAGTATGCTCTAAAATATACTTGTAGATATTTAAAAGTATCCAAGTTGAGATGAATTGCCATTTCAGCTCCAGCAAATAGAATCAATGATGAGAGATGCTGTGAACTCGAGTTCAGCAAAATCTGGAAGGCCACAGATTTTCCAACTAAAATTTTATTTGTAGTAAATAGTTCCTCTTTTTTTAAGCAGTTCAAGTATTTTGTGTTTTACATAGTAATGCATATTGTCACTAGATGTTGCAATCTCGATTGCTGCATTCATATAGCTCTGGCAAGAAAGAAGTCATAATCAATTAAGCTAAAATGTATTGTATTTTCAGGTAGATAAAAATATTAAGTGGAATGCCTTCCCATTTATCCACTACATTCATAATGTTCACAACATGGACGACTATTATCCTAGTGAAAATGGATTGATGGAAGTAATCTGGAGTTCCTCATAGAAAAGAAGAATTTCTCATTTATTGCTCTTAGACTTGATGCCATATTCAAAAACAATTGTGACAAAATTTAATGACTAGGAAATAGTTGAGACTCTTTGATGTATGATGGAGCTTATTGTTTACTTGCCATATTCTTTTAACATTAATGAATGTCTTCTGCAGATTTAAATGAAGACAACGCACTGTTTAGATCATATAGTTGGAAGTTTGAAATAAAGCTCAAATGTTCCAAGTTCTTATTTTAAAGAGATTCCCAAATTATTACCTTTCAGATTTCAAAAGTAACCTGACCATTGCCAGCAAAGCATAAAGATGATAATTGTAGTTGATTCTGAGAATATATCATTTTTCTTGAACTGAGCACAATAATTAGTAGCATGTCATATTAAATATACATTCATCCAAGAAATATTTAAATGTTATCACAATCCCTAAACATAGGGATTGAGATAAATAGGAAAAATGAGATGCTTCCCCCATTATATCCTGGGAAAGTGGTTGGTAAATTTAGTAAAATGCAATAGCTGCCAAATGATTTTTGTAAAAGAACCAAAGTCCAACAAGATCATCAAAGGTCATCTAAAAGGTATTCCATAGTTTCACATGAAATGGCTAAAATCTCATGGAATCTCATTCAAGAATGTTAAATTTTGGCATTTTCCTTAGGTGTCTATATTATAGTACTCTCCTTTAAATCTAAAAAGATTTCACTATTCTTACCTGAAATTTCATGACATGTCAAGTGAAAATATTGAAAGCTCATTTTTCTATTCCTTTATTCTTAATATACAGATTTTTATGCACATGGAATAAACATTTCGGTCTCTGTGTGGTCTGGATCTAGAACAGATATAGGATATGTATAGTGGAGAAATATTCCTCTGTTATATTTACTTTTTTTGACAGCTTTGGGCTGGCAGAGATTTGCTGCTATTGTCTTTTTCTGCCACAGACCTACATATTGAAGTGTATATATGACAAAAAATGTGAATGCAAGTCATGTGTTAATATAATTCCAAGTTCCAGTAAGCCTAATATTGTATATTAGTTGTATAAAGAAAGGCATAGGATCAAAAGTACATGAAATATTAGTACTGCTTTATAAGTAAGATCACACCTGAAATACTGCATCCAGCTTTGGTCACTACATTACAAAAAAAAAAAGGTGTTGGAACTTTGGAATAAGTGCAGAGAAGAGCAATTAAGATGATTAAAGGCCTGGAGACTAAAATATATGAAGAATGGTTGCAGGAGTCTCTAGCCTAGTCTAGAGAAAAGAAGGACTAGGGGTGATATGATAGTAGTATTCCAGTATTTGAGGTATTGCCACAAAGAAGAGGAGAGTCAATTTTTTTTCCAAAGCACCATGGGGCAGGACAAAAAATAATGGATGGAAACTAATCAAGGTGAGAAGCAATCTGGAATTAAGAAGAAACTTCTTAACAGTGAGAACAATTAACCAGTGGAACAGATTGCCTTCAAAAGCTGTGGATGCTTTGTCACTGGAGGTTTTTAAGAAGAGATTGGACAATCACTTATCTGAAATTGTATAAGGGGGTTGGACTAGAAGACCTCCAAAGTCCCTTCCAGCTCTATTCTAATTCTAATAGCATAGTTTGATCTGTAATATTCTGAGACTCCTTTTTCACACATGCCAGAAAAACAAAATTCTTTTAAAAAATGGCAGACATTTTTTTTTTCCATGTCAAATTACAAAATGTAATAGTTTGGAGTGAAATGTTATAATTAAATAGCAATAGCACTTAAACTTATATATTGCTTTACAGCCCTCTCTTAGCCGTTTACAATAGAGTCAGCATATAGCCCCCAACAATTTGTGTCCTCATTTTACCCACCTCAGAAAGATGGAAAGTTGAGTCAACTTTGAGCATGGTGAGATATGGACTGCTAAATTGCAGGCAGCCAGCAGGCAGCAGAAGTGGCCTATAGTACTGTACTCTAACCGCTGCGCTCATGTTATATTTTAAAAATAATGTATTTCTATTTGTTGACTTATCTGCTCATAAGATGGCTTCTGTTTGGAGATTCAAACTGAGTGCAAGGAAAACTTCAAACTGGAGAGAGAATAGAGACATGCATGCAGACCTACCCACTATGGTACTCTCCTTAGCCTCCGTACATTTATCTGACAATATTAGCACATAAGGTGTGCTTAGATTGATTTATCTACAAGTACACCACTTCCATAGGAACTGGGACCATGGTTAAGCAAAGAGGTCTCTATCATGTTCATTTCAGAGGCACCGTTTAAATGAAGTTGGTGACATCACTGTTGCCTGCAGGATCCCTGGGGGGTGGGCTCTTTTCATGTTTCCATCAAGGAGCTAGAGTAGGCAACGGGAGCTCACCCTGCCATGCAGGAGCACTTGGGTCTCGAATATGGTTTGCTAATCTCCAACTTAATGTTCTAATTAAGATGAGTCATTGTGCTCCTTAGGAAAGAGATCATACAAATTGTTATAGTCAATGCAAGTATGAGCATGCCTCCCTTTCAGATCTCCAACTGATGGCATAAAAGTTGGGGAGAGAATACACATCCTTTCTCACCCTTCTTAACCCTCCATTTATTAGTTTAAGATCTCAATATTAGCCCAAACTCTTGAATGATACCTGGCCTAAGAAAAGGTCTAGATCTTCGAAGAAGCCTAGGAGAAGAGTGAACAAGAAAGATCTGAGTTCACTACTGTGGAATGTTGATAAATTCAGTGTTTTTTACCTAACTTAATTCTGCCACCTTCAGTCAAAAGAAATTGTTTGGTATGTCTGCAGCTCATCAGGCTGAAGCTGCTCTATGGTCAAGGCTGTGATTAGCCGCTGTTACAAGGTCCTCTTTTTCTTAATTTACCATATAATTAGCATAGAAATTGCACTGATTTGTTTGCAGCATTAAAGTACTTTTGCTTTGTCTTGTGTTCCCAAGCTTTGTTATCCAAGCCATTTTTCTGCTTTAATGCTGCATGTGCTACCACAATTTAAGGTCAAATTATTTTCTCATCACCTTGCTGATGCGTGGAATGAAGTTAAAATTTGATTTTAATGTGCCTTTAAAAATATATAATTGTGTTTCTGCTACCATCGCTACCAGCGATGTTTAATTCTCTGTGTGATACTTTAATGATCAATGGGAGAAATTCAATAGTTTACTAGTCTCTATTAGCATTAAATAGTTAATCTGAATATCGTTATTGTTTTTTTTCTTGAACCAGAATTTCCTAAACTCTTAAATTCTTATTAAACCAGTTTAACGTATTGCCAAGTTATGACACTTAATTTGATAGTAATATACAGTACAAAATTCTAGCTCAGCTTGAAGCACAACTGAGAGGTATAGTATATAAATTGCATGTCCCTAGCAAAATCTTTAAATCCCTTTTTGCATGCCTCTGTTTAAGTTAGTGCTGATTCAGGAGCCTCTCTGCCACTAACATGAATAATTGCATTGCTATAATGAGGAAATCCGATTAATTTAACATTGTGTGTCACACCATGATCCCATTCATGTTTTCCATTGCAAATTTATTCAGGGTCCCAACATGAGTACATAAGAAAGATTCAGACTTTCTGCATTTTACATAAGGATACAGATGAAAATATAAATTATGCAACCCTATTTTTTGGGATGCCGTACCTAAAGTTGAGTTTTAAAAATCATTAACATGTGTTACATACTGAGAATAGTTTTTTTTTTTTTTTGAGGAGAGGTATCTATGGGGGTTGGATAGATAATAGGGTGGACAATGGCTGAAAGCAGCATTGTGCGGTTACAATGCAGACTCTGTTTTCTGACATTGCAGATAATTATAAAAAGAACAAAGCTTAACTTGCAACTGTGCAATGCTGCTTTTTTAATGGAAATCGAGGTTTCTGATCCTGAAGATGTCTGTTGGGAAGAGTCGATTTTCATAACTTGAAACTAATCAATAGGCTGTATTCAAGTAAAGGATAAATCAGACAGTAGTGCAAACTAAAATTTGTTACGACCGGTTCTGTGGTCGCGGCTTGGTGGGGGTGAGGGTGGGGGTAATGTTACTGGGTGGGCATGGCCAACTTTTTTTTTTTACTTTTAAAACCATTTTTTCTACAACCTCGGTTGTAAAAAAATGCTTTTAAAAGGCTCTGACGATCCCCACTGAGTTGCCTGATCGGCAGAGACTTTTTTTAAAAAAAGCCTCTGCTGCTCAGGCAACTCAGCTGGGATCGTCAGAGGCTTTTAAAAGCATTTTTTTCGGCTGAAGAGGTTGTAGAAAAAAATGCTTTTAAAAGCCTCTGACGATCCCAGCTGAGCCGCACGATCATCAGAGGCTTTTTTTTTTACCTTTAAAAGTATTTTTTTCTGCCGAAGAGATTGTAGAAAAAATGCTTTTAATTTTTTTTTAAAAAAAGCCTCTGATGATTGTGTGGTTCAGCTGGGCATGGGGGGAGCAGGGATTTTTGCTACCGGTTCTCCGAACCACCCGCCGCCATCACTACCAGATTGGGCGATCCTGTCCAAACCGAGAGCATTTCACCCCTGAAATCAGAGAATATATACAACATTCATATAATTTCTTCCCTGTCTTTTATTTATTTAACTGAAATCATATAGAAGACTTGATTTGGATGGAATCCATTATGCACAAGAAAGTGAGAAGTTTATATTAATCCCCAGATTCTTTATTCAGATAAAGTTAAATTCTATCTGGAGGGTACACAGTTCCCATGTTTTTCTAAATCTCCATTAGATTGATTGATTGATTGATTGATTTATTTATTTATTTATTTATTTATTTATTTATTTGATTGAAGAAACAAATCTTCATGCACCCACGAAAAGGATTTTTGAAAACAAGAGGGCTGGGAAAGAAGATTTCGCCCTAGGGAAGGCTTCTCAGCTTCATGAAATTAATGTTGATCATGACTAACTCATTTCATTTGCTGCAGATTACCTGAAGATAAATAGCCTACTTTGAGTCCTATCCATAATATTTCTATATTCAAAACATGATTGGGTCATATTAGAAAAATCTTTTTTTTTTTCATTTTATTTATTTTACAAAAAAAAAAAATGCTATGAATGATAATGCTGCATTTGTCTAATCAGTTTAGGCAAGGGTTGGCCAATCATCTAGTCTCCTGTTATGTTGGGTTACAATTTTTATCAAGTATCATCCAGGTTCCCCCATTACTGTTTAGCATATTTACAATGCTACTCCAAGTACTCTTAGTACTTGGAACGGATCCAGATAGTCCGACTGGAACTATCTGGATCCATTCCAGTCGGGTTTCAGGCGTGGGTACAGGACGGAAATGACATTGGTCGCTTTGGTTGATGGTCTCTGGAGGACTTGGGACAGGGGTTGTTCCTCAGTCCTGGTCCTATTATATCTCTCAGTGGCTTTTGATACCATCGACCATGGTATCATGCTGTGCCGGTTGGAGGGGTTAGGAGTGGGGGGCACTGTGTTGCGGTGGTTCTCCTCCTTCCTTTCTAACCATATGCAGTCTGCGTTGGCAGTGGGGCAGAGGTCGACCCCGAGGCGCCCAGTTTGTGGGGTGCTGCAAGGGTTGGTCCTCTCGCCCCTCCTGTTCAACATTTATGTGAAGCCGCTGGGCGAGATCATCCGTGGCTTTAGGGTGGATTTCCATCAGTACGCTGATGATACTCAACTGTACATTTCCACCCCGGGTCACCCCAATGATGCCCTTGACATGATGACCCGGTGCTTGGAGGCCGTACGGATCTGGATGGGGAGAAACAAGCTCAGACTCAACCCCTCCAAGACCGAGTGGCTATGGTTTCCAGCATCCTATCATAGTCAGCTGGTTCCATCGCTGACTATTGGGGGTGAGACCTTAACCCCCTCAGAGAGGGTTCGCAACTTGGGTGTCCTCCCGGACTCGCAGCTGGCCCTAGAAGACCATTTGACAGCTGTGGCCAGGGGGCCTTTTTATCAGGTCCGCCTGATCTACCAGTTGCATCCCTTTCTGGACTGGGACTCCTTGCGCACAGTCACTCACGCCCTCGTCACCTCCCATCTGGACTACTATAACACTCTCTACATGGGGTTCCCCTTGAAGAGCACCCGGAGGCTCCAACTGGTCCAGAATGCGGCCGCACGGGTGATTATGGGAGCGACTCAATGCTCCCATGTAACACCATTCCTGTGCGAGCTGCACTGGCTCCCGGTGGTCTTCCAGGTGCGGTTCAAGGTGTTGGTCATCACCTTTAAAGCGCTCCATGGCTTAGGACCTGAGTACTTACGAGACCGCCTTCTGCCACTGATAGCCTCCCATCAACCAGAACGCTCCAAAAGAGAGGGACGCCTCAGGGTGCCCTCGGTCAAACAATGTCGACTGGCGACCTCCAGGGGGAGAGCTTTCTCTGTGGGGGCACCTGCCCTCTGGAATAAGCTGCCCCCGGAGATTCGTAGGATTCCCAACGTTCGCACTTTTCACCGTGCCCTCAAAATGCTATTGTTTCATCAAGCAGGGCTGGCCTAATGCTATTTTAATGGGTTGTCTTTATTTTAGTTTTTTTGGCCAAATTATTTAATATTTTTTAATTCGTCTTTTAACTTTTATATTGTTGTGGGTCTTATCTCTGGCTTACACCACCCTGAGTCCTCCAAGAGAAGGAAATAAATAAATATATTTAATAAAATAAATAAATAAATAAATAGTAATGTACAGAACAACCTTCTTGAATTCCCCTATCTGTATTCTGTACTGGAGGTTCAAGATGGGAGAACTGTGATTTGTCCAAGCCAACCTAAGAAATTAATGAGTGGAGCAAGAAATTCTCAAGCTCACACCTGTAGTGTACATATTATTTATTAAGCATGCCATGTTGTTTGTGATTACCTTGACTTAATTACATATTCTTCCAGGCTCAGAAGAGTTAGGTTTTGTTTTTTTTTAGTTTAGTTATTTTGATAACAAAATAGCGAAACACTATTCTTGAACCTGGTATCTTTTGTTTGATCAGTGCAAAAGACACAACAATGATCTTATCCACTACTTTATAACAGCAATTCAGAGGTGTCATTGGAAAAGCTGATATGTATTTCTACATTAACAGATTAAACTGTAAAATCAGTCAACAGATTAAACTACAATCTTATGCACTAGAGTAAAGCTCGGTGAGAGAGACATTAATAGGTTTGCACTGCAAATGTAATTCATTAAGTGTAGCATCAATTTTAAATGGTTTTTAATCTAAATTTTAATGTTGATTTTGATATCTTTATTTGGTCTTAATGCACTTAAATGGTTGAATTTTTAATGTAAATGGCCTTGAGCTGTTTAGAAAGGGCAACAGTACAGAAATGCATTCACTAAATGTTACAGTTGCTTTGAATTAATTAATAGCAACATACTTTGCGCCTTCTTATAATTTATAGACATATTAAAGAATATCAGCCCCAAATCTAGAAGCTCCTCATCTGACACCTTCTTTCAGATAATGGAGAACTATAAATGGGTTCCTCAGTCTTTGAGTTCCTAAGCTTGTTGTGATACCACCTGAAGGTGAAGCCATATTTACTGACCTTGCTAAACAAACATTCTTGAAGAAATGTGTTTAGAATGACAAATGGCATGTTGAGAAAAATAAATGAGTTCCTCCTTTTGCTAGGCTTTGAGAAAAGAGACCATTAGGATAATTATGAGGTAGGGGCTACTGAATAGGTGCTACATTGTTCTGCATGGCAACATTTCATTTCCATTAAAGTGGGGGGGCGTATTTACCTAAATAAAATTATTACCGAAAAAGAAGGACAAGATGAATAAAGGAAAATGACATGCACAATATTGGTATTATTTGTAAAAGAGTTCCTTGCACATTCAGTCCCATAGTTCTTGCTTTCAGCAAAGCATTCTTGATTATAACAGACATCTGGTTATTGTGGACTGAAGAGTGTTTACCGAAAGCAGTTTTTATATAAATAGGAATAATGCATTGAGCTCAGAGCAACTGTGTCCAAAAGGAAGGGAATGAGAGAATTGCAAATGAGTTTGCAGGCAAATTATAATGTATTATTTTGATGAAGCTTGTATCAGTGTGCACAGGTTTGCATGTGTATGCCTCTCTCTGTGTATATGTGTAAGAAATGAGAAGGAAAATCATGAGGGGAAAGCCAGGAATGTTGTTTAGACATTTTCTTACTGAATTTCTGGTTTGGGGAGGTTTATATAGCAGGGGAGGGGATTGGGCGGTTTTTGGCTGCTTTGAGTTATAATTTCCCCAATCCCTGATCAGCAGCCATATCAGATGAGCTACGAGTGAGATACTGTTATCCTCCTCCCAAAACGAATCATTTAGAAATTGTTGGATAATCTGTTGTTCTGTTTAGTTTACACACACACACACACACACACACACACACACACACACACACACATATATATATATATATATGAAATTGTTGGATAATCTCTACTAAAACATGGCTATATGGCTATATCAATATATCATCCATGTCTACATCTCCTACATCAGGGGTGAAATTCACTTACCTTCCCTACCGGTTCACAAATATGCTCGCTCCACTTGTGCGTGCTGTCATCCACACATGCACAAAGCCTTCTGTGCATGCACAAAGGCTTAAAATGTCACAAAAAAGTGACGTCATGACGTCCGTGTGGGTGGGTGGAGCCTCCCACAGCCGGTGCTACTGGTTCACCCGAGCCTGATAGAACCGGCTAAATTTCACCGCTGTCCTACACAGTAAATGTATATAAGGAGGCACACATACATACACACACACACACACACACACACACACACACACACACTCACATACTCACATAACTATGATGTTGATCTACATGGTATATAGACATTTCATTTTAAATTACATTGAAAGGAGGTAAGGAGGCTTTCTAAGTATAAAGACTATACTTTAATTAAAAAAAAATCACTACCTTTTGTTCTATGATGTTGACCTAAATTTTATGTATGTGTGTGCGTGTTTGTGTGTTCATTCAGGTATATAGAAAGTACATTTTAAATTGCAATAAAAGGATGTAAGGATGCTTTCTAAATAAGATTCTGCTACTGCATCTTTACTATGAAAAAATGTACAAAATAGGACAGAGAGCTTCTAAATTGTTCATCTGTTACTTCATATAAAAAAAATGTCACAGCAAACTGGTTTCCAAACTGGAATCCAAATTGAGAGAAATCTGAGTTTGTCTTCAAAGAATAATAAAAGTTTCTTATTATGAGCATTTATTGCTTCCAACACTTCCCCATCAAAAATTTTGATGGAGGCATCTGGCAGGTATGTAAAAATAGTACCAACCTGGCCAGTGTACGATGCAGGGAATAAGACACCCACTTCTACAAAGTAGGATTTTAAATGTCCCTCAAATAGGCTTTACAGTTCAATTTATCATAAGAGTTCCTCCATTTGTGCTCTAACCTTCTGTCTGCCTACTTCACTGGTAAACCAAATTGCTGCTTGAGCCCTGCTAGAAAGAAAAGGATGCTTAAGTATAATAGTAGAAATTGGCATGGACGCTCAGATCTGAAACAAGTAGCTTGATATAGTTTGCCATGCTGGAGATCGCTTTGAGTAGCTCAAGAAGATGTATTAGGAAGGTAAGTAATCCTAGCCATCTCAACATAGCAGCAAATGGACAAAATGTAACCATTTGTCCAATGGAGCCTCTGGTCAGTAAGATGATATTCCACCAAACTAGTCTCTCCACTTGCCAATCCAGCCTGCTGTAAACAGAATATCTCAGCACACATTGTTGGGAGAAAATATCTCCCCCTTTCTTTCTGAGATCACTGTAATACATGCACATTTTACAGGACTAAAACTTGTACTGTATAAGGGTATTTTATGAGCCATGAGCCTGACATTATAAAGCAGGCACTTTGAGATGGAAGGTCCACCATTTCTATTATCCATACTTCCTGGGCCAGATCAGAATGGGACAATTCACCATGGCCAACCTGGCACACCATCTCACTGCAGCAAACTTGTCATGGCCAACTCACCACGGGATAATTCCAAATGGTATAATGCAATGGGATAAATATGATCCACCATTGTTTCTTCAACATTATTTCCATTGACAAAAATGGAAATCATGTAGAGGAAACAGTGGTGGATAACATTTATTGCATTGAGTTATCCCACTTGGAATTGTGTCACAGTGAGTTGTCCTATGGCAAGTTGGCTGTGGCAAGATGGCCATGGCAAGTTGGCCATAATGAGATGGTCACGACCAGTTGGCTACAGTGAGTTATTTTAGACCAGGGCCAGACTGCAGCTTTCAAGGATTTGTTTTTCTTTCCTATGCTAGTCAAATAAAAGGTGACTATTATAAAATTATTGATATTGTTAATAGTACTCCTCCCTTATCTGTTACATGATTTCTCTCCCTCTCTCAGAAACATTTGATGAAACATCTTTATTCATTTTTCCGTAAAGGGAAAAGAGGAATAGAGAATGAGGAAAAGCCACTTATAAAAAGCTCTTATGTGACCCAAGGCAAAAGTAACCACAAACATCAGTAGATATTATAATAATGGGCTGCATCTCTATGCTTATTTTGTTCTTTAGCTAATAGAGGTAAATAGATATCTTTCTCTTTCTCTTTCTCTTTATTTGATTTGTATACCACCCTACTCCCAAAGGACTCAGGGCGGTGAACAGCCAAACGGTAAAATACATAAATACAACATTTAAAAACAGGATAAAATCGAATTAAACAATTTGGCCCAGACAAATTAAAACACCCCAATCATTTAAAAAACAGATTAAAATTTGCATATTAAAAAGAAGAGAGGGAAAAGATTAGGCCAGGCCCCCCTGGTGGAATAAAAAGGTCTTCAAAGCGCAACGGAAGGTGCACAGATCTGGGATCCTCCATATCTCTGGGGGGAGCCCAATTCAAATAGTAGGTGCCCCCACAGAGAAGGGTCTCCCCCTAGGGGCCACCAGTCAACATTGTTTGGTTAACGGCACCCAGAGGAGCCCCTCTCTATGAGAGCGTACCGGTGGGAGGCTATTGGTGGTAGTAGGCGGTCCCGTAGGTAACCAGGTCCTAAGCCATGGAGCGCTCTAAAGGTGGTAACCAAAACCCTGAAGCACACCCGGAAGACCACCAGGAGCCAGTGCAGCTCGTGCAGGAGAGGTGTTACATGGGAATGCCAAATAGTTGGCAAAATACCGGCAGCATTCTTCTAAATACCTGAATCCTCATTTTGCACAGCACTAAATAGTGTGTAGAGACATCCAAGCTAGAAAGCGAATGTTTAATTATAGACACAATAAAGAGGCACAGCTGCACATGGGCAGAAAATTACTCCTTTTGAAGAAATTGTCACTATGATAATCTACCTACATTATCTTTTAGAAAACACCTTTCAGTTTGGGTAAACAAAGCATAAACTCATCACACTACTTTTATAAAAAAATATTTTTTAAAAAACCACCCTTCATTTTACGAGGAAGGGGAGGAATAGAAACGGTGGTGATTTTACACACAATTTATTTCTAAATAGAGTTTTTCTGCTTGATTTTCTGCAATGCTTCAAGTAAGGCTTGGGAATTTACTCGAGTCGCCTTGAAGAAAGATCGGTGGGGCTAAAACTGAGGTTGTCAGCTCTGTGGTTAGAGAGAATTTTGGAAAATTTTAAATAACTTGCCTAAGGACTTTATAAAAACTCAGGTAACCATCACCTAAAAAAGCCTCTGCCTTTCCACTAAAAACAGAGCAACATTATTTTCTTCTACTTCACTTTGAGCTTTGAACTCAAGGAATTGATTTTTAATCATAAAATGACCATTGATCTTTTTTTTTCACCATTGAATTCTCTTGGGATTTAAGCCCTCTGTCTGTTTAAATGATCTGCTCTGCTATATACTATTTATAAACCCAGACTGAAGTTTTTTAAATAAGTTTCTGGAATGACCAAAACCCATGAGGGAGCAGGAAGGAACTCTAATTACTATGTAGTCTCTCTATAATACATACAGGAGATAGCTGACAATTCTTAGTTATTCAAAAGGGTTTTTTTTTTCCCACTAGGGAATTTTTTGAAGGGGCAATTCCAGGTTGGTTGGAATAATTTGTGTGATTCATTACTTACAGGGAGAGTGTTTGTCTTCTAGCATTTTGTGTTGTTCATCTTAGGAAAGTCCCTGCCTTCTTGACAGCAAGCTGTTGTGATTACTCTTCAAAGTGATTTTAAATGCCAGCCTTTGGAGTTGACAAGTCTGGCCTATAATCAAACAATGCAGCGTAACTTCAACACTTACTTCTTGGCCTATAAATTGTCCAGGAATATGGCAACATCAGTCTATGCAAGAACCTGGGCCAAAGCTCCAATCCAGAATAAAAGACTCTTATTCACTTTCTGATTGGACCTGATCCACCCTACCTTTTGTTGCTGAAGAACCAAGAAAGTTCTTACTATCTTGGAATAAGCTTGAGAGTACATTTAGAAAGTATGGCAGCACTGCAGAAGATATTACATTAGCAGCACTTTTCTTCCTGCTCTGAGCCTACATAGCTAATATCTGATGTGTTTGCCTTCAGTTACCTTTATTTGGAACAGAATATTTCAAGGTTGTATAGGAACGTAAATATGTTTGACACCTTTTTTATTTTTAAAGATTTTCTAAGGATTCTTTTAAATGACTAAAACCATTTATTCATTCCTAATGAATAACAAAATAACAGAGTTAGAATGGACCTTCTAGTCCAACTCCCTCCTCAAGCAGGAGACGCTATACCATTTCAGACAAATGGTTGTCCAGTCTTTTCTTAAATGCCTCCAGTGATGGAGCACCCACAACTTTTGAAGGCAAGCTGTTCCATTGGTTGATTGTTCACACTGTCAGGAAATTTCTCCTTAGTTCCAGATTGCTTCTGTCCTTGGTTAGTTTCCAACCCTTGCTTCTTGCCTTGCCTTCTGGTGCTTTGGAAAATAGGTTCTTTCTGGCAGCTCCTCAAATATTGAAACACTGCTATCAGGTTGCCCGTTCTTTTCACTAGACTAGACATATCCAATTCCTGTAACCACTCTTCATATGTTTTAGTCTCCAGCCCTCTAACAATCTTTGTTGCTCTTCTCTGCACTTTTTTCAGAATTTCAGCATGAAGAGGAGTACATATAGTTTGAGTACAGATATGAGGTCTCAATATTATTCTCAATTATCAATATGCATTTTGAAATCTGTTATGTTGAATTGATTTCATTTCCTCAGTCTTGGTCTGCTTTCATTCAGAATTTTATATTTTGTAGGCTGAATACCCCTTCACGTATAGCTCCTCTGAACCCTTTCAGAGTTTTTCTAGCTATTCTTCTCTTCCTCCTCTATTCAAACATACCAGGCTTCTCCCCCCCCCCACCCCCCGGTAATTTAATTATTAGGTCCCAATATCTGCTGTCATTGAGAAATACTTTTCTCTTGCACCCTGTCAGGTGCAGCTAGAAATCAGTGGAAGAGAAATTAAGATGGGTACAAATAACACACGTAAAACACAGCCTTTCACAGTACTGTGGGCACATGCTTTCCATGGTGCAGAAATCATAGGGGAATCTCCTCTAGCTCCACAAGTGGTAGTGATGCTCTCTGAGCTAGCACTGATGAGGTTACCTAGTTTGGGTAATGAAACATCTGCAAGAAAACAAACAAACTCAGAGAACACCAAGGACCTGCATGGGGAAACATTCTAAAATATGGAAGGGGCACATCCATATTCCTTTCACTGCAAGTCAACCCTACCCTTTTGCTCTGTTTTTCTCAATATTTGTTTCTGCTTTTATACACCTACTCAAGTATCATGCAAAGTATCCCTCTCTCATATTTTATCCCTGCAAGAAAACTGTAGGGTTGGACTGAGATATGTGAATGGTCAAAATCACCCAGTGAACTTCAGTTACTAAAGGCTGGGCTTCAAATTTCATTTTCCCAGGTCCAACAACTTAACTAGGACACTGCACTGGCCACAAAGGACATGGTTATAGTAATAAGTGAGAAGAGGTAGATACTAGTAAAGAAGAGAAGAATAATAGTAATATAGTCTTAGTAAGTTATTTGACAGTGTTGTGGGAATTATTTGTTAAGCAGAGTATTTATTTATTTATTTAATTATTTATTTTATTAAATTTGTATACCGCCCTACTCCTGAAGGACTCAGGGCGGTGAACAGCCATAAAATAAAACATATAAATACAAAATTTAAAATAGAGATAAAACAAATTAAATAAATTTGGCTGAACCATTTTAAAACCCCAGTAATTTAAAACCAAATTTAAAATTCCCATTTAAAAAGAGGAAAAGTTTAGGTCAGGCCAGCTTGATGGAATAGGAACGTCTTAAGCGTGCGACGGAAGATACGCAGATCCGGAATCCTCTGTATCTCGGGGGGGGGGGGAGCTCGTTCCAGATAGTAGAGAAGGGGGAGAGCCACAGAGAAGGCTCTCCCCCTGGAGGCCACCAATCGACATTGTTTGGCCGACGGCACCCAGAGGAGCCCCTCTCTGTGGGAGCGTACTGGTCAGTGGGAGGCTATTGGTGGTAGCAGGCGGTCCCGCAAATAGCCAGGTCCTAAGCCATGGAGCGCTCTGAAGGTGATAACCAAAACCTTGAAGCGCACTCGGAAGACCACCGGGAGCCAGTGCAGCTCGCGCAGGAGAGGCGTTACATGGGAGCGCCACGTCGCTCCCATCACCACCTGCGCGGCCGCACTCTGCACCAGTTGGAGCCTCCGAGTGCTCCTCAAGGGGAGCCCCATGTAGAGAGCGTTACAATAGTCCAGACGGGAGGTGACGAGGGCATGAGTGACCGTGCATAACGAGTCCCGATTCAGAAAGGGACGCAACTGGCAGATCAGGCAGACCTGATAAAAAATCCTCCCGGTCATGGCCGTCAAGTGCTCTTCTAAAGACAGCCATGAATCCAGGAGGACACCCAAGTTGCGAGCCCTTTCCGTGGGGGCCAATGCTTCGCCCCCAATAGTCAGCGATGGCACCAGCTGACTATATCAGGACATCGGAAACCACAGCCACTCGGTCTTGGATGGGTTGAGCCTGAGCCTGTTTCTCCCCATCCAGATCCGTACGGCCTCCAGGCACCGGGACATCACTTCAAGAGCATCGTTGGGGTGGTCTGGGGTGGAGATGTACATCTGGGTGTCATCAGCATACTGATGGTACTCCACCCCGAAACCACGGATGATCTCGCCCAGCGGCTTCACATAAATGTTGAACAAAAGGGGCGAGAGGACCGATCACCCCACATATAAGGGGCCTTGGGGTCGACCTCTGCCCCCCTGTCAACACAGACTGCGACCGGTCAGAGAGTAATTGGATTTGGGGAAAAACTGTCCTTGTGTCTATTTGTTCTGGTGTGCAGTGCCCTATAGTGTCTTTTTGAGGGTAGAAGTGGAAACAATTTATGTCCAGGGTGTGAGGGGCCTATTTTCATAGCCCTCTTTTTGACTCGTGCAGTATACAGATCCTCAATGGAAGGCAGGTTGGTAGCAATTGTTTTTTTCTGCAGTTCTAATTATCCTTTATTAATTTTCCTAATTATTAATTATTTATTAACTATTTATTAACTATCCTAATTAACAATCTATAATTATAGATTGTGAGATGTTCACCACAGAATACTTTTGCTGCAACTTTTTCTTTCTCCAATACTACATCTTATTTTTTTTCTTTTTCAGATTGTTTTCCTTAACTTCACTAGCAATGGCAAATGATTATCTAATGATATATATTACATATACATATTGTTCATCAGAATTAGTTTAGTGAAACTGGCTCTGAGACACAGCATCTTACCCAGCCAGTAAGACTATGTGATTTCACTATTCAAGGACACAGTCAATTTAAATAACCGTCACCTTTAATATCAAAAGCGCAGGGATATAAAAAGGATTTTTTTAAAAAAAAACAATTTTGGAAGCAGCAGCTGTATTGTTGAAAAGTAGCCACTTTCAACTCAGATCTGCTTAAAAGGACAAAAAGGGGGAAAAAAGAGGGGGATCAAAAATCAAAGCATAACCAACCTCCTCAGGTCAATTAAATAAGCTCTTGAAGTGACACAACCTTAA
Source organism: Arizona elegans (assembly GCA_022577455.1). Classification (NCBI taxonomy): domain Eukaryota; kingdom Metazoa; phylum Chordata; class Lepidosauria; order Squamata; family Colubridae; genus Arizona; species Arizona elegans. Next base: position 116,054,624 of record JAKOOJ010000002.1, read on the forward strand.
CGGAAGACACTGCTTATAGACAGTCAAAATAGGCTTCTGATTAGTTGATCTATTCAGTCGTAATTTAGTGATGAAGTCTGAAGTTATTGTTGTCCTTTTCTTTTCTCCAGGCTGCCAAAAGATTATGTAAAATTGAGGACTGCTTGCTGTAATGCATATTTTGTTCAGCTTACTGCGGCCACTAAATCTTCAGGGGAATATTCTAGTCTAACATGCTTTATTCAGTCCTATTGATATGCCTCTGAGACATAGGGGATAACTCTATAGCCACTAATGACTCTGTAACTGCATTACAAGGAGACACAGGAAGATGTGCGCAGGTGATAAAGATGAAAAAAATGGCTGCAGAGTGTAAATGATCTCTCCAAGTGTGACTGCAAATGCATTAACGAGAAAGATAAAAATGACAGGCTACGAGAATTTGAAGCAAGACAATTACATTAACTTGTTGGGAAGAGAGGCTCATTTATTTAGCTGTGGATTTGTAATCTGGGCTATTCTGGAGGATGCCAATGATCATTTATCTGCAGATCTTGTCTGCTTTTGATATTATATATGTGTGTGTGTATAAAATTTAAAAATAGAAATATTGTAAAATGGTTGCCAAGTTTGGAAATTAAAAGAAAGAGAGAGATCAAATTATTGTGGACCAAAAATAGAAGAGGGTCAAGATTGGATTTAAAAAAAAGTTACTGAGGAAAAAATAACAGAAGGAGCTATAAGATGCTCGCTGTAATTGTATGTATCATCATAGATATTGCCCATACTCTTGTTATATAATATGCCTCCTTACCTACGGGTTACAGGTATTCCTCGAGTCATGTTTTATGGCCACTATGTCAATTTAGTCAATTGTGCTAGCACTAAGAAAGAGGGGGTTGCTTGAAGTGTTGACTTGTTTGTAGGCATTTGACCTTCACTTAGCATAGCTGCTATAACTATAGTACCAATATCACATACTAAAAGGTTTTGTTTTATTGCTACATTCTGACAACATACTCAACATGGGTCATATAAAAACCCAGCGGCTTCATTCTCATAATATTCAAATGATCATGTTTTTACCTTGGTTAATTTTTTTTCTAACTTAATATATTATGGAAATACATCCCATTATCCTAGTTTATGATTCATTGTGCTGTGCAAATCCAGTAAATTAATTAATCCAGTAACCAGGTTAAGCTTGCTGTGAAGTCATTGAATGTGCAAGTGAAGAATGTAATGAGCATTTTTAAGGATTAATCATGTTAATCCTATCCATAATCCTATTTATTTCATTGTTATTTACAACTAATCTTGTATAATGAATCACTTTTTTTCTGACTGAAACAGATTTCTTTTATTTTTATAAACATGAGGACCTTCTGAGTGGTAATATCTGATGCGTAGAACTCCCTATCACAAGAAGTAAATAATAATTCCTCTTTATCTGATTTATCCTGGTAATTGAGAACACTTTCTTTTCAACAAGCATTTGACCTATTGTTGGTGAATTCTATGTATTGACGGTCAATTTGGGCTCCTTTCATTTTTATCTTTGCTGATACTATTACTTTATTACAAGTATAGTTGAATGGTTGGTATAATGTGTGCCTGCATATATATTTACACACACATAATGAGCAACTCTGAGCTGTTCTTTTTTGCAGTGAAAAAGAAGGAAGTAACATACATTAAAATAACAGTAAAAAATCTATATGGTAATATCATCTATATTTCCCAAGTTAAAAATCCATTGGTGTGAAAATGATTGACACTTGAGAAGTGAAAAATCAACCTAGCAGGAGAATTACAAGCTGTTGGGGTTGGGTTGTACAGAAGAAATCACAGCAGTTAGAGAAACACTTCACCTGGCCTGGCATTTCCTCCCACACTTTAATTCCTAGTTTATTTAGCAACATAATGCATAGATAATTGCAAACTGTCATCTTGACATTCATAAGGTAATTCTAGAGTTATTCATTCACATAAACTTTGAAGAATACATATGAAGAAAAATTGGTTCCTGCTCACTAAAAGGCATGTAGGCCTCAGCACTACTCCCTTTCCCAGTTCATATACAAGGGGGTTCTTTGTACCCTGAATCATATAATCTTTTTAAAAGTGGGAAGGCAGGTTGTACAAGCACATAAGGTCAGAATAAAGGAGGCCCTTTCTATATACATGGGAACCGTTATAGTGATGCTCATCTAAATGGTTCTTTAAGGCGTGAAATGCCATGATGAGGCTCTTTTCTACTGCAGAGGTGAGTCACTACTTCCTACTGGGTCACTTTGTCCCAATGAGGCATGTTGTACAAGATAGAGAACAAATCAACATGCAGTCCCTTTTTAAAAATTTCATTTATTTATTAAACTTGTATGCCACCTATCTTGCCAGCGGTAACTCTAGATCAGGGATGTCAAACACTTGGCCTGCGGGCTAGATAGGGCTCATGATAGGGTCAGAATTGTCCCGTGGGGTCATCCTGGAAATGGCAAGGGACCGGCCAGTGCTGTCCTGGCCCCGGCCCACCCTGGCCCCTCCCACCCAGTCAGCTGTGATGACCAGGTCACGCCCACCCCAGGCCCCCAAGGGCAAACAAACTCTTGATATGGCTCACGATAGGATCGAATTTGACACTACTGCTCTAGATCAAAGCAGTGTGCCTGCTCTAATACAATGCTTTATAGTGAAAATTCAGTCTGCCTCAGTGAGGTATTTTGAGATCAGTGGTAGGATTCAAAAAATTTTACTACTAGTTCTTTGGGTGTCGCTTGGTGGGTGTGGCATGGCTTAGTGGGCATGGCAGGGGAAGGATACTGTAAAATCTCCATTCCCTCCCCACTCCAGGAGAAGGTTACTACAAAATCCCCATTTTCTCCTGATCAGCTGGGACTCGGGAGACAGAGAATAGATGGGGGAGGGGCCAGTCAGAGGTAGTATTTACTGGTTCTCCGAACTACTAAAAATTTCTGCTACCGGTTCTCCAAAACTGGTCAGAACCTGCTGAATACCACCTCTGTTTGAGATGCTTCATCACACTGAAATGTTCCCTGTGCAAACCTTATATATCAATCTGAGGCATAGTGGATTAGGATCCTGGACACCAAAGTCCAAGGTAAGTACAGATAGTCCTCAGGTTATGACCAGAATTGAGATTAGAATTTCAGTTAAGCAAGGTGGTTAATAAGTGAGCCACATCCAATTTTATGACCATGGTTGTTAAGGAAATCACTGCTGTTAAGTGAATCATGGTCCTTAAGTGAATCTGGCTACTCCCATTGACTTTGCTTGTCAGAAGCCAGCTGGGAAGGTTGCAAGTGGCAATCATATGACTCAACCATTGTAAACTCATGCTGGTTGCCAAGTGCTCAAATTTTGATCACATGATCATGGGGATGCTGTAACGGTTGTAAGTGTGAGGAATGGTTGTAAGTCACTTTTTTGAGTGCTGTTATAACTTCGAACGATCACTAAACAAATGGTTATAATTTGAGGACTGTCTGTATTCTAAACAGACTGATGTCACGAAAAATGTCAGTCGGGAAGCACAATGTTCACTTGGCTGATAATACCTGCTATCTGAGAGTTTCTTATGTATTATTGGATTATTCAACAATTGGGGAAAGATTTTTAGTGATTCCAAATAAAATTACAAAAGTAGCAATACACATTTAATAAATTAGCAGAAATTTTAAGGTGGAAAATTTGGAGACGTGCAAAGTATTTTGGCAATTAAAATATTCCAATTGCAACATATTTTCCAAACCATCAAATGAACCAAATGCCTTTCATAATGGTGGTAGAGGAGGAGGAGGAGGAAGAGGAGGAAGTGAAGGATTAAGTGGAGAAAAGGAAATTCTTTGGATATATGAATATTGATCCTATAAAGTTAAATGGCAATCAAACATATAAGTTGCCACTTAGGAATCTTAAATCCCCAAGAAATGTGATGTCTTTCAAACACATGGACATACATAAAAAAGAATATTTTTGTGGCTTCAGTTTGTCTTTTTCGCTTTTCCTCAACGTGAAGTGGAAAAGCAAGCTAATCTGTAATTAGAAATCAAAGTAATTCTATGCCATTAGACTGCTGCCAATCACCCACAATTTCAAAGAAATTATTCCTGCAAAATGTGTCATGCTAAATCTTTTTAAACATATGGTCATTGTCAGTCACAGCTGATTCATGTAGATATTAATCCAGAAATCTTGGAATGCTGCAAATCAGAACAGAGCTGAAAGGGACCTTGGAGATTTTCTAATCCAACCCTCTGCTCAAGCAGGAGACCCTATACCAGTGATGGCTAATCTTTTCTGGACCGAGTGTACAAAGTACGTGCATGCGCAAATGTGCACACATGCGCCCAAACCTCCAAAATGCAATGCATGAGTGGTCCTGTGCATGTTTTCCACCCCCCGTGCAGGCGCACACTCCACACATGCCTCCATGCATGTACACATGCCCCCTGCATGCGCCCCACCCCATCACATGCACACACAGCCCCCCCATGCACCTCATTCCCCCCACATGCGCAGCAAAGACCCGACGACCAGCTGGCCAGCGGGAGGCACATGCACATGTGCAGCGGACCTGAACTGGGGCGATGGCTCGCGTGCCCACAGAGAAGATGCTGCATGATACCTGTGGCACACGTGTCACAGGTTCGCCATCACAGCCCTATACCATTTCAGACAAGTAACTGTCCAATCCTTTCTTAGAAACTTCCAGTGATGAAGCACCTACAACTTCTGACCGCAAGCTGGTTAATTGTCCTCACTGCTAGGAACTCCTCTTTGTGGCAGCCTCTCAAATACTGGAATACTGCTATCATGTCACCCCCCCCCCATCCTTCTTTTCTCTAGACTGGCCATACCCAATTCCTGCAATCATTCTTAATATATTTTAGTTCCAAGGCCTTTAATTATCTTAGTTGCTCTTCTTTGCACTTTTTCCAAAGTCTTAGCATCTTTTTTGTAATGTGGTGACCAAAACTGGATGCAGTATTCCAGGTCTGGCCTTACTAAGGCTTTATAAAGCGGTACTAATACTTCACATGATTTTGATTCTATGCCTCTGTGCTGGATTTCATTCACATTCCTGCCTGAGTGGTCTTTACGATGGAATCCAAACAAAGCCACACAGGAAAGGACCAGCGCTTAGAATAAATATGATGAAAACTGGTTCTTGATTAGGTACACCATGTGCAATAATGGAGATAATATATGAAAAGTGATGTGATGTGACCTGGCAGCATCTGACTATATTAGCATCGGGGTTTGGAAGAAAAGTGACCAGTGTGGATTACTCATTTTCTCACTTGACATTTATGGAAAAGCTCTATTTATTTACATAGCTAAGTAACACAGAGCAATCACTTTACATGTATTCCTGTGGCCCCTGTTAAAAAAAACAAAACCCACCAAATTGGACAAAATAAAGGTTTGGAGGCAGAAAAAAAAAAGTGCTATTCAGCCATATCCGTTCACTTAAATACATACCTATATTGTAACATCTTCAAAGTATAAAGAAACAATATTTTTGGGTGTGTTTTTTAAAAAAATAGAAACATACAGAGATCAGTATTTTGTTTTAGATAGTCCTGTCAGCTGCTTGGATCACTGTTTACACTAAGAAATGCTGGACAAATTAAATAGCTGCTGAATTTTAATAAACCATAGGAAGATTTTTACAATGCATCCAAAGGTCAGTTTGATTATGATGGAATAGAAATATAAAATTTAAAACACCATAAATACTGTTTACCTTTGCTTACATTGTGTCATATGCTCTCTCTCTCTCTCTCTCTCTCTCTCTCTCTCTCTCTCTCTCTCTCTCTCTCTCTCCCTCCCTCCCTCTCTCTCTCTCTCTCTCTCTCTCTCTCATATCTATCTATCTATTATCTCTCTCTCTCATATCTCTCATATCTATCTATCTATCTATCTATCTATCTATCTATCTATCTATCTATCTATCTATCATCTATATCACACATTTCTCTATATCACAATTACAAAATTGTAAAAAAGCTATCAAACTGGCATGGATGAAACTGATCTGTATCATACTTACTAATAGTCAGTGTCACATTTCCTCTGCAAAAAATTGTGTTTGCCAAAAAATTGTAAAGCAGATTATTATGTAAAGAAAATTTACATATCTGAAATGATCTAAACTGAATATGAGAGCTGAAGCCAAACAAATTCAGCACCTGATGGATTTGGTTATGGTTGTTAAATAATGATCAGGCTTTATAAAGGGAGCTGGATCTCTTCACTTTTTTTTTTTTACCAGTGCCCTCATTTTTACTTTTTTTTTTCATTTATCCAATTTCTATAGTTGCCCATCTCCATCCAATTGATTTGGACCAGCAACCATATCACAACAATTAAAACTATGCACAAAACAGTTATAAATGTCAAATTTAAGCAACATAAAATTATTATAATAATTAGATAAAAATTAATAGTGCAACCAGCTATCCAGCTAACCCCAAATATTGAAGAAGGGAAAATGAATACATACATACATACATACATACATACATACATACATACATACATACATACATACCAGTCAATGGAATTGCACAAAATGTTGAACTATAATCTGTAAGCTTGGAGCTGCCATATGTTGGGATGCAAAATCTAAATGAATAAAAAACTCTTGTTTATTTCCTTTTTCTGGACATCTGGATTTTTGCATCTCCGATCCAATATTCCTAATTGGGCTGTTTAAAAATACAGACTGAAATAGATAAATATTTTTTTAGTTTCAGACAGCTTTTCTATGGTGACCCTATTTGCTTTTCTGTGAATATTTTATTGAATGTGATAACATCAAATGATGCCACGCCTTGAAAAGCTAGCATTATAACAAGCTACTTGAAGATGTGTGTGACACAGTGCGTTAGCAAATATACCCAAAATAATTAACCAAAATCCTGGAAAGAGGGTTGGTTTTTTTTTTTTTTTTTTCAAGCTGAGCTAGGTTGCAGTTACATTTTACAATAAGTGAAAATAACAAGTTGCCTAAAGCTAACTTTTAAAAAGAGAGGATGGGGACACTGCTCAGGTGAGACACCTTCTGAGAAAAAATCAAATTATTTCTTTAAGATTAGAGGCATTTCCTAGGGTAAGTATCAGTTTGGGGAAATGACTTACAATTAATTGGTTGGTATCACTATGACACTAGCCTGTGTGGTATTCTATTTGTATGAAAACAATAGCAGTTCAAAGGGCCACATAGCTCTGATATGTATATAGGTGTTTCCTAAGAATATGGAAAGTATTTTGTTTCTCCAAATTGGTGTGTTTTCTGTATCACTTGCACTGAGCACATGCATATTTATAGTACACAAATGCAGGCTTAAACAATATTATATTCATTCAGTTGGAACACTGACCCCATCATCACCAGTCAGTTTTTAGAGATCCAGTTGCCGACAACAACAACCCAAAGAGTAATTTGTGTAACATAAAAAAGAGATCTCACTAGGATGTTTTATAATTTAATTAAACACGTGAGCCTCAGATGAAAGATGACACAGTAAACCATCATGGTTTATAACGATTCATTACCTTGTTCTCCAAAACCACATGGTCGTTTTATAAGCTGCTGAAGTCGTAGTCCTTTATCTGTCACTTTGTTGTGCTCCTTATGAGTCCTCTTTACAAAATGACAATGTAATGCTTTAAGAGGAAAGTGAGAAATAAAAAAGCAGGATAAGAAGTCACCTATCAAGGTCCAGGCACAAGCCTGCCGCTGTTTAAAATTTGGTTTCTATAGTAACCACGACATCTGATTGTACAGAAAGCTCTTTGAGATACAAAGATGGCAGTGTCTTCAAATGTTGTGCTTTTCTGTCAGCATATATTGCAGCATTACACACACACAAAAATTGTTTCTTCCCCAAATTTGGTTATTGCTGTCTATCTCATTCTCAGGAAATTCAAACCTAGTGGTCTTCCTAAGGAAACATGCTCAGGCCATCCTGGACATCTCCAGCCAAGATGAAGAGTTTAATATCAATTTGATCAGAGGATAGTATCCATGCGCTCCTCATGAAACTGAAACGAGACAGACTTTAATTGCAAAAGGTCCAAAATTAGTCAGAGGGCTAAATGTTGTGAGTACAAACATATTGTTTCTGTAGTCAAGATGGCAGAAAACTAGCACTAACTATATTTTTTGTGGTATGAGAGTCACCTTCCCTTCAGAAGCCCATCAGGAGAGCTTTGTGGTGGACTTCAGTGTTCAAATGAGTAACAACACTAACAAAACGACAAAAACCTCCACCGCAAACAAATGGTACAGGAAAGGATTGGATAAAGTGATGGCTTCTAAGAGCTCAGAGCAGCAAGAGGCAGATTATTTACTGTCTTTCAACAATCCATTTAATGAGATCAAGTCACTGAACTCTTCTTACAGATCAGATAAGTGCAAAAATGGAAGGCAACTGATAAATGACGATAATAATCAAAATGCTTTTAACAGTTTTAATGATGATTTAGTGAATGAAGGGGGAGATTATGTTTTAAATCAACTCCTTTTTCAATAGAATTCTGCCCAGCAACCTGATTAAATTTAATGGCTGACACTGCTTCCTTGATGGAATCAATTTATGACCAATTCTGAACAGTTATGAATACAATTGGCTGATTTTAAAATTTTAATGGACGTTTTGATCTGAAGTCAGAAAGGAAAACTCTTAAAGAAACAGGCAAAAGAGAAATGAATGGGGATAAATTGCTCTGCACCTGGAAATAGCAGAAAGTATCTTAGAGCAATCTGTGGAGAATAGCAATAGCAATAACAATAACACTTAGACGAGTGGTGGGATTCAAATAACTTAACAACTGGTTCTCTGCTCTAATGATTTCTTCCAACAACCAGTTCACCAAACTGCTCAGAAAGTTAACAACCGGCTCTCCTGAAGTGGTGTGAACTGGCTGAATCCCACCACTGACTTAGACTTATATACCACTTCATAGTGCTTTATAGCACTCTATAAGTGGTTTACAGAGTCAGAATATTGCTCCCAACAATCTGGATCCTCATTTTACTGACCTCAGAAGGATGTGAGGCTGAGTCAACCTTGAGCTGGTGAGGATCGAACTCCTGGCAGTGAGCTGAATTAGCCTGCAATACTGCATTCTAACCACTATGCCATCACAGCTAAGCAGCTAGAAAGAATTAATATGAAAAAGAGATTGAAAAATCAATTGTTAAACAATTACCTTCTCCTAAACTGAGGTGTGGTGGGGGGGCAGGTGGATGGGTGATCACTCAACAGTTAAGAAGCTGAGCTTGTCAGCTGGAAAGCTGACAGTCTGGGTTTGAGACCTGAGACACTGTGTGACAGGGTGAGCTAGGGTCTCAAACCCAGGCTGTAAGCTTTCCAGCTGACAAGCTCATCTTCTTAATTGCTAAGTCATCACACCTGCTCCTGTTATTGCTCAAGGTCCTGGCAACCTAGTAGTTTGAAAGCATGAAAATGCAAGTAGATAAATAGGTACCACTTTGGTGGGAAGGTAATAATGTTCCGTGTTTTGCCGTATGCTCTGCACGGAAGCCATGTGTCATGCTGGCCACATGACTGCAGAAACGTCTTCAAACAATGCTGGCTCCCTTGGCTAAGAAACAGAGATGAGCACTGCCCCCTAGAGTCAGATATGACTGGATAGTGGAAACCTTTTACCTTTAAACTGAGATAAGACTTTCTTAATGCTAGTGTTAATACACTAGCAAGAATAATATCAGTAAAGGGAAGTGGCATTACAGAATGGCAGTTTATTAAACATGATCTCAAATTAAATGGGCCCCAAATCTCTTTGCAGGAAATTATCTGGATGACTACCCGGAATGGACAAAATAGATAATTGTCATCCTTCAATCAGTTTATAATTCCCTATATGATTTTTAAGATGGAAACGTACTTGCTGAGATCCCAAATCTTTCCAGTTAGGGTATTTAAAGATGCAAAGCCTTTTCTGTTCCCACAAAGAGAGAGAATAAGAACTGTGCAGGCAATAAAAGCAGTTTAGGAGCAGGTGGAAAACTAAAAGATTATACTTTTGATCAGACAGAGCTAATGTTATTCTTCCCCACAAGGTCAAACAACAGGGAGAAAAGTGGGAATATCCTCGGGGGACAGAATGGAAAAAGAGCTTGTTAAATTCTTATTAAAATCTGCCATCGACGGTACCGAAGGAAATCATCTCAAGCCTGAGAAACTAAAATCCACACTGATGGCAATTTTGTGCACCGCCTGTTCAATTAAAATTGTCTTCCTTTCACTGATTGTGATAATTATATATTTAATTTATCCATTTCTACACAATACATTATTTATTTATTAAAGAAATTTACATGGCCACCCCAACTCACAATAGGTTCAGGTTGCTTGCAGGAACATAGCAGAAAGCCTTCTGCCATATAAAGAAAACGAAGTTCTAATTTTCATAGAACAGGAAGCTATTAATCTTTTACCTAAAGTCATGCTTAAAAATAATGTGCTACGGGCAGAAACATCCACTCAATGCATTGATTGCTCCATATTAATTGCAAATATCTGCCCCCACTCCTCTCAAATCAAGCTATGGGTGATTGAGTGCATCTAACTGAAAAGGAACAGAGAACCGTAGAAATTAAATGCATAGAAAATTTGACTATGCTTTTAGCTATTCACTTTCATGATCAATCTTGGCCTCTTCTAAAAGAAGACCTTTTCAGGAAGCTACATCAGTTGAATAGGTAGAAATAAGCAGATCAGAACTAAGAAGGAATAAGCTTCCAGAATGTCTCTCCCTCTGTAATCAGTTAATTCAGATTACAGTCTGATTCCTGGTACTTAAACACAACCTCCCTTAATTAGCTGCATCTAACTCACCTGATTTAATTTAGTGCATTTATGCAATATTTCTTTTATTCCCATGAAATATGATTGGTTAAAAGTGCTAATTCTTTTACTGTGTATTTATCCAAAATTGAAGTTTTATTTCTGCAAGAAACTAGAACATCAAGGAGAACTGAGCCTAGATAGTTATGCATCCTCTTGTGAGAAAGAGAGAATCCCAGGGTGGTCTGGAGCTTTTGATTTCTACTACTGATCTCCAAAGGATATTAAAGGGATGCCCTTTCATGGTCATTAAGACTTGGAGTGCTTTTCAAAATTTGAATATTTCTGTTTGCTATTCATTAAGGTGTATCCATCTCTGCAATGCAAAACAAAACAAAAACCCCATAGATCCAAAGTTGATAAAGTTAATTAAATAACCATATTGCCAGTTGCCTAAAACACTGTAATTAGGGGGAGTCATCTAAATAGGGGTGGGTGGAAAGAATTTGAGATTTGTGGTGTTTCAAGTTTGAAACAACAGCCATTTTGATTGAAAAACATTGGAATTTGAAACAGGAGTTTGAATTTTATACAGATTGGGTTGATTTGATTGACAGATAATATAATTTTATAGCAATACCACTTAGAAACATAAACTACCCCATAGTGCTTTACAGCACTTTCAGGGCAATTTATAATGTCAGCATATTGCCCCCAACAATTTGGGTCCTCATTTTAGTGACCTCAGAAGAATGGAAGGCTGAGTCAACCTCGAACCCCATCAAGCTCAAACTCCAGGCTGTAGATAGAGTTTGCCTGCAATACTGCATTCTAACCACTGGGCCACCAGAGTTCTCTCTATTTTATGCTTGGAATATTTGTTAAGAAATTATGGTTTAAAATGGTAATTTAGTAAGTATAGATGGGAAAATTTACAATTATATTTGTAGATCCCTCAAACAAGAAGGGGAGAATCTATTAATTTGTTTGAGTTATATTTATCAACATTCAGCCAGGTGATATCAATGATTTAATTCTATATGTTTACCATCATAGCAGTTTCCCTGGATAATGAGGTTGCAACACAAATAGTAAAGCATTCTTTTAGGGATACTAAAACCAATTTGGCTGGGTATTGGCCTTATGATGATTTTTAAAGCCCATAAATTTAATCCTTCCCCAAATACTACTTATATCCACTCAATTGGAAATGAAATTATGCATCTCTCTTCAAGGACAAAAAGAAAGCTGCTATCCTGAACTTATGGCAGTAATTATCACTAGTCAGCTTGGCCCAGACATGATTTGAGCTGCCTATTGTATCCCTATAGGAGTCTTGAAAGCTTATTTTCCATTGGAGTACCACAAACACAGTGATCATTCTGTCATGTCTGATTTTACTACTGGCAGTTTATCTGATTGGCCAGCTGTCTCAGTCTCTGAAATCATCATCATCAACAACAATCTCTGATTTACTGAAAATGGACAAATCCTGCTTATGATAGTATCCTAACAGTAGTGAGACAACTAATGATTGGTGGGGGCTATTCCTGCATTGTTTTCTATATAGTTTCACCAAACTACCCACTCTTATTGGGACTCTGCTGTAAAAATAAACTTTCATTTTTTCCATACAAAAAAGAAAAAAAAAAGTAGTAAAGAGAACCCTGCTACTAAAAACCCGTTTCCTCTAGAATATGCTTAAGTTATATACTAGGCACATTAGTTGGAAATGTTAGAATTGGCTGGATTAGGAATATTACAAGAAAGGCAACCTCGGTTGATCTAGATTCTAGAACTTAATTTACAGCACCAGATTGAAAATTATTTCTTCAAGCTGTTTGATGCAGCCTTTGTTGATTTCAGGATTGCTTTTCATTCAATCTTAAAAGAAATCCTTTTAGAAAAACATAAGGTCTTGTTAATAGATAAGTAATTGTTCCGATTCATATATAAATTACATTAAAGAAACAAAACTGGAACTTAGATATACCCCAGTGGTTAACTTCCTGATACTGTTCCATCTCAGAAAATGTTAAATCAGATGTTATATCTGCACCCTTTTTTAATAAATAATAATTATTAAAGAATTAAATGTCTTTAAGGGTAAGACTTTCATGTCCCTAAATTACTTGGGAAACATATGTCAGTCTTTTAATGCACCAACGATACAATAGTCCTAACACAGTTTTATGATGCACTTAAGAAAACCCAAAGGAATGTAATTCAAAATGGCACCACTACTCACCTTTGAAAAAACAAAAGTTTTGTAAAGACCAAAGTTCTACAAATGAAGTATTAATAGTAGCAGACTCGTCAGGTTAAGTGTTTTAAATATCTTGGTGTAATATTTCAAGTAAAAAAGGGTCAATTATGTCACCCTTCGGAGGGCAATAGCTTTTTATTTCTCAGAAATAAAAGTTTATTTTATGCCAACCACTCCATAATTATTTCTGACCAAAAATCACTTACCCAATTTCTTCTTGGAACCCCATTATAATCATTTTTTAAATATTACGTTGCTCAAAAGACTACAGTCTAAATTCCTGAGGACCCCTTTTCAAACTTTAAGGCAGAGTTTGGCTCTTCATGCTTAACTAGTGATTGCAATTAAATTTTCTCCCAATTGAGCTGCTGCTTTAGTCGGTACTGATTATTTTCAGTTGAGATGCATAAAAGCTGCTTTCAGGGATCTTTTACCAAACTTCTACTACCTGTGAAATCTGAAAGGTATAGACAGATGGTTATACTTAGGATACAAAATACAAAAGTGATTTAAGCAAAATACCGGGAATTTCAATTTCAGAAATTTTGGAACCTGAATCTTACTTGGAAAGTCGACTATTGGGTATTATGTTCACTGTTCCCAAAGACTGGGAAAAAACATTTCCCAGGATATATTTCAATGCTCTGTCATCTGCTTTATTAGATGGTAAATTTACCAAATTACTCTTTTAAAGTTTTCAAGGTGTCCCTTTTAACGAATGCAGCAGCCACTGTGGATCTGTAATTGCGGTAACATTTTCTTATATTATGCAGAATTAGCAGGGTCCAATGCTTGTGGACAATAGAGCCAATTGATCTCGTAGTGCAATCATAGTTCATTCGCAATGGACCATTCTGATAGGAATACGACTAAGCAGCCTTCAAAATCAAGGCAGGAGGAAATTAAAGCAGCTAGAAAGATTTGACTTTGCATCCCTCCTCTCTACAGTCTGATGGAGTGGCGTCTCTGTAGAACAGCAACACATAAAGGAGAGCCAAAGGTAATCATGGGCTGCTGGAACAGCTCAGTTCTGATCTTTCCTTTTGTGCTGGCTGATTGAGAAACACAAGCAACCAAAAATCTCTCCCACAAAATTAAAATCAAAGACAGACTTGCGGTGAACTCAGAGAAAGAAATTGGGGTGCTTTGAACCTAGGGTGCATAAACATCTATAAAACTGAGAACATAAGGGGGACTGTAAACAGCAAAGTTGAACAGAACCATCAGCCAGTGAGATTAAAAAATGCAGCGAAACCAAATCAGAAGATTGGCTCATCCCTAAGCAAGGACTATCCGTCCTAGTTTATATCCGCTGGGTTTATTTAACACAACTTTATTCCTCTGGGAAGGACACATTTATTTACTTGTTCCATCCTTGGCTGCAGAGGCCATACTAAACATGAAGCTTTTACTGAAATAGGTAATCTGAATTTTTGATGCTTTTTTGCTTTGGGGGATAGGGTGAGAGAGATTTATATAAAAGATACACTCTGAGCATCTCTCTCTGGGGACTTGGCTCAGCAAAACAAAACCCAAACTGGCAATACCAAAGATCACAATTTTGACACGTATTGCAACAATATGATACTGAGGTAACCAGAGACTGCATGTACCAAAACATGCCCAAGATGAGTTTAAGGTGAGATGACACTCAGGTTTGGAATAATCCCAGATTGGTTGATTTCAGGATGACTTGGTCTGCCTATTGTATGGCGAGGGAGCCTTAACTTGAGACAACAAGAAAGGCTACAAGTTTCATTTCTCTGACAGACTAATTGTCTTCCCCTTTTCTTGGGTGTATCAAAAGTCCAGTGAGCTTCCTGGTGATTACTCCTTGTTCTGATCAGAATCATATGGGCATAATTATTTATACAAAACCCTACGGCAGATTTGCACTCCAGTTGAATCAAACTAAGTTATGTGGTCTGGTTGCACAAGCCTTCGTGACTCTTGAGCAGGCATGAATCAGTCCATAGAGAACTATATGTGAGTGTGTGTCTATGCCAATATGACAATGGGAAGTGGTTATTTCAAAATTTAAGATCTATTAGAAATAATCATTTTTCCATGTTGGGCAAGTTTTTTGAAACAAACATAGGCTCAGCATAATAATATTATGTTTCATAATATTTAACCACACCACTATATTTTGAGGCTTAGTTGTTTTTCACAACATAACTTAAATAAACAAACAAACAGTGTTGTTAAGTAAACCCAGACTAGTATTTCTGATGGTATATGAGCCGTCTCACACTTTTCTATTGACTGTTTTGCATCTTGTTAGCTGTTAAGTGCATTAGACCATAAGCACTACAATTTTGTAATTGAATTTTCTGAGTGCATTCTTCCTATATTAATTTACCTTCAAAATGTAATGTATATATATTCTTATCTAAGCATTCAGGACTCTAGACCACATCTATTTCTGTTTGACTGTCATTAGTTATACATATTAAATATATTGGCAATAACCGTTGCACAAATGGTTTTATGTCCTTTCCTTTTTTTCTAGCAAGGTTCTAGTAATTAAAATGCATATTGGATCCTTTTCTCTTTGTTTATCCTTTTAATTTCTCTAATGGGCTTTTCATCTAGTTGCTTTACAGTTTTTCCCATCTCTTACAGATATATAACAATTCTTCACACATCATTGTTTGCTCGGAACAGGGTTTGGGTTTATAGATTTATATGTATTTATTTAGTTTCTAAATTCTACATCTGTAAACTTGCCACTGCATATTGCTACAAGGGCCATTTCCCTTCACAGTTATGGACAGTTTGAAGATTGAAAAATTAAAACTGGTGGATGAAATATATGTTTTTTCTAAATCAAAGTGGCAAAGACGAAATACAAGTTATCTTTTGCATCTGAAAGTACACAAGGGGCTACTGCTTTAGATGAATAGGCACAGGAACAGCAATTAAAACGGGTTGTGGAAAAGCTAGTGAAATAGGACTTTACTTCCCTTAAGAAAACAGTTGCCAACAAAAATTAGGATGGAAAAAGAGAGATTATTGCTCAGCCTTCACGCCTGCATCTGGTTCCATTCTCCCTACTCTGACTTCCCATGTTAAGCAGCTGGGTCTGGAGAAGTGTTCTCTCTTATTCCCTCCCATGTAAGTGGAATCTTCAGTATAATTCAGATTAGACATCTGCACAACACACGTTGCCAACAGATTTTACAGCTTTGTAAAGCTAGCCTGAAAAAAGAGAGGATGAGCTCAGTAAATGTAAAAGATGCTAAGGATTGGACTTGCGTAGGCATCCCTGGTCTCTCCTGATTGAAACTCCTCACTCACTTAAGTTTGGAAGACTCTCACGTGTTCTCAAACAAGCATTTATTGGTCTTGGTGTTTCTTGGGTGAATAAAAGAAAGCAGGGATAAGTAAAAAGGATGGATGGATGATAAAGAGATCAATGAATAAAAAACCAATTAAAAAAAAGATAAAGAGATCAATGTTTCTGCCTTTAAAGTTCAAATTGCTTTAGGGGAAAAATAGGATCTTCCCTAAGAAAACAAATAGCAACTTTAGAGAGATTATATGAGTTGGAATCAGGGAAGGAGAATATCTGCTGCCCTACAGGCTTTTCTACAGTTACATTTTTAAAAACATAAGATCCTCAATTTACAATCAATTGCTTACCAATTGTTTCAAGTTACAGTGGACCTAAAAAGGGTACTTATAATATGTCCTCAAAGTACAATTGCCACACACATATTCTCTCAGTCATGTGATCAGGCATTTCTCCAGCAGACCATGACAGAAAACGTGTATTGGATATGCTGAATTTATTTAACGTGGCTTGCTTAATGACCAAGTGATTCACTCAATAACCATCATGAAACATAAAATTGAGTCTAGTCGCATGGTGCCTCCAATTTACGATCATAAGAACTTGATTGATTGAATGTGATTGATGATTGAAATTCCAGCCTCTATTGTTGTTGTAAATCAAAGACTGCATGTAACATGAAGTCTACTGGGCTCTATATTTGGACAATGTATGTAAAGATATTAATTTGCTAGATATCTGCACCTTCTTCTAATTATTTGGCAGGCTAAAATAAAGCATTTAGCTATTCTAAAGAGTTGGCTCATCTAGGAGAGCCTGCTGATAGCTATCAGCATATCTGCTCTTTGCTTAATGTGGTCCATGAAATATGTGTACTTGTAGTAAAAATATACGGAACACAGAAGGCTGCTCACTTACCCAAATGCCAAGCACCTGAACTGTGAAAATAGCCAATCTCTGCTATTACCATTCCTGTTTAATTCACATTCTATAATAATACCATCTTTACAAGCAAAATGTTTTTTCCTTGTTGAGCTTCCAGACATTGCAAACCAGGAAGTTGGGGTTGAATTTCTCACTTTAAAGTATAAAAGTTGATTTCAGATATTTAAGATTTTATACATGATGGTTACTTTTTTCTTCCTTTTACAGTTCCAAAGTATAAATGACAAAATACCCTGCAATAATATATTCTTATCCCTGGGTCCTGAAGCATTTCTATTCCTGAGCCTGGCTATTCCTGCCAGCTTAGTGTCGCCTGCTTGAGTTCTCCTTCTATTCCCTCATCTAGAATAGAATAACAGAGTTGGAAGGGACCTTGGAGGTCTTCTAGTCCAACCTCCTGCTTAGGCAGGAAACCCTACACCACTTCAGACAAATGGTTATCCAATATCTTCTTAAAAACTCCCAGTGTTGGAGCATTCACAACTTCTGGAGGCAAGTTGTTCCACTGATTAATTGTTCTAACTGTCAGAAAATTTCTCCTTAGTTCTAGGTTGCTTCTTTCTTTAATTAGTTTCCACCCATTACTTCTTGTTCTACCCTCAGGTGCTTTGGAGAATAGGTTGACTCCCTCTTCTTTGTAGCAGCCCCTGGGATATTGGAACACTGCTATTATGTCACCCCTAATCCTTCTTTTCATTAAACTAGACATACCCAGTTCCTGTAGACATTCTTCATAAGTTTTAGACTCCAGTCTCCTAATCATCTTTGTTGCTCTTCTCTGCACTCTTTCTGGAGTCTCCACATCTTTTTTACATTGTGGCGACCAAAACTGGATGCAGTATTCCAAGTGTGGCCTTACTAAGGCATTATAAATGGTATTAACACTTCATATGATCTTAATTCTATCCCTCTGTTTATGCAGCCTAGAATTGTGTTGGCTTTTTTGGCAGCTGCAGCACACTGCTGGCTCATATTTAAATGGTTGTCCACTAGGACTCCAAGATCCATCTCACAGTTACTACTATTGAGCGAGGTACCACATATACTGTACCGTACGTTTTGTTTTTCTTGCCTAAATGTAGAACCTTACTTTTTTCACCATTGAATTTCATTTTGTTAGATAGGGCCCAATATTCAAGTCTGTCAAGATCCTTCTGTATCTTAAGTCTATCTTCCAGAGTGTTGGCTATTCCTGCCAGCTTGGTGTCATCTGCAAATTTGATGAGTTCCCCATCGTCCAAATTGATGAAGATGTTGAAGAGTATTGGGCCTAAAATAGAGCCTTGGGGTACCCCACTGCATACTTCCCTCCATGTAGATGCAGTTCCATTGAGGACTACACGTTGAGTGCGGTTGGTCAGCCAGTTACAAATCCATCTGGTGGTGATGCTGTCTAACCCACATTTTTCTATTTTATCTAGTAGTAGGTTATGGTCTACTTTATCAAATGTCTTACTGAAGTCCAAGTAAATTATATCAACAGCATTCCTCTGGTCCACTAATTTTTTCACTTTATCAAAGAATGCAATAAGATTAGTCTGGCATGATCTGTTTTTGACAAATCAGTGTTGGCTTTTGGTTATTATTTGTGTGCTTTTAGGTGTTTGCTAATTTGTTGCTTGATTATGTTTTCAAGAATCTTCCCTGGTATTGAGGTCAGGTTGATAGGTCTGTAGTTTCCTGGATCTATTTTTTCCCACTTTTTTGAAGATGGGAACTACATCAGCTCTTTTCCAGTCCTCTGGCAGTTCTCCGGTGCTCCAGGATCTTTGAAAGATATAGTTCAGTGGTTCTGAGATCTAATCTGCCAGTTCCTTCAGAACCTTATGGTGTAATCCATCTGGTCCTGATGATTTGAATTGGTGCTCATTTACCATTTTCTTCCTTATTTTAACGTGTTTCTAATCTGTTTTTTATGGTGCTGTTTTTCATAGGTTGGACTGTTTTTTCCCTTTGTGTAAAGTCAGTTGCAAAAAATGAGTCGAATAGTTCTGCTTCTCCCTGTTGCTTGTCATCTTCTTGCCATTTTCTCCCAGTAATGGACCAATTGTTTCCTTTTTTCTTGTTTTTAATATGTTATAAGAATCTTTTTTTGTTGTTATTTTTTAAACTTTGTTTAAAAAATACAACTTTGTTGCAAGCCTTTGATCATTGTGAGCCTTTGCTTTCCTCACTTCACCTTTGCAGGCTTGGGCTATTTGCTGATATTCTGCCTTAGTTATGTGCCCCTCTTTCTACTTTTTCTACTTGTCCTTTTTGTCTTTCAATTTGTCAGAGAGTTTTTTATGAAGCCATGCTGGTTTCTTTTGAGAGCTGTTATTTTTCTTCTTTGTTGGTATTATGCTAGACTGGGCTTTTATAATCTCACTTTTCAAAATATCCCAAGCTTCTTAAATTGTTTTCCCCTTGAGGATTCTCATCTATGGAATCCTTCCCAAGCTCTTTCTCAGTTTATTGAAATTAGCTCTCTTAAAATCCAAGACTAGTTTGACTTTGTTCTATTGCTTGTGCTTGCATAATGTTGAATTCCAATATTGCATGATCACTTGCCCCCAAGGTTCCTGTAGCTTCAACACCTTCTATTATTTCATCTCTGTTAGTGAGAATTAAGTCCAATATCACTGATCCCCTTGTTCTCTTCTTTACTTTTTGGGAAACAAAGTTGTCTGCTAGGTTTGTTAGGAATCTGTTGGATCTTCCACTTGGTGCAGAGTTTGTCTCCCAGTTGCTGTCAGGGTAGTTAAAATCCCCCATTACTATTGTGATGTGCTTCCTAAATACCTTACTTAGTTACCTGACTAGCAAAAAGTTCATCTATTTCCTCTGTTTGGGTTGGGTGGCCTATAGTATACACCTATGGTAATGTCATCCCCCCCCCAATCTTAATATTGACCCAAATGCATTCAATATAATTTTTGTCATTATTGTGCTCAAATTCTATAGAGATGTAGTTATTTCTTATATATAGTGCAACTCCACCTCCACTTTTATTTGGTATACTTCTTTTAAATAATTTAAATCCCTCTAGCTGTATGTTTCATTTGTGGGTTTCAGCCCACCAAGCTTCTGTAATGGCAACAATATCATATCTGCCCTCATTTACTTGGTTTCTAATTCTCCCTGTTTATTCCTCATACTCTGTGCATTGGTGTATAGACATCTGAGTCCATTTTGATTGACCCTGTGTTACTGTCTACATAACCTGTGTTGTGCCTGACTGCCCCTACTTTCTTGCCACCTGTTTGATTAGTGCACATGGTATGTGCACTATTAAAGGCTTGGCTTTGCTTGACAGCAAGGTTGATAATCTTACCTGCACAAACATCTAGATCCTACATTTAAGAGGCTTTCTCTTTGACTAAATTTAATGCCCTCCTGACAGCTGTTACTGAGGGGAGATACCAGGGCATTCAGTCTGAACAAAGATTATGCTCTGTGGCACTTGATCAATCAAGACATTGACTCATGTTGATTTGTATTGTTTCCATTATGCTGCTTCACACCAGGAGCTATTATTCCCACTGTGAGGCAACTATCCTGGTTGCTCAGGTTCATTTTATCTAGCTCTATTGCTGTTTGACCAATCTGACCAATGAATGTAGCTAAATACTGTTTTATTTGTCTATTATTTGCCATAATATATCAGTAAGCAGCTGGTATGTGTCTTTTTGGTCAAACAAGTTGGCTTATTTATTTATTTTTTTGCTTTTTTAAAAAAGGATGTATAGTTTCACAATTTTGCATATTATTGTTCATTTTCATTACAGGCAGTCCTCAAATTATGAGCACAACTGAGCCCAAAATTTCACTAATAAGCAAGGCAGTTGTTAAGTGAGGTTTGAATCATTTTATGACCTTTTGCCCCCCCCCCTTCAATTGATAAATGAATCTAGCTTCCCCATTGATTTTACTTGTCAGAAGGTTGCCAAAGGTGATCACATGTGTCCGGGTTAATGCAATCATCATAAATACATGCCAGTTGCTACACGTCAGAATTTTGATCACTTGACCCTGGGGACAGGGGTGAAATCTACTTACCTTCCCAACCGGTTCAGAAGTGCATGTGCATGCGCGGACCCTCTGCACAAGCGGAAACCCTTCTGTGCATGCACAGAGGGTAAAAAACAGGTTACTTCCAGGAAGTAACGATGACCAGGTGGGTGGGCGGAGCCTCACGTCACCATCACTACTGGTTCTCCGAACCAGTCCGAACCAGGATCATTTCACCCCTGCATGGGGATGTTGCAACGGTTGTAAGTGTGAAAAACAGTCATAAGTCATTTTTTACAGTCTGTTGTAATTGTCAATAGTCACTAAACAAATAGTTGTAAGTTGAGGACTACCTGTGCTACTTTGGGAAATTGTATGTTTTAATTTTGGAATGTATTGAGTTGGTCTATGATCATAATAAAGTAAACTCAGTCAAATGGAGATAACTTTAGAAGTACAATAGGTTACTTTGCTTTCAGAATCTGCAAACTACTTTGGTGAAATTTAGAGTTTTTGTTGCTGTGTTCACCGTGATGACTCAGATTGAGAAATGCCTTACATGAACTGAGAGGGGCTTCTGGTTAAGAAATGCCTCTTTACTGACTGTGATACGTCACTTCTTCCTCATGCTCTATCACACGTTGGCTGGATTCACACAATACACTTAAACCCACAAGCTTAATCACGCATAATGTATACTGATCAAAGAAATAAACCACATTATGACTTCAGGTCAGGGCATTATTGCACACCAAATGCTAAGACAATGAGTGGCTAAACTGAACTGCAACCACTTTTTGGTAAAAATCAGGAGGAGTCTAATAGCATATTTTCCATCACATTTTATTAAAAGACATACACTTCTGTGAGCAGCAGCAGCAAAGTTTATCAGATCCGTAGAGTGGGTGGAGTAATGTGGGATTGAAACTGAGTTGATGTGGGGGGAGGAAGGGGAAGTTAGCTAGGTTATGCAGAAATAAATGATATGTCAGTCAGTTTACAAGTATTTTATCAATTAATGCTAACATTTCTGTTTTATATATGTTAAATCATTTTTGTTTAATTTTAAAATTTTAGCATCATTTGATATGTTGTATATATTAAGCTACAGTTCTAATTTCATAGGATTCCCTCACCCTTGGGGAGGTTACTGGAGACAATAATGAAAGGAGCTGGGAAAAAATCTCCTGATGGAAACAGATTTTCAGACTACCTTACACAAAACATATGACAATGTCTAATAGATAGAGATAGATAGATAGATAGA
Organism: Arizona elegans; assembly: GCA_022577455.1. Lineage (NCBI taxonomy): Eukaryota > Metazoa > Chordata > Lepidosauria > Squamata > Colubridae > Arizona > Arizona elegans. The sequence goes on from JAKOOJ010000002.1 coordinate 116,077,210, forward strand.
TAGATAGATAGATAGATAGATGGATGGATGGATGGATGGATGGATAGATAGATAGATAGATAGATAGATAGATAGATAGATGAGAGATGAGAGAGGGGGGGACTGTATCAGTGGTGGGTTGCCCCCGGTTCGGACTGGTTCACAAGAACTGGTAGTAAAACCGGCGGGAACCCCACCCACTGCCCCGGATGTCATCTTCGGCAATCTGCACAGGCGCAGAAGCAAGGTACGCGCATGAGCAAAGCGAGCAAGCACGCGTGATCCCATTGTGAACTGGTAATAAAGGTAAGTAGAACCCACCCCTGGATTGTATGTATGTATGCGTGTGTATATAAAATTCCCTTTTACGATCCTGTAATCCCTTAATTTGGGGTAGAATTGGGGAGACTAGATGGAGCCAGCCAGGTGCCTTTCTGGACACCACACTGAATTCACAGCGGATATTTGCACCCTAGGAAAGAAATATTTGCAGCTACCTAGGATTGAACTATCAACCTTCTGAAGAAGAGGCGAGTGTCTTCACCACTAGGCCACCATGCCTTATATGTATATGTGTATGGGTGTGTGTGTGTGTGCACGCATGTGTGCGTGCAAGCACATGTATGTATACACACAGACAAGCACATATGCACAAACTGATCTACAGAGCCAAGAATGAACAACCTATGGACAATGATTGATGTATAGCTTCCAATGCTCCTTTTATAGATCCCAAACCATGCCTGGGTCATACCACTAAATTTTGGCAATGCAACTGTCTATTTCACCAATGCAACTTATGTCCTAGTTTTGCTTTTTAAAGATGTGAAGTCTCTTGTGTACCGTTTCAACCTTTTAACTCCCAAACCTGAGCAGAAATAAAATAAAATAAATAAAATAATTTTTTTTTAAAAAAAATCAGCTCTGTCTACCTACTGATATCTCCATATACACCCATTTTTTTTTAAAAAAGTTCTCTGGTTACACCATCAAAATCACCTGCTTCACCATTTTTCAACATCAGTTGTATTTTTGCCTTCCTTTTGTACAAGTTTTTTTTTATAACACTAACATATCTAGTATTCTGCTATTCACTCCCACTTTTTGACATATCCTCATCATTCTTTTACGTTACTAAAATACTCCTTCTACACCCCCACACTTCAATGTTTTACAACTATTTTTTTTTCTCTTTCTATATACCCATTATGTACTATCTTTCTGTCATGGTATTTTTCTACAGAAAGTCCTTGGCTTACAGCCACAACTGAGCCCAAACTTTCTATTGCTAAGTGAGACAGTTGTTTGGCCTTACTCTTGCTACAATTGCTAAGTGAATCACTGCAGATGTTAAGTTAGTAACATGGTTGTTAAATGAATCTGGCTTCCCCATTGACTTTGCTTGTCTCATTGCTTGTCTTATGACTACCTGCATTATTCTTTTGTTCATTCCAGCGCACAATACTCTATATGCAGTAATCATCACCAAAGAGCGTCTCACACTACTGCCCAATATAGTTTGGGTTGATCAAAGTTTCTGGATAAAGCTCGGCCAGAATAGCCAAGATGATTCTGAGCAAATCCCCAGTATGCTGGAAGTGCAAAAACAATTATGGAACATATTACCATCTCTGGTGGACTTGTCCAGCAGCAAAGAAATGTTGGGCCAAAGTCAAAAAATGGCTAGAGAAAATAACGCAACAATCAATAAAGGGAGAACCAGAGGCTTTTTTGCTAAGGATATTTACAGAAAATTATACAAAGGAAATAAAATATTTAATGTTACATATATTAACAGCTGCCCGCATAGCTTATGCCAAAAATTGGAAAAAAGAAAATACACCAACAGAGGAGGAGTTGATAAAAAAAATTTGGATAAATTGACAAAAGAACTAAGAAAAAGAGGATACAGAATACTATAAAATTTGGTATAGATGGTATGAGTGGTTGGAGGAAAGGAAAAATGAACAAGAAAAATAAGGGGGAGTTAAAGAAATGTCAAAAACAATGGGAAAAATTGGTAAAATACAACTTAGTGATTGAAATGAAAAAAAGAAATATATTGTAAATGAAATGATGGGGACAGATAGCAATATGGAATAAGATGAAGTAAAATTTGTCGAAATAGTAAATAGTGGCATCTGGCCCATGGGGTTCTTGGATCTGGCCTGTGGGGCCACCCAGGAAACAGTGAAGGACCAGCCCATGATGTCTCTGCCAGCGAAAACCATTTTTGCTGGCAGAGGGTTGCAGGAGGCCATTGCAGCTGAAAACGGAGCTTGTGAGGGCTGCAGCACAGGTGCCCTCAACATGAGTGACATCAAACTGGCCACACCCACCCCAGCCATGACACCGCTGCCCTAGAAAAGGACATGACTGGACAGGGGAAAAATTTACATTTACTTTTAAGATACAGAAAGTACAGGTAGTCCTTGATTTACAACAGTTTGTTTAGTGACTGTTCAGAGTTACAACAGCACTGGAAAATGTGACTTATGATCCTTTTTCACTGTTACGGCCTCTGCAGCATCCCCATGGTTATGTGATCAAAATTCAGACGCTTGGCAACGGGTTCATATTGATGACTGTTGCGGTATCCCAAGGTCATGCAATCACCTTTTGTGACCTTCTGACAAGCAAAGTCAATGGGGAAGTCAGATTCGCTTAACAACTAGGTGACTAACTTATCAACTGTCATGATTCACTTAACAAGTATGATAAGAAAGGTTGTAAAATGGGGCAAAACCAGGGGTGAAATGCTCCCAGTTTGGACCGGATCGCCCAATCCAGTAGTGATGGTGGCGGGTGGTTCGGAGAACTGGTAGCAAAAATCCCTGCCTCCCCCCCACATGCCCAGCTGAGCCGAGCGATCATCAGAGGCTTTTTTTTTTTAAGCATTTTTTCTACAACCTCTTTGGCTGAAAAAATGCTTTTAAAAGTAAAAAAATACCTCCAATGATCGCGTGGCTCAGCTGGGCTCATCAGAAGCTTTTAAAAGCATTTTTTCTACAACCTCTTCGGCTGAAGAGGTTATAGAAAAAATGCTTTTAAAAGCCTCTGACGAGCCCAGCTGAGTTGCCTGATCGTCAGAGGCTTTTAAAAGCGTTTTTTCTTTACAAGCCGAAGAGGTTGTAGAAAAAATGGTTTTAAAAGTATATATATAAAAAAAGTTGACCACGTCTACTCAGTCACATTAACCCCCACCAAGCCACACCCACTAAAATGGTAGTAACAAATTTTACATTTCACCACTGGGCAAAACTCACTTAACAAATGTCTCACTTAACAACAGAAACTTTGGGCCCAATTGTGGACGTAAGCAGAGGACTACCTGTATAGACAGATTGCCAATCCTATTCCTACCTGTGGCATATGATGCCCATTTATCCCAAGCATGCTCACATTGTTTTATGCTATTTAGGATTTCTGATGTACATGACATAACAAAAAAAATATACAAAAATCTAAGAACGGAAATGTGGGAACTCTTTGTTTCTTCCCCTACACTCAGAGTGCAATTTGAGATTTCTTTTAGGAGAAAAATGTGAAATGTTATGACCTCTTTTAGCTTCCTAAAGTCAAGCAGTTCCAAGCAATAGGAAGAAAGTTTTACCTGCTTCAAGTTTCTCATTTATCGCTCTAAAGAGACAGATTTCCTCATAAAGTTTATGGTTTTGGTCTTGAAAAAACTCACCTTCCATTAAAAGGAAGTGTGTGGCCATTTATAAATGCTAGTTACAAGATACATTGAAAGCTCACCTCTAACAAGGAAGTAAGTACAATGACAACCAACGCTAACACACTGTTTTTTTAAGGGTTTTTTATCAAATAATAAAACAAGGTGATGATCTTTTTTCTTTTACTGGTGCTAAGCCTCAGATTGCAACAGTTGTCCATTCAACAAGAAGCTATTATAACAGCATTAGCCGTTCTGGATCTCAAAAAAAAAAAACATTAAGAGTGAAAGAGTAACTGTATGCTCTTTGTTTGGGCTTATAAATAACTACTGAGAGGGTTTTCGCACAGCATTAATGGCTCATAATTCAGATATCCAACACCTTGTCTTCCTCTGTCTACACATCATTGTGTCTTTCCTTCGATCAAACAAACGTGGCTTTTTAAAAGTTAGGCCCAGTTTTCTTTGAACAGACATGGCCCATCTGAGATCAATCCAAGGCACTCCATGAACTGTTTACTGAGAGGCAAAGTCAAAATCTTCATTGGACAGGCTTGAGCAAGCTTTCTCAGTGAGTCAAACCTAGATGAGTTGGTGGGGAAACACAGCCACCCACCCACCCACCCACCCACCCACACACACACACACACACTAAGTTTATAAAACAGGAACGGTGCAAAATTCACTGGATCAGTTTTGCAAATTATATATTTTCACCTTAACCTCCTGAGCTCCGGACCACCCCCACTCTATTGGCCTTCCGAAAAGTGGTGAAGACCTGGCTTTTCCAGCAGGCCTGGGGCCGTTGATCTTGCTGTTGTGATCTTGTGAGATCCGGTCATGAATGGTGTGAATGGGTTTTAATGTTTTAATTTTTAAATGTTTTTATAATGGCTTTTTAAATGCATTGTAAGCCGCCCTGAGTCCCCGGAGATAGGTGGCATATAAATTGAACTAATCATCATCATCATCATCATCATCATCATCATCATCATCATCATCTCTTTAGCCTGTACAAAAAGGTGGGTCCTTGCTGCAAAAGTGGGCAGATCTAAGGGAAATGTTAAGTAGAATTATGAAAAAAGAAATGTTAAGGGAAAAAAATCAAATAAAGCCAAAGTGCAGACTTTTCCTAAAATGCCTCTCCCTCTCCTCCCCAGCTCTACTCAAGAATTCATATTGTTTTTTGTACCATCATCATTAGCATTTAGTGTTCCAACATGAGGGCACATTTCATCAGCAAATTATTTAAATTGTTTTGGAAGCTTCAATAGAGAGCAAGCATTCTATTCCTTAAAAATCTGAAGCTGGATTTAAGTCCATGCTAACCGCACCCTCAGTCATGCTCTAAGCTCAGCCTTTTGTGTTGGACAAGCGGAGAAGTGTTATGGAGGCAAAGGATGATATTAATCTAACATCTTTATAAATATCAACCCCGTCAATTTTCAGTTAGTGAACCCTGCTGCTGCCATATTTCAGCAGTTAATTACAGGGTGGCATGAAAGTGGATTGAGACATTCCCTGAAATCTAAAGGTTGCAAAGGAATGTGTGTGTGTGTGTATGTGTGTGTGTGTGTACACACACACACATCTGGACAAAGAACTATGTTCATAGTTGAATGTAATTTTACTCTCCAATTATATCACATATACACACGATTCCATAAGAGAAAGTAACCCTTAATATATATCTTTGTAAGGGTGAAATTTTCCATAACGTACACTGTTTTAAAATGCAACTAACCATAAGATATGATTGCTTTTATGTAGAGTGCTCAAATGTGAAGCTGTTTTGTGCAAAGTGCATAAAACACAAACAGCGGCTACGAGCAATCCCCAGGCATTACTGACCATGTGCCACAACAGGTTTTCTATTGATGGATCATGTCATTTAATTCTAAAAGAAATCCATACCAAATGGATTTGACATTCCTATCTCCAAGGAGTCTACATGTATACCATTTGTTGTCGTACATTGCCCAATACAACAATGTGGGATGTTTCCAGATGTAACCATGCTTGGAGTATACTAACTTTTGTAACTTTTAATATGGTTGTTGAAACTATGACTACATCTGCATCAGACTCATTGCAACATTGAAGGATTACTATTGAATTAAAATAATTATAAATTTTATAATTATTTTATAATTATAATTTTTTTAAAAAAAATTTCCATAAAATTACAGCTGTGTTTGTCTCATTCACTGAGATGCAATCCTCTACACCCTCATTCTTAATATGCTTAATAGTATTTTTACCTACCAAATACTATTCTCTATTTAACAGCAGGATATTTTCCTGATTTTGTGATCCAGGACTTTGGGGTATTGCTATATATTAAACAATAGCAAAGCAGCAGTCAACTGTAACAGGTGAGTTACCAAAAGACAGAAGGTAAGATGAACAAAAAGACTGTGCCGGATAATATCGGGATCTGGAAGGACTGCTTTTGAAACAAAAAAGTTTTATTGCTGAAAAACGGATTCAAAACATGTGTAATACGAGTCCAAGGATGATTGATGATTCTAAAACAGAATGAATTTCTGTTGCAGTGACATATCATCCTGAAAAGGGGAAAATAGATTAAGAGGAGTAGGAACAGTGGTCCAGTAGAGGAAAAATGATGATTGACTTCACTATGAAAGTCTGAATTAAATTTCTCTAAATTAATTTTTCTATAGCTTGTTTCAGTGCTATGAAACTATACACCTGAGTTTGGAAAATTGTATACCAATTTTTGGATGTGATCAGAAAATGTAATGTTCTATCACAACTTCTGCAGCAGAAGTGTGGACATTTGTGAGATGAAGAAGCGAGGTCACACTTGCCTTAGCAAGTGTGCAATTTTATTTTGAAAAATCCAATTTCAATAATAAAAATTAATAGAAACTAAAAAAAAGATAAAATAAGAAAAATAAGAAATAGAAGGTGCAGAAAAGAAAAAAATAGAAAGAAAAGAGAAAAAGAAAAGAATATAATAAAGAAAAGAAATACATAAAAGAAATGAGTTCCTGCTTCATCACAACATGTATGAACAATTTTAGGAACCTATTGCCTTCTCTTAATATACAACAAATAAGCTGTTCTTCCCTCATTCCATCTGTTATCTATAGACACATCTTTAAAGTTTCATCATTTTAGTCCTGATGACAGTAAAAGTCCATTAGGTCCATTACCAGAGAAAGTAATATATCTATTTGAACTGGGATCAAATAAATCAACTTTATATTCTTCCTCTTACTTCTAACAACCTTCATCTTTTGCCCCTTCAAATAATGTCCTTAGAACTTGATTTATTTTCAGTTTTTTTCCTTTGACTCTATGTTATAAATAAATAGGAGATGATGCGAGACAGAGGGGCATGAAGAGTGTTGATCCATAGAGTGGCTTAGGATCAGACATGATTGAATGGCTGAAGAAGACAACAATTTATGTTTCTTTTAGTTTATATACAGTAGTTTTATCTGTTATGATTATAAACTGGCCAGAGTTACCTTGAAGTAAGATGGGCAGCCAATAAATTTTACAAATAAATAATAAATAAATCAAATTTAATTGTAACCTTCAGTTCTTCCTGGTTCCCTCTAGTGTACAACCTTCAAAGTCTCAACTTACCATGTCTTTTTAAAAGATAATTCAAAAGAAAAGCATTTTCCCATGGCAAAGATTCTTATGGCAAAGATCCAAAATCTAATTTTAAATCCATCTGTATCCTTAGTTCCTCCCCTCCCCCATTTGTGTGTGTGTGTGAGAGAAATGGAGACCTTAAACTTGTATTTAAAATATCATTTGCTAAGGGTTGAATGAAACTCACCCAATATTTTTTGACTTGTTGATCCAAAGATTCCTAACAGCTGAAAAGCAGTTAACGATCAATTTATGGAAATAATTAGGAAAAGAAGTATGCAAACCTAGTGTCATGGTTTGAACAAAATGGGCATTTCCTAGTCTCATAGAGATCTAAATTTGTCGTCTCCTCATATTTGGAGCACTTGTCGTCTCCTTATCTGGAGAGAATTTACAAAGACAAGTCTACTTGACACCATAATCCTTCCAATACAGCATTTCATCTTTATTAAAATTTCTACACCGATTGTCAGTTCAACTTGCTTCTTAAGTGGTAAATGAACTAGCACTGAAGACATCAAGCAATGCTTTGGCAGAATTAAATCTGCTCTTCCAGTCTGAGGACCTGGGAAATTTCCCTTCCCTAGTAAGATCTGCAGGAGGTGCAATAATAAACATCTTTATAATAATTCCCACCTAATGGAATATTCTTCCCCAGAAGAATATTCCCTGCCAAGTTTCAGTTCTATAAACAAGTTAAAGCTATTTTATTTCAATGTGCTTTTTGTCATTAGAGGGTGACTATTTTGGGAATTACTGTATCTCAGTAATTGTCTTTGTCTCTGCTTTTTGCGATTACTTTTGACTTTTTTTACATTGTTCTGATCGATTTTGTTATTTTAGTGTTGTTTTTCTTTTTCTTGATGTTATATGCTGGCCGTACTTTAGGACTGGGGCAGATTATATGTATTATAAAGTAATATGTAAAATATAACCCAAAACAAATGCATTCTAATCTAGGGTTTATAAATCACAGCAACTGAATTCATATAATTCACTAAATCAAACTCCAGATATTAGGTCTATGCTTAATCTGATGCAATGTTCTTAGTTTAGAGCCATAATGTTAGAATGCAGTATTGCATGCTAACTCTGCCCATAGCCAGGACTTCAATTCTGACCAGCTCAAAACTGACTCAGCCTTCCATCCTTTTGAGGTAAGTAAAATGAGGAGCCAGATTGTTGGGGTTAATATGCTGAGTCTGTAAACCATTTAGAGAATGCTGTAAAGCACTATGAAGCAGAATGTAGGTCTAAGTACTATTGCTATTAGTTTGCATTGGAGTGATAAACACACAACTTATACGGATGAGGTCTTATTCAAACTCTCTCGCCTATTCATAGAAGAAGCTGAAAGAGTACATAGTGTCATTGCTTATCATCAAGTGACATTAGCATAAAGAAAAAGCCATAGTAGAGTTGAGTAAATAACTAGCAAGAAATTTGGTAATTTAATACCACAATTATTTCTAATGATAAACCATAAAACTTTTACATTTAACCATTTATCTCGGCTCTTAGGAGAGTTGACTCCCCTTGGCTAATCAAAAATAAAAAAAAAAATTGGGTAATTTAATACCACAATTATTTCTAATGATAAACCATAAAACATTTACATTGAACTGTCTATCTCAGCTCTATGAGAGTTGACTCCCCTTGGCTAATCAAACCTTTTATTGTTTGCAAACATTGAGAATGATAGCTCTTTTCTCCAATGCATTTACCAGCTAATGTAGCAGTGTAAATATTTAGAATAGCACATTGGGATGTAGTTGGATTATTCTTATTTACATGAATAAATGTAAATATTTACAGCATGTTTTTCCCCAGAATATTTATGCTGAATTTTACCGCAACTGAAGAACCATAAAAGGGTGCAATGGAGATTGGGGAGAGAGGAGAAGATGAAGAAGAAAAAGCTATCCACAGTGAATATATTTTAGCATCCAATGCGAATAAGACTCTATAAAATGTTTCTTCTGACAGCACCTAACATGTTTCCCAACAAATGAAAAGATAAACATCTTTTTGATATGAATTGTAACAGAAAAATCTACTGTTATGAATTATGTGACAATCTTTAAGAAAGGGAAGGGAAGAAGTGGATATTATAAAATTAATTTTCTTGTAGATGTCCAACTAATCCATAATACAATTTATCTCTTGCCTTTCATGAATTCTTAAAAATTTCTGGTAAGCCCAAACAACAATAACAATAGCAGGAACAACAACAACTGCAACATATTAAACTTGTATGCTGCCTGGCTATATTAAAAGCTATAAATTACAATGTACAATGTCTCTGGGAGGGAGGGAGGGAGGGAGGGAGGGAGGGAGGGAGGGAGGAAAGAAGGAAGGAAGGAAGGAAGGAAGGAAGGAAGGAAGGAAGGAAGGAGGGGTGAAATACTCCTGGTTCGGACTGGATCGCCTGATCCAGTAGCGATAGAGGCGGGTGGTTTGGAGAACCGGTAGCAAAAATCCCTGCCCCCCCCATTGCCCAGCTGAGCCGCACAATCATCAGAGGCTTTTGTTTTATTTTTAAAAGCATTTTTTCTACAACCTCTTTGGCCAAAAAAATGCTTTTAAAAGTAAAAAAAAAAAAAAAAGCCTCTGATGATCGCGCAGCTCAGCTGGGATCATCAGAGGCTTTTAAAAGCATTTTTCTACAACCTCTTCCCCTGAAGAAGTTATAGAAAAAATGTTTTTAAAGGGAAAAAAAGCCTCTGCCGATCAGGCAAGTCAGCTGGGTTTGTCAGAGGCTTTAAAAAAAAAGAAAAGAAAGCCTCTGTCAATCAGGCAAGTCAGCTGGGATCATCAGAGGCTTTAAAAGCATTTTTTTTACAACCTCTTCAGCCGAAGAGATTGTAGAAAAAATGGTTTCAAAAGTAAAAAAAAAAAAAGTTGGCCACACCCACTCAGTCATATTAACCCCCCCACCAAGCCACACCCACAGAACCGGTAGTACATTTCACCACTGGAAGGAAGGAATAATTTTTTATATAGTTGTCCATCTCACAAACATGGTTTTGAATGGTGTACATGTAAAACAAACTATACTGAAGACAACACGAAAAACCATTCCATAGTTAAAAGTTAAAAAAAAATCAATATTATAAATAGAGTATAAGAAGGCATGTTTGATGTTATAGACAATGTAGTCATTTCACTAATTCACAATTTTCCCCCAAGCCTATTGACATAGCCATGTTTTGAGGGATTTCCAGAAGGTTACCCAAGATGGGGCCAAACCTGTTATAGAAGCTTCTTGGGTGAGAAGCGAAACGTCTTCAAGCAAAAACAAAGAAAGTCTAGTTGCCTTTTGAAAAAGCACCTTTGGGACAATCATGACCTAGATGACTGAGAATCTCCATAGACACTCAGCCAGCTATGGATATTTACTGGGTAACATAGGGACAGTCTTTTCTAGCTTATCCCAGAGTTCTTGTATAGAAATCAGGAGTAAAATTCAGCAGGTTCTAACAGGTTCTGGAGAACAGGTAGTGGAAATGTTGAATAGTTCAGAGAACCGGCAAATATCACCTCTGGCTGGCCCCAGAGTGGGGTGGGAATGGAGATTTTGCAGTCTCCTTCCCCTGCCATGCCCACCAAGCCACGCCCACAGAACTGGTAGGGAAAAAGTTTGGATTTCACCCCAATAGAAATGTAGTGTATACTTACACTATGCATTCCCCCTGTAAGTTCCTGGACAGAAGAGGGAAATATAAATATTTAAATTAAACAAATAAACTTACCCACAAAACCACAAAACCACAAGGAAACATCCTGAGAGTTTTAAATTATAAGATTTCATTAAGGAAAAACCCTACATCAAGCTGAGTTGTTTGCTATCTAGAGTTTTTTAAAAAGTGACTCCAGAAGTCAGCTGACAATTTGGAATAGATGGATCTCTTCTGAGAGGGCCTTCTCTGTGGGAGCCCCAGCCCTGTGGAATGAAGTCCCCCCGGAAATACGTAAGATCTCCGACCTCCGGGTGTTTCGCTGCGCACTGAAGACCTTGTTGTTCCGCCAGGCTGGGCTATCAACATAATAGTTTTAAATTGGGGTATTTAAATTTTAATCGCTGTTTGTGTTGTGTTTTTAAATAGGCTATACACCGCCCTGAGTCCTTCGGGAGAAGGGCGGTACAGAAATAAAATTATTATTATTATTATTATTATTATTATTATTATTATTATTATTATTATTATTATTTAATCTTTAGTGAGATTCAAAGCCTTTGAGGCTGGTTAATACCTCAGCAGCTCGAGTCCTAACCAAGGACCTAGGAACTGTTAAGGTATCGTCGGAGGATGTAAGCTGTTCCGAGTAAGGTGGTTTTTTGTAGAGTCAAAATGTTCAAGTCCGGCAAATTTAGAATTTCTAAATAGCGGGGTAGCCCTTTGGGTATTGCTCCAAGGCTCCAATTACAATCGGGACAACACACGATTTCTTTTTCCACAGTCGCTCAACTTCAATTTGCAAATCCCTGTACTTTGTGATTTTTTCTTGCTGCTTATCTTCAATCCGTGCATCACCAGGTATTGCAATGTCAATGAACCATACTTTTTTCTTTTCAACTATTGTTATGTCAGGTGTGTTGTGGACCAAGTGCCTGTCAGTCTGAATCCTAAAGTCCCATAAGATCTTGAGTTTCTCATTCTCTAAAACTTTCTCAACCTGATGTTCCCAGTGGTTTTTGCTGTACTCAAATCCAAACATCTGGCACAATTTCCAGTGAATGATCTTAGCAACACGGTCATGGCATTGTAGGTAGTCAGTTTGTGAAATTTTGCTGCACCCACTGATCAGGTGGTCGACTGTCTCATCTTTCTCATTGCAGAGGCGGCATTTGCTGTTGGTGGTGACATGTTGAATTTTTGCCTTCATGCAGTTTGTGGCTAGGGCTTGTTCTTGAGCTGCCAAAATAAAGCTTTCTGTTTCTTTTTTCAGTACTCCTGATCTTAACCAGTTCCAAGTTAGTTTATGGTCAGCTTTGCCTTCAATACTTTTCAAGTATTGGCCATGCAGAGCTTTGTGTTTCCAATTTTCAGCTCGCTGCTCAGTTACTTCTTTCTTATATTCTGCTTTTGTTTTAGTTGTCTTTAAAAGGCCTCCTTTATTTACTTCCTTAATCATTGGTTCTTCACTTTTCTGGATGTAATCATTCAAGCTGCATTTTTCTTCTTCCACAGTCTGCTTTACTTGTAGGAGTCCTCGACCACCCTCTGCTCTTGGTAAATATAATCGGTCAACATCACTTTTAGGGTGCAAGGCATGATTCATTGTCATAAGCTTCCTTGCTTTTCTGTCCAAATTGTCTAACTCCATCTGGGTCCAGTCAATTATTCCTGCAGAGTATCTAACCACAGGTATAGCCCAGGTATTTATGGCTTTTATGATGTTTCCTCCACTCAATTTGGACATTAATATCTTACGAATTCACCAAATGTACTTGGCTGAAGTTAATTCCTTGACTTTATTATGCATTAAATCAGAGGCTTCTAAAATTCCCAAGTACTTGTAGCCTTCTTCTGATTTTACTGCCTTTATCATTTCTTCATTCTCTAGTTCTATTCCATCCTCTTCTATGATTTTGCCTGCTTTGGTTGCTATTGTTGCACATTTGTCAATTCCAAACTGCATACCAATGTCTTGGCTGAATTCTTTTGTGTTTTCAATTAATAAATTCAGTTCAGCTTTTGTTTTACCAAACAGCTTCAAATCATCCATGTACATCAAGTCCAAGATTTTCAGTCCTTTCTTTGCAAATTCGTATCCACAGTTCATCTTCTTCAAAATGATTGTCAGTGGTAGCATAAAATAGAGTATAAAATAAATAGAGTATAAAAAGTAGGGGTGAAAGGGAATCGCCCTGGAAAATGCCTCGTTTAATTTCAACTTCACCCAGTTCTTCTTCATTAGCCATAAGTTTCGTTTTCCAGAGGTTCATTGAAGATTCCATGAATTTTTGTATGTTGCTGCTGATGCCTAATATTTCCAGGCATTTCTTGATCCAGCTATGGGGAACTGAATCAAATGCTTTCTTATAGTCTATCCAAGCCACGAACAGGTGGGTTCGTCTTTTCTTTGAGTTTTTTAGGATTAGTTTGTCGATCAGCAATTGATCCTTTGTTTTTGCAGCATCCTTTCTGTTCTACAGGAAGCAAGTTATTTCTTTCCAGGTATCCATAGATTTGGTTTGCAATGATACCAGTAAGAAGCTTGTATGTTGTTGGCAAACAGGTGATTGGCCTATAGTTTCCAAGGTCCTTTCCTTTTTCTTTATCTTTTTGGATCAAAAATGTCCTTCCAGTTGTCATCCATTCATCATTTTCAGGTGTTTTTAGGATCTGGTTCATCTGGGTTGCCAATCTTTTGTGCAGACTTGTAAGTGCCTTTAACCAGAAGCCATGCAGCTCATCCGGTCCAGGTGCACTCCAGTTCTTCACTTTTCTTGACTGTCTTTGCACCATTGCTTTTGTTATTTTCATGTCTTCCATTTTATGCACTTTAATAGAGTCCTCAATCTGTTTGATCCATTTTGCATTTTTGTTGTGCTTCTTGTTGTTTTCCCACAAATTCTTCCAGAATTTCAGAGCTTTCTCTTTATCAGGTTTTTCATTTGTTGTTACTCAGTTTCCATTTTCTAAACTCTTATAAAACTGGTGCTGATTTGCTCTGAATTGTGAGTTTTCCTTGAACTGAGTTACTCGGTTTTCATACCTTTTAATCTTTTCAGCGATGGCAACAACCCTCTGCTTCAGCTCTTCAATTACTACCGCAATCTCCTTATTCCTCAGATCGTATCTTGCTTCTAGGCTGCTTTTGACTTGCTTGTTCTTTAGCTGACCTTGCCTTAGGTTCTTCAAGTTGCTCAAATCTCCACGTACCTTTTTGATCTTCAATTCTATTATTATTATTATTATTATTATTATTATTATTATTATTATTATTATTATTTTCTCTGTTCTGTTTTTCACAATTTTTTAAGATAAATTCTGCTTTTAATGAATGCTGTTAAGAATACTCCACTGTATTGGTTTGCTAAATTACACCTAAGTTACAATTATGCCTACTGCATTTTGTATGAACGCTGTACTATAATTAGTATTTATATGAGTCTTGAGCCATATAGAAACCTAATTTATACATGCTCCTTATATATATTTGCAGTACCCTAAGAGGAAGAAATAAAATTCAAAATGATCTTGATAAATTAGAAAAATGGGCTGAAACTAGAGGCAAGTACAAAGTTACTTATTTAGAAGACAGAGATGAGATGCAGAAATATAGGATGGGGAATACCCAATATGTTATGTATGAAAACGATGTTGGCATTATTGTTGTTCACAGAATGAATATGAGTCAGCAGAGTGATATAGCTTGAAAATGCAAAAAACACCGTGTTAAACTGCATCAAGGGAAGAATTGTTCCCATCAAAGTACATAACTTCCATTCTGCTTGGCATTAGTCAGACCCTACACATTCAGAAGGATTCAAACAAATGAGATTTAGGTTCAGAGAAGGACAGGAAGCACGTTACAAAAACTGAAAACTAAATTGCAAAAAAGTAGAAAGAAGTCAAGAAAACTGACAATGGATATCTTCAACTATTTAAAGCCCTTTCAAGAAGGCCAAGATCTGAGTTCTATTACCCCCAAATTCTGGAGACGGAATAATAGATAAAACTACAGGAAAACAGCAGAACATTGCCCCAGCTGCAAAATGGACTCCTTATTATAATTTTTATAATACCAATGTGGGAGAGAGTCCAATTTTTGAAGAATCTTGTGCTACATCTCACAGCACATGTATACAAAAAGATAGTCAACAAACATACATATGTAAGGGCAGTTGTGGTCCACCAGCTGGTAGCGGAGTCAGACAGTGAGGAGGCTGGGGAGGAACATGGGCCAGTCCTGGAGTCTGGGGAAGGCTTGGATGAGGGCTCTGCATTGGAGGCAGAGATGGGGCCAGGGCCATCTGGGATTTATGCGTGGACTCCAGAGCCTCCAGAGTTGGACATCAGAGAGGCAGAGGAACAGGAGGAGCCTGTTCCTAGTGTGTGCATGCGCAGAGCTGCCAGAAGGCAAGAACAGTTAAAACAAAAGGGACGACTTGGGAGTAAGGCCTGGAGATGATTGGCCCCTTCCCATAAGGCTTAAAAGAGGAGCAAAGGCATGTGGGCCCTTTGCAGGAAAGCAACGTTGTTAATTCTGTTCCCAGTCGGCATCTCTGTTTGATTCTGGACTCCGTGTGGCTTTGCCAAGTAGGTCTTTGGCAGCATGTCAAGGAAGATAAAGGTTGGTGATTATCAGGAGAAGGACTTCTCCTGAAAGACTTTTTGCAACTAATTGGGACTCAGCTGTGAATGAACATAGTTCACAGCTGTTTTTGGGACTACTTGTGTGTTTTAATAACTCAGGAAGCCTGGGGCCATTGTCAAGGAGGTGGTAGGTTTCTTCTAGAAAGATCTGAAATTGAATTTTTGAGTAGGGATGAATTTGGATTCCTATGCTGTACAGAGGATTGGATGCTAAGTTCAAATGCCACCTAATTCTACATTCATAGTTTTTAACTTTTTTAAGAAAGAGAATATATTTTGCTTCTGTTACATGTCTATGTGCTTCTCATTTCCCATCTTTTTCCTAGCCTCAGTTGTCATTTCCTTAAATAATTTCTTGCTATTCCTACTTTCTCCAAATGTAACCAAATTCCCAAATGTAACCAATTCAATCTGTGTCCTAAAAATGTATTTTCTTTGCAAAGATGTGCATATGTTCAAATAATTACATTTTTTACTAGTGTCCTATTATACACATATTCAGTTTGAATATAGACATCAACAGAGCCCTCTAAGAATTCAAAGCAGTGTGGAAGCTTGCAGGAAAAAGTATTCTGATCCATTGATTATTTATATCATGCAAGTGATCATCATAATAAGCAAAACAGACTTTGGTTTATATGGACCTTGGTCAACAGAATTGGTCTGTTCCTGTTTAGAGAGAACAAGAAGGAATTAGGAACAAAAAAAAAAAGATTCTACCAGAACAAGAACTTTCAAAAATCTGAAGAAGATGCTACCAGAACAAGAACCTCCAGAAAGCAGAAGAAGATATTACCAAAACAAGAAACTCCAAGTATCAGAAGAAGTTAGTAACAGAACCAGAACTTCATTACCAACAGGAGAAGAATCTCCAAGCAAGTAAGTGCTATCAGAATAAGAAGCTCCAGGCCAGTGGTGGGTTTCAAATTTTTTTACTACCAGTTCTGTGGGCGTGGCTTGGTGGGCATGGCAGGGGAAGGATACTGTAAAATCTCCATACCCACCCCACTCCAGGGTAAGGATACTGTAAAATCTCCATTCCTCCCCAATCCAGGAGAAGGTTACTGCAAAATCCCCATTTCCTCCTGATCAGCTGGGATTTGGGAGGCAGACAATAGATGGGGGTGGAGCCAGTCAGAGGTGGTATTTACCAGTTCTCTGAACTACTTAAAATTTCCACTATCAGTTCTCCAGAACTGGTCAGAACCTGCTGAAACCCACTTCTGCTCCAGGTGTACAAAGAAGATGCTACCTAATTTGTCTGTCAGCAGACAATCCTGGGGATCCTGACATGTCAGATATTTTTGTCTATCAAACAGTATTTGGAAAATTGTGTCATGAAGACTCCTTCTTTTGAGTTTGGGACATTGTAATTTTTCTCAGCTTTAAAATGCAACAAATCTGCATTATTTCATAAGGCCAGAAAAATGCTTAAACAATAACAAGCTTATAGTCCCAGAAAAGAGAGCCACAGTTGCACAATCTCAAAACGTATATGCTTGGGTGCATATATATGCTCATGGATATACAGTATGTGTGGCGGGGAACTTAGAAGCATCAGCAGAGAGAGAGAATGGCTTTGAAACCGATATTAAATTAATTATCCAATTATAAATAATAACTGCTCAATAGTTTAGATTTCAATTTGTTCTAGAAGAATTAACTAATAAAGTCAGCTTTGTCTTTGCTTAGTCCCAAATCCCCAATCAAACCAGTTCAGAGTGATATTATGGCTCCATGTGGTGAAAGGGGGATTCTTACAAAGTGATCAGAATCCAATTAAAACTGTCATGAGATTTTTGCACACTTTCTCCTTCCAGATGCTATTTCTGCAAGAACAAAATGTTGATTTTTATTTTTTGTCAAGTGATATTTAAAAAAAAAAAAACTTCAAAGGAGAGGAGAGAGAGAAATACAACAAAGTAATTGTAGAAAAGTAATCATCGGGGCACTCCAATCACTCTCCTTTGAGGAAGGGATATTGAATATTGTATGCCTGCAAAGCTAGCTTGTTCTATCCATCAACAAAAAGTTATGAACTATGTAGGTTTTTTTTGGGGTGGGTGGGAATTAAAATCTATAGAAACTTATCGGTAGGTTCAAAATCCTGTGCTTATTTTTATAAAACTGGACATGTTTCATCTCCACAGACTTCTCCCTACTGAAATTTTTATTCTTATTAACTCTTATTAAGAGTTCTTAATAAGAACTTATTAAGAGCAATATGCTGATGATACCCAGCTGTATATCTCCACCCCTCGTCAGTTCAGTGAGGTGGTAGATGTGATGTGCCGGTGCCTGGAGGCTGTGAGGATCTGGATGGGAGTCAACAGGCTCAGACTTAACCCAGACAAGACCAAATGGCTCTGAGTATTGTCCCCTAAAGACTATGTCAATTGTCCATCCTTGGTTCTGGGGGGAGAGAAAGTGCCCCCTTCAGAATGGGCTCGCAATTTGGGTGTCCTTCTAGACTCACAGCTGAGATTGGAACAACATCTGACAGCTGTAACTAGGGGGACCTTTGCACAGGTTCACCTGGTGCACCAATTGAGACCCTACTTGGATCAGGAGGCTCTCCCCACAGTCACCAATGCCCTTGTCACCTCACGGTTGGACTATTGCAACATGCTCTACATGGGGCTACCCTTGAAAAGTGTTCGAAGACTACAGTTGGTCCCGAATGCAGCCACACGCGTTATAGTGGGTGCACCTAGATACACCCACATTACACCAATTCTCTGCAAGCTGCACTGGCTCCCTATCAGTCTCCGGGTGCAATTCAAGGTGTTGGTTATTACCTTTAAAGCCCTACATGGCTCAGGACCAGGCTATCTTCGAGACCGCCTTCTACCACATAGCTCCCAGGGACCGGTAAGATCCCACAGAGTCGATCTCCTCCAAATCCCGTCAACTAAACAATGTCGGCTGGTGGGCCCGTGGGGGAGGACCTTCTCTGTGGCTGCCCTGGCTCTCTGAAACCAATTACCTCCTGAAGTCCAGACCGCCTCCACCCTATTGGCCTTCCGGAAAGCGGTGAAGACCTTGCTCTTCCGGCAGGTCTGGAGCCATTGATCTCGTTATAGTGATCTTGCGAGACCCGGCCACAAATTGGAGTGTATGTGTTTTAACGTTTTAATGTTTTAATGTTTTAATGTCTTCTTTTAACTTTTGTATGGGATATTGTTGCATTGTTTTATTCTCTGTTGTAAGTCACCCAGAGTCCCTTGGGAGTTGGGCGGCATAGAAATGTGACTAAATAAATAAATAAATAAATACATAAATAAATAAATGCAGATTTCTCTGACTAACTTCACTTGGTGGGGCCTTGGTTGGACGTAAATTTACAAACTGATCCTGAGCCAAATAATTTGGCCAATGGACAACTGGAAGATCTGTAATTATAGGTGATAGAACTAAATATTATGCTGCTTTGATCACCAACCTTACTGCTACCACTGCTGCCCATAATAACAGTGCCCCAAACAGTTGCCCAATAACAAGCTCATCCTCCACAGCCAATGACACAGCCTACATTGGGATGCCATAGCAAAATGTTACTACTCCACATTATGTTTTCTGAAAGTAAAGAATGGAAAAGAACTTGCCATGGCACATAACATGTAGATCATAATTCCATTCTAAAGCATATCTGTTAAATTGATGTACAGAGAAAACTTACCGTTGCCTGAGATAATTCACTGATTTGTGAGCTGACTCAACCTTTTGTTTTGCTTGACCAAGCGATGACCAAACATGAATTCCTACATCTTTAAAAATATATATATTTCAATGGGGTAGGCTATTGCACATTGTATAGTTGAGCCATCACAGGATTTGTCCCTACGTGCCTTTGATGCTTAATGTATGTTTGCTTGACAGACTTATCATTTTGAAACTGAGAGCACTTTCCTGTGGAATCTGCAAGAGCATTTTAAAGTTGGCAGTTAGGCCAGCAAGTCAGACTGATGGATGACACTGAGGGCGATAATAAAAGAGTTTGAGTCATGCAGGAAAGAGCATACCTGATTGAGGCTATTGTGTGGCTGTCACCCTAACAAGCACACAGATTCAATGAATAGGTAGAGTTAATGTCATCTTCAGCCAGAACTCTCCCTTGCAATATAACCAATGGTAATATTATTGTCATTGCCTTCCCGATATCTGGCTGTCTCAAAGTACTTATATTTGAGCCAGGCTTGAAAAGAACAATTTCCTTGTTTCATTTACACACACATGCATTTGAACAACTGCAAACAAAATAAATAAATAAAAAAACAAAAATATATAAGCACAGGGCAACTTTGGGTAAACTTGAGCAGCATTCTTTTTAACACTAGAATAGCAGTTCAAGGATCTACCAAATCTTTTGGCATCTTAGAATAGAATAGTATAACAGAGTTGGAAGGGACCTTGGAGATCTTCTAGTCCAACCCCCTGCTTAGGCAGGAAACCCTACACCACTTCAGACAAATGGTTATCCAACATCTTCTTAAAAACGTCCAGTGTTGGAGCATTCACAACTTCTGGAGGCAACTTGTTCTACTGATTAATTGTTCTAACTGTCAGGAAATTTCTCCTTAGTTCTAAGTTGCTTCTCTCCTTGATTAGTTTCCACCCATTGCTTCTTGTCCTATCCTCAGGTGCTTTGGAGAATAGGTTGACTCTCTCTTCTTTGTGACAGCCCATGAGATATTGGAACACTGCTATCATTCTCCATTAGTCCTTCTTTTCATTAAACTAGACATACCCAGTTCCTCCAACCATTCTTCATATGTTTTATCCTCCAGTCCCCTAATCATCTTTGTTGCTCTTCTGTGCACTCTTTCTAGAGTCTACACATCTTTTTTACATTGTGGCGACCAAAACTAGTTCTTAAACCAGATAAATGTAAGCCAGATAAATGTAACGAGTAATCAGGAATGTAAAGGAATACATCCTAATACTATTCCAGCACACTGTAATAATGAATGCTCTACTATGAGCTCTACTAAGGAATGTTCTACTATGAGCTCTTCAAAACTACATAGCTCAAAGACTATGTCAAGAATTGCCTTATGGTGTACTCTACTTGCAGTTAGCCTTGCCATTATAAATCATCTGAAGCTTCTCTTAGAATCTTGAAGCTAGATGTTCATCCAGCTTGGCTATGAAGCACTAGAAACTTTATGCATTAAAGATAAGTTATATAGAAAAAAAAGTGGCCAGTGGAGCAAAGAACTTAAAGCAGAACATTAAAGGGGGTTTATAGAATTGTACAGCTGGAAGAAGCCATTTATGCCATGAAATCCAGCCTTCTGCTGAATGTAGGAATCCAAATTAAACAGTCTTTAATATACAATTGGCTGGCTTTTGCTTAAGCATCTGCAAGGAAGGGGAAGTCATGCATTGTTCTTTTGATTTTACCTGGAAGGAATTCTTTTTCTGGCATCAAATATGATGCAAGCTCATCTTTGGAAAATTCCATGCAGATTTTAAAAAGTGGGAGGAACGGCATTTTTACAAAAGTTCTATCCCTTTTCAAATGCTAAAAAAATTTGTGGTTTAATGTTCTGATTATACATGTATATACATCCCCCAAGCCCTACTGGGCCAGCTCATCATGGAAAAGATTGTTCTTGAGAGGGATAAGTGGAAATCATCAGGAGTGTAGGCCAAAAGTACATATTCCCTGCAGAGTCCCCCAAGTCATGAGGGTGATCCCAACTGCCCTGCTAAACAAGTAGACATCTATATTGGGTCTAAAACAGACACTGGCCAGCAATAATACAGAAGCATTTAGTAAGATCTTTAGTAACAATGGTAGCCTTTAGTAACAATGGTGAAAACATCAATTCATAAAGTGCAGGAGAAGACAATGGTAAACCATTCCTGTATTGTTTTTTTTTTTTTTTTTTGCCAAGAAATCCAAATGGATAGAAATTATCAAATAATTGACAATGTGGTGGTGGATGGTGGGCCCCTCAGCTCAGATGGCACTCAACATGCTACTGAGGAAGAGCTAAGCCTCTTTCAAAGTACTAATGGCATTTATGACATACAGTAGCTAGATTAAAGCCTTCAGGATGTTTAGTTGATGATGTTGCTATGCAGGAAAAGAAAATCTAAAGCTGTCAAGACAGAAATATAGTAGGAATGTGGAACATAAAAAGCATGAACGCAGGAAAGTTCAATATACTGAAAAGATGAAACGAATTGACTACAAATTTACATCTTAGTTATTAGCAAATTGAGATGTACTGAAATTGGACACTTTGAATCTCACCCCGAAGAAAAAAGCCAGTCAATTTCCATGATATGATCTTGAATATATACCTACCATTCAAGAACATCAGAAATTGCTTTGAAGTCCTGAACTTCATTGATTGAGAACCAGAGGAATTGTGAATGAGATGTAATTTTGTGTTTTTCTGCTGTTTTGTCATGATTTTTTCCTATTTTGTTTTGTTTCTATATTATACTTCTGAAATTCATTTATCTCTTATACTGATTGACTAATATTCAGAAGGCTCACAAATATACACACAGACACATGCAGAGTGTGTTCATTTTTTTTTAAATCCACAGAAAAACATCAAAGTATTATAGAATAAGTTGCAAAGCTTTAAGGCTACATGAATTCACTATTAGCTCATGTCTGAATTTGCACATTAGGCGAATCATTGTATAATCTATGTTTTTTTGTAAATCAAATATATTATTTCCAAGCTGAAAACAGAAAATCTATCAATGGCTTTGATGCTGTTTAGGGTGAGATAGAGCTCTCCCCTTATGCATCATAATATATTTGATTATAAAATGTATGTGATAACTTGCAAAGATAAAGCACCACAATAGGATAAAGAAAAACAAATTAACAATGGCTTGCTTTTGTAAAAATAATATAAATATATCAGAGTTTGTTGCAAAAATCAAATCCAGAAAGCACACACAGGCAGACTGATGCAGCAGGATTCATTAACTTCTTTATATACATAATAAAACATGAAGTAAATTTACAATACCAATAGCAGATTCATCCAATGTAGCAATTATAAGCAAAATACAAGGCAGGAGAGAACAGTTAGTTTCATTTCAGCAGAGCAGACTAGTTTTATTTTCTCTGCACAGACTCAGAAGCTGTAGACTAAGACACGCCCTGGCTCCAGTCTATCTCAGCTCCCACTTGCTGACTTTGTTACCATGTCTCTGCCAGTTCATGAATAATCTGACAAAATATCACTAAATAGGTAAGGTTAACCAGAATTAACAAAGATTTGATTAAGCAACAATAAGCTAAATTGCATTATCCAGCTACTGTTTTTCTAAGCAAAATTATATTTAGGAATCTCAGTCTTTCCAATAAAATATATTAAGCATTTTTGCATTATTATGCATTTAATCATTAATATAATCAATAAATTAGTTTGGTTTATTAATAATTGCCCATTATTAATAGAACTATGTAACTATGTAAACTAACCCATTTTTCTAGTTTGGGTAACATCCTGAACAATAAACTAATCACATAGGCTGCTTTGTATAACATGGCTAAATATTATAGCTAAAATTAAGCCCATTTGGAAACCTTGAAAGAAACCAAAAGAGATAATCTTAAAATGTCTTTACTCCTGATCTTGGCACTAATTGGATTATCAACAAGTATGAATTACAGTTAATCTATTCAATTATACACAGAATTATTTAGATGGTGACTGCCAAAGATAAGAAAGCTAAGAAGCCGGACAAGATTAGTGCTTTTATAACGTAGTTCAATTAGTTTATCAATACCTGCTCTTATCACAAAGATCTAATCCAGTACATTTTAGGAACAACACCATTGAGATAATGTAGTGTGGGTGAAAAGTAAGAGTAAAGGGTACATGTTAAATAAACTTCACTCTTTGTATTCTACTAATATTTATTCCCTGAATACTGTAATCATTATCATAGTAAAAGCAATGCTGCTGCTTTCCCCCTTTTCTTCTTCACATCATCTTATTGTCGAGTGTCAAGCCGACTCGACATAGCGTGGGGAGGGGAGTCACGGCAGATCCATAGAATCTTACCAAGTGAAGAAGTCCCCGCTGGCTGCAGCTTCACACTTTGGTGGTGGGGGATGTTACCGCTGACTGCAGCCTCGCACGATGATGGTGGTGGGGTGTTAAGCCCGGATCTGTAGGCGGTCGGTCACTCCGCGGCCGAGACAGGGCAAAACAAGTTGATAGGGAGGCGTTCTCTACTGCTGTAAGGGGAAAGGGCTGAACCCGGAAGTAACACCGATTGGCTATTGAAGCTCCCGGCTTATTTTGGCTATGTTTAAAAGGGTGCTAGGAGGCGGCTGCTCCCAATGCTGACTTTATGTTATCCTTAACGGTCATATGTGACTACACCAAGAAAGGAAAAGTAAACCCGTCTACAATCTCGTGTTTTGCTTACGAGTCATGTTTTCAATGGTGCGAGCCAGCTTGGTGAGCAGTTTATGACATTTATGCTATTATGCTTAGCCCTTGTATTCATTCATTCCTTCGCTCATTCATTCATTCATTCATTCATTCATTTCCCTCCTTTATTATTTTTGTAAATAATTCAAGATGACAAACTTATCCAATGCTCTTTTCATATACTATTTTCCTCACAACAACAACCCCCTGAGATGAGATGGGTTGGGAGAGCATGACTGAAAAGCTCAAAATCACCCAACCAGCTTTCATGCCCAAGATGGGTTTAAAACTCAAAGTATCCTGGTTTCTAGCCACTAGCTCAAACTTTTTCTAAGATTTCTAAAATAAGTTCATTTAAATGAGTGCAACAAAGAATCATCAATGTGATTATAAAGTCTATGTGTTTTTTTTTTAAATCTGCATCAAAAGGCAAATGGGGAGGTCAGGTTGACCTCCCGTGTCCCAGCTGACACCAGCAGTAATTACAGTCCATTTTCCCTTTTTAGCACACAGTTCAAAGATAGGTCTCAGAGACAGATATCTGAGAACAGGATTTAAACAAGTAAGACTGTAGACCCAGTCATAAGAAGGGTTATAAGTTCAGGTGTTACACTAGGTTAATGTCTTTGCAGACATTGCATCATATGCAAGCAACGATTTATGCTGCTAGATTGAGAAAACCTGTCGCTGGATGTTTCTGGACCTTTAGCTGACCTCAGTCCTTTCAACCCAGCCAAAAACACTAAGCACTACTGCAGAAACAATGAAATTAACTATCTTGAAATGCTCCTGAAAAAACACTCTATTAGTGTGACTGCCTTTACAGCCAAAGATACACCACAGATTTCAATCAGGCCTTTCCCTTTTATACTTATAATAATCGGAAAAGCACTTTACTGCCTAAGGAGATTCACAAAATTGCTACAGTGAAATGTTAAATTAAATTCTTGTTTAACTAGATCATGCACAACTGAGAGCTGTCTCTAAATGAAAGTGCTTTAGAGGAGGAGCGTACATTGTTTTAGGGCTCCAAAACCGCTGTGGTCTTGAGTAATGCACGAGGCCATCCTGCAAAAGGCAAATGGGGCCAAGATAGAGAAAGTGCTAGGACCAGGATAAAAAACAAACTGCCTTCTCCCATTCAATCTTTATAAAGTAAAATGCTTATCCTCTAGGCAACTGAATTGATTGAAAGTTGCAGTTCAATAGCAAGTTCTGGGAACTGCTCCCAAGGCTTTGAAGATGCCTCCGGTTATGCTTCCCTTTCTTAGAAATATCAAAGGGAAGCAGATGCAGGCCAAGCTGTTCAAGTTGACTCCTCAGTAGCTGATGGGACCCCGGTGTTGATTTTCTCTTAAGGCTATGCAGTTTCAATGAAGCTTTGGCCAAATTGCCTGTCTGAGGGCAGATTTCTACATCAAAGCAGGGAAGAATGTCTCAGCAGCGAATCCAATTGGGTGGCCATACAATTTTGCAGACATAGTGGGCTCCTCTCCAACCCAACCCCTGCAACAAATTCAGGGATTTTTCCAGGCATTTTATTTCCATATATGGAAAATTCTAATAAGGTTAGGATAGGCTTCTGATAGACCAACAATAGCCAATTCTGTCATTTCCTCAAATTCTTCTGAAATGGCAAAAGTTTGCTTTGGGCTTCCTCCATTTTCCCTGCTCTCAGCTCTTATACTTTAACTTTGTTCTCAGTTGTGCTAATGGAACGTTATTTCTCTGCAACATAACTGAACATTCAACTCATCTCTTTGTGCTCTATTATCTGACAATCCATTATGCACACTTGCCAAAATGTTTATTGCTTTTAAGAATAAGTCAAGTCTATGTTCTCTCTGCCTTGAAGGTATTGATATGAAACTTAAAATGATTTCCCGTAAAGGCTTTGCCATACATGCATACTTCCATGCTGCCAAAAATAAAGGAGTGAAGGAATTTTGATGCATCCCCATTACAGCCTCTGGATAAATCTTTTCCTCAGATTTAATCTCCAATCTTGAGGCAGCTCGACTTAAATCCATTTACCCTTAAATCCTGAATTGCAGACTAAAATTTAATTATGGCCTCTTCAAATCTCAAATCTCCAGTTTAAATCTAAAACAGGTCTGATTTGCATAGGATTCCTCTCTATCGCTTTTATAACCAGGAATACCGATGTAACAAGAAGTATCTAAATCAAGGAACTTATTCTGTTTACTATTTTCTTCAAAAGAAACTTCCTCACTATTGATTTTGAATGGATGTTCAAACAAATAACAACAAGTAGACATGGAGTTGGATGGTCTTTTCCTATATCCATTTCAGCATTTTTGTTAATGTTCCAGTGGATATTTTACTTCTTAGGGGAGAGGCTGGGTAGGCTTTAAAGCACATAAGTGATGCCTTAAAATGTTATATCTTAGCTACTGAAAAAGCAGAGCAATCAACCTGAAGGGGAGTGGGAGTTTAAGGAATCCTTTGGAATTCTTAAGTCCCTTTAATCAAAATAATAAAAGAAATGGAGTTTGGAAATGTAGGTCCACTGATTATGAGATACCTATAAAGAAACCATTGGACAGGTAAAATTGGTAAATCAGGCTTCTGCTTCATTTCAGTTTAATAAACCATATGGTCCAATTACATTTTATTCTTTACTGTTTCTAACTTTTGTATTCCAGTTTGTGATCATAAGCATCACACCTTTTTGATATATTTGGTCAATGTCAAATTGAACTTGATGATAAAACTCATCAACTTCCTTTTCTGCTGCATCAGCGCTTCAAGGTCTTGGTTATCACCTTTAGAGCGCTCCATGGCTTAGGACCTGGATACTTACGAGATCGCCTTCTGCCACCAGGAGCCTCTCACCGGCCAGTATGCTCCCATAGAGAGGGGCTCCTCAGGGTGCTGTCGGTAAAACAGAGTCGACTGGTGCCCCCCGGGGGAGAGCCTTCTCTGTGGGGGCACCTGCCATTTGGAACGAGCTCCCCCCAGAGATACGGAGGATCCCGGATTTACGCACTTTCCGTCGTGCCCCCAAGACCTTTTTATTTCAACAGGCTGGCCTGGCCTAACTTCCTTTTAATTGTTAATTTTAAATTTATTTTAAAACAATAGGGGTATTTTAATTTGTTTGGGCCAAATTATTTAATGTGTTTTTACATTGTTTTTCTAAATTTTGTATTATGTGTGTTTTATCTTTTGGCTGTTCACCACCCTGAGTCCTTCGGGAGTAGGGCAGTATATAAATCCAAAATAAAGTAAAATAAAGTAAAGTAAAAGTGGCTGGAGCATAAACATGAATGATTGTCCACGAAGTCCGTTTAATATTATTTGATCATCAATTGCATTGTAACCAAATACTATTCTTTGCAATTGTTTCGTTTCATCTTTCATTGTCTTGAATTTTTCTTCCTTATGTTCCATGTTCCTAGTGTAATTCTGTCTTTGCAGCTTCAGATCTTTTTTTCCCTGTACAGCAACACAACTAGATGTCCTGAAGGGTTTAATCTAACTATGTCATAAATAACGTTAGTACTCTGAAAGACTCTCAGCTCTTCCTTAGTAGCCTGTTGAGCACCATCTGAGCTAAGGGGCCCATCATCCAGCACATTGTCAATTATTTTATATGTTCTATCTATGAGGCTTTCTTGGTAAAAATACAAGAGTGGTTTACTTCTGCCTCCTTTTGCACAGTGTGAACTGATGCCTTAGCTGTTGTCAGTAAAGTGATCGTCTCCCTGTGGCAACTTCATATGTCAGTGCTGCCTAATTTAAGTGTCTGCTTGCTTTAAGTGGGCAGCTGGGATACCGTCATGCCTTGGGTGACCCTGCTTAGAATATGTACTCTTAGCACACACTCCTGATGTTCTTCACTCATCCCTCCTAGGAACAACCTCTGCCACAATGTGGCAGCACAACAGGATATAGGGGTATTGCATATAGATGAGATGTTTTTTTCTTCACTCACATTTCTTCATTCAACTATATTATTCCCTTCATTGTATTAACATTCTCAATGACAAACCTAGTTTGGAGGATAGCATGTGATCCTTGTGCCTCAGGGTAGGTACCTAGGTGGTAGAAGCTCAAAAGATATAGAAGGTCTGAAGGCTGACATTTGAATGATGGATATTCATTTGCAAAAAAAAAACATAGTGGAAGAGTTTTATTTCTAATATCTGTGAGGAAAATAGTTCAGTACTTCTTTCGTTGCAGTATAGAGTACATAATGAGAAAAGAAACGAGTTGCATTTAATTGAGAGGAAGATTGAAAAATTGCATAGAAAGTCACAGCAACTGAAAGTCGTTTCCCTTATCTTGCCAAAGATAAGGTTCTCAGCTTCAGCCTAAAGCATTCCTAGAGATTAACCCTTCCTCAGTGAAGACATGTCTTGCCCAAGACTCTGCATGCAGTTATGTCAATGAGTACATCTGACTGCTAGAAGCCACCCTTCAAAAAAGAGCAAGGCCTGGTTTAATAACTACTGATTGAAATGAATTGTCTATAAGTAGGGCAGCCCAATTATAAAATAGTCCCTATCTGCATTTGTTAATTATTCTCCCTCATGCACAACCCACTCTCATAGCCAAAGCACACCGGTTGACACACATGCATACCCGTGTTTCCCCAAAAATACGACTTGGTCTTATATTAATTTTTGCTCCAAAAGGTGCATTAGGGCTTATTTTCTAATTAGGTCTTATTTTGGGGAAAATACGGTACTAAATGTGTCTGTCTGGCTGACAACCTTAACTGAAGCTTATTTTTGGGATAGGGCTTATATTACAAGCATTTTGAAAAAATCATGCTAGGGCTTATTTTCCAGTTGGCTCTTATTTTCAGGGAAACAAAGTAGATACTTTTTCTTCCCTCTGGAAACAGCAAAGCAGAGCAAAATAGGATGAAGGAGGTTAAGAAGGGATAATTGCATTGGAAAGACAAGTGAAGGGACAGAGGAAAAACGGGAGCAAAAACTAAGCAGATGGAAAGGAAAAAAAGGGATGGAAGGTCCTATTTAGGCATTACAAAAAGGGATATAGTTCACCAGGCAAGCACTGGCTGGTCTGCAGCCAGATGTTCAAAGGCATTCACAGGTTGGGGAAGCATGGATGTTTCCAAGCATTTGTGCTTCTTGCCTCTTCCCCTGGTTTCAACAACAGAGAGCGGCAACTTAAATGCAAATTAATCATAAATTATTTGCGAAACCAAACTTCATCTGCCTAATGTGTAAATGAGGTACTAAATTCAGGTAAGTCCTCAACTTGTGTCTGCAACTGAGCCCAACTTTTCTGGTGCTCAGCAAGGCTTGTTAAGTTCATTTTGACCCATTTTATGAGCTTTCTTGCCACACTTGTTAAGTGAATCAGGCCTCTCTCATTGACTTGGCTTGTCAGAAGGCCACAAAAGGTGATCACATGACCCCGGGGCACTGCAACCGTCATAAATATGAGTCAGTTGCCAATCATCTGAATTTCAATTATTTGACCATGGCGATGCTACAAAGGCTGTAAATGTGAAAAACGGTCATAAGTTATTTTTTTTCAGTGCCATCATAACTTTGAACAGTCAGTAAACAAACAGACTCAACTACCAAATATAAGAGATACAGAATGCAAGACTGTTTCAATAAAACAGATCAGGTTTCTGACACAGATGGATTTGGTCTTCTAACCCTGTGTATGAACATAATCTCAGGGGTTGTTAGTTAAGCTGGGACTTCTCCATATGTCTTTGTCTAAATAGATTTATATGTCAGAAAATAGGAAGAAATCTTCTCCCTGCTGCACAATTAAATAAATAAGCCAACATTAAATAACAATTTTCTTTTACACTTTCATTCTGTAAATGCATTTACAGTCCATTACAGCAGGAAAGATAAAATCCATATAGACATAACAACAATGTAACTTGTGCAAATTCAATTTAGAAAAAGCACTTAAATTTTACTTTAAAATATTTGAATGTTTCAGTGCCAGAGTTTTAATAATCGGAATTCATTTTAAAGAAAGGAAAGTCAAGGAAAGTTTTATGGATTCCCAACACTATTTCTCAATTCATACACACATTGGGTCTACAATTCCCTTTATGTAACAAGGAAATGGTCATGGAATAACATCACACAAATCACTTTGACTATAAATCCTACAACTCTTCTTGGCTCAAAGGCCAAATTTGGGTTTTGTGTGCCATATGAAACCCAAAGTCCATTAAGTGTTTATGAATTGATTTATTTTTTGTTCCTCTATATTTTATTATTTTATCATTAACTTTGCAACTTATTTTAGCATTTAGGTTGTTTTTATCTTTATGTTAAAGTTGATTGTCACATTTTTTTTTAATATTTATGATTATAGGTGGTAGCTATAGTAATTTTTTTTAAAAAAAACTATAGTTTTTTTCTGTCCATACATAGTGGGTGTTATATCACTGAGGCTCTCCTCTTTTCCATCCACCAACAGGGAAAAAGAAAATTATTTATTGCATCTGGTGGCTTTCATTTATTATTATTATTCCTGATGTTATCCTCAAAGGGGAGGAAAATGGTGAAATGCGTAGAATATTAGGGTAGAGGAGCTGTTACACAGAATCTCAATCCCACTGCCTTTCTCATTCACTGTTTTTTTTCCTTCTTCCTTTACAGCCAAATTCAGGCCACTTTCAAACTCAATCTTTCTTTTGCTATACCAAATTTGTTCACATTCTGGTCAGTTTTGTGAGAATTAACCAGCAGGTTAAGCAGGAAAAGAATAGCCACACAGCTGAAGCCATAAAAATATAAGTCCTGAATAAGGTAAGAAAGTAAACAGAGTCTACTGGATAAGACAAGCCAAAAAGTATACTCCTATGTCAGAAGGCATAAGAGGAAAGACATAGCTGAGTGACAGGCAGGAGTTGAGACTAGTGGTGTAATCCCTGTGTGCAAAACAAAAAGATTGTCACTAAGTTTTTTCCCCCAACAATTTACCTACTTAGCATGTCTCAAGCGCAATCCTTACTTAGCTGGTTTGATTAGTTCACCCAGTGCTTGTTATTTGCAGTTCTAACTTTGTGTTGCTGTGATGGTCCATTTGCCGTCCCTCTGTGCTGTGGAGTCATATCTGAATACTTAGGATTTGATTAACAACACTGCGCAAAGGCATGGGTATTGGATTTTCTTTTCCTTTTATTAAAAAGCATATTAAAGGAAGAAGTGTGAGTATTTTTGTTTTCTTAACCTTATTTGAAACTAAACTAACTGCATTGCATTTTGTTGCAAATCACTCCCTTGTCCCAAACTTTAGGTGATAAGCAGATTAAACGCCAAGACAAGAGCATTTTCCCCCGTAAACAAGTCTAAAACAATTCTAAACAGGGATATTTATTTTTTATTTTATTTATATATGACATTTATACCTTGCTATAACTGTATACAGATACTTGATGGCTGGCAGCATAAAGAAATAAAATAATAATTTAAAAAAAATTATAAAATAAAACTGACAATCAAAAGGAGACAAAATAACTCCAAAAAGACATCTATTTCAGCCTCTGGATGGTGACCAGAGTTGGAGTTAAATGCATTAATTCATTCTAAATTTCATGAGTAAAAGCACTCATTAAAGTATCAGTTGGATACCACTAAAAATGAATATATCCCTTTCTTTATAACTTCATTCTAAGCAGTAGCATTCCACAATATATCCAAATGATGTCATGGGTGATCACATAAACAACCCAAGATTTACTTACCATATTTTTCGGTGTATAAGATGGACCTTTCGGCGTATAAGATGGACCTTTTCCCCCCAAAAAAAGAGGGTGAAAATCTGGATGAATCTTATACTCTGAATGTAGCCCTGCCCAGCCTCACAAACAGAGATTTCAGAGGCTGAAAGAAGCCTTTGAAAGAAGCTTCAGAAAAAAAGCCTCAGAAACGAAGCTTCAGAAAAAAAGCCTCCAAACATCAGAAAAAAAGCCTCCAAACAGAGCTTCAGAAAAAAAGCCTCTGAAAGGCTTTCATCTAAAATAATATGGCAAGCAACTAAAGAAGAATCAGTAAAGGTTCTAACCAAACTATGCTAACTTATCTGGCGAATGACACAATAACCAACAGATCAGAACAGTTAATCTATATACCAATACCAAAGAAAAGAGATTGAACAGAGTACAGATAGTCCTTCAGAATAAAAGCCTCTGAAAGAAGCTTCAGAAAAAAAGCCTCCAAACAGAGCTTCAGAAAAAAGCCTTCTTTTCTGAAGTTCTGTTTCAGAGGCTTTCAGAGGCAGATTTTTTTTTTTCTGAAATAGAGTTTCAAAGGTTTCAGAGATAGAAAAAAAAAGCAAGGCACAGAGCTCACAACCAATGAACCTGTTGCTGAAATTCACCTCTGGAAACAGCTGATTGGGGTTATTCTGGGAGGCCGATCCACTCACCAATCAGCTTTTTTCTTATTTTCCTCCCCAAAAATTAAGGTGCGTCTTATACTCCGGTGTGTCTTATACTTCAAAAAATATGGTATAGTCACTTATTGTATGTTGTCACTCTTTTTCTTCCAAAATCATTTTTTTATTTTAAAACAAAAATAGAACATTGTCACTCTAGATATACTGCAATGTTGTTTAATGTGAAGCCTTTCTAATGTTTCATTATGCATAGATATAATCATACACCATTTTATTGTTTATATTAATTTATATTTAATTTATAATTTATTTTAGTTTATCTTTATTTTATTCTACAGTTGGTCAAGAACGCAGCCGCGCGAGCTGTCATGAGTGCACCTAGATACACCCACATTACACCAATTCTCTGCGAGCTGCACTGGCTCCCTATTGGTCTCCAGTCACAATTCAAGGTGTTGGTTATTACCTTTAAAGCCCTACATGGCTCAGGGCCAGGTTATCTCTGAGACCGCCTTCTGTCGCATAGCTCCCAGCGACCAGTAAGATCCCACAGAGTTGGTCTCCTCTGGGTCCCATCAGCTAAACAATGCCAGCTGGCGGGCCCGCGGGGGAGGGCCTTCTCTGTGGCTGCCCCAGCTCTCTGGAACCAGTTACCTCCTGAGGTCCGGACCATCCCCACCCTATTGGCCTTCTGAAAAGCGGTGAAGACCTGGCTTTTCTGGCAGGCCTGGGGCCATTGATCTTGCTCTTGTGATCTGGTGAGATCTGGCCATGAATGGTGTGAATGAGTTTTTAATGTTTTAATGTTTTTAATTTTTAATTTTTTTTTTTTATAATGATTTTTTAAAATGTATTGTGAGCCACCCTGAGTCTTCGGAGAGGGGTGGCATATAAATTCAATTAATTAAATTAAATTAAATTAAATTAAATTAAATTAAATTATTTTCTGCTTTATGAAATATGATGCAGTTCAGCTCATGCCATAGCCTTCCCTGAAAGTTTTCAGAATAAGGATGATAGAGATGAGTTTTGCATTCATTGTTTCCTACATTGCTCGGGTTTTACTTGATATTTCTCTGAGCCTGAATGGCAGAAAAAGAAAATCTAAACTTGATCCTATAATCCCCCATTGGGAGAAAAAGAAAATGGAATAGACTGAAAAAAAGCTACTGTTAAAAATACCTTTTAGAAACTGCAGTAAAGCTACATGACCATAGGAAGAAATCTGCATAGAGTGTTACTTGAAATAAATTCCACAATACATGGGCATAATCTAGCAAGATGTATGCAGAATGATGGGGATGGTTTAGAACCTGAAGTTTTCTTTTATAACTTGAGAATGCTCCAATATTCAAATGAGGAGACAGGCAGTGAAAGGTGATTAGAGTACTGGCTCCTGATGTCACAAAATGGCCCTTAAACCTATAGAGAAAAATCATTTTCTCACTTTATTTTCCAAACTGAACTTAACAGATGAGGACAGTATCTTTCTTTCCTAGTTAAGGTTGGCTTATTAACCAAACAAACTAGTCTCTGTTTTCTCTCAGCTTGTTAAATAGACAGAAAAAGTAAGTGGACATAGATGTGCCAATGGAGATCTGTTCCTTATTACAGAGATTCAATTCATCATTTTAAATATATAAAACTTAGAGATTTTGAAAGGTGACCATAATTGCCCTTGTCTAGCTTATTATTGAATTAAATTAAATTATTTTTCCTCTTGACTTTCATTCTTACGTTAAACCTTACACAACTGAGAATGAGCAAGCAATTACACTATGACCTAGTGGATCTCCAGATATCTATGCCTTTTTGCAACGATTTGAGGAAAGGTGGGGGGAAGACTTCTATAGAGAAAATGAAATATCTTTAGCTCAATTCATTCGGATGCATGAAAAGTCATGTAATTTCAATATTGATTCACATATTTATTGAGAAAGAAATCTCATGTTGCGTAGAAAAGAGGTATCAAACTTGATTTCGTTGAGGGCCACATCAGGGTTGTGTTTGACTTGGGGCGGGCAGGTGGACATGGCCAGGGTGACCAGCTCGATGTCACTTGTGTTGGGGGCACCTGTGGTGGCCTGGGTGGGCTGGGGATATCCTCCTGCAGCCTTCTGCTGCGACAGTCCTCCTGAGCTCTGTTTTCACTGCCAGAGGGCTGGAGGAGGCTGTCGCGGCTGAAAATGGAGCCCAAGAGAGCCGTGCACAGCCCTCCCAAGCTTCATTTTTGCTGGCAGAGGCATCATGGGCCAGTCCTTTGCTGTTTCCAGGGCAGCCCTGCAGGACAGATTTAAGCATCCAGTGGGCTAGATTCGGCCAGCAGGCCTTGAGTTTGACACCCCTGATGTAGAATAATATGTAGCTCACATTTGAACCAGAGAATACTTAGTGTTCTGTCAGCTTGTCTATATTGCTTACAGAGACTAATATCATCAGTGCTTGTGAGCATGGAGGTTGTTCCCTGTTTATATCCAGTAGTAGTAGTGGGTGCAATTTGCTCCTTGATAGTTCCTGGATTATAGCATTATTTTCTTCTTGATTGTCTAGTATTAATCCCTGCTTATCTGAGTGTTGTTTGATGGAGAGAATGCTTGGTCTTTTTCTTTCCTTAACTTTTTTATTTTCTCCTTTAAATGATGTGTAAATGTGGCTTATCTTTATGTGCCTTTGATGGCTGATTTGTCTGAGTGCCTAACTTCTAGGAATTCTTGAGCATTTTTTGCTTTAGCTTGGTCTAGGACGGGGGTGTCAAACTCACAGCATCACACTGCCATCACATGATGTTTCATGACTTTTTTCCCTTCATGGGGTGGGCATGGGCTACACGTGATGCATCCAGTGGGATGCCACATTGACTAGGGACAATTTGACATCCCTAGTCTAGGATACCTGCACTTTCCCAGTTGAAACTATGGTTGAGTTGTCCATGTGTTGTGGTGATTAAGGAAATTTCATTGTGTTTTCTGACTGCTAGTTGATGTTCATGAATGTATTTTTGCTAGTCTTCTGCCTGCCTGTCCTACAATGGTGACTGTTAGTCATTGCACTGTATACTTAGATGACTCCTGGATTTTCCTGATGGGCTACTAAGTCTTCTGGCTTCTTGTGATGTTTTGGAGACCTTAGATGGTTTGTCTGCTATGATGATGCTGTGTGGTTGTAATAGTTGTTTCTGAGATGTTTTTGATACATGCCACCTCTTCATAGTTTGTATTGGTCAGTCTATCTTTGATCCAATAAGCTATAATTTGTTTAAGATCATTGCATATAAATCAGGGTGGATTTGATTTAAATCGAGTTGATTAAATCACAATTTAAATCATGATTTAAATCACTAGTAAAAAGGCTTGATTTAAATCAACTCGATTTAAATCATAATTTTTAAAGAGCAACTGTCATCTCTGCTACTCTTTTGACCCACTGTTGACTCACCAATAGTCCCAGTGTTGCAGGATATACAGCCTCATGCTACATAACTAAGCTCCATTTCATGCTGAATAAACTAAATTATTTATGTATCTTAAATAGAAAACTATCTTACGATAGATTTTTACCCCAAAAGTTTTTTATTAAAATAAATTCGATAAAAATCAAAAAAATCCGATTTAAATCAAAAAAATCTGATTGTTTTGATTTTTTAAAAAATCATTGATTTTTATCCACCCTGATGTAAATAGAACCTTCTCTCTGTATATTATAGAAGAGATATTTTTGTTAATTTTTTTTATTGAAAAAGTTTTTCAAATACAAATTTTCCCCCTTTTTTCTCCCCCCTCCTCCCTAACCCCCCCTCACCACCCGTCCCCCTGTGACTTCCTCAAAATAAAATCCAACTTCGTAACAGATTATATAATATTTTACCATCCCCTTACTCCATCCCTCAAAAACTGACCCTTTCTTTCTAATAATATTATTACATTCCCTTTTTACCATACATTCCAAAATAACATTCTACTGTAACATTGTATAATAACTTCTGGTTTAACATAATAACATTATTATAACTCCCAATTTAGCAATAATCTGCCCTTTTTCTCCTCCCCCATGCATATATCTATATATTAATATAACATTTCAAAACAACCTTCCACTTTAAGACTATATAATAAATCCTATTTTAACATTTATTCAGCTCTATCCATTTCCTCCACTCCCATAAATGTATCTCTTAAACACCCCTTTTTTTTAAACTAAACAATCAATAAACTAACCTGTCTCCACCCACTTTCCTACAAAATTACCATACATAACAATTCTTAATATCTTTATTCTTCTGCCCACCCTACTAAAAAAAAAAATTCCCTTATATAGATAAGATCAATGACTTTAAATTTATAATCCATATAATATAATATCTTCTTTGATATCTCTCCACTGGATTGTTAACTCCATCGCCCATATTAGGGTAACATAGCATCCTGATTGCAACAGAATGTTCAAAATCCTCAGTTATCATCTGCCCCCATCAATAGTAAATATCTTCATGTATATAAAAAAGGAAAACAACCACCCGAGTGACATTATAATTGTATTCCATATAATATCTGTAGTAGTGGATTTCTTCAGGATTATTAATTCCCACCATCATAATGGGGTAACAACTAGATCTTCTGCATGCCCCAGCATAGCTCTCTTGCCATATAACTCAGGATAAGCATAATATATTTATCAAAAAAATAAATAAATAAATCCAAAATGGATAATTCCAATCCAACAATTTAAGGCCCTTTTCACATCCCAAAATTACAGCATTGCAGAGGTCTGTCACTCTCCTCAGGATAATATTGACCAATACTTCGCCTCAACTATCTTTTCACGTATTCAGTCATCTTTTAAATAACTGGCTTCACTGTTGCCTAATTTAGAAATTTTTGTTTTTGCGAGATCTATTTCTTTTTTTCTTGACTTGTTGTGGGTTTGATCGCCATCCTAATTTCCTTTCTACGAGTTGTATATTGACTGATCGGTTTTCATTCTGATTTATAGCTTCATTTTCATTTCATTTCATTTTATTAAATTTGTATACCGCCCTACTCCCGAAGGACTCAGGGCGGTGAAGAGCCATAAAATAAAACATATAGATACAAAATTTAAAATAGAGATAAAACTAATTAAATAAATTTGGCTGAACCATTTTAAAACCCCAATAAATTAAAACCAAATTTAAAATTCCATTTAAAAAGAGGAAAAATTTAGGTCAGGCCAGCTTGATGGAATAGGAGCGTCTTAAGCGCGCGATGGAAGGTACGCAGATCCGGAATCCTCCGTATCTCTGGGGGGAGCTCGTTCCAGATCGTAGGTGCCCCCACAGAGAAGGCTCTCCCCCTGCCAGTCGACATTGTTTGGCCGACGGCACCCGGAGGAGCCCCTCTCTATGGGAGCGTACTAGTCGGTGGGAGGCTATTGTGGGAGGCTATTGGTCGGTGGGAGCTTGATCTTGTTGGTTTTGCTTTTGTGACTCATATTTCTTTTCTATAAGTTGTGTATCAACTAATTGATTTCCATGCTTGTCTGTGACTTGATGAATCATCACATTAGAATTCAATGCCACATCTCTTTTATTTGTGGATAATCCAGCTGAGGTATCTAAAGAATCCAAAGGCGATTCATCTACAGAGGCCTCTGTAGCTCGATATTTTTCCTTTATTTCCAACTCCTTCTGCTTATCTTGTGTTGTGCATAAAAATGTTGAACTCATTTTCAAAATTTTTTGGTAAAATTCTTCCGCTTTTTCAACAGTATTTAATTGATATCTTACTCCTTGATATCTCAATATTATACCAACTGGAGTATCCCATCTAAATATAATATTTCGTTTTTTAAGCTCAGACACCAGAAAACCAAATTTCTTTCTTTCCAATAACATCTTAGGTGGTAGCTCTTTGTATATCCAAATCTTTCTTCCAAACAAATGCAGAGTAGAATTAAAAGATTTTTGCACGATATTATTTCTTATTTCTTTGTCTGTAAAATAAATCACCACATCTCTTGGCAATTGCCTTTGCTTTGCAATCCAGGAGTTTATTCTATAAACTCTGTCAATCCTACAAAATACTTCCTCAGGATGAACCTTTAAGACCCCAGCCAGAATTTCAGAAGATATTTTTCTTAAGTCATCTCTGTTGTTTTCCTGTAATCCTCTCAGTCTAATTGCATATACTGTGAGCTTATATTGCATCATTAAAACTTCTTTTTCAATCCGTTGTTGCATATTTTCTGCATTACAAGTCTTGTGATCAGCTTCCATTTTAAGTTTTTCTTCTAAGCTATTATCTTGAATGTTTATCAAATCATTTTCAGTTCTTTGTA
Organism: Arizona elegans; assembly: GCA_022577455.1. Taxonomy (NCBI): domain Eukaryota; kingdom Metazoa; phylum Chordata; class Lepidosauria; order Squamata; family Colubridae; genus Arizona; species Arizona elegans. Next base: position 116,115,927 of record JAKOOJ010000002.1, read on the forward strand.
TTTTATTGTCCAAATTATCCTCAATTTCCTCCATTTTAGACTCTAATAAATCAATATTTGTACCCAACTTCATAACAATTTCTGTAAAACCATTAGTTACTTTTACAATCTTTCGTTGCAAAGTATCAAACTTTAATTGCACCATTTCTTTAATTTCCTGCTTAAATTTTTCAAAGTTCTGATTCACAATCTCATCCCTTCTTACAATCTCCTCCAAGAGAAATTCAATTATATTAAAATCAGTTTTCTGAGTCTGTAGGTTTAGAACTTGTTCATGTAGTTTATAGATGGGGGAATCCCCCCCCACTGCTTGTTTGTCTGGCTTTGTAAGTCTGAACGCCATATTTCCACACAGACAAACTCTCTTAGAAAAGAAAAGAAAAACAAAGAAAGAGAAAAAAGCTTCTTTCCAAACAAGATCAATACCAAATCTCCAGGAAAGAGAAAACACAAAAGTGGAGCTTTTTCTTCAAGTGTAGCCAGGAGTATTTATTCTGCTACTTTGTGGCTTAATTAGAAACGGAAGGACTTTCCCTTTTCAGCTTCCCTACTCAAACTTCGGCAGTCGCCATTTTAAAAGTTCTTTTTTACTTTGTTCAATATCCTTTGCAAAATAAGTATAGATACTTGCGATTTAGGGTCACAGATCCAAGTCCAGATCTCATCCTCTTTACTTAGTCTGTTATCTTGAAAAGCTTGTTTTTGTCGCCTTGCTCTGCAAAAAGGCAGACTTCCGGCTTGCTTCTCGTCGCTGTCAGATGGTCCCTCGGGACCGCCAGCCCCATCGCCTGTAAGAGCCGCCTTTACAACGGAAAGGCGGCTCGAAAAACTCCATTTCCAGGAGGAAATGTGAGATAGAGCAGGTGAGTGTAGGTAGAGCTTTCCGCGAAGCCCCCAGAGTTTTTTTTTCATTCTTGGGGGCGAGCGGATGAGGCTCCCTATATCACTCGCCGTTCGCTCTGGGCGTTGGGAGACCTCTGCCTTTTTGCAGAGTTAATTTTTGTTGATATCAAAGTACAATAATTAAACAAAAATATTTGTTTTGTTCCTGTTTTATAAGGGTGTTATTAAAAAGAATATAATAAAGAAATAGAAAACATGTCAGGGGAATAAAAGGGTAAAAATATTAGAATATGAATATGTAAAGAAGGGATCTAAATTATTAACATACAATTTTCTAATATTTAATTAATTACTTATGTAGCACTTTTCATTAATTACTCTCATAACTTTTTGAAGAAAGAACTGAAAATACTTATTAAACATTAAAATATTTTATGAACACCATATAAATCATGAGAAAAAGTGTATACTACCATGAATTAAATCAGTACTGAAATCTAATTTTCCATGAAGCTGAGTTATAGACTCTAGAAAAAGCCATATTTTGGTTGTGGTACAAATCATGTATTAAAATATAGGCTAGGAATGCTTTCCAATTAAAACTGAATTCTACATCATACCCCAATAGATGTGTGAACACCCACCACCATATTCAAAAGCCCAATTTAAAACCTAGACTAAAAAATCAGTATCTTATTCGTATGCAACCATTTCCATAAAGAACTATATTTAATTGGACTAGACCATTTTTTTTTCCAATGTTGTAGTTAAATTCTGTTTCACCCCTTCCAGTTTCCTGGAATCTCTGTACATCCTTTGGTCCTTTGATTATCTGATGACTGCTTCACATTGAACATTCAAATGACTACAAGTCACAATGGCTACATATTATTCCCTATTTCAGAGGCAATATATCTCTATTAGTATCAGTTGCTAAGGAACATGAACAGGAGAGGATATATTTATATCCTGTTGTGGGCATCCCATAGAGGTCTAATTAGCCAATCTGGAAAACTGAATAAAGCTGTGTCTCAATTCTGATCTAGCATTGTGTTTCTTATGATCCTGTGGTACCTCTGTAAATACCAGGAGTAAAGTTAAATCTTCAGGAATTGGTGGGTTTGAACTCTCTCTTCTGTGGACTTGAATTAGGAAACATAGCTGCTTAATGAGTAGCCTCCAAAATGTGTATGGTCAGCATAGTTACACTGCACAAACTTCATGCAGCCTCATATTACATTATCATTTGTTTGGGATGACAGTCTTACTCATTCCACTTTAGGAATGGCATGAATGCTGGTTGCTTGTTGAAGAGCTCATCAAATCTGAATAATGCTGGGTTACAATATGTGATATTTTCCTTCCTCTTTGTTATCTTTCTTTAAGCAATCAGCAATTTTTATTATATATTTTCTTAGGTAATTACAAAATACAGTGGGGGGAATTGGACATCTTTGGTCATCCATATCTAATTAAATTGCTATTTCCATCAGCTCCAGATAACATAGTTTATAATGATAGGTGTTGTAAACTATAGGAACTACATTCAAAGCAAGGTTTCTTGTCTTGATATGTACCATATCGTACTCAATCACTGCAAACTGAGATTGCACCAAAGAAATGAACATATGCAGTGATGCCATGATACAATCTGTTCTCTCCCATATTTGCATCCCAATGTCTGACACAAGTATGGTGTTGGGATCAAGACAATGCCCTCTTGTTCCCAGCAGGCGCTTTTAGTGTGTTATTTTCTTTAACTGTTATGACTTTAAGCATGCATAACCAATATCTATATTAACAATTAGAGCTGCTATCACTTCCAGTGAGATTTGCTAATATCTTGAGTTGGCTCCAAATGACAATAATAAAAATCAATTGCATTTTCCTCGCCTCAGCCCAAGACTCTTAGCTAAACTTTACATAAGATTTTGGGGAAATGTGGCTATAATGACTTGGTCAAATTTGGTTTAATTACAGATAGCTACTATGTAGAATTTACTACTAGATAATGTGCTATACATATTAAATATTATATATTAAAGTCCATAGGGATTCTTTTTGTAAATGAATACACAAATTCACAGGAGATTGACTTTATGAAGATTCAGTTAAGTGACTAGCCTTTCTTATGCCTGTTCTTGGAAACCCAGAGATTAGTAATACAATAAATGGTAGCTGGGACAAAGAAATGCTAATACACCTATATATTTACATAAGTATATTTTAGGTTCCTTCTCTCATACATACATACACATACACACACACACAGACACACACATACCATATTTCCCCAAAAATAAGATCCTGTCTTATATTTTCTTGAACCCTGAAATAAGCGATTAGCCTTATTGCCACGTACATACATACATACATACATACATACATACATGTGTGTGTATGTGTATATATGTATATATGTATATATATGTATGTATGTGTGTGTATGTATATACATATATGTGTGTGTGTCAAGACACCTGGTCTACCCCAACATTCTGCTCCCTTTCGCCTTTCAGCTCCAATCCAGGAGCCCTCAAGCAGTTGCATTCATGACAAACCATTTTATACCAAATTTATATTTTGCTCATAAAGAAATAAAGGGAGACTAGTATAGATCTATTTCAAGCTATTTAGCTCTCATCAGCTAGCCATACCCTTACTCGGATTCGAACTTCGGCTTCTTGCATGTTAGTTCAAACATATATATATATATATATATATATATATATATATATATATATATATATATATATATATATATATATATATATATATATCAATTTTCTTACTTCTTCGTAGGGTTTATGTGTGTTTTTCTTCTAGCCAGGTTTTCCCTACAAAAAAAAACCTTGCCTACGTAGGGAAAACCTGGCTACAAGAAATATATATATATATATATATATATATATATATATATATATATATATATATATATATACACATACATACATACATACATACATACATACATACATATATATGAAGTGATAGACATCACGATCTCCGGAATGTTTAAAAGTTTAATTTTTTTTTAATTTAAAACTTGTGCTAAGCTTTTGTCGGCCCCTACCGACTTCGTCAAAGTGTAAAATCACCATTGAAGAACTGCTTGCTTTTATGTAATGCTGATCAATTTGGTCATTGCGCGTGTAACAGGCCCACACCCTTGCCTTCCCCCTGTAATTATCTTATTTTCTGCCTTAGTCATGCTGACAGATGACGATGCACTTTCCCCTGCCTCCTGCCCCATTGTGTGTTGCCTCTTTCTCTCCCTGGGGGGTAACGCAGGGTTATCAGGCATTGCTTTGAAGGTATTACTCCTGGCTCCCTCTCCCTCATTGTTATGCCTTTCCCTTTTAGGCGCACACGTTGCTTCCTCTAAACCCATTTGTTTTACCCATGATTTGTGATGGGTCTGCATTGTTCCTCCTTACCCCCCCCCCCACATCTCCCTCATTCTGCTGTTTCCCTAACCTATTCTCTTGCCCTCTGTCAGGGTTTGTCACCCCTCCATTGGGCCAATCTCTATGCCTAGAGGAGGAAATTTATCCCCGATCTCCATTCAGACTTAGTGATTGGTCCTCCTTAAGTCTTTCCTGGTGCCATAAAGCCTGGTATGCTGGTGGTATGTCAATATGTCTATTGAGGGAGTTGTTGTTAGAGAACCAGGCTTCTTTCAAGAGGCGCCCTCCTTTTGTTTCATCATGGGCAATGACTTCGGTCTCTTGGAAGTTGAACTTGTGACCATGCTCCTCCATATGCATCCAAATCTGGGAGCGCTGTTCCTTACGTCTGACCGCTAGTTTGTGCTCATGCACCCTCGTTTTCAGTCATTTTGATTTTTCTCCTATGTAATGACCTGCGCAATTGCTGCAGTTAATATGATAAATTATTGAGGAAGTCTCCTCCTTCGGCAAAGCTTCTTTCGGGCGCATTACTCTCTTCCTCAGTGTTTGGTATATATACATATATATAGTGTGTGTGTGTGTGTGTGTGTGTGTGTGTATAGTTAATATTTTGGGTTTCTTCCCGTGTAATTGTGGATATATCCCTAAAAGGGTAGAAGCGACGTTTCGACAGAATCCCATCTGCCATCATCAGGCTTATGTGAGCAGTCATTTTGTACTAACTGCCATTGGTATTTCAAATCTGGTGCTGGTATTCTGGGATGGCTCCACCTTTTCATTCTGATTGGTTGGGAGTCCCAGTATGTGTTTATTGGCTTGGCTTCGGGTGTATGGTCAGTTTTTCTCCACTAGGTGGCAGGGCTTCATCTTTGTGGCTGGTTTGAATATGATTTGGTTGGGATTATTTTTTTGATTAATGTTTGGTCTATGTTTTATATATGGTGTTAAGATTTGTCTATCTATGAGAGCAGGTTTCCAAATAGTAGGCAGACATGAAGTGTCATCCCGTTTATTCATGCAATATGGTCTTTTTTCTATTTCTATTGCTTCTCTGATTATCCTGCCATAAACAAATATATATATATATATATATATGTATGTATGTATGTATGTATATGTGTATATATATATATATATATATATATATATATATATATATATATATATATATATATATATATATATATATATATATATATGTTTTTCTTCTAGCCAGGTTTTCCCTACGTAGCCAAGGTTTTTTTTTTTTTTTTGTAGCTCCAGCTCAGTAGAATCTCATCTACTCGGTTCTGGGCTTTTTTCCTTTCTAACACCTAGCAAGCTCTGACTGCTAGGTGGGAGACCCAAATAGATCCATTTCTAGCTCGTTAGCTGTCGTCAGTAGGCCACACCCACCTCCTCCCTGTAAAGGCATAGTATCAATTTTCTTACTTCTTCGTAGGGTCTATGTGTGTTTTTCTTCTAGCCAGGTTTTCCCTACGTAGCCAAGGTTTTTTTTTTTTTGTAGCTCCAGCTCAGAAGAATCTCATCTACTCGGTTCTGGGCTTTTTTCCTTTCTAACACCTAGCAAGCTCTGACTGCTAGGTGGGAGACCTAAATAGATCCATTTCTAGCTCGTTAGCTGTCGTCAGTAGGCCACACCCACCTCCTCCCTGTAAAGGCATAGTATCAATTTTCTTACTTCTTCGTAGGGTCTATGTGTGTTTTTCTTCTAGCCAGGTTTTCCCTACGTAGCCAAGGTTTTTTTTTTTGTAGCTCCAGCTCAGTAGAATCTCATCTACTCGGTTCTGGGCTTTTTTCCTTTCTAACACCTAGCAAGCTCTGACTGCTAGGTGGGAGACCTAAATAGATCCATTTCTAGCTCGTTAGCTGTCGTCAGTAGGCCACACCCACTTCCTCCCTGTAAAGGCATAGTATCAATTTTCTTACTTCTTCGTAGGGTCTATGTGTGTTTTTCTTCTAGCCAGGTTTTCCCTACGTAGCCAAGGTTTTTTTTTGTAGCTCCAGCTCAGTAGAATCTCATCTACTCGGTTCTGGGCTTTTTTCCTTTCTAACACCTAGCAAGCTCTGACTGCTAGGTGGGAGACCTAAATAGATCCATTTCTAGCTCATTAGCTGTCGTCAGTAGGCCACACCCACCTCCTCCCTGTAAAGGCATAGTATCAATTTTCTTACTTCTTCGTAGGGTCTATGTGTGTTTTTCTTCTAGCCAGGTTTTCCCTACGTAGCCAAGGTTTTTTTTTGTAGCTCCAGCTCAGTAGAATCTCATCTACTCGGTTCTGGGCTTTTTTCCTTTCTAACACCTAGCAAGCTCTGACTGCTAGGTGGGAGACCTAAATAGATCCATTTCTAGCTCGTTAGCTGTCGTCAGTAGGCCACACCCACCTCCTCCCTGTAAAGGCATAGTATCAATTTTCTTACTTCTTCGTAGGGTCTATGTGTGTTTTTCTTCTAGCCAGGTTTTCCCTACGTAGCCAAGGTTTTTTTTTTGTAGCTCCAGCTCAGTAGAATCTCATCTACTCGGTTCTGGGCTTTTTTCCTTTCTAACACCTAGCAAGCTCTGACTGCTAGGTGGGAGACCTAAATAGATCCATTTCTAGCTCGTTAGCTGTCGTCAGTAGGCCACACCCACCTCCTCCCTGTAAAGGCATAGTATCAATTTTCTTACTTCTTCGTAGGGTCTATGTGTGTTTTTCTTCTAGCCAGGTTTTCCCTACGTAGCCAAGGTTTTTTTTTTTTTTGTAGCTCCAGCTCAGTAGAATCTCATCTACTCGGTTCTGGGCTTTTTTCCTTTCTAACACCTAGCAAGCTCTGACTGCTAGGTGGGAGACCTAAATAGATCCATTTCTAGCTCGTTAGCTGTCGTCAGTAGGCCACACCCACCTCCTCCCTGTAAAGGCATAGTATCAATTTTCTTACTTCTTCGTAGGGTCTATGTGTGTTTTTCTTCTAGCCAGGTTTTCCCTACATAGCCAAGGTTTTTTTTTTTTTTTGTAGCTCCAGCTCAGTAGAATCTCATCTACTCGGTTCTGGGCTTTTTTCCTTTCTAACACCTAGCAAGCTCTGACTGCTAGGTGGGAGACCTAAATAGATCCATTTCTAGCTCGTTAGCTGTCGTCAGTAGGCCACACCCACCTCCTCCCTGTAAAGGCATAGTATCAATTTTCTTACTTCTTCGTAGGGTCTATGTGTGTTTTTCTTCTAGCCAGGTTTTCCCTACGTAGCCAAGGTTTTTTTTTTTTTTTTTGTAGCTCCAGCTCAGTAGAATCTCATCTACTCGGTTCTGGGCTTTTTTCCTTTCTAACACCTAGCAAGCTCTGACTGCTAGGTGGGAGACCTAAATAGATCCATTTCTAGCTCGTTAGCTGTCGTCAGTAGGCCACACCCACCTCCTCCCTGTAAAGGCATAGTATCAATTTTCTTACTTCTTCGTAGGGTCTATGTGTGTTTTTCTTCTAGCCAGGTTTTCCCTACGTAGCCAAGGTTTTTTTTTTTGTAGCTCCAGCTCAGTAGAATCTCATCTACTCGGTTCTGGGCTTTTTTCCTTTCTAACACCTAGCAAGCTCTGACTGCTAGGTGGGAGACCTAAATAGATCCATTTCTAGCTCGTTAGCTGTCGTCAGTAGGCCACACCCACCTCCTCCCTGTAAAGGCATAGTATCAATTTTCTTACTTCTTCGTAGGGTCTATGTGTGTTTTTCTTCTAGCCAGGTTTTCCCTACGTAGCCAAGGTTTTTTTTTTTTGTAGCTCCAGCTCAGTAGAATCTCATCTACTCGGTTCTGGGCTTTTTTCCTTTCTAACACCTAGCAAACTCTGACTGCTAGGTGGGAGACCTAAATAGATCCATTTCTAGCTCGTTAGCTGTCGTCAGTAGGCCACACCCACCTCCTCCCTGTAAAGGCATAGTATCAATTTTCTTACTTCTTCATAGGGTCTATGTGTGTTTTTCTTCTAGCCAGGTTTTCCCTACGTAGCCAAGGTTTTTTTTTTGTAGCTCCAGCTCAGTAGAATCTCATCTACTCGGTTCTGGGCTTTTTTCCTTTCTAACACCTAGCAAGCTCTGACTGCTAGGTGGGAGACCTAAATAGATCCATTTCTAGCTCGTTAGCTGTCATCAGTAGGCCACACCCACCTCCTCCCTGTAAAGGCATAGTATCAATTTTCTTACTTCTTCGTAGGGTCTATGTGTGTTTTTCTTCTAGCCAGGTTTTCCCTACGTAGCCAAGGTTTTTTTTTTGTAGCTCCAGCTCAGTAGAATCTCATCTACTCGGTTCTGGGCTTTTTTCCTTTCTAACACCTAGCAAGCTCTGACTGCTAGGTGGGAGACCTAAATAGATCCATTTCTAGCTCGTTAGCTGTCGTCAGTAGGCCACACCGACCTCCTCCCTGTAAAGGCATAGTATCAATTTTCTTACTTCTTCGTAGGGTCTATGTGTGTTTTTCTTCTAGCCAGGTTTTCCCTACAAAGCCAAGGTTTTTTTTTTGTAGCTCCAGCTCAGTAGAATCTCATCTATTCGGTTCTGGGCTTTTTCCTTTCTAACACCTAGCAAGCTCTGACTGCTAGGTGGGAGACCTAAATAGATCCATTTCTAGCTCGTTAGCTGTCGTCAGTAGGCCACACCCACCTCCTCCCTGTAAAGGCATAGTATCAATTTTCTTACTTCTTCGTAGGGTCTATGTGTGTTTTTCTTCTAGCCAGGTTTTCCCTACGTAGCCAAGGTTTTTTTTTTTTTTTTTGTAGCTCCAGCTCAGTAGAATCTCATCTACTCGGTTCTGGGCTTTTTTCCTTTCTAACACCTAGCAAGCTCTGACTGCTAGGTGGGAGACCTAAATAGATCCATTTCTAGCTCGTTAGCTGTCGTCAGTAGGCCACACCCACCTCCTCCCTGTAAAGGCATAGTATCAATTTTCTTACTTCTTCGTAGGGTCTATGTGTGTTTTTCTTCTAGCCAGGTTTTCCCTACGTAGCCAAGGTTTTTTTTTTTTTGTTTTTTTGTAGCTCCAGCTCAGTAGAATCTCATCTACTCGGTTCTGGGCTTTTTTCCTTTCTAACACCTAGCTACGTAGGGAAAACCTGGCTAGAAGAAAAACACACATAGACCCTACGAAGAAGTAAGAAAATTGATACTATGCCTTTACAGGGAGGAGGTGGGTGTGGCCTACTGACGACAGCTAACGAGCTAGAAATGGATCTATTTAGGTCTCCCACCTAGCAGTCAGAGCTTGCTAGGTGTTAGAAAGGAAAAAAGCCCAGAACCGAGTAGATGAGATTCTACTGAGCTGGAGCTACAAAAAAAATCCTTGGCTACGTAGGGAAAACCTGGCTAGAAGAAAAACACACATAGACCCTACGAAGAAGTAAGAAAATTGATATATATATATATATATATATATATATATATATATATATATATATATATCCCTGTACCTACCTATAAAGATAGGTATAGGTATATATAAATATATCTACTTTTCAAAGCAACAGAAGGCAGAGCAAGAAGCAATGGATGGAAACTAATGAAGGAGAGAAGCAAACTAGAACTAAGGAGAAATTTCTTGACAGAACAATAAACCAGTGGGATGGCTTGCCTTCAGAAGTTGTGGGTGCTCCATCACTGGAGACTTTTAAGAAGAGATTAGACAGCCATTTGCCTGGAATGGTATAGGGTCTCCTGCTTGAGTGAGAAGTTGGACTAGAAGACCTCCAATGTCCCTTCCAACTCTGTTATTCCGCTATTAAATTATTATGCATTCAGGGCCTTCCTGTTTCACTATTGGAAATAGGAAACTAAATTCAATGAACAGTGTTCTGTTCCACCAGTAAATTCATAATATTCTTAATATTCTTTGCTGTCATTCTGACCTCCCCCCTTTTCATCCTCAGCTTGTTCCACTTTATTTCGATTTTGACTTCTGCCTAGGTAATTGATTGCCCCCTCTGGTTAGACATGTTGGGCTGACCTTATCTAATGTGTTTTATCCCTAGCCTGCCTAGACATTTTTCTCAAGCTGTTCTCTTAGGTCTCTGCTTATTGCTTTGTCACGGTCCTGCTGCAAAATATCAGAGTCCGTCTGGTGCCCAATAAATGTGGGGTATATCTATTTTCATTTGTAATTTCCCTATTTCTCATTAATAGCAGTGAAACAAAGAGCCACTTTTATTTAAAAGGAAAATGTTATTGTTTCGAGAAAAGGGAGGAAACACAAAAACTGCAGTACACCAAACATTTCTCCTGGCTTTCCTTTGGAGTCAGTATATGGGTTTATGCAGTTGCTGAAATCTGAAAAGCACTCATAGGTGGATAGTTAGAGAACTTCTAAATTAGTTCTTGCATCCTTGCATGGTTTTTTTTTTTTTCAATTAAAAATGATAGAAGAGAGTTCACATATAGGTTACTGTGTGTCCTGGATATTCCTAGTATATATTAAAGATTCTTGATGATCTCTAATGAAAGAGTTTGAAATTTAACAGTTGTAAACAGGACAATCGACAGGCGATTTTTTAAAAAAGCCCCCAAGATGGCACAATCAAATGACCAAGCCATACTGCTTTTTTATATGCATAACAAGTGTGATGCATGTAAAACAGGTGCCTGGCTTCACATGTACAGTTGTGGCTACCATCTTTACTTTAAAAACAGAACAAAACCTGTTTATATCTCTCCTGAGATGGCAGTACTTAAAGTATTGAAGGTAGAATATGATGATGAAGCCCTACTTGACTGTTGTGGATGGGTAAAAATGCCATCCAATTTATTTTTTATTTGTAAACTTATTTATAAAGAGGATGGAATGTGAGATCAATTTTTTGAAAATAGGAGAAATAAAACAACAGGATTTGTCCTTCAGAACTAGCGTCTAATGTATAGTGTTTATTTCTGGGAGCTTCCTTTTTCCTCACTAACTCTCACAAAATTCATGTGAGAGATACAGTTTTAGATCACAAGCTCCTTTTCCACACAATATCCTCTCTTATTATATATAGATACATTCAACATTTGTTAAGAAAGGGGAAAATCATCATCATTCCATTATTATATACAAATTTTTAAATTTCTTGGTATTGTATTCTTGGTATTGTATTCATGAACACATTTTTTCTTCCTCATTGTGCTATGCAGTTGAAATGTGTACAGAAATATAATAGAAATTGTCACAGCTTAGTGACCTAATGCTTACTTTGCATGTAAAATTTCACAGTTCAGTCCCTGGCATCTCCAGTTAAAAAGATTGTGAGTTGAAGAATTCCTTTTCTTTTTCTTTTTTCTTTTGCCTGAAATTGTGGACAAAGGCTGTCAGTCAAGACAATTTATTACCTGGTAAATGGTCCCTCACTAGACATAAGGCAGTTTCAGTGCTCATCTTTAAAAAGTTTTAAGCCTGACGTGATTTTTCTTTTCTGATGTCTGTAAAAGATCCAAACAGCTGGGGAATTAAAATATTAGAACTGATAGCATTTTCCTATAATAAAATTTTCAGGAAGGTACTACAGCATCCCAAGATCTGATAGAAAATACATTTACGCTTTGTCTGTTTTGAAGGATGGTATTTATAAAATATTTGCTGACAAAGGTTTGGTGGCATTTTTATTTATGATTTTCCCTAACAGTGACATCCACAGGGTGGTCTGGTGGCATAATACCATCACAAGTGATTATTTGTCCTGTTTGGGGAGATGTGGGCTATTAAAAAAGAATATTTTTTGGGTGAACTCTTTGAGCCATTACACATTTTATTTTGTTTCCCACTTAAAAAAATATGCTACTAGAAATCTGTCCCTTCATTTCAATAGTCCAGTTCTAACAGGAAGATGCAAACATGAGGCTTAAAAGAATAAATACATCCCATAGATATTTGTTCCTATACTGCAATATAAGAAACTGTAGGAAACAAAGTTAATTCTTCCAATGACTAAGATAGTTTTCTATCATTTTAAGAGCTCCCAATATTTTCAGGCCAGTAGCCATGCTTGGAATTTTGAGAGATTTTAATGGGCCCTTTCACAAAATGGCTGTCATGATGGGCACAAACAACCCATTACTAGAGGAAACCATGAGGTCATTCCTTACGAGCTCCTCTTGCCTCTCAAGATAACATTTGCCACCTGGGTATATTTCACTTTTTTCCAAGGAGGCAATTACAGTTACAAACTAGCTGCAGTTCCTTTGATTTTTGTTTTTGAATGTCTCTATGGGTTTGATTGAGTAAAGTAGCATGACTGGAATAAGGACTGTGCTTCAACAAATGAACAAAAGGAAATAAAACCAAACCGGGTGGCCAAGGAGCTTGGCAGATGTCAAAGGAGATATCAATATGTCTGAAAGGGTCACATTGACAATTCCAGGATGCGTCTCCCTCAGAATACAGGAGATTCCCTTGGAAATTGGATTTGGACAAACTAACTCAGTCCAGAATATCAAGGAGAATATTCTTATTCAACTGCTCTGAATTGTTCTTTGTTGAGGAGCTATAGGCTACATGTACCTTCTCCATCTTGACCTTCCTATATTGGAAGCTAAAAGATATGAAGATGGTTTGCAGGCAAGGATTGCCTGAATTTATAGTCATAATGAGGATTCCTGACTGTGGGAAGGAACTGCAACTGTTGCAGCTATCATTGTCTGTTTGATGGTGGGAAAGGAGCAGGGGAGCACACCGAATACTTGCTCTGGATCAACCTCGCCTAAGGTACAGAGTAAACAAGGCTTTCATAGCAAGGGAGCCGCAGGCTGAAGGACCAGGTATCGGGTATAAAATAAATTTTTTTTCTGCTTTTGATTCTTATTCTGGTTGCATACAGTATCTTAAAAGTATATATTTAAAAATCCATGCAATTCCCAGTTCTTTATTTTAGTCTTTAAGAGGACATAATTCAATTAGAAATTTGAAGCAGCATCAAGAAAGAAAAACAAAAGAACCAGGAACTAGCCATCCTTGCAACACGCACACTTTTAGATTGATATTATGCAGAGGGAATATACAGCTATCTAGAAGTAAACATCATTTCTGTTATTTAATTCAGAGTCAAAAATAGGCTTTCTGCCTCTCTTTTTTTTTAAATCTCCAGGGCCAGTCTTTGAAACTTGAAGCAACTGACTACTCATAATCTGTGAATGATGTACTTCTTGGGCAACCTTATTTCTAAGTGTGACACCATTCATTCCTTTTAGGAGTTGACCCTTGAACCTCACCTGCTTGCTAGTGGTTTCCATGGCAACTGACATGCATTTGGCATGAAAATTCTATTGAATCTCAGAAATGCTTCCTAAGAGGGCTGCTTAGAATGCAGGTTTAAAACAATGTCCTGGGGGTAAGGTGCTTTGAACTCAATAAGTCTTACTTCAGAGTGGAAAGTGATTGCACTGTTATGAGTATATGAGTGGTGGGCAGGATGGAAAGGAGCAGAGACTGTTTTTCTCTTCCTTGGAAGTCAAAAGTGCCATCATCATCTCATAAAAGCTGAACAAATACTGGCACGGATTCGCCTATTCATTGTAGTTCTAATGAGATTAGGATTTTATTGATACCGAATCCTCTCTAGTTTAAATACTTAGTTTCAGAGGTTATGGAGTGTTTTATTAATGTTCTTACTGATTTGTTATGTTTTGTGGTTTTAAATTGCATTGTAAGCTATCTCAGAAGGATTGCTCTGATGGTCAGCTTATGAATCTTTTAGTTAACAAGAGTTTTCTGTAAGCATTTAGTTAAATGGTCGATCTGAGGTAGGACATAGTTAGCAGGGTTGGTAGAAGTAAATCTTTGCTATCACCAAAGAGTCATTTTGTGGTTCTTGGTTTTGGCTGGAAATGCAAACCAGCCATCTAAGGGAGAAAGGATGCTGAGCCTGAAAAGAAGAGATGCTGCTGTGCATAGTTTAACAACTCCAATCACCCCCCATTTCTGCTTTTACAAAGAACTTCACAGCCTTCATTACATTCTCCCTACTACCACCCCACCCCCACACACTGAGAGAATAAAAAGATTGAATAGATCCAACTACTTTGAAAAATAATTAAAGTATGAATTGTTCTGAACCATTTGCTCTCCATTAATAGAGCAATATTGGATAACTTTTCAAACTTCATATAGACCACAGACCCACCTCTTCAGTATTTAACTGCCGCCCCACAAACAGAGCTATAAAAATTGAATTTGCATTTGAACTGAGTATCCATACCAATTGGTTACAAAGTCAGGCCATAAATGCAAGAACTTTCTGACAAATTGTTGTGTGTTTTTTTTCATAACCTGAATACATAATTGGGGAATACATACACACACACGCACAAATGACAGTAGCATGCAATAAAGCATAGATGAGATAGTTACATTAAATGTAACGTATATTAAAGATCGTACAGAATTTGCTGCTTCTCTTCTTAGATATCATAGGAAGACAGCAATGCTAGTCTCTGGAGGCCAAAAGTTGGAAAGATTTTGATAGCACCTTTTTAGATGTTTTATTAATAAACAGATTTTATTAAAAGGCATAAACTTTCAAGAGCTAACACTCACTTCACCAGCATAGTCTGAAAAACTCCAGACTCCTGAAGACATTTTTATTAGGGAAGAGGTTGAGAAATGTGTATTTTAGAGAAAACTGTTCACAAAACCAAATATGAATTTTCTTCTGATCATATGTTTTAAATAATTTATTTAAAAGCAATTGTGATATACACTAAATTTAGACCGATCTACAGTAGGTATCTTCAATCACAGCTGTAACTTCCCACGTTGGTCACAAAAAATACAACGTGAAAGAAAGCATGATTCTAATATAACCTTTGGCTAAATTGGCAGACGATGAGGAGAGCTTCAGTTCAACACATCTGTCAGGCTAGCAGAAGCTCTTCTCATCTTTATTCCCAAAGAAACCAATGTTTTCTCAATTTCTGGATTACTAAACTACTTGATGCAAATCCATTGAGATGACAGGCAAGCTATTTTTTTACCCACAACGCCAATGTTCATTTCATGAAAATGGTAAATATTTTTAAATTACTGGAAAGGGATTTCATTTAGTAAGTTGTTTTTGTTTCAGTTTATGCATCGTTGTATTATGTGCATCAATCAGGCATTTTTAATGTAAGGATAAAATTCCTAATACTGCCCTCTCGATCTTTTATCAAACCTTTTGTTATGGTCTTCATCTACATTATAAATTTCTGTTGTGCACAAAATTTTGTGTCCTTTATTGTTCATATTAGTAAAATATTCAAATCAGATTGCTTTCCTATTGAATTAAAAGAAAATCATAGAAATCATAATATTTTACATTTACAACATCACACAATTATGCACTGTAGATTTACAGTAATACCAGTCTGAGGGGTCCTTGGTACTCTCTGAGCTTGCTTGTTTTCTTGCAGATGTTTCATTACCCAAACTAGATAACATAACCAGTGCTAGTAATTAGCACTGTTGTTGTTATTAGCACTGATATGTTACCTAGTTTGAGAAAGTAAACGTCCACAAGAAAAAAAGCAAGCTCAGAGAGCACTAAGAACTCCTCATTTCAACCCTGAGCTACAAATATTCTCCTTTATTGGTAGCACTTAATCTTTCCTTTCATTTACATAGCTTATTCCAGGGATGGTATTGACTTACCTTCGCTACCGGTTTGCAAATGTGAGTGTGCGCACCTCTGTGCATGTGCAGAGACTTCCGTGCATGTGCAGAGCGTCAAAAACGGTCCATGATGATGTCCGGGTTGTTGGGCGGAGCCTCCCTCAGCCCAGTGGTGGGTTCCTCCCGGTTCAGTCCAGTTCGGCCGAGCCAGTAGCGGTGATGATATGACGTCACCGAACCGGTTCTCCCCCCCTGCCCTCCCACCTCCCCACGTTATTCTTACCTTTTATTTGGTCCCACCCCCAATTCAGTGCTGCCTCCTGAGTCCCAGCTGATGACTAGAGGGAAAAAAACTGTTTAAACTCTTGCCGCGGGGCTTCAAAGGGCCGTCCTACAGCTGATCAGTTAAAAGCAAACAAATGAGTCGGGTCATAAGTGCAAGGACTGGTTGTAAGTGCGAGGACCTTCCAGAAATGACTCTGAACAGCTAGCCACGCCCACCTAGTCACATGACCTCTAAGCCACACCCACAAAATAAGCCATGCCCACAGAACTGGTAGTAAAAAATTTAGAACCCACCCCTGCCTCAGCCCCCGCTACCAGTTTGCCTGAACCGGATAGAACCGGATGAATACCACCACTGGCTTATTCCCAATCCTTATTTTTACATGTAAACATTCTGCTTTCGTTCTTTGAAGCACACATTTCCCTAATGGAGAGTTTTAAAATACAAATTTTCCATTGTAAACTATTTTTTTGAAGTTTGCATTCAACCTTTAGGACAGTGTCATTTTAACTGTTTTGTTTTTTAGATCATGTAATGATCAGTGCTTTGTATAATGTTCATTTTCTTCTATGGAACAAATGGCCAAATTTGTTTCTGCTGGAATTTATGGCAGAATTCTTTATATGCTTAGCCCATACAAACAGTTAATGCAATATGTAACTTGGTAACACATCAATGAGTTGGATTTTAACTGTATTATATAATATTTATTAAATATTTACCTTGTTGAACTATTGTACTTAATGGGAAATTTTAGATTTTAGATTTGTAATTTGCTATTTGGGCCTTTTGGGCCTTTTGGCAATAATAAATTGAAATATATAATATGTAGCAATTTCTCATGCAAGCATGAGCCATGATGTGTACTTTGCAGTGGTGGGATTCAAATAATTTAACAACCGGTTCTCTGCCCTAATGATTTCTTCCAACAACCAGTTTACCAAACTGCTCAGAAAGTTAACAACCGGCTCTCCTGAAGTGGTGCGAACCGGCTAAATCCCACCACTGGTACTTTGTCACTTGCACCCTTTATCCTCTTTATATAACATATTTTTCGGAGTATAAGACGCTCCAGACTATAAGAAGCCCCTACCTTTCTTGGTGAGGAAAACAAGAAAAAGAAATCTGCCTCTGCCTCCCAGCAATTTTGCCTTGTTGCAGCAAACAGCAAACAGCCTGCATTACTTTCATTTTCGTTTTCAGCATAGCTTGATTAGCACAAGAAAAAGAAAATCTGCTCCCAGCAATTTACCTCCTTGCAGCAAGCAGCAGAGGCCCGCACAGCAATAGGCAATGGCAATCCCTGCAGCCTGAAACAGCTGAGAATTGGAAGGCCCATCCAATGGACAATCAATTTGTGATTGTAATTAGACTGTGCTGAAGCTGAAATGGGCTGTTTCTTCTTGCTGCTTGCTGCAAGGAGGTAAATTGGTGGGAGACAGTGGCCAAAGGGTGGTGGCCAGTGGGTGGGGCTACATTTGGTGTATAAGATGCACGCAAATTTTCACCCCCTTTTAGGAGGGAAAAAGGTGCATCTTATACTCCAAAAAATACGGTAATTATATATGATATATAATAATATATAATACATATTAGATATAGATGATATAGATAGAGGAGCTAGGACCTCTCTATTGAAGTATTTCCGATAAAAGTTGCCTTGCTCTGCCATCAAAAGTTTTCTAGTTTCTCATGGCTTATTTACATAGCTGAAACAGAAGTAGTTTTAAAAAGCTGTTTCTTACCTTCTAAATATATATCTTTTACTCTCTTCATTTTATTGTCCCATAATGCAGCCGATTGTTTCCACGTTCACTGAGTTTTTAAGATATTAAGTATCAATTTCATTAGCACATTATACGACACATCAAAAACAATTCAGATGCCTAATTAAAATAGTGAACATAAAGGAGTAAAGTCTCATTGTAATGTATATGTGCACTTTCCTAAAGCTTTAAAAGAAAGCTGTTTATAAATTGAAAGAAACCCTCAACTCTCTCTAAGGAGATTTTTTTTTTCTTGTTTGAAAATGGGAAAAATATAATCCCTAATTATTAGTCAAATTCTCATTAGGAGAAAATATACACATTTAGAAATCTAGGAGCAATGACTGACCAATCTTCTACGTGCTAATATAATTATGCCAAATTGTGATTATTTTTTTTTAAAAAAATTATGCTATATTTAGGTCCAAAAAATATAAATTGCTTCTACATGCATGCATGTATATCCGATCCATGCACAAGTAATGAATTTAATCAGACTCATGGATGTATATATTCTACAGATTATATTGTAGTTTAAGTTATGATCCTTAAATTGTTTTTTTTTATTTGTGTTATTATTTAGGCTACTTTTAATGTTTTTCATATACTTTTATTTGGTAGTGGTTTCTATTGTTGTTAAGTCTGGCTTTTCAATTTGGTTTTCAATTTAACTAAATTATTTGGGGAGAAAAATGGATATTTACAACAGAGATTTAAAGGATGGACAAATCTATCTACTTTTGCGGTGTGCCTATCTTCCTAACCCTTTTCTTCCCAAATCTATATTTTTAAAAGAATTTCATATTTACAATGTACAGTTAAAGTCCTATTTTGATGTAGTAGTTGCATGAAATGTACAGCAACATTTGGGAAGCTGGAACACTCAGAACAGTCAGAATGATTGATTATCACAGACCTAAATATATCTCAAACATTGATGGATGCTGTTTAGATTTGGAGAAGGAAATCCAAAATTCTTCATTTTCCCCTCTACTTGCCATTTAAGAGCATAATTTCATCTCTGAAGTGATTTTTTTTTAAAAAATAAAATGTTGTTTTGGAAAAGCAAGTGTCTTCCTTTTATTTTCTCTGAATTGCTTTTGATAGTATTTCTTCTTTGTGAACAAAAAAACAAAAATCTTTCACTGATTATTTAAAATAAAAACGTAATTATCTCTTTAGCTTTAGTCAGTAGTAGGCCTGCTCAAAGCTTTTGCTGCTACTGAAAAATACTCTAGCTCCAGAACTGTGCCATACTGTCTGGCACCTTGTGGGCGAGCAGTTTCTGATGGTTCTATGCAGCACTGTGGATTCAGTTCCTAATATATGCTTTGGAGTGTGCAAGGTCACAAGCGTACCATCTAACTACAGTTCTTTATTATTTAATTTCTGTGGCTTTATCCACAGAAATAAAGACACAATTGCTTTTCAAAGTTGCAGACAAATTCTCCAAAAAGCACTTTTTAAAAATCCAATTTGGAATCCTGATAACTCCCACCATCTCTTTTCCTGAAAGTCCATTCTTGATAGTTGTCCTATCAAGAATCCTCCTTTTCACTTGTATAGTGATACTACTCTGATAGTGTAGACCACACTACACCACACTAGTGTACAGACTACACTAGTGTGGTGTCATGTTGCCATCACGTGACATATCGTGTTTGTTTTTCCCTTTCGTGGAGCTGGGGTGGGCGTGGCCTGTGTGTGACGCATCCAGCCTGCGGGCTGCCAGTTTGACACCCCTGGCACTGTAAACCATCCACCCATTTCTTCCCCTCTATAAACCATGACTGCCTTCATCTATCTAACATCATAGACTGGTGTGCGATTCTGAACTGTACTTTTGCAATCAGGGGAAAGATTACTCTGTTGAGCGGCTCTAAATTGTAAAGAAAGTCAGTCCTACTAGTCAGTGGACATGTGTGTACGATTTAAAGTACGTGGATTCACAGACTGTAAAAAAAATATCAAAAACCTTTCTGAAGGTTTTGGTACACATTTAAACTCACTACTTTTGAGAAGTAAAGAGAAGAAGAATAAGGTGTTTATGTAGCTGCTCTGTTTCCTACTACAGAGTTCCCCAATGTTTCTGGCTTTTTTGGACCAGCAGGGGAGGGTATGATTCCACACAAGCAACTGGCAAGCACGTGGGTGTGCAGCTCCATTTATGTGAGCTGTGTGCATGTGCACCTGCGGCTCACACAAATGGAGCACATCATATGCACCCGCTCACTCGCTGCTCACTCAAGTGAGGATGTGTGTGCACACTTGCCGGCCCTTTCCACAGCCCAGTTGCAATCCCTTCAATGCCCACCTGTTGGGGACCCCTGCCCTAATATGTACATTGTAAGCAGCCCCAGTTTAGCTGTTGAACTAGTCTGAGATTTTGGTTTTGTATCCCCTGCAATTATGAAGCATAATAGAAAACATTGGTAGATATAACAAGTATTAAGAATTAAGGAATTTGTGGAAGGGAGAAAGATTTGAGTTCAAAAAAGAATTTGTTTTTATAGATATCCTTGATATATGTCAGAAAAAATTCAGAATAAATTCAGTTGGGACCACAGTCATATTCAGAGAATTGAATGGTTCTTCCCATCAGTTGCATAGAAAAGCAATGTGTTGGTTCCAAACTCAAGTTTTATGCATATCCACAGAATTTAGTGGGACATCAATTGGTTAAGGCAATTGGTTCAATGTACCAATAATGGCGAATATTTTTAGTTCAGGGTTGAAATGAGAGGTTCTTGATGCTCACTGAGCTTGCTTGTTTTCTTGAAGACATTTCATTACCCTAACTAGGTAACATCATCAATGCATGAATGTAAGTGCATGAACGCCATGAGTTCAATGTGCTTGATTTCTGTTAAGTCTCTGCTTCCAACCCAGCATTATGGAAGAAGCATTATCAGTTATCTTCCTTAGTGATCTATTAGTTCTGTATGTCTTGAAAATTCAGTAGGCTTCTTTCAAGACATGTGAACTTCAAGGGACAAGGAAAGCATTATCTTTCTCTCAGGAGATCCACTATAGAAAGTGCTTACCATTTTTCTTTTTATTAAGGAAAGTCCATCATTACAGCTTCCTTTAAGATCTGAAATTTATATCTGACAAGAATGATAGATGAATCAAGGATTACTTTTCACATTACCTTTTATTATCAAAACGTGCATGACTGAGCCTATTTCAGATCTGGGGAGTAATCTGGGCTGTTGCCCTGGACACCAGTAGTAAATGGGGGGAATTCCATTCCAAAATGTTTGGATACCAAGAGAGTTCCAGAAAAAGGTCAACGTCAGGTCAATTTAGGAAACAGGTAAAGGTAATTAAAGCCTTGAAAAACTAATGGCTAAGGAACCAAACAGAAATAAGAGTTCCAGTCTCAAGAGTTGTTGTTGATTTGTAAATGGTGGAGAAATCTACATATATTTTTTCCCCTTTTTGGTCTTTGTTTCTCATGAGAGCATCTCTTGCTGGCTGGAAGCCAGGTAAGAAAAGAAGCTTAAACATCCACATGTTATGATTAGTGAAACTAGATATGGTATAGCATTTGCCTCATTTTGTAAGCTGAGATCTGAGCTATTAAGGTTTTGTCCATGTGTCTTTGCAGGATATCCTGGTTTGATGAAGTAGCTGGCTGAGAACAGTTTTTGCACAAGCAGTTAACCATTCTTTCTCTCCCCCACCCTTTTTAAAAATGATCTTTGATTTGCTGTATGTAATTAGAAAACAACTATTTAATGAGGCTGATTCTGGGAGGAAGGGCTAAACCTTAGCTCACTCCTTCCTTTTTGGTTAGGCTATTAAAGGATGGAGACTCTGCCCTTCCTATGCATATTTCTTTTGTAAATAAGCAGCCTTATTATCCTGAAGTTATTCATTACGTTTATACTCTTGATATGGCTATTGGTGAATATATTGGGATGATATCGAATGTTGGTAAGCAGGCATGGTGTTTGTCTTCAGATTGTTACTATGTCTGAAGAAATAAAGCATATCTTATAGGGAAAGAATTTAAGAAACCAGTGCTTCTATTTCTGTTGACTCTCTATTTCTAGATAAAAGTTTTCTCTCGGAGGACTCAAAAGGATGACACTACAACCCTTTTCATATAATTTTTCTAGGCTTAGAGAACAGAGAATTGTAAAATTACCGCAGCGGCTCCAAAACCTATTGCATTTTAACAGAGGTGTTTTTTTTTTTCTCTCCAGTTTGAATGGAATCAATCCTATCTATATACAAACTTTTACTGTTAAAATCCAATTAATATGTAAATCACTAAGAAGCATAAAATATCTGTGCAGCAGTTACCATGTACAAAGCTTGTTTGATATACTTTGCGGAGATATAAGGTTTAGTAATATTTAATATTAAAGATTGGAATGAAACCCAGCATTTAGCGTCTGATTCTATTATAAATCATTTTTCAAAATGGTTGAGCTCTGCAACATAGCCACGAAATGTAGAAGAATGATTAGACCTGATGATTATATTTTTGAACATTGTTTTAGAAAACGAACAGGCCCTTTTAGAGAATAGAACATCTAATACCAGATTTCTCTATAATATTCTCTATAAATTTAATATTTGAAATTTTTATTTCACTGAAATTCCTATTATAGCACAGCAATCATTGTGTCTAAATTCTGTGTCAAGTTAATCATACAGTCTTTATTCAGTTTCTGAGTCATATTTCACTGATAGCTTATAAATAAGGCCCAACAAATACTTTATTCAAATCTGTGTTGTGAAGTATTCAAGTTCAGTCAAATAACAAAATTCTTGCTAAATTTCTTTTCGTTGTGTTAAATCAAACTTTTATTTTTAAGTGAACAGTGATATGAATAAGTACAAATGAAGACTGATTCTCACAGCCTTAATTTGGAGCTGCTTCTTATGCTCATATTTAGCTACTGATGTTCCTCACAGTAGTCCTATGTAAGCCTAGAAGAACTTTGAGGGTATTGACATTTACCATGCCACTGAAAATTCTCAGCAAGTCTTTTTTCCAGAATGCCAGGCTAAAAGTCAATGTATTCCGACAATCAGTGTGGGCAATTGATCTGCATATTACCATTTCCACAAATGGCAAAAGCAGCTAAAAGGTAACATGGGTAGTTGATGCCAGGCTAAAAGGAATTGTGAGAATCAGGATTAGAAGGTAATCCAAGAAGAAGACAACTAGAGTGAATCAAAGCACAGTTGCTCAGTGCAGAGCTCAAGAGACCTTCTTCCAGGGAAGTGTGCTCCAGACTGTAGTCTTAAAAATGTCTTTCTTCTTAGTTTCACTAAAGGTCAACTTTCCAGAATTTTTTTAAAGGAATAATAAAAACAACATTTAACTTCTAAAGTCAGAACAAGAAGTACCCTTATGAAAGTCTTGTTATGGGTTAGACAACATGCTGCTCTTTATTTTTTGAAACTTGAATAACTGTTAGGCTGAAAACATGATCAATGGCAAGAAGCTATATAATTCCAGCACAAAGTAGGTGTGTTTTGTAGCTTTACTGTACATAAGAACATGAGCAGGACCCTGCTGGAGGAGTCCCCTGGCCCATCAAGTCCAGCAAACTGGTCTCATAGTGCCCAACCAACTATACAAGGTAGTCCATCAATCTCCCAGCAGATGGCAGCTTCACCATTGATCATCAACCATTAATCCCCATGACTTTCAATGAATTAGTCCAACCATTTTTTTGAAGTTACCCAAACTGGTAGCCATCACCTCATCTA
The DNA here is from genome assembly GCA_022577455.1 of Arizona elegans. Taxonomy (NCBI): domain Eukaryota; kingdom Metazoa; phylum Chordata; class Lepidosauria; order Squamata; family Colubridae; genus Arizona; species Arizona elegans. The sequence goes on from JAKOOJ010000002.1 coordinate 116,139,534, forward strand.
CAATGTGCTATCTTCATATAACAGTCATCCAGCCTTTGCACACTGTATTTTGTGTCTTCTAAAAAAAAATATTGGACAAGAAATTGAGGTAACACTGATTGGAATTCTGCAATTCATGGCCTGACATGCAGTACATATTTAGCAAAACTTATGTATGTGAACAGAATCGAGGTTAAAGATTGTCTACACATAGAGATTTATGATCCAAAATGATAAGTTCTGTTTATGAAGTTACTGACATAGAGATAAATCCTGCATCTGTGAGCTTTCTGTCTTCATGGAACTAATGGAGAAGAAAAGGAAAGAAATGGTGTATTCTTCCTATAAAAATAAGTCTGAAGGGAGTGCCTTAGAGTATCAGTCTTCCACTAAGAGGAAAGCAACCAGAGACAAAGAGAGGAAAAAAAGGAAAGCCACTTGCTTGCTATTGTTACTTGTTTAATGAGATAAAAGGATGCAAAAAGTTGTTCCTTTAAGAACTGTATTTCAGGCAGAAATGACAAAGAGAAATTCTTTCCCAATAAATGGATGTAAAGGAAATGAAATGTGGGATTTCTGAGATATTAGGATATAATGGGAATTGAATATAGAGAAATCTGTCAGGGTTCCAAGTAACACCCCCAACAAAAGAAAACTCTGAGGCTTGAGTTTCTTCAAAGTTCCATTTTATTAGAGATGTCATATTGGCACATCTGGGAAAACCTGAATCTGAAAGCTTCCTGGTTTTCCCCACCCAAAGGAAAGTTCAAGTCCCTGCCCAACACCCACATGTCCATCACATGGTCCAATCAAAGCACCATCCCAACTGGAGATGCCTCCCAGTTCCAGTCGTGGAAAAGCAAGATGTCCTTGACTTTCTGAGAAAGGAATGTTATTATGACTATATATCACCCTAGCTCCAAACAATCCCCCCTCCCAGTTTCCCACAGTAGTAAATGGGGCAGGCCTGAAGATACAACAAAAAAGATGGCTTCCAGTCCTGACAAAATCTTCCACTTAAGAATGTGATTGCACTTTTATGTCTGAAAACTTATTAATTCACTGTTGCTTTCAGTTTATGCCTCCAGGAAGTTTTAAGTTGAAAGGAAACATACAAAAGCAAACAATAGGAGTTTAATTTAAAATCACATAGATTCATTTGGAGTTGTATTAGTCTTCTTGGTCTTGTTTTTAATCTTGGTCTTAATCTTCTTTTTTTTCCTCCCACAAGTGCAAGGTCCTCTTTTGAAAATCTAACCAAATGTTGATCCATTGACTGCTGGCTTATTGAGCAGGCCTGATGTTCTGAGAGAGAGAATGAGAGAAACTGAAAGTCACCTTTTGGCTTTCATGCCCAAGAAGGGACTAGAATTTACAATCTCCTGGTTTCTAATCTAATGATGTTTTTAATCTCATAGTATTTGAAGGCTGTGTGGATCAGGTTCAGGAAGAACAGGCCAGGCTGAATTCTGACAGGGCTGCTCCCTCCCCCCCCCTCCCCACACACACACATCTCTGAGGATTTTTCAGCTTTGGTCTTGGATGAAGTTCATTCAAGACAAGTACATAATTTTGGGGTGGCTTAGATTCATAGTTCTTGGTTGAAGAATCTGTGGCAGCTATGGCTAAGGTTGTAAATTTTCTTGGACTGGAAAATCCTTCGGGCAGACATTCCTGCCCTAGTCTCCTCATTTACTGTATTGTGCATAAAGCTGCCCTTAAAGATGACTTGGAAACTACATCTGGTCCCAAAGGCAGTGGTACAAGTAATGATGGCAAGTACAGTTATATCTATCTGAGCCAACTGCCTTTTGAGCTGCACTAATTACCAATTGGCTTATGGTAATGGATGGAATTTGACGTTCTGATTGTCACCAATAAAACCTCTCAGGGAATAAGGTATGTTTATTTGAGAACTGTCTATCTATGATTATGTCTGTCACTTTGGGTCTCATTGATTAAGCTGTGTCATCCAATAAGACTCAGGAAGCATGTTTTCTCTGTTGTGGTATCTCTCCTCCGTAATTATATCTCATACTACCTCCCACCCTGATGATGTTTAAGAAGCTATTAAAAATCTCACTTTTCACCCAGGCTTTGGGGCAGGAGCAGTGGTGGGTTGCCTCTGGTTTGGACTGGTTCTATAGAACCGGTAGTAAAACTGGCAAGAGGCTCTGCCCACCGACCCTGATGTCATCAGGAAGCTTCTGCGCATGCGCGCGGTCCCATTGCGAACCGGTAGTAAAGGTAAGTAGAACACACCCCTGGGCAGGAGGATGGTTGAGGATGGTTTTTGGGAGGTTTATTTGTTTGTCTTCAGGCCACCTGTAATTTGTGTTTTGTACTTCATTCATTCATTCATTCATTCATTCATTCATTCATTTTTTTTATTAAATGGTAAGCCCTTCTAAAGTCATTGGGAGTCAGACAGCTCTCAATAATAAATAAAATGTTAGGCAGAATTCACTTAGAATTTTTATGGAAATCTATTTCAGCGTTATAAAAGTAATATATCACAGTTTCATATTTTATCTTGGCTACATTATCCAATCTCTTTCGTTATAAAGAATAATGAATGAATTGAGATTTCTTTCTCCAGTATCAGATTTTTTTTAAAAAAATATATTTTTATAGATTTATACTGTGAAGTACTATGAAGTATATGATAGCATCTTAAATACAAATGAAATATACTGCAGCAATCTAGTATATTTATTATGCTCAATTATGAAACTTAGTTTATTTGATAGTTAAATATTTTTAAAAGAAATCATTTCAATTCCAGATTAATTTTTTTGTTGTTAAAATAGCTACATTCTTGCATTTAAACATATCCATTACATTACTCTGTTTTTAGGACATTAATTTTGTATTTACACACTAACCTCCTTTATGACTGATTTAAAGTAGATCTTAGAAACTATTTTAGTAAGTCTAGCATAATTTAATGAAGTCTGAAGCAACACTTGGCACAAAAAAGGGGAACTTCATACATATGTAAAGCTGACCCTGATTTTTGCCTATAGCAAAACTGAGTTTCCAGCTCATATGGAACTTCACTGAATTTTAAAGAAACAGAAAAGAGTTCACGAAAAGAAAAGAGTATTTTGAGAAAATAATTCCTCCCATATGAATCACAAATGTGAAGGTTGCTTGCCCCTGACTTTTTTGGTCTTGATGCAAGATTTTCCTCATTTGTTCTTGTGATGCTCAAGGAATTCAATATTTTTGACCTAGTCTGTTGAGATTGTTAAACCAGCTTTCCTTAACCTGGCACAAACTCAATGTATTAGGACTACAAATCCCAGAAATTCCTGGACAATAGATCTAAAGATCCACCTTTTTCAATTTAGTTATGTTAAGAGGCAATATCTATAGCTATTTGAAGTGAAAAGGCAGGGAGTTATTTGAGGTTGAAGTTCAGATATTGTTTGAAAATTACAGAGGGTAATTTCCAGTTTATGTGGGTTTATGTGAGACCCTGATTCCTAGTCAATCCTTCTATGCCAGGGGTGTCAAACTCATGTCACAACAGCGGCATCAGATGATGTTTCGGAACTATTTCCCCTTCACTAAACTGGGCGTAGGTGTGGCCAGTGCATGACATATCTGGCCCACAAGCCAGGAGTTTAACAGCCCTGCTCTATGGAAATCAGAGTAAGCACACATTACACACACACACACATCAAAAGGCATAGAACTTTCCAAAACCACTGGAAATAATACTGTGGTCAATCAATAACGGGTCTGGTGGCTCAGCAGACTAATAGCATTGTGATTAACACCAGCTGTCTGCAATTACTATAAGTTCGAATCTCACCAGGCTCAAGGATGACTCAGCCTTCCATCCTTTCTAAGGTCGGTAAATTGAGGACCCAGTTTGTTGGGGCAATAAGCTGACTTTGTATAAATATACAAAAGTATGAAGGCTATTGCTTAACACATTGTAAGACGCCCTGAGTCTCCGGAGAAGGGCAGCATATAAATCAAATTAAAAAAAAAATAGTGTAGACAATCCCAAAAGGGGCAGTCTTTGGTTACTGCAGCTTTAACTCTTTTATGTACATAATGGCAATAGAATAGAGTTGAAAAATATGCTGGCTGGAGAATTGTGGGAGTTGAAGTCCACCCATTTTAAAGTTTCTGAGTTGCAAAACATCGAGTTCTGTTGATATTATCTGTGTCTAATCTATAGCTATCACTTCTAGAAAATAAAATAAGCAGTTTTATTTTTCTTTTTATATACACTGCTCAAAAAAATAAAGGGAACACAAGCAGAAGACATCCGAGATCTGAATGAATGAAATAGCCTTATTAAATACTTTGTTCGTTACATTCAGTAGTTTTGTGTTCCCTTTAGTTATTTGAGCAGTGTATAAACTACTGTATGTAAATAACAAAATATTTAATAAGGCTATTTCATCCATTCAGATCTCAGATGTCTTCTGCTTGTGTTCCCTTTATTTTTTTGAGCAGTATATATAGACGTCTTCTCTACACGTCTCAGATCAATCAAATGTAAAATAAGCAAGCCACCTTCTCCATAGAGGCCACACGATGTGGGCCCACTCAAAAGTCACTTAAATCTCCCTTTATTATCTGCTGTTTCTTTCTCCTGGTGCCTCTTTTAACATCCTCTCCAGCATTTCAATATCCTATCCCTCCCAGCCAAGAACAAAGTATTGAAAGTCAGCCAACTCCAAAGTCCTGAATCTAACTTATTAATTCTGACTGATGATGGTTCTCAAAGAAGGCAAAATGAAAATGGTTCTTTGAGATTGATTTGCTTTTTTGACCCGACTATAAATGCAGAAATTAAAAATAGCAGTGCGGAAGAAACAGATATTGTGATGAGTTAATTATTAAAAAGAAAGAAAAAGAGGGGGGAGAGAGAGATATTTCTCAGGAAGCTCAGAAAATAACATGCCTAATCTCTCAGCATCCCAGGCTGAGTTGTGAACAGAAAGAAGGGTATATTAAATCAGCATCTCCATATCTCTCTTACATGATACCAATTAATCATTAATCCTATTGCTGTTCCTCTATAAATATTGAGTATTTGGAACAAGCATGGGCTGACACAAATAGAGAACTTGTATGGCTAAATATTGATAAAGTACAAAAATCTGTATTGAGCTGGGATGAAAAGTCAGCTTTACCAGGAGTAAGACTTCATTTGCATGTTTGTAATTACTCCTTTTTTATCCCCCCCCCAACGTTACCTTGATTGTTGCAGCAGCTTTAATAAGTTAACTCATTACAATAGTCACTTCATTAATGGAACTCTTAAAGCACTGTTTTGTTTTTTTTTAATCTAGAAAATAACACACATTCTGAAACTTCCCTTGTGAATCATTTTGAAAGCTAGTTTGGTCTTGTTTGGTCTTTTAGGGACTCAGTGGCTCAATGGCTAAGATCTTGTCGATCGAAAGCAGTTCATCGATTCGAAACCCTAGTGCCGTGTAACAGGGTGAGCTCCTGTTGCTTGTCCCAGCTTCTGCCAACCTAGCAGTTTGAAAGCATGTAAAAAATGCAAGTAAAAAAATAGAGATCACCTTTGGTGGGAAGGTAACAGCGTTCCGTGCGCCTTTGGTGTTGTGTCATGCTGGCCACATGACCACAGAGACGCCTTTGGACAGCACTAGCTCTTCAACTTTGAAACAGAGATGAGCACTGTCCCCTAGAGTTGGGAATGACTAGGACATATGTGCAAGGGGAACCTTTATTTTTATCTTTTACCTTGGTCTTAATTTATTACCAGCATTCTAGAAATATATCAAAAAACAATTTAAATATTTTGTTGTATTTTCAGACTAAGGTTGAAATGATTTTGAGAGTTTTCAGATTATTGTATCTATTGACCTATTCCTTTGCTGTTTTTTTAAAAAAGTATTTTTTCCCAGTGTCTGGTGATAAAAGATTTGCTATACCACAGGGAATCTATTACCAGATATGAAAAATTTCTGTAAGGCAATCTGATATGTGTTGGAAAAATTTAATCCTAGTTTGTGAAGTTCACTGTGACTGGTTTATTGTGGGGAATCTTGCCTTATTGTTCTCAGTGCTACTTTATTTTGATTTTTTTTTTTCAGTGAAAACATTTATGTGCAAATCAATGTTATTTCTTTGTGTATCTTTCCCCAAAGGTCCATATCCGAGATTTTGGATAGCTATTTTAACCTTTTTCAACCTGCACTAATAAAAGAGTCTTACTAGATTATTTTCTGGTGTCCACATGCGAACTAAAGGTTAAATGGATGCATTTGTGAATAGAATGATAATTATATTGATTCATTGGAAATCTGGCTGATTAGCAATACATTTAAATGAAATTTCAAAGAAACCAAATCATATATGGGATCACCAGTCTGGAATGTGTTATGAAGAGGAATGATGTGGAAAAATAATAGCCAAAAAAAAAAAAAATATTTCTCCCACTACTGTTGCCCTGCAACTGGAATATAGAGGCTTACTGCCTTCAATATTAAGGTAACATTGAATCTCAATTCTAATGGCTCTTGACAAACACATGTTCCATGCTTTCATCCAGTTTCTTTATAAAGCCATCCAAGTTAGTGGCAAAGAATAGCAGATGGATGTAGAAATGGAATGGAATAGTAGAAAAAGCTAATATTTTAGGTTTATTGAGATTGATTGTCTAATATATAGCCCAGCTCTGAAATATACTTTAGCCACACCTGGCCAGGCTCAGGTATTTGGGAGCCATGGGAAAACCAATGAACTGGGGGCAAAGCCATATATTTTGTTTAAATGCTCAATGAATTGTTGAAGGAAAGTAAGCATTCAAATGTTACCACCTTGTTTATTATCCTATCTGGAGTTCTGTGTTTTCTCTTGTTTGTTATTGTGTCTTTGAATGCTGGAATATGAAACCAAGACATAACTGATAAATGATAAATCAGCCATGTTCAGTCAAGAATTCCTGTGAGGTTTGTGATAGTCACTCTGAACCAAGAAAGCTAGACTCTCACAAGTCCGAATAATCACATATGTTGCCAAGAAAAGTAGTCAGGATATAGATTTTTGGAAGCTAATTATATATATATCTGGCCCCCCATTTATTCAGGGAATATATTTTAATGGGCATCTTTTACACCTTTGATATTCTTCCTAATTGTCTCCTGATGCAGGGGAAAAGTTGCTACTTGTTTTCCAAACAGGATAAAGAAATGTACATATGTTATGATCCTGTAATATTTTGCAAATCCCCAAACCTGTGCCCAAACTCAGAGAATTCTAATAGGATTATGCTGTCCTGCAATTCCAAAAATGTAAAGAGGAATAGTGAGATGTACTGCACATCTTCACCCTCGAGTCCAATCGTATCTCCAGGTCAATACTTTAATCCAAGATTAAGTTTCGGGTAACAGGCTTACCTTGCATAACAACTAACCTGGTATTTAAGTTGAAGGGACCAACCTTGCTGAAAACTCTGCTTGGTACAAGTCTACTGCTGTGACTCTGACACTTTGCATGAAATTCTGTGAGGCTTATTGCCTAACTCAAAAAGCTATTGAAAGCCAGACTTTTAGACTGATCGCTCCATGAAAGCAAATGTCTTTTGACATGCATAAATGCACATCAACTACAAGTGATTTAAAGACATTAAACAGTTGAAATGCACCAATGCATTTGTTCCTCTGCTAAATCTGATCAAGTGACTATAAATATTTTTATGACAAAAATATGGTAGTCAAATGTTAAATAATAATAATAATAATATCCACAAATCAGATGTCTCTGGAAAAATGCTAAATATATCTGACTTTTCTTATAAGCATTTGAAGTTGATAGAATTTAGTATCAAAGGAAAGCTCCAAATGAACTTTCTGATAAACTTGCATATGGCAACCTTTTTCTAGAAGAAATGCAAAGGATGAAGACAGCCTAGATAGTGGCTAATTTTGATAAAGATTAATATCTGTAGACAGTTTCTCAACACTATGATATGATTTGATACCAACCACATCATGAAGAATGTGCAGATCCCATAAGAGTGGATCATTCTATTGTCTGCTTTGCAAGGTAGTCTTTGGGTCAAATAAAGTTTTTAAAGATTTATTTCTTACGTTTTAATAGTTAAGTTTACTATGGAATCTATAGCTCAGCAAGGTCTAGAAAACCAGAGATTCATACGTATATATCTAAACATCCATTATGCAGAATGCAGGTAAGTTAAAAAAATAAATAACAAACTAAAGAAATTAAAGGTATGAGAGGAGAAAAAGCAAATAGATAAATAGATAAATTGACCTTACTTGATACTATTTATCTCTCCATGCCTTTGCAGATTATTATTCTACTATGTCAGAGTTGGTTTTGCTTTTTATGGTGTTTGACTAGCAGATCTTTTAACCAGTGATGAAATGTAAAATTTGTTACTACTGGTTTTGTGGGCGTGGCTTGGTGGGGAGGATAATGTGACTGGGTGGGCATGGCCAACTTTTTTTTTTTTACTTTTAAAACCTTATGAGGTTGCAGAAAAAAATGCTTTTAAAAGCCTCTGACAATCCCAGCTGAGCCGCGCGATTATCAGAGGCTTTTTTTTTTTACTTTTAAAAGCATTTTTTCGGCCAAAGAGGTTGTAGAAAAAATGCTTTTAAAAGTAAAAAAAAAAAAAAGCCTCCACGTGGCTCAGCTGGGAATGGAGGGGGGCAGGGATGTTTGCTACCGGTTCTCCGAACCACCCGCCGCCATCGCTACCAGATCGGGCGATCCGGTCCAAACCGGGAGCATTTCACCCCTGCTTTTAACCAAACTCTGTAAAGCTTTTGATATATCTGTTTTTGTTAACGTTTCCCCTTTTTAATATCTTTTAGTATTTTTAAAGATATAACGATATCTTTAATATCGTTTCATTTTCCTTTACCTTATCTTAATACTTTGTTCATTTTATGAACTTTAATTTCCAACCTGCAATTTAAAAGCCAGAACCAGCACTGGACTTTTCAAAAGAGAGAGAGAGAGAGAGAGAGAGAGAGAGAGAGAGAGAGAGAGAGAGAGAGAGAGAGAGAGAGAGAGAGAGAGAGAGGGGGGGGGGGGAGGGAGAGGGAGCAAAAAGGGAGCAAACCAATTGCAGATGCTTCTACTGAGAATCTAATCTGCTGGAATTCTATGTAGAGATTCAAAGTGATATTCCAGCAATCCCATGAAATGACAAATTCTCCTCTCCTGGTGAAGAAGATAGATGCCTAGGGAAATATTGCTTCTGTTCATCCTGAAGGTAATGCTTGCACCTTATGTTTTTAATGATTTTCCTACTGAGGAATTAAATATCACCCTAACTACAAAACCCACCTTTGATTCTTTGGCTGAATATTGCCATTTATCTGCTCACATTGCAAAGGCCTCTTTTGAGCAACCAATAACTATTTCTGTAAAAATGGATGATCTTAAGAAGATATTGGACATCCTTTGGAAAGATAGATCAATAGCAATAGCACTTAGACATATATCATTTCATAGTGCTTTTCAGCCCTCTCTAAAAGGTTTACAATGTCAGCATATTGCCCCAACAAACTGGGTCCTCATTTTACTGACCTCAGAAGGATGGAAGGCTGAGTCAGCCTTGAACCAGTGAGCCAAAGTGCTTTTTTTCAAGAGGCAACTGGACTTTCTGGTTTTTCTTTGAAGACATTTTGCTTCTCATCCAGCCCCACCATCCAGTCAGAGCTGATGAAGCTTCTTGGATGAGGAGTGAAACGTCTTCAAAGAAAAACCAGAAAGTCCAGTTGCCTCTTGAAAAAAAGCACCTTTGGGAGAACCATGACCTGGATGACTGGGAATCTCCATAGACCTTGAGCCAGTGAGGATCGAACTCCTGACAGTGAGCTGAATTAGCCTGCAATACTGCATTCTAACCACTGAGCCACCAATGCTCTTTCTTGAATTTCAAGAAAGCAAATTACTCTTAAGGAACTTCTATGCTGAATATCCCATCAGCTATCAAATGCCCCAGAAATTGCAAATATTGTGCTCCTTCAAGCCCAGACAATAAATAGGACTCTATCCACACATATCAATGTAAACAATTAGTTATCTCCTTAATAATAGCATTAATGTGGGCTTCCAGAAACTCTGCCCTTTTTTTCCCTTAAACCAACAACTGTATTTTATTCCAGCTTCTTGACTTTGTTCATATTAATTGGTTTTCCTCTACAAATGGTAGAAAAAGAATTCAGTTATTTTTTTTCCCAGCAACTTAGTAATACTTAGAAACATTCAGTCCTTTAAAACTGAGATATTTCTTGAACACTTTTGTTCATTGAACAAAACATGAGGTCTCTCTTAAATAAAAGTACATCAATTCCCACATTCTAAAATTAGGTGTCAACTGGAACATCTTTGAAGTTTCTTCTACCTTACCTTACCTTACCTTGCCTTACTTGAATGAAATGAAACAAATCAAAGAAACAGCAAAGGCCCTTGCTATTTTAATACATTTAACCAAAATTTCTGATCCTTTGGCCTGTCTATTCACATATATTAATAATATATTCCAAGTGCTTTGGGACTGAAATCTTTCTATAACTGTTCCATTTACAAGAAAAAAAACACCATGGACCCTTGCAACAATTGTCCAAGAAGTCATCTAAGTACAACCCATGAATTATTTGTACTTTTTCTTACCTGTAAGCTTCTGGACTGGTTAGAATAGAAGAAATTTCTGACAAACAAGCTAGCTTTAGGGAGGGCAGTTCAACAAGATCCATATTATGGTGTTTGGAGTTTTAGGACTGTAGAATGTCATATATTTTAGCTCTTAACGGGATCATGATATCTATCATTTGCCAATGTGAATAAAGTGGTATTTGAAGCTAAAAAATAAGCATGGAAATGGTTCATGGCAAAAATCCATCTTGCCATCTTGCCATCTTTTTGCCATCTTGCATAAAGGTAGTCCTCAAATTACAACCACAATTGGGACCATAGTTTTGGTGTTGTAGTCATTAAATGAGTCATCCCCTAATCAGGCCCGATTTTACAACCATTTTTACCATAGCTGTTAAGCAAATCACATGGTCATTGAGTGAATCATGTGGTTATTAAGTGAATCCACCTTCCCCAGGTGACTTTGCTTGTTGAAAGCCAGCCAGGAAGATTGCAAATTATGATCTCGTAAAAGATGCTGTTACTGTTGTAAATACAAGCCAGTTGCAAAGTACTCAATTTATGACCATGTAACCGTAGGGGTGGTGTGATGGTCATAATCTTGAGGATAGGTTATAATTTTTAGAGGTTATAATTTTTTATATAGGTCAGTGATGGCTAACCTTTTGGCCATCGCATGCCAAAAGTTGGGGGGGAAGGGGGCTGAGTGTTCACGTGCCCATACCCATAACTTAATGTGTCCTGCCTCCTGTGCATGCACGTGTGACTCCCCCACGGTTTCCCCGCTTTTGGCACATGATGGCACAGTGGGCCCAGTAGGTCTGTTTTTGCCCTCCCCAGGTGCCAGAGGTTTTCTAGGAACCTGGGGAGGGCAAAAATGGCCTTCCCCACCCTCCCAGAGGCCAGAAATGGCCCGTTTCCTGATTTCTGGTGGGCCCAAAAGGCCTGAAAATCAACTGGCTGATGTACACCTGCATGCTGGAGCTGAGCTAGGGCAATGCTCACGTGCCCACAGATATGGCTCACAGATATAGGTTATCATTTTTCTGACGCTGTTGTAACTTTAACTGGTAGTTAAATGACAGGTGGTAAGTCAAGGACTACCTGTAGCCCCATGTTTCATAAATATTTTTATATTATGCCTTGATCTAGAATTAAGGCATAATAATTAACTGTTTGGAAAGTCCCTTGTAGCTTACATAACATATGCCTTTCCCTCCTGTTTCTAAAACTGATCTTCCCCTGCTCAGAGAGATTAGAACAGCTAGATCTTTATGCAAATCAACGAACAAGCATTTCCTTTGCTTTCTGTCATTTCAGTCAAAATTACTATTTATGTAGTTATAATTATACTTCCCTCACAACCAGGCATTTTCTCTGTTGCCTTTTCTATTCAACACAATAGTGCATGCTGAGACCTAAGGCAATTATGAAAATTCTGCTAATTTACATCACTTTATACTTGGCCTTGTTTCTTTTTTCGTTCTACATATTTGTAGGTTCCCTGTCAAACAACTCTGCGTTATAATATCAACAGCCATGTAAGTTATAATAAATACCTGGTCCAAATGAATCCATTCTTTTTTTTTTTTATTTACTGTGGAGGAAAACATGTGCACATAAAAGAACACGTAGTATATATGAGGTAGATACAAGTAGATCTTTCTTTCTTCCTTCTTATGTATCTATAGGAGTACCTACATCTACATTTACATCAGACCAATCCAATGATGCTTGAAATACTTGGAGCTAGCAAGACATAGTACAGATACTCCTCAGTAGTACAGATACTCCTCAGCTTACAACCATTCCATTAGTGGCCATTCAAAGTTACAATGGCACTGAAAAAAGTGACTTATGACCATTTTTCACACTTATGACCGTTGCAGCATCCCCATGGTCACATGATCAGAATTTGAACTCGTGATCACTAGCTCATATTTATGACCATTTGCAGTGTCCTAGGATCATGTAATCCATAGGTGGGTTTCAGCAGGTTCTGACCAGTTCTGGAGAACCGGTAGCAGAAATTTTGAGTAGTTCAGAGAACCAGTAGTAAAAATTCTGACTGGCCCTGCCCCCATCTATTCTCTGCCTCCCAAGTCCCAGCTGATTGAGAGAAAATGGGGATTTTGCAGTAACCTTCCCCTGGAGTGGGATGGGAATGGAGATTTTATAGTATCCTTCCCCTGCCACACCCATCAAGCCACACCCATCAAGCCACGCCCACCAAGCCATGCCACGCCCACCAAGCCACACCCACAGAACTGGTAGTAAAATAATTTGAAACCCACCACTGATGTAATCCCCTTTTGCAACCTTCTGACAAGCAAAGTCAATGAGAAAGTCAGATGCACTTAACAACCGTGTCACTGACTTAAAAACTGCAGTGATTCAACTCAACTGTGGCAGGAAAGGTTGCAAAATAATGCAAAACTCACTTAACTGTCTCACTTAGCAACAGAAATTGGGCTGACTGTAAATGAAAGGCAGTTCTGTGTGTGTGTGTGTGTGTGTGTGTGTGTGTGTGTGTATATATATATATATGTATATGTATGTATGTATAAAAGCCCAGAACCGAGTAGATGAGATTCTACTGAGCTGGAGCTACAAAAAAACCTTGGCTACGTAGGGAAAACCTGGCTAGAAGAAAAAAAAAACACACACACACACACACACACACACACACACACACACACACACACACACATATATATATATATATATATATATATATATATATATATATATATATATATATATATGTTAACTGACTATTTCAAGGAAGAGAAATCTGCCCCACCCCCACCCCTGCACCCCATTTTGGGCCTATCTGCTCCTGTGAGGCACTTCCTATTGTATGTATATACAGCTCAGCTGGGGCGAGGGCTTGCATGCTGGCAGAGTGGCCTACGTGTGCCACCTGTGGCACATGTGCCATAGGTTCACCATGACGGCAATATGCTTGTTGCTGATTTTGGTGTCCATCAAAGCCATAATCTGGCTACTCTCTCTTTTGCTTCCTCTTCTTCCACCAATCTCCCCTTGCTTATTAACCCTGTGTCATGATACTTATTACTTCTCCCAACAATTTTGTAGAAATGAGGGATTCAGGTATTTCCAAATAACTAAATTATTTTAAAGAAGAATTATAGAGTTGCAGGGACAACCAAGTCAGACTAGAACTGCGAAAATTCAGATATGCTGACTGGATAATTTTGGCCATTCTCTTCCTTTTAATCAAATTTGATCTTCTGTGAGATCAAATGAAAAAGAACAAACTCAATGGAGAAAATGATCCATTTCCCTACTCTTACTTTCAACTGTGAGGCCACCCATGTTACTTTTTATTTTTTAATCATTTTCTTCATCTTACTATTTTGCAATCCTTATTGACTTTGCCAGTTAAGAAGCTTTCTTATCTTAGAATGAAAGCAGCCAACTTTTATTTTACCTACAGGTTAGAGTCTTTCTTATCAATCTGTCCAGGAATTGAGGGTTTATTGGAATTACATCACTGCACCTTTCTATCATTTGGGACTGAAGGAAGAACAATCAAATCTTAAACTGCCAAAACGAGGCCACTTTTTTGGTTTTATAATGGCCACAAACAAATCACTTTTGGTGCATTCTATTGGTAGTAATTGACAAATCAACAAATGGACTGGACTCTGAATCTCTCCACATTCACAGTGTGTTGTTATCCACCAGCACCCACCATTTGAGTAAATTGGTCTTACATTTAGGTACTCTCATTCTCAACCTATTCAGTGTCCTCCAATTAACATAGGGGAGATCAGATTCCTCAGCCATGTTCTCCTCTGGAATTGTTCTGTTAGTTCTCTACTTCATCTTCTAATTTGGTTTTGCTCCTGCGTGCTTTCAAGAATATTTGTTCTTGCCATAAAACTCTTCCTAGATCTAAATCGATGAGTTTGAGGCACATTTAGAGGATGCCGGGATCATTCCCTTGTTTGGTTCTCTTGGCATCTGCTGCTACTTCTCTCCTAATTCTAGCTGGAGCAATACAAACAAGAGGATACATTTTCTCAGTTGGTGTAGGTTTAAAACATTCTGTCACTATGCATACTGCTTTAATGACAGCAATGCCAACTTGTTTCACATGTGTGGATGCACACATACTCTGCTGCAGAAATAAAGGTAAAGGTAAAGGTTCCCCTCACACATATGTGCTAGTCATTCCCGACTCTAGGGGATGGTGCTCATCTCCATTTCAAAGCTGAAGAGCCAGTGCTGTCTGAAGACATCTCCTTGGAATGCTGTTACCTTCCCACCAAAGGTGGTCCCTATTTTTCTACTTGCATTTTTTACGTGTTTTCAAACTGCTAGGTTGGCAGAAGCTGGGACGAGTAACGGGAGCTCACCCCATTACACAGCATTAGGGATTCGAACCACTGACCTGCCAACCTTTTGATCAACAAGCTCAGTGTCTTAGCCACTGAGCCACCATGTCCCTTGCTGCAGAAATAGTCAGGGCCAAAATCAATATTTGTAGCATGGGTGGCTGGGCCCCACCATGTATAGTATAATTTGTCAATTTCCTGATAATATTATTCCTTGCACAGACTTTAGCCTTAATGTCTTAAGAGCCTTGATGGTACAGTGGTTTAATGCACCCTGTTATTAACACAGCTGCCTGCAATTTCTGCTGGTTCGAATCTCTCCAAGGCTCAAGGTTGACTCAGCCTTCTATCCTTTCTAAGGTAGGTGAAATGAGGACCCAGTTTGTGGGGGCAATAAGCTGATTTTGTATAAAATATACAAAAGAATGAAGGCTATTGCTTAACTCATTGTAAGCCGCCCTGAGTCTCCGGAGAAGGGCGGCATATAAATCAAATTAAAAAAAAAAATGTTCAGGCAGTGTAGTTTAAATGAAAGCATCCTATCAACAGTCACACTGAGATATTTTGGGGTAGGGCAATACTGTATTCAATTCCCTTGCCATGTAACATTCAACTCGACCCCTGCATTTTGGGTTCAAAAGTGAAGAGCACATACTTTGGGTCTTACTTGGATTAGGCCTCAAACAATTGATGATAAAATACCACCCTAATTTTTCAAATTGATACAGTAAGTCTTTTAGCTACCTCATCAAAACTTGAACTTTGTGTGGTCACTACTGTACCATCTGCACAAATAAATAATATGTTGTCAGGGACTGGTTGAACATTCATATATATGTTATACAGCATCAGAGATAATACATTTTTTGTGGCAGTGCATTCTACAACCTCTACCTACTATTCTTACCATTTGGTGTCACAAAAAAATCTCTGATTCTGTAGGAGAGTGCCAATAATCCTATTGTCTTCAATAAGATTGTTTAACAACATTCTATGGTTTGACACAGCAGTGAAATCTGACCAGATCTATCCAGCTTGTGTGAAGCAGTAGCGTCAGTGGTGGGAGGTTCCGCCCACCCACCCAGACGTCATTACGTCCAGTTTTTAACCCTCTGCACATGCACAGAATAGGTGCGTGCAAGCGTAACGAGCGCATGTGCGCTCATATTCCCAAACCAGTAGCAAAGATAAGTGCATTTCACCATTGGTTTGACAGCATCATATGCTGAACTTAGAGCTATTAAAGGAAGAACAGTTATAAAAGCCAAGGAATCTGCCATTGCTATGTCAAAGAAATAAGGAAGTGTCCCATTCTGGTCTCTAATAAATGGGCCATTTCCATTTGTCAAAAATATGTTGATCCACCAGCTCTAGCATTTGCACTTAGATTAGGAACAATCACCTACTTTCAAGTATAAATAAAGAAAAATAATGCTTCTGTATCTGATTTCTTCCCGTTGTTCCGTGGCTAGAACAAAATGTTCCTGCTTTATGTGAAATTGGAGAGTGTAATGATTTAGAAGCAACCTCTCATTATAGAGTATATACCCATAGGACTGGAAGGAGTAAAATATCATCAACTCATGTCTCTTGAATTAAATCTTTTGCTGGGCACCATGAGAAAGCCTTTCATTCAATTTCATTGAATTAAACTCTTTGTGATCATGCTAAACAAGAAATGTAGACACTATGAGCTAAATATCCAGAGGATCATTTTCTCTGATGGTAGCTATATTTTATGCTAATGTTCTATTTTCCTTATTACTCTGATTTTCTCTTGAAATCATGGCCTTTTCTATTTTATCCTTTCTTCACCTCCATATCCATTTCCTCTTCCTGAACTCTTTCTTATCTGTCATTTATCTTGAGTAAATTTCAAACCAACAAAGTTTGAGTTGCTTTAAATATATATTCAAGCCCATTCTTGTGTCCCTAAGGGGAAGAACATTCTCAAAGAATATTATGGAGACAGAGGCTATCGTCATTTTTATGCAGAAGGCAAACTGAATGGAAAGGCAGGAGCCAGCATGTCAACAACAAAAAAATCTTCTCTGCTTTGTGAATGCTATTCTTTATACAGAAAGAACATTGATAGGGAAAATAAACATGGTCTTCAATGCACTATGGGAATGATAGTTAAGTTTCACCACTGGATCATAGGATACAAGGAAAAGTAAGTTTAAAATACAAGAACAAGTGCAACTATTATTCCTTATGGCAACATTCATCACTACCAGTTCATTTGTTCGTTTGTGTATTGAATTTGGAGGCCTAAATATTTCCCTAGCTGAAATTTATTGGTTTATTTTTGATGATATACAAATATAATATGCTTGGGGTGTTCTGTGTTTCTCTAATGAAGTACTTCAAGCTTGTACTGTTAAAGTTTTCCCATTGATGCTGGAAGGAATATACAACACACACACATGGTACCTTAATCGGAAAAAAAATCTTACAGTGAGATTTGCCTGGGACTTATTCAAAGTCTTGTCAATTCCATACAATTACCTATTTTTCTAGTATTATATACATGCATACATACTGATCACATTATTCTTTTTTCCATTGTGAAGTAAGCAAACTTACACAGTACGGAGTGCATGAAAGGAAGACATAAAAATGATAAATGAAATTAAAGGCATGAGAAAAGAAAAGGAACAGAAATTAGATTTAGAATTAGTTTGCACTAATATCAATCATATCTTCTCATGCCTTTCTATCCCAACATATTATTTTTGCTCCCACCATTTCATACTTTTATCTTTTTCTTTAAACTTTTTCCTCATTCATTTTCAAGATTTCATGAACTCTACCCAACTAATGCTTGCCCTTCTTCTTGACCCAATTTATCTTATTCCATATCTTTGTCTATATCTCACAATTAAGTTTCCCTGTGTGCTTTCACCACCACCACGTGATCAAACCACCTTCATTAGGATCTCTTATATCCCTTGCTTTACTCCTTGTTTGAAGATACTCAATATATTTTTTTTCTTTCATTTATTAGTTCATGCTTTTCATCATTTGCTCTTCTGACAGTCCAAACTACAATCCTTCATATTCCATGATATAGATGTGGCCACTGACGTTGATTCTTCTGCCTACCTTGGCCTTGATCAAGTGAGACTTTCACATAAGACATTTTAGTACGACAGAGTAGATGTAAACTAAACAGTGTCCCTCAATTTTAACCCATTTTGTGCAGTTATAACCTAAGCCCAGTTTCACCCAAAGCAAGTTTATACTATTCTGTGCTAGCTAGGATACCTAAAGCAGAGTCAAGCCTATAAGCCAATCTACAATATACCATATTAGTTATGAAATACATACACTCTACTGACAAATTTCAGGTTTCCAATCCTTTACCTCCGGGCTTTTGAAAATTGACTCTTTGATTGTCCTGTAATGAGTCTGTGTATTAATTTTATTTTCATTATTTAATAATAGTTTCACAGCTTGTTCAAATGATTGTTTTATTGTAGGTCATGCTGTTTTAGAATAATTTTTGGTTACTACACTTAATTGTTTCTTTAAAAGTATATAATTTTTAGGAAGGGGAAAAATGAAGAGCAGAGTCCAAATTGGACTGTCTGCTTTAAAGTAAGCACAATTAATCAGACTGTTTGGAATTAGTGTTATAATATAACAGTATGTTTTGAAGAAAAGCACTGATTATTTCAGCCAGAACCTGATCTTCCTGTTTTATAATCACTAATGTTGGCCAAGAGATTAAAACAGAACAAAGTATGAAAGTCAGGGCAAATAATCTGTTCTTCTTTCATATAGCTGTGATCCACATAGAAAAGATAAAGTAGATTATTTATGAAAGTAGATTTAATACCAAGAACATCCCTGAAATATAAAAGTTCTAGTATTTATGGGTACAGAATTGTTCATAATCCAACTATCCTTTGAATAAGGATACATTGTAGGTTAAGGTGAACTGAAGAACATTATATTTGCTAAAATATGTACTCTCCAAAGCCTATGCACAGAGAAACACCCAAAACACAGGACTTATTGTCTGGAGAATATGCACAAATTATGTTGGAAAATGTGAATAGATCTTAGAATATCAAAGAAAAAAATGATTTAAAAAAAAATGAAATAGCATACTTTCTTCATGTTTGTACACTACAAATTTATGTTATTATCACATTCAAAATATATCATGGCCAAAACTAATCTAAGCAAAAATGGAGATGTACACACACAGACTTTTGGTAGGACTTTTTGTGTGTGTGCCTTAGAGTCAGCGTGCGTGCCTTAGAGTCAGTGTTGATTCCTGACAACTGCCTGGACAAGTACCTACAGTTTTCTTGGCAAGATTTTTGTACCTGGTTTGTCATGGCCATCTTATTCCTAAGGCTGAGAGAGAGGGGGGCTGGTTTTGGGTCAGCCCCAAATAACTTTGTGTCTAAAGAAGGACTAAAATTCATGGCCTCCCACTTTATATCTTGATGGCTTGACCGCTACTCCCAACTGGCTCATAGAAAAATACAGTAGCTCTCCAATGTATGTATATTAGGGAAAGTAGAGTAGATAGATAGATAGATAGATAGATAGATAGATAGATAGATAATAGATAGGTAGGTAGATAGGTAGATAGATGATAGATGATAGAAAGAAAGAAAAGAAAGAAAGAAAGAAAGAAAAAGAAAGAAAGAAAGAAAGAAAGAAAGAAAGAAGATGGATGGATGGATGGATGGATGGATAGATAGATAGATAGATAGATAGATAGGCAGGGAGGCAGGGAGGCAGGCAGGCAAGCAGACTGACTGACTGACTGACTGAATGAATGAATGAATGTGTATGTCAAAAAGTTATCTTTTTCTGGTGTGTGTGGGAATTAAAATATTATAAAATAATTGAGATAGGATCGTTATTATAAAAATACATTTTTTTGGATAGGAGGTAGCATACTTAATCAACATGACCTAGGGCCATGATGGCGAACCTATGGCACGCATGCCACAGGTGGCACACAGAGCCATCTCTGCAGGCACGCAAGCTGTCACCCTAGGTCAGCTCCACCCCGCATGCGTGCACACCTCCCACCAGCCAGCTGATTTTTGGGTCTCTGCTATGCATGCGGGAGATATGCCTGCATGTGTGGAGGGGTGGGGGGGCACGTGCACATGTGCAAGGAGGGTGGGAGGCAAGGCTATGGCACGCCCCCCTGTGCCCCATCTTTGGTCCAAGAGGCTTTAGGGAGGCCTGCTAGGCCAAAAACAGGGCATGGGGGGGTCGCACATGCATGTGCCCGGGGGGCAGGGCAC
Organism: Arizona elegans; assembly: GCA_022577455.1. Lineage (NCBI taxonomy): Eukaryota > Metazoa > Chordata > Lepidosauria > Squamata > Colubridae > Arizona > Arizona elegans. Next base: position 116,159,788 of record JAKOOJ010000002.1, read on the forward strand.
ACAGGGAGCATTGCATTATGGGTGTGAGCACGCGTGCTTTCGGCACCCGAGGAAAAAAAGGTTAGCCATCACTGACATAGGGACATCATATACTTCTGAGTCAACACCAGTTAAATCAATGGTTTCAGAATGGGAATGTTGGATTTTGATCCTCCTTTAGGCACAGAAACTAATTGGGTGAACTTGGGTCAGTCATCTTCTCTTGGCCCATAACAATACTGAGCCCTGTGACAGAAAAACAATGCCCTTGCTGTGCCGTGTATTGATGGCTTGGCCATCAGAATAAGGTGAGCAGAGTGGCAGGAATGAGCAGACCATTGAAATATGGGACAACTGCAAAAAACAACTCTGGAAATTTGATGAGACCCTCAGGAGATTGAGTGAGAAATTTGATGAGGCACTTCATTCAGAGAACTGAAATATATATCATAGTGTTAGGTTTGGAACTACATCAGATTTGAATACCAAGTGCCCCTAAAATCTCTTTGCAGCCATTGGAGGTCATCTTGCCTGAATTTGATACCAAACTGCCAAATAACTTCCAATAGCCCAAGAGAAAATTAGATTTAAAAACTAACTACTTTACTTTGTGTCAATATTTTTCTTACTGTGGCTACCGAGGAGAAAGAAAGAATTAAAAGGAGTGGAACCTTGCTTTGAACAAAATACCCATCTCTTGTATATTCCATATATTGATGAAGCTAAATTTATATATAGAACTTTCATACATATTCATTTATAAGTATTTTTTAGGTAGTTTTATGACTTCTTTTTAAAAGCCTTGCAGGAATATCTGTATTGAATCTCATTTAAACATAATTTCCCCTAAAATATATATACTTTAATAGACTTAAAAACCTAAGAGTCATATTAGTAGAACTTTTAGAAACTATGATAATGAAGTTCAGATTCATTTGTCAGAATCAGATTTTCTTTCTGCCTTCATGTTATTATTTTTCCCAAGTAACTGGTTTATGCTATCAAGTCTATTTCTGGAAACTCAGCTGCCGCCAGGATGAAATTTTCTTATCTCTTCTCTCAGTCCCCTTCCCCCTCTGATTTAAATATCCACAGGTATCTGTACTCAACTGTCAAGGAAAACTTGCAAAAATTCTGAAGTATTTAAGATAAATGTGTGTACAAGTCGGTTGAATTACAGAATGTTTTGAGTGCTGTTCTTCAATGATACATAGTTCTCATTACAATTTCGAAGACTAAGTATTAGGAATGTCCAGTAAGATTGCCCTAAAATATTAGTAGAAAGTCATTCTTAGCCAAGGACTTACTTTATTATTTGATAAACTACATACCTTATCTAAGCATATATCCTAGACAGAAGCCCTGTTTTTGGAAAATGTATTTCTTTTTATGGCATTATCACCAGAAGTGGGATTCGCTTACCTTCCCTACCGGTTCACACATATGAGAGCACGTGCCTCTTCTGTGCATGCGCCCGGCCTCCTCTTTGCTCGTGCATTACATTCGGGTGGGTGGGCGGAGCCTCCCGCAGTCACCACTACTGGTTCCTCCAAACTGGATGGAACTGGCTGAATCCCACCACTGATTCTCACTGTGAGAAAGAAAACTCTGCTTCAAGGCTGTGGCATGAGTCTCTGCTTGTGGTCCAAATCAAATAAAACCTTAAGGTTTGGAAGTGATTACTGTCTTATTGGTTGTTTTAATGCCTTTTAGTTAACACAGTTAATTAAAAGCCATTCACACTTAACAAAGTTACTTTTTCATTCAGAAGAGCAGTGTGAGAAGCAGTGATTGTCACAAGTTTATTAAAAACTTGTTAAAAAGGATTTCACCAGGTTGGCTACTGGCCAAAGAGCAGAGTGTAGAAAATGTGTACAGCCACCTGACCTAAGTGATTAAGTCTGGGTGATTGGCTAACAATGATATAAAAAAGCAACAGAACCACGCAGAACCAAAAAATACTGTACCTCACAAGTGATTCACTATATATCACAAATATATGAGGTTCCATTCAGTGGTGGGTTTCAAATTTTTTTACTACCGGTTCTGTGGGTGTGGCTTGGTGGGCATGGCAGGGGAAGGATACTGCAAAATCCCCATTTCCTCCCGATCAGATGGGACTCAGGAGACAGAGAATAGATGGGGATGGGACCAGTCAGAATTTTTACTACCGTTTCTCTAAACTACTCAAAATTTCCACTACCGGTTTTCCAGAACTGGTCAGAACCTGCTGAAACCCACCTCTGGTTCCATTAACAGCCTGTCCTCAATGCCTGAGGGAATAGACAGGTTTTCACAGCCTTTATAGACTATATGGGCAGTTTTCCTGATTACAGGTTTTGGAAAATTTGAAAGCTTTTAGCTTCTAAAAAAATTAGTAGCTTTTAGCCTAAGCTTAAGGTCCCAGATTCTCATATCTTGCTACAGTACTTCAAGATCAAACATCGGACTGCAAGCTGTTGTAAGAGACAACAGAAATCTCTTTCCTTCTATCTTTCCTCAACTGCTGACTATGTACTAGGCTGGGCTTTTAACTTTTAAGACTTTCAACAAAGTCTTCCCCCTTCTTTAAAACAAACCAGCAAGGATCCTTTCATGGGAATGCTGGAGAAATTGTATCAAACCAATTTTCCCTACATATGTATTTAACACAGCTATGTCTTATTTGCTTTAGGCTTATTAATTTTTGTTAAATGACACTGCTTTAATGAGAACATTTAAACGCATGAGGCTACAGTATTTCATGTTTCTAGTGAAGAGTCTTTACTCTGAGATATTTTGTGTGGAATAAAACAATGGAATTCAGTGGAAATATCTTGCGTTTCATCAACCCCCTCATCAACCTGCTTTACTTCCACACAGTACAAAACCTTGTGCATGGTGTGAAAAGATAGATAATAGTTTCTACAGTTTCCATTTTATAACTTAAAATATTAAAATAGTAAATCTAGTATTGAGAGTAATAATAAAATAGGGAGATAAACATGGAAATGAAGTAGGAATCCCAGAACAATGCAGATATATGAAAAGCTGTTAAACATTTTAATATATTGAGACTATGAGTTAATCTTTTCATTGGTTTTATCCCCTTCTGAATGAGCTGATAAACAATTAAGGCTGAACTTCACTGAATCAAAGGAAGCACTTTAAACACCAGTGCACAATCCTGCAGTGTAAGCAGATACTACGGTGTACTACATACACTGTGTAGGTCAATGGCATGTTTCTGATTTATCACCCACCCCCCTAATAAAAAGGAGGGAGAGGACCATTGATAATGCATAAATGAGAATCACTAACCAAAGTAATCATAGCCAATTTAGATCACAATCAAAAAAGACAATCCAATGTGACCCATGCCACGTTTCCTAAACACTCTGAGAAATTGCTAGGTTGCTGCTCACTCAATTACTGTCTCACCAGAGTAGGCTGCCCTTGAGCAGGGCCTCTCAGGAAAAGGAGAATTGCAATTTGTTGCTCTTTCATAGCATGTAGTAAAATTAACTTATATGGAAAGGAAAGCGTGGATAGGAATTCAGCCAATCTCCTTAATGTGTCTATCCAATTCAGCAATAACAAGCCAGATTAGGGAAGAAACTTCCATAGGTGATGGAGGTTTGTATACCCTGCTGTCCCCAAAATGAGATCGGTAAATAAAAATGGAAAGATAAGGCCATTTCAGTTTCATTTCCCCTTCCTTAGCCCTCCAAATGTTCAAATAAAAAGAATGATTTCTGTAGCTGCATTTTTCACAGGCATTCTGCATTGGCTTTCTCTTCCTTTCTCTATATTGTGACTTAAGACTGCAAATATCTAAGGCAGGGTTAAAGTAGAACATAAAGTGAGATTTGGATATAAGAGTGAAATGATATGGGGTTGGCTTGGATGATCTCTAAAGGTCCCTCGACCTAGTTATTGTAAGAGACAGTTTCTGAGTTCAAAAAGTCAAACCACAGAGTTAGCTAACTTTCTCACTTCCATGTCAAAATGCAGAACTAAAAACCACATGGGTCAATACTTCCTGCATGACACCTGTGTCTCAGACACAAGATATAATCAGCTTAGGAGCCTAGCCAATAGGAATGATTTAACATATTTCCATGTTTTGCTGCTTTTGGAGACTATAAGAATGCGTGTTTTGATCAGAACGTTGTTCAGATGTTAGATGGTTATCTTTTCTGTCTGAACCTTTGGTCAAAATAAAACTTCTCTTGATCTCGAAGTCCGAGTCCTTTGATTTTCTGCAACAGGGTAGGACCATCCATAGACCCCCATGTAACCTGTTCTTAGTGTCTTGCTGTTGGTATGTCCCTTCCTGTCTTACCACTGAAAAAAACACATCCTTTCTGTTTTCTAGAGAAGCAGAGCAGCCGTAAGAGCTTCTCTATGTAGTAGCTAGCTTTTTTTCAAAAAAAGAAAAAAAAGGGGGAAAAAAAGAAAGAAAGAAAGCAGAGGCATATTTAACACTGCATCAGGAAGGGCAGGCAAATGAAAATGAAGTAGAAAAAGCTGTAGTGTCCCTTGGGTAACAATTGCAGCTGTCTCAAGATCACTACAGAAGATGCTTTGTGTCTGGAACCGCAAGGGTAGGTATATCAACCAACGTATTTATATGCACATGTAGACTCAGCTCACAATCCAACCCTCTTCAGCTATATCAAGAAGTTCTGTAAAGCAATTGATTATTCTGTACAAATTAGTAATGTCAAGGAACACTTTTTACATTATAATGTTCATGTTGCTGAAAATGGGGGAAAAAATGTAAAAAAAGTAAAAAGGTAATTTCTGGATTTAATGATTGAAAAATAATTGAATAAGGGGTTGAATAAGGAATTACTGTAATGTTAAGGAGGGATAATGAGTTTGCAACTGCTAAAAAGAAGGAGAGGAAGTAACTTCTTTGGCTATCTATCTCTGAATTTGCCCTTTGTCTATCTAAAACTCTTAATAAAAATTATATATGTAAAGGAATGATGTGAAAGATGAACAGTTGTAAAGTACCACTGCATTACAAAGGTAAAAGCTAATTCATTGTAGTAAATTAATTCATGGACTTCAAAAATAGATGAGGTGCACGGGGGAAATTATTATTTAAACAAAGACTGCCATGGTTATAATTTTACCAAGGTTTAACATCATTACATAAAGAAGAACATTTATTTTTATTTCTATATGCCTCCAGGTAAGAAACAGCAGTACTCGCTCTCGCTATAGAAAATAATAAGCACAACTGTGGTATTTATGTATTTAGTCATTTATTTAAATGTAGAGGCTGCTCAGCTCCAAATGAGTCTGGGTGGATGACATTTTGAAATAAAAGGGATACATAGAAGGAAAGTCATGGAGAAAAAAAATCCTGAACATCCCTAAGAACAAACATGGTATCCCATGAAACTTTCCAAAGAAAAAGTTGCAAGAACTCCGCAGCCATTTCTACGTAAAAGCCTTGAATCTAAGCTAAGACTCCAATGACATTCAGATTGTCAGGCGCAAATAACCAGGGACATTTGTTGAGTTCAAATCATAGAAGAGTTTATTATTCCTATCTATATACAAGAATCTAGTCAACTAATGGTAAAAGCTAAATTAGTGCTAGATAAGAGTCAATGGAATTCAAGGGAGAGCTTGACAGGTCTCTTGCGGCAACACACTGACTCCAAACTAATGACACATTTAACCCCATCTTCCAGCTCAACCTACTTTTTTTCTACACAGATGCCATCAAGGTGGGAGCTATAAGGATTTTTGGGGGAATGTTATTCCAAAGGTTACATGCTGAATAGATAAGGCACATTTTTAGATCTGGATAGATGACAATGTTTATTAGAAGAGACCTGTAGAAGTCTGTAAAATATATTTGTAAAATAATTATAACCATAGCATCTATTTCTAAACATCAGTGTCTGGAGGTCTGAAAAACATGATTAGCTTAGCAGAAGTTCTATTTTATTTAATTTTTTGTGGCCTTCACCCCAGCAAATGTTGAATACTTATGTCACCTACTAAGGTTGCCAATGAAAGAGAGACTTGTTAGGCTAGATTGGAAAAAAAGTCAGATGGAGTCTGATAGCTCTTTCTTTGAACTTTGTTTAAAAGTATAAGCTTTCATGAGTTTATAACAGGCTGGTTCTGCAGATACAGGTGACTTGTGCAACAGATCAATTGTCAATTAACAATGTCATGCATTGAAAACCCATTGTGATGGTTAAATTCTTTTGATAGTCTCTGAAACTTTTTGAGGTATGTGAGTTTAGCAATGTTTTGCTCAACAGTGCTATTAAAGTCTGATTGTTTTCCAAAGTGATCACTTTAAGATCTGCAATAGACTAGACACTTTGTCCTTATTTGAGTCCTGATAGCCACCTCCTGTCCTTTATTTTTTATTTTTTATTTTTGTGCAAAGTTCATCCCATTTAGTTTATGTAGAACCCAAGGAATAGTGCTGGAAGATGAAGACACATATTACATACTGTGAAGGGACCTCCAATCTTGTGTATGTACTTGTTGGGGCCTGTGGTGGTGCTATTTGTGTGGATTTGGAGGCAAAGTGGAATCTGAATTTGTTGCAGATTCTTGTCCCCAAGTTAACATCATTCTCCTGTTGTTACTTGTTACTTGTGAGATTCTGCTTCAGGTAAGGTGGTTGTATGCCAATTGTATGCCAGTATGAAATTGCCACCAGTTTGCCAATCATACAAAAATGTGGAAATGAGTGGGTTTACAAATAATAAATAAATAATAAATAATAACCAGGGGCAGTGACCTCTGTCAGTTAGCTACATATGTTGTATAAATCCCTGGGGCTTGTGATTCCTACAGAATGGCTGCAAAAAGCAGAAGAATGTCTGCAACAGCAGTTGCATTGGAAAGGGGAAATCTAGCAATACAAAACATGTTACCTTTCAGTTACCACCAGAAGAATTGTGAAAGTGTGTCACACGCTGATATCAACCTGAACAATTCCATCTCTGTCTCCATCTCATTCCTCATATGACAGATGTTAAATAGAGGTTTCGCTTGTTTGCATTTTTAAAGTATATTATTATGAGCTAAAGTATATTATTATAAGGAACTGATTGATTATTCTATCCTTGTAAAGATACAAACTACACAACATTTCAAATGAAGAATCTAAAAATGCAGTGTGCGTTTTAAAATGCACATTATTTAACAGGAGGAAAATAATTAGAACCCCAGAGAAGTGCTATTCACTTTAATCATAGATTACTGTACAAAGCAACTTCAGAGTTTCCCTGAAAAGATTTTGTAGGAATGATATAAACAAATCTCAGATTAATCTCTTTTCTTCCTAATCTCTCTTCATGTCAAAAGATTATACGCGCTTCATTTCCTATCAGATATTAAATTTCATATATATATAATAGCTTGTTGGAAAGGGGTCACACTCTGTGTGTGTGTGTGTGTGTGTCCGCGTGTATGTGTACACATTCAGAGTTGTTTCCCCTTTGATACATATGATTTTTATCAGAAGCCACAGGTTATTTACAAAAGTGTTAATCATAGTAAACAGTGACAGCTACAGGTTATTAACAAAAATGTTAATCATAGTGAATAGTGATTGAAGAACAGATATGAAACCCCAGTGTGATATCTACAAGACATCTCTGTCTTCTAAGCATATTCAGCTCTCACATTTCTGAAGAAAGGATAACTTTAAACAGAATCAGTAAAGTTAATCTTTGCAAGCACGTTTAGAATAATTTGTTCAGTGTATTCAAAACCCCCAAAAATACCTAAGTAAAATTTTGTACAAATGAATGATTCTCAAAACCAGGTCTTAAATTAATAAAAACAAAAATAAAAGCTAATCATATTTTCTCTTCTTCCAAATAATTACTTGGCATTTTAATAATATAATTTGGTAATTCTAATCTTAAGGAAATATATATTTGGTGTATAAAAGGCTGTCTCCACTCATTGGAAATCTTGGCCAATGAACCATTTGTGTTCTGGGGTAATGCAACAACTTTCACTATTCCATTTATTTTCATTATTAAAATGTTTGTTGCTTCATTAATTATTTGGCAGATCAATATTCATGTAATTTATTTTCATTTTTATATGTGTTTTCTTTCTCATTATTTTATTTTGTATCTGATGACTATGCAATGGTAGAATTAATACTAACAGCTCTGCTCCTTACAATGTTTTCCCCCAAACTGTGCCATTTGGAAACATTCAGGAGAATAATAATTAGGACTGCTAGAAAAATGGTCCCACAGGCCCCACTATTGTATTTCTGTAATTCAATGTCAGAGATGAATTTTCTAGAGGAAATAAAATGGCATTTCTGGGACAAGCATCCAAAATCAGTTTTACTACTTGAAAAAAAAAATTGTTCCATCCACAAATATGTATAAAATAATGTGGATAAGAATAAAGAAACATTATTTCGGAAGTCTTTTAAGAAATTTGAAAATTAAACTAACCTGATCTTATCTGTTACATTTTTTTTTCTGTATTCCAAATTAATACTTTGTTTTTGCAGGCTTCTGAAAGTTCAGAAGTTACTTATTCAATTATATAGCCACACCTAGTGCTTAACTTTGTTAAATAAAAAAAAAAATGAACTGAGATGTCCATTCTGGTTTGCACCTGGTCTTTTCTACTTACAGTAGCTTCTATTATAAAATCAAACCAAAAGCAACCTTTTGATAGAATTAACCACTTCCTGTCCAGAAGGCTACCAGAATCTTGATAAGAACAATGGAATGAATGCTTCATTTGAAGTTTTTTCAAGTCAAACATTCCTTTAAAGCTTCACACAGCTATAACACTGCAGGCTCTGAATGCAGTTTGGAAACTCAAGAATGATGCTTAAAGAACAGGATCTCATGCCATTAGAATCAGGAGGTTCTTATTTTAGAAACATTTTGTTTCTGGAAATAATACTTGAGACTATCTTTGTTTATTTGTGTCAGAAGCATCTCAATTAAAATAAGGCATACTGTACAAGATAAAATATAAAATACAAGGTTAAAATATGTACAAGTTAAACAGATCTTGCCCAGAAACTAGCAACATTAATGTCATGCTATTCTGAGGTGCTTAAGTGTATACTGAGCAGGACTCAAAGGACAGGTACACATATTTGTTGTTGTTGGCACATTACCACAATCACAAAGGGCAGAAGGAGCCCTATTTGTTCAGGTTGTCTCTGGATTTTGTTGTACCCGTGCAGTCTATTCAACGATTTCCATACTTCCCAGCTTTCACCAGACCCATTTCTTCATTGGTTCCATCCAGTGTTGGTTCTTTGTTATTTTCTATAGGTCCACTCTGCTTTGAAATTCTTCAAAGTCTTCCATTGACCTAAGAAACCTTTTCTTGGATTTTAATCTCTGATCAGCTTGTTGTAGGCCATAGAAAGGGTGTTATAGATTATTTAAACCTCTTTCTGTATGCTGCTGTTTTTTTGTGTGTGAATAGCAGGTGGGACAATACGGACTAGATGGTAGAGCTTATCTAGAGGAGTAGGTTTAAGGTATTAGTAATAATTCTGCTAGCTTCATTCATAGCAACATCTACTTTCCCAATGTGTGCTGATGTATACATTTATTTTTATTACCTTAGTGATACGTAGGACGTAATATCTCAAATAAAGGTTGTTCAAATGTTATCTAGGCTATGAGCTAGGAATTGAAGAAAATCTCATCCTTCAGACTTATAGACTAACCTAGGACCTGTGTGCCTTATCCAGCTGTGCACTTTTCATTGTGACAAAATTGCATATCCCTACTGAAAAACAAATGTAAACAGTATACCAAAAAGTAAAAAAGAAGGAAAAGAAAAGAAGAAAAAAGTGTATGTAGAATACTATTTAGATTAGAAAAGTACTCTAAAAATAAAATTACATTTCTCATGTAATTTTTTAAAACTATGGTTGCGCAAAAACTTCCCAGTTTAGTTTAGGGCTGATCTGGAAATATATAAAATAGCCTTATTTGGCACCAATGTCTTAAAATGTTCTAGTCTGATTAATGCTTGTATTTAGATTCAACAAAAAGGACCTCCCATCATCTAGTATAGCTAAAACATAAATGTTTCTTCAACATAATGCAATGAAATTAAAACTTGATGTGCAGGTGGAATATACTAGAAATTGGTGTGAAGGCTTTTGAGTTTTATTCCATTGAAGGCTGTTTTTTTTTTTTTTAAAAAAAAACTTTTGTATAGATTGCGATTTAATTTGTAATGATATCAGTTCCTGTGATAAAGAACATTCGTGCCAAGATTGAATGCTTTTTGTGTAAAGTTAGTGGGCATTAGTAAAGAATAATAATGTTGGCTGATGAAAGGAATGGAACTAATGGTTGGGGACCAAGACAGAAGTCTAACAGATTAAATCATTTGTAATTTCTATAGATTAAATCAACTCATATACCAATTTACCTAGCTAACATAGCTCAGAAAACATAATTACATAAACATTGAAGGATGTTAAACAAACAAGTGGAATTAGAGATGGAATTGAAATTGAAGTTCTTTCCCCCGCCCCCAATATGATCAGAAGAAAAGTGTGGTTGAAATTCAAGAGTCTCTTTTATTTGAAGGTAGGTTAGATAACTGCATCCAATATTATTATTTTGTCACTTTTCTATCACAGCTTTTTACATGAATGATGAAATCTTCCTTTAATTCTTTTTGACACAGCTGTCACAATATCTCATTTGCAGCATTCCAAAGTTCAAAAGAAAACAGATGGGAAGCTTTGTGGAGGCCCAGAAACAGAGGGAATCAAAACCATCCGCTATGAATAAACACAAATCTATTCCAAATCATATTGTTCAGCCTCAGGATCTGGGCTTGCACCAAAACCAGTGCTCATCCATATCATCCATTTCATTTTAAATAGGTAACAAGCAAATCACTCACACTTTGCATTAGCTAGCTAAGTGTATAGTAAGATCGAGAATTCTGCTGAAGATAGTCAACATTGTTTGCGTTCTGAATGCGGTCCTGATTTGTTTTCTTTAGACAGCTTTTCTTTAGCTCCCATTTGGGTAGGGCTTTGTGGGACATTTAATGGAGTCACAGCTAAAGAAAGAAATATTAACCCATCCTTTCCTGTAACTCTCATCCAAACCAACTCTCTTTTGAGGATAAAAGAGGCATGCCAAAGTGTAAATGGAAATTCTAGGAACTTCAAATCCTGTCAGATGTGGAAGGCACCAGATTGGGAATAGTTTTGCTCTTCTTATAAAAGTAAATCAGCAAAGTGTTTGAAGAAAAGGCTGATGAATACAAAACAGTGTTACTTCCCTTTATTTATATGCAAATTATCTCCCATAAATTTCTAAATATGAAGATCTTATTTGGGTTTTTGCATTATGGAAATTTACTTCAGTTAAACCAGTCATGAACACTTATTTAAAAGACAATTAATCAAAGGGAGAGATTTGGTTCCTTGGACCATGATTCATTGATCACAAAAGAGATTTATTTAATACAAGTTAATACAAATTTGAAAAGATTTGTAAGAATGTATTTGACTGAAACATATCAATTGTAATTATGAAAACTATAATTTGAATGCTGAGGGGTTGGGAGATGGAAACTCAAAAATATTAAATTCAGTTGTATTCCTAACTCATTGTAAAGCTGTGTTGCTTAGTGAAGGTTAATGGACCAGCTTCAATTGACACACGCAGAATCATTTAAGCAATGGTCCCCCACAGGTTGTGCATTTTATTATATAATAATTCTTAATATATTGAAATGAAATCAAATAAGCTTTTAAAATCTTACTGCAGGAAGGTAAATTTGAGCTAATAGATATCATTTAGAGCTGGTGGGATAGTTCTCATGGTTGGTGAACCTATGGCACATGTGCCACAGGTGGCATGCGGAGCCATATCTGTGGGTACATGAGGGTTGCCCTAGCTCAGCTCCATCACGCATCTGCACACCGGCCAGTTAATTTTTGGACCTTCTGAGCTCACCGGAAGTTAGGAATCAGGCTGTTTCCAGCCTCTGGAGGGCCTCCGAGGGGGTGGGGAAGGCTGTTTTCACCCTCCCCAGGCTCCAAGAAAGCCTCTGGAGCCTGGGGAGGCCGAAAAAACGGGCCTACCGGGCCCACCGGGCCATCATGTACCAAAAACAGGGGGAGTGTAGGGGGTCATGTGCGCATGTGCGGGAGGATAGGGTGCATTGAATTATGGGTGTGGGGACATGTGTGCTTGTTCCCCCCTCCCTCCGCGCGTCCCCTGCTTTTGGCAAGCGATGGCACAAAGGTTAGCCATCTCTGGTATATAACAACTGAAGAATATAACTTGGTAAAAAGAAACAGGAGCCATTAAAAATGGAGAGATTACCTGCCTCTGCATTGAAATTTAAGAGAAGAATTCTTGGAGCAGGTGTAGAGTAGGGCAAGAAGCCAGAACAGGATTCTGGAAATTAAGTCTTACAAGAAAAGATGGAAGGTCCTTCGATATGCTTTGCCTTAAGAAAAGACAACAGAGGGAGAATATAACCTTACATTTCAAATGCCTAAAGGAGTGTCATGCAGAAGAAAGTAAAAAACTAATGTTCTACTTTTAGAAATTGTAGAATAATGATTTTAAGATTTTTAAGATTTCAAAAGGCCAGATTCAGGTTCAGTGTTACATATTTATTTTCCTAACAATACGAATAGTTTTACAATAAAACTCATTATCAAGAGAGGCATTGAGGGAAAAACTGGACAGTCATCCATCAGGAATACTTATTTTAGATTCCAGCATGATATATTAAGAGGGGTGGACTTGAAGGGTTCTCAGTGGCTCTTTCCAGGTCTGTAATTCTATGAAGTTTGTAACAGTTTAACAACCTTCCAACCAGCTATTGCCGAAAACATTATACTTGAACAAAATGCAAGATTTTCTTTCTGATTCTCAGCTGAACTTTGAGAAAATAGTTTTTATTATAAGCACTTGCCTTCAAGTGATCATGCAATTAATTCACTTTTAGGCAAACATTTGCTGAGCCAAGCTTGAAACATGCTTTCAACATAATAACCTACCATTCTCTAGTTTTCTTTTCTCTAGAGCTGGAAACAGTGAAATTGTCAAATGGAGAAATCAGGCATCAGGATTTTTTTTTTATTATTATTATTATTATTATTTCTTTATACTGGGCTTCAAATGGAAGATGTAGATTGAATAAAGTGCATTGAATAATGTTGAGTAATGTCTCGTTCAAACATAAAGCTGTTAAAAAAAATAAGGCAATTTTTCACATTATATCTTCTGCAAATGCATCTGGAAGCACTGTCAAGAACCAACTGAGAAAATAAATAGACCCTCCTATATTTTTAAAAACAGATATGAAAGCTTGGCCAGCATATTTGTGTATGGAAAGTTCAGTTTCCAAGTATTAAGTTCTACAGAAAGATAGAATGTCTTTTGCAGAATTAGGCAATAGTTCAAACTCCAAATCAGAGGTGTATTAGATATATTTGAGAATGAGTTTCAAACACATAAGACAACAAATCCTCTTATTCTTTCCTTTCATAAGTCTCTCTCCCATTTTCCCCCATGATGGCTTTGTTCTGTGTTATCTTCTCCCAAATTCCAACAATAATCTTATGTGTTCTCCTGATTTCATTGGACAGACAGAGATGCCTTTTGATTTTATGTTGCTGTGGAAGCTGTCAGGAATAGTTCTGCAGCTGCTATTCTTACAGAACCATATTGCCAACAAGCATATTTATTTATTTATTTAATTAATTAATATACCACCTTTCTCTCAGAAGGACTCAGGGCAGTGTACAGCCAGAATAAAACACACAGATATAAAATTTAAAAAACAATTTAAGAAATATTAAATAATTTGGCCCATATCTAATTAAAATAAAACTACCTGTTTTGGACATTTAAAAATTAAGAGTTAACGATTAAAAAATTTAAAAATTAGGCCAGCCCGGCTTGTTGGAATAAAAGCATCTTGAGGGCCTGGCGGAAGGTGCGTAAGTCAGGAATCCTCTGCATCTCGGGGGGCAATTCGTTCCAGAGGGCAGGAGCCCACACAAAGAAGGCTCTCCCCTGGGGGTCGCCAGCCAACATTGCTTGGCTGACGGCACCCAGAGGAGCCCCTCTCTGTGGCAGCAAATTGGCTGGTGGGAGGCTATTGGTAGCAGAAGGCGGTCTTGTAAATACTCAGGTCCTAAGCCATGGAGTGCTCTGAAGGTGGTAACCAATACCCTGAATTGTACCCGGAGGACCTCCGGAAGCCAGTGCAGCTCGCGCAGGAGAGGTGTTATATGGGAGCTCCATGATACTCCCATAATCACCTGCGCGGCCACATTCTGGACCAGTTGGAGTCTCCAGGTGCTCTTCAAGGGGAGCCCCATGTAGAAAGCATTACAGTAGCCCAGGCAGGACTATTTACAAGATTCTATTATTATAAATTGTAACTATATAATAAAACTACTATTAGCATTCATAACTCTGAGTCTTGTCTACCTCAAAAAACTGACACCAACCTTCCTTATATCAATTTGTCTCCCCGCTCTCCATTTTAATTATGCAGGATCAAGCCTGAGACACTGGTACCTTGGTACTCAACTTTGAAACTCATCAAGTTTGGTACTCAAAGCATTTCAATGTGAAAATGTTGTCATCATTTGTTTGATTCTCCATGCACAAGCTAGAACTTGACGGTGTCAGCTGCCTTGTGACTCACTATATTATTCCTTATGGGAAAAATTTGTTTGGTACACATCGTTTTTGGTACTCAATACACCTCCTGGAACCAATTAATGATGAGTACCGAAGTACCACTGTCTCAGACACAAATTTGTTTTGTCTGAGCCTGGCGTGGTTGTGACTCTTCCTTCAATACCTCAGTTTATACTCATTATATGTGATGGCATTTGCCCTGTGGGTTGGTAGGAGGAATATTAGTGTCAACCAGAATAATACAACACAGCCCTGATATTATGAATGAACAGATGTAAAATTGCTTAAGTGGAACTTTACTAAATATAAATGCAATAACATACTAGACATTTGTATAATATTGTCAGCCTCCTCTGGAACCACTTGTGCTCCGCCGAACAAACACCACACGCACACTCAAAAGTGGAGCTATCCGGTTTAATCGTAGCTTACACGGTGGTCATACAGTAAGCGCTGAAGTTTTCTGATGAAAAACAAAGTCGGAGACGCCCGATTCCTCCACTTATCTGGCTTTATAGAACGCCCCCAAGCGCCCCTCCCTTGCTCAATTGTGCATTTAAAGTGACCGCACTATTTAATCCTTCAGTTACTTCCGGATCGCGCTGTCCCTCGCATTGAAGGGTGTTTGTTTCCTTTGACATCGTTTTATTGACCCTGCCCCCAGATTCCCTATCCCGTCCACCACCTGATATCACCGTGCCCTGCTAAACACTACAACACCCCCCTTCACCGTGTCTCTGTTCTTCTGGCTTGTCACAGTCCCCGGGATCATGTGTCGAGGGAATGGCTGACACTCGACAAATATATGTATCCAAACTGCTTTATACAGACATTATGGAATAGCTTACCTTGAGTTATTCACAGTGTTTTAATATTATTTGTTAACAATTGGATTCCACCTGCCCATAATCTTGCATGGGAAAAATATTAAGAAATTGTTATAACCTTCCTCTGCACTTGTTATCAAAATGAGATCTAATTTGAAGATACATTATAATTTCATCCAGATTGATAAATTGTAATCCAGAGAAAACATGGCAAAATTTCTAGAACATAATACATAAATAGATCAGTTACTTGAAATATCATTTGAAGTGGTTCTAATATACTATTTTTTTATTGTTACCAGAACAATAATTGAAGAAAAAGCTCAGTAGGGTGAGGCTAACTATACAATGAACCATGGAAAGATGATCAGATTACCTTCTTTTCAATTCTGTGGTTAAAAAGTGTCCATAAGGTGCAAGTTTGTTATAATTTGCTTGAATAAGGTGCTTCACTACAACTCCTTACTCAGGCCCCACCTATCAATACAGTCTGAAACACTTTGAGGCTGCAGTAGCTAAAAAGACTTGTACAGATAGTTGCATATACCAGAAGTCTCTTCAGGCCATAGTGCATGATTATTTATTTATTATTTATTTATTAATCAAATTTCTATACCGCCCTACTCCCGAAGGACTCAGGGCAGTGAACAGCCAAGATAAAATACAGATAATACAAATATTAAAAAATCCCTTAAAATTATTAAATATTTCGGCCGAAACACAGATTAAAACACCCAATTTATAAAATCATGAATTAAAAAAAATTAAAAATTTAAAAGATGGGAGTTAGGCCAGGCCAGCTTGCTGAAATAGAAAAGTTTTGAGAGCACGGTGAAATGTGCGCAGGTCCGGGATCTTCCATATCTCTGGGGGGAGCTCGTTCCAGATGGTAGGTGCCCCCACAGAGAAGGCTCTCCCCCTGGGGGCCGCCAGTCGACACTGTTTGGCCGACGGCACCCTGAGGAGCCCCTCTCTATGGGAGCGTACTGGTCGGTGAGAGGCTATTGGTAGCAGAAGGCGGTCTCGTAGATACCCCGGTCCGATGCCATGGAGCGCTCTAAAGGTGGTAACCAAAACCTTGAAACGCACCCGGAAGACCACCGGGAGCCAGTGCAGCTTGCGCAGGAGGGGGGGTCACATGGGAGCGCCACGTCGCTCCCATAACCACCTGCGCGGCCGCATTCTGGACCAGCTGGAGCCTCCGGGTGCTCCTCAAGGGGAGCCCCATGTAGAGAGCATTGCAGTAGTCCAAGCGGGAAGTAACGAGAGCATGAGTGACCGTATTTAACGAGTCCCAATCCAGAAAGGGACGCAACTGGCAAATCAGGCGGACCTGATAAAAAGTCCCCCTGGCCACGGCCGTCATGTGTTCTTCTAAAGACAGCCGTGAGTCCAGGAGGACACCCAAGTTGCGAACCCTCTCCGTGGAGGCCAATGACTCGCCCCCAATAGTCAGTGATGGCACCAACTGACTATATCGGGATGTCGGAAACCACAGCCACTCGGTCTTGGATGGGTTGAGCCTGAGTCTGTTTCTCCCCATCCAGATCCGCACGGCCTCCAGGCACCAGGACATCACTTCAAGGGCATCATTGGGGTGGTCTGGGGTGGAGATGTACAGATGATGAAGGAGGCAGCTACAGTAAAGGGACATTTTTCAGCAACTTTCCTTCACACTTTTTAGAAGTAGAAACCACACATGTTTTCTTCAAAAGTCATATGTCAGGGCTGTGCAGAGACCCAGAATTCAACATTTAATTTGGAGCAGATGTTCTCACACATATAATACCTGTCAAGAACCCTGAAAGCACCTGTACCTTTTCTGGGACTAAAGTGGCTATTGTCCACAACTGATGCACAATCTTGGGAAAAAGTTTTGTTCAAACTTGCTTATCAGTGTATTTGCTCCAAATCACATTTTGCAGTTCAAATCCAGATCTCTGTTTAGCTCAAAAATAAACATTTATTCAGCCAACCATATAAATAATACAGCCACAAAAGCCACTTAAGGATAAGCAATGGGGAACAGTGAGATAAATGAATGGTTAAATTAAGGATGCTACCTCCATTCTCTACTACTCCACCCCTTAGGATGTTATGATTAGAGCAACCCATGATCTGATTAAAGGGTCACCTACTAATTTAGAAAGTGATGCTACAAGAAAGAAGCAAAATTTAAAATGATATTGATAAATTAGAGTTGTTGGCTGAAATTAGCAGAATGAAGTTAAACAAAGAAAATGCAAAGCTCTTCAGTTAGGGGAAAAAAAAATAAATACAGGAAAAGGACAACGGCCTTGCAGGCCCAAGAGACATTACTGAGCCTTCAAACTCCAAATTTAGTCATGCTTTGCTACAGAACTAGATTTGGAGTTTGAAGGGCTGGCTTGTGCCTATATAAGAACCATTGCATTTGATGGGTATGAGGAGGATCACATGATGAGTGGTTATGGAATGGCTGGCAGAAGCAGTGTACAAAGGAATATGGTAGATGACCTATATTCACAGGGACTGCAGTGACTACTAGAGGCAGCAAAGATACGTAGAAACTTTAACCCTCTGCTGCTATCTAGTGGCTGTCTAGATATGGTACCCTTAGTATTGACAGAAGCTCCTAGGACTGATTCATCTCTGAGAAGGCCTCCCAAGCTACAGTGCTGCCAGTATTCTTCAAGAATTGCTTGTGTATGCAGCATCAAGGCATCCAAATGGATCTGCCCCAATGAGCATTTCAGCTGATAACACTAATGCTAGAATGGATGATCTCCATCTGAGAGAAAACATTGGGGCACATATAACTTTATTTATGCTTTTGCTGACTAAGTAGTGTAAAGATTGAATCTTTATAGAAGGTTCTGCAGGGATGGCCAGTTTGTTACCTACTTTGAAAATCCAGTGTGACTATCATCCAAGGGAGAAGTATGAAGATTTTGGCTGTTAAGATCTAGATATGATGCCTCTTAGAAGCTGATAATATTAATGGTTTGCCAATCCAGTGTATGGAAGAGGTCCTTTTTGTTGCTTCCATGCGCATACAAATTGTGTTTGGCCCACAATTCACTTAACATTTAGAACATTTGCCCTTCTTTTCCTAGAATAATATTTGTTGTTAGCAGTATTTGATAGTGTTGGTGCTATTTGTTTTAATATCTTTTGCATTTTATGTTTATCAGCTAACTATATCCTGGAAAGAAACCAACAGACCAATAATGTGTCTTCAATCCCCATTGTAATTATCTGATCCATGTTAACCAGTCTCCAACCAAATCCTTGATTACTCCGCTTCTTTTCCCCACAATCTTTCTGATCGTAACCTGTTCTTTGGGGGTATCTTTAAGACTTTTCTTCTTGTGGTCGACTCCTTCTCTTGCGAAAACTATATGAGCTAAAAACTAAATTAATCCTATTTCCAGTAAAGGAAAATAACAGAGTTAGAACAGAGAATTTGTTTAGGCTACTCTCCCTTTCAGAATCCAGAAATATTGTGCGTAGACATAACTAGCCAGCATCAACACTATGGCCTCTACAGGGTTGTCACAGACTGATTGAAAACTGTGTTTTTATGAAATGGCTCAAACTGAGGTATTCCTTTAAAACATATTGGAAACCTTTTGTATAAAGAGAAGCAAGGGATTTGCACAAGGGACTCTTCAAAGAGCATTCAGAAGCTGTTGCAGTTTCAGAATGCAGTAGTGTGGACATTGTTTGGGAAGTTTGTTTTTGCTCATATAACACCACTCCTTTGTGAGATGTACTGGTTTCCAGTAAGTTTTCAATGGTAATTCAAGATGCTGGTTTTCAGCTATAAAGCTCTTCAGGGCATAAGGCTCAAGCTATTTATGGGACCACTTATCTCCTATCATCTTTGCTTGTCCCATTGGATCTAGCAGGAAAGATGTGCTCCAAGTCCCTTTCTTTAGATAAGGTTTAATAAAAGTAGGTTATTGTGAATCCTGCCTTCTCTGTGGCAGCGCTTACTCTACAAAACAGTATCCTACTGGAGATGAAGATGGCCCTGACCCTGTAAGCCTTTCCTAAGACATTAAAAACCTAGCTGTTCCTCCAAGGTTTTGATTTGTGTACTTAGATGAGCTGTGCTGTTTAATATTGGTTTGCTCATTTATTTATGGTCAGCAATCTTCAAACCCGCAACTGGGCAGCTCACAGCAATTATCCAAAACCATACAACAACAAATCCAAAACCCAATAAAAACCAAAAACAGAAACCTGACTCCACAGCCAAACTTCCTTGATACAACCAAGCAGTTTCTTCCAACTTGTGCCTTCACCGTATTCCAGTGCTTTGGAGAAGAGCCACCTCTTCATGGCTTTCAGAAAGTTAAGAGGATCAGGCTTGCTGGGACTCAAGGGTGAATAATCAAAAGCAAGAGCCTTGAGCCCAGGAGGATAACACATCCTTGGGTGCCAAAAACTCAATGTCACTCCAAAGGTTGAGTTGCAACTGGTTTTTCCCGATCCAGATTCCAGACTCTCTCAGGCTCCTACAACTGGGTGAATGCTATTCTTTATGAGTTAAATTGTTTGTGACCACAGGCATTTGTTTTTGTTGAACTGTTACTGTTGTGTTTAAGTCTTAGATGCTGCTCAGACTTATTTATGAGAGAACAATGGCCTTATCAATTGTTTAAATAAATTAATACAGTTAATATTGAAAACAGCTAACAGAAAAGATAGCCAGTGGTGGGTTGCTCCCAGTTTTCTCCAGTTCTTGTGAACCAGTAGTAAAGCAGTGCTGGGTTGCCCCCAGTTTGGACCGGTTTGCAAGAACTGGTAGTAAAACTGGCAGGAGGCCCCGCCCACCGCCCCGGATGTCATCATCGGCGATCTGTGTATGCACAGAAGCAAGGTGCGCGTGAGCGAAGTGATCACGCATGTGCAATCCCATTGAGAACCGGTAGTAAAGGTAAGTAGAACCCACCCCTGTAGTAAAGGTAAGTAGAACCACCCCTGAGGATAGCATTCATCTCTACAGAAATTCTGTAGGTTAATTATGAACTAATTTAAACTTTAATCTATTTCATTACCCCAAACTGAAAAGTAGGTAATCCTTCCCTTTTTAAAATAGATAAACATTGCCATTTGTTGGTTGGTTTTTAATAATAGTGTTATATTTCAAAGATTCTCCACTGCATTTGTTTACTCTTCTAACTGATCCTTGGTCTTTTTGACATTTATGTATAAAGTCAAGTTATTCTCATTAATGTAAAAACAGACCTTATGATCACCTCATTACTTGCACTACCATGTATATGAATGCCTTTTTGTAACAGGCTGACTGGTTAATAAGTGAAGAAATTTGTACATAAATGTTTGTCCTTAGTACATTAAACACATAAACAGCTGTGTTTGTGGTATTGGAGCATCATTAGCTCATAAAAAATTCATCAAATGTCCCGAGATCTGTGCTGCTTATTTAAAAATTCATACAAAGTTTTGAAGAGTAAAAATGGTTTGACAAGTAGGCAAGCCACAAAGAAACTGACACATCAAGGGAAGGAGATCAAACAAGAATATAGCAGGCATATTCATACTGTAGGCTGTAGAGCCAGCCTGGTCTCCAAGGGGGTTGAAAGAACCAGTCGACATAAAATATAAAGAAAGAATAGAAACAGAAATCTCAAAGTGGAAGAAAGACAGACCAATTGACATTCAAAAATTGATTGTATTTTCCCTGGTTTTTTTTTTTTTTTTTTTTTTTTTTTGACATCCAGTCAATAAATTCACCTCTCAATACTTTATTTCATTATGTATAATAGTTTCCATACAATAAAAGTGCATTGTGTGAAGGCAGTGCTGCTTATCTTGCCACAATATATTCGTATCATATATGTTCATAGGTAGCTCATCTCTAAACACCAGTTATCAGCCACATACAAGAGGGAGAGATTAGGAGGCTTCAGTTTGGAAAAAAAGCAGAAGAATCTTGCGGGAACTCAGATGGGAAATACAGCCTAGTAAATACTGAATATTCTGAGTTGGAATATTAACTCAGTGAAGATTGGATTGTGGAGCCAAAAATCAAAAGGGATAGAATCCCTGAACAAAAAGGTGTACCTGGTTAATTTCATTTTTGTTATTGTACCTATGCAGTGTGTGTGCGTGCGTGCATTTAGATTCAGATTTAATTTTTCTTAGGGACAAAAGGGCATGGATGCAGCCTTCTCAGTGAATGTCATCATACACAAGATATAGGAGGAATCATAGCCTACCACTTTTATATGGGAGTTCTGCACATTCTCAAACTCTAACCATCATCTTGCTGATTTTGACCTATACAACATATAGACTTATGTATTGCTTCGCAGTGCTTTATAGCCTTCTCTAAGCTGTTTACAGAGTCAGCATATTGCCCCCAACAATCCGGGTCCTCATTTTACCCACCTCAGAATGATGGAAGGCTGAGTCAACCTTGAGCTTGCCCTTGAACTCCTGGCTGTAGGACTTAGCTTGCAATACTGTATTTTAACCGTTGCACCACCATGGCTCCAAAAAATCTTGGATTGTTATGTGATAGTGATGGAAGAGGTGTGTACAATGGTCCTGCCAGGCATATCATGTGAGCATAGTTTTCTTTCACATCTGGCCATCATCCTATTCATCCCCAGAAGGATAGGAAACAGCTAAGGCCATGCCATAGCAAGACAAGTCACTTTGCTGTTTCCCTTTTTTTTTGCCTAGGTGAGTATGAAGATCTCAAGATACGCATACTTCCCTTTTTTGAGAATATTCACAAGAATCATTCTAAAGTTCCTACTTACTAAGATTACTGCTAAATTTAATTGAAAAGAAAGAAGCAGAAGATAGCCCAGGAATAATCAATATGTTAGTTTTCTGTTCAACACAGAGTCCAATCAAACTCTTTTCATCCCATGTGATATAAAACCATGGATGGTCTTCATTAGAGTGACAAAGCACAGGGGAAAATTACTCAGCTATTGATTACTTTAATGTTGGGGGAAGGCTTGGTCAGAGAAACCAGGATGAGACAATTAGAGGTAACTGTTTGATCTTTGTTTACTACCTGTACTCAGGAGATTGTAAATTAGCACATTCTCATAGAGAAAGATAAGAAGATGAGATGAAAATTGAAGAGGATCTGCTTTGTTTCTCTTTGTTAGGTTTGGCCGTGTAATGTTTAAGCAAGTCTTTATTTGACCCAAGTTAGACTGAGAGTGTGTTCTGAATATTTATGATTTCCCTTAGCATTCCCCCACCCCCATTCTGAGACCTAATTCCTATTTCCAATTCTTTCTTTGACCTTTGGGTTGCCATGTTATCCAGATGCAAGCTTTTATCTTTTTGCCTTAGGAGTAACATCATTCGATAAAATACATACCGGAGTCAGAGACTTACTGCACCTCTAGTTTGATTTGACTGCTAGTTCCTTTTGCACGCCTTTAATGTCTAGCAATTGAATTGTTTTGCTGGTCAAAACAGTGACCACATCCTGTGAGTTACAATTACTTGGGGTTATTGGGAAACAATAACAATGTGCCTTTCATCAAATGATCCATTTCAGTTATTCAACCTCTTCCTGATCAGTGCAAATGCATATTAAACAAGGAAACCAGATGGTGGGTTACTATTAGGCCCAAGGAACCAAGAGTGATATGAGTAGTTCAGAGTAGTTTCTTTATTGTTGCTTGCCTATAGAGAGAAATCTTGACAGACTAAAGGACTTATCTGATGAGCTGCGGTGGTGCAGTGGTTAAATGCAGTACTGCAGGCTACTTCTGCTCTGTGCTGTCTGCCTGCAATTTGGCAGTTCTAATCTCCCCAGGCTCAAGGTTGACTCAGCCTTCCATCCTTCCGAGGTGGGTAAAACGAGGGCCCAGATTGTTGGGGGCAATATGCTGACTCTGAAAACCACATAGAGAGGGCTGTAAAGCACTGTACAGCAGTATATAAGTCTAAGTGCTATTGCTATTATTTGCATAAATAGAATAGAATATTAGAATATATAAATATTATATTAGAATATATAAATATTAGATATTCTTTATGAATTGCTAGTGGGATTCATCTTTGCCCTCTTCCCGCATACCAAAGATTCCAAATTACAATGTCTCTTGGCTCCCTGGGAAAAACCCCCCTCCTTCCTGCGACTCTGGATTAATTTCCACCACAGTTACCTAAAAATGACACAGCATTAGCAAATGGATCGGATTGGCAAAGATGTTTCTCTTCTTCAAAGAACCCAGTATCCTTGTTAAGGACAACGGGATCTTTAACGGTTTTTGAAAAGGCACAAGAGACTCTGAGCACTTCATAAAACTTAGAAAGTAAGTGCAATGCCTATCTATTCTTATAGTAGGCTTCCCCCCCCTCCCTGTGGGAAAGATGAAATCTAGCATGCTTTCTTTCCAACTAATATTTCTTCCACCCACTGAGCTTTACACCAATGGCAGAATTTCTTTATAATTTCCAGTTCAGAGTCAGAAGAAAAAGGAAGAGAGATAACTCGCAGGTACAGTTTTACCATAATGTTTTGTTTGACCCTGGAAATGTGACTGAGTTATGGCTCCACAGTGAGACTTGTCAGCATAATATAGAATAAGTAGCTACACTCAAAGGGCATGTTCACATAAGGTCTTTATCCAATTTCAGAATTTGTAGTGGCTCATGTTGCAATATCTACTTGTCATCTGAATCAAATGGATGGATGGATGGATGATTTATTTAGTGTATGGCACTTAATTGTTAGCTGCAATTGAAGTGGTTTCTCTTTTGCTATACTGAAATCTGGAAAGTTTTGCTAGTGGGCTGGTTTCCACAAATCTCCCTGATTTCAGTTCCTAGGCTTAATGCAGCCAGGATGCTATTATTTGGCAGTTCTTTAAAAGGCAATGAAACAGGAGTGAAATCCAAAATTTTTCCCTACCGGTTCTGTGGGCATGGCTTGGTGGGCATGGCAGTGGAAGGATACTGCAAAATCTCCATTCCCTCCCCTCCCGGGGGAAGGATATTGCAAAATCTCCATTCCTACCCCACTCTGGAGCCAGCCAGAGGTGGTATTTGCCAGTTCTGTGAACTACTCAAAATTTCCACTACCAGTTCTCCAGAACCTGTTAGAACCTGCTGAATAGCACTTCTGCCATGAAAGGTAGCATTTTAGGACATGTCCATAGCTCTTGTTATGATGCTGCTGCTGGCTTAAGAAACTCTTGTCCAGACAGAAACAATTTGGCAACAGCTTGCAAGGAATTACTTACAGATAATCCTCCCATTGGACAATTCCATACTGCTGGGCCCACCCACACTTCTGTTGCTGGAAAAACTTTGCCAATCACTTTTCTTCCCATAGGAGGGTCTTTCTAAGCCCATTTGGTCTTGTGGTTAAGGAACTAGGCTAGAAAGTGTGATACTGTGAGTTCAAATCCTGCCACAACCATGAAAGCCAGCTAGGTGACCTTGGGTCAGTCAGTCACTCTCAGCCCACTTCACCTCACCTCATCTCATCTCACAGGATTTCTGTTGTGCAGAAAACAAGAGTAGGAAAGTGTGTTGAATATGTCCACTGCCTTGAGTTATTTGTGAAAATAATAAAGCTGGGATATAAATAAATAACAAACATAAATGAATATATTTTATATGTGAGTGTGTGTGCATGAGTTAAATTTATTTTTATTATAATTGTAATAAACTTATGAAAAAACAAACAAGTGAAAATAAATATAGGAGGAAAATAGGGAAGGAGGAGAAGGCAGAGAGATAGATGTGGAACAAAGGCGGGGGGTTAAAAAATAACTTTCAACTTTTTTCAGTGCAGTAGAATAAAAATATTAAAACCTCAACTTTTTACTTTTGCATATTTAATATATACTAGCTATTTCCCTTGAACTGCAAGGCGATCAAACTGGTCAGTCCTAGAGGAGATCAACCTTGACTGCTCTTTAGAAGGCCAGATCCTGAAGATGAAACTCAAATACTTTGGCCACCTAATGACAAGGAAGGACTCACTGGAGAAGAGTCTAATGCTGGGAAAAACTGAGGGCAAAAGAAGAAGGGGATGACAGAGAACGAGGTGGCTGGATGGAGTCACTGAAGCAGTAGGCGCGAGCTTAAATGGATTCCAGAGGATGGTGGAGGACAGGAAAGCCTGGAGGAACATTGTCCATGGGGTCGCGATGGTTCAGACATGACTTTGCAACTAACAACAACAACAAGCTATTTCTATAACAACAAATTTAACTAATCCACAAATTCCAAAGTTTTATTTTATTTTTTCTGTCTCAAGCATGAAATCTATACAAGGTAGTGTCCAATTTACAACTATTCATTTAGTGACCATTCAAATTACAACAGCACTGAAAAAAGTGACTTGTGACTGGTTTTCCCCATGGTCACGTAATCACGTGATCAAAATTCGGGCACTTGGCAACTGGTATGTATTTATGACAGCTGTGTATTAATTGGAATCAATCCAATTTCCTCCCAGTTGGAAATTGTGAGTTCCAGAAGATTCAAAGTGAATGCCTCACCTTCTAGGGTATCTCCTACTCCATGATGGATTTGAAATATCTTTCCCTTCACTTCCCAACCACTTTAAAAAATGTTGACTAGTTTGGTCAGTTCCAGCTTAGTATTCTTCTCACACTTCTGTTACTTTTCTATTTGTAACCTTATCCAATTCACAGAGGAACTATTGTTTTCAGAACCATGTTGTGTTTCGAGAACTGTCTCTTATTTTCAAAGCTACCTCTTTTAAATCTAAAACAAACTCTTTTGCCCCAATGGTTTCATGTACTCATAAATCCATTCATACCTGTTTATACATATATAGAATAAAATATATCTATGGAAACCAAACAGATACATATCAATGAATATATGATAACTGCATAGTAATAGTGATAACAATATAGGCATATATCGGCATCAATAAAGATGACTCAACTTCAAATATGTTTGAGAATATTAGGAAACAGAAAAACTGGTATCCAATAGCCATACTACTAAGAACCAATGAGGATGAGACCCGCTGGCTTGCTCATTTATATGATATAAATGATGTTAAAACAACAATTAACTCAGCTTCCATCTTGATATTTAATGCTTTGCAAGTACATACATTTAAAATAGGGGTGAAATCCAGCAGATTCTAACAGGTTCTGGAGAACCGGTAGCAGAAATTTTGAGTAGTTTGGAGAACTGGCAAATACCACCTCTGGCTGGCCCCAGAGTGGGGTGGGAATGGAGATTTTGTAGTACCCTTCCCCTGCCACGCCCACCAAGCCATGCCCACCAAGCCACACCACACCCAACAAGCCACATCCACAAACCAGTAGTAAAAAAAATGGGATTTCACCACTGATTTAAAAAAGAAACAGCAAATCACCATAATAGGCACCACTTTTCAATCAACTGCAATGAAGGCATCTTGAAATAAAGACGTTTTAATATGATTATGGGGGCACAATGGCTCAGTGGTTAAAACACTGAGCTTGTCATTTGGAAAGCCTGGGTTTGAGACCCAAGTGCTGTGCAAAATGGTACACTCCTGTTCCTCGCCCCAGTTCCTGTCCATCTAGCACTTCCAAAGCAAGCAAATGCACTTTGGTGGCACAGTGGTTAGAATGCAATATTCCAGGCTAACTCACTGCTCACTGCCAGGCGTTTGATTCTGACTGGATCAAGGTTGACTCATCCTTCCATCCTTCCAAGGTCAGTAAAATGAGGAGCCAGATTGTTGGAGGCATTATGCTAACTCTGTAAACCATTTAGAGAGGTCTGTAAAGCATTATGAAGCAGTATATAAGTCTAAGTGCTATTGCTACTTCTACCATTTCAGTGGGAAGGTAACAGCATTCTGTGCACCTTTGGTGTCTAGCCATATTGGCAGTGGTGGGTTGTCCCTGGTTTGCACCGGTTCTATAGAACCAGTAGTAAAACCAGCGGGAGGCTCCGCCCACTGACCCCAATACCATCAAAATGCTTCTGCGCATGCATGTCAGAGAAGGGGTCATGCATGTGCAGCCCCATTGTGAACCAGTAGTAAAGGTAAGTAGAACCCACTCCTGCATATTGGCCACATGACCACAGAAAATGTCTTTGGACAATGCTGGCTCCCTTGGCCAAGAAACGGAGATGAGCACTGAGCCTAGATTCTGACATGACTGGATAAGGAAATCTTTGTCTTTCACCTTTAATATGTTGATGGAAAGCTAGAGAATAGTCTGGAGGGTGGAGGAGGGCTGCCATGTTTTCACCACCTCATATCTCATTCAAGGGAAGTATTCTTGGCAGGCTTTCTGCAGTAGATTGGACCAGGTAGGCTGATTCACTTCTGATAAGAATTGTCTACTGTACATTGCTCCCTCCTCTTATTTTTTTCCTCACAAATACTGTGTCAGGTATGTTGGGCTGAGATGTAATGATTTGCCCTGAATCACTCATTGAGCTTTCATGTCTGAAGATGAGCTTGAATTTGGGTATACCTATTGCCAATCCAACACTATAACTAATATATTCTACTAGCTTTCCGAAAACATTGGATTGGATGATTATCTAACTTGTCGCCATCTCATTTGTTGCTTATATAAATTCTCCCTGTGATCCTGTTACATTCTTAACAAAGAATATTTGATTAAGTAGGCTGTGTGAAAGGAGAAATTTATCACCCAGAACCAAACGCAGGCTTAAGTGAGAATGTTCAAGTTACAACTGCATGGATTAAAATAAATACATTTAGAATGGTATAATAATTATGTGCCCTTTTGCATTTAGTAAAAGGTCTCTGGAATATTTTTTTGAATTATGCTTTATTGGGCCAATATGAAATAATACATAGAAATGTGTTTATTTAGAAATACACAATTGTATATGCAAAAAGGAAATAAAAGTGGGGTGGATGGAATTTGTGTTTGCAAGACTTGCTGATATCATTGTGTTACTGAGTTAGATAAAAACAATGTTAGGTCAAAGATCGTATTAGTCCAGCTCGGTCAATGGTTATCTAGTCAATTTTTTTTTTTTACATCAGCGATGACTGCGTGGATAGAAGATCAATAAAAGAAAACTACTGTAGATTGCTTTGCACTCTTTTAATCAATTGCACTGTGTTAGGCAATCTAAACTTGCAATGGCATGGGATAAATCTAACAGCGTACTAATTTGAGGTTATAGGAAATGTTGCCTGAGAATGAAGGAAATATTTTATCTAAGATTTTTTGAACAATGTAAAACTCTTTCCTATCTCAAGAAGCCCTTAAGACATAATTTTGAGGGTTTTCTAGAGTTCATTACATAGATGGTGTTATATTGAAATATTCCTCATAGGTTTTTTTTTAACATATCAGAATTATATACCACAATGATTTCTACTACCTAAAGGAGTAGAAATTACTTCATATAGTATATAAAATAACATTATCTTGTAAATAAAGTAACATGCAGTAATTTAAATCATTTGTAGGAAACACATCTGAAAAACAACTTGAATGTAAAACCTTTCCACAAATACCTTTTTTTAAAGGGGAAAAAAAAAATTCTACAAACCATATTTAGTAAAGAAGCAAACTAGCTAAAAATACAACCATGTCGTTCGTAAGCTCCCAGTATTGAAAATAAACAATTGTCAATACTTCCAACCAGAACAGAACTTTCTTTAAAAGCCTGGCCTTTAAAAAAACAACAACACTATGTCCTGAAATGCTAATAAAGAGGTGATTGGATGACCTTTAATAAATAATGAATTCCAAAGGGTGCTTACTAATGCAGAAGTGATGGCTTATGAGTCTATGCTGTGTTGGTAACAGAATGAATAGAGGAGCATTTCCCCTGCGGTACAAAATGCACAGAAAAATAAACACACCAGCAGGAAAATCCTATATCCCTCAATATATATATGGCTTTCAGGATATTCACTAACATTCTGAACTCAGCTGGAACTTGACTGAAAGCTAGGAGAAAAGTAGATTGCCTGTGATTGAAGCAACAGGTGTATACATTCCATGTTAATATTTCCAGTTCATCTCTAAACCAGGGGTGAAATGCTACCAGTTTGCTCTAGTTCGGGCGAACCGGTAGTGATAAAAACTGCCAGTTCAGGTGAACCAGTAGTAAAAAAAATTTGCTTTAAAAAGTAAAAAAAAAAGGTTCTGACAATCACAGCTGTGCCGTGCGATCGTTGGAATATTTTTTTTTACTTTTTTAAAGCATTTTTTTACTACCTATTCACCTGAACCGGTAGTAAAAAAAATGCTTTAAAAAAGTAAAAAAAAAGGTTCTGATGATTGCACAGCACAGCTGATTGACAATCAGCTGTGCTGTGCGATCGTCAGAACCTTTTCTTTTCTTTTCTTTTCTTTTTTTTTACTTTTTTAAAGCATTTTTTTACTACCAGTTTGGGCGAATAGGTAGTAAAAAATGCTTTAAAAAAAAAAAAAGTTGGCCATGCCCACCCAGTCACATGCCCACCCAGTCACATGACCCCTCACCAAGCCACGTTGACCAAGCCATGGCCACAGAACCAGTAGCAATAAAATTTGCATTTCACCACTGATCTAAACTTGATATTAGATGGTATTCACCAGTTTTCAAGTGAGCTTACTAAGGTATAAAAATTAAGAGCCCTGGGAATTTCCCATTTTTTAGGATTTGGGGATTGGAATGGAGCTATTATAACCAACAATAACCTGGCTAATCTTCTTACAGAGTGGAGAAGAGTGGAACATCATTTGGAAGCATGATGGTCTTGATACAGTATATGGTTAACAATTGTCAGCTAATTCAGCAAGCTTTGACCTGAAAAAGTGGCATGTCACGGTATTAAATAAGCCAAATAAATCTAAACCTTGTTTGAGAGCTGTAGTTACAATCTCTGTGAATGCAGGGCCTTTTTCACCATGATGTATTAGCAGATATTGTACCTGAGATCTTATTAGGTCTTTCATCCAGGCTCTATCCACCTGTAGAGAGCCATGGTGGCCCAGTGGTTAGAGTGCAGCACTGCAGACTATTTCAGTTGACTGCTAGCTGAAGTTCAGCAGTTCAAATCTCATTAGCTCAAGGTTGACTTATCCTTCCATCCTTCCGAGGTCGGTAAAATGAGGACCCAGATTGCTGGGGGCAATATGCTGACTCTGTAAACTGCTTAGAGAGGGCTGTAAAAGCACTATGAAGTGGTATATAAGTCTAAGTGCTATTGCTATTGCTATTGTATTGGAAGACAAAAGGAGCAGATGGTCTCAGCAATATTTGAGACATGGAAGGACAGGTTCTCATATTTGTATAAACCAAGAATAAAATGTTTATTTTTTTTCCAAGTCACATTGCAGCCAGCTGGCTTCCCTGCCATCTTCCTCCCAATTCTGGGTGTGTCCTTTATTATTCAAAGGTGCCCTTACAAACATTTTTAAATACTTTTTCCCTCTTCTCAAAGCCATAAAAAAGATAGTGGTTTGCTTGTTTTAAATGGAAGTAGGTGATCCAGCTGTCCATAGAAACTTTGTGGATAAATAGGGACTATTATCTACCTGTCTACTTAACGTGTACGTGTTCATCAAGAAAGCTTTTTTACTCTTGTTCTCAACTTTTGAGCTAGAAACAGATTTCTAAAGAAACAGCCTGGATTGTTACGTACAGGAACAAAATGTACCAACAGCCTGCAATGCCAGTACGCTGAAATCAATTTTTTTCCATGTGTTTTAAAAGGAGAAAAGTAAAATCATGCACATCAAGACGGTAAATGCTGGTATGTATACCTTAGAGGCCCATTTATTCAACAGCAAGGAATATGTCTCCCTGAGAGATCTCAAAAGCCTTTCTGGCTCATTGACTCAAGACTAAATAACCCCCAGCTGTGTAAAGAACAAATACCTGTCAGATAAATCTGCTAATGGTGTGCTGATCTATTAGTGTCCCTCCTTCACCAAGTCCCAAGCTTTTGCCCTTAGATTTTCAATACCTTATATTTAATATTTCCTGGTGGAGTGATAAATAACCTACTGCTTAAGGAAGGATAAATAATGTCTCTGTCCTCCTTGTCTGAAGAGAAACTGTGCTGTTCTTTATCTTATTTATAGGAACAGATTTTTGGAGATGAGTGGGAAGGACTATTTCCTTGCATTTCTCCAAGGTTTGAATTTCACCCACAGTTTGCTGGTCATCCCTCCCTGTCCTGTTTCTGCCCACTGTCTCTTGTCTCTCCATCACTGGTACTAAGAGCAAGAACAATTTTGTCCAACTACAATAACACAAGGCTACTGTCATCCTTAAGATGCGTAAGAGGAGAATTA
Source organism: Arizona elegans (assembly GCA_022577455.1). NCBI lineage: Eukaryota > Metazoa > Chordata > Lepidosauria > Squamata > Colubridae > Arizona > Arizona elegans. Next base: position 116,191,531 of record JAKOOJ010000002.1, read on the forward strand.
TGATGGTTTTGTTCTTAATGTTGGAAAATATTAGGTGAAAGTTCTGCAAGGTGACCATTTTGGTGGCGAGAATGATTTATTTTGTTTACGATACATGGATAAACACTGAATATACATATAAGTACTTATTATTATTGGTTAATCTTTAGTGAGATTCACAGCCTTTGAGGCTGGTTAATAGCTCAGCAGCTCGAGTCCTAACCAAGGACCTAAGAACTGTTAAGGTATCATCGGAGGATGTAAGCTGTTCCGAGTAAGGTGGTTTTTTGTAGAGTCAAAATGTTCAAGTCCGGCAAATTTAGAATTTCTAAATAGCAGGGTAGCCCTTTGGGTATTGCTCCAAGGGCTCCAATTACAATCGGGACAACACACAATTTCTTTTTCCACAGTCGCTCAACTTCAATTTGCAAGTCCCGGTACTTTGTGATTTTTTCTTGCTGCTTATCTTCAATCCATACATCACCAGGTATTGCAATGTCAATGAACCATATTTTTTTCTTTTCAACTATTGTTATGTCAGGTGTGTTGTGGACCAAGGGCCTGTCAGTCTGAATCCTAAAGTCCCACAAGATCTTGAGTTTCTCATTCTCTAAAACTTTCTCAACCTGATGTTCCCAGTGGCTTTTGCTGTACTCAAATCCAAACTTCTGGCACAATTTCCAGTGAATGATCTTAGCAACACGGTCATGGCATTGTAGGTAGTCAGTTTGTGAAATTTTGCTGCACCCACTGATTAGGTGGTCGACTGTCTCATCTTTCTCATTGCAGAGGCGGCATTTGCTGTTGGTGGTAACATGTTGTTGTTGTTGTTGTTGTTGTTATTATTATTATTATTATTATTATTATTATTATTATTAGTCATATTTCTATGTCGCCCACTCTCCGAGGACTCTGGGCGGCTTACACCAAAGACAGTATATTAAATAGCATATTGTCCCCAACAATCTGGGTCCTCATTTTACCCACCTCGGAAGGATGGAAGGCTGAGTCAATCTTGAGCCAATGAGATTTGATCCGCTGATCTGCTGAAATAGCAGTCAGCTGAAGTAGCTGCAGTACTGCACTCTAACCACTGCACCACCTCCGCTCTGTATACACATGCATCCACACTGATTTAAACAGAGCCTTGTTGAAACGTGTCTCTTGTTTCCTGAAAGCATTCTCATCCTTCAGGAAAGAAGGTTATTTTTGATTTCGTTCCATGGACCTGGAGAATTTCTTTTGATGTTGTTCTGAGCCTACTCTTATTGTTGGAAAGTTGAAAGGAGTACCTGTGTGGATATACTTCTGTATTCTTCAGCCCCTCTAGCTGTTTACGCTTCTCATTTTGAAAAAAGGCACAAGGAAGAAGTTACCTCATGATGTCTTTCGCTTGTATTTTAAGGAACAGAGTTGGGCAGTTGACAAAATTTAGGGAGCCAAAAGACTGATGGTCATATAGTATGTGTGTGTGTGTGTGTGTGAAAGTCATGTATTCTATGATCATAATAAAAGTTTTTGATTGAATGACAAGCATTTGTTGTTGTTGTTGTTGTTGTTGTTGTTGTTGTTGTTGTTACTTGTGAAGTTGTGTCTGACTCATCGCGACCACATGGACAACATTCCTCCAGGCCTTCCTGTCCTCTACCATCTTCTGGAGTCCATTTAATCTCACGCCTACTGCTTCAATGACTCCATCCAGCCACCTCATTCTCTGTCATCCCCTTTGTCTTCTTCCCTCAATTGTTCTATGATCATAATACACGTTTTTGACTTGAATGATAGGCATACATACTTTGTTTGCTCTCCATAAGAAGATTCTTTGCCCCACCAGAAAAAAAAAGCAAGATAAACTTTTATACCATATTAATTCTAAAGATTTCCAGGGCAGATGCCTCAAATTTTCTACTGACACTTCTTTCATTAACTAAGTCATTGTTCTTTCATTGAATCAGGCCATATTTGAGCTATACAATTCTGAACAGTCCCTGGAAGACAGAAGAGAAATTCAGAAAGTTTTAATTCTTGGCTGTCACCTAACAGTCGTGCATGACTCTCCCACAAAAGATGTGCTATACAAACATTAAGTATGTATTATGTAGAATATTAGGCAATTTGCTAGATAGCAGCAGGTTCCTAAAGGCTGGATTTAGTAAAACGTTCAGTTGTGTTAACTGCTGTCATTTGTGATTTTGACTTTGCTGCAGGGAATGTATGGGATTATCCCAAAGTACAACAGTTATCTCAGTGTAGGTAGAATATGATCATCCACAGCATACTCACATTTGTTTGATACACGAATACATGAAATATATAAGATTAAATAAAATACAACTATTGATGGGCAAATGCATCTGAATTTAATTTGGAAGGGAGCCATCATTTGGGAACATCTTTAGAGAACATTCCAGGAATAAAATATATATCTTTTTCTGGACTTCTCAATTAAATTTATAGCCTGAACTGCCCAGTTTAAAGCTTTCATCTACTGCCCATCCAAACCTCAAGTATTAATTGCTTGTCAGAAAGAACAAAATAGACACTCCAGATGAAGTTTTCAAAAACTCCAATAGGTATGGGCAAAGCACAGTGATCACGATCACCTTCAATAGAAAGCAGCTCTTAGGTTTGTTATTAGGGTTGTCTCAGTGGTGAAATCCAATTTTTTTTACTACCTGTTCTGTGGGCATGGCTTGATGGGTGTGGAGTGACTTGCTGGGCGTGGCAGGGAAAGGATACTGCAAAATCCCCATTCCCTCCCCACTCCTGGGGGAAGAATATTGCAAAATCTCCATTCCCATCCCACTCTGGGGCCACCAGAAGTCATATTTTCTGGTTCTCTGAACTGCTCAAAATTTCCACTACTGGTCATCCAGAACCTGTCAGAACCTGCTGGATTTCATCCCTGTATTGTCTGGTTTAATGTGGCATTGGTCACTTCTCAGTTTACCTACAGGTCTTTTCAGATTTTATCAGTTTCTGTTGGTTTTTAATCTACAGTGGTACCTAGGTACTCAACTGATTTGAAACTCAACAAATTTGATACTCAACACATTTTGATGTGATTTTTTCCCCCACACTCATTGTTTGTTTGGTACTATAAGATAAGCTAGGAGTTGTCGGTGGTGGCTGCCTTGTGACTCACTACATTATTCTTTATGGGGAAAAAATATTTGATACTCATCATTTGTTGGTACTGAGGGATCCTTGTGGTTCTCTCTAGCTTGCTTGTTTTGCAGCTGACAAAAAAGCCAACACAGTTCTAACAGGGAGATAGAATGAAGATCACGGGAAATATTAATACCACTTTATAATGCCTTGGTAAGGCCACACTTGGATTACTGCATCCAGTTTTGGTCGCCACGATGTAAAAAAGATGTTGAGAAAGAGTGCAGAGAAGAGCAACAAAGATGATTAGGGGACTGGAGGCTAAAACATAAAGAATGGTTTCTGGAATTGGGTATGTCTAGTTTAATGAAAAGAAGGACTAGAGGTGGCATGATAACAGTGTTCCTATATCTCAGGGGTTGCCACAAAGAAGAAGGGGTCAAGCTATTTCCAAAGCAGGAGAAAAATGGCAGGACAAGAAGCAATGGGTGGAAATTAATCAAGGAGAGAAGCAACCTAGAACTAAGGAGAAATTTCCTGACAGTTAGAACAATTAATCAGTGGAACAATTTGCCTCCAGAAGTTGTGAATGCTCCAACACTGGAAGTTTTTAAGAAGAGATTAGATAACCATTTATCTGAAATGGTATACGGTTTCCTGCCTAAGCAGGGGGCTGGACTAGCAGACCTACAAGGTTCCTTCAAACTCTGTTATTCTAAAACAGGGGTGTCAAACTTGTGGTGTCACATTGTCATCACATGACATATCGTGACTTTTTTCCCATCCGCTAAAATGGGGGTGGGCGTGGCCAGCATGTGACATATCCGGCCCTCAGGCTGCGAGTTTGACTCTCCTGTTCTAAAGCATTCTAAAGACTTGCTTGACTGTGTGGGGGAATCTCTTAGAGATTCTTTGGTTGAGGTGTTTACTGATGGCTCTTTTGCAGTTCCTTGATTGGGGTATTGTTTACTTGACTGTTAACTTGACTGAAGTTAACCTTGGAATTAATCTATGCTGTCAATCTATTTTTTGTACTCATTGCAGCTTCCAGAACCAATCAACGATGAGTACCAAGGTATCACTGTACTTCTTATCCTCAAACCTTTTTTTTTTTGATATTGTCAGCTTACTGTGAAAAGTAAAAAACAAAAAATATATCTGGATATAATAATATAGTAAACACACTTCTTGCACCCTAAATGCAAGCTGATTAGACTCAACACTAAATTCAGTGGAGATGTAATGACCTCAACTTGATGCTAATCTGAATGAGAACAAGGCCATTCATATAAAGGATATGAAATACTGAACATGAGGAAACTATTTTTCTAAATAAAGCCTACCTTACAGGGTTGTTGTTACGGAGAAAATAGGAGGAAGAAGACGTATTAGGTATGTTTGCTGCCTTGAGTTACTTATAAAAAAGTAAAGGTAAGATAAAATAAATATCAACTAATTTCCATCAGACTGAGAGAACTTGTCCCAGCAATGAATAAAAATGCTTTTCATCAGTGCAACCATTTGAAGATCCTTAGGTATAAATTTAAAATTATCTGGAGAAAAAAAAATCACATCATAAAATTTGCCAACAAGAATGTTGGAGAATAATACTTTTACCACTGCAAAGAAACTAGGCAGCTTCTGAGAGGAATAAATGCTTTCAATATGGGGTTTTAAAAGAAAATCACAACTGACAAGACTTCTTAAAATGAAAAATATGAACCGCATTCCTCCAAATTTATAAGCCATTTTATCTGTTTTGATTTAATGGCATTTTTTCTTCTTTCATTTGCAGTTCCCCAGTATTGTTATATAATATTTATGAATGTTGAACATCTTTAAACTTAGAATAACGTTTTTTTTTACTGCAGGCCATTTGGCATGCTTCAGCTGAAAAAAACACTGTAATTGTTTAATTCTTAATCCTTCTTCATAAAGGATGAAGAAACTTGGCATTCTGGGAATGAGAATTCTACAGATAAAGTTCAGTTCTGTCAATCATTGTCCTTCGACCTGACTTAACTCACAGGTATTTTACCAAGTTTAAGTGGGACACCACTAGATAAGAAACTTATTGATAATGACTAATCCTATAAAATCCTTATTTACTGACTGCCTCAGTTAGCGACTGTTCAAACTTGATCACGTGATCACCTGGCAACCAGAAGACATTTATGGCGGTCACAGCTTCCTGCAGTCACGTGATCACATGATTTGCAACTTTCACAGCTGGCTTCCAACAAGCAAAGTCAATTGGGGGAGCCAGCAGAAAATTGCGAGTCATGGTCATTTATTTTCTAAATTAATTGTAATGTATTTAAAGCTATTTTTTCATGGGGGTCCACATAATGTGACAAATAATATGACCATATCATTATGCGAAGGCTACAATTTACACAGTGTGGCATCCGACGTCGGAACACACATTTATAATGGTAGCACTTACTTGATGATCTCACCATGTCTGTACAATTCTTTCAGCAGCACCAGCAGCTTAAGTTGCTGCTGTCCTCTCTGCAAAAGTACCATGCTTTGGATTGTGTTATGAATCTGGAATGAATTGTATGTAGCTCTTTCTCTCTCACTCTCTTGTGCTCTCTCTCTCTCTCTCTCTTTTCTTTTTCTTTTTGAAAAAGACACAAGTTGATTAGAGAGCCTTTAAAAGGTAGAGAAAGCAATGCAAGTGTGTCTTTTTTGTCTTCTCCTCCTCCATTACCACTAACTGCAGGCTAATTTTCAAAGCTTCCACTACTCTTGCACTTCTTTCTAATCCTACATCAAAGTCTATTTCCAGCTCTGCTAAGTGATACTTTGTTTTAACCAGATATGAATCAAGCTTTTCAGTTGCTCTTGTTCTTTATTCTTGCCTGACCCATTTCTATTTGAGATTACAACTGAATTATCACCTCCGTGCTGACAACTTTGCTGTCATTTTTGTTTGCAAGTTTGTCGCTCTCTTTTTATTTCTTCTCTAAAATAATAATAGGATACTGATCCTGTCACCGATTTGTCCTCTTGGAGCATTAAAGCAATACTGCTATGTCTTCTACAAGGAAGATTCCTAGGCATTGCATTCTCATAAAGATAGCTCTTTTTTTTTGTGTGGATTTTGTAAGGATGAAAAGAAACAGATTGAAAATCTGCAGATTCTTCACAGAATCATTATATATGCCACCAGGAAAAGTCATTAGGCAACCATAGCACTTATTCAAATTGGAATTGAAGATTTTCAGAGCTACAAGTGGCTGGTGACTCCCAGCTCCTATATTTTTTAATGGGCATGCTGTATGCTACAGCAGGGGTCCCCAACCCCAGTCCATGGACTGGCACCAGTCTGCAGAATGCTAGAAATTGGGTTTCTGCAAAGAAGTGAAGGCCCATCTGTGGGATGCAGCAGCATGCAAAACCACACTTCCTTAAGTCTGCGGAAAAATCTCTCCCCATGGAACCAGTCCCCCAAAAGGTTGGGGGCCACTGTGTTACAGAATAATATGCTATTGATTATGTTGTATCATCAGAATATAAGGCACACGGCTTCTTTTTTGTAAAGAAACCTCAAGTTCAAATGAGATGTGTACTGTTGGGCAGGAATGATCTGATGTCATGAAATATTGAAGACAATAAGGCAGCTGAGTAGAGAAACCAACAGGCAAATCTTATAAGAATTAATAGTCCATATTGATTTGAACAAAGAAGTCCCACTTACATGTGTGATATAATCCAGAAAAATTATCTTGTAGAAGGAACTTCTGAAGACCAAGGGGCACCTAAGCAAGTTCTTCCTTGTCCATCCTTATCAGAGTAAAACATGAAACCTGAAATGCTGACATTTTTACTGGAGTCTTAGAGTAATAAAGCAAAGTTGAATGAATAATGATGCTCTCAAAGAAAGACTGGAAGGTAGAGGAGATTTTTCACCGTCATGAACCCCCACCCCATGAAGCATAAATATACACACACATAAACACACACACACCTTACTTTTTAAAGAGGAGTCCTCTTCTTTCCTGATTGGACCATTAACTCCAAAGACTAACATGACCTAATTGTATTAATATGTACAGATCAAAGCAAATATTAGGATTGAATGAAATGGATACAATCTTAATTAAGCTTCATCTGGGTGATTAGGATTGCTACAGAAATCCAGACCCGTTCTCGAGTCTCTGATCCCTCAACATTTGTAAAAAAATTCACACAATATACATGGAAACCTAGCTTATAAGCAAAGATAAATGGGTTGCAAACTATACATAATAATCAGGGGTTAACCCTATAAGAACTCATTTATTCATGTCCTAATAAGTCTTACCCAAACTTATATTTCATTATTTATATTACTAAGGGGACAACTACTGTTTTTATAAATTGCATGCTTCCGAATTCTATTTTAGCCTATGCATCCAAACATACTATATGACTTGAATAATTTAAACAAGTGCAATTGCACTAATATCTACCCAAAAATAATTCATATTTAGTTCAATGGATTTTAGTTCCAGGTGAATGTTGCCTGTAAGAATACAGCACCAATGCAACATCATTAATCAAAGTTATTGGAAAATAGTTGCATAAATAGTTGCATAAATAATATATATATATATAAAAATTATATATATATATATAATTTTTACTTAACTAAAATACTCTCTCATGTCCCATCTAGTTAAAATCCACAACTTTCTTTTACAGAAAGAAGAATATTTGCTCAGCAATCTCTTTACCCCACCCCAGTCATTTACTTTTCAATTCTTTAGGAATTTGAATACGGGATTATCAATATACAAAAGAATCAAAGGCACAGTGGTAAATCTTAAAGAAAAGAAGAAGAACTACCATTTCTTAACCAAAGTATACTACTTAAAAGAGCTCATAGAGTTCATATTTTATTATTTATTAATAAAATAAAGACTAATTTTGGAAGTAAAAGAAAATGTAATACTTCCCTCCCCAGAATAGGAAAAAAATGTCCTTGATTGCAATGGAATGCTTCCAGTTATAGAGCTGGCATATTTTGATATAAATTAAACATCTGAAAATGGTGTTGTGTTGAAAGGCTTCTGCCTTATTTCATGCCAGCCCATCAACTTGATACCTTTTACTTTCTAACTTCTTAGAAATCTTTCTCATAATACAGCATCTTAATCCAATGAACCTGGGCTTCAGGCATATAACGTACAGGTAGTCCTCAATTTAGGAGCACAACTGAGTCCAAAATTTCTGTAGTTAAATGAAACATTTGTTAAGTGAGCTTTGCCCGGTTTTACTTTTACTGACTTTTCTTGCTACAGTTGTTAAGTGAATAACTGTAATTGATAAATTAGTAACTCTGTTAGTTAAATGAATCTGGATTCCCAAATTGAATTTGCTTGTCAGAAGATTGCAAAAGTGACGGCATGACCTTGGGACACAGCAATGGTCATAAATATGAGTTAGTTGCCAAGGGTCTGAACTTTAATCATATCATCATGGGGATGCTGCATAGGTCATAACAGTGAAAAACGGTCATAAGTCACTTTTTTGGTGCCGTTGTAACTTTGAATGGTCACTAAATGAATTATTGTAAGTCAAGGGCTACCTGTATGTGTTCTTCCATTGATGTGATCCTTTACTGAATCCCCCTTGCTATGAAAATTTTATTCCTTTGCACACAGATTTTTCTTAATATTGTTTCCTCCTCTTTTGGGGCATTCCATTTACTGTATATTCCATGTTAAACATTTCTAATCCATAGTCGAAGCAAAAGTTTAGGAAAGTCAACACCTGTAGCATCCAGTACTATCATCTCTTTAAGATGAGGTCTTTCTCTGTTGTAATTTCTTTTTTTTTTTTTTTGCATAGTCTCCTCTGTGGCCCCCGTTTGTACCTTTTCCAGTTCTCCTTTAAAATTTTCCAAAACTTCCCTTGCCTTTGAATAGAATTCAGTTGAAATCTCTGCTATTTAAAAGTAAAAATTCAACCTACTAATTTAGCCCAGTGAAATCAATTATTTTTCTGTTTTCCTTTCAATAAAAAAAGAGTATTTTTTTCTCTTATGTAAAAGTCTGATAGGGATGTGTTTCAGGAGAATTATATCTGCATTATCGATCTTCAATTCTATATTGAAATGTTGTTGCAGAATCTGATCTTTTGTCTTTTTTAAATTATCTACAGTCTTTAGTAATAAATAAATAAATGACATTCCCATGGAAGATTTGAGTCAGTTGCCTAATTTGCTTATAGCTTATCCAATGCAGCTTCATAGAAAAATTAATAATATTCTCCTTCATTCATTTTAAGATTCTTACAGGTTATGTAAGAAACTTTCTTATAGGTTATGCTTATGCACTACAGCATTTACTTTTATGTTTTATTTTGAAATTTTCCTGTAGTGAAGAGATTAATTCCAAGAGCACTGGTTATTAATTGTTTTTAAATCAGATATTGAATCTGGACTTTGATTTTCCAATCTGTTATTATTTGAGGAATGAAACAGATTTTACTTCTCAGTCAGATTGCTATCTTTTATTTTTTAATTAACCCAGTTAAGAAGATGTCTCCTAGCTTGTTAAATAAATCATGGAAGTTAGAATATTTTTAGAAGTGTTAATACAAGTTTGCTGTCAGATACTGTAAAACATTCATTGATATGTGTCAGATTGTAATGCTGATTACTACAACTTGTAAGCTGTCATATCACATCATATGTTGTATAATAGATTTTGCAGAATGTTGGTTGCTCTCAAAAATAAACAAACACATGTTGGATGTCTAATGATAAATCATTCAAAAATTATCTGACTAATATCTATTAACACATTCACAGATTTTAGAAAGCAAATTAATTTTCATCACTTGTGAAGTGGTGCTTTGAGCTTTTAAAGTTGGATATAATCATAACCATTTAATAAATTGGTTTTTACTGGGAAATGCTGTGCAAAAAAAAGTGAATTATGCTTCCTCTTTGGAAGTTTACGAGATACTGCTCAGAAATGTATTGAATTTCTTTTAGTAGCAGTATAATAATGGACTATCATGATTGAGCTAACAAAAATTCCCAAGCCCTGAATAAAGCACATCTGTAGGACTTATGATGTTTTAGAAATATGATATGTTTGAGCATCTCAAAACACAGTCTGAAATGGTATAAAGTTTTCTATAAAGATCTCCAAGGTCCCTTCCAACTAATTTCCTTACCGCTTTTGTCCTAAGGCTTGAACTTTTGAAACATAATCAACCAAAATTGTAACATGTAATGTACCGTTCTGTACTAGGATTGCAATTCATTACAGCTCTTCCAAAACCTTCAGATTCTTGAAAAATGCAAGCCATCAAAAATAAGTAAACTGTTATTGAGATATGATACAGTTAATGCTCATCAGCTGTGGCTAGGGGGACCTTTGCAAAGGTTCATCTGGTGCACCAATTGCGACCCTACTTGGATCGGGAGGCTCTCCTCACAGTCACTCATGCCCTTGTCACCTCACAGTTAGATTATTGCAACGCACTGTACATGGGGCTACCCTTGAAAAGTGTTCGGAGACTACAGTTGGTCCAGAATGCAGCTGTGCGAGCTGTCGTGGGTGCACCTAGGTACACCAACATTACACCAATTCTCCATGAGCTGCACTGGCTCCCTATTGGTCTCCGGTCACAATTCAGGGTATTGGTTATTACCTTTAAAGCCCTACATCGCTCAGGGCCAGGTTATCTTCGAGACCGCCTTCTACCGGATAGCTCCCAGTGACCGGTAAGATCCCACAGAGTTGGTGTCCTCCAGGTCCCATTTATTATTTATTAATTAAATTTATATCAGCTAAATAATGCCGGCTGGCGGGCCCGCATGGGAGGGCCTTCTCTGTGGCTGCCCCAGCTCTCTGGAATCAGTTACCTCCTGAGATCAGGACCATCCCCACCCTATTGGCCTTCCGAAAAGCCGTGAAGGCCTGGCTTTTCCGGCAGGACTGAGACCGTTGATCTCGCTGTTGCGTTCTGGAGAGATCCAGCCATGAATGGTGTGAATGGGTTTTAATTGTTTTTAATGTTTTAATTTTTAATGTTTTTATATATGGTTTTTAAATGCATTGTAAGGCGCCTTGAGTCTTTGGAGAAAGGCGGCATACAAGTTGAATAAATAAATAAATAAATAAATAAATAAATAAATAAATGCAAATGAAAAATTATCACTTCATGATAAATGAATGCAAAGTATCAAAGAAATAATCAGAAGGGACAACAGAAAAAGCTATTAATCATTAAAACTTACTCCATGCTATAATTTAAAGGAAAATTGAATAACATGTTTTACAGAGGGTAAAACACTTACAAATTAAAAGTTTGAAAATTTCTTACTCCTATTCCCAGTCTTGTCTTAAATTGAAGATTATTCTAAAAGTCTGTTTGATTTGCAAAAACAATCCAACAATAAGCCCAATGAGACATACAGAAGTACAGACATGCAAGTGGTGTTAAAACAAAACAAATGTGATGCGCTCACATTTACAAGATTTTAGTGTAGATATTTTATGTTATAAGATTTTTGAGATACCAATAGCAATAACGAACTTGGTTTTAAAAAAAATACATTGATTAGGAATGTCCAGTGATTATTTTTCTTATAGCAAAAAGATTTTTCTATAATGTTCAGTTTCCTACTGCCAGGATGGCCTGACAACCATCTCTAGATGGTAGAATGACATTGCCTTTTGTTAACATCCCATATATCATCAAAACCTCAGGTCACGTTTTTCAGCTTTACAATTATTCATGTTATATAGCCTTCAGCTCTCCTGTACATTTTGAATAATGCGTTTCAATCCATTGCATATTAAGCCAATTAGTTCATAGGCTACTTCACAAAGGCAAGACTTCCAGTGAGCCAGTGCTTACCAGTTATACCACAAACCTTGTAATGACACAAGGGGTATAGAGCTTGTCTTGTAAATTGACGGCTGCAAAAAATGAAACCTGGCACAAACATATTTTTTTAAAGAAAAATCTTATTTTTCTTTCTCTGAATTTCCTACTTTTCCTTCTGCTTTTTTTGTTTTTGATTTTGTTATTGCTGTTCTTAACATGTCCAGTGAACCACTGTTTCATCATTTTTTAAGTTACCTGATATCAGTGGTGAAATCCAATTTTCTTTTTTACTACCGGTTCTGTGGGCGTGGCATGGTGGGCATGGCAGGGGAAGGATACTGCAAAATCTCTATTTCCACCCCACTCCTAGGGGAAGGTTATTGCAAAATCTCCATTCCCACCCCACTCTGGGGCCAGCCAGAGGTGGTATTTGCCGGTTCTCCAAACTACTCAAAATTTCTGCTACCAGTTCTCCAAACTGCTCAAAATTTCCGCTACCGGTTCTCCAGAACCTGTCAGAAGCTGCTGGATTTCACCCCTGCCTGATATAAAGGGTTTCATTCCCAGATCTCAGGTAGCCAATAGGTTATCTGTCTTCTAGGGAAATAAAGGTGAAATCCTTTTATTTTAGGCTACAAAAGTTATGAAGTGATGATGTATGGAGCAAAGTAAGAATCTCTCAAGGAAAGAAAATTTCTATTCTTATTTTCAGGGCCAGCATTCACTATTTTTTTTTTATTTCTTCCTTTTCTTCATATCCCATACTTTCTTCTCCATCATGCACATTACACAAATATTCTCAGTGCCACCAATCTTTCCAGCCTCCTGCATATGACTAGAGCAGCCTTCATAATCAGAAATATGTAATGTCTCCTTCCACACTTACTTTTACGTACATCCTGAAATATGGTTTCAATTGGGAAACTACCAATTTTATTTACCAAAATTGGGGGTGGTGGTGGAAATATAACTATAACTCATGAATGAAGGTAAATATATGTGTTCCAGGATAATGTTGCAGGATCCAATCTCGGTTAATCACTGGGACCAGAGGTTTAGTCTTCTGAGCTTTTGGACTTGTGCCAGAGCCCATCTTCTGGGAACTTTTCTCTACCAAAATGTGTATTTTGGGCTATTATATGTGTAGTGTTTATATGGTGCCTGATTGTGTGTGGCTTTTTATTTGTTGATTGGGGTCTTGAACATAGTTGATGGCTGACTCGGCAGCCATCATGGAAACAACAGCCAATGACTTAATAGCTGGCTATCAACACCCCAATCAACAAATAAAAAGCCACACAAAACCATATACCATATAAACAGTATGCATAGATAGCCCAAAGCACACATTTTGGTACAGAGAAGTTCTCTGAGAATGGACTCCAGCACAAGTTTGAAAGCTCAAAATACCAAACCTCTGGTCCCAGTGACTGCTCCAGTTTGGATCTCATAACTATAACTATTTTCTTGCCTTAAATTTGTTTTTCATAAATTGTTTTTAAAATGTTGCAGCTTGCCAGACACTGGCAGGCTGTAAAGACCTTTAGGCAATCTCTGTCCTAGCACTCTTAAACTGACTCTTAAGATAACAGTAATGGGCCATCTTTTCTTTCCCTTTTGACCTGGTACTTCATGCTTGTAAATCCCCCCCATTCTCTTACAAGTTTTTCCTCAATTCAAACATTGTAGGCCAGCACATTACATTTAAAAAAAGAGAGAGACAGAGAGAGAGAGGAAACATTCAGGCTTGGTAATCAAGAATTGCTACATCACTTTGCAGACTGATATTTCTGCTCAGAATGGATTTTCAGGGAAGACACTCAAGTGATTGTTCATCCGTTTTCTTGTAACTCCCATGAAAGTTGTAGCACCTACTTGAGCCACAGTGGTGCATGGTTAGAATCAGTGGTGAAATGCAAACTTTTTTGCTACCAGTTCTGTGGGCATGGCTTGGTGGGCGTGGCTTGGTGGGGCGTCATGTGACTGGGTGGACCTGGCCGACTCTTTTTTTTTTTTACTTTTTAAAACATTTTTACTACCTATTCGCCTGAACCAGTAGTAAAAAATGCTTTTAAAAAGTTTTTAAAAGGTTCCAAATATCACGCAGCACAACTGATAAACAATTGACAATCAGCTGATTGTCAATTGTCACGTGGCACAGCTGATTGTCAATCAGCTGTGCCACGCAATCATCAGAATCTTTTTTCTACTTTTTTAAAGCATTTTTTCACTACCGGTTTGGGTGAATAGGTAATAAAAAAAATGCTTTAAAAAAGTTTTTAAAAGGTTCCGACGATTGTGCGGCACAGCTGTGATCATCAGAATCTTTTTTTCTTTAACTTTTTAAAGCATTTTTTTACTACTGGTTCAGGCGAAATGGTAGTATTTCACCCCCAGTTAGAATTCAGTATTGCAAGCTGACACTACTCACTGCCAGGAGTTCGATCCTGACCGGCTCAAGGTTGACTCTACCTTCCATCCTTCTGAGATCAGTAAAATAAAGATCCAGATTATTGGGAGCAATATGCTGCCTCTGTAAGCTGCTTATAGAGTGTTGTAAAGCATTATGAAGCGGTGTATAAGTTTAAGTGCTATTTAGAATAACTTTATTGTCACTTTAAATGTACACTAATCAGCATACATTAAAATGAAATTTCATTGCATGCAGCTCTCAAAGGATCACCACCTCCAACATACACTATATAAACATGACATTATGCATAAATTATGCAAAAATTATGCATAGGTACGCATACCCACATATATTATATAACACAGAGAAACAACACAGTCTAGTTCGGATGTATACGTGTACATGGCAAGAAAAACGAATCTTGCGAGTTTAGCAGATGGATGGCATAGGGAACAAAGCTGTTACAGAATCTGGTAGTCCTGCTAGAAATACTTCGAAACCTTCTTTCAGAGAGGAGCAACAGAATCAGACCGTGAAGTGGGTGTGTGGGGTCTTTAACAATTATTTGAGCTCTAAGCACATAGTGCTTATAAGCAGTATCCTGAATGACAGGAAGGGAGTTTCCTATAATCTTCTCAGCTGTCCTTACCAATTTCTGTATGGACTTTCTATCTGAAGCACTGCTACCACCAAACCAAACAGTAATGCAATTTGTTAAAATGCTCTCAATTGTGCCTCTGTAAAAAGGCCAGGACAGAAGGAGAAAGATGTGGTCTCCTCATCCGACACAGGAAATGCAGACGCTGGTTTGCACGCTTCACTAAAGATTATGTGCGGAGAGACCAGTTCAGACTGTTAGTTATCTGCACCCGCAGATACTTAATACTGTTGACCACCTCTACAGCTGCATCCTTGATATTGAGTGGAGTATGACTACACCGGCTCTTATTGCTATTATTTTGCAGAACGTTGATTTTATGACTAACAGCTGATAAGTTTTTGTACATATCAAACTAGCAGCATATTTGAGCATTCTAAAGAATATTAAAAGTAAAATAATGAGTGCTCATTTTTATACCTCTGTTTATAATAGAAAGAAAAGTTCTTTTAATCACGGATTTTTTTAAAAAACCAGGTTATGTATTTTGTTGGCTTAGTTGATATATTGCTCTTTACCGATGCTCTTGGAATAATTTAGAACAATGTAATAATACCGCAGCATTAAAATGAAGAAACATAAATAAAGCAATAATGGGGCTGACAACAAGCACAAACAAATGGGGCTCTTCAACTTCTTCTGTTCACATTTGCTGTCTCTTTCTCATTTCCCCTTTAATGTAGCGCATCAATGGCATCTACAGAGACGCGTCTCAAAATAGGGATCGATATCACACACTTGTGCAAAAGGCCAAGGCTTGGATTGTGACATTGCATCTGTCATCTTGCCTATTTTGACGCCGCCCTGATCCTGCTGTCCATAATTATCCATGAGGGTAGCAAAGAGGGCAAGAGAGAAAACATACTTCATAACATTGTGACAGTCTCACCACATAGTTGTGTGAAATACTGAAACCCAATTACAAAAGGGAGAGGCTTGCTTTGTGATCTCGACATGAATTTCATTGTTTTGGCATTACCGAGATTCAGAAAAGACACATGTAGTATCATAATTATATATTATAAAGCTGGCTATACAGTGATGTAAGGGAAGTTGCAGAAAGATATAACTCTCACAGTTTGGACACCTGGAAGTCTCTCAAAAGCTACCTGTATTCCAGAATTCAACTGGTTTAATTTGATCAGAGGCAAACAGTAATTATTTTCTCAAGTCTGAGTTTCAATTTAACCTACGTTTCAAAATTTATCAATTATACATGTTGTCCTCGACTTACAATTGGTTTAGCGACCGATCAAAGTTACAATGGCTCTGAAGAAAGGGATTTCTGTTCTTTTTTTTTTTCACACTTATGACCATTGCAGCATCCCCATGATGAAGTGATCAAAATTCAGATGCTTGGCAATTGACTCACATTTATGACAGTTGCAGTGTCCCGGAGTAATGCGATCACTTTTTGTGACCTTCTGACAAGCAAAGTCAATGGAAAAGCCAGATTCATTTAATGAACAGTTGTTACTAACTGAACAAGGGGAGTGATTCACTTAACTGTGGCAAGAAAAATCGTAAAATGGGATAAAACTCACTTAGCAAATGTCTCATTTAAGTCACAGAAATTTTGGGCTCAACTGTGGTCATAAATCAAGGATTACCTGTACTCTGAAGAATTGATGGGCAAGAAACACCTGAATTCTGGAAAAACTTTCCAGCACACTATCTCAGTACATCTGGACATATGAGAGAAGAAAGTGTACCATTTCATCTTTGTTAATGAATGTTCTTCTTTGGTGGTACCAATAGTACAAAGAGAAGATCTCAGTTGGAAGCTAATGAAACAATGTAGTTTTATTATTGAAAATCAAGCTATTCAGTATAGCATTCTGTTTCCTCTCAATCATTCCGTCTTTTCTTTTCCAAACAACTTATTCTACAAACATGTAAATGACGCTTCTCCTTTTACATTGTGCAAGCTCTGTGACTCTTACCGAGAGATCAAGATGAATTTTGTGACTTTGTTAATGAGATGTTCTTCTTAAGAGTTTCTCAACGTATCCTTGGGCTAAAAGAAAAAAGGAAAGAAAGACAAAGACACCATGTTTATGGAGCTTCGTAGAAATGGTTAGTAAAATGGAAATGAGTACCCAGTTAAAACTGCCAATTTATTCTGAAATCCAAATTTAATTCTCTTTGCTCTTTTTTTCCTTTCTCCGTTACATTGTTGTTATTAGATTTGATGCTATATCTAAAAAAAAAAAACACTTTTAGAAAAACCTAGACTATTTTTTACCATGAGTCAAGAGTGTTTAATTTGTAGAAGAGAATAGATGAAAACAAAGGTCAATCCTTTGTTGAGGTCCTGAGAGCAGCTTAGAAGTCTTTTTTATATTGAGTGCATTTTCCCACCTACTTACATCTCTCAAGGATATCTCTCTCAGAAGTTCAAAAGATCTGAGATTGTTTTAAAGTCCAAGAGAAATATTAAACTTGATTCACTTCATGTATACAAACCCATTGTTTAAAATTTATCTGATTATATAATTTGTTTTGTAATATATTTTATTACCTGAAGCTAATAGAAAAAAATGCATATATCAAGGGTTATGTAAAGAAAAGAAATGTATTATCCCATATTCAAATACTGCTAGATCATACATATTAGAAATCAATTGCTTTTATCTATGATAGCTATTAGCAACTGATTCAAGTCAAGGATAGTCTAGTCTTTTGAATGTTGTATAATGATTATTATGAGTAATCTCCATCAAAAAAAAAATCTGCATCTTGATATTTTGATACCAAGGTATTTATCATACAAAGCACAATCAGAATAGAGTTGGAAGGGACCTTGGAGGTCTTCTAGTCCAACCCCCTGCTCAAGCAGGAAGACCCTAAACTAGTGGTGGGATTCAAGTAATTTAACAACCGGTTCTCTGCCTTAATGATTCCTTCCAACAACCAGTTTGCCAAACTGCTCAGAAAGTTAACAACCGGTTCTCCCGAAGTGGTGCAAACTGGTTGAATCCCACCACTGCCCTAAACCCATGATGGCGAACCTATGGCATACATGTCCAAAGTAGCATACAAAGCCATTTTGCCCAGCACGTGCGGCCTTGCCTGTTTGTCTTCCAGGTTTCTGGGGTGCATGCACATGCAATGATCAGCTGTCCTTTGTGCACAAGGCAGTGCCGAAAGCTGGCATGCATATGTACTCTGGCCAGCTGATTGTTGGGTGTGCATGCGTGCCAGAACTCGGAAGTTTGGCTTTTCAGGAGCGAAATCCCTTCGTGCGTGCAGCAGTGCTGAAAAACGGCCTGCACATGTGCGCCAGCCAGCTGATCATTGGACATGCATTTGCACTAGAATCCAGATATTCAGCTTTTCTGGAGTGCAGCTCCAACGAGGGTGTGTGTGCGCATGCAACATTTCCATACGACCTTTTCGGTTTGCCATCACTGCCCTAAACCATTTCAGACAAGTGGCTGTCCAGTCTCTTCTTAAAAACCTCCAATGATGAAGCACCCACAACTTCTGAAGGCAAGCTGTTCCACTGTTTAATTGTTCTCATTGTTACGAAGTTTTTCCTTAATTCTTTTTCTCCTTGGTTAACTTTCATCCATGTTTTTTGTCCTGCTCTCTGGTGCTTTGGAAAATACATTGACCTCCTCTTTGTGGTAGTCCCTGAAGCACTGGAATACTGCTATCATGTCACTCCTAGTCCTACTTTTGGGTAGACTAGGCTACCCAAATTCTGCAACCATTCTTCAAAGTCCTTGCAGATATAGAATTAGAAAAATCAAGGTTTCTAGAATTTCTGTAGATCCCTACTGGATCCCGCTCACATTCAAACTTGATCTTTCTTTTGCCAATTTATTCTCCACTCACACCTTTTTTAAAAAAATTCTATTCACTGTCAGAGAGTTATTGTTGATGAAGAGACAGATAAACAGAGGAAGTCCTGACCATCTTTATATAATCTTTTTCCTCCCAGTATTGGTTGGCTTAAAAAGAAAGTAAATGCTACTATGTCCTGTTCAAATAGGTTAATACTTATTATTATTAAATAAGGGCACATTCAAAAGTCATTTTTAAAATATATGCCAATTGTTGTCAAATGATCCTGTTCGGAGAAGCATGATACTAAGAGTTATGGTATCTCCGAATTAACATTAGATACTAAAGAACAGCATATGAGAAAATAATTAAATGAAAACAATATGTATATTTGTACAGAACAAAGGTCTTCACATTAAGAAGGATTAATAAAATGACTAATATAGCAATAGCACTTAGACTTATATACTGCTTCATAGTGCTTTACAGCTCTCTCTAAGCGGTTTACAGAGTCAGCATCTTGCCCCCAACAATCTGGGTTCCCATTTTACCCACCTCGGAAGGGTGGAAGGCTGAGTCAACTTTGAGCCGCTGAGATTTGAACTGCTGAACTACAGCTAGCAGTCAGCTGAAGTAGTCTGCAGTACTGCACTCTAACCACTGCGCCATCTCGGCTGTAGATCCTCTAGATCCAGAGTCCTCAACTCCTGGGCCATTGTTGGGAATGGGGCTGCCAAAGCAACGGGTGAGCACACAAAGCTTCCTTTGCCCTTGCACAGGATTTAGGCTGCATGCACAAAACTATTCCTCCTCCTGCTGCCAAAACCACTGAAGCCACCACTGGTCTGTGGAACCAAAAAGGTTGGAGACCCCTGATTTATATTGAATTTGCATTTAAAATCTTACAAATTATAATGTATCTAGAGTATAATTTGGGGACTGGGACTTTAAAACTTTGTTTATTGCCCCTCCAACTATGATAAATTCCACTGACATGGTGTAAGCATTGAAAATAAGTTCAGAAGTGTCTGTATTTGAATCATATGGCTTCAGTGATACTAAATACAGATGTCCCAATCTAACAATTATTTTAAACCAATCTTTTTTTAGTTTTAGTTTTTTAAAAAACTATCAGGTTTTAAATTCTACTATAAAAATTGCAACTTCTATTGCACACACCAGTGGTGGGTTGCTCTCGGTTCGGCCCAGTTCACTATTACATCACCGAACCGGTTCTCTTTCTTCGGGAGCTGGGCCCTCCCGCCTGCCCCCACGTTATTCCGACCTTATATTTCTTCTTTTTTTGCCCAGCTGAAAGGTGCAGCAGAGCAGATTGCCTCACCTCATCTGGGCAGATTAGTAATGCGTTTGCACAAAGCGCAAGTTTTGCGCTTGTGCAAAGTGCGCAACCGAAGAGGCAATCGCATGCGAAGTGCACGCACAAAAAGAACCGGTAATAAAGCCGGTTAGAACCCACCCCTGGCACACACGTGCATAAATGTGCATGTATATACACACACATACATATTTGTGAGTTTCTGTATGTATAACTGATTTATGGAACTCCAGGTTATTGCAGAGCCTTCCCCAACACACTATTTGTGAAAATATATGGATCTTCAATGAGTCCAGGTGAGAACAGAAAAAAAGTAGGTTCTGGTGGAAGGAAAAAGCCAATCACACTTGGAAAAAAACTATTGTGCTTTTTTTTCTTTCTAATGAAGGTCAAGTATATAAAATGAGAATATCTAATTAGTCATGAACATAAATAATTTGACAGCTTGGATTTGATAGCCATCACCATAGCAAAACATAAACATCTTTCAATTTTCTAAAGAGATCTCAGCAGGAATTTAAGGTAGCAAGAATGCTTTGGCTTCTATGGGGATGTGAAAATATCCCTGGATTTTATCCAATGATTTAAGAACAAAGTTAGTCCAATTTCTTGGTGTATCTAGCACTTCTCTATGATATATTATTGGCTCTCCTTAATGTAAAATGGGACTTATTTTTTCCCATTCAGTAACACCTTTAGATATTTTCTTTAAGCTGTCTCCCTTTCCATCACATTTGAAAGGCTTTAGGATAAATAATTGAGGCTTATCAGTACAAAAAAAGAGGCTGGAATGCAATGAGTCCTCTAAATAGTTAGCTGATAATCTTCTAGCAGAGCTGATACTTCATGTATTCTATAAAGAGAATAGGCCCATTTCTCTTGTTTTGGTTTTGAGATTTCTTCACATTTAAATCGAAATAACAGTAACAGAGTTGGAAGGGACCTTGGAGGTCATCTAGTCCAACCCCTCTGCTCACGCAGGAGACCTATATGAAGGATTCGAACCACCGACATTTCTGATCGGCAAACTCAGCATCTTAGCCCCTGAGCCACTTAGGGAGCCGCCAGATCAGCAATGAAATCCGGCCA
The DNA here is from genome assembly GCA_022577455.1 of Arizona elegans. Lineage (NCBI taxonomy): Eukaryota > Metazoa > Chordata > Lepidosauria > Squamata > Colubridae > Arizona > Arizona elegans. The sequence goes on from JAKOOJ010000002.1 coordinate 116,212,741, forward strand.
GATCTATCTGGCTCATGTGAACTGGTAGCGCCGGTGGTGGGAGGCTCCACCCACCTGCTGGGATGTCGGGTGGGAGGAGCCTCCTGACATCCCGATGGTACGTCCTGTTTTTAACCCTCTGCGCATGCGTAGAAGGCTCTGAGCATGTGTAGAAGAGGCACTACCAGAACCGGTAGTGAAGGTAACTGCATTTCACCACTGATTTAAATGGGAATTCTCAGGAATGAAATTTTGAATACATGACTTTGTCCTGAAGGAGTCATATTAGACTCCATTAAAACAGATAAAGAGATGTTGATGTATTTTCCCTGTTCTTCCAGCTGAGATATTCTACAGGTAATCCTCACTTACAACAGTTCATTAAATGACTGTTTGAAGTTACAACAGCATTGAAAAAAGTGACTTATGACCATTGTTCACACTTGCAACCATTGCAACATCCTCATGGTCTTGCAGTCAAAATTCAACTAATTCATATTTAGGATGGTTGCAGTGTCCTGGGGTCATGTGAGCACCTTTTGCAACCTTCTGATAAGTAAAGTCAATGGAGAAGCCAGCTTCAGTTAACAGCTGTGTTACTAACTTAACAACAAGGGGTGAAATGCTCCCGGTTCGGACTGGATCACCCGATCCGGTAGCAATGGAGGTGGGTGGTTCAGAGAACCGGTAGCAAAAATCCGTACCCCACCCCCATGCCCAGCTGAGCCGCACAATCTTCAGAGGTTTTTTTTTTACTTTTAAAAGCATTTTTTCTACAACCTCTTTAAAAGTAAAAAAAAAAAGCCTCTGATGATTGCGCGGTTCAGCTGGGATCGTCAAAGACATTTAAAAGAAAAAAACGCTTTTTTTCTTTTAAATGCCTCTGACAATCCAAGCTGAGTTGCCTGATCAGCAGAGGCTTTTTAAAAAACCTCTAATGATCAGGAAACTCAGCTGGGATCATCAGAGCCTTTTGAAAGCATTTTTTTACAACCTCTTTGCTGAAGAGGTTGTAGAAAAAATGCTTTTAAAAGTAAAAAAAAAAAAATTGGCCATGCCCACCCAGTCACATTACCCCCCCACACACCAAGCCACACCCACAGAATCAGTAGTAACAAATTTTAGATTTCACCACTGTAACAACTGCAACGATTCACTCAACAACTGTGGCAAGAAAGGTTGTAAAATGGAGCAAAACTCACTTAACAAATGTCTCACTTAGCAACATACACAATTGTCCTCAATTGTGGTCGTAAATCGAGGACTACCTGTATTCTTGGGGACATCCAATCTGGTATTTATAAAGTAAACAATTGTTTTAATACTCTTTATATTCCCTTCCCTCTCTCTGAAGACCAACATATATCTTTCCCAGTTTCTGAAATCATTGCCTGAGGGGGCGGGTAAGATGTGTGGCAAAATTTTCTGAGGTGTCATCATTCTAAACAATACATTGAACACTCTTTCTTTGATAACAAGACACAAGATAATCACTTGCTTCTGGTTCTAGTAATATCAATCAAACAAGATAATAAAACCGCAAGAAGTATCTAAGTATGCTGGTGCCCAGTTGACTATACTACCGTCTTGATATAATCTCTTTTTAGCAGGTTATTGATAGTATACCCTGAGCAGTGGAAGAAATGATGATGATTCATTTTTAAAAAGCGAGGAACAATTTCCCAAAGATTCTTATTACTCCTTCTGCAATTCAAGGCTCTGAATCAGAAGCAGAATTTTTTAAAAAAAATACTTTTTTTTTCTCCAGGTTTTTTTTTTTTTAAAAAAACTATCCTTATTTTATAATACTACCATAGTCTCCTCAACTTCAACCACCCAACAGCTGTTTTTATCTTTTATTCTGGAATTACAGAGAATTATATACTATAATTAAAGATAAAACATTCTCAAGACTATCAAAACTTTCCAAATAAAGCCACAATGTGGTATTAGTAGGGTTGCCTCTTCCTACTATAACCAGATCATGAAAGTTGCTTAAATGTTGACATGTTTGTTTAATTGTGGAGCTAATTTGTGCCGCTTGAAAATACTTACTTAAAAATACAAATCTGCCCTAGGTAGACTTGATGTGAATCTATGACCCATAGTATATTTTTTGTTTCACTAGTAGCTAATCATTTTTTTCAATAAACTCAAAGAAACGTATAATGTAATTCCAAATACATCTCCCATCGTTCAAATCAGGACTTGTTTAGCTTTAACTTTTGCATTGACATATTATGCAGATTATGCAGATTCAGGCCCTGGCTAATAATAGATAAAATGAGTTCAAAAGTAGAGTTTATTATGTGATCTATTTCCTATTCCTTTTCTAAAGAAGTATAAAATCAAAGTATATTTCAAAAGACCACATAGGTTCCAACGGCTTCTCGTAGGAATATGTTTTATCTCAGTTGACCAAAAAAACACCACAAATTAAATTCTGTAACAATGAAGCAGAAAAATAACATAGAGACTGTGGGGGAGATAGAATGTCTTACATTATTATTCAGAATTATATAGCAATTGGAACAAAATGCTTAATGAGAAAAACTGATAGCTGTGTAAGTCATGTATATATTACGCTTTAAAGTAATTAACGATATATGTATTTTCAGCCAGGTGGAAAGGAATTTTTAAAAACCCATGTCTGCAGAAATGGCAGAAGGTAGGTTGGGATCTATTAATACTTTCCTGGAAGATTTGCAGTAAATTGGCAATAATAATTAGGATAAAAAGAGGGCTTGCTCCTCTCCTGAATTACACTATAAAAATGAAGAAAGCTTGAAAAGAACTGTATCCTCTGTTCTGATGCTTAGTATGTTTTAATTCTAAATGTATGTCAAGTTGCACCAGACTGAACTGAGTAGATGGACATCAAGAGCATGAAACAAAGAGATGGAGCTTTTACATTGAGCTGCATTGGTAAATACAAACACAAACAGACATACACACACACACCACAATCCTTGTGAGAAATATCCAGGAGAGTGATTTTTAAATCTTGACTGTTTGGAAAATAAATTGTATAACTTGATAAAATATTTAAGGAAGTAGATAATATTTTTAAAAACCAGAGTACATTGAGATGCCATATATACTGTATATATGGGGCATGCCTATTTTTTTGCTTTAAAAATAGCAAACATGAATAAAAGTAACATGCAGAAAATAATGACTGTACCGACAGAAAAGAATATTTGTAGATCAGAATTGAATTATGGGTTCTTTGGTGCTCTTATCTCAGTTCTCTGTGTGCACTGATCACTGAACACTTGTAAGTATTGATGATGATATCTAATTCGATAATGAAACATCTGCAAGAAAACCACAAGGCTCAAAGAGCACCAAGGGCTCCACAGTCATAACTATTAATTACATACAATCATGGTTCTGTTATACCCACATGAACACATTAATTTAACTCTCCTGCCTTTTTACAACTCAGCTGTCTCTTTTAGATTGAGATCCATAGAGTCTTATGCCTGTGTATTCTGTCACTAAGCATTGTCATATCCTTGTTCTTAAAATGAGGGCCATCATTTTCCTACCTCTATCCACTGTAATTATCCAGTAATGGGACTGGGCAAGCATTCAATGCATCAATGAACGTTATGGGAAAAAATTAAAAGAAATTGGGGAGGGTGAGAATTCATTAAAATTCCTCTTCCCGAAATCTGTTCAGAATAAAGAACAGAAATTTTAATTATCCATGTACATCAAAGAAAGTTTTGAAATGTATCACTAACAAATATCTGAGTACCTTACCTTAAAAGGGGAAATGAGAAAGTAGACAGATCATTAACCAAAGCAGTGGAAACCAATGGAACTTTTTAGTCAGGGTCCTACAACTGTTTCTTTAGAGGGATTAGTAAATTCCTCTTTTTAAAAGAAACATTTATCACCTTCACTACTGCTGGCTTGTATCAGCCAGGATGAATAGGGGTACAAAGACCAAATGTTCCATTTCTCTCTTCTGAGGAACTTATCCCCGTCCTCAGGCAGAACAAACTGAAACTTGTCCCATAAAATTGAATAATTGATTGTTTCAATCATCTTAGAAGAATCAGTTCTCGGTGTGAAATACAAATCACATTTTATCCGCACAGTATCCTGCAAATTCATCACAGTAAGGTTTTTCGAAGGCCTTTTCACACTGCCCTGGGGTTTAGGAAGAAATAACTCTTCACCCCCACCCCTCCACAGCTTCCTCTGGAAAATACAGTGGTAAATGAAGATGGAAAAGAGGCCCAAAGTAGTGACCTTAAAGAAGCTCCAACATATGTTTGATTGTGCTGAATCACAGTGGATGACTCACCGCCTCCCGACATCTACCAGTTTGTTCAGCCAAGAAAAGAGGTCAACTGATAATTTATCTTTGCTGTATTCATTTCAACATAGGAAGGGATTTTTATGCTCTGAAGTTGAGATATTATGAAGTTCCTTCTGAACATCTTAAACCAGACCCTGGTTGAAGTACTGTGGTACTTCTGTAACTGTGGAACTTTAATAGACATATTGGCAGTGGAAATGCCGAAACAATTTATTTGCACATCCAAATTGTGCAGGGGTTTTGGCTTGCCAGACAGATCTTGTATACCCCCTGGTATGCACTTCTAAAGCATTTTTTCCTTCTTCCTAGTAACTTGCATTTTTACTACTGTGCAATGTTTCATCACAAAGTCATTTTTGCTTCTCCCCCTCTCCCCCCGATCTCCCAGGTAACACCACTGTGGCTCCCAAAGTGACCCAAAAGCAAATATCAGATTCACGTTCAGTTAGAAGATAATTTATATAAGACTTTGAAATAGCAGAAGAGTAAACAGAGAGAGTATCTTATGTTTCTTCTAGAAATATAGGCAGGGAGGGGGGAATTAGGAAATATTTGGACATATTGAAAGAAAAATCAAGGGATAAAAAATAGATTAAAAAAGGACATGCTGCATAGTAGGTTATTGAAGGCAAAAGGAGAACAGGATGACAGAGGATGAGATGGTTAGATAGTGTCATGAATGCAGTAGGCATGAGTTTGGCTAGACTCAGGGAGACAGTAGAGGGCAGGAGAGTCGGATGTGCAATGGTCCATGAAGAGTTGGACACAACTTAGCAATTGAACAATAACATCAAAAGCATAGTATTGGTGCTGAGCTGGAAAAATGATGGCTTGCTTTTTACTGCATTTGAAACATGTTCATTCAAGGCTTCCTGAATGAAAAAGAAATACTAAAACCATGTTTAAATGGAGGAAAAATAAAAATAAAATATATCCCAGCAGTCATTTTTAGCATTGAACACAAAGCTTTTGATCTTGAAAATCCTAACTTGCCTCTTAGATCCTGATACACAGGAATGATCCCTGACTAGTGGTCAGCTATTGGTGCCCAAGGCAAATCATGAATCTGTATTTTTAATTATTTTAGGTTTTGTCATTGATATTTTTCCAGAAATGTAGTACCCTGAAGTATCTTGGCTCTTTAGGAGAACTCTTTATTTGTCCAAATGGGTGCGCTATCCCTACCAATGCTCATACTATTCATGACTTCATTCAGAGCGCAATTCTCCTAAATTTGAAATTGTAGAAGAACAGGCAGAGCTGTGGGAGAGTGGAGTTAAGCACGTGATCAGCCTAGAGTTATTACGTTCCCACAAATGGTCCAAGTCCAACCTCTTTTGAATTCCATTGACCCTTATCTGGTGCCAATGTAGTATATTGTATGCTAGTTGACCAGACTCTTCTGTATTGGTTTTAACCAATAAATCTAGAACTAGAACTTATGTGTGATCTTGATCCTTCATGCCTGAAAGAAACTAAACTTATGTGCATGGCTCCATCAGGAAGCCTGACTGATAACCCTGCCCCTTTCCTTGAAGACACTCATTATGCACCTGTGTTCATTGTGTCTGTGGAGCATACAAAATATATGTTTTTTAAAGTATCCTAAGATAAACCAGATATTTATCTTCAAAGTCCTTAACACAGGCAAGAGACAAGACTTATTTGCTCATTCCCAACACCCTTCATATTTTATACAAAATATTTAATAAGGGATTTTTTTTTATGAAAATGCAGGACCGACAGCTAATAGGCACTTGTTAAAATAAATAATTTACCTATTAAAAATTATACATTGCTGATATTAATCAGAGCATCCACAGAAATGATAATCTGAGAATTAAAAATCAACTTCTTAAACTGGTACTCTCGCTCATTAGGCACAAGGCAACCCCTTGCTTTCTTTTCCAGTTCTTATAACTGTAAGTCATAAATAGCTTGTGCAGAATTGCCCACTGAATGATAAATAAATTGAGACAATGAGCTTGAGCTTATAAAAAGTGACAGCACTGCAGCCTCCCAGAGAGGAAGCAGATCAGTGGTGGGCAGTAAATCAGTTTTCTTGTTGGAATTACAGCAACTGCTGCAGAATGATTAGTGGGAAAAAAGAAATTGTTACCTTGACCTGTAACAATAGGGTGGGGAGGGGAGCTATTGAGACTCAGAAGTACTTGGAGATGTCATTCATTTCACATTTTAAATGAAGCGACCAAGATAATCTATTTCCTGTTGTGCTATTTAGACCTTAATTGTCCTTGACATTTTCACTCCTCTGAATTTTTTTTAAACCTCGCCCTACTGCCTCCGCCAACCCCAAAGATACTAAGTAGTATACAAGAAATGGTATTTGGGGATAAAAATATACATCAGAAATAAATGGATGAATTTATTATGCTCATAGAGGCAAACTGAATTGTGAGATAAAATGCATCCAAAAAGGATTATGTTAATTTTTTTAAAAAAATCTAAATTGTTTCAAGTTGAGGATTTCATCCAAAACCTATTTCTTCTATGTTTACTTTATCTTTCTCTGCTCTTTCACTTCTGCATTTATTTGGAATTACGGTAGATTTAAACATTGAAATATGTTTCTCAGACATAAGAGCCGTGGTGGCACAGTGGTTAGAGTGCAGTACTGCAGGCTACTTCTGCTGACTGCCAACTGCCTGCAATTTGGCAGATCGAATCTCATCAGGCTCAAAGTTTCCTCAGTCTTCTATCCTTCCAAGGTCAGTAAAATGAGGACCCAGATTGTTGGGGGCAATGTGCTGACTTAGAGAGGGCTATAAAAGCACTGTGAAGTAATATATAAGTCTAAGTCGAGGGTGGGTTCCACTTACCTTCGCTATCGGTTCGCAGTGGGAGCTCATGTGCGGCACTTCTGCGTATGTGTAGAATTGTCTGTGATGACGTCTGGGCAGGTGGGCGGAGCCTCCTGCTGCCATTACTACTGGTTCACAAGATCCGGACCAAACCGGTAGCAACCCACCATGGGTATAAGTGCTATTGCTATTTGATGATGTCAGAATATTTGGCAAGTGGAAAAGTCTGTGATTAATTAATTTCTGGTGAACACATTGGTACAGAAAGCATGGATGCAGCAAGCAGATATCAATTTTTCCCACACATTTTTATTTTTTATTACTTATTTATTCAATCGGTATACTGCTCATCTCACTTGGAGACAACTATAGGCAAATTAATTCTTAATGAAATTCCAGATAAACTTAATTCATATATATGAAAGTAAACTGTGGCTTGTAAAGTAACTATCATTTGTAAAAAAAAGCAGAAATTGACTGGGTTTGCATAGTCTGTTAAGACATAAGAGTTGTTTTACAACAGCATGGCTACACTAATTGCTGATCCAAACTCAAAAAGATGTGATGTGATGATTTCACGTGAACAAAACCCAATCCTTGTAAATACTTCAGAACTTGTTTCAATAGTTAGTCCAACATAAAGAGGTCACAGTTAGTCATTGATGTGTGCTAACTTTACAAGTTTCTAAATATTCTGGCCTATTATTGATCCTTTCAAGAAACACCGTAAACATGTAAGCATCACAAAGCATAAAGGGAAAACATACATTTAGCATTGAAAAATAAATCAGTGCCTTCTCTTCTATTATGCCACCCTTCTCTTGTTAGAGATTTGCCAGCTTTGCAAAATCTCAACCCCATGGCATTCATCACTTTCCATGGTGGATAAAAATGCTGAACAAACCCCAAAAGGGAACCCAAGTTCAGGAAGAAGGCATTTGTGTTGTTTATTAAGGAAACATAATATAGTAGGACCAAAGCAACAGAGGCAGGAAATAGAATTTTATCTCCTAACCAGACTGGTACAGTTTTCAATAGAGAGGAGATTATTCATGTTTCTTGATGAGGAATCTACCCACCCCTCCTCACCCCTTTTAATTGCTTCAAATAATTTTTAATAGAGAAAAATGGAAAGAATGGGAAGAAAATGCCTCTGGCACACTATGAATTTGTTAAGATAATGTAGATTTCTGGAATCCATCCTAATAAGCATTCTCAGCATATACTCCTTTGATTAGCAAGGAACAATTCTGGTGAATGTGATGCATCTTGCTGGCAATATGATAAATCATTTAATGAAACACAATCCAAACAAATATGCAGGAACTGTTGCTTCAAATGCAGAGGAGTGTTACAAAAAAAAAATTGTTTGGGATTATAAGACTACACACACACTCAGGGCAGGAAATGTGAATGGATCATTGACATTCTGAACTCTTTTCTCCATAGTCTGGGTCAGGGGTCTGCAACCTTAGACACTCAAAGAGCCATTTGGACCTGTTTTCCACAGAAAAGAAAACACTGGGAGCCACAAAACCTCAGTGAGCGTGGCCAACTCGACGTCACTCACTTTCACCAGTCACATGACCCTCTAGCCACACCTACCCAGCCGGTCATTAGGGCAGAGAACCGGTTGTTAAAAAACAACAGGAACCACAAAACCCTTTTGACCTCTCCCTCCCTCCTTCCCTCCCCCTCCCTCTCTCTCCCCCATCTCTGTATCTCTCTGTCTCTGCCCCGGCCAGTTCTCCATCCCCCGCCATCGCCCTTACCTTCTCAGGCTAAGTGAGGAGTGACTGGGAGGGGAGGGCAAGGGGTAGGGCTAGGGTCAGCCAGTGGTGGGATCATCCAACTGAGAGCCATAGCAGAGGGCCCAAAGAGCTGCATGTGGCTCCGGAGCTGCAGGTTGCAGACACCTGGTCTGGGAGATGCTCCTTGTGACCTACTTACAATAACATGCTTATCACAATCCTCAATATTTGTGTATGTGAATTTAGGACCTAAATTTAGGGCCTTCTGTTGAGTATAGCTATAAGAATGAAATCAAGCTAATTGTGCCCAGGGGTGAAATGCTACTGGTTCGAATGAACCAGTATTTCCGATGATCAGCTGTGTTGCGCGATTTAGATTCGTTAGAAAACAGGAAATCCTGTTTTCTAGCAAATCTAAATCGCACAGCACAGCTGTTCCCCCCCTCGCTGTTCTACTTTAAAAAGGCTTCTTAATCCTCCTTTTTCAGCGCTGCAAGTAGCGCCTGCAGTGCACATGCACGCAAAGCACGTGTTTGGCGCACATCGCGCATGGGCGCACACATCAAACCAAAAGCAAAGCAAACTGGTAGCAGACTTCAAAGCACTTCAGCCTTGATTGTGCCATAGGGTTACAATGAGGGTGAGTAACTGTGGGCTATAGAACTTTCTTTCTCTAAGTCTTTCTATTTCTCTCTCTCGTTTGCAGCTGTGAAACCATTGCAGTGTCAAACCTGGGAAACAATCGCAATTCCCTTCTATTTTTCAGCATGAAAAACCCCTCCTCTTCAAATGAACTCTTCCCATGCAAATTGAAATAATGGAATTAACATTCTTGCACAATGACTACCATAGATAGCTGGACATTTTCTTTTTCCTAGGCAGGTAGATGCCAACAGACTATTTATTTTACATTTTCTAAGAATTCATGCATGGTTTATGGAGGCCTGAGAAGCATGTTTGGAAACAAGTTAATTCTTGGAGACTTTCATTCCACTCCAAATTGGCCGTCACTGTAATTTAGAAGTGAACAATTATGCATATTGTATGAACAACAAAACAATGCAAAGTTTTTATTTATAAGGTTTATATCGCATTTGGGGGGGAGACACTCCGGGCAACTGTCAGTAATAATAAAAACATAATAATGAAACAGTCCAAAAAACATGCAAGAAAAACCTGACACCCAATCACAAACCACCATCCAATTTTTAGGTCCCTTGGGGTTTCAACCTTGCTATCCCCATGCCTGGCCAGCTCTTAGTGTCTTTCTGGATTAGATTAGATTAGATTAGATTAGATTTATTAAATTTGTATACCGCCCTTCTCCTGAAGGAAACCTAAGACGATGGGGAATCTGTCAGATATCAAGGGAGAGGGTGTTCCATAAGGTAGGGGCTGCCACAGAAAAGGCATGTTTCCTAGCTGCTACTAGATGGCAACATGTAAGGGAAGGAACCTGGAGCATGCCCACTGTATCTGACCCAGTGGGATCAAAAAATATCCTCAGGGAGACCCAAAGTTGCTTTTTCAGGAAGCAACTGGTCTTTCTTGTTTTTTCTTTTGAAGATGTTTCACTTCTCATTCAAGAAGCTTCTTCAACTCTGAAAGGATAGTGGGGGATGGAAGGATTTATATTCCTTGCAGACAGCTGGTCATTTGCATCCTTTCAAGGGTCGTTGAAGCATTTGAAGGTTTATCTGTGTCCTCAGGGTCACCTGAGTAGTGTCCCTGGTTCCTGCAATTTTTCCTCTGGAAATCCATTGCTACTCACATACCATTCAAAGGGTGTTCATCCCAAATAGTATAGCTAAAAGTCTGTAGAGATTGTCAGTCATCCAGGTCACGGTTGTTCCAAAGGTGCTTTTTCAGGAGGCAATAGGACATAGTTTTCTTTTTTTTTTCAAAAGAAAAAATGTCTTCAAATAAACAAACAAACCACAAGACAGTCCAGTTGCTTCTTGAAAAAGCATCTTTGGGATAGCATGACCTGGATGACTGAGAATCTCTACAAACATCCTCAGGAAGATTAGGTCCCACATATAACCTGGTCCTGCCTGTCCCATACAAGACTTTAAAGGTAATAGCTAGTACCTTGAATTGCACACAGGAAGAAATGTGGAACTAAGTGAATCAAGAGACATCCAATACCATGTGAGTTGCTGCATTCTGAACCAGCTGAAATTTCTGGGCAATCTTCAAAAGCAGCCCCATTTTTAATATATTGCAGTAGTCAAACCAAGAAATCACTAAAATGGGATCATGAGCATGACCCTCTTGGCATGTGCCACAGATCTTCCCAATCAATATATGTTGAGGGCCATCAACACATGCTAAGGGAAGCAAGATATCTGAAGGAGATGGGTAATTAAAAAATATAAAGTACAAATAAATAGAATGAATGAATGAATGAATGAATGAATGAATGAATGAATGAATGAATCCATCCATCCATCCATCCATCCATCCATCCGACAGTGCTTACCCAAGTCACCCAGCCAGCCTTAAGCACTTTATTCAAATAAGCCTTTTTCCCAGGCATGGGACCAATGGTTTAAGGCAATGTAAATTATTTTATAAAGAGTCTGTCCTCTTTTAATTTTAATAAAAAGAATCATACTGCCTCCATGATGAATTCATTCCTTTTCATCAAAGGGAACTTAAATTATTTTGCATCAACCTAATGTGCAGTCACTTTTTTGCCCAACAGAAAAATCTGTTTTGTTTTTCTGTGTGTGTGTGTGTGGTGCTTTTTTTTTAGACAATGAATAAACAGTCCTAGCATTAACTGATACAGTTCAGAGAAGAGTTTTTCAAAATCTTCCCCGGTGGGAAAGATTGCTGCCTTCGAAAAAGAAACTCAGAAAGTTTCTCACAGGCTTCAAGCTTTCCTGAGGCGGAGCTGAAGCGTGTCTACCTAAAAAAGAAAAGAAAAGATAGTAACAAAGACCATCTGGACTATAATATATCCTTTTGGGTTCTGCTTTTGGAGTTCAAAATTGTTTTATTCCTTATGCAAGGAAAATTAAATCCCCCTCCTAATTGTCATTAATGTTAGAGTAGTGGCAGGAAAGCTTATCTATAAAAGATTTTTTTTTTTAAAAGTAAAATGTTATGTTGAGGAAAACATCTAGAAAGTTCTGCAGAAACTCTTCAGAGGCTTCTGTAGAGTCTTTGATGTCTTAATTGCCAACAGATATAACAGAAGTTCAGTAAGGACCATGAGATAGATGATGTTTGGACTGTCATGCCAGGTTTGGTGTGCAATCCTCTGAATATGTGTCAGATAAACATATTATAAGTTTTGTTGCTTTCCACAGTGTGAAGAAAATAATAAAAAAGTGAAACAGATTCCTAAATGTAGTAAACTTTGGAAGGTGGAAAGTTACAGTTAGAACATTTGAAATATTTGCCTAAATGGCTTGCTTTCAGAACAGTGGTGAAATCTAAACTGGTTTACTACCGGTTCGCTGGCTGTGCATGCGCAGTACGCATCATGCACCAAATGCAAGGTGCGCGTGCACGCAATCCATCCAAAAGGAGGCATGGGGTAAGTAGAACAGTGCATGACAGGGGGTGATCAGCTGTGGCGTGCAATCTTTTTTTTTTACTTTTAAAAGCATTGCTTTTAAAAGTAAAAAAAAAAAAGCCTCTGATGATCGCACTGCTCAGCTGGGATCGTCAGTCTTTTTTTTACCTTTAAAAGCATTTTTTCTAAACCTCTTCCGAAGAGGTTTACTTTCAAAAGTAAAAAAAAAAAAAAAAAGACTCTGATGATCACGCGGCTCACCTGGGCATGGGCGGGGGGGCAGGGAATTTTGCTACTGGTTCTCTGAACCACCTACCGCTATCGCTACCGGATCGGGCGATCTGGGCGATCCAAACCGGGAGCATTTCACCCCTGCTTCAGAAGTTGTGAGTGCACCATCACTGGAGGTTTCTAAGACGAGATTGGATGGCCATTAGTCTCAAGTGGCATAGGGTTTCCTGCTTGAGCAGGAGGTTGGCCCCCTCCAACTTTGTTATTCTGCTCTGTTCTGTCTCAAACAAAGCTTTCCATTGTTTCTGGTACTCAAAGAAGTTTCTAAGGAGCAGAGACCTCATTGATGTCTCAGGCTAGTAAGTAAATTATAAATGACAATGTGTAATTCATTTTAAATTTAATTATCTTGTTTCGGGATATTGATTCAAAAGAATGTATGAGGAGCTGCATTAGGAAGGCAACTTAATTTGGAATCATCTGGGAAAAATATAGACAGCATCAGGAGAGACACAAGAACATATATCATTACAATAGCAAATCTGTTCCCCCTAATCTGGGAGTAAACCCCATTGAAGTCTGTGGGATATTCACTTCTGAGCATAGATACATCAGATACAAGTTGTAATTCAGGGCTTTTATGCTTTGTTGACAAGAAGTCTAGATTTAAATAGCTTTAAAAGGGGAATCAGACCCTGTTTCTAATTTATATTTTGTGGTTTGTCAACTGGATTGTCTGAAAAGAAAGGTGGGCTATGTCTTCAATAAAAATATATAAATTTTATGCAGGATGGGTACATTCAGACGTAGAATAATTTTGATCTCGGTGGCAAGAATAATTATTGGCTGTTCTATTATTAGGTAAAGGTAAAGGTTCCCCTCACACATATGTGCTTGTCGTTCCCGACTCTAGGGGACGGTGTTTATCTCATTTCAAAGCTGAAGAGCAAGCACTGTCTGACGACGTCTCCGTGGTCATGTGGCCGGCATGACTAAACATCAAAGGCGCACGGAACGCTGTTACCATCCCACCAAAGCTGGTCCCTATTTTTCTATTTGCATTTTTTACGTGCTTTCGAACTGCTTGGTTGGCAGAAGCTGGGACAAGTAATAGGAGCTCACCCTGTTATGTGGCACTAGGGATTTGAACCGCTGAACTGCTGACCTTTTGATCGACAAGCTCAGCGTCTTAGCCACTGAGGCACCGCGCCCCCTGTTCTATTATTAAGATAAGGTAAAATATCTAGCCACGTTACATGTATTTTTGGTCTCATACAACAGACTCTCTTACTAAAACATCAGATTACTGGAAATGTTTAATTATAGATGTCACATTTGTTTACTTACAATAACAATTAATTGCTTGACCATTTAAAAAAAAACCTGGCTGCTTCTATAAGAAACTGATGTTAAAAAATGGCTCTTTTTTCTTTACAAAAGATGCAATTCAGAAAGTGTTTGTTATTGGGATTGAAAATAGACAAAGAATGTGTAGCAGTGAGATAACACATGCCTGCAGGAAAAGAAGGCAAACTATTATTAAAAATGTATTTGTACTTTTTTTTAAAAAAAAAAAATCAAAATTGGAAAAAATAACATGAATGAATATTGATTGACACAATGAGCAAAGAAAATAAAAAAAAATCATTTACTGGCTCTCCAATCTTCAAATCCCATTCTGTTACTTGAATTAGATGCCTCCAGCCACTGATTTATCTGAGCAGCTAGTTCAGTTCTTCATTGGGAATTCAGTCTCTTCTCCTAGTTCTCCTTTGTGGACATATTTCAGGTTTACTAAAATCAGGTGTGTAACAGTAACAGACTTGGAAGGGACCTTGGAGGTAATCTAGTTCAAACCTCTGCTCATGCAGGAGACCTGTATTAGGGATTCGAACCGCCGAACTGCCGACCTTTCTGATTGACAAGCTCAGTGTCTTAGCCACTGAGCCACCTAGTGTGTTTGCAGTTCACTTACTATGATGTTGCCACACCCTGCATAAAGTCCTCAACCAACTTTCAGCATCTACATCCCTCTTCATTCAACCTTTCTGTAAACTACTGTTTCTTATTTAGCTACTTTGCATATAAAGAAATCCATAACAAATTCATAATAAATAAAAAAAAGTTTTATTATTTTTCTGTTGGAATGATCCATACGTAGATGCACTATGAACTTGTTGTGACAAATCATGCTATTCTTATTAGCTTATGTTGATGTCCAATTTAATTGGACCCTAGTTTATTGGAATCTCACTATTGGAAGATTGCAACTCAATGTTCCAGGGAGTTTTAGTCATTCCTTTTAAGTCCCTGTAAACTGACATCTATTCTGACTTTTATTTTCTGTCCTAATGGTGGTGGTTGCCATTACCACCACAATACAGTGAGTCTTATTTGACACCTAACCTTCTGAAACAGCTTTTTATACTCTTTAATCATGGTTTTCACGTGAATCATCAAGTGAATCTGACATTATCTAGAGCAGGGGTATCAAACTGGCAGCCCACAGGCCAGCTGTGTCATGTGCAGGCCATGCCCATCCCAGCTCCGCGAAGGGGAAAAAACATTGCAATAAGTCACATGACAGCAACATGATACAGCAAGTTTGACACCTGTGATCTAGAGTCACATCAAACCTTTAAAAAAAAAACAACCCTGAAGTTACATTAGCCACTTTCAGTTTCCACCACTGAAATGACTTTGAATGAGGTCATCAAATCAGGTGAAATGTTCCCGGATCAAGCCGGATCGTCTGGTCTTGGTCGGTGGTTCAGCGATCCAGTAGCGATGGCGGAGTGAAGCTCCACCCACCCACCCGAGTGCCATTACTTCCTGGTTTTAACCAGGAAGTAATGTGTTTTTTATCTTCTGTGCATGGGCAGAAGGTCTGTGCACATGATGTGTGGCATGTGTGCTTCCAAACTGGTAAGGAAGGTAAGTAGATTTCCCCCTGCATCAAATCCATACTTATTTTTAAACACCTCAGAATTAGATGGCAACCATCTGAATTTGATCATCTGGTTACTTTCAATTTGTTAATAAAGTGTAAAGTTATAGAACCTGAAACCTCCAAGTATTTTGGAGTACAATTTCCAAAAATGCTAGGCAATGGTTAACCACAATGGATTCATTTCCTGTTTTTAGTCTTACATATATTAATTCCTTTTCTTCAAGTTCCATTTGTTTAAAAAAAAAAAAGCAAAATAAATTGTGACCTGAGGAGATAATTAGCACAAGATGTTTGAACTGTTTTTGATACTGTATTATAGAGGCTAAGGGTGTGCCTGAATTTTATCATACTTTCTGATGTCTGTTAGATATCTTTTACACATAGAGCACTTTAGGGAGCAATCCTGCCATTACTTTTTGCAAACTGCAAAACCAAGGTTTTCCCATGGGAGAAGCCTTCAGCAGATCCTCCCAAGAGAATCTTCAAGATCCTAAAGAAGAACATACTGCCACATGAAGGGAAAACAGGCAAGAGTGATAAAAATGAACAAACTGGGAAGATTTAAACTGAAAACATTTCAGCACCTAGCTTTCATTGATCTGTTAGTAAAGGCATCAGCAATGCATCCATGTTCTCTGGATATTTTGCCAGACATATTTTTTTTTTTCCAGGAAGCAGCTGCTCAATATATCATTTCTTATGTAGTATATAAATCAAACTTTTCCAAATGAGATCATGACTTTATCTAGGCAATGTTACTTATACTGATTGACAGGGGGAGTCTATCATACTTCTGAAAGGACACCTGAGATTTTATTAATACTGATGCTAGCAATTATTATATCCTCATATGAATGAACTACCAAACTATTATTTCTTTTCTATAATGAGAATAGGCAATCATGGGATAAAACCACAGTCGCTCTGTGAGTGAGATGGATGGTCTCTAAATTTGATATATAAATAAAGAAATGAAATAGAATGCTCCTGTGAATTTAGAAGGTTTTGCTGAGGTCTGTGAACACAGGCAATTTTAATCCATAGCGTAATTTTAATCCCAGAGGATTAAAATCCAAACAGGATTTATTAAAAAAAAATAGCACTTTATACAAGAGAGGGGAACAGAAATGTGTTCATAAAAATGAGATATAGAATCGGAGGATACCATTGGAGAAGAATGTCAAGAGATTTTCAGAATATGAGGCTTTGCCCAAATGCATCTGAGCTGGTAATCTAATTTGAATGTAAATGAAAACACAGTGTTCCATACTGCAGAATGCAGAAACAGAACCAGTATGTTCACGGACTCAAAAATATTATTTGATCCTTCAAACTAATTTGCTTGTAACTCCACACTTATTTTGAGGCAAGGTCTCCTTAACTGGATGAAAACTTATTTTCAGGATGGACATTTCATCAACAAGTAAATAGTTTTCTGGATAACAATTTATCCAGAATAGAATAACAGAATTGGAAGGGACCTTGGAGGTCTTCTAGTCCAATCCTCTGCTTAGGCAGGAAACCTTACACCACTTCAGACAAATGGTTATTCAACATCTTCTTAAAAACTTCCAGTGTTGGAGCATTCACAACTTCTGAAGGCAAGTTGTTCCACTGATTAATTATTCTAACTGTCAGGAAATTTTTCCTTCGTTCTAAGTTGCTTCTCTCTTTGATTAGTTTCCACCTGTTGCTTCTTGTTCTACCCTCAGGTGCTTTGGAGAATAGCTTGACTCCCTCTTCTTTGTGGCAGCCCCTGAGATATTGGAACACTGCTATCATGTCTCCCCGAGTCCTTCTTTTCATTAAATTAGACATACCCAGTTCCTGCAACCGTTCTTCATATGTTTTAGCCTCCAGTCCCCTAATCATCTTTGTTGCTCTTCTCTGAACTCTTTCTAGAGTCTCCACATCTTTTTTTACATCGTGGTGACCAAAACTGAATGCAGTATTCCAAGCGTGGCCTTACCAAGAACTTTATAAAGTGGTATTAACACTTCATGTGTTCTATTGATTCTATCCCTCTGTTTATGCAGCCTAGAACTGTGTTGGCTTTTTTGGCAGCTGCTGCACATTGCTGGCTCATATTTAAATGGTTGTCCACTAGGACTTTTATGTTCTGAACTTGCTGAAAATTTCATGGAGTCCTTTTATTATCAAGAGTTGCAAAATTGATATTTGTGTGTGCAGACCAGGGATGACATCCAGCAGGTTCTGACAGGTTCTGGAGAACCAGTAGCGGAAATTTTGAGTAGTTTGGAGAACAGGCAAATACCACCTCTGGCTGGCCCCAGAGTGGGGTGGGAATGGAGATTTTGCAATATCTTTCCTCTAGGAGTAGGATGGTAATGGAGATTTTGCAGTATCCTTCCCCTGCCACACCCACCAAGCCACACCATGACCACCAAGCCACGCCCACAGAACCAGTAGTAGAACAAAATTTGGATTTCACCCCTGGTGCAGACTATCCCATGGGTCTTTCCAACCCAAGCACCTCTTGGTCAGGACACCAGTGCGGTATGCTTAATCCCATAAACCAGGTTCTGAAATAAGGAAATGATTATTAAAATAAGAGATTTACTGAATCTGGTTGGCCTATATCAAGGTAGATTTCCTACTGATGGTTGAGGGCTGTACTTTTAAATATATTTTTTTCATGGTCAAAGACTGCAATGGAGAATAAGACAATAGAATAGTATTCTGCCTTTGTTGTTGTTCATTGCTGTTGTTGTATTTAAACCAGTGGTTCTCAACCTTCCTAATGCCACGACCCTTTAATACAGTTCTTCATTTTGTGGTGACCACCAACCAGGGGTGGGTTCTAAATTTTTTTACTACCGGTTCTGTGGGCATGGCTTGGAGGTCATGTGACTGGGTAGGTGTGGCTAGCTGGTCATGTGACCGGGTGGCCATGGCTATGTGTATAGGGACTACTCAGAGGGCTGAAAAAAGTCATTTCTGACTGGTCCTCGCACTTTTGACTGGTCCTCACACTTATGACCATCCTCACATTTATGCCTGTGCAGTATTCTTAATAACCATGTCACTCATTTCACAACTGCTTCTCTTCAACATGGTGATAAGATAGGGCAAAAAACATAAAATGTGAGGACAGTCATAAATTCGAGGACTGGTCAAAAGTGCGAGGACCAGTCAAAAATAACTTTTTCAGCCCTCTGAGTAGTCCCTGTGCACAAAAGGACTACCCAGAAGGCTGAAAAAAGTGATTTCTGACAGATCCTTGCACTTTTGACCGGTCTTCGCAGTTATGACTGGTCATCATTTATGCCCATTGTAGCATTCTTAACAACTGTGTCAATCATTTCACAACTGCTTCTCTTCACCATGGTGACAAGATAGGGCAAAACCGTAAATTGTGAGGACAGTCGTAAGTTCAAGGACTGGTCAAAAGTGCGAGGACCAGTCAAAAATAACTTTTTCAGCCCTCTGAGTAGTCCATATGCATAAAAGGATACAGCAATAGAGAGGGATGAAGGAAGGGAAGGGAAATTAGAGTAGGAGTGAGGGTAAGAGAGGGAGGAAGAGAGGAGGAGAAGGAGAAAGGAAGAGGAAGTAGGGAGAAGAAGAAGAGGGGGGGAAGAGAAAGTAAGAAGGAAAGAAAAGACAGAGGTGGTAGGTTTGAGGAGAAAGATTGCTGTACAATAAAAAAGATGAAAGAGAAGAAAGCCAACCCCAAACAAATATAAAGATATTAAGATAAAGAATGAATTGTTAAACTTTAAAGAATAAAAGAGAACAAATAGGAATAAATAGCAATAATTAGAAACACACATACAAACATACAATGTATTTTCTTTGAACAGAGTATTTGGCCGGTTCACAAATTTAAACAGATGTAGGAGGTTAGCACCCACCCCTTTCCTAGAAGAATGAAATATTAAAAAGGCAGAATATTATATTTCCCTGGATGAGAAACGGAGAAGCATATTTTACAGACAAAGCAGCTCCCACCTTCCTGCCCCCCCCCACCCTTTGTTAATGGGCCAGAGGCAGAAAGTCAATCCTTTGTCAAAGAACATTTGCAACACAATAGCAACAGAAACTAACACAATGGGCCCCATCTAGCAAACGAAACTCACCACACGTGCCTTGGGAAGCATGTGACCTGGGAAGCACATGTGACCATCAGCCAGCAAGGCTAGCTAAGACCCCCACCCCCTGGGAGTCTGACAACCAATCAGGATACTCTTTCGGGGCCCTAAGAAATGCAAAGCCAGAGAGAGCATAAAAACCTGGGATTTACTGTATCTGCCCCTTTTCTGTTCAGGAACTCAAGCCATGTGATCCTGTCCACCATTAAACCATCTTTCCAAGCAGTCTCCATGTTTCCAGTGTTTTTTTCCCCACTTGGAGCAGAACCCAGAAGAATATTTCTTCCAATACAGTGTTTAGTCATTTCAATTAAATTTACAATTTCTATATTTCCTTTTTACCATATTTATTACTCATCTATTTTTTAAAAAAACCAATATTACCCTTCATCCTCATCTCTAATCTTAATCAAATTCAATTTTTCCCTTCTATTCTATATTATACCCCTTCGCATTGTCATCTATTTTTATATCCATCCTCACATTGGTTAATTATATAATTATGTAATACAGTTGTTTAATACAAATTCAACATTTTAATATAAATCAATTAGTTATATAACTATCTTTTTTGTATATTAATCAATATGAACATGAATATTCCAATTATTTCCATGCAATCCAATTTCTTACAAATCAATTAATTATATTTATCAATAATAATAAACCAAATAATGTCCCCCATATATTCCTCCAAACCACAACTTAACCATTTCTGCTTTCAACACAATATACAATTAATAGTATCTCAATTATTACAATTCCCTAGTTAAATAGAGCTTTTTTTCTTTTGTGTTTTAAAATCTTGAACCTCCTCTTTTGCCCTAAATTTCCCATTGTTTGCAGTTTTGCACCTACCTTTTTTGGTGAGGAAAAAGAAAAAGAAATCTCTCTGCCTCATTTTGTCATGTTGCAGCAAAGACCCTTCTTTACTTTCAATTTCGCTTTTTCAGCATAGCTAGGTGAAAAAAATCTGCTCCAGGAATTTACCTCTTTGCAGCTAGCTAGCAACAGAGCCCTCCGCAAGACAGCTGAGAGTAGGGCGGCTCTTTGAAGCCCCGCGGCAAGAATTTAAAGGTTTTTTCCCTCTAGCCATCAGCTGGGACTCTGGAGGCAGCAATAGATTGGGAGTGGGCGGGGTAAGCGAATGGCAACCAGCGATCCAACAGAGGCAGAGGGTGAGGGTGAGTGAAGGCGTGGGGGGGCGAGAGAGGGCTTTGGCGACCCCTGTGAAATGGCCATTCGATCCCCAAAGGGGTCGTGACCCTCAGGTTGAGAACTGCTGATTTAAACTGTTATGATGGTTTGCACATGATTTTCATTTATTTCTTTCTGAAAATTAGGTGGGAAACATACCACTATTTTTCAGCACTGTATTTTCCAAGAATTTGGTGTGTCCCCAAAATGGAATTATATAAGATGCAAGTTACCCATATTGATCTATACCACGGGTGTCAAATCCGATCGTGTCATGTAACGTATTTTAACGTATTGTGACATTTTTTGCCTTTGCAGAGCCGGGATGTGCGTTGCCTGAGTGTGATGCATCCGGCCTGCAGGCCACCAGTTTGACACTCCAGATCTATACCAATAAATAAATAGAGTCAGTTTGGTCTAGTGGTTAAGGCACCAGGTTAGAAACCAGGAGACTGTGAGTTCTAGTCCTGCCTTAGGTGTGAAAGCTGGCTAGGTGACTTTGGGCCAGTCACATTCTCTCACCTCCCCTTACAGGGTTGCCATTACAGGGGGAAAAGGAGGAGGAAGGAGTATTTAGGTATATTCACTGCCTTGAGTTATTTATAAAATAATAAAAACAGGATATAAATAAATAAATAAATAAATAAAATATATTTCCCATTAGGACATATCTTTTTCAATTTTTTGGGTTACCACTGGTGTGTAGTCTTCTCTGAGGTTCCCAGTGAACCTTAACAAATATGTTGAAACAGAAGAAAAATACTCCACTATTTTCCAATATGTGGATAATGCACAGAATGCCCCATAGGGTTTTGAAATAGTCACTTTTATTCTGTGTGTACGAAAAAGCAGTTTTTTATGTTCCTGTAAGAGAAAACTGAGAGGGATGGCATAAAGAATGTTCCATTAAAACATAACAGTTTAGATTAAAAAGATACACTGAGAAACAAATATTAGGATAGGAGCGTGGGGAAAAGGGAGGGAACAACGTTGAGATTCAAAATCACTCCCATTGTCAAATCTTCCTTGT
This sequence comes from Arizona elegans, assembly GCA_022577455.1. Lineage (NCBI taxonomy): Eukaryota > Metazoa > Chordata > Lepidosauria > Squamata > Colubridae > Arizona > Arizona elegans. The sequence continues at coordinate 116,234,672 of JAKOOJ010000002.1, forward strand.
TTTCTGACCTCATTCCAACTGGACTTGACTTCTGCTTCTGCTTATGTTAACTATATTTATGGATCCAAAGAATATGGTTTCCATAGCAACTTTTCCCAGGTTTTGAGCAAATATCATCTTTGAATGTGCTCTTCCTTTAATTTCTTCTGTTCTCTCTTTTTTTCCCCTCCTTTAGTTTTCTAGGGGAAGAAAAGTGGATTCGTATTTTGTGGTTATTCAATTAACCTCATGAGGGATTTAGATGCTGTTTATAAATAGTAGGCTTCAAAGTAAAATCCTGAGTTCCGCAGGAACATTTATTCTATTGTAAATGAGAAATAAACCTTGAAAAATCTACAAGAACTCTGCAGAGGTTTTATTTCTTGAGCCAAATAATGACCACCCAACCTGCCGTATATTTCTGCGAGCTTCTTTAATCACATTAGAACACTAGAATGTTGGTAGTGAATGTTAATGAGTAAATTCTGTATGTATTTCCATTAGGATTTGCTTAGTTCAAGTTATAACCAAAATAGATCTTATGACAATGCATTGTTCCAAATACCTTAATTCTAAAATGAAAGATTTTCACTCTTTCGTAACATTGTTTTTTAACTTTTCTACACTAACTCAGAATTAATTTACCTGAGTGTGAAACTGTAGTTTTATAAAATGCATAAAAAAATAGGAATGATGTAATAGAAAAATTTCATCGAACTGAAATCCCGTATGTACATTGTAATTCTTAATTTAGAAACCTGTTGGTCTAATGCAATTCTAGCTTTTATCAATAAATCTAGAGATCAGCTGAACATTTTATGACATAAACCTTGTTCAACCTTTCTGGATTGAGGTAGAATGAGCATGTAAAGGGAGAGAGTAAAGATAAGTTGGAGGTTTTGGTGGCTTTCATTGCCATCCCACCTCTTGAGAGTGAATGTCTACAGTAAAGTTGTTCTTTTGTCCTTCCTGCCATAGACTCTGACATGAGAGTGAAAATCCTGAAAGTAAGAGCTATAAATTGCACAAAAGGCTTCCTGAAATTGCACAAAAGGCTTCCTTCTGCAACCTTCCACTTGCAGAATTTTGCCCCCCAATGCAGGAAGAATGGCTGAAAGGGCAACAACATTGAGTAGAACTAGTTTGCTAGTTTTGACTCTTCCTTCTCTCAGCTTCAACCTTTTCTAAAGGAGAATTCCTGAATAGGGTTCTTATTCCATCCACATTGCTCAGGATGCTGGAGAAGATGATCTGGTGACCATTTTCAAGCATTGGCTAAAGTTGCCCTTGCCAAGTTAACGAGCAGATGGGAACCCAATTAAGTTTAAAGTGTGTGCATGGATCCAAGTGGTGTCATGAATTCTCAGCTCCAAACAATGAATGAATATGGAGGAAATATGTATATTAGCAGAAATGTATACAAGTAAAAATATTTTAGGAAATGTTCACATACATTTTAATAGAAAGGTGCTCATTTTAAAGTTTAAGCTTCCTTTTTTAAAGTAATTGTATAGAATAGACACGAGTCTAACTCGATGCCAAACTCATTAGGGTCAGAAATCGACTGAACTCTTCAGTCACCTACATTCTTATGATTGATCAAGGTAGAATTATTATATAGAATAATCATGGTGTGACTTTTACTCATGAATATTTTATTATTCATCAAATATATTTATTTTTATTTTAGTTATTTCTAAAAGTTCTAGAAATTTTAGTTTCAGTTTAGTTTAGTTATTTCTAGAAATTTCAATTTCCATAGCTGCCCATCTCAGTCAATAACTCTGGGCAGCTTACAATTCTAAAAATATATAACAGTTAAAAATATTAAAAGCATTTTAAAATAAACACACACACACACACACACACACAGAGTATTTTGATCCTTGCTTACAAGGATGGGATCCTATTCAGAGTTATGTTTAAATACATTCACTTAAAAGAAGAGAACCTATGTCTAAGTAAATATGTTTAGGGTTATGTGCAATTTTCCCTCTGCTGTTATATGCATACCATAGAAAGTGACCAAGTATTTATGTGTCATACAGTTATAAAATACCCTGATCTCAAATTCATGAAGCACATCATGAGGCAATAAATAATTGTGGCTGCATTACCTCAAAAGATGAAAATAATTTTTTACCAAGCCATCTGTCTACCTATCTATACATATATTTTTTTTGAGTTAATGTTTTATCTATTTCACCACTGAGGGAATGGAAGCATGATTAGATACACTTTCCCTGGAGTGATTTATCCAGATGTGTGTAGATACTGGATTAAATATTGGTGGTTCCTTATGTTCCTTATATAATAGATTTCCTACCTGAATAGCCTTTCATTTTCCACTGACTTATTTTAATTCTACCACAATGTTTGGTTCCCATCTCCTAAAAATGAATTTCATTTTTATTTACATCTAATCTCCACTATGCCCAATGCATTAAAAAAAAAAAAGTCAATAGTGCCAGAGTTGCTGTGTGACGCATCAAAGACAATAAGTTTTGCTGTTGCTAGGTTGCTGTAATCCCTGGTAAATCTGAATTTATTAGGACAATAGAGAATATATTAAAATATATAGCTGGTTTTTGACCTAGACCCCTTGTTAGTTTACTGGATACTCCTTATAATCATTTGTTTAACAGAAGTGTCAAGAAAAGTTTGAGTGGATCATACCACCAAAATTTAGTCTGAGCCTATTGGAAAATAATTGTCTTGTTTACTGGTTATATGCCATCAGGTTGATGTTGATCCTTAGCATCCACATAAACCGTATCCTGGATGATCTACTGTATCTGTAGCCCGGCTATTCATGTCCCTCAACAGTGCTGAATAGTGCCATAGCTACTATATGTGTGTGTGTGTGTGTGTGTGTGTATGCGTATGTGTATGTATATATATATGTCAAGAAGTATTAGGTAATTTATATAATTATAAGCATGAATTGAATACAGAAAATAGATTCAAGTAGAGGAAACATTAGGACAGGGACGGTAGGCATGCTGGTGCTCTTATGCATGCCCCTTACAGACCTCTTATGAATGGGGTGCATAATGCATTCAAAATATATTAATTTGAGATTGGTCATTTTTGCCTCAAGGCAGAACTCTAAACTGATTTATTCCATGATTCACATTTATTCTCTTTTCTTTCCATTGTATTCTCAAGAGTCTTCTTGAACAGCAACTTCAAAAACCTTAGTTCTTTCTTTATCCTGTTTCTTCAAAGTCCAACTTTCAGTTCCATAGAAGTCACAGAGTACACTGAGAAGATAATTCTGATTCGGATAGGTATATAGAACACCATGGCATTTGGATATTGTTTCCAAAGCCTTTACCGTTATCCTACCAAATGTTAGTCTGAAACGTATTTCTTGACCACTGGTTCCTTTATTATTAATTGTTAATCCTAAAAGAAGAGAGTATGGACCACTTCAGTATATTCATTGTCGATTCTAAGGCTGGTCACTGTATCTGTTATTATTAATTTGGTCTTTTCGCCTCCAATAATCTTAGTCTCATTTTCCCCACTATGCTCCTTGACTTTCATTTCTATAATGGGCAGATCATTAATATTTTCAACTATCAGTGTTATGCTATTAGCATAATGCGAATCATTTGCTTCTTTCTCAGTTTTAAAACCATGCTCATTTTCTTCTAATTTTGCCTCTTTCAATAGATAGTCAGCATATAGTTTGAATAAATAAGAAGAGTTTGAATAAATAACAAGAGAACAGGCAATATCTTATTTCTTTGTCAACATGGAGTCAATCTATTTAGCTGTGATTTGTTGAGCCAATGCTTCTTATCCATGTATAAAACAGATTGAATATCTGGCATTTCCCTTTCCATACAGGGTTGCTGTCTGGTTGGGTAATCCTAATCATTATTTTGTTAGCATGTGAAATTAAGGATATTGTGTGACGGTTTGTATGCTCTTCATAATCCATTAGTATTGGTATATAGGCTGACTTCTTCCAAACTATTATTGTTTTTCAGATTTAATGGCATAGTTTGGTTAAAAACTTCATTATTATTGTTCTGTCGTTCATCATATTTCTCTAAATATTCCATAACTTCCTGTAGCCGTCCATCTAGGTAATGAGTGGGATGCTCATCAAACAGCATTTTTTAGTTTTTGTAAATAGGGAATATCTTCTAAGATGTCTTGGATGTTGACATTTCTACTGTATAGAATCTCAGCATACTCTTACCATTACTGTTTGATATTCTTTGAACCTGTTATTATTTGCTAATTGGAGTCCTTTAGCATAGCAATTTGAAGTTGGAACCTCCAGAGATGTTTTGGAAAGCTTTCCTTATTTATTTATTTTTCATGACTGCTTTCATCTTTGATGTCTTTACAGATGTTGTTATACTGCTTCTTGTCTTTTCTAAGATTCTAGGAAGAGAACTGCATTAGTCTATGAAGACAAAAAATGGAAACATCTGATGAAGTAAACAGTAGCTCACAAAAAAGTATGCCTTTTAATTAAAAGTTGTTAGTTGGAAAAGGTGATACGGGATTCCTGATTTTTTTTTTTAAGCGGGTCTCTAAAATTCTTTGTAAACTTTCTTCTGGAGATCTTTATCTTCCTTTATTTTGGCTTCTCTTCTCTATTTTGATATCCAGTTTATTTTGCTTCCTTTCCCCGCCTACCCCCCAGTCGTTAGCAATCTGTTTTTCACATTCTTAATAATGCTTTGATTTTCCCATCCCATGTCCTCTGGTCCCTTATTTGTGAAGTTAAGGGGTGAATAAACTGATTCATCTAGCCTTCTAATTATAAGACTATTGTTGAATAAGGCTAATTTCCACATTATATAATGCAGACTTTTTAAAAAAAAAACTTGGCAGAGCTTTGACCTAATGAAACAAAGATCATCTGAACCATTTCTAGTCTTATTATATGAATCATTTAGGATGTTCAGTCATAAACTCTGGGGGTGTAGGTTAATAAACAAGGATACCATATAAAGTATGGCATGTTATATTTCTAGCATCTATGTTATGTTGTGGTAGAATCATATCATTGCATCCCATTTGAATCTCGGCATCTTAGATCTATAACGGTTCAAAGTTCCATCTGAAAAAATGTAGCTTGTCTTATTAAAGTTATTTTTGTTTCTCTTGAAATTACTCTTATTTTAATATAGGAAAGAACTTTTGGATTCAGCTAAAAATATTGCTTATGCAAATGAATCCTAGAATATAGGATTGTGCAGCTTTGAAGTGCTTCAAAGCTGGCCAACGAATTTGATAACTGCATTAGATTTGCTGGCTCTCAGAGCTCTTTCACTTGCTCAGCAATCAGTATCTTTAACATATGTAACACTTTTAATACCTTAATTTTGCTCCCTTTTATGATAGCTAACATTCCACTTCTGGCTGATTTTGGTCAACAAAACTGGGTGCTCGGTTCAATTTTCAGCATTTTCACCAGTCCTGTTTCAATTCAGTAATGGAAGGTTTAAATTCCCAGCCATGTGAAGTTGTTTCAAGTTAACACTTATAACTATTGTCCCAAATATTTAGTGATTTTAAGAATAGGACGTAAAAAGGCTATGAATGTCATGCCTACCTCTTTCCCATTGGTCTGCTGGTCTCTGTCACAAAATATCTCATGGAGCTTGTCAGCTTCTTCTAGCTAGTAGGCATGTATGAAGTCACACAGATGTGCTTCAACAAAGCAGCTCAGAGTGAGGAGACAACTTCATTTATTTTGCTAAAATGGAGACACAAGCCACTCCACCTCAATAAAACAATTCCACTGGACTCAAATCATTTGAGCCACTGCTGCAAGAGAAGGTCCCTCTCAGACTTGGCCCTCAACTCTGACTGAAATACTTCCATGTTGGGTGGCTCTGGGACTTCAACCTTCATAGATGGCATCCATCTTGGAAGAACTGAAAGCTGATCAACTTCATAGCCAAAGAATTGGTACTAATTAAGCCAATAAAACACCATCTTGTTTGTTCTTCACATTTTCTGTGCAGTTGTATGAACTACCCTTTTAATTGTTTGCTGGTTTTTTTTTTTCCATCAACCATGTCTGAGTTCGCTCACCTTGTTCCTAGTAACTAGATCTTTGTTTCTTCTGGGAAAAAAAAGATTGCTGACTAGCTGTAGCAAATATTTGTTTGTGAGTGTTAGTGACAAGAATTAAGAGAAATTAATGGTATTATCAGACTTGATAGTGAATAAATGCTTACAATGCCAAAAAAGCCCATCCATTCCAAAACCAACAAAAGCATGGTAGTTGTGTTCTTAATGTTGACAGAATAAAGGATTAGTGTCCAAGACTGGTAAGGTGGTTCTTCATGTTTCTATTATGGTACAAAGAAGCAGAGAATTATAATGTATACACCAAGAAGGTGGATTGAGAATACTTTCTTTTGAATTTGTGTGCATTATTCTTTAGGAATAGTAGGTTGAAATGTCATGAGTGAGTTGTGAGTGATAGATCCAAACTGAATCTAAGCTGAGAAAGTGTGTCCTTGAAGTCACTGGAGCTAAACTCAGAGTTTCTTCAGAAATAAAAATAGAAATGATAAAAAGTGAAGTTATTTACTGATCAGGCAAAGGCAACAGCAAACTACTTGAGGAAAATCATAAAAAGAAAGGGGGAGAAAAGAAAGAAAAGCCTTCCAGGCATATGAATAAGATGGTACTACATTTCTATCATTCAGAAGCCCTAAAAAGCATTCAGAAACAACTTAAACTGAGGATTTTCCTTCAAGATAAAATATGCAAGACATTTTAGAAAAAAGCCTAAGCATTTCAGGACATAATTGACATAATTTTAAACCTAAATGAAGGAAATGCATGAATCTGGTCTATATAAAATGACAGATCTTAATGTGCAGTTTACTTTATGTGGTCGATCTTGTATGTTTAAACAAGCTGGAGAATTTGCAGGGTTTTTTTTTTTTACAAGTAATGTTCCTCTTTGTGGGTATTACTATACTTTTACTATAACAATATGCTTGCTATTTGATTAAACTTCTGAAATAACACCATTATCATGAATCTATACATTTTCATATTCAGTGTTTGTAAATAAGCAGAATTATATTGTTACACATTTATCAAATATATACTTCATTGTGCAGATTTTGATATGGAGGTTCCTGAACCTAGCAGATTCTTTTTAGATGGTCCCATCTGTTTACTCCAGCCATTTATTTTGAGTTCCCTTTTTGATAAGTCAAACAAGAGTTTCTTTCTCAAGAGAAAATCAGTACTGTTTTAGAACATTAATTCTGAGTAGATAGGAGAGCAACCCATCAAATGATGATTGGCCAGATATAGCACTGAACATATTTGTTCAAGGTTATTTTTCCAAATTCTAAAACTAAAGTCTAGTCTTGGAGAGTAGGCAACTGTTTATGGAAATCTTAACCTTCAAAAAGAAAAAACCTTCAGAAAATCTCTAAAAGTGGCATGAAGAGGTTAGGTCAGATCCAACTCTCTGTGATAACCCTAAGAGTGTAGGAAAATTTTAGGGCAACTATTTGAGTGATTTGATCTAAATGAAATCCCACTAATTATATGCAAAGGCAGATACCTATTTTCCTTCTCAATGTAACCAAATAAATGGGCAGCTACAAATGCTTCTATTTCCTCCTTCTAGCTCCTCCAAAGCTTCAGTACTTAATGGCTTAGCCCAGGCTTTGATAAGCATTCCCACTAATGGATAAGTTTATTATATTCTTTTAAGAAAGTACCCTCTGATAAGGATACATATGGGGCCAATTACATGTTCAAGTAATGTCTTGGATTTATTTTTTTTAAAGATGTTAAGGTACTTTTGAAAATGCATGAGACAAGGCTAAATAGTTAGTCAGGGACAGAATTACACAGATAAAATGGGTACTAGTCCTAAAATACATGGTTCAAAATGTGAATTTATTATTTACATATCTCAGAATCAATGTGGTGATTTATACTTATATATAAATATAAGCAATAAGTATAAGTACTTATAAATAATACATATATTACATAAAAAGGGTTTCAGTAATATTTAATATATCATTTATTTATATTTATATTGATTGTTTCCTGATTGCTTATTTGTACCCTATGACTATCATTAAGTGTTGTACCTTATGATTCTTGATGAACATATCTTTTCTTTTATGTACACTGAGAGCATATGAACCAAAACAAATTCCTTGTGTGTCCAATCACACTTGGCCAATAAAAAATTCTATTCTATTCTATTCTGTTCTGTTCTGTTCTGTTCTGTTCTGTTCTGTTCTGTTCTACTCTACTCTACTCTACTCTACTCTACTCTACTCTACTCTACTCTACTCTACTCTACTCTATTTTCTTAGAAATTATTGCAAACATGTTCCTGGCTATCATGTATCTGCTACAGTCATCATATTCAGTAGATGATCCAAGTTAACCAAATTCAAATTAGAGCTAAGGTTGGGATTATTCTCTGAGGAATCTCCATAAGAAGAAGAGAATGAAGATTGGCTATTTTTCTCTAGAGAACTTGAAACTAGCCAGAAAGTGAAGGACAAAACCAAAGCCTACTTTTTCAAATCCTGCCTATTCTTGAAACAATCTCACCATTCTCAGTCTCTCTGCACCAATCTAGTAGAAGAACATACATGCAAAGAATCCTAGGAAGTCAGGATCTTGAACCTTTTTGAACTACTGGCTGTCAGCTGAATATGATGGAATTGTCTGTAATCAAATGTTGGATACAAATAGTAATGGTAAGGTGACCAACTTTTTTACAATGAGAAGGAGGACACAAATAAATTAAAGAAAAAAATATCATAAATTTATAAACATAAGCGAATAAACTTGTAAATAAAATTATACATATTTGGAAATTATTAAATAGATAATGAATAAATAAAACATGAATTATTGTGCTCACCTCTGTATGATTGAATATTTACTGAGAAAGAAGTGAGTCTAATGCATGTGTGTGTGCCGTGTCATATTTCAGAAAGTATTTATTTATTTTATTATTTATTATTCGTATTTCTATGCCGCCCACTCTCCGAAGACTCTGGGCGGCTTACACCAAACACAGTATACTAAATAGCATATTGCCCCCAACAATCTGGGTCCCCATTTTACCCACCTCGGAAGGATGGAAGGCTGAGTCAGCCTTGAGCCGGTGAGATTTGATCCGCTGATCTGCTGAACTAGCAGTCAGCTGAAGTAGCTGCATTACTGCACTCTAACCACTGTGCCACCTCGGCTCTTGTAACAAAGCCACTTGTGTGCGGTGCACTCTTGCGTGTGACACACTCTCTCAAAACAATTATCCTGTGCAGAGCACATGTGTCTCATAGTCCCATCATGTCAAATACAAATACATCACATCACATGCAACGGATCAGATTGGCATCATTCAAATACAGAGATTTATAGATTAGTCTTCAAATATCGAAAATGAGGACATGTAGGAGAACGCTTTTCGAGAGAGGACAGAACTTACAAAAGAAGGACTGTCCTCCCTAAAGGAGGATGATTAGTCACCTTAGTAATGGTCAGTGGTGGGATTCAAATAATTTAACAACCAGTTCTCTGCCCTAATGACTGGCTGCGTGGGCATGGCCATGGGTGGGCATTGTGAGGGGGTGTGACAGGCAGCACTTGGCCTCCTGCACCCCCCTGGGAGCAAAAATGGGCCACAGGGGGGATGTGCCACCCCTGCACCCCGTTTTGGCCCTAGTAGGCCTCCCTGCAGCCTCCTGGGAGTGAAAATGGGCCACAGGATGCATACCGCCCCCTCACACTCTGTTTTTGGCCTAGGAGGCCTCCCTGAAGCCTCCTGGGAACAAAAAGGGCCTAGAAGGCCTCCCTGCACTTACCTGGGAGCCAAAACAAGGCATGTGGGGACTCCTGAAGGGGCGGGGCAGAGCCAGCCAGCAATTTAACTATCAGTTCACCTGAACCAGCCCAAACTGGCTGAATCCCACCACTGGTAATGGTGCTTGCTTGTGATTTTATGTACATATCTATGGATTTGCTTACCCTTATTTCTGATCCATGGATTGGATGTTGACTATTCTGGTTGGCTTTTCTTCTTTCTTGTGAATGACATTCTTTCACAAACCTTCACTGGACAGGATACCTTCACAGTGCTGTTGTCCAGTGAAGGTTATGTCAGTCACAAGAAAGAAGAAAAGCCAACATATATATATATGTGTATATATATATATATATATATATATATATATATATATATATATATATATATGTAGGTCTTTGGTTATTCGGGTCTTCTCCCACGTAAAATTGGAAGTGTCTTGGCGACGTTTCGACGAAGTCTCATTCGTCATCTTCAGGCTGGTGTTCTCGGCTTCGTGCTTCCAGGAGCAATGTGAGATCGTAGCTGTCTCTTCCTTTTAACTGCTAGTGGGGGTGTGAGCTGATTGGGTGGGAACTTGGCTGTGTTCTGATTGGGTGGAGGTGTGTTCTGATTGGTTAGGGGCTCGGCTGTGCTCTGATTGGATGGGGGGTTGGTTGTGCTCTGATTGGCTGGGGGTGTGTTCTGTTTGGGTGGGGGCTTGGTTGTGCTCAGCTTAGTCTGAGTTGCAGAGGGATTTGAGCTGGTGAGCTGCGTTGTTGTTGTTTGGCTTCGTGTTTGTGGCCGTGCGAGCTCTTCATGGTGGGTGTCAGTCTGCTTCATGTATGGATTGGAGAGGTTTAAAGTGGCTAATGATGCAGCTGCAGTCTGGCTTCTGGTCCTTGGTCGTGGCTCATTATCAGTGTGGGTTTGAGTCTGCTTTCTGCGTGGATGTGTGGTGGTGACATCCTGTGTGGCTCTCGTGAGTGTGGGTCTGGTGTCATTCGTCGTGTTAGGGACCCGTTTGTCAATAAGGGCGGGTTTCCAAATGGCTGGTAGGCGGGAGGTATCGTCTCGTTTGTTCATGCTGTGTGGGCGTTTTTCTATCTCGATGGCTTCTCTGATTATTCTGTTGTCCAAACTCGAAGTCCAAAGAGCTTCCATTTTATGTGACCTTGCATTCCTACGCAACTGCCGAGATCAAAATTTAATCCCCACAGGCTTCCAACTGAAATTCCACTCCAACTCTGCAGCCACCAAACGCATTCTGAAAAGAACAGAACTAGCCCTAATCAGAAATGAACTCCACAGAAAAAGATTCTTCCTAGACCGAATCAACAAGGATCTCCTCACACTTCACCTCAAACTCAGCAACAAGATCCACCCCGCACTTTGGGACAAATCCAAACAACTTGCCGTCTGGAGAGCCGAAACACAGACCACCCTCAAGACAGACACACACACCAACAAATTCCGAAGACTACAAGAACGCCAGAAACAATCCCCTCCACCCTCACAGCCACACATGAAACAAACAGTGCATAACATCTCAGATAGGATCCTCACCAAAGCCGAAACCAATGTCCTTTCCAAAGGATTCAACTTTGCAGTCGCTCCCAAAAGCATCCCCACTGAAACCATTATATGCGGAGTTGAAACCAGCCTGACCAAAATCAACCCCGACGATGCAAACAGAATCAGACTCGAAATCACCAACATCCTCTGCACCAGCAAGCCACCCAAAAGTAACTTACCCAAAGAGGAACAGACAGCACTACTTAACCTGAAAGAAGACACCAGCATAATAATCCTACCAGCAGACAAGGGCAATGCCACGGTGGTTATGAACACATCTGACTACCAAACCAAATTAAACAACCTACTCCAAGACTCCATATACAAACCCCTAAACACAGACCCCACCACCTACCTGGAAAAAACCACCAGATCCAAAATAAAAGCCTCCCCCATCAGCGAAGAGATTCAGCAAAGAATCATACCCAGAGAGAAATCATCCAGATGCCCTAAGCTTTATGGTCTCCCCAAGATACACAAAGAAGGAACCCCACTTAGACCCATAGTCAGCTCCATAGGCTCACCTCTACAAAACGTAGCCAAATTTCTCGCCAAACAACTACAGCCCTATGCAGAATCCATCACCTCATACGTAAAAAACTCATTCCAGTTCATAGACATCATAAAGCAACAAAACTTACAGCCCAGTGACCTACTCGTGAGCTTTGATGTCATATCCCTCTTCACCCAAGTACCAATCAAAGAAGCCTTGACAGTTATCCAAAACAAATATAACCCCCCCAAGCACATCTTAGATCTGACCAACCACTGCCTATCCAACACATACTTCATCTATAATGGACAGAAATACAAACAAACAGAAGGAGCACCCATGGGATCACCCCTCTCACCTGTCATTGCCAACCTCTATATGGAATATTTTGAAACCCAAGCTCTAGAAAAATCTGATCATAAACCCAAACTCTGGCTCAGATATGTGGACGACACCTTCATAATCTGGCCACATGGGAAAGAAAAACTGGACAACTTCCTCACACACCTCAACAGCCTACACCCCAAAATACAGTTCACCATGGAAACAGAAGCGAACAACCAACTTCCCTTCCTGGATGTCTTAGTCTACAGAAAATCCAATGGCTCCCTAGGACACACTATCTACCAGAAGAAAACACACAAACCGCTATCTGCACGCACTCTCACACCACCACCCTGCCCAGATCAACTCTGTAGCCAAGACACTCATTTCCAGAACAAAACGCTTAGCTGACGAACAACACCTAAAAACCGAACTACACACCCTCACTAACGTACTAACATCCAATGGATTCCAAAGAAATAAGATCACCAACCTAATCCAAAAAGAAACCCCCACTAAAATCCAAGACACAGAACAAGAAAACGGCAAAGCCCTCCTCCCATACATAAAAGGCACCACAGACAGAATAAGCAAAATCCTCCACAAACATAACATCAAGACAGCATTCTGCACAAACCGAAAAATATCCACCATCCTAAGGAACCCCAAAGACAAAATAGAGTTAGAAAATCAAGGAGTATATGAAATCCCATGCACCGCCTGCCCCACCACATACATCGGACAAACCAACAGACGAATAAGTGCACGCATAGAAGAACACAAGAACTCAGTCAGAAAAGAAGAACCCACTTCTTCCCTGGTCCAACACCTTAAAGCCACAGGACATGATATTGACTTTAAAAAGACCAGAACTATCGCCAAAACTGAACACTTTAACAACAGAATAATCAGAGAAGCCATCGAGATAGAAAAACGCCCACACAGCATGAACAAACGAGACGATACCTCCCGCCTACCAGCCATTTGGAAACCCGCCCTTATTGACAAACGGGTCCCTAACACGACGAATGACACCAGACCCACACTCACGAGAGCCACACAGGATGTCACCACCACACATCCACGCAGAAAGCAGACTCAAACCCACACTGATAATGAGCCACGACCAAGGACCAGAAGCCAGACTGCAGCTGCATCATTAGCCACTTTAAACCTCTCCAATCCATACATGAAGCAGACTGACACCCACCATGAAGAGCTCGCACGGCCACAAACACGAAGCCAAACAACAACAACGCAGCTCACCAGCTCAAATCCCCCTGCAACTCAGACTAAGCTGAGCACAACCAAGCCCCCACCCAAACAGAACACACCCCCAGCCAATCAGAGCACAGCCGAGCCCCTAACCAATCAGAACACACCTCCACCCAATCAGAACACAGCCAAGTTCCCACCCAATCAGCTCACACCCCCACTAGCAGTTAAAAGGAAGAGACAGCTACGATCTCACATTGCTCCTGGAAGCACGAAGCCGAGAACACCAGCCTGAAGATGACGAATGAGACTTCGTCGAAACGTCGCCAAGACACTTCCAATTTTACGTGGGAGAAGACCCGAATAACCAAAGACCTACATACAAACACCCGCGAAAACCTGAGAAAACATATATATATATATATATATATATATATATATATATATATGTATGTATGTATGTATGTATGTATGTATATGTATATGTATATTAAGGTGACCAGACGTCCCGCTTTTGGCGGGACAGTCCCGCTTTTGAGCAATTTGTCCCGCGTCCCGCAGCGTTTTAAAAAAGTCCCGATTTTTCATTCTGCTCCTGAGTCCCGGCTGCCTCCTGAATCCCCGCTGATGGCTAGAGGGAAAAAAAACTCTTTAAACTCTTGCCGCGGGGCTTCAAAGGGCCGACCTACAGCTGATCAGTGTTAAAAAAAAATGAATAGACCCATGTCTGCAAAAATAGAAAAAACAGCCCCTGTTAACAGCTTCCGCTAGGTTAATTAGCTGCAAAAAGCTGCAAAAAGTTCCTGGAGCAGATTTCCCCCCCCCCCCCAGCTATACTGAAAACAAAGGCGAAAGCGAAACTAAACCTGCAAGGTGACAAAATGAGGCAGAGAGAGATTTCTTTCTTTTTCTTTTTCTTTTTCCTCACCAAAAAAGGTAGGTACAAAACTGCAAACAATGGGAAATTTTGGGCAAAAGAGGAGAGTTCAAGATTTTAAAACACAAAAGAAAAAAAGCTCTATTTAACTAGGGAATTGTAATAATTGAGATACTATTAATAATTGTATATTGTGTTGAAAGCAGAAATGGTTAAGTTGTGGTTTGGAGGAATATATGGGGGAAATTATTTGGTTTATTATTATTGGTAAATATAATTAATTGATTTGTAAGAAATTGGATTGCATGGAAATAATTGGAATATTCATGTTCATATTGATTAATATACAAAAAAGATAGTTATATAACTAATTGATTTATATTAAAATGTTGAATTTGTATTAAACAACTGTATTACATAATTACATAATTAACCAATGTGAGGATGGATATAAAAATAGATGACAATGGGAAGGGGTATAATATAGAATAGAAGGGAAAAATTGAATTTGATTAAGATTAGAGATGAGGATGAAGGGTAATATTGTTTTTTTAAAAAAATAGATGAGGAATAAATATGGCAAAAAGGAAATATAGAAATTGTAAATTTAATTGAAATGACTAAACGCTGTTTAAATTTGTGAACCAGCCAAATATTCTGTTCAAAGAAAATACATTGTATGTTTGTATGTGTGTTTCTAATTATTGCTATTTATTCATATTTGTTCTCTTTTATTCTTTAAAGTTTAACAATTCATTCTTAATCTTAATATCTTTATATTTGCTTGGGGTTGGCTTTCTTCCCTTTCATCTTTTTTATTGTACAGCAATCTTTCTCCTCAAACCTACCACCACTCTCTTTTCTTTCCTTCTTACTTTCTCTTCCCCCACCCTCTTTTTCTCCTCCCTACTTCCTCTTCCTTTCTCCTTCTCCTCCTCTCTTCCTCCCTCTCTTACCCTCACTCCTACTCTAATTTCCATTCCTTCATCCCTCTCTATTGCTGTATCCTTTAATGCATATGGACTACTCAGAGGGCTGAAAAAGTTATTTTTGACTGGTCCTCACACTTTTGACCAGTCCTTGAACTTATGACTGTCCTCACATTTTACATTTTTGCCCTATCTTGTCATCATGGTGAAGAGAAGCAGTTGTGAAATGAGTGATATGGTTCTTAAGAATGCTGCATGGGCATAAATATGAGGATGGTCATAAGTGTGAGGACCAGTCAAAAGTGCGAGGACCTGTCAGAAATGACTTTTTTCAGCCCTCTGGTTAGTCCTTTTGTGCATATGGACTACTCAGAGGGCTGAAAAAGTTATTTTTGACTGGTCCTCACACTTTTGACCAGTCCTCGAACTTACGACTGTCCGCACATTTTACATTTTTGCCCTATCTTGTCACCATGGTGAAGAGAAGCAGTTGTGAAACGAGTGACATGGTTGTTAAGAATACTGCACGGGCATAAATGTGAGGATGGTCATAAGTGTGAGGACCAGTCAAAAGTGTGAGGACCTGTCAGAAATGACTTTTCAGCCCTCTGAGTAGTCCCTATACACATAGCCATGGCCACCCGGTCACATGACCAGCTAGCCACGCCCACCCAGTCACATGGCCTCCAAGCCACGCCCACACAATAAGTCACGCCCACAATGGTGTCCTTCTTACCAATGTTAAAATCTGTTCACCTTACCCTATACACATAGCCATGGCCACCCGGTCACATGATCAGCTAGCCACGCCCACCCAGTCACATGACCAGCTAGCCACGCCCACCCAGTCACATGACCAGATAGCCACGCCCACAAAATAAGCCACGCCCACAATGTCCCTCTTTACCAATGTTAAAATCTGGTCACCTTAATGTATATGTATATGTATATGTATGTATGTATGTATGTATGTATGTATGTATGTATGTATGTATGTATATTTAAGTGGCAATGTCATACCATTTCGATCACATTGCCAAACTTTTTAGGAACATAGCAGTGTTCCTCATACTGGGGATATGAGGAAGATAAATAAGGCAGCTTTCTCTCCTCTTCATCGTATGCTTGGTTACATAACATTTTTAAAAAAATACACAAGAAAGTCTGTTGGCAGTCAGTGAACAAGAGGGAAGGCCAGCTCTCAGAGGAAATAAAGACAAATGCTCCTCAGGATGGAGAAAGAAGATAACTAACTTCAGTTCACTTCCTGGGGACCATATGCTACAGTGAATGCCACTAATTAAAAATGCTATCTGGTTTAACATGTCATGTTGAGACTTTTCAAGTTCACTCATGCTCCAAAATGAATCACTGAATCAAAATGACCATTATAAAATTGCAGTTTTCAGTATCTCTTTCTTCCCATGTGGTGGCCAGTTGGATTATTAATATGGATAGAATTTATTGTAACTTTTAAAATTCAATGTATTATTTATATTTAACATAACCATACGATAAATACTGCTACTGATATTAAAATGTAGCTTGAATGTTAATAATGACCTGCATTTTTCAAATATAGTAAGAATTTCAGTCATTCAAAACCAATTAAAGAAATTTTGTATGCTGCTTGCAATTTTCTTGTTTATTCATCATTTTAAAATATTGTTCTCCTTTACTCTCTGTAAATGCCATAGCCTGCTTTGCTATTCCCCTTAAATAAATATATGTTTAAGTGCCCTGTGGCATCTCATTTATTATCTTTTCAAATTGAAAAGTTAGATGAAAGTACTGGCACTTTCATATTCTTCATGGAATATATGCTGAATGAACACATATTTCAGAAAGAAACATTTAAATAATAATTATTCATATTCATATACCATCCAAGTTCATTATCTTAGTTTTTCATGGGTTCAGTTATTTGAAATAAATTTAATAAAAAAAAAACTTGTTGATTTCATACATAAAAGAAATAATAATAATAAAAAGATTTCTAAAATTCTGTCCCTTCTAAACTTGTAGATTTACAGCACCAGAAAGTTTCCATTTCAATGTTGTTTTGTTTCAGTTTTTAGCTGCATCATTTTCAGTTTACAATCGAACTAACAAACAACATAAGGGAATGGAAAAACCTGATCTACTTTGTGTACTAAAACTGCTGCTACAAATAAAAGCTGCTTTTTTTTTTTTTTTTTTTGTTCTTGGATAATTCTAACTATCTTTGCCATTAAAGTGTCAATTCTTTTTATAGCTGTTTCCATACGCGATATGATTAGATTGCCACTTTAACAGTAACTAATCCTGGCGAGGCACTCAATTCTAATCACATTATAGCTATGCCGCCTCTATTAGCACCCAAGTTCTTACACATTTAATGAAATTGAGTGCGTTTCTGATAAAAGGGGCTTATTTGCCCATAAAATCATATGGTTTATTGGTATTTTTCCCTGAAATAATTTTTTGCTGTATTTTGTTATTCTTAAGAATCCTTATTCTCGTCTCTGTTTTGACTGCCTATAAAGAAGTGTGATTGCAATGCATCCTGGCGATTTGAATGAGGAAGTATCTCATTCAAGCCTCACTAGAAATTCAACATTATTTTGATGTCTTTTGAATCGCATAGTTTGAACTAGACAACCATACAAATGTATAAACAAACAAACACACTCTTCCTAGAGCCTCCACTTTGGATTTTACTAGAGGCAACTGTAATCAGAACTACTTTATTGGAACTAACTTATATAGTATAGTCTCAGACAATTTCATTTGTTTCTCAATAATTATTCCCTCTTCCTTGCCAGAAGTTGTCATCTTCTTCATCAAGCCAAAGCTAAGAAGTTTGCTGCTCCTCATTCTGCACTGTGAACTTTTACAGATAGTACTCACCTTACAGTAATTCATTTAGTGACCATTTGAAGCAGGGGTCTAGCAGGTTCTAGAGAACTGGTAGCGGAAATTTTGAGAACCGGCAAATACCACCTCTGGCTGGCTCCAGAGTGGGGTGGGAATGGAGATTTTGCAATATTCTTCCCCTGCCCACCCACCAAGCCACCGCCATAAAACTGGTAGGGAAAAAAATTGGATTTCACCCCTGACTTGAAGTTACAACAGCACTGAAAAAAAGTAATTCATAATTGTTTTTCACACTTAAGACCGTTGCAACATCCCCATGGTCAGGTGATCAAAATTCGGAAGCTTGGCAACCGACTCATATTTATGACGTTCATGTAAATCACCTTTTGCAACCTTCTGACAAGCAAAGTCAATGGGGAAGCCATATTCACTTAACAACCATGCTTTCAACTTAACAACTGCAATGATTCACTTTACAGCTCTGGCACTCAGCAATGACCACAGCTGAACAATTGTGCACATATGTTGAGGACTATCTGTATTAGCAGAGCTTGGGGGGAAAAAGACTTCATTGTGTCTTCTAATCAATAATTTTCATCTTAGTCAGTCGAGTCATCAGCAGACCAATATGAAATCTCTGCTCTGTGAAATCATTTATCAATTATTGCAAACATTCAATCAGGTTGATTTTTTGTTTTGGTGTCAGGGGCAGGCAAGCTGTTGTGGCCTGCCAGCGGCCTGTGCAGATTGTTGCTGATCCCGATGATGAGGGGGCTGGTGTGGTGCTGTGCCAGCAGCCTGTGCAGCAGGCGTCCAAGACGGACAGTGAGGTGGCTGAAGAAGATGTGGTGCCAGAGGCAGGGATTCAGTCAGGGCCTTCAGAACCTCCAGAGGCTCCTTTAAGTGAAGAGGATGAAGAGGAGGAGCCTCTTCTCAATGCACAGGCACGCAGAGCTGCCAAAAGGCAGGAGTGGTTCCTCAGGAGGAGGTCTCCTCGAGAGTAAGGCTTGGGGCTAATTGGCCACTCCCTTAGCCTATTTAAGAAAGAACACAGCTTGCAACAAGCTGCAGGAAACAACTTTAGTTCGCTAATCATTGAGTTTCTCTGCAACCTTGCTTCTGGGCTTTCTGCCAACTCCAGTAAGACTCTGACTATCTTATCTGTGGAATTCTGGCAGGCTGTTAAGAATGCTTATTAACAGCCGGCATTTGCTAAAACTGCATTATTTGAGTAAACTGAGTTTTGTTCAGAGTTTGTGTGTGCTGTGTTCTTTGGGATCTGTAGCTGGGGCAGAACACAAGCTATGGGTCCCAGCCTAAAATCATATGCTTGATCGAGACAGTATGCTCCTTCTACCTGTAGGGTTATAAGTAAATATCAGGAAAAGGAAAGAAAGATGACTCAAAAAGAGTGGCTATTGGCATCATCTTTGACTCTGCTATCATTTATCTCTTCCTGTAAACATACCTAACACTAAGTTCCCAATGATATCAAGGTATGGATCCCTGTTTTACATAAAAATGCAAGCAGACCTGGCTTGCATTACGGAAACCTGGTTGGGGCAGGAGGGGGGAGTCCCTCTCTCTGATTTATGCCCCCATGCTTTCGTGTGCTGCACCAGCCACGACTCCAGGGAAGGGGGGGGCGATGGTTGTTAGGGAAAGTCTTAGTCCTAGCGAGGCCACTGTCCCTCAGATTGGCGGGTGTGAGTCTCTCCTATTGAAGTGGGACCCTGGAGTCCAGTCAGGCTTGTTGGTCACGTACCTATCTCCCAGCTGCGTGGCCACAGCCCTGCCCACACTGCTTGATGTGCTGGCTGAAGTAGCAGTTGAACTCCCCAGCCTTTGGGTTGTGGGAGATTTCAACTTGCTTTTGATCGGCGAGACATCTGAGACAGTCCGAGAGTTCATGGCCTCCATGGCAGCCATAGACCTGACCCAGGTTATTCAGGGCCCAACTCATAGGGGAGGACACACACTTGACCTGGTTTTTCTCTCTGGGCAGTGGATAAATGGCCAGGGTAAGGGGGAACTTTCTATTGCCCCCTTGTCATGGACTGACCATTCCCTCCTTAGACTGGACTTTCAATCCGCCAACCCTCACCACTGGGAGATGGAACCAGTAAAATGGTTCCACCCCAGTCGCCTAATGGACCCTGAGAGGTTCCTGATGGAGTTGGGACATTTCCCACTTCTCAATCCTGTGACTCGGCCAAGGCACTGGTGGCATCCTGGGAGCGGGCGGCTGCCAGGGCCTTGGACCGAATCGCACCTTTGCGGCCTTTGACCCGATGCAGATCCCGGGTGGCTCCTTGGTTCTCCATGGAGCTTCGGGAAATGAAGCACTGGAAAAGATGCCTAGAGGAGTGTTGAAGATCCTCCCAGTCTGAATCTGATCGAACACAGTTAAGAACCCATATTAGGGCTTATCTTGTGGCAATGGAAGCGGCGAGGCGGAATTACTTCGGCACTCTCATTGCATCTGCAGAAAACCGCCCAGCGGCCCTGTTTAGGGTGACCCACTCCCTCCTTAATCAGGGGGTGGGGGTAGACCCCTTACAGGGCAGGGCTGAGGATTTTGTTCAGTTTCTGCAAGATAAAATCGCTCAGATCCGGACTGTTTGGACTCTGATTGGGCGGAATCCATCCGGGAGACTGGGGAATGTCTTGGGAGTAACATCTGGGTTGAGTTTGATCCTGTTTCCATCGATGAAGTGGACAGGATTGTGGGTAGACTGGATGCCTCCACTTGTTTGCTGGATCCGTGTCCCTCCTGGCTTGTTTCAGCTGCCCGGGAGGTGACTGGAGACTGGATCCAACTCTTCTTTTGAGGGAGGGGGTCTTCCCCGCCTCTCTTAAGGAGGCAGTGGTTCGGCCCCTCCTCAAGAAGCCTGCCCTGGATCCAAACTCACTTAATAACTATCGGCCCATCTCCAACCTTCGCTTTATTGTGAAGGTTGTTGAGACCGTGGTGGCACAACAGCTCCCACAGTTCCTGGAGGAAATGTAGTACCTAGACCTGTACCAATCGGGTTTCTGGTATGGGCACAGCACGGAAACGGCATTGGTTGCCCTGGTGAATGATCTCTGGCAGGCCCGGGATGGAGGTTGTTCCTCTATCCTGGTCCTACTTGACCTCTCAGCGGCTTTTGATACCATCGACCATGGTATCCTACTGCAGCTGCTTGGGGGGTTGGGGGTGTGAGGCACTGTTTAACAATGGTTCGCCTCCTACCTCTCAGTAGCTCGCAGTTTATTTGGGTGGGGGGACAGAGATCCATCCCGAGGCCCCTAACTTGTGGGGTGCCTCAGGGGTCGGTTCTCTCCCCACTACTCTTTAACATCTATATGGAGCCACTAGGTGAGATCATTTGTGGTTTCCGGGTGAGGTATCATCAGTATGCCGATGATACTCAATTATACATCTCCACCCCAGACCACCCCGGGGATGCCCTTTCCATGATGTCCCAATGCCTGGAGGCGGTGTGGGTCTGGATGGGTAGGAACAGACTCATACTCAACCCTTCCAAGACTGAGTGGCTGTGGTTGCCGGCATCACATGCTCTAGAGGTCCCATCACTTTTGATGGGGGGAAGTACTTGCCCCCGTTGAAAGGGCCCGCAACTTGGGTGTCCTCCTGGATTCCCAGCTGTCTTTAGAAGAACACTTGACGACCGTGACCAGGGGGGCTTTCGCACAGGTATGCCTGGTGTGCCAGTTGCGCCATTTCCTAGACCGTGATGCCCTTCGCACGGTCACTCATGCCCTGGTTACATCCCGCTTGGATTACTGCAATTCCCTCTACATGGGGCTACCCTTGAGGTGCACCCGGAGGCTCCAGCTGGTCCAGAATGCGGCCGTGCGGGTGGTTACGGAAGCTCCTCGTTACTCCCGTGTAACACCCCTCCTGCGTGAGCTGCACTGGTTACCGGTGATCCACCGGATTCACTTCAAGGTGCTGGTATTGACCTATAAAGCCCTACATGGCTTAGGCCCAGGGTACTTGCAGAACCATCTCCTTCCTGCTTCCCACCGTCCTGTCCACTCTCACAGAGCCGCTCTCAGGGTACCATCGACCAGACAATGCCATCTGGTGACGCCCAGGGGTAGGGCATTCTCTGTAGGCGCCCCTACCCTTTGGAATGAATTACCGAGCTCCAGAAGGCCCCGAGCTCCAGAAGGCCCCGGATCTCCGCTCCTTCCATCGAGGCCTGAAGACTTGGCTATTTCAATGAATGGGCTGATGCTGATTCTGGGGTTTTATTATTTATTGATTTTAATGTGGTTTTAACAGGATTTTATTATTTTATCATTGTATGTTTTTAACCTGTGTTTGCCGCCCTGAGTCCTTCGGGAGAAGGGCAGCATATAAATACTGCCAAATAAATAAAATAAAATAAATAAATAAATTAGTTTAAATTGTCTGTGCTCTCTTCCTTATTCTGGTGTTAGCAACCATTTCATGTAACATTTAGGTTAGAGCTCGCATTGTATAAACAAGTTCTAGGTGCCTCAGCAAGAGCAAATTATCATCTTCCTGATTCTCTTCATCCAGAGAAAAAATATGAAGTTTACTGTTGCAAAAATGTAATTATAGTATAGCCTTTATTGTCATTGTACCAGTGGTTTGGTCCGGTTCTATAGAACCAGTAGTAAAACTGGTAGGAGGTTCTGCCCACCCGCCACAATGTCATCATGGGTAATCTGTGCATTCGAAGTGGTAGTAAAGATAAGTAGAACCCACCCTGCATTGTACATAATATATACAATGAAATTGGTTTAGCCTCCATGGTGCAATCCATAACAGAAAATGCAAAACAACATAAATAGTATAGAGAATAATCCCTATACAAATAATTGGGGGAAAAAGACTAGTCATACAATTCCATATGTGTGTGGAGTGATTGTGTTTAAGCGTCTGGCAGCCTATGGGTAGAAGCTGTTTTTAAACCTGTTTGTCCGATTGGCTGTGCTTCAATATCTTCTGCCCAATGGTGGAAGTGAAAAGAGATACTGGCCAGTGTGAATCATCCCTATGTATCTTCCTTACTCTGCTGAAACAGTGAGACCTGCGATGTCATCTAGTGGTGTTAGAGGACAACCAATGTTTTTTTATGCTGAATTGATCACTCTCTGTAGTGCCTTCCTGTCCACAGATGTTAGTCCAGCATACCATACCATAATTGGTCTCACAATGATCACTGAAAGAATCAAGGCCACCACTTGGGAAAAGGAGAGGGCAAACATCATTTATTTGACTTTCATGGTGTACAGTAGCCCATTTAAGTCAGTGTTGCAGATACATTTTCCAAGTAAAATTAAGAATATTGTCATAAGATTTGGGGGATAGAATAATAGAACATAGTAAATCCTAGGCAGTTAAGCAAGAGATGCACAACCTGAAGTTCTGACATCATACACTCTATGCATTTCCCCAAGCCTTGGTTACAGCCCTAGAATGTTCCTAAACTGTAAAAGTTAAATGTGGCAAAACAGAGAATTGCAGGTAAAAAAGAGTGGAGATTCAATTACATGGTTGTCAAAATTCAAATTTGTGTTGAGCTAGTCTTAAAGTGGAAAAAACCCCATCTTGACTGTTTTGACTTTCCCTGCAGAAACCTATGCCCTTGGCTTTATTGGAAGTTATGCACCCTGAATTAACTTTGAGTTTGTGGAAATAATCAGATAGTATCATTCTGGAAAATCTTGAGGTTTTCCCCTCACTTTAATTCATAACATCAAATAGAAAAAGCTTAATTTCATTTTAGCTATGTAAGTCTAATTAGCCTCAAAAAGTTGCAGGAAGAAGGAACTTTATTTATTATCCGTTTGTCAAGCATTTTAGGATAACCATTTCTCTCTCCAGTAAGTATGATTTTGCTAACTTGAATTCTTGGTTTGTATCTAGTTCTAAAACTCTTCAGCCTCCTCAGAGTTAAACAAGACCAATATCTATGGGTAATCTTGGCAGTGTTGATCTCTCCTTTGCCAAAATAATCTCACTGTCCATCTTCTTTCTCTTGCCAACTTCTCTCAGGCTACTCTTAATGTTTAATTAGTGATATACCAGGCTAATCTGGAACAGGCAAGCCTTCAGCAGCCAACACTCTTGAAAAGCTTCAAGAAATATCCTTCCTTCAACTTCATGCTGAAGTAATCTTCTCTTCCTGTTTCGGAACTTCCTGTTATCTCAGTATATTTCTCAGACCAGTATTCCAGCCTGTGTTCATCATAATACAGAAGATCCCAGATCTGTGCACTTTTCGCCGTGCCCTCAAAACATTCCTGTTTCAGCAGGCCGACCTGGCCTAACTTTCCCTTTATATTGCTTTTGATTTTGTTTTAAACTGGGATGTCTTGAATTATCTAGGACCAGAGTGTTTAGTATATTTTAATTGGTTTTTTAACGTTTGTATTACATGTATTTTTATCTTTCACTGTTCACCGCCCTGAGTCCCTCGGGAATAGGGCGGTATATAAAATAAATAAATAAATAAATAAATAAATAAATAAATAAATAAATAAACCAAGAAAGATATGTATGACTGGGAGACCATGTGACAAGAAGACAGACAACCTTCTGTCACACAAGTTCAACAGATATTGGGTTTGATATGTATGGCTACAATCAGGCTCCAAAGCAGGGGTATTAAATTCATGGCCCACAGGCTGGATGCATCATGTGCTGGCCACAGCCATGCCTGGTTTAGCGAAGGGGGAAAAAGTCATGATATGTCACATGACGATGCCGTGATGATGTGAGTTTGACACCCTGCTCTAAAGATTGCCAAAAGCCTGCTTAAAGTGGCAACTTTAAAGAGCCTTGGTGGTGTAGCGGACTAAGTGCTAGCATTTAGCTGCCAGCTGCCTGCAATTAGTGCAAGTTCGAATCTCACAGGCTCAAGATTGACTCAGCCTTCCATCCTTTCGAGGTAGGTAAATTGAGGACCCGGATTATGGGGACAATAAGCCAACTTTGTATAGAACAATACCGCTTAGGGGGGCCCAAAAGCCCTAATAAGCAGGTATATACAAAAAAGTATGCAAGCTATTGCTATAATGCATTGTAAGCCGCCCTGAGTTTACAGAGAAGGGCGGCATATAAATTGGACTAAGAAACTTTAAGACTTGTGGACTTCAACTTCCCAGAATTCCCTAGCCAGCCATTCTGGGAGTTGAACTCCACAAGTTTTGAAGTTATCAAGTTTGAACACCCCTGATATAAAGGTACCGTGTTTCCCCAAAAATAAGACCCTGTTTTATATTTTTTGAATCCCAAAATAAGCTCTTGGCCTTATTTTTGGGGAGGTCTTATTATTTTGGGGCGCATGGAACAAGATGGGGCTCCTCTTTCCATCTTACCTAATTTCCAGCTCTGTCTCCCTAACCCTAACCAGAGGAAATGGCGGGGACCGGCTGCGCACGCATTTAAATATTTTTGGAAAGGGCTTAATTTCGGGGAGGGCTTATTTTAGCACATGCACTCAAAAGCCTGACTGGGCTTATTATCCAGGGAGGTCTCATTTTTGGGGAAACATGGTATTTATTCACTCATATTGAACCAGGTTGGTTTTATATATATATATATATATATATATATATATATATATATATATATATATATATATATATATATATATATATATATATATATATATATATATATATATGTAGGTCTTTGGTTATTCGGGTCTTCTCCCACGTAAAATTGGAAGTGTCTTGGCGACGTTTCGACGAAGTCTCATTCGTCATCTTCAGGCTGGTGTTCTCGGCTTCGTGCTTCCAGGAGCAATGTGAGATCGTAGCTGTCTCTTCCTTTTAACTGCTAGTGGGGGTGTGAGCTGATTGGGTGGGAACTTGGCTGTGTTCTGATTGGGTGGAGGTGTGTTCTGATTGGTTAGGGGCTCGGCTGTGCTCTGATTGGCTGGGGGTGTGTTCTGTTTGGGTGGGGGCTTGGTTGTGCTCAGCTTAGTCTGAGTTGCAGGGGGATTTGAGCTGGTGAGCTGCGTTGTTGTTGTTTGGCTTCGTGTTTGTGGCCGTGCGAGCTCTTCATGGTGGGTGTCAGTCTGCTTCATGTATGGATTGGAGAGGTTTAAAGTGGCTAATGATGCAGCTGCAGTCTGGCTTCTGGTCCTTGGTCGTGGCTCATTATCAGTGTGGGTTTGAGTCTGCTTTCTGCGTGGATGTGTGGTGGTGACATCCTGTGTGGCTCTCGTGAGTGTGGGTCTGGTGTCATTCGTCGTGTTAGGGACCCATTTGTCAATAAGGGCGGGTTTCCAAATGGCTGGTAGGCGGGAGGTATCGTCTCGTTTGTTCATGCTGTGTGGGCGTTTTTCTATCTCGATGGCTTCTCTGATTATTCTGTTGTTAAAGTGTTCAGTTTTGGCGATAGTTCTGGTCTTTTTAAAGTCAATATCATGTCCTGTGGCTTTAAGGTGTTGGACCAGGGAAGAAGTGGGTTCTTCTTTTCTGACTGAGTTCTTGTGTTCTTCTATGCGTGCACTTATTCGTCTGTTGGTTTGTCCGATGTATGTGGTGGGGCAGGCGGTGCATGGGATTTCATATACTCCTTGATTTTCTAACTCTATTTTGTCTTTGGGGTTCCTTAGGATGGTGGATATTTTTCGGTTTGTGCAGAATGCTGTCTTGATGTTATGTTTGTGGAGGATTTTGCTTATTCTGTCTGTGGTGCCTTTTATGTATGGGAGGAGGGCTTTGCCGTTTTCTTGTTCTGTGTCTTGGATTTTAGTGGGGGTTTCTTTTTGGATTAGGTTGGTGATCTTATTTCTTTGGAATCCATTGGATGTTAGTACGTTAGTGAGGGTGTGTAGTTCGGTTTTTAGGTGTTGTTCGTCAGCTAAGCGTTTTGTTCTGGAAATGAGTGTCTTGGCTACAGAGTTGATCTGGGCAGGGTGGTGGTGTGAGAGTGCGTGCAGATAGCGGTTTGTGTGTGTTTTCTTCTGGTAGATAGTGTGTCCTAGGGAGCCATTGGATTTTCTGTAGACTAAGACATCCAGGAAGGGAAGTTGGTTGTTCGCTTCTGTTTCCATGGTGAACTGTATTTTGGGGTGTAGGCTGTTGAGGTGTGTGAGGAAGTTGTCCAGTTTTTCTTTCCCATGTGGCCAGATTATGAAGGTGTCGTCCACATATCTGAGCCAGAGTTTGGGTTTATGATCAGATTTTTCTAGAGCTTGGGTTTCAAAATATTCCATATAGAGGTGGCAATGACAGGTGAGAGGGGTGATCCCATGGGTGCTCCTTCTGTTTGTTTGTATTTCTGTCCATTATAGATGAAGTATGTGTTGGATAGGCAGTGGTTGGTCAGATCTAAGATGTGCTTGGGGGGGTTATATTTGTTTTGGATAACTGTCAAGGCTTCTTTGATTGGTACTTGGGTGAAGAGGGATATGACATCAAAGCTCACGAGTAGGTCACTGGGCTGTAAGTTTTGTTGCTTTATGATGTCTATGAACTGGAATGAGTTTTTTACGTATGAGGTGATGGATTCTGCATAGGGCTGTAGTTGTTTGGCGAGAAATTTGGCTAGGTTTTGTAGAGGTGAGCCTATGGAGCTGACTATGGGTCTAAGTGGGGTTCCTTCTTTGTGTATCTTGGGGAGACCATAAAGCTTAGGGCATCTGGATGATTTCTCTCTGGGTATGATTCTTTGCTGAATCTCTTCGCTGATGGGGGAGGCTTTTATTTTGGATCTGGTGGTTTTTTCCAGGTAGGTGGTGGGGTCTGTGTTTAGGGGTTTGTATATGGAGTCTTGGAGTAGGTTGTTTAATTTGGTTTGGTAGTCAGATGTGTTCATAACCACCGTGGCATTGCCCTTGTCTGCTGGTAGGATTATTATGCTGGTGTCTTCTTTCAGGTTAAGTAGTGCTGTCTGTTCCTCTTTGGGTAAGTTACTTTTGGGTGGCTTGCTGGTGCAGAGGATGTTGGTGATTTCGAGTCTGATTCTGTTTGCATCGTCGGGGTTGATTTTGGTCAGGCTGGTTTCAACTCCGCATATAATGGTTTCAGTGGGGATGCTTTTGGGAGCGACTGCAAAGTTGAATCCTTTGGAAAGGACATTGGTTTTGGCTTTGGTGAGGATCCTATCTGAGATGTTATGCACTGTTTGTTTCATGTGTGGCTGTGAGGGTGGAGAGGATTGTTTGTGGCGTTCTTGTAGTCTTCGGAATTTGTTGGTGTGTGTGTCTGTCTTGAGGGTGGTCTGTGTTTCGGCTCTCCAGACGGCAAGTTGTTTGGATTTGTCCCAAAGTGCGGGGTGGATCTTGTTGCTGAGTTTGAGGTGAAGTGTGAGGAGATCCTTGTTGATTCGGTCTAGGAAGAATCTTTTTCTGTGGAGTTCATTTCTGTGACCTTGCATTCCTACGCAACTGCCGAGATCAAAATTTAATCCCCACAGGCTTCCAACTGAAATTCCACTCCAACTCTGCAGCCACCAAACGCATTCTGAAAAGAACAGAACTAGCCCTAATCAGAAATGAACTCCACAGAAAAAGATTCTTCCTAGACTGAATCAACAAGGATCTCCTCACACTTCACCTCAAACTCAGCAACAAGATCCACCCCGCACTTTGGGACAAACCCAAACAACTTGCCGTCTGGAGAGCCGAAACACAGACCACCCTCAAGACAGACACACACACACCAACAAATTCCGAAGACTACAAGAACGCCAGAAACAATCCCCTCCACCCTCACAGCCACACATGAAACAAACAGTGCATAACATCTCAGATAGGATCCTCACCAAAGCCGAAACCAATGTCCTTTCCAAAGGATTCAACTTTGCAGTCGCTCCCAAAAGCATCCCCACTGAAACCATTATATGCGGAGTTGAAACCAGCCTGACCAAAATCAACCCCGACGATGCAAACAGAATCAGACTCGAAATCACCAACATCCTCTGCACCAGCAAGCCACCCAAAAGTAACTTACCCAAAGAGGAACAGACAGCACTACTTAACCTGAAAGAAGACACCAGCATAATAATCCTACCAGCAGACAAGGGCAATGCCACGGTGGTTATGAACACATCTGACTACCAAACCAAATTAAACAACCTACTCCAAGACTCCATATACAAACCCCTAAACACAGACCCCACCACCTACCTGGAAAAAACCACCAGATCCAAAATAAAAGCCTCCCCCATCAGCGAAGAGATTCAGCAAAGAATCATACCCAGAGAGAAATCATCCAGATGCCCTAAGCTTTATGGTCTCCCCAAGATACACAAAGAAGGAACCCCACTTAGACCCATAGTCAGCTCCATAGGCTCACCTCTACAAAACCTAGCCAAATTTCTCGCCAAACAACTACAGCCCTATGCAGAATCCATCACCTCATACGTAAAAAACTCATTCCAGTTCATAGACATCATAAAGCAACAAAACTTACAGCCCAGTGACCTACTCGTGAGCTTTGATGTCATATCCCTCTTCACCCAAGTACCAATCAAAGAAGCCTTGACAGTTATCCAAAACAAATATAACCCCCCCAAGCACATCTTAGATCTGACCAACCACTGCCTATCCAACACATACTTCATCTATAATGGACAGAAATACAAACAAACAGAAGGAGCACCCATGGGATCACCCCTCTCACCTGTCATTGCCAACCTCTATATGGAATATTTTGAAACCCAAGCTCTAGAAAAATCTGATCATAAACCCAAACTCTGGCTCAGATATGTGGACGACACCTTCATAATCTGGCCACATGGGAAAGAAAAACTGGACAACTTCCTCACACACCTCAACAGCCTACACCCCAAAATACAGTTCACCATGGAAACAGAAGCGAACAACCAACTTCCCTTCCTGGATGTCTTAGTCTACAGAAAATCCAATGGCTCCCTAGGACACACTATCTACCAGAAGAAAACACACACAAACCGCTATCTGCACGCACTCTCACACCACCACCCTGCCCAGATCAACTCTGTAGCCAAGACACTCATTTCCAGAACAAAACGCTTAGCTGACGAACAACACCTAAAAACCGAACTACACACCCTCACTAACGTACTAACATCCAATGGATTCCAAAGAAATAAGATCACCAACCTAATCCAAAAAGAAACCCCCACTAAAATCCAAGACACAGAACAAGAAAACGGCAAAGCCCTCCTCCCATACATAAAAGGCACCACAGACAGAATAAGCAAAATCCTCCACAAACATAACATCAAGACAGCATTCTGCACAAACCGAAAAATATCCACCATCCTAAGGAACCCCAAAGACAAAATAGAGTTAGAAAATCAAGGAGTATATGAAATCCCATGCACCGCCTGCCCCACCACATACATAGGACAAACCAACAGACGAATAAGTGCACGCATAGAAGAACACAAGAACTCAGTCAGAAAAGAAGAACCCACTTCTTCCCTGGTCCAACACCTTAAAGCCACAGGACATGATATTGACTTTAAAAAGACCAGAACTATCGCCAAAACTGAACACTTTAACAACAGAATAATCAGAGAAGCCATCGAGATAGAAAAACGCCCACACAGCATGAACAAACGAGACGATACCTCCCGCCTACCAGCCATTTGGAAACCCGCCCTTATTGACAAACGGGTCCCTAACACGACGAATGACACCAGACCCACATTCACGAGAGCCACACAGGATGTCACCACCACACATCCACGCAGAAAGCAGACTCAAACCCACACTGATAATGAGCCACGACCAAGGACCAGAAGCCAGACTGCAGCTGCATCATTAGCCACTTTAAACCTCTCCAATCCATACATGAAGCAGACTGACACCCACCATGAAGAGCTCGCACGGCCACAAACACGAAGCCAAACAACAACAACGCAGCTCACCAGCTCAAATCCCCCTGCAACTCAGACTAAGCTGAGCACAACCAAGCCCCCACCCAAACAGAACACACCCCCAGCCAATCAGAGCACAGCCGAGCCCCTAACCAATCAGAACACACCTCCACCCAATCAGAACACAGCCAAGTTCCCACCCAATCAGCTCACACCCCCACTAGCAGTTAAAAGGAAGAGACAGCTACGATCTCACATTGCTCCTGGAAGCACGAAGCCGAGAACACCAGCCTGAAGATGACGAATGAGACTTCGTCGAAACGTCGCCAAGACACTTCCAATTTTACGTGGGAGAAGACCCGAATAACCAAAGACCTACATACAAACACCCGCGAAAACCTGAGAAAACATATATATATATATATATATATATATATATATATATATATATATATATATATATATATATATATATATTGGATTAACTAATAGAATTAGAAAGCATTTTTTTAATTAAAAGAATTGTAATATAAGTATTGCTTGCCAAGAAATCCTAGGTGGCAATAACTTTAGTTCAAACATATTTTGACATTTAGATAAGGGCTGACATTTTCAGAATCCTCTATAGTACTACATGATTTAACACTTTTGGATTTTTTCCCAAAAATAATATGCCTTAAAATGATTATAAACAGTTGTTAGAAGACATTACTCTTAGATATTCAAACATATAAGGACATATAGAATAAGGAACTCAAGTATCCTGAACAGGAAATGAAGAACCATTTCAGCATCTCTGTGCCACAAGTTTGTAAGACTTAAATATTATTTATGTCCATTAGATCCGTGTCCTTTTTAAAAAGAGGATTAGATACTTATCTTTTCCGGAAGCTTTTGATGGCTTCATTGAATTGCTAAAAAATATGCAATACTAGTTAATATGACATGGTCTTTTAACCACAAATGACAGAAGTTATTTCACAAATTAATTTTGCTTTTGGAAAATTCATACCAAAATTGAGCTGTCAAGTATGGGTTGTCCCAATTGTGTAAAGCTTTATAGTTTTGGAAAATTGGCTGTAATAGTTAATATGATATTATACATGTCATGAAGTGGATTGTAGTCTACAGAAATTAAGCCACAATATCACAGAAGCTTAAGCCATAATATATTTGTTAGCCTCATAACTCTTTTGTCATTTTAGGTGTGCTATATATGGCATTGTTTTATTTAGCACATTATATTTGTTACAATATTTTGAGGATCAGACTCAATGATGAATTCAGAAGCAATTTCTTCAGTTAAAGAAGTGTTTATTCATAATAGGCATTCTACTTATTCTTGTCAGATTTACAGTGAGAAGCAAGCATGAGGTAAAAGCACTCTCTATTTATATCAAAGGGGAGGAGTCAAGGAAGGGGGGTGATTACACATGAATACATTAAAGGAGGATGAATAAATTAACCCTTTATATCCTGTACATATATACATATCTCTTGTTATAGAATAAGGCATTTACTTATGACAAATCCCCCTCTAAATGCCGATTCGACATATAACAATGATTGCATTCGGATTCAGAACTATATAGTACTTGTAATTTTGATGTCAAATATTTGTGTTGTTTAGAAGGTAAAGGTATAGTTAATATATCAGCTATTTGTTCTGAGGTTTCGCAGTGGATTGCTTTAATGAATCCATCCTGAGATAATTGTCTCACGTGTTTAAATTTGATATCTATATGTCTGGACCTTTGACCAATGGCGTCAGATCTTGATATTTCTATAGCCGCCTTATTATCTTCATGTATGACAAATGGTAGTATTGGATTCTTCCAAATATCAGATAATAAATCATTAAACCACACTAAATTATTTGAGGCTTTAGATAAACAGACGTATTCTGCCTCTGTTGTGGAAGTCGCTACTAAATCTTGCTTCCCAGTGTACCAGAATATTGGGCAATCATTTAAAAATAATACATAACCTGAGGTGCTCTTTCTACATTTGATGTCACCTGCCCAGTCTGCATCAGCGTAACTGGTGATAATAGGTTCTTTAATATTATTGGGTTCTAAGAGTAGGCAGAAATCCATGCTGTGTTTTAGATATCTTAGTATTCGTTTAACTGCTTCCCAATGATACATAAGTGGTTTACTTACATGTCTAGATAATAAATTAAGTGGCAGAGCTATATCAGGCCTGGTCCAATTAGATATATACAAGAGAGAACCAATAATTGATCTATATAATGTATTGTTCTCGAACTCAGGTGAAGATTCATCCATATTCCTTAGAAAATCAGTCTGCATAGGAGTATCGCAAGGTTTGGCATCTCTTAAATTGCATTTTTCCAGAAGTTCTATAATTTTATCTCTCTGGGATAATTTGAATCCCTTTCTTGTTTTATTGATTTGAACTCCAAGGTATTTGTTTACCCTTCCTAGCGACTTTAAAGAGAAATATTCACTTAGCTTGGATACAAATAAGTCTTTCTTTTCTTTATGTTTGCCTATATACAAAATATCATCCACATAGATTAACACAAATTCTAATGATTCACCTTCCTTTCTAACAAAAAAGCAATTGTCTGCAGTTGTGGCTTTGAAATCCATATTTTTAAGCACGCTGACTAGACATTCATACCAACGCTTGCCGGATTGTTTTAATCCGTACAAGCTTTTGTTAAGTAACCAGGTCTCATTTCTATTTGTACATTGGCTATGAGGTGCCCTTACATATATCTCTTTGTCGAGCTTTGCATGTAAGTATGCAGTCTGCACATCATATTGAAAGACATCAAGATTGAGTATAGCCGCTATGACTAAAGCTGTCTTAACACTTTCAGTTCTTACAGTGGGAGAGTATGTGTCAGTGTAATCCTCAGGATATTTTTGAGTGTAACCTTGTGCGACTAATCTAGCTTTATATAATTTATTACCCTCTTCTAAATCTTTGATTTTGAATATCCATCTGGTGCCTATAATTGTCTTGTTCTCAGGGGCAGGGACTGGTGTAAATACACCTAATTCACGCAAGCTGTTCATTTCTTTTGTTATGGCTAATTCCCATTTCTCTCTTTCTTCCATGGGAAGTTTCAACACTTCCTCGTATGTGTTAGGTGTTGGTGTCTCGTCATTCACACACATTATATAATCCTTATACTTATTGGGTAATTGTTTTCTGTTACACCTGATTGTTCTTATTGGAATGCTCTCATTATCGTGTAGATACCTTGCTTCCTTTTTGGTTAATGAATCTGTTTTTATCCTGGTATGGTTACCTGTCCATGTTTTGTTTTTGTCATCATGTGTGTTATGTTCATGTTTCTCTCTTTCTATTCTGTCTTGTTGTTCAATATTTGGTTTTGTATTTTGGATTATCTCGTTAAGATGTATCTTAGACCAGTTGGCCTGTTCATGAAATACTGCTGTTCTTGAGACTATGAATTTGTTATTACTGTCAATGAATCTATATCCTTTTGTGCCTGTTTCGTATCCCATGAATCTGAGCCTTCTGGATACGTTATCTCCCTTACGTCTTAATTGTTTTGGTATTTGTACGTCTGCTGTAACTCCAAATATGTGCATGTGTGATATTTTTTGTTTCCTATTGTACATCACTTCGTATGGTGTTTTATTTAGGATGCTAGACCAGGTCCTATTTTGGGTATAGTTTGAATATAGTAATGCTTCTGACCAGAATTGTTTTCCTAAACCAGCATCTTCTAATGTACATCTAATCATGGTTTGCAGTGTCGAGTTCTTTCGTTCTACTGTACCATTCTGAAAAGCAGAAAATGGGCTAGTCGTGAAATGTAGCATTCCTTTGTCTTTTATCCATTGTGAGAATTCTTTTGACATGAACTCGGATCCCCTATCTGTCATGATTTGTTTTAT
The DNA here is from genome assembly GCA_022577455.1 of Arizona elegans. Lineage (NCBI taxonomy): Eukaryota > Metazoa > Chordata > Lepidosauria > Squamata > Colubridae > Arizona > Arizona elegans. The sequence goes on from JAKOOJ010000002.1 coordinate 116,269,447, forward strand.
TTTGATATTGTGTTGTGTTTCTACACGTTTGTAAAATTCTTTGAATTTTTGGAAAGTTTCATCTTTGTGTTTTAAAGTATAAACAAATCCATAACGGCTATAGTCGTCTACAATAGTTAGGAAATATCTTTTTTTGTATGTGATGGATGGTGTTAATGGACCAACCAGATCCATATGTACCAGATCAAAAATTTGGTTAGAGGTCCTTGTTGCCCTCTTTGGTTTTGGGTTTGTTCTGAGTTTTGAGGATTTACATACTGAGCATTCCAAATAGTTTTTACAATCCTTTATTTTAACGCCATCAGCATGTTCAATTATTTTTTTGTATTACAGGGAAACTTGCATGTCCCAATTTTCTATGCAACATGTGTGCACATTCATCATGAATTGGTTTGCCTATATTGGGTCTTTTGTTATTGTGTGTATCACTAGTGGGTGTGTCTTTGTGATTACAGTGTGTATTGGGTTCTTCATTGTCATTGTTGTTACTATGTTCACTGTCTATGTTGATGTCGTCATCAGTGTTTGTATTAATGTTATGCAACCATTTATCTTCTGTTACAAGGAAGGGTAGGCCCCCTTCGATAACTACACTATTCAATTTAGTCCCATCCTTTTCTAGTATTGCTTTTCCCCCAGAGAAGATTATATTTATGTTGGAATCTTGGCTTAATTTCACTGCACTAAGTATGTTATGTGATATTTCTGGTATCAACAATACCCCCTCTACTTTACCTAAACCAGGTATATTTACATCTCCTTTCCCTATGACTTGAACATTTTCTTGATTGGCTACTCTTATCATAAATTTATCATTTGTGAATGAAGACAGTATTTTCTTGTTATTTGTTGTATGATTAGTCGCCCCTGAATCTATGAGCCAAGTATTGTTTTTTTGATTTTTGTGTGATGACATCATTATGTTTATCTAATCCATTTAATGATCCTGATTTTCTGTCCCTTGAATTATCTCTATCCTTTCTGCGTTCTCTGTAGTTTGGGGAGTCTCTATATCTGTATCTATCAATAGATGATTGCCTGTCTTGATATCTACCCCTATAATCACGGTTTTGTCTTTCCCTATGAAACATGGGGCAATCTCCCTTAGAGTGTTTTCTGGATCCACAATTGTAACATTCAATTGTTTTTTGGTGATTCTCTTGGAAGGTTACCCCTTTTGCCTGTCTGTGTTCTGTGTATGCATTGTATCTATTTTTCCTCAAATTATCTTCAGCTATTAACTTATTTGACAGACTTTCTATGGATAAGTATCCTAGATTGATTGAGTCTAAGTGTGATATGTAGTTATCCCATGATGAATCTAATGAGTTAAGGATAACGCTTTTCATTGTCTGTTCTGATATTATTTCTCCTCTTAGATGTAATTCTGCTCTGGTTTTGTTTAAGGATATTAAATGTTCACTTATGGTGGTTCCAGATCTTAATTTGGCTGAAAAGAAATCTTTAGACATTCTAGTGGTTGTTGCTACACTTTCACTATGAAACAATTTAAACATGCATTGAATTATTTCTGAAACAGTAAGATTATGCTTAATACTGTAGTACATGGCAGGTGATATGCTAGAAATTATTAAATAGAATGCTCTGTGATGCAGGCAGTCTATTTTTAGAGTCCAAGGTCTTTTGGGAGGATTGGTTATAAAAAATAATAAATTTTCTTTCATAAAGACAACCTGAATTTGTTGACACCATTCCTGTAAATTGATGCCATCAATTCTAAGTTTTGGGAAATCACTAGGTAGATTCCCAATATTACTATTCCCACTACTTACAACTGTGGGTAGTCCATGGTCCTGTAGATGTTGAAAATTGCAGAATGGTGTGGGTATTCTGCTGATGAGCTTGAAAGGTTCTCCTTCTTCATAAAGTTCATTTTAGTTCTCTGTGTTCATCTGCGCATGCGCGTTGGTCATTTCTTTGCTGAAGCCGCTGGGAGAGGTTCTCTTTGCTGTAGCTCCCTCGTAGTACTCTCCTTCTGATGATTCGGTCTCCGGCTCGATCTTGGGTGTTCTGCTGGCAGCTGTGGTTCGTCTCTTTTCTTTGGAGCTTTCTTGCTTGGAGTATTTTGTTCTTTGGATCGTTTGTGGTGTGGGGGAAATTTCGCAGGGCCCTCTGGGTTCAGGCGTCGTCATCATCGTTGTCCGGATCGAGTCGTGCAGGCTTTGAGGTGTCTGTTTATTTCTTCGTCTCTTTTGTATTTTTGCATTATTGGCTTTTATCGATTCTTTTGAAATTGTTAGACTTGTGCCAAACGTTTTAAATAGTTTTCTCATGGGTGTTTTGATTTCTTGTTCGGTGGATGATTCTTCTGTATCTGTTTCTGACTCTTCAGAAGAATAAATATATTTTTTGCTATTTTTTGTGTTTTTTCGCGCCAGAGTTTTTGAATGGTGCATTCTGATTGGTTCAGCCGTGTTCATTTCTGTGGCCGGTTGAAGAAAAGATGGCTGCCTTTCAAAATTTTGAGCGGGACCTCTGGTCTTGCTTCTGGTTATTTTTTCTTTCGTTGTAAGTTCGCTCACCATTTTTGTATTTTTGGGTTTGGCTTTTTCAATGTCTTTTTCTCTCGCTGCTCCGTTTTCTTCCAAGAAGCCTCGGAGTTCCGCGATGAGTTTGTGGTCATCTTTTTGACTTTTTATTAGCCTCAGTATCTCCGATCTGAGGTCTTTGTCTTTTATTTTGTTCTCTTCTTGGTTGTCGGTTTCATCTGCTGTTTCTTCGATGTCTGTGGTGTTATCTTCAGATTCTTTGATTGTTGTATTTATTGGTTCGTCGATCATTTCTTGATCTGTTTTTGTTTCTTTATCATTTGCCCTGGTATTGGGTCTTTCTTTTTTATTCTTGAGGTTTTCTTTCTTAGGCATGTTGGATTTTATTGAGTCAGTTCAACCATCGACTGCTACCAATTTGTTACAATATTTTGAGGATCAGACTCAATGATGAATTCAGAAGCAATTTCTTCAGTTAAAGAAGTGTTTATTCATAATAGGCATTCTACTTATTCTTGTCAGATTTACAGTGAGAAGCAAGCATGAGGTAAAAGCACTCTCTATTTATATCAAAGGGGAGGAGTCAAGGAAGGGGGTGATTACACATGAATACATTAAAGGAGGAGGAATAAATTAACCCTTTATATCCTGTACATATATACATATCTCTTGTTATAGAATAAGGCATTTACTTATGACAAATCCCCCTCTAAATGCCGATTCGACATATAACAATGCCATCTTCAGAAAGTTTGAAGGAAGGTAGGAAAGCAAAACCAAATCTTTTTAGGCCTATTTCTTTTTATTGATTTTCAAAATGACTGCTCAATAAGATCCAATTTCCTGTTCAAATTTCTTCAAGTGCTCATAAATCAAAATTATCAGAAAACAACAAAGGTTTTCCTAGTATTTGCAGTGTGGATGTGAACACAAAAAGCATAAACAGTGGGAAGCTGGAAAATTGCTACAAACAAATCACTCTGACTCTTTCAAAGGGCTACTTTGAAACTAAATCACTATCTGGTAAGAATATCTCAGCACAGAGACCAGTAAACCACAACCAGCAAAGTTTTAGGCTAAAAAAAAATAAAAATCCTTCTGAGCCAATGTCACACCAAGCAGGGGAGAAATTGATCATAAGTTTATCTTCACACTTAGAGCCATGTACATCCCAGGTTTCCAAAAACATCCACATCACAAAAAAATAAATAAAAAAATCAACAGTTTTGCTAATTGAAAAGCCATGAACTACAAGTCTTAATTAAACAGCCTTGAAAAAACAACAAATTATTCTGATACTGACTTGTTTTCACATAACAAAATGATACTTTCCTGAAACGATCCATATGATGGAATAGTTCATAAGTCCTTCTATTGAAAAGGGTTCCATATATTGTAAGTTTCAAAGAAAGAAGCGTTTAAGTTTCTTGATTATTTAATGGAAACACTGAACCTATCCTTGAAAGCAGGGCAGTCAACCATGTTCTAAGTTTTCTTTCTTCAGTTTTTCTACTTCCCTTTTTTCTCTGGCAAGATAGCTGCTCCCCTTCATCTTCTTTTGAAAGTGTGCTAATGGGCACAAGATACAAATGGATGTTGCATTGAGAATTTATTTAGGGCCAAGAAAGCATACTCTGAAGGTGATCCAAATAAGATCAAGCATTTAGTTGCATCATGGAAGGTTTAGAGCTGGGTCCTATCGTTCAATATCAGTTTGGGCTATTGGAAAGAAAATGTCACCTTTTTCTATGAAAGCTTATGAGAATTTGCATTTAATAGTCAACAATCCCAACACTATATTTGGTTGTGTAGTTAAATAAAGTAAGGAGCAGAATTCTTTAGGATTCAAAGGATTATTTCAAATAGCACAATTGAAATTTGCTTCTAAGTAATATGTAATTAATAGAGAGGTTCATAATAGTCAGATCAAGACCTTGTCCTTATTTCTAATACTGAGTTTTGCCTTTGTATGAAAAAATTCTTTTACTTCCCTTTTTTTTATATCAAAGAACAAAAACACTGAAAAGCTCCCGGTGTGTCTTCCAGATTAATATAAAGCAAGTTAGTTTTGTAGTGGCAATACAGAAGACCTTTGTTATTTCAAAGAGCTGGTGGCATATTTTGATTTTTCCTTCATATTAAGAAAAGTGTAGAAGTTTAGAATTTGTTCTGAGGTGGCTTGCTTAATTTTATTATATTTATTTTCTAATCTTGTTTACTGAATAAAGAAGTGGGGAGGTTTAAAGCTTATCTTGCTGAGAAAGTCTCAGACTTTTGATTCTCATCTAAGTCATGTACCATCCAATCAAGGTCAGGTTTTGCAGTCTCCTGACCAGTGGTGGGTTCCAACTGACTTTACTACTTGTTCTCTGCGTTCACGCGAAGCGCATGCATGCAGAAAAAAAAGTGAAAAAGTGCTAAAAAGTGCTAAAGTTCAGGCAACATCTTGCTGCATTCTGAGCAAAGGGGTTTTAAGGTTGATTCCAGGCCCATGATCAGAAACACAATTTTATTTCCATCATTTATATGCTGATATCATTTCAGGATACTGAAATTTAAATTCAGAATACAGGTAGCCTCCATGATTATAATTTAATGATCTGGGAGCATAGTGGCTCACATGGATAGGATACTGGTTTGACAAAGAGCAAGCCTGCGTTCAACACCGAGTGCTACCATGGTGTTGGGCGAGCTCCTGTCCTTTGCTTCAGCTCCTGCTGGGAATATGAAAGGAGTCCCCAACTGGTGTCCCCCGAGCAACAGTGATGGCATCGGCTAACCCTTTCAACTTAGAAGTACCTCAGTACTTCCGATATGAGTGGGATGCGATTCAGCGACCATTCATTAAATACGGTCACTCCTGCCCTCGTCACTTCCCACCTGGACTACTGCAATGCTCTCTACATGGGGCTCCCCTTGAGGAGCACCTGGAGGCTCCAGCTGGTCCAGAATGCGGCCGCACGGGTGGTTATGGGAGTGACGGGGTGCTCCCATGTGTCCCCCCTCCTGCATGAGCTGCACTGGCTCCCGGTGGTCTTCCGGGTGCGCTTCAAGGTTTTGGTTACCACCTTTAGAGCACTCCATGGCTTAGGACTGGGGTATCTACGAGACCGCCTTCTGCCACCAGTAGCCTCTCACCGACCAGTATGCTCCCATAGAGAGGGGCTCCTCAGGGTGCTGTCGGCCAAACAATGTCGACTGGCGGCTCCCAGGGGAAGAGCCTTCTCTGTGGGGGCACCCGCCATCTGGAACGAGCTCCCCCGGGAGATACGAAGGATCCCAGACCTGCGCGCTTTCCGTCGTGCCATCAAAACATTTCTTTTCCAGCAGGCCAGCCTGGCCTAACCTCTCTTTTAAACTGTTTTTTCAAAACTTTTAAATATTTTTAAATTTTAAATTTGTCTTATGAATTTGGGGTGTTTTAAATTTCGTTTTCTGGGCCAATTATTTAATTGTATTTTAATGGTTTTTTAACATTTGTATTACATGTATTTTATTTGGCTGTTCACCGCCCTGAGTCCTTCGGGAGTAGGGCGGTATACAAATTCAATTAATAATAATAATAATAATAATAATAATAATAATAATAATAATAATAATAATAATAATAATAATAATTCAGAGATATGATGGTGCGAAATGAGGAGACTTACAGTTGGTTCTCATAGTTGAGGCCACAGCAGCATCCCTTATGGTCATGGGATTGAGATTCTGGCACTTGGCAACTGCCTCACAATTATGATGGTTGCAGCTCAATGACTCATGATTTCCATTTGTAATTTTCACTGCCAGCTTCCAATAAGCAAAGTCAACTGAGAAGACCGCAAGAGGTGGCAAGTGGCACTCACATGACATCATTCCTAATTACTATGAGCCACAGTGGCACAGTGGTTAGAATGCAGAACTGCAGGCTACTTCTGCTGACTGCTGGCTGCCTGCAATTTGGCAGGTCAGATCTCACCAGACTCAAGGTTGATTCAGCCTTCCATCCTTCCGAGGTGGGTAAAATGAGGACCCAGATTGATAGGGGCAATATGCTGACTCTGTAAACCGCTCTGTATACCACTGTAAAGCGGTATATAAATCTAAGTGCTATTGCTAGTGCTCTTGCTAATCTGCAGGTGACATTGCATTTTACAACCATATCACTTTGCAATGGAGTTCCCTATCCCAATTACCCTTGTTAACCGAGAACAATCTTGTTCTCGTGCTGCAACTTAACTAAACATAATTTATGGATATTTTTTTATTTACTTTGAAGTCTCTTAAACATTTTTTTTTCTTTGCATGCAAATGAATCCATGTAGGTGTCACCGTCTCAATATCTGTTAGTCCTAGGAGGATTTCTGTTGCTGCTTCTACTTCAGTTCTTTTTCAAATCAAGATAATAACCTTCCTAAATATGCCCTAAAAACATTTGAGTTAAATATGCATATGATCAGCTTCACATTCAATTAAGCATTTTATATTCCCCAGGCTACAAAATTACTTTATACAACACACTGTCAGAACATGGCAAGTACAGTTGCTGTCTGTAATATAAAATACTCCATACTATCATGGCACAATCTTTTCTCTAGTACTTACATAGGAAAGTACTCTCCTGAGGCAGTTTCCTATGAGATGATGAAAAATCTGTTACCTACTCAATCAGCTTGGGAAGCATATTTCAATTATCCATTCCAGTCGGTGGAATATTACTGATCTACAAGGAATTAGAATGCTGCCAAAAAAACGAAAACAAAAAGTAGCTTTGATTTAATTTTGCTTCACTTTTTTTCTAGCTTCATTTGAAATCATCCAAATGGCATGGATCCCCAGTGATGTTGCTGTGAGTGAATGGTCTTTCTGTTTACAAAGGTGTGAAGTGTATTAGCAAAGGGAGGGGAAGGGAGGATATTTCCAAATCTTCTTTTTTCAACTTCAGGAGACCTTCTACCTTTTTTAGAGTAGCTTTAGAGCAGGTGCTAGGAAAATTCCAAATGCCATTGTGTAGATGCCATCGGATCTTCTAGTTATGTTTATTGCAGTCTTTGCTTTGATAATGGAACGTTTTATTGTGTTATAAGTTTATAATGAAGCATTGGCAACTGTGGCAGCCAGAGTAAAAAAATAACATCCAGAAATTCTGTTTTCAATTAATCTGCCGTTAAGACCCAACACGTAGAAGGCAAAATTTCTGTTTCAATAAAATGTGCAGGAATGAGGTTATCATGGGCCAGGTCATACATGCAGTGGAAGCAAAATGTGTGAATTCACTGATTGCCTTGAAATACATTTACTTAAGGGCACATCAAAGTGCTATTGAAGTCCAGTCCCTGATATTTAATTGGTCCTGGCCAGTGGTGGAATGCTGCTGGTTTAACAACCAGTTCAGTAAGTGTGTGCTTCGTGGGCCTAAGGTGATTGCATGCAGCGCTGAAAATGGAGCATAGAAGCTCAGCTACTTACCTTCCAAGTTAGCAATGGTAAGTAGAACAATAGGGGATGGGGGAAATCAGCTGTGCCGCGTGATTGAGATGAGCTACAAAGTAGGAAATAAAGGACAGGATATAGCGGGGGTGGGTGGGTGGGGGCAACTGATTGTCGGCACTGATTGACCGGTTCTCCAGAATCTGTCCGAACCGGCTGAATACCACCTCTGGTCCTGGCTAATTTAATGCTTAATGCTTCCATCAGTAATTAGTTACACAAATATATCCAAGTTTGGAGATTCAAGAATGAAACTGAATTTCATACAAAATTGGATCATTATGAAGAGTTGTGCAGTTCCACACTATTCTACCTTACAAAATCAGGGCATGTTCACTCCCTTTTAATGGCAGTAATGTACAATAAAACCTTAGATGTGGGTAAATTGTAATTTGATAGAGGGCTGCCTACAACAATTACTGTAGCAGGAGAAAGCTAGGAATCAAGGATATATTGCTGCAAGGCACTGATGGTCAGAATAAACATAGTCTGTAGTGACTTATTAAATATTTTTGAAGTGAAAATGCAAGTGGATATTTTCATGGCTAAGTAACTTGGTGTTTTTCTTGGTATGGATTTCATCAAATCCAACATCATGGACAATGGCAAAGGATTGTATGAAACCATGCAAGCGTTCGTTTGTTCCTTCCTTCCTTCCTTCCAAATATAGCCTTATGAGCACAAGATAGCTAATACAACTGAAGAACAAAAATGGGGTAGAAAATTAGAGTACAAAAAATACTTTAAAAGTACAAAAGAAAAGTAACACTAAAACAGAGTGTAAAATTGTGCTTTGACGATAGAAGAAGGAAGTCATAATATAATGTTAAAGAGAGAGGATAAAATATAAATGCGTTAATTGCTGTGAAGAAGACCAGAAGCCGCTTCCTTATATCTTTATTTTCTTTCTCTTTTTATCTTTTCTTTCTTGCCACTTTTTTTCTTTAAATCCATATTCTTTTTATTCTACAAAAATTTTCTTCAGTAAAAAAATTAACTAAAAAAAATACAGCAGAGGGTTAAAATCATTTAGCAAATTAAAAGCTTGGTTAAAAGCATGGACTTTTAGAGATTTCCTACATTCAAGAAAGCAGGGATGAAACACAAATGTTGAGGAACAGCATTCTCTAGACTGGGAATGATGGAGAAGGATTTCTCCTGCATGCCATGGCTACTCCGAGAGGACCCTTCTTCTGGTTTTAACAATTGCTAGATTTGTAATGGGAGATGATGTTTCTTTGCTACTTAACCCCTAAGATGATTATGGTTTTAAATGTCAATACAAACACCTTAAACCTGGGGTCTCCAACCTTGGCAACTTTAAGACTTGTGGACTTCAACTCTCAAAACTCCCAACAAAGCTGGCTGAGGAATTCTGGGAGTTGAAGTCCACAAGTCTTAAAGTTGCCAAGGTTGGAGACCCCTGCCTTAAACCATACCTGGAAACCAACTGGCAATCATTTCAGATTCTTTGTACAGTTTTCAAGGATTCTTTACTTTGTGCCAATTAGCAGGTGAGCTGCTGCCGTATTTATCCCAATTAATACTACTTCTGAACATTTTTCAAGGCTACCCTCTTGAACACTCCAAGAAGGAATGTAAACAAAGCATCTCAAGAACAACTATCATAAGAAAATCCAGCTAGCTCACATAGGGAAGCTGTGGCTTTGTTATATGTAATTGAGCAAATATGTTCTCTGTGGCACCTGCTACTTATGGATCAGTAACTTCTGAGGATTAAAAGCCACTCCCAGACTGTGAACCTGCTTTTTTGGGGGAATGTAATCCCATCAAAGCAGAATGTATATCCATCTCTGAATCTAGTTTCCTGGTTACCAGCATTGCTATTATCTTGTCTACACTAAAATTCAGTGTGTGTGTTTTTTGTTTTTTTTCATTCAGGGATTTCTCAAACATTGGGAAAATATAAATGATAACAATTGCTTCCATGGAATTGAATGGTATGGAGTATCAGAATATTAATGATTTCCCATTCCAAATCTCAGTTTATATTAGCTCTACCAGCTGTTTCATGAGGATGTTGGGTCAAGATAAAACCTTCTGAAGTGTCATAGATCGATGATCTAGCTGTTGAACAATGGTCTTCAAACACCACACCCTGAGCATAACCCAACAGAAAGGAACAGACCCCTGGAGGGCAGCAGAATTATCTGGCTTGCTTTGAATTTTTACTTGCTTACTTACTTGCTTTGTAAATATTCCAAATGATATGAAGTGTTACAGCGGATGTGTTTCAAAGAATTATACAAATTTTCAAGCAAAAATTTCTGACTGAAACCATGAAGCCAGTTAACATGAAAAAGTAAATACCACAATTGCAGCATGTTGCAAAAGCATCACTAACCCTCCGGAAGAGGTCTCAGAAGTTTTTAAATATATATCTTTGCCAAATTTTAATAAGCCTAATAACACAAGATACAGTCCTAGAATTCCTACTGGTAGTAACTTATTTTTGAGGATAGGTTGCTTGAACATTATTGTATCAGGAGTGGGTTCTACTTACCTTTACTACCGGTTCGCAATGGGATCACATGCGCAGATCGCCAATGATGACATCCGGGATGGTGGGCGTCCCACCAGTTTTACTACTAATTCTTGTGAACCGGTCTGAACCGGGCCAACCCACCACTGTATTGTATATAGAGGTTGAATTGACCCTGGTCTAGAAAGAAAACACATTTTTAGGTGGAGATCTATTTCAGAAATATGAAATGAAACTTATCTATGCAGCATGTTTGGACCTCAACAGAATTTTGAAGTTTGTAAGCAATATAATTCTTACTCTTTCGGGACAATATTAAAAGCACTTCTTTCTTTCCTGACAAAGGCAAATAAATCACATTGGTTATAACCTAAGTATGAATCTAAGAGACATATACACTGGTTTTACTCTTAATTATCATATAATGATCAGACACATCCTGTTGACTTCAATAGTTTCACTCTAGGCATAACTCGGGATTGCTTTCTATGTGTTTCTAAAAAAGAACCACCAAGAGGAAATTAAACAGATGCTGTGCAGTGGGCATCATTGAGTGTAAATTGTTTGGCATTCTTGACTTTCTTTTTCAATTAGCAGAAAGGAAATTAAAATTTACAACTGGCACATGTTCAAGCAGATGCTTATATAGAATTTGATTGAGGACCACTGAACTAACTGAAAAGGCTGTTAGAAGGAAAATCCAGTTTACTAAAGAAAAAAAAATCTAATTTGTTGTCCGATAATAAAACAGGAAGAAAGAGAAGCCCATTCAAAAAAGCTAAATAAAGCCACCTAAAAATACTGTAGATAGGATGGATACTTTCCAAGCAATCTTATGTACATCAGTTTATTCAGTTGAGCTTACTTCTAGAATAATGTTTTTCAAACTGCAATGTTGGTATGTTTCTTCAATACATTCTTAATTATTTTGGATTCCCCCCCACCCTCCAGGGCCAAATAGCCTGTTTCTGCATTTCAGAAATTTCCAGGCACAGAAATGTGTTTCCTAGGGGAAAATACACACAAAAAGGCGTACTTCCAAGAAAAATGCACACAAATCTGCCTTCTATTTTCAGAATCCCTTTGGAAAAATGCAGACGCTATAAAACTTGCATATACCTCTCCTGTTCTAGAGGCAATTCCTGAAATCATCAGTTCCAATGACAGCTTAATTGGAATATCTGGTCTCCTTCAGGCATGCAGAGTTGGCGAATTCAGCATTAGCAAGGCTATTTTCATTGTTCACATCAGGAGGCTGGACTCCAAAGTCTCTGCTTAGTCCCATGAGGAATGTGGTGGTCCACCATATTGACAAAGGCAGCTGCTGAATCCTTGCCATAAAAATGCAAAATCTCTTTCAAGGTGATGTAACACCATGGAAAGTCAAGACAAGGTTAACATATTAAGCTAAATCACAGGATGCAACAAGTGATCTTCTAGACCAGGGCTATCAAACTCCTGGCCCACGGGCTGGCTGCATCATACGCTAGCCAGCCCATGCCTGGTTTAGCGAAGGGGGGGAAATCCCTATATGTCACATGATGCTGCCGTGACAATGTGAGTTTGACACTACTGTTCTAGACAGATCATGTTAGTGTGTCTAACCAGCCTCTAAATAGAAAAAATGGTGGGAGAGGATAGTATTTTATCAATATTTATCTGTCTGTCTGTCTGTCTGTCTGTCTGTCTGTCTGTCTATCTATCTATCTATCTATCTATCTATCTATCTATCTATCTATCTATTAACTATCTATCTATTTATATCTATCCCCTATCTATCACCTGTCTATCATCTATCTATCTATCTATCTATCTATCTATCTATCTATCTATCTATCACTTATCTATCTATCTATCTATCTATCTATCTATCTATCTATCTATCATCTATCACCTGTCTATTATCTATCTATCTATCTATCTATCTATCTATCTATCTATCTATCTATTTTCTAATTTATAGGCCATTCATCTCACTCTGACTGTGTTAGTAGGAAGGAGAACAAAGCTAGCTAAGGAAATAGGCAGCTAGCTCTAAAACTGCTAAAAGTCCTACCATCAGCTGTTACTGCAGCAGGGTGAAGAGGAAAAAAGAAAGGGAAAGGTATCTTGCACCAGCTGAACAATGAATCCCCATCTGCTGGCAGAAAGACTAAGTGTGTGTAAGAGGTAACTTGTAGAAAGCATGCAGCATTCTCCCCACAGAACCTTACTTAGATAGGATTTTGCTCCTCGCAATGCAAATAATGCCAGAGTGTGGGTTGGCAGTTTGCCCAACATGGATGGAAAGAAGCTAACATGTTTTTACCAGGGAAAATATGATTTGTTTCTCAACCTCAACAATCTTAAGGTGTAGGGACTTCAATTCCCAGAATTCCTCAGCCAATACTCACCTAGCTACAGTAATTGCCTGGATTTGAGGAAGCTGAATGCTGGGGGAAGTGGACTGGAGGTTTAGGCCTGTAGGAGGGATTGAGAGGGCAGGAAGACAGTATGAGAAACTTGGCAGTCCGATAACACAGTAAGCTGCAGACACATAGTGATCTGTCCAATCTATATGTCACTAAAAAAAAAAGATGCCACCCAAAATCAAGGAAGAAAACAAATAACCGAGAGCATATGAGTCCTAGTCATCAACACCCAGTAAGCAGAGGTAAACAATCAGAGAAGAAACAATACCCAGTGAAACAACCATCAAGTAGGAAGTTGCATCCCCAAATTGGCAGAGAAGCTAGTACAGATAAATTCACTCTTTCCCTCACACTGATGATGTCATCTAGCCAGGTAATGAAACATCTGCAAGAAGGCAACCGAACTCACAGAACCTGAGGACCCAACAAAATCTGCCAAACAGAAACAGTTGTTACAGTAAGACATTCATCAAAAATGGGCTACAGTTGGATTATTTGAGTGTGTCCTGTGCTTTAAAACGTAGGGAGACACTTTAGGCTGTTGTCTATGTTTATGAATTTTGTTGCATGATGTGTATACAGGTACAATGACAATAAAGTTATTATTATTATTATTATTATTATGGAGATTCTCAGTCATCCAAATCATGAATGACTGAGAATCTCCATAGACTTTTAGCTATGCACTTTAGGCTGTTGTGTGAGGAAGAGGGTAGACGAGATTTAATCCTTGCTGAAGTCATTGTGTTAGTTTTGTTGAAAACAGCTATTCTCCTTGTGTGATTCATACCTTTGATATTGATATTCTGAAATGATATAAAAAATTCTCAAGTAGAGGAGGGTTATATTTTATCTCTTCCTGAATGCCTTTAAGTCAGGGTTGTTAAACTCCCGGCCGATGGGCTGGATGCATCATGTGCTGACTATGCCCATGCCTGGTTTAGCAAAGGGGAGAGAAAAAGCCAATATGTCATGTGACTCCGCCATGACAACATGAGTTTGACACCCCTGCTTTAAGGGAAAGAAATTCTAACTCTTTACAGCAGCATTATGAGTGAAGGCTTGGGCAGAAGGCTTGTTTATAAGACCAGGTGAGAGCAATCCCATCTCTAAGCTATCTATGAAGAATCAGCTGCCAAAGACAGGACCAGCTTCTGGGTTACAGCAGGGCAATGGTCTAAAAAGAAAGTGAAAATGGCAGCCATAACCATGCTTTTGAAGCCCCACTCATTTTTTAGGTACATTACAATACATATGAAAACAGGGATGTTTTCAGTTGCATGGTTGAAGCTGTCATCTTGACTTTTTTCATTTTCTCTGCAGCTAAGAGCAGATTAAAAAGTGAAGACTTGTCTCTTTGTGACTTCATGGATACAGTATGGAATGGTTTTTGATTATGTCTTTTGGAATGTGTTTTTGACTTCTTAGTTTATTTCCTGATGGTTTTCAACCCAAATGTTAATCTTACCCTGTTTACTTAAAAAAAAATCATTTTTTTTTTATTTTAAGCTATTAAATTCTCCAGGATTCCCAATAAGTAATAACAATTTGGGCCCTGACAGCACAGTGGTTAAAATGCAGCATTGCAGGTAAAAACTCTGCCCGTAGTCTGGAGTTCAATCCTGACAGGGCTCCAGATTGACTCAGCCTTCCATCCTTCTTTCCAAGGTTGGTAAAAGGAAGAGCTAAATTGTTGGGGGCAATATGCAAACAAGGCTTCACCATTGCAAATTGCCCAGAGATTGCTGAAAGCACTAAGATGCAATATATAAGTCTAAATGCAATTGTTATTTACTTTTTTTTTTAGATCATTGGTTGAACAATTGTTGTCAATCAAGCTCAACAAATAACAAAGCCATGCCATCAGAGGGCAGTTCCTCTGAAGCTATAATTGGGGGTAGTTTTTTTCTCTCCTTTTAGTGCGTACACATTCCCATATTTTTGGTTCATACAATCAGATTGGACCAAAGGTGAAAAAAAATGAGGGAGTGGTTTGTCTGTTAGATCTTTGATATCTATCTGAATGTGATTTGCTGTCACTTAGATAAATCGTTTTCTAAGTGTTGTCCCTCAAAGCAGGAAAAAGCAGGATAAAAGATAAAATTACATTTTTGACTGAGAGCTAATGATCACTTTAATTAAAACCTGGCCTTGATAAGTAGGTACTTCAAAAGTGAGGCAAATGATGTAATTATTAGGCTGGTGAGAATGAGCTCCTTGTTAAAACTATGATCAAATATTTGTGACAAACCATTTCAAATTTGTTATAAGAAAAATTAGGAAATGAAGCTAAGCAAGAGCTGTATATATACAAAAGGATGGCATTGATTAGTGTGATATTTTCCAACGCCTTCCAATATTCATTTTAAACACATCAGCTTATAACGCAGCAAATTACATTTTTACTACATTGTGAGCTAATTAAGCATAAAGAATAAGTAATGAAATTTCACACTGGATTTTTGTTTTCAGAGGCCCTTTCTGAAATATAAACTAATGGTCATCCTCTCATTAAAGCTTAATGCATACACAAACACAATAGTAATAATTTCCATGTTATAACTCATATGTTGGAATGCTCAAACTGCATAAAACCCTTTATTAATAAAAATGTTTTGTTTGCCCCTCTCCTACCATCAAACAAGATAAAAAGCATTTTTCTCTATAAGAGCTACATTAAGCTAAATATCAACAATAAAACATAAAAGATGCTTCTATTTGCAGCGTTTCTGGGAATGGCCTTTAGCTTAACCTTGGCAATGTCTAATAGCTTGATAGCTCATTTACCCGTTGCCATTTAAAAATTTGTAACCCAATCGATAAACAACACTTTTCTGTCTGTCTCATTTGCCCATATCGTACAATCTTACATAAAGGAAAATCTTTGTAAAATAAAGAATTTCTCTTCATCCTTGAGGTCTTGCTAGTCCTATTGATAGGCAGAATGGGGCAGATAGTCCAGGCAGGAGGTCCTGAGAGTGTGACAGCCAAGGATAGAGGAAATGTCCAGTATATAATATCTTGTACTGTGGGTCCCTGGTGCTTTCTGAGCTTGGTGGTTTGCTTGTAGATGTTTTATCACCCAACTAGATAACATCATCAGTGCAAGATATGATGATGTTACCTAGTCAGGTAATAAAACATCTGCAAGCAAACACCAAGCTCAGAGATCACCAGGGATTCTACAGTTCAATCATGCAGATATTCTCTTCAGTTGGAATATCTTATACTTCCCAGGAACAAGACTGGTAAAGTGTGACCCAGGATGTTCATTGCTTCTGATAAATGAAGACCTGCAATTTACTTGCTGGGGTGGGCACCCAAAGGCCATTTTGTTGTAGCCCCCCCCCAGCTATCTACATTTCTAACTTGAACCAGGGGTGGGTTCTACTTACCTTTACTACTGGTTTGTAGTAGGGCTGCAAGCGCGAACGAAGCGAACGCATGTGCGCACACTTCTGCACAAGCCCAGAAGCTTCTGTGCATGCGCAGAAGCATTTTGATGATGTCAGGGTCAGTGGGCGGAGCCTCCCGCTGGTTTTACTACTGGTTCTATAGAACCGGTGCGAACCGGGGGGCAACCCACCACTGACTTGAACCCTAATAACTTCCAGAGATGTGTATTTAGCACTGGGGTAAGACAAATTCTCTTGCCAGTTCCCATTCAGTTTGAGGAAGGAGAACTTGTGTTAGAAATTCTCATGGGTGAGGAGTAGTCTTCTTGCAATAGTTATCCAATAGCCACACAATGTGGGTCTCTCTGTGTGTTAATCACTAAACCAAATGAGCTAGTTCCATGTGGTCAAGGACAATTTTTTTTTTGCTTTAATTTATATGCCGCCCTTCTCCGGAGACTCAGGGCGGCTTACAATGCATTAAGCAATAGCCTTCATACTTTTGTATATTTATACAAAGTCAGCTTATTGCCCCCACAATCTGGGTCCTCATTTTACCTACATTTGAAAGGATGGAAGGCTGAGTCAACCTTGAGCCTGGTGAGATTTGAACTTGCAGTAATTGCAAGCAGCAAATGTTAATAACAGTGCTTTAGTCCACTGTACTACAGGCTCTTTAGACCTGCCAATCATATAAAACAGAATCACTGCATTTAAAAACCTTCTCTTGAAAAAAGACAAAACTTTTAACTAGGTTGACATAAGTATTGGATATATTCAGAGCTGGATGTTTAACTCTCCCATGGCCTGCTGATGTTATTGTTTATTAGATTATACTCTACCTTTTCTCCAGGAACTGAAGGCTGTATATGCAGCATTCCCATGTTGCATTTTTTTCCTACAAGACCTCGTGGGCTGAGAGATAGTGATTGATCTAAGCCACCAAATAAATCTTGCCTGGGAACTTGAATTTGGGTCTCTTGGGCCCCAATCTGATATCTTAGACATTATCTCACTCCATCTCTCTTAGTTTGAATGCCAGTCTTTCCAGAATGCTATGAAGGAATAATGTAATGAATACATTACAAATTACTCTGGCTAAAAAGCCAACCGTACAAGAGAGGAGGAATTTCAGAAGGACTGGCTTCTGGGTTTGTTTCATAACTAATGATTACTTGGGGCCAGAGGCAGTGGAGATTCATAGCAGTGATCAGTTTTGTTTTTTGTTTTTATCAGAGATAAAAGATGTGCTCATAGAGCTCTGAAGAGGGGAGACCAGTAAAATGAAATAAGAAAAAAAAAAAAAAAACATCTGCACATTTGAGTAGACAAGAAAGTTCACAACATACCTCCCCCTCCCCCAAGTTAAGACAGAAAAGAGAAGTATACATATACAATGTAGATCAGGGGTGCTATTCAGCAGGTTCTGACAGGTTCTGGAGAACTGGTAGCGGAAATTTTGAGTAGTTCAGAGAACTGGGAAATATCACCTCTGGCTGGCCCCAGAGTGGGGTGAGAATGGAGATTTTGCAGTATCTTTCCCCTACCCTGCTACACCATGCCCACCAAGCCACGCCCACAGAATCGGTAGTAAAAAAAAATTGAATTCCACCACTGATGTAGATGTGCTCTTTTATGATGCAATTATAAGAAGAGCATCCACAACTATATAGTATTTGTCACTATGGGTCTGTTATGTTACATATAAGCTTCACTTTGGGAGAATCTGCATTTTGTGAATTAGGAGTTATTTAGAATTTTAGAAAAAAAAAGTTGTAGCTGTAATACGTACAGTATATCCCTGTGCTTGAAATAAAGCAAACAAGTTAGAATTCCTGAAATTGAACAGTTAAAAACAATCAAAAGCACAGTATAATAAGGGTTGGAGCCCAAAAAAATTGCTTGCTTGCTTGAAACTATATTTGTCTTAAGTTGAATACTCCACACAATACAGTGGTTAATAAAGTAACTTCTCATCTCTGTATTCAGCAGTTGCCTTGATTTTATATTTTTCTGGAATGTTTGACTTCCATCCAAGGCACTTAGAATGAGGAAAAGATGCTGTGTGGAAGGGGCCAGAAACTCAGCTTTCATTTTAGTGGAATGAGTAGGTGAGCGTTCTGACCTAGCTTTAGCAGAAGCAAGAAATAGTCACGAAAAACCCCTCTTTATTTATCTCCTGTCAATTAATGGCATTCACACATTAAAAAGTCCAGGCAATAGTCCCTCAAAGAGTTAACTAACAGACCTTATCAGTTGCTTGCAATAATTATCAAGTTGTGAGCTCCCAGCCGCAAAGCTGCAAATTAAGTTCTGGCAAGCAGACTCTGAGGCATGAAACATGATGAGCCAAATCTTCAGAAATCCGAACTGTTGCCTCCTATGACTGTTGCCTCCATTCCCTTTCCTTCTATTTATTCCCCAGACAAGGAGAGGCAATTCACCATCCACATGTGCCTTGCTTCCCAAGTCAACTCCTTCTCCTCAGTTGTTCTCCTCTCCTAACAGCTCTGTGCATACACGCATCTGGAACAGCTGTTCTTCCTCCCCATTTATCTCAGCGTTCAAAGGCAGCTGCCTCTCCAGTGGCTGGGAAATGTCGGACGGCCCTGGCTCTATCTCTGTGTCTGACACAGAGCATCCATCAGAGCCTTCCCCACGCTCCAGAGCTGGCCCAAGTTCCTCCCCAACCTCCTCATCATCCGAGTCTGCCACCAGCTCCGCTGGCAGCTGGTGGGCCACAAAAGTCAGCTTCCAAAAGTGGGGTGGGGATCTTGGAGAATCCGTTTAAGCTGTACTCATGGCTTTGTAAAGACTGCATCATGCTGCATAGGAGCTCTCTCATATTTGCCACTTTTCCCTCAGTCACTCTCTGCCTGACAAATCAATCTATATGTCATCCATGACAATTTCACATTATGAATCTATTCTACCCAAACTCATCATCAGTCTAAAGAAAGGCTTGAACAAAAACAAATCATTTATATTTCCATATGGTCTCCCCTAAATGCATGTTTTTCTTTTATTCCTCTTTTGCTTTCATATGCATTTCCATATGCAAGTTCTCCCAAGATGTGGGGTATTTTCTAGTGGTAAGGCACCAGGCTAGACAGCAGTTGATGTGAAATTTAGTCCTACTTTAGCCATGAAAACCAGCTGGGTGACCTTAGGCAGTCCCCGTCTCTCAGCCCAGCTCACCTCACAAGGTTGTCGTTGTGGGGAAAATAGGAAGAAGAAAGTGTGTTGTATATAGTTGCTTCTTCGAACAATATATAAAAACAATAAAGACAGGAATGAAGGCAAATGTCCACGTCCCAGGATAATGATGTGAAATGGAA
The DNA here is from genome assembly GCA_022577455.1 of Arizona elegans. Taxonomy (NCBI): domain Eukaryota; kingdom Metazoa; phylum Chordata; class Lepidosauria; order Squamata; family Colubridae; genus Arizona; species Arizona elegans. Next base: position 116,289,076 of record JAKOOJ010000002.1, read on the forward strand.
TTTGGATCAGTCACTGGAACCAGAGATTTACTCTTCTGATCTTTCGGACTCATGCTGGATCCCATCTTCAGGGAATTTCTCTACTGGAATACATGCTTTGGGCTGTTATGTGAGTAGTGTTCCTATTGGCTGATTGCTGATTAGCCAGGAAAGTGGTTGAAACCTGGGAAATGGGCTCCTTGTCAGTTAACAGAAGTACTGAATTACCACCAGCCTATCAAATATTTAGGAGCCGTGGGCTTGACAGCACAAGGAAACGACAGACAATCATCAGCCATCAACACACCAATCAGTCAATAGGCTAATGGTTAGAACTTGGGATAGAGCTTTCTCTATTTCTTGGTTCACTTTTCTGGATAAACTGTGGAAGCATTAGAACACTAGACTGACAGAATGTTTATTTTTATTTATCCAAATATCAAAATGATAAATGTCAGCTCTGTCATGAGGCTCCTGAATATATTTTTTCAGCTTCTTAGCAACATTTCAAGAGTAGCAAAATATTATGAGCTTTGGTTCAGCTGCTGTTAATAATCAGATTGTTTCTGGAGTCAGTACAAAGAGAGAGACATTATCACAATTTCAAATTCAGTTTGGGTGGAAGGCAAAGTTGCTTTCTTTTCCAAGAAGATTAAAGGGGAAAAAAACAGATATTTAAATGACGTTTTTAAAAATAATATTTTCATTTCATCAATTTGTCTTTTATAATTTGCTTAATTTTTATTTCTTTAAAATGTTGTAATTTAATTCTATGCTGCAATACATAAACCCTGTTTGAGATTATTGTCTTTTGTGTTCTGTAATATATTGATCTGAGATTTGTTTTTTGCCTAATATTAAATCTGAAATTAACTGAAGTAAGGATTCTCTTTCTGTGGAATAAAACAAGGTTGAGGTTTTTCCTGATTTATAAATTATACATACATGCCCTATCCAGGCACTAGATACCATAGTTGAACATAGTCAGCATCAAAACAGGTTCCTGTGCATATAACATAAATGTTTGTATTGACTTTTTTTCCTAGAAACTGGAAACAAACACCAGAAACCATCCAAAAATGTTGAAAATTGTAGTCTTCTGATCACAGGATGCTGCAAACAGCCATAAAAATGAGCCAATTGCCAAATGCCAAAAATGTGATTTTGTGACTGTAGGGGAGGTGCATAACTTCAAAATTAGGTCATAAGTAAGTAAGTTTTCAGGACTCTGTTGTAACTTCAGTCATTAAGCGGCTGGTTGTAGGTCAAGAACTACCTGTGCCTCTTTTTTTTTTTTTTCAGAACAAAAAGTGGATTGGGAGAATGATTAATATCTCCCCTCACTTCTGGTGTGGTAATACAGTAGTTTGGTCCTAATTCGAGGAATGCCTTTACTTTATTAGGTACTTCCATACAGACTTACTTTTTTGTTAAGGCCTATGGCTAGTTAAAGTATACAAAAATAATCTAAGATTGGAAAAATTAAAAATAGAGAGAAAAGTAAATGCAGATTCTGCAGCAATCTCTAAAAGCAAATCATGGGTATAAAATATACCACAGGGGTAGGTAATACACCATAGATGAATGAATAGTACTAGTCTCAAAAGTCTATGAGGGGAAATTGATTTTTTTTTAAGAGACAAGAATTTGTTAGGCTTGTCTAGTCTTGTTCCTATATTACCAAAGTGATATGGCTATTGATTTCTTTTGACACTCCTGACATGGTGCTATAATTTGCTATTTAAAACAAGTAAGAAATGCAATTTTGTCATTGCCCAATTTCCAATTTGCCAGCAGGAAATGGCCAAAACAATTCTAGGATGATAGAGTTTATGGTGAATTTAACCAATCATCTTCAAGTGTTTATTATAAAGACAAAAATTCCTTCACTTAGTAGATGAATACCCTTGGTTCATCATAAAAAATAAATAAATAAAACTTAGGAACTGTTGGTAAATCACAACATCCATTTTGCTTGGTTTGGCTTACATGAGCAAGTGATCATTCTGTTTTAAAGAGCCTGAAGGAATCTGAGTTGACATAGGGTCAAACTACACATTATATTAAATAAGTGTAACTTTCCTTTTGATCTTCTGCTCAGCAGAACATTCTACTCCATGTTCTATTATACAATATGACAACCTTACCTGTTGTTGAGTACCTCAAGATGAACTGTTGGCAAAACATGATTTAAACCCAGAAAAAGAAGAGAATATTAGAAAGAAACTTAAACTGTCTCCTTCTTAGCTCTCTTTGTTATAAGAGGGAGAGAAAGAAAATGCTGTTAAATTTTGAAGATTCTCTTACCATAGGCTATATCAATAAAATAGTGTTCCTGTATCTCTTGTAGACTCTGTTTCCTGGCTTGCCTTTTCTCAGAAAGCTGACAACTTCCTCACACGTCATCTGAATTCCCCATTGATTTTGACTCAATGTTTACTCTGATTTTCTTCTCACTTTATGTATTTATTTACACAGAGAAATAACTTTTAAGGGACTTATGATGTTAAAAGCGAGGGAAGCAGGCTAAACCTTGAGATATGGGAGAATTGATCAGTCCAGGGTCCAAATCTGTTATTTCCTGCAGCTGTTGATCAAGCCTTGTTAGAATTATGACTGACAGCATCCCTAGCATGCTAATTCATCTCTTCAATCCAGGAAGGAAAGGAGAAAAGCACTTTCTTCTTTCTGACTGACATTTATTAGCAGTTTTCCAAATCCTGAAGTGAGGCATCGGTTTGGATTTCTTTTACTAATAAATCTAAAGCAGTCTAAAAATGGTCCTCAAAGGGAAAAACAGAGATTCTTACTCAGATGAAAAACTTCTTGTTCTCTTTTTCACTTTCCTTCTCTCCTTTCTTCTTAGCCCAAAGAAGCTAATCCATTGTCCATCCAATAGTCTATTAACTATTAAGACAGCAAAAGTCAGCCAGTATAACAGAAGAAAGAAAAGTATTAATTTTTCTGTCTTGTAGAGCATAAAACCTTTCCCAATTTCCTTATCAGGAAGATAACCATAACTTATTTTTAAATTAAACTGTGCCCTACATGGTATTCAACAGCAACACCTCTTCCACACATATATCTAAGTGTGGATGTAATATCTTAAATAATTTGCCTTCTTTACTGAAATAAAACTTTTCTCTCTTGCTGTGGAAAGTTTTAATGTTATACCTTCACTTTTAGTAGCAATTTTTCCTTTCCCCATTGACAGGTGAATTCTGTATACGCTCCATCAAAATAAATCACTGTTTGAAATGCTCTGCTTCCCTGCCATTTTTGAATCCAGTTTTTCTTCTTTTCTCATTGACGTGAATGCTTTATAGATTAATTGCTCTCTTACTGCATTGCCTTGTATGTTACAGTATCAGCTTCCAATATTCTTTAGGCTACATTCCCTATAGATTGTCAACTGCTTATTATTTGATTGCCCTGTGTATCCTTAGTCAAACATATAATTTAATATATTGCACTGATTGATTAATAATAATAGCTTCAGCTTTGGAGTGCTTAAACTACGGAGAAGCCTGTTTAATAAACTGAAATCTTATGAATAACCTATAGCATTAAGGTCTCAACAAAATTGATGCTATGGGAGGCCCCAGGTTGTAATAGAAAAAAAGAGAGGCTTATTCACTAGCCATATGAATTCCTCCTCCCCAAAGAGCATTAACTGAAAATAGTAAAAGTGTCCTATTAAGTCATAAAAAACCTGCCATAGCAGGGAGGCAATATTTAGGAGAACTGAGGCTAGGAAGGGAAGAAGTTGTCCCACTAAGCTTAATTAAAATCTGTTTTTACAAACTTATAAAGAAAGCTTCTCAGCACATGACTGCATGCATTGAATTCTATAGGACAAGAAAACTGAGGAAAGTCTTGCTTACACAGAAATGTATGAATGTCTGAAGGCTTTTCTGCTACATTGGCCACAGCAGTGTTTGGGAACATCCTGTGGAAGCAGACTGAATGTTTATTTTGGTTTATTTATTTAGGCTTATGGGCAATTCCAATTAAAACTGACAGTGAAGTACTTTCACTCCAGTAATAAGCTAATAAAGTTTAAGTGTATCATATAATAACACAGCTAACCAGAAAAATATATAAGGATCTCAATGGTCATTAGGAGCAATCAAAATACCCATCTTCCCCAAAGACCTTCTGGAAGATTCAAATTTTAATCACTCTTCAGAGCACTTGTAAGATTATTATTGATGTTGTTTCAATTGCTGGTTGGGAGCATCCCACCATTTAATATAAGATTGGTGGCTACATAAAAGTTTTAAATAAATAGTAGTCCTGGTAGCTCAGCAGACTAAAGCAGACTAAAGCACTGTTATTAACATCAGCTGCCTGCAATTACTGCAAGTTCAAATCTCATCAGGCTCAAGGTTGACTCAGCCTTTGATCCTTTCTAAGGTAGGTAAAATGAAAACCCAGATTGTGGGGAAATAAGCTGACTTTGTATAAAATATACAAAAGTATGAAGGCTATTGCTTAACGCATTGTAAGCCGCCCTGAGTCTCCGGAGAAGGGCGGCATATACATCATATATATATATATATGTGATATTTTTGTAATCAGGGTTTTTCCTATGTTGATAAAAGATGTTAAATGGCCATGGTGGGATGAAATCGAAATAGTGCTATCCCAATCTCCCATAAGTCTCAGACTAAACAACACAAAATGTCTGACAGGCCTGAAAGTGATGATTGGAGATTTCATCCCACCATGGCCGTTTAACATCTTTTATCAACATAAGAAAAACCCTGATTACAAAAATATCACACATTTATACCTATGAATTAAAAAGTATAAATATTTGACCTTTACAGGGAGGAGTCATAAAATATGGGTGTGTCTGGCTGAAGAGGTTCAAAAAAACCGAAATAGTGCTATCCCAGTCTCCCATAAGTCTCAGAATAAACAACACAAAATGTCTGACAGGCCTGAAAGTGATGATTGGAGATTTCATCCTACCATGGCCGTTTAACATCTTTTATCAACATAGGAAAAACCCTGATCACAAAAATATCACACATTTATACCTATGAATTAAAAAGTATATATATATATATATATATATATATATATATATATATATATATATATATATATATATATATATATATATATATATTCAGTGTACCAATGGTGGGTTGCTCCTGGTTCAGACCGGTTCTACAGAACCAGTAATAAAACCGGTGGGAGCCTCCGCCCACTGATCTGGACATCATCAGAAGCAATCTGCGCGGGCACACGCACGGGCACGCTGCAAACCGGTAGTAAAGGTAAGTAGAACCCACCCCTGAAGTGTACCCTTACCTATGATGTTCTCGGAGGGCAGCAGTGGAGATGGGTCGCCTGTATGATCCCTGGCAGTAACATTTCCTAGAGGTCAGCAAGCCTTAGGGGACTGGAGGCTAAAACATACAAAGAATGGTTGCAGTATGTCTAGTTTAATGAAAAGAAGGACTAGAGGTGAGATGATAGCAATGTTTCAATATCTAAGGGGATGCCACAAAGAAGAGGGGGGGTCAACCTATTTTCCAAAATACTTAAAAGCAGAACAAGAATCAATGGAGGGAAACTAATCAAGGTGAGGAGCAACCTAGAACTAAGGAGAAATTTCCTGACAGTTACAACCATTGAAAACAGCTTGCCTTCAGAAGTTGTGGTTGCTCCACCATTGAAGGTTTTAAAGAAGAGATTGGACAGGGTCTCCTGCTTGAGCAGGGCATTGGACTAGAAGACCTCCAAAGTCCTGTAAAATTGTGAATTTTAATTGATGGGTTTTACTAGAAATGGAATAAAATCTTCTCTCACTTTCTTACACTCAATGAACCCCTCCCTAAATGGGAAAGTATTTTTTTCCTGATTCTCCTGGTAGTTAAAGGATTTTTTTAAAAAAAGGATACCAAATTTGCTATGGACTATTCATTGTATTTAATGTAAAGAATTAATTATTTTCATCTTTTCTCCCATGAAAATTGTCTTCTTCTCTGATCCAACCACCTCAATCTGTTACTGTTTATGAAGATGGAGAATATTATGTATATCTTCTCAGCATGTTACTTTTCTATTAACTATTAAACTATTTACGGAGAAAATCCAACCATTTATTTGTATTCATTTCCCTTGTTCATGTCCATGTTCATATTCATACCTGCTATTTTGTACATATTTGACAAACTAATAAATACTTCTGAAAAAAAAAAGATTTCCTCATCTAGAAACTTACATTCATGCTCGAAGTGCATGAGATATTTTATTGATATTGTAATTTTATTTTTGTTATTTTCAATGTATGTGTATGGGCTAAATAAAATGCACGTATTCCTTAGCTTTACCTTGCTTCAGGCTTAACTTACTGTATTTGAAGAATGGTATGTCTTTAGAGATCTCCAAATTGGCACTTTATTGTAAATTTGAATCAGACAGAACAAGGAGAATTGTCCTAAACTCCACCTGACCCAACAAAATTGTCCCAAGCTCCTTCTGATCTAACAAATTTGGTTCATGAAACTTTGATCAACTTCCCACTATCTGTATTGGTCACCAAAAGAGATGGCTGAGGGTTGTGATTTTTTTAGAAGAAAATACACAGAGATATTTTAGCTAGTGATGTGTTTAAACCACACACAGAACTAAGTGAAGCTGAAATATCAAGGTCTTAATATTCTCTATCATGTTTCTCCAACTAACTGCTCTCACCCACAATTCTCAACTAATGTGGTTAAAGTTCTATATGCTTTTCTAAAGTCAGTAATTTTAAGCATTCCACCATAGACATAGTTTTTTCCCCCTCACTAATATTTCCAAGAATTCATGTAAAAATGATCCTATGGCCTATAAATATATAATTAAAGCTGGGATAACTGGATTCTCTATTTAGATCAATGTTAAGACAGCTTCTGAAAACTTATCCAAATTTTTAGTATTTCATAGTCTTCAAACAGAATTCATGTTAATAAAGGAGTTACACATTGCCCAATCATGGCTTGGATTACTTATGGGATTGTGTCTGTCCAAATGTATCTACCTGTTCCATCCACTTTGGCCAGCGAGGAATTGTTCAGGTCTTATTTGCTAAAGACTACCAACTGGCAAGGTCCAAGTGCTTTTATTGTCATAGTGCCCTAAAAAATCATTCCTGTGGACTGGCCCCTTCCCACTGGTCTTTTGTAACACCTTGAAGATTTGGTTCTGAGCTCATGCCTGCAGCCCCAGGTGCATGATGGAGTCCATCTGCTAGCTGTGTTGAAGACTGGATTAATACTAATACTTGCATGTTGGAAGCACCGAAGAGCTGCTGTGGTGAAAGGATTTGCTGATGACATCACCATTGCCCAGGCGATGCCCAGTTGAGGGTTCCTTTCACATCCCTGTGAAGTTTCCTACAAACGTGGTACCCATTTATCCACTCACAGTCTATGACTTTTGAATTGTTGAGTCAGCAGGAATTGGAGCCCGTGATGGGAACTCACCCCACCCCATGGCAGCAACGGGTCTCAAACATGAGCCTGGCGATCATTAGCCCAACATTCTAACCTCTTGAGCCAACACTCTTCCTGAAGACTGGATTGATAATTTTGCAATTATTTTCTCAGCTGTCGTATGTTTTATGGAGGTTTGTGTATGATTTTTTTAAATCTTGTTTTTAATCTTGTTAGCCACTCAGAGTCATGTAGTCATGTATTTGAGATGGGTAGCCATATAAATCAATCAATCAATGAAACAAACAAACAAAAAACAAACAAACAAATAATCCCAAATCAAGAGTAGAGGTTGTCTTTATTTTTCACTCAGCATAAAAGACACTAGAATCTTATTGATTATAGTTAGAAAGAGGTTTACAGAGAGGTAAGAATGATGTGATGTGCTGTCCTGTCCTATTGTATCTATTACTCACACAAATATTCTCCTTTCTACAAGCCACTCCTATCCCATTCCATTTTCCATGGATTTAATTTGGAGATGAGTTCTCTTTTAAAAACTGTCCTTTAAATTCACTCCACACACAAACACATTCATACCAAATTGTTAATTATTCCAAGTGATGACGTTTATGTGGTTACTATAGCAAATCTAAATAGAATGATTTGAAGATGGTGTCATGCCAGTTAGGGTGCCCGTTCCAACTTCCTGCTCTTCAAGCTTTCCCAAAGTGATATTACAGTTTTCTTGAAGTCAGAGCAAATCCCTAGTTACTTAGAACATAAGTTCATTTTTCAAATGTTTGATTATAGTTGTGCATGGGCAGAAATATGAAGAAGGGCCTCCATTACAACATAGTACATTCACCCTGACATTTAATACAAAATCGAAGTATTCCAAAAAGCTTATTTCCATGACAAAATGTACTCATCTCAGTTGCCAATCTGGCATTCTTGTGCAGAGCTTAATGTTATATCAGCTTCACAGGCTAGATAACAATACTGCTCAGAACATTTGCTTGTATTGCAAACAAGGATGGTGTAGATGGAAGATTAATGCATTGCCAAAAGTCCCTAAGATTGCTTAGTGTAAATCTGATACATTAAGAACTCCCTGGATTAATAGATTAAAGAATCACTTGTCACTTATTGATTAGACAAGTGAAGACCCTAACAAATATCTGTAAGACATAATGGCTGATCTTTCACATTGGCTTGGAAAGTAATGATTGTTTTACATCTGGTTTCTTTCCTTCATAAGCAAAAAACCTGAGTAATCTATGTAATCTATCTGAGTAAATTTAACATGTGTAGGCATAAAATGCAACAACAACCAAGTATGCATAGAAGAAAGTCACTTGAAATTTAAAGTTGGTCTTAAGTATGGTCTTGCTCCAACAATAGGAAATAATTACTCCTCTGTGACAACTGTGTTCTGATCCAGCCTTCACAAGCCCCACTCAACGGCCTACTCGTGAGAAGAAACCCCTTTTTATTTAGAAAGGCAGGAATACACGGCATTCACTGACAAAGCTCCAGGTCCCACATCCGTAGGTGATTCAGAAGCCGTAGCAGTCTCTGAGTTTCCCACAGGGAGCCTCAATTAGCACAACAATCCCAACATAGAAAGTCCTGACCAACCTGGATAGTGGCAAGGAAATCCTGGCAAGGAATCCATCGGAGGGAACTTTTCTGGAGCATGAACGGATGTCTCTGACAACCACACTTCCCATATCTCTCCTCCTTATACCCCAGCCAGGGAGGGGCTTGTTAACATCTCCTTTTCCTGGATAGCTGCCCTCAGTCCTGCATTGCTCTCCTTTCCACACTTCTCTGCTCATATGCACATCTGGGACAGGGCCAAGCCAGCTGTTCCTTCCCCTCACTCACTTCAGGCCCTGAAAACAGCTGTCCCTCCGCCTGAGCTTGAGTAGATTGGCCCAGCTCTGCATCTGGCTCTGAGACCTCCTGCTCCTCAGAGCCTTCTGCTGGCTCCGATGGTAACCCAGGCACCCCCTCCATCTCTGACTCATCTGACTCGACTGCCATCTCCACTGGCAGTCCATGAACCACAACAAACTACTCCAAAGCCAATCAGCTAAAATAGAGGTCTACCATTGATTTGATTGGGTTTTTTTTTAGGTCTAGTTTGAATTGGAATGGAAACAAAATGCTGTAGTCTACCAAAACCCATTGTAGCACGGAAAGGCAACAATGGAGGCTGTTACTGTTTATAATTCTTCTGTCAAAAACTTATATAGACAAGAATCAATTTAAGAAAGCTGTCTACACACTTCCTGTAAGTGCCATGGCGAGACAGACACACCTTGCTGGTTTTGCTAGCTAGCAAGACAATTTTGTGAGGGAACTAGCTGCTGGATGCTAGATTTGGGTCAGCAAATACTCTCCAGAACAAAGGACAGATTGTCAAGATCATCCATGTGACTCCAGACAGCTGCTCCTCATGAGCAAACCATAGAAACTGTCAGGATTTACATGAAGTTAAAATTTGAAAACCTGACATTATTTTCTTTACCTTTGCTCTGCTCTGCTTTGCTTTGCTTTGCTACTTTAGTACTTTACTACATACTACTTTCTTCCTACTGCTTAATTTTCGTTGAGAGCTTGGCTGAGCCTTATATCTTAATCCCTTTTTTGGAATTTTTAAAAATTTATTTTTGCTTTGAAACACAGATGAGCAGCAAATTACCTTTGGAACTATTTTTGAAAAGGTGAAAGAATATTTTTTTAAAACAAATCAGTAAAAATTTATACTTTAGCTTGTTTGATCAGGGTTAAAAGAAGAAAATAATTGTATCTGGTTGCCCTTAGTGGATTTTAGTTGACAATAGTTGATTGACTTATTATTTTGATTTTGTTTTCCTTACCTAAGAAATGAGCTATTCAATGGAGACAGATTATGTTTTATCTAGAGATAATGATAAGCTATTAAAATTGCTTTTACCTGCAATTTTAAAAAAAGTTTTCCATTTTTCTTTTTCTTTTCTTTTTCTTTCCCTTTTTCATACCTTGTTTGTATTTTTCTGTTTATATTTTTCTGTTTGTATTCACTTTTATTCTTTTCATATATAATTTTTAATAAAATCATTTGAAAAAAGCCATCTACGTATAAATAAATACACATATATTGGCACAGTCCTACAAATGGTTTCATTTAAAATACTCTCAAGAAAATTCAGTTTTTAAAAAAGACCTACACAATATACAGTAGATCACTGAATCTACTGAATGTTATGGTCAGTGCCTTATGTTCAGCGCTGCATCACAAACAACAGAGGGAATTAAATAAAAGGGGAATTATATTTTAATTAAATCTTATTTTATTATTTTTATGTGTTGTATTGAATGATATAATATATGAATAGATACATTAATCAAATACATGTATTTGATTAATAATATTTTAAGAGTTACCCTATGTCAGATTCTAGATTAGATTCTGGTATCCCAGTGAAATCAATAATTACAATACTGTTTAATATCTCCCAGATGCAAAAATTGCAGCAATTTATTCTACAGAAATAAAAATAGTGATAACAATATAATAATTGGACCATAAAATAGATAAAGTAATAGAAAATGAAATAGCTAAAGTACTATGGGACTTTAGAATTCAAACAGGCACTTGCCACATAACATCCCAGATTTAACTACTGCTAATAGGAAAGGCCGATTAAATTAATTAAAAAGAGCCGAGGTGGCGCAGTGGTTAGGGTGCAGTACTGCAGCTACTTCAGCTGACTGCTAGTTCAGCAGATCAACGGATCAAATCTCACCAGCTCCAGGTTGACTTAGCCTTCCATCCTTCCGAGGTGGGTAAAATGAGGACCCAGATTGTTAGGGGGCAATATGCTATTTAGTATACTGTCTTTGGTGTAAGCCGCCCAGAGTCCTCGGAGAGTGGGTGGCATAGAAATATGACTAATAAATAAATAATAAATAAATAAAGGCAAAGACGTTTGGATCATGGATCCGGCAGAATAGAAGAGAAAGAACTGGAGAAAATAACAAAATGCAAAGATCTGAAAATAGAAATAAAACAATTGTGGCAAAAGAAAGTGAAGGTTGTACCAATAGTAATAAGGTGCCTTAAATGCAATCCCAAAACAACTAGAGTACCACTTGAACACCATCGGCATTGACAAATTCACCATCAGTCAATTGCAAAAGGCATCTTTACTTGAAACAGCTTACCAGTATATCCAGGGACAATACCTCTAATACCATCAAACATCAGGTCCTAACCCAGGTCCTTGAGAAGGACTCCATAGGTTGATAAATATGCCAAATTGAGTCTGGAGATCTGGTGGATTGTGTGACCAACCACCACCATCATCATCATCATTCCTAGGGATCAATAATTTTGGTAATAGCGCTTCAGTGAACATGATTTGCTACCATTGACTGTGAATGGAACAATTTCCATTAACAAGGAACATAAAGAAACCCTGTAATACATTTTTGTATGCCAAGCTCACAGCATTATTTGCGGACTTCATGTATGCCTCTCAATCACTAGGCTGGACATTCCACTAGAACTGTAATAATCCTTTCCTCTTTATGTTTTTATTTGCAGCATACTCCCATGTCAGAATGTTTCATGTACAAAATGACCTCTGAGCTTTCTCTGGTAAATGCAGAGCCACCTTCTTTTTATATATTCTTACTTGCCTTCTGGAGCAACAGCATGAAGCCAAAGACAAGGGACAATGGTATTTCATTATCACAATATAATGAAAAGTGCTTTAAATACAATATGGTCTTTACCCAGAATGTATACAATATGCCAAGTTAGGTTTCATCACTGCTTCTTCTTCCATTCTTTTATAAGATTCCTTTATAGAGTCTGTTTCTAAGAAACAGGAAAAACCAGCATGTTGTTAAATTTTCCATATGCCCATAATTTCAAGGAGAGGATGGTGTAGTTGAGGTATTTAAAGCATGCATGTGATCCGAAAAAGCAGAATCCTACACAAATACCACATGAATATACAGATCTGGCAGGAAGATTTGAATAGCATTACATAGGTGTGACAAATTGAAAGAAATTCAGATGGGTGAACATCTATGAAGCTGCAAATAATAATGGAACTGCAAGCATATTTAAGCTTTGCTGTCCATTAAATTTCAGGGATGGGGGAATGGGTCAAGGGATCTAGAGAGCATCCAGTGTATCTGGAATGCCAGTATCCCCATTTTTGTTGTCTTTAGGAGGCTTTCTTTTAGCCAGTTCTTCTTCCATGATTGTTTACAGATGGAATCGAAAGGCATGTAAGCCAACCTGAATGCTTGAGGCAAGGAAGGAAGAAAATGAGAAAATAATAACATTTATTTTTGCATTCAGCTTTTTATAAGATGAATAAATAACACAAAGTAAAGCAAAGTGAGAAATACAAATAAAATCTGAATTCACAACTGCTTTATTAATATGTAGATAATCTGAATTTAGTACTTTGTTGTATTTACACTGGTGAGACAAATTTAAGTCTGTGTTTAAAGAAATCATGATGTGCACATTTATGGTGTGGATTAACACTTCACCCTATAGAACTGGGGAGCATTTGCTTCCAGTTAAGGCTGTGCAGGATAAGAAAGAGAGAGAGAGAGATTTGTCCACCAGGTGTAGCAGACAAATACAGATGGATCCTGCAAAGATGAAATCTGTACTTTCCTGGCTGATGATTTTTGGACTTTGCAAGTGTTTATATATAGTATATCTCTAATTATGTGGAATACACAAAATTGCTTTCTCAATTTCTTTAGACCATTTGGATTATTATTATTATTATTATTATTATTATTATTATTTTGTAAATTCGAATGGCCTACTCAAAAGAAGCAACATTTTAGGACTATAAGACGCACCGGAGTATAAAACCTGGACCGTGATGACCTCCGTACAGTCACTCATGCGCTCGTGACCTCCCGGATCGACTACTGCAATGCTCTCTACATGGGGCTGCCCGTGAAGACCACTCGGAGGCTTCAGCTGGTGCAGAATGCGGCTGCGCGGGTAGTGATGGGAGTGTCCCGACACTCTCATGTTACACCCCTCCTGCGTGACCTGCATTGGCTACCGGTTGCCCTCCGGGTAAAATTCAAGGTGCTGGTTATCACCTATAAAGCTCTACATGGCTTAGGCCCAGGGTACCTGATGGACCATCTGCGGCCAGCGACAGCTCCCCATCACCCGGTGCGTTCCCACAGAGAGGGCCTCCTTGGAGTGCCATTGGCCAGGCAGTGTCGCCTGGCGACTCCTAGGGAACGAGCATTCTCTGTGGGTGCACCTATCTCATGGAATCAACTCCCCAGAGCTCCGGGTGGCCTCTGACCTGCGCTCTTTCCATTGTGACCTTAAGACATGGTTATTTCACCAGGCCGGTTTGGACTGAAGGGGTTTTTAAAGGGAGTTTTAATGGTTTTTAACATTTCATATTGATTTGTCTATTTTATTGCTGTGAGCCGCCCTGAGTCCTTTTTGGAGAGAGGGCGGCATATAAGCTTAATAAATAAATAAATAAATAAAAGGCACCTAGATTTTGAAGAGGAAAACAAGAAAAAAAAAGTTTTTGGCCTCTGCGTATCCGGATTTTGCCCTCCCCAGTCACAAGGAGCACTCTGCAGGCCTTGCAAACCCTTCATGCATCCCATTTTCACCAAAAACGGGCCTGTTTTTGGTGAAAACAGGACGGGTGAGGAGGGGGCTTCAGGAGGCGAAAACAGGGTCATATCTGGTCTATAAGACACACAGACATTTCCACCCACTTTGGGTGAGGGGGGAAAGTGCATCTTATAGTCCCAAAAATATGGTACTTTCCATATGCAACTGCTGGTAAAACATCCAGACATCTTTTCTCAAGGATACCTCCAAGACAGAGACAGCACCAGGAGACATTTTCCTCCAGGTATGGAAAGACTAGAGGGAGGGGGGAATCATGTACAATTCATTCCAGATTGTTCATTCCAGCTAAATGGAACTATGCCATTTTCAATAGAGTTGCTTATGATGAAAGTGGTGTTCCAGCAAAATAATAATAATAATAATAATAATAATAATAATAATAATAATAATAATAATAACAACAACAATTCAAAGGGAACAACCCATCCAAACAAGTATGCACAGATCACAAGAATTTGGAATCCTTATAGAAAGCACAGTCCCTTATACCCCATCGGTCAGGCTCAGGTGGGCACTATTTTCCTCCAATTTCAATTTTTATATCATTCTGTTCTTGGTTCACAAACAAACTACCAGGTGAGCTATCCCATAAAATTGAATATGATCTTCCATCCCCATCCTTCCTTTCCACAATCCTGAAGAAAATAATCTTGTTTTTCCAAAGAGTGTAGACCTTCTTTTTGTGGTATTTGATTTGTTTACTAAAATGGTTGACTTTATTTCTTACAAGTGTGTTCCATTTGATCAAGACATTGTGCATTTTTTTCTAGATTACATTACAGGTAGTCCTCAATTTACGATCACAGTTGAGCCCAAAATTTATGTTGCTAAGTGAAAATTTTCTTAAGTGAGTTTCGTCCCATTTTATGATTTGCTACAGTTGTTAAGTGAATCACTGCAGTTGTTAAATTAGTAACACGGTTGTTAAATGAACCTTGCTTCCCCATTGACTTTCCTTGTCAGAAGGTCACAAAAGGTGATCACATGCCTCATCCCCGACACTGCAACCGTCATAAATGTGAGTCAGTTGTCGAGCATCTGAATGTAAATCAGATAACCATGAGGAGGCTGCAACGGACATAAGTGTGAAAAATGATCATAAATTACTTTTTCAGTGCTGCTGTAACTTCAAATGGTCACTGTTGTAAGTCGAGGACTACCTGTATTAAATGTAAGAGCTTAGTCCTGTCATCTTGGGTTACAACTTTCATTTTCTAATTCAAGTTTTGGAACACCATATTCCACCTATTAAACGTTTAGGTAAGCCATCCCTAAACCATGTGGCTTCTAACTGATATACAATGAAAATTGACTAATTATTTGGAATAGGATGTGAAGTGTTATGTCTCTTATCAACAAGAAGTTGAACTAATTGTTGCCACTTGAAGGATTTGCATGCAACAACTCATTATGTTCCTCCACAGGAACCCATGATTCCTGTTCCCGTATCTTGCCCTCCAATCCTCAGGCATCTACTGCTTCTCATGCCATGGGATTTTCTGCAAAGGAGACAAGCTGGATAGCAGATGTAGCAGTACCTGAAGACAGCAGAATGGAAGAGAAAGAATTGGCGAAAGTCACAAAATATAAAGACCTGCAAATAAAAACAGAACAACTGTGGCAAAAGAAAGCAAACATAGTATCAATAGCAATAGGCACCTTGAGTGCAATCCCAAAACATCTGGCGCACCAGTCAAACCTCATTAGCACTGATAAAATCACCATCAATCAAGTGCAAAAAGCAGTTTTATTCAGAGTGGTTTACATCCTGTGACAATGCATTTAACCCCATCAAACAACAACATCTGCCTATGCATGAATTTTAGTTCTGCTTGGGTCCAGTCCACTAGTCCAGTTGTGTATCTACTGTTTTTTTTCCAAGTTTTCTGCTTCTGTGAATACTTTATTTCATATAATACATCGACATTGACCTGCTAGCCTCTGTTCTGTTCTTTCTGATTCTGGATGTTGTTCTTTACAGAAATGGTGCATTCTTTTCAAATGTCCCCTTCTTGTCGGACTTGATTTGTAATAATAGGTCATATTACATATTCATTATTATTTTATAAATATGGTTATATAATTAATGGTACATGAAATAATTAATATTTTGTATTGTTCAATTCATTTTTTTTTCTTTTAGTCAGTGAAGGGATTAAAGCACTTCCTTCTGCACAGAGTGAGAATTTTGTTAAAGTAGGAACTTCAGTAGCTCAGACCTGGGCACTGAGTCTTTGTTTTAAGTGTTCTGAAGACAGAAGTTTCAAAGAAATTAGTCTCTGCCTTTGAGGGTTTGGGAAGTGGAAGCAATGGTGGTGTGAAGTCTGAGGTAGGCTTCAAAAATTTTAGCAAGGGGGTCTCTGCCCAGTTTCTGGGTGGATGTGGCCATGGTGGCCATGGCCTAGTCGACCTCCTGCACCATGGCAGGGGAGGGATTTTTGCCCTCCCCAGGCTCTGAAGGCCCGTCCTCAAGCCTCTGGGAGGGCAAAAATGGCCTCCCCAGGCTCTGGAGGCCCTTCTCGAACTTCTGGTAGGACTGTTTTTACCCTCCCTGTGCCTCCACACGCATCCTTCAATTAACTGCATCCAAAACGGGCCATGTGGGGACTCCTGGGAGGGGTGGGGTGGGAGGGGCGGGGTGGGGCTATCCAGGAGTGGGATTTGGGGGTTCTCTGAACTGCACAGAATCTTAGCTAGAGATTCTCCCAAACCCCTGCGAACCCCCAGCAGCCCACCCTTGTGTGAAGTCCCTTTGAGGGATTGAAGATTATGGAGAAACTGGGGGATCAAACGTATTTCAATGAAAATTAATAGTATTAATTTGAGGATGAACTGTATTGTTTGACACAATATCTTCCAAGTATTATCTGATGGGTTTTATCCCACTGGGGCTCTTTCCTGTAAAGGCTACAATATCCCATTGTTTGCAAGTATGTATTTGACACAATGCATTCGGTGTGGTGGTCTGTGTCCTATATATATCAGCCTGCATTAGCGAGATAAAAAATTTGTCGCTGCTTAAAATAGACTGGTTCTATGAAGCGCTCATAACAATTCTGTCAGGAATGATCCCAGGTGAATCTTCTTCCTGGTATTATAAACTTAAGCTCGGTAATTAAGTTGTAAGTGATAAAGCCAGAAAGCTATGGAATCTAAATCCTTTGGTTGACTCATAAGCCAGCCTGCCAGTTGGCCATGTGAAGGTTCTTGATGAAATGGCTGAAATAAGTTATCTCTCAGCCTGATGGGATTTTTTTTCCCTGCACGGTCTAATTTTTTGTGCCTTCGTGCTTCATGTAATGTTGAACTGAGGGAAACAAGTTGCTGCTTTGATAGTGTAGGTGGAAAGAGAAATGTGGTGCTCCGAGGTCTGCTAAAACTTGAAGCAAAGCTGTGAAAAATGAAATCATCAACAAACACTAATTGTTTGTATTTCTATAGTGTTGAAGTTTATCTTTGGGAGAGTTCACATTGCCAAAATCAACTGTAAATGATTTTATGGAGCCAGAACCAACAACAAAAGATTCTTGCTATCAAGTAAAATAGTACACACAAAGAGGAATAGGGTACATATTTTAAAGACATCACTAAATACACAAATCCACTCAAGCCACTTTGTTTTTGTTTACTGTTGCCACTCTAAGCATTAACCTCACAAAATAAACTAGAGCATTAATTTGCAGTATATAGGAGCAGTATATTTGCCATTTTAATATATGGCTTTATACTAAGCTATATATAATAGCCATTTTCAGTTTACCATTCTGATGGGTGACATATAAATTGGTTGTCAGCCAATCTTTGACCTCAAGTCAGGATGTGAAAGACAATCTTTTAGGCCCTAATGTAGAATGATTGTCTCTCAAAATGTTACACAATTTGAAAAAAAGTTGGGTCAATTATTTAAAATATTAGTAACTAAAATAGCCAGTGGTGGAAAATTTCAGTTTTATGTACCTTCCACACCAGTGGTGGGTTTCAAATTTTTTTACTATGAGTTCTGTGGGTGTGGCTTGGTGGGCGTGGCTTGGTGGGCAAGGCAGGGGAAGGATACTGTAAAATCTCCATTCCTACCCCAATCCAGGGGAAGGTTACTGCAAAATCCCGATTTCCTCCTGATCAGCTGGGACTTGGGAGGCAGAGAATAAATGGGGGCGGGGCCAGTCAGAATTTTTACTACCGGTTCTCTGAACTACTCAAAATTTCCACTACTGGTTGTCCAGAACTGGTCAGAATCTGCTAAAATCCACCTTTGTTCCATACCATATACATATTCGCACTAAAGAGATTGTTACCATATATAGGCTTCCTAACATCATATAATGTATTTCAAATGTTGGACTTTATTTCCACCTTCTCTGCTCTGTTTCTTATCCATTAAATATTTTTGTGCAATTAAAAGAAAAACATATTGGTTGTGCTGGTTCTCAGTACTTTGCAGACATTATGATCAATAATAAATGTAAGCAAATGTCCATACCTTTAGTCTGACAGGAATTGCTTAAGAGCACAGACAAGATCTTCTATCTGGAGAGCAATGTTTCCAGAACGTTGCTTAATCTTTTACTCCTAGTCACAAAAAAATCTTACTCTAGCAATTTTGAGCTCACACTCTGGAAATCGTTAATGGAAGAGTGCAGTTTTTACTAATGTTTAGGTCTTCTCTTAAGCAACATCAATTCAAGATACATGCAGATGCACTTATCCAGATGTTCATGCGAATAATCTCCAGCTAGTGATTATGCAAGTGGGGTGCAAGTGTGCGCATGAGCAAAGTGCACGCACAGAAGGCTGCACACATGTGTGGAAGGCGTGCGAGTGAGCGAAGCGAGCATGCATATGCGCGTGCTCACATTTTCGGTGCTGGGGTGAACCGGTTGTTAAATTATGTGAATCCCACCTCTGGGCCTAATGTGAATGATGTAGTAATTTGATCATAAAACAACTATATGGAACTCAGCCTTCCATCCGTCTGAAGTTGATAAAATGACGACCCAGATTGTTGGGGGCAATATTTAAACCACTTAGAGAGTGCTGAAAAGGACTGTGAAGTGGTATATAAGTCTAAGTGCTATTGCTATGTACCATATTTTCTATTCCCCACCCTCACTGATCTTCACTTGGTATGGTGTCATTATTTCATCTTTCTTCAACTGAAATAGTAGCACTGTATCCAAATGGCAATGAATATTTCTTAGTTATTTAAAAGGAAAAAAAAGGACACACAAAAAGATTCTCAAATAGTTTTGGATAAGATAGTCTCCTGATAAGACAAGGCAAGGTACTGTTTGCAACCTTGCTTAGATCCAAAATAAAATATATTCTTGACTGTGTTTACTTTTTACACTTCCTTCCTCCAGCAGTCAACTGAGTGCCACAATGTTGTGTCTGTGTGCTAAAATAATAAGCAAAGTAGATTTTGTAGGTCTCCTTGTGATTTATTTTAGAAAATCCATCCCCCTGAAAATGTTTTCTAAAGGGTAAAAAAAATGGCCCTGAATCATTTGGATGCAACATCATTTCATTGCCAAAATGATTGTGATCTTTGGAGGCTGATTGAATAAGGGTAGGCCTTGGGCCATCGTAATATTTTCTGCTCCTGATCTAGCTAATTAGATTATTGTATAACATCACAATAACTTCATGTTTATGCCATGATCCCTGGCTCATTGGTTATCACTTGTCAAAGGGAAAAATGTCCTATTAAATGTTAAAAAAAAATGTAACCCTGAATATCAAAGGAGAATGATGAGGCTTTTTTATAAACCCTTTCTGAATTTCACAAAATGCTAATTTCATAATGAAAACATAGGCCGTCCTATATTTTTGATAGCTACTTTGGAACAATCTTGCTAAATAACCTGTAGGCAGGTCATGAATCCCCACCCCCCTTCTTGGTTTTAAAGAATGACAGCAATAGTACCTTTATCTGACATTTAGGATGATTAAATTTTGAAAAATCACTTGGCATATTTAGTATGACTCCACAGGGTGCTCTTGCTTTATAAGGCAATGGATCATGTTAGCTTAACTTATATTTAAGATTTGCAGGTCTGGTATTATTTTGTTAGGCAATACTGCTGAAATGGAAACATAAAATTGTGTGGCTACAAGATCAAGTCAGCGGCTGCCTTGTGCTATAAATTAGGTCCATAAAATTTTTAAAAGCAATATTTGTTTGAGCTCAACTAGTATTGTGACCCAGCAAATTCTACCTAAATATATGAAATAAAATGTTGATTGGGTCAAAGCACATGGTACTTATTATATGAGACTGTTGTATAATGGCCCTCAGTCATTATATATTGGCAGGTATAATGGAAAACATGAAGAAGTTCATAAATTAACTCAGTTCATAAAATCAGTAAAGCGAAAAACACACATTAACCTGTATATATTTTTCATTATACTTGGGTGATAAAACAATAGTTATCCAAGCTAAATTATTTCTCCATCCTAGTCATGACAATATTTTGACATAGGCCACCTGAATGATAAAAAGACAATTTGTAAACAGTTTATTTGGAAGAAGTTTTAGTTTTGCTTTATGAGCAAATTAGCCAGAGTAATAGATTTAGATCTGTCAATAGGATAGAATTCTAATGTTCTTCCTCATCATATATTGTCAGAATCAATCTCAGAAATGAGTAGCAAAAGAACAGGGATGGTGGTGCCTTCACAGAATTTCACCAAGGTTTCACATATGTTACACCACCAATAAGATCTTTGTTAGGTGATGATATTGGTGATGTGGTGTGCCATACAGGGAACTTTTCCATACCATTGGGGCATCATCTGCCCCTCACTGTAGCATTCTGCTCTTTCCTAGATTCTTCACTTCACTGATGTGTATGATTTCAGTTTTTTGAACTTTATTATTTTTGGCACTATACCTTCCAATATATTTTTTCCTGCCTTTTCCTTGATTACATTCCTTATAAATGCTTCTAAAATAAATATCACTAAGCAAAAATAGATTGAAAATAATACATAAATCCACCTATAAAACAAAGTAAAAACAGTATCAAAATTATGCAAAAAGCTCAAATGTACAAAATCATGTGTCTAACGTACCAATTTCAGCCCTTCAATCACAGTATGTCTTCCTCCAGAGTTTTGATACCTGATGATTAGGGAATTCTGGGCGTTGAAGACCACCTATACTAAAGTTGCCAAGGTTGTTGACTACTGATCTAAATGATTCATCTTCATCACAAAGAGACTGATGTACAGATTAAATGGTAGGGGTGCTAAATTATACACCTACCTAACTCCCTTGCTGATAAAAATTTCCTTAGTGTAAATTCTTATAAAATTTAAGTATAGTGGTACCTTAGTATTCAACTGCTTTGAAACTCATCAAATTTGGCACTTCACACATTTTGATGTGAAAATTTTGTCCTGATATTCATTGTTCGTTTGGTACTCAACACACAAACTAGAACTTGTTGGTGTTGGCTGCCTTGTGACTCACTACATTATTCCTTATGGGAAAAATGTGTTCGGTACTCATCATTTTTGGTACTCATTGCTCCTTTCCACTTAACGATGAGTAGTGAAGTACCACTTATAAGTTGAAGCAGATACTCTGTAAAGTTCTTAAGCATACACTGTATTTTCTGTCTAGAACCTGAAATTGATAAAAGCCATATATAGTACAGATCCTGGCCTAGAAGGATTCTTTTTGGATCACAATTGCAAAATAGGGACATAATCTAATGTTGAGCATACAGCTCTAAAAATTGTTTACTCTTCAGACAAAATATTTTCTGATTCAGTCCACTCAAAGAGATTATTATATAAATACCTACTTTGCAATTTGCTTATTATGCTAAGCAGGCTAATGATTGATCATTAGCAAGAGAGGTCGGTTACCTATATAGCTGCTTTATAATATTAGATCAGACCTTCTCTCCAGCTAGCCAATGGAGATCTCTAGTGATTCTCCAGAGACTCAGGCAGATCTTTCAAAACACTGATTGCCTGTTCCTTTTAAATTGAAAATGCAATCTTCTGCATGAGCTACCGTTGTCATGAAATCTATCTCTCACATGGAAGGAATTCTCATAGATCCTTCCTCACACTTCTGTTGCAAACAAGACAATTCTCTTTTAAGTTGGGTGGCAGGTCTATTTGTTTTTCCTGTATGACGGACATCTATGTCTATCAAAACCAGGACTTCCCGAAGTTTCATGTAAAAATCTTTCCAAATGTTGAGACATCTAAGTGCAAACAAAAGAACTATCAAACCTTCTGAACTTGATCTTCCAAACAGATATTTGAATACTATAGAATATCTTAATTTTTTAAAGTATATATTTCATATATTTAAAACAACATCAATACGAAGAAAACAGCCACATATTTCGTAATAGCCCCAGAATTTGCAGGCCTGCTTAAAGGTACCAGACAGTGATTCAATATGTGTGTTAAATAGGAAGAGGACTCTTACATTGGAGGGTTATGATTTGTGTCAAGGTTGGCACCATTTTCTAAGGAGGGAGAGGGGCAAGAAATGTGGACAGTTTAAGAGACACTACCTTCGGAGAATATTATTAGAATCTTGGGAAAGAGTTAGGAACAGGCATTATTCAATGATTCCGATTTGGTTTGCCCCATTAGAGGCAGTAACACATGCGACACTATATAATAAGGAAATACCATTGACTTACCAGGATTTGCTTGACCCACAAGGGGAATTGAAGACCTGAGAGGAGCTTACAAAACAGGGCAAAAAGGTAGACTGGTAGGCGTATGTCCAAATACAATCGAGAGTCAGAAGGGACCAAAGAAAGGAGGGAATATATAGGTCACTACAGGAGTTAGATAAATCTTATTGGGAATTGAAAAGAAATTACTTTCAAGGTGCTACCAGTTTTTAGTATCACGATGGATTGGCGAGGAGGTGATCAAGGACACTATGATTGCCTGGGGGAAGAACCTCAGATTTTCTCCAAATCTGGATAAATGGGATGAGATATGGAATAGGAATATGAAACTTACTTTGTCAACCCCCTACAAGGAAAATATTTATAAAATGGTCTATCGTTGGCATATCCCCCCGGCAAGAATCGCAAGAATATTCCCGGGAGTTTCTCCAGCATGCTGGAAGTGTGGGAATGATTGTGGGACGTACTACCACCAATGGTGGACGTGCCCCAAAGCAGGCAAATATTGGTCCAAGATTCGGAACTGGATGGTGGAAATTACAGGATATAATATAGAGCTGAAACCAGAGATTTTTTAATAGGAATGAAACCAGACAAAATAACTAAGGAAAAATGGTATTTGATCCTCCACATCACTACTGCAGCTAGGATACTATACATGCAAGAATGGAAAAATGAATTAATACCCACAGAAAATAAATTGATTTGGAAAATTACAGAATGCGCAGAGGCAGACTGGTTAACGAAACTACTTAGGAACCAAAAAGATTCTGATTATTACAAATGTTGGAATTTATGGTATAATTGGGTGAAAGAAAAGAGAGGAAAATGAAATGGATTGTATAGGCGCAGATTTGTGTATGTTAGTTGCAATAACCTTGTATGTATATATGTAAAGTATTGTATTTTTAAAAATGAAAATAAACTTTATTAAAAAAAATATGTGTGTTGCTATCCAGATATAGCCAAAGAAAAGAACTTGAAGGAAGGGGGCTAATAAAGAACAATAAAGATGTGTTCCCTGACCCCAAAGAAAACATGCAGACCATAATTTCTCAATTCTTCAAAAAAAAAAATCTTTTGGTATTCTTTTTCCTATGGTGGAAGCTCTTTGCTTATATATTGGCCCCACTTATCTATGCCTGAGAGCCAGTTTGATGTAATGGTTAAGGCACCTGGTTAGAAACTGGAAGGCCATGAATTCTAGTCCCATCTTAGGAGCAAAGCCATCTGGATGACTTTGAGACAGTCATTGTCTCTCAGTCTTGGGAAGAAAGCAATAGCAAACCACTTCCAAAAGACTTTGCCAAGAGCAGGGACTTGTCCAGACAGTTTTCTGGAATCAAGACTAATTTGAAGGTATAAAATGCAACAAAATAATAAAATAAAGCAAAAATCTATGTTTACTCTTGATTAAAGTGGTCTTATGATCCCCAAATATGAACTATTTCCGGGTTTAAAGCTTGATTTACTGTACAAATGTTTCATGTATATAGGAAGGTAGATAGTCTCTAGTTGCAGCCAGAAAATCAGCTAATAGTCTCTAGTATATTCTCTTGTACCCCAGCTCAGATGGTATCCCATCTGTGATGTGAGATTAATATTTTTTTAATTGTAAATTGAAAATAGTGTTTGTTTACAAACATGTTGGGAAAATTAAAAGGCAAATATGAAATGAGTGTAATAAGTGGTATATATATATATATATATATATATATATATATATATATATATATATATATATATATATATATATATATATATATCTTCCAACAACTAAAGGCAACGGGACTTAACTGTAACTTGCTGCCTTCATCTTCCAGCTTGTATGTTGTAGACCACAATGTTAACGTTAGGTCACAATGTTGACCTGAAGAGAAAATTTTAATTCCTTCCATAATTTTTAAGGCTTATGGTGGAATGAATCATCATTCATTCCACCATAAACCTTCCAACAGTGGTTCTTAGACTGAGGACAATTACTCCCAAGGGATTATTGGGATATATCCTGAGGGTAATGCAATAATATCTAATTGCATGCTTGTGAGTTGAGGATCTGGTTTGGGCGTGCCTCTGATGAGAGGCTTGAGAGTATTTTTTTTTAAGTGGGGGAGGGGAATAATGACTTTATTTGACACCAGGAAAACAGATATTGACTCAGTTTTAAGAACCACTGAGCTAGGAATGGGCAGATGGTAAAAGTGTACATGTTGTGAATATAATGATCTGTTTATTTAGAAAATATAAATGGCTTGTGGCTACTTTTTTTGATATGGATATACTTATCTGATATGAATATTTTTAAATAAAAAACATGCTGACTAGATGTATGTAAATTCAATGTACAGGTAATTTAATAACTGGACAAAAGAAAGTTTACTGGAAAAATCAGTTCAGAGAAAAATATTCAATAAATTCAGAATTTTCTTTTTAATGAAACCAGCTTTTACACTGAACACTTTCTCAAGTAACAACAAAGCAACAAAGATGATTAGAGGATTGGAGGGTAAAACATATAAAGAATGGTTGCTGGAATTGTGTATGTCTAATTTAATGAAAAGAAGGACTAGGGGTGACTTGATAGCAGTGTTTCAATATCTAAGGGTCTGCCCCAAAGAAGAGGGAGTCAAGCTATTCTCCAAAGCACCTGAGGGTAGAACAAAAAGCAATGGATGGAAACTAATCAAGGAGAGAAGCAACCTAAAACTAAGGAGAAAATTTCTGACAGTTAGAACAATTAATCAGTGGAACAACTTGCTTCCAGAAGTTGTGGGTGCTTCAACACTGGAAGTTTTTAAGAAGAGATTGGATAACCATTTGTTTGAAATGGTATAGGGTTTCCTGCCTAAGCAGGGGGTTAGACTAGAAGACCTCCAAGGACTCTTCCAACCTCTTCTCTTCTCTTCTCTTCTCTTCTCTTCTCTTCTCTTCTCTTCTCTTCTCTTCTCTTCTCTTCTCTTCTCTTCTCTTCTCTCTCTTTTCTTCTCTTCTCTTCTCTTCTCTTCCCTTCCCTTCCCTTCCCTTCCCTTCCCTTCCCTTCCCTTCCCTTCCCTTCCCTTCCCTTCCCTTCTCTTCTCTTCTACATTCTACATGTGAAGTAAGCAGTCTAGTCATAAATAACATTAGCTGGTGTCAAAGTGAGCAAATCAGACCTGAAAGAGACTGGCTGGAAGCTTCAGGGTTTTTTTTGTGTTTCCATAAAAATCTCCAACTTCTTTCTTGTAAATGAGAGATCAGTTTAGGGATAGAAGGGCAAAATTTCCTTCTCTTATTGGTAAAGAGGGTTCCCCTGCAGCTAATAATGGGGCACCAGTGGCTATCTTGCTCAATGATTAAATTCATTGAGCAAGAGCTATTTTATCCCTTTACTAATCCTACCATGGAGATTAGGCTTCTTTTGTTTACACTACTAGCAAATATTTTAAGTTTGCAATTCTCTTCTGATAGCAATAAAATGATTATTGTCTCTTAGTGAAACCTATATTGTCTTTGTGGTTATATTTCTTTGTGGCTACAGAGGGAAGCTTCTACTTTACTAGACCTGACCCTCTGTTGGCATGTTAATAAGGGAAAAAAATATTTAAGATATATTGCATTCCTTGTAGAAAAAAAAAATCAAAATGGTCAACTACTTCCAAGGAGTTTCATTTAAAAAAGAATGTTTAAGGGAATAAAAAATGAATTCTCTACAGAACTGATTATCAGAATCATTTTTAAGCTTGAGGAAGGTTTGCATGATGAAAGTGAATCAGATTAATTAGATATGCAGAAAATAGATAGATAGATAGATTGATTATATTTAAGATAATATAAAAATAAAAATAAATAAATAATTACATATAAAAAATGAAACATTGCATCATTAAAATTCAAACTATACAATTACATCTACAAACTGTAATTTTAAAATAAAAAAAACACATTATCAATGTCATTATTTTTTTTTCAAAAGCAGTGCTTCAGATCCAAGCATATTTGCACCAATTATCTCATTTAAAAGTACTCATTTAAAAGGAAGCAATGGTTCCTTACTTCCTTGCATCCATTTTTTTTCCAGATCAACTGAGTGTTTTCCATTGGTTTAATCTACAGTAAAAAATGCTAATTGTGAATCACTTGTAACTGGCTTCTTTCCTATCATAAGCAACACTCTTCAAAAACACAACCTTTGAGGGATGTGAAACATATTTGTATATAATTCTCTAATCTTCAGTTGCAAAGAGAGTGTGAGTTAAATTGGGTCAAAACGGTTGTAATCAATTCCTTTCTGCTATAAATTTTCAGACAGAGAAGAAAACCACCAAAAATATAATGTGCACTATATTCTCTCTCTATTGTAATGATTTGTGGGAATGGTGTAGAGGGACCTAGAGGGAAGAGATGCTGCCTAGAGAATGGTCAGATAAGAAGGGCAGGAGCCCACACTATATAGCATGCAAAGAAAGAAACTTAAAATATATCAGACTGTTAAATGTGATGGTGGCGGATTTGTATTTTCAGATTTCTGCAAAATTCTGTTGACTTAGCCTTATTGTGATGGATTTTGTTTATGAATGGGGAGGTGGTGTGGTGGATTATAGTGAAGACAACCCAGGAGCGATAACAGCAAACAGAGGTTTGTAAGAAATAGTGGTTTTATCTAGAAAAGAATATATACTATACATACACGTCAGGGGTGAAATCTACTTACCTTCCTTATTGGTTCGGAAGTGCGCACTCAGGGTAAAAACACATTACTTCCTGGTTAAAACCAGGAAGTAATGACACATGGGCAGGTGAGTGGAGCTTCACTCCACGATAGCTACCGGATCGCTGAACCAGTGGCCAAGATCGCTACCAGACCGGCAATCCGGTCCGATCCAGGAGCATTTCACCCCTGATACACGTGCTATAGGCAGAAATCAAACAATCAGTAAATTACAGCAGGGAAGAACACACGGCAAGAGAGAGATGCCCTAACAGGGCCTTTTCTTATACAGGCTCTTAAAGGGATAACAGTCAAAAACTCTTGCTGACTTATTCCCATCATTACATCAGTGCATCATTGTAGCCGCTGGTCAGCTTTTAAATCACTACCCTGACAAAACAGTTTACCGGGAAGGAGGAAGCACATTCCAAGCAGGGAATGAAACAAAAGACAACACAGCCTGAAGTTGGATTGGAGACATAGGAAGAGATTTAGGCTAGCCACTCCTTAGAATTTTCCAGGATATACCCGCTAGGGATAGAGTGGTATAGATTTAATGTGACAAGATTCTATTTATGTGGTATAAGCAGATAAAGAACTGAACTTTGGCTGGATTATTCTTTGTCATTTTTGAGCCGGGCCTGACACTCACAGTATAATGGAATTAGCACATCTAGTCATATTTCCTATTTGGTTTACTTGGGAAGGCTAGCTACATTCGTTGATGACCTCTGGGACTGGGGTAGGGCAACTATCCTTGATATCTCATGTCTTTTGATACCATCAATCATGACATCCTCTGGGCTGACTATAGGGAATGCAAGTAGGGTGGGATCTGTGTTATGGTTCTTCTCACTTCTCTGTGGCTGGCTCCAATGAGTATTAACAGAAGAAATGGGTTAGGATCAAAGTCCCTGATTAGTGTGATATGCTATAGGGCTAATGAGTTTGCCTTCCAGTTTAAAATCTACATGAAGATGCTGGTATGGTTAACGATTAGATGGGTCAGGTATTCACAATACAGTTTATCCACAATATATTGATATTGATGTATAACTTGCCCCTGAACTATCAACTGATATTATAACTCCAGTGCCTAGACACTATTGGAGTTTGAATGTGTAGGAAAAAAAACTTAAGTTCAACACTGACAAGATTGGGAGGCTGTATATTCCTGTTCTTCCAGTATTATGGATTTTTCCATCAGTAATTCTCCCTGACAGAACTAGTATGTAATTTGGGAGTTTTCTTGGTCTTGAAGAACAGCAGGTGGTAGTTGTAGCCAGGAAGGCCTTCACCCAGATCTGTCCAGTGCATGTTAATTGTTCTTATTTCTGGAGAGAGCAGGTCCCTTCTTACAACCCACTTTGCACATGAACTATTACAAGCAGTAGCGGGATTCAAATCTTGTCGCTACTGGTTTGCTTGTGGGCGTGTGATGCTTCTGCACATGCACAGAAGCTTCTACGCATGCGCAGAGACATCTGGACAGGTGGGCAGAGCCTCCCACCACCACCGCTAGTTCACCCAATCTGGGGCAAACCAGTAGCAACCCGCCTCTGATTACAAGGGACTTTATATGAGGATATCCTAGATCTCCTGGAAGCTACAGCTAGTCCAAAATGAAGCATGTGAAAAGTTGGGGATATGCGTTGATATCTCATGAAACATCTTTGCTGCTGGAACTGCATTGTTTTTGATGAGCTCCGGGTGCAATACAAGATGCTTGTCCTACTGACTTTCTAGCCAAGCTTTTTTTTTTTTTTTTTTTGATCCTAGAGTGATATTTTAGAACTACACTTTTACACTTTGTCTTTTGATAACCCAATGTGATTTGTTTTCATATTGCTTTCAGGCTGTTATCTCAGAGTGTTAACATGTTCAATAATATTGTTAACTTGAAAATATTGGAATTCATATTTTCCCTGCTTTGTTGTGAGCTAAAAGGTTTTATTTTTTATTTGTGGAGTTCCTTCTCACTTCTTTCTGGGCTGTGAAAACCTGATCTGTATTTGCTAGCTTCAAATACATTTCACCACCAACTACACTGACACCCTTTTCTTTTATAGAACAATTTAATAGCACAAAGGGACAATTCTATAAAGCAGCTCTCTAAAATACCTGTCTTGCTTTGAGATGGAATTTTCAAAATATTTCACTTTCTCCCTGCAAAGCTTTAGCAAGTAGATTCATTTATATTTGATAAGACTGCAATTCATATTGATATGGGCAACTGGACTATGCAGAACAGCTGAGCTGAAACCTTTTACCCGATGTTCATTTTACTCTGTGTTGAAATGTTTCTCCCATTTCTAACACTTTAAAAATATTCCAATGTTATTTAGATTATTTTGCCTTTGTTCAGCTGCTTTATAAAGCTGAATGTTGAAATCCCTGTGATTATTTTTTTCTAAGGATGTCAGAGCCCTGTTTCTGATATTAATATATTAGGGAGAATCATTTAGAAAATATTATTCTACAATGACAGCATCATCCACGCTTATCTAGGAAATGATATTTTTTATTATAATCTATGGGTGTGTGAGGAAGCTGTGAGGTACCTCAGTGAAGTGACAAAGTGAAACAATTTGTTTGTTGAAGATCTTTGGACCACTCTGAAGCCTCATTCAGTTGAGAGAAGGTAAGCTATGGCCTATTTCTTTAAAATCAGAAAGGCCACCTTGTTTCATGAAACAGTTTGAAAGGGGTACTTTCCACATGGTGGAAAAATCACACTTGAATGCTAATCCTCTTCTGACACCCTTAAAGCCCTCTCCAGTGGTGAAATTCAAATTTTTTTACTACTGATTCTGTGGGCGTGGCTTGGTGGGCGTGGTGTGGCTTGGTGGGCATGGCTTGTTGGGTGTGGCAGGGGAAGGATACTGCAAAATCTTCATTCCCACCCCACTCTGGAGCCAACCAGAGGTGGTATTTGTCGGTTCTCCTAACTACTCAAAATTTCCGCTACCGCTTCTCCAGAACCTGTCAGAACCTGCTGAATTTCACTCCTGGTTTTCACCCTTTTGAGGCAATACACACAATAAAATGATCATGTAAAGTTTAAGTATAAATCCCCCACCATTTTGAGGCAAAACATATAATAAAATGATCATGTAAATTTTGAGTATAAATGAGGGGTGAAATCCAGCAGGTTCTGACAGGTTCTGGAGAACCGGTTGCGGAAATTTTGAGTAGCTCAGAGAACTGGCAAATACCATCTCTGACTGGTCTCAGAGTGTGTTGGGAATGGAGATTTTGCAATATCCTTCTCCTGCGACGCTCACCAAGCCACGCCCACCAAGCCACACCACGCCCACCAAGCCATGCCCACAGAACCATTAGTAAAAAAAATTGGATTTCACCATTGGTATGAATCCCAAACAAAGCAACCCTTTGTTTTGTTTGCTGGGCTCAACTGTGGTTGTAAGTCGAGGACTACCTGTCTACCTGTATCTTTGGCTTTGCTGATGTGATTGATGATGATGTATATATTGTGTCCATGTTCCCTATACTATGTTATCACGGTCGGCCAGTTAAAGGGTTGCGGAAAGAATCACAGAGACCATGAATTTTGCCATGGGAGCAACTTCTTGTTTTCAGAATTGCTGAGCAATATAAGGGTTTTTGGTTTGTTTGTTTTTTTTACTATAGATTATTGGGATGGCTGAATTAATTCAGTGATTTTGCTTGTTTGGACTAGCAACGTGCAAATTATGGGCAATCCTGTACGTCCAAAAAGCCTTACAAGATTTACTAATGCCATGAACAGCAATTAAAAATACGAGCTTCAGCATGTAGGATGATCAATTTTTGCTTAGCTGATTTATAAGCGAGTCCCCAAAGGGAGATATTAGCATCCACAGCTGCGAAGCTACGTGCAAGCCGTTTAGGCTGCAGAGATGCAACCTCAGACGGCAGTGGCTGATGCCTGTGTCTTGACATTTCTGCAGTCTTACATTAAATAAGCAAGCTGCTCGTGGCTCGAAAGTTCCCCCTTTGAAAGCTTGCCAGGTGACTCTAGAGACAAAACCCCTGGAATTGGTTCAGCATGATACGCGGCTTTTCGGGATCCTTTATCATCTCATTTAGTTAGCATAATAGCGCCTCTTGTTTGATTGTGCGGAGCTTTAGAGTAATTACAAAAAGGATAAACCTTTATTGGTAATCTATACCTTTCCCCCAAGTTGTGTTGATTTTAACAGAGCAGCGATGCCAAGAAAGATATTAGTTTCACTGAACCAAACATTTGCAATTAAATCAGAGGATCGAGAACAGATTAAGTGCTAATGAGATGAACAGTATGGATTACAGAAATCTACATTTTGTTCTATTATCTTCAAAATCCTTATAATTAGATAAAGCGAGGTTGGGAATTGCTAACACTTATTAATTGGTGTACATAAATCATAATTTTGTCTGAATCTTTCAGAGTAAGATTTTTTTCCCCACCTGTTATCTGAGTCTGCTTGGGACAGTTGGCAGTCTTCCTGTCTACAGGATAATGCTGTGCCAGGATTATTGGCATTGTAGTACAACCAGGCCCCCTTTTCTGGCTTGGCAGCTGTGAAGTTTCTTGTGAATAACGCATGGCCAAATACTGGTGCTGTTAATGGAAACCTTGTGTGTTTCAGACCTACTGATGAGTGTGTAGTCCTCATCAGAGGACTACCTCTGATACAGGTAGTCCTCACTGACTGCTTCATTGGGTGACACTTCAAAGTCAGGACAGCACTGAAAAAGTAGGTTTATGACCAGACCTCCAACTCGCAAGCCATTGCAGCATTCCTGTAGTTATCTTATTGCCATTACAATCTTCATAGTTAGCTTCCAATGTAAAGGTTGCAGTCACATAATATCTCACTTAACAACGCTGTTGCTTAGTGACCAAGTTTCTGTTCCTAATTTGGTCAGTAAGCGAGGACTACCTGTATCAGAGATAGTGTACAGGTAGTCCTCAATTTACAACCACAACTGAGCCCAAAATTTCTGTGGCTAAATGTAGACAGCTATTAAGTGAGTTTTGCTCCACTTTACGACCTTTCTTGCTACAGTTGTTAAGTGAATCACTGCAGCTGTTAAGTTAGTAACATGGTGGTTAAATGAATCTGGCTGACTTGTCAGAAGGTTGCAAAAGGTGATCACTTGACCTCGAGCCACTGCAATCATCATAAATATGAGTCAGTTGCCAAGCACCTGAATTTTGATAGACTAGACTAGACTAGACTAGACTAGACTAGACTAGACTAGACTAGAATAGAATAGAATAGAATAGAATAGAATAGAATTCTTTATTGGCCAAGTGTGATTGGACACACAAGGAATTTGTCTTTGGTGTATATGCTCTCAATGTACATAAGGAGAATAAAATACATTCATCGAGAATAAAAAGATACAATACTTAGTGATAGTCAACATTACTAATAAGATATCAAATCGTACTAGGAAACAAATAAAAACAATATAAATTGAAAGAAACAGGCAACGTGGTTATAGTAATAAATAACACTTATTTTATTATATAGTAATAAGTGTGATCATGTGACCACAAGGATGCTGCAATGGTGGTAAGTGTGAAAATGATCACGAGTCACTTTTTTCAGTGCTGTTGTAACTTCAGTCATTAAATGAAGTGTTGTAAATTGAGGACGATCTGTATTTAGGAAGACAATCTCAGCTGAGCCTGTCTATCCTTCAGATAGATGTATGGCAAATACAATTTTTTTCCTTTTCTTGTACTTTTTTAAAAACTCCCTAACATTAGTTCTATCAATAAGGCATTACTTCCACAGAGGCATTATTTCTAGAGAAATTCAATAAATGATTGCTATTATTGATCTAAGATGTATATGTTTTCTTTTCCTTCCAATGAGCTGCTTAGCATAATTTGCAGCCCATAAAAGCATAAACACTTCCAGAAATAATGAAAACACATTTGCAACAAAGTAAAAGGAATGCGAAAGACGAACATAGAAAGGATGAAAAGTGGGAGTCAGTAAATAAAGTTAAGCCACAGTAAAGTTAAACACCTGTCTAAAGAGAAATATCTTTAGTTTTTCTTTGAAGGCAATCAGAACATCTTAAACTGGAGCTGTAAACAAACTAGTGAATGGGGTTGCTCATAGAATATTGTTTGGAAGATTCAAATCCTTTGCACATTTCAAAGGCATTTTAGACTATAAATAGTCTAAATATATATGTATATAGTCCAAACTGATTGCAGGATCCAACCTGAGTCAGTCACTGGGACCAGAGATTTAGTCTTCCAAGTTTTTGGACTTGTGTTGGAGCCCATTCTCAAGGAATTTCTCTCTAGCAGAGTGTGTGCTTCAGGCTGTCTATGTGTTGTATTTATATAGTGCCTGGTAGTTGTTGATTGAGGTGTTGATATCTGGCTATTAAGTCATTGGCTATTGTTTACTTGTGCTACCCAGCCCTCGCCTTCTAAATACTTGATAGGCTGGTGGTAAATCAGGAGGGCCTTTGCACAACTGCGGGTTGTGCGCCAGTTACGCCCTTTCCTGGAGCAACATTCCCTACTCACAGTTACTCAGGCCCTAGTCATTTCCCGTCTTGACTACTGCAATGCACTCTACATGGTGCTGCCCTTGAAGAACATCCGGAAGCTCTAGTTGGTGCAAAATGCAGCGGCCCACACGGTTTTGTGTAGACTCCGGTGTGCACATGTATCACCTCTCCTGCGGGACCTGCAAATTGGTTACCAATTTGCTTCCGGACGCAATTCAAGATGCTGCTTGTCACCTTTAAAGCAGTGGTGAAATCTGAACAGGTGTGCCACCGATTCGCTGGCTGCACATGTGCACTGTGTGCCAAACGCATGCTGTGTGCACACACATGCACGCTGTGAACCAAATACACGCTGCATGCACATGCACAATGCACACCAAATGCGTGCTGCATGTGTGCATGCACAATACGTGCCAAAAGGAGGCTTGGGAAGATAAGTAGAGCAGCGAGGGGGGGGAAATCAGCTGTGCCGCGTGATTTAGATTCACTAGAAAGCAGGATCTCCTGCTTTCTAGCAATTTTAAATCGCACAGCACAGCTGATCGTTGGAAATACTGGTTTGGAGGAACTGGTAGTTTTTTTTTTTACTACCGCTTCACCCGAACCGGTAGTTTTTATCACTACTGGTTCGCCTGAACCAGTGTGAACCAGTAGCATTTCACCACTGTTTTAAAGCCCTTTATGGCTTGGGACCAGGTTATCTGAGGGACCGTCTCTTGTTGGTTACACCTACCCAACCCATCAGAGTGGGGAAGCAGGGAATGCTGTGGGTCCCATCCCTGAGGAAGATACACCTGGTGGGACCCAGAAGAAGGGCCTTCTCCATGGTGGCTCCTTCTCTCTAGAACATCATTCTCCCAGAGATTAGAATGACCCCCATTCTAATACTCTTCCAGAAGGCACTGAAGACCTGGTTTTACCAGTGGGCCTGGGAAACCCAGAGTAAGATGGAGCCCATTAAATGGCTCATGTGATCTGCTGTCGCCAGGACAGGGGTGGAGGTGGGGGGGTGATTATATTATGATTTTATTATATTATACTATGTTAATTTATTTGATTCTTTTTATTAGTTTTATTGTTTTAAATGTGGTTTTATATTCTGTAAGCCGCCTTGAGTCGCCATGGGCAAATAGGCGGCAATATAAACTCAATAAATAAATAAATAAAACAAATAAATCAGCATTCCTGTTGACTGACAAGAGGCCTGTTTCCCAGGCTTCAATCACTTCCCTGGCTGTTTTTGTACTTGCTCGTCCAACAATCTTAGTAACTGAAAAATTGAATATATGTCCTTGTTCATTGTTCATATAGATATAAAAATAATGCTATATTCTACTGGTATCTCCTGCATTAATTGCTCTCTCCTTTATACAGCATAGAAAAATCCACAAAGGGATTTTTTTTTTTTTTTTTAGGATTAATCGAAGAAGCATAGTGTTGTTGCAATTCAGTGTAATAAAACAGATGCAGCTAGGAAATGAAGTCACTTTCAAGGTACAATCATCATAACAACAGGTACGGATAAATCCAGCTATGCTTCTCAGATCAATAATATCAACAATCCAGCCAATTAGAATTCTCACAGTGATTTATACTAGAATCGCTATCACATGACAACATATCTGAAGGCAAAGCCATTAAACTAAAAAAAAAAAGGAATAGACAACAATGAAATGGAATGAGATAAGAAAAAGATGTTGAGAAACAAGACAATTTGGAGCCATAAGGATATCTAGAAAACAGACATGACAGCTAGCAAATAGTTTACAATCAGACTTATGATTCTTAAATTTATTCAATGATATCATGACAATTATAAAAAGCTAATTTCAACCTGCCCATGGTACTGTGCCATAACTCATATATTATGGTAATCAAATGTAATCTGAAGCTACATCAAATCTATGTGACCACAAAGCCGCATTAACAGTCTGTAATTATTCCACCCCACAAATTGAATGGGCTAGTTAGCAATGACTAAGGAGCCTGAAATTTATGCTGCTTCAGAGGATTTTTTTTTCCTCCTTGCTATTAAAATTTCATGCATAAGATTGATTATGTTTATAGAAATTGACCTCCTTACATTGCAAATGTTTGCCTCAAGGAAGTTGGCTTTGCCTCAGCAACACATAGAATATAATCATGAAAATATAATGAAGAGTTAATGAATGCATAGCACATATTAAGCAGATCAAAGAATGGTGCGGTGAAATGAATTTTTCGGATAATGTGGATTTCTCCTTGTTTTTCTCCCTCTGCTCATTATTTGTAAAGGTGCTTAATACACAAAAGATGAACTGCTGCATAATTAATTTACAAATGTAACATCATGTACATTCTAAGCAAGCTGCAAAATTAGAATATTAATATATTTGCTGGTGACTACGTCAAATTCTTTTTTTTGCCCAAACCATGTAATTATTTAATGCAATATTTAACTGTGAGTAACACCAAGGAAACAAAAACAAACACTGGTTAAATTGTGAAACTAGTTCTGTGAACACAGAAAGGTTTTTATTTCAGGCATACCATCTTCCCCATATTAGTTTTTAAAGGCAGTCTGCAATAGGCTGCAAAAAGTATTGGATATTTTTTTTAATGACTTGGATAGGTGTCTAGTGTAGGGGAGGTATAAATAAATGGATTAATACTCAATTCAAGACCATTATTCTATGGACATGTTACAAGAAAAACAGAACTTTAGTTGTATTAGTCAATTATAACAAAACCAAAGGGTTTTCTTGCACATTAAAATTTAATCTACCATAGTATAGGTAGTCCTCAATTTATGACCACAATTGAGCCCAAAATTTATGCTACTGAGTGAAGCAGTTGTTAAGTGAATTTTGTCCTGTTTTATGACCTTTCTTGCCTCAG
The DNA here is from genome assembly GCA_022577455.1 of Arizona elegans. Lineage (NCBI taxonomy): Eukaryota > Metazoa > Chordata > Lepidosauria > Squamata > Colubridae > Arizona > Arizona elegans. The sequence goes on from JAKOOJ010000002.1 coordinate 116,325,949, forward strand.
TTGTTAAGTGAATCACTGCAGTTGTTAAGTTAGCCACACAGCAGTTGTTAAGTGAATCTGGCTTCCCCATTGACTTTGCTCATCAGAAGGTCACAAACGATGATTGCATGACCCTGGCACACTGCAACCGTCATAAATATGAATCAGTTGAGACACTGATTCTCAAAAAATGCATATGTTCTATATTGGTGAATATGCTGGATTCCCCAGACTGTACTTAGAAGGACAGATATAAGATTTTCCCTGTTGAAGATATAAAAAAATTACGTTGATCCACAGGATATAGTCCTGTAACTATCTGCCACTTTTCTGGGATAATATATTTTTTTATTTATTATTTAAAATTTCTATACCGCCCTTCTCCTTTCGGACTCAGGGCGGTGAACAGCCAAGATAAAAACATCTGTACAAACATCAGTTAAAAAATAAGTTAAAATAATTTATAAAATTTGGCCTATGATTTAAAAACTTGTCAATTAAAATCAATATTAAAATATTAAAACTAATCCTAAAATCAAGACAGACCGGCTAACTGAAAAAAATGAGTTTTTAGGGCCTGACGAAAAATCCGAAGGTCGGAGATCACTCGTATCTCTGGGGGTAGATTGTTCCATAGGGTAGGTGCCACCACAGAGAAGGCTCTCCTCCTGGGGGTCGTCAGCCGGCATTGTCTGGCCGACGGCACCCTGAAGAGGCCCTCTCTGTGGGAGCGAACCGGCCAGTGGGAGGCTATTGGTGGCAGAAGGCGGTCCCGTAAGTACCCTGGCCCTAAGCCATGGAGCGCTTTAAAGGTGATCACCAACACCTTGAAGCGCACCCGGAAGTCCACCGGAAGCCAATGCAGCTCGCGCAGGAGAGGATTTTAATGTATATAAGTAAATATACATCTATTTAATGTATTTATATCGTAAATGTTTAAGATAATAATGTGATAGTGAATCATACACCAAAGCTTTTGAATCTGATTGTTCGTGAGGAATTATGATTGCATTATGCATTTTATTATAGTTAAAAGAATAATATTGAGAAATTGAAAAATGCTGTTATTCCAGATATTAGTGGCTTGCCTTTTGGAAATATGTAACTTATCTGTCACGGAAGAGATGGTATTTTTCACTAATCTATGACTGAAGCAAAGTATTTTCTTGGGCATACTGTAGATATTTGTACTTTAACAACAATATTTTTATATGATTATAATACATATTTATAATATAATATTATAGTATAGTATTATTTATATTATTATAATATATTATTATTATTATTATTATTATTATTATTATTATTATTATTATATTGGGATTTTTTTGTAAATCAGTGCCTATATATAAGTTTAATATATAAGGCAGAGTTTTATTTGTTTATGTTCACCTCCCTCTTTTCCTGTTTTTTAAAAATATTTTGTATTTTTATGGATTGCTTAGTTTAACTTCATTATAGTTGTGGTATTTGAAGGCAATCTTAATATTTTACTTATATTTTATATTCCTTTTAAATAAAGAATACATTTTATTAAAGCATAGACTAGTGGTCCCATGAATGTTTAAAGCTTTATGGATAAATTCTGCTTTCAAAATAGGTAGTAAGATGTTCTATTGGGGTAAATGAGCAAAGTCTGGAACAGAAACTTTAAATCAATTACTCTGTAATGATTATTTTAAGGAATTTCAATGACTTCAAATAGGTTGTAATATGTGATTTGTTTTGTTTTTGTTTTCCCTAATACACAATTAGTTAAACAGTGTAATAAACTAAAACATGTTTTGATAGCTCCATATGGACCAGATATTTTTTCCTGCTTCGAAGAAAACTGGGATTGCTTTTATTTTTGATGAAGTCTACTTTTCAAATCAAATCTATTTCATGTCTACATCAGAAACTTGAAAAGATACCTTTAAAGTTGGAATTTCTGACAGTTACAATGAATGGAACATAGAATTAGAATATTTTATGATGGAGCCACAGTTGATGCATGCCTAACAATAATGTGTTACTTTGAAGTTGAGATTGAAATTAGTTCATTAACATTTATTAATATTTGTAGCTCAGGTTGTGGATTTAGGCAGAGGTTTGTCCTCCAAGCTTACTGCTTGGCTCCCAGACATTTCATTATCAAACCGGGTAACTCACACTGAAGATGTGTACCTAGTTTGGTAAAAAAAATGTCTGGGAGGGGCAGGGGTGGGTTCTACTTACCTTTACTACCTTTACTAACGGTTCACAATGGGGCCGTGTGCTCTTCTGCGCATGCACAGAAGCTTCTGTGCATGCGCAGAAGCATTTTGATGACATCAGGGTCGGTGGGTGGAGTCTCCCGCTGGTTTTACTACCAGTTCTATAGAATTGGTGTGAACTGGGGGCAACCCACCACTGATAAGGGGGCATGATGGCTCAGCGGTTAGAACAGTCCGAGTTTGAGACCCAAGTGCTGTGCAACAGGGCAAGTTCCTTGCCATTTCCTGCTCACCTAGCAGTTCTAAAGATTGAAAATGCAAGTATATGCAATTTCTGTGGGAAGGTAATAGTGTTCAGTGTTTTGCCACAGCACAGAGTGCTGTCATGCTGGGGAAACATCTTCAGACAACACTGGCTCCCTTGGCTAAGTAATGGAGATGAGCACAACTCCCTAGAGTTGGACACAACTGGATAGGCAAATTTGCTCCTAGTAGCACAAGGCCGAAGACACCAGCCTGAAGATGACGAATGAGACTTCGTCGAAAACCCGAATAACCAAAGACCTACATACAAATACCCGCGAAAACCTCAGAAAACAAATATATATATACACCCATATTTTCCAGAGTATAAGACATATCAGACTATAAGACGCACCTACCTTTTTTGGTGAGGAAAACAAGAAAAAGAAATCTGCCTCTCCCAGTAATTTTGCCTCATTGCAGCAAACAGCTAACAGCCTGCTTTACTTTCATTTTCATTTATTTATTTAATTTATTTGTTTATTAATCAAATTTCTATACCGCCTTACTCCCAGAGGACTCAGGGCAGTGAACAGCCAAGATAAAATACAGATAATACAAATATTAAAAGTCCCTTAAATTATTAAATATTTTGGCCAAAACACAGATTAAAACACCCAATTTATAAATTCAAACAAATTAAAAATTTAAAAGAGGAGAGTTAGGCCAGGCCAGCCTACTGAAATAAAAAAGTTTTGAGAGCACGACGAAACGTGCCAGATCCGGGATCCTCCGTAACTCTGGGTACAGCACAGAAACGGCATTGGTCGCGTTGGTTGATGATCTCTGGAGGGCTCGGGACAGGGGTTGTTCCTCTGTCCTAGTCCTATTAGACCTCTCAGCAGCTTTTGATACCATTGACCATGGTATCATGCTGCACCGGCTAGAGGAGTTAGGGGTGGGGGGCACCGTCCTATGGTGGTTCCAATATGGACTCTGTATTTTTCAGATCTTATTAATGACTGAGTGAAGAGTGGAGGTAAAGCTCATTAAATCCACAAGTGACACTAATCCTGGTAGGATACTTCTTACTCTTGAAAACTGAAATGGCATATAGCATCATCTTGATTGATTAGAGAAGTGAGCTGAAAATAATGGAATAATGCGTAATATTATTATGTAGTGTGTAATTGCAAAATTCTTCACCCAAGAAACAGAAATCAAACTGTATGGAATTGGCTGGAGGGGCACAGAGAGGTTGATGTGGCAATAGAACTAGTCTTGGAATAGCAATTGATTACTTGCTGGGTGTGAAACAGAAATCATGTGCCAAAAGAAAAAGAAAAATGCAATTTTAGGCTGCATCAATAGATGCTTAGCTTCAAATCACTGGAAGTAAAAGTACCTACTTTATTTTGCATTGGTTAGAGCCCCACATCAATGTCCAAGAGAACATTATGTCTCTATGGAGCCTTCCAAGCAAGGACTTTAGTTTTGTTTTTTTATTCTGCTTAACCATTAAGTTCAGAAGCTCCTGCTAATTTATTGAGATTGTGAGTTATCAATTTTGGCTGCTCAGCAACACATTTCTTCACCCTACCCATAGAAGCAAGACAGAGAATGATGATTCAACTCACTTGTGCGCTACTTTTATTGATCCCATTACAGGCAGGTTAATTGGGCAAATCCCAGTGTTCTGGATTTGGCTGGGATTCAAACCTAACCTCCCTAAGAGTGTATTTCAGGGTCATGGTGCACAAGATTGTGCTATTCATATTCATAGCTGTTGTGTCAGTAGGTTATAGAGATAAAACATTTGGCTAATGCCAAGCAATGGGAAAGAGAGGCATAGAAAGGTGCAAGTGTACTGTTATTAAATCATCCAGTTCTAATCTTCTATACCATATGTATGTGTAGGAGAATTGCAGTGGAAACATGTGAATGGAGCCACACACATTTACAATCAGGACCAGATACTTGGCCCCAAAATTATAGAAACAAACAAACAAAAAAAGCCTTTTCATAACCTCCATCTGAAGAAAGACAGCCAATTTGTCAATTAACCTGAAAAGACAATTGCTACCAGACCTTCAAGATATACCATTGTAATACTACTTTTATTTTAAAGTGATACTGCACAAGTAGTCCTTGACTTACTACGGTTCATTTAGCAACTGTTCAAAGTTACAACAACCCTGACAACAGTGACCTATGACCATTTTTCATACTTATAACCCAGTGGTGGGTTCTAACCGGTGTTACCACAGGTTCTCTTCGCGCATGCGCTTTGTGTGTGATCACCGCGCGCATGCCCGCTTTGCTCTCACGCGGGCCAAACTTGCACTCCTGCTTGAAGAATAGGTGGTAGCTGTGAAGAGCAAAAGGAATAGCTCCTGCTCAAAGATGAGATGACAGCTGTGACCAGTGGGCATTTTCACAACTTTGTTTTATGTGCCAATTTTACCCATTCCAAGATTGATGGGATCTGTTCAAGGTCAAGACCTTAATCACCCCCTGACTGATTTATTGCAATGTCCTCTACATGGAACCGCCCTTGAAGACTACTGGGAATCTTCAGTTGGCCTAGAATACAGCAGTGTGAATAGTTACGATGATGTAATACCTCTACTCTGGCAGCTGCACCAGTTCCCCATATGCCTCCAGGTACAATTCATGGTGCTGGTTACCATCTCTAAAGCCTTGCATGGCATAGGATTGTATTTACTTGTGTGACCACTCTTCTCACTATATGGCATCCTATATACTTTAACACAGTGGCCTCCAACCTTTTGGGCACCAGAGATGGGTTCCACAGAGAAAGGTTTTTCCATGGACCGGAGGGGGTGTGGTTTCCTGTGCTGCCTGCATCCCATGGATAGAGCTTTGCTTGTTTGCACAACCCAGTTCTGCATGTCCTCTAACAGGAAGAAAACATTCCAAGTCCCTTTTCTGAAACCATTTAGGGTCCAGAAGATGTCATTACTTGATGGCGCAAATACTGTTGGCCCTGACCCGGTAGGAATTAAAATAGGCTTAAGTAAAGATGTACAGGGTTCCCATTTGGTAGGATACCTTCAGTTTTAGTTGTGATTACTTTGTTTTGTTTTAAGGGCATGCTTTTTTCCTTCTTCTGTATTTTTTGATTTGGCATTGCTCAGAGTGACATTTTTTTGAGTTGGGCAGTCATATACATGCTTTAAATCAATCAATCAATATTAAAATGAATTGGTCAAATATTCTGGCCGCACTGATTTTTTAAAAATAATATTTTTCTCTGTTCAGTGGTCACATTCTGTGAATTTGTTAGGAAGTTACACTTTTGAATAATGTTTAGAACCTTGAAAAACATAAAAGGAGTGTATTTCAAAGCACTGAGTATCAGCAACAGAAACAAAGGGGAGAACAAAAACAATACATCTCCTGATACCTCCACCCCAAAAAGGAAATGTAGTGATAAAAGAAAAGAAACAGAGGGAAACTTTTTCTTATAAATCCAAAATGCAGAAGTAAACTAGAAGAAATAATCATTGTGAAAAGAAATATTTGAGCCAATAAATAGGATTCTAGAAAGAAAATTAAACAGATGAGATTTTTTTCTGTGAGAATAATTAACTTAGTTTTTTCATAGAGGGGTTGAATAAGATAGAAGATTATCATATATTCACAGCTCAGTATAAATTAATGTGCTAAACAAGTTCCAAAGCTACATGAAAATATTGTTAAGGAGAATTAAAAGTGGACTGAAGCTTCACTGATGGGATTTTAAAATAGCTGCATCAGTAATGACATTTATTTATTTATTTAGTAAATGTGTACTAGATCACAAAAGTAACTCTACATAATATTAGGATTAAAAAACAATAAAAATAAATAGTAATCTCACAGTAAGTTGGGAAAAGAAGAAAACAAGATCTAGGAGCAGTAAAGGTAAAGGTAAAGGTAAAGGTAAAGGTTCCCCTCACACATATGTGCTAGTCATTCCTCACTCTAGGCTCATCTCTGTTTCAAAGCCGAAGAGCCAGCACTGTCCGAAGATGTCTCTGTGGTCATGTGGCCGGCATGACTAAATGCCAAAGGCGTATGGAACACTGTTACCTTCCCACCAAAGGTGTTCCCTATTTTTCTACTTGCATTTTTTATGTGCTTTCGAACTGCTAGGTTGGCAGAAGCTGGGACAAGTAAACGGGAGCTTACCCCATTATGTGGCACTAGGGATTCGAACCGCTGAACTGCCGATCTTTCGATAGACAAGCTCAATGTCTTAGCCACTGAGCCACCACGTCCTCTAAAGTACAGTACTAAAGTATAAATCTAATCAGCCAATGGAGGGGATCATAGCCCACCTGGCTCCAAGGACTTGTCCTTCAAGCCAGACCAATCAGGGAACAAAATTCACAAAGATTACTGAAATTATATTTTATTGCTGCGGAGTACAATAAAAAAAATGTGACAGGGTTACTCCTTCCCTATTCTGTGCCAAAAAGAGAATCAAAGTGAAATAATCTTGAGTTTCCACCTCACCTCCTCTTCTTGTTCAAGGTGAATTAATTAAATATGATGATGTTTATATAACCACCATTCCGATCCTTGTAGGATGGTTAAGGGGGTATGCCTTTCTCACTGGGTTCCTGATTTTTCAAATTCCCCTGGAACATTTTCAGATAAAAATCTCGGCTGGATTTCCTCGAAAGGTAAAACTATTATTCAGAGACACACTATAGGTTGAATTAATAAATGAATCTATCTGTGTATGTCTATAAAGAGAGTTTGCGAGAGAGGGAAATGCCCACATAACACAAAAATCACACAAGTAAAAATATCTGGCTGATTTTTGTCCAGGGAAGCCAAGAAGGGTTGATCTTGATTCATTTGTGGTATTGAAATATCAGTAGTGTAGCATCACAAAGGTGTGTGTATGCATGTGTGTATTTATATGTGCATCTGCATTCATTCATACTTACTTAAAAATGTAGAACTTTAGACTCCTCTTTCTGTCCCCCTCCCCAATGTATTTCCATGCTGCAGTCCTTAATGTGATGATCATTAATTTTCCCATCCTGAACGAAATTCGTAGAGAGATTAATTATAAGGCAACCTGGTGTTCCATGTGGCATAGCTGTCGAGGCGCCTTTCAGAGACTCTTTTGGTGTCTCATAAAGAGCACAGACACCATGTGAAGTAGCAAATGCAAGCGACTAATGGGTATTTTTATCGAACAGTGGACTAAATAGGCACATAAAGCTTCCTGCAAAGGTTACTGCTGCCTTTCAGCGATACTAACCCACTGGGGTACACTTTCTGAAAGAAAACTGGGGTACAGAAGTAAACACAGAAGGCTTTTATTTGCGGAGAGACTGGCAGCGGGAGGCTTTTCAAGACTTCTTGTTTAATTTGCTTCACTGTGAAAATCCATTTACATTAGTTTTATGTCTCCTGCCCAGCCAAAAAAAAAAAAAAAAACCTACCTCAGAATACTCCCATAAGCAAATTACACACTGTTTAGCCTACTATAATAAGTATCGATGAGAAGGAGAAAGGAGAGAAAACATTATACCTTCTGTCTAAATAATTCTAACACATTTACAGTATAGGATACTTGACGATATTAAAAGATGGAATCTCCTTCTCAGGAGTATTAACAATTTCCAGTATGTTCTTTAAAGACCAAGGTGTTTGGCTTTTTTTTTTTTTAAACTTAGTTTCTTCCTCTTTTGAAAATTTTGGTATGTGGCCAGAAAATCATTTTGTTTCCTTTTTATTACAATATCGGAGTTTAATCTGTTTTTGATAGGAATGTTTTGCCTGCCTTCTTTTCTTAGATAAGCACAAATTAAGAGATACTACCTATTTTTACAGTTCAGTGTCTTACAGTTCCAGTTTTTGGTAACAGAAATAAAATGTTTTTGTAACAAAAGGTAAACACATTTTAAAATAAATTCAAAAATATGTCTCAATTAATGCTTGGATAAATGATTTTCAATTTTATATGAATCTTATAAAACATACATACATGTCACAAACTACACATATGTACAGACTGCTACAGATGAATTTTGCATAAATTTCCACTTTTTCCCAAAAATGTTTTTTCTTATTAAAAAAGTGTGATGAAGATTCCCTGTGCTGCTTAAAAATGGCCAGAAAATTTACAATTCTACTGATGATTTCATACTAGGAGTTATCTCCTTAGCATGATTCCTGTTTTGATTTTTTTTTAATATTGCTTTTATTATGCAAATAAAAAGAAAAATATTAGCTAAATATAATTAAAAATAAGAAAAAGAAAAATAGTAATGAATAAAAGAATAATATGTAGAGCAAGCAAAAGAAAGAGGGAGGGAGGGAGGGAGAAAGATGCCTTCCATTCTTAAAATTTGAATGAAATAATGGCCAAAAAAATAATATTGATTGAACTTTCCAAATAAGCATATACTGTATCTTCTATCCAGGGGTTTAATGTCAATTAAGAATTTTATGAATATCAACCCAAACCAATGTCCCCCATCAGTAGGAATGCTCCAGTACACAGAAGGTGAAATCCAATGTATATGATATATTTTCTGATATCTAATAAAGTCAATAAACATTTTTTTTCTCTATGAAGAAATAGAAGTCAAAATAGAAGCTCAGTGACAAAGCTGGAAATAAGAAAAATTGAAATGCTATCTTCATATGAAAGTCACAATTTAGATAATGAAAACCTAAGGGAGTGATGATCCTGTAAGATCTTTTTCAACATGTCAATCTGTTTGAATTAGTAAGTTTAAAAAAAAATAAAAAGAATCCCTCTAAGGGAATATATTGAGTCAAGAGACATATTGTCTCTAAGGGAATGAATCTGTCTAGCAGATGACATTTATTTTAACTACATTTATTCATCTCTCTCTCTCTCCCTCCCTCCCTCCCTCCCTCGACAGATAGATAGATAGAAGATATAGATAGATATAGATAATCAGTGGTGGGTTTCAAATTTTTTTACTACAAGTTCTGTGGGCATGGCTTGGTGGGTGTGGCAGGGGAAGGATACTGTAAAATCTCCAGTCCCACCCCACTCCAGGGGAAGGATACCATAAAATCTCCATTCCCTCCCCACTCCAGGGGAAGGTTACTGCAAAATCCTCATTTCCTCCCGATCAGTTGGGACTTGGGAGGCCGAGAATAGATGGAGGCAGGGCCAGTTAGAATTTTTATTATTGGTTCTCCAAACTACTCAAAATTTCCACTACCGGTTCTCCAGAACTGTAGCCTCCGCTAACATCGTCAGTGTAAAAACTACCATTAAAGAGATATTCGCCATTATGCATCATTGATCAATTTGGCCATTGCGCGCATCATAGGCCCATCCACCCACCTCCAACCTATAATTAGCTCTGTCATTAATTGATGAAGGCCTAGCTCCTGTTGCTTCCTCCCCTATTGCACACCGCTTGGGCTGCCCATCCCAAGTTAAATTGCTGAATTAAACTGATGTATTGGTAGTTTAGTTTACTTTATTATCATTGCACATGGTACAATGAAATTAAATGCTGTCTTCAGTGTACATTATAACTACAAAAATAAAAACACAAATATACATCCTTTACATTCTAGATAATTGAAATTGAAAACCCGATATTGCACTATACAGTAGAATTCAATATGATTATTGCCCTGGGATAGAGGCTGTTTTTCAGCCTATTTGTCCTTGTTTTTATTATCCTGTACCGTCTGCCAGATGGTAATAGTTAAAAAAAGGGTGCCCAGAATGAGATGGATCTTTAAGAATGTTTTGAACTTTCTTAAGGCAGCTAGAGCTATAAAGCTCTTCCAAGGAGCGCGCGCACGAGCAAAGCAAGCACGTGCGCACGGCCCCATTGCGAACCAGTAGTAAAGGTAAGTAGAACCCACCCCTGACTGGCTCCCCTCGATCTCCATTGATAAGCAAGGGCTGGATGTCTGATCTATACCTTCTATAGTCCACTATAAGCTCCTTGGTTTTATTTGTGTTAAGGACCAAGTTATTGTCTCCACACCACAAAAGCAACTGTTCCACCTCACCTCTATAGGCAGACTCATTCCCCTCAGAGATTATTTTTTAGATTTTTTTTTGGGGGGGGGAATAAATAATTTTCAGAAAATCTGTTTTATTAAAATAAATCTCAACTCTGTACATCTAAATTTGATGAATTAGCAATATAAAAATTAAAAAGTCAATTTATTGAATTCAAACCATCATGCATGTTGTCCCTGAAATCCTTAACTATAGGAATGACATTTTGTTGGATTTTTTTTTTTTTTTTACTTAGAAACTAATAATTTACCAGATATTTCTGCCTGGTCCCAATAAGCTTTCTTTACAGCTAGTCCTCTGCTTACAACTGTAATTGAACCTAGAATTATGATCGTAAGTCATGCCAGTCATTAAGCAGATCACGTGACTGTACCCAATTTTGCAATATTTTTTGTGGCAGTTGTTAAGAAAACATGTGGTTGCAATTGCCATGGATAAGCAAATGCTGCAATAGTTCAGTAAATCTATTGTCTGCAGTGGACTTTTTTTTTTTTTGCCAGAAACTGGAAGTAAAGATTGGTTTCCAGCAAAAAAATTCATAAATCAGAGTCATATGACTGTGGAACTCTGCAAATAGCTGTAAATGTATGCTGGATGCTGAACACTCAAAATGCAATAATATGACTGGTGAGCGGGGTGGAGGCGACAAACATTGGAACTTTGAATCTTAACCATAAATATCCATGGGGAAGCCTGTCATAACTTTTAAGTGTTGCTAAGTGAATAATTGTAAATGGAGGATGTAGGTGATGGCAGGGCAAGGGACAGGTCAAACATGTCATCAGTCATGAGGCACTGCGTGCCCACAAGAGATCCAACTCCAGTCCACCTTGAATTTCTTTCTATTCTTAACTCCTGCTAATTTCCCTTGACCATTAAAAGTCCAGATTCTTTTAGAGAGCTTAAGCTTGTAATAAATCTTTATACTCATTTGAACTGCCTGAATCTCCTGATTTTCCTGGTGCTTGACAGAGGACTACCTATCCACAGGTTGAAAGGAAACTTACGGCACATCAGGTTTTATGTCATGAATCTGCAGTTGATTGGCAAAAGATTTGGAAAGACATTTTCCTTCAAAACAAAACAAAAACAAAACAAAGCATTTAGTGCTTTCCTGATCCTGGAATTACTGATTTTAAGTTGAATGCCGCTGTACACTTGCAAGTGAAATTTTTTTGAATCTTCCATATTGCCTATAAATAAATAAAACTATCAGTAGAGCAATAACGAGAGCACAAGGGCATTTGTTTTGTTTTTCTGCATATATGCTTCCTTTTTTCTATTTCATCTAGATGCAGGCTGTCTCAAATTTTAAAAAAATGCAGAGGTAAAGAGGTCAACTTGATTACACCCTGCACCCTTATAGGAGAATGCTTCCTTAAGGAAGAATTCTGAGAAATCATTCACAAAAAAATTCTGCCCACAATTGGGGGGGAATTTGTGAATACCATTACTACCTTCTCTGTAAAATACTCCACACAGAGACTCACAAACGCAAACCTCTATTTTCTATTTATTTCTTCATTCACTATATTAGATAATATATAGCTTTCAACTGGAAATGTCAAAGGAAATTACTGAGTAAATTCAAATACCTTCAAATTTGTCCTTATAATTCTTTTTAAAATGTCCCTATCTCTTCCTAGGGATCTTTTGGAACAGTGGAAGACTGGCTGCGTGTTGAAAACCCAAATAATAATTTTTAAAAAGAAGAAATTACTCCATTATTGTGACCAGGACCCTAGTTTAGAGGCAGGGGCAGGAAATAAACCGTGTAAAAAGCTCCAAAACTGTGTGAAAAACACCAGGTGTCTCATTTTTGTATTGCCTCTGTCATTCCTTTAAGTGAAAACTACTGGAAACTGGATTCTTAGTGATTTTTGGCTTTTATTATAATCAGCGTGCTGTTCAATTAAACAGCATATGGGCTTAAAAGGTCCTTTTATGTATCAATATAGCTTCAACCTTATTAAATGCATTTAGTGATTATTTTTCCCCTTCCCACATAGATATTGGAGGAAAGTACAGGCAGAGCCAAGAGTGGGGAGAATCTCCCTCAATTTAGTAGCTTGTTCAAATAATCATTGAGGAAAAAAATCATTTTCTTCTTAATTATACTTATTATACTTATTTAAAGTATCTAGTACAGCAGAAGTTAAATTTCCAGAGAGAAATTTCTCTGTAAAACATTTGAGAGTTTTCCTTTACTCATTCTTTCCTCAGAACACACACACAGACACAGACACACAAACACACAATCCTTTGTGCACATAATTTTCATGCAAATGTCTCTGTGTGTGTGTTTGATTGTCATTTTACCCTCTTAGGAATGACACAAGGTCCAGCATGTAGCAAAGAGTGCACAATAACAGCCAGGCTACTAAAGATCATTTCCCCCCTCTCATTGTTTTCTGTCACAATTTATTATCTTTGTAACTAGCACGGTGATTCATCCAGAGTTTGTAATGATGCCAATAATAGACATGCTGCTTATTTTGTAAATTGCAAAAGAGATTTCTTGAACAAAATGATAAAAATCCACATATGAACCATTATCCCAGTGGAAAAAAAATGGCATTCTAATTTATCTCCTTTTAGGAAATCTACGTATTTGTTTAGTTTATGTATTAACCAAGACAGGGAAAAACATACAATTTTGCCTTCAAATGGTGCCTCATTTTATGTTATTCTGTTTAATGCCATTTCCTTTATTACAACATAGGCATAAACACAGAAAACTGAAGTAACTGGCTAATGCTCAAAAGCGACACAATGAATTTTATAATCAAACATTCATACAAACGTAGAAGAGATCCATATGTTGTGTGAAAACATAATTTTAAATTTAAGGTAAGCTTTAAAAACATTGCGTTAGTCTTCACACATACCCATGGGATGCTCCATTTTCCCCACTGTTGATGTCAAAATGCTGAAAATACAATGAGCTAATTAATTCATAAAATATATGAAGAATGGGTGCAGAATTTGGGTTTGGCTAGTCTAAAGAAAAGAAGAATTAAAGGTGAAATGATAGTAGTATTCCAGTATTTGAAGGACTGCCACAAAGAAGAGGGGGTCAAATTATTCTGCAAAGCACCAGATGGCAGGACAAGAAACAATGGTTGGAAACTAACCAAAGAGAGAAGCAACCTGGAATTAAGGAGAAACTTCCTAATAGTGAGGACAATTAACCAGTGGAATAGCTTGTCTTCAGAAATCGTGGCTGCTCCATCACTGAAGGTTTTTAAGAAGAGACTAGACAGCCACTTATCTGAAACAGTATAGGTTCTCCTGCTTGAGCAGGAGGCTGGACTAGAAGACCTCCAAGGCCCCTTCGAGATTCGATTCTATTCTATTCTATTCTATTCTATTCTATTCTATTCTATTCTATTCTATTCTATTCTATTCTATCCTATCCTATCCTATCCTATCCTACCCTACCCTACCCTACCCTACCCTACCCTACTTTACTCTACTCTCAAATTCTTCAATTCTTCAAAGAATATCATTCATTCAATGTCCTATCCCATCCATGTCTCCATAGCTCAAGCTCTGTCCATTTGTCAGCTCATCAGCAAATGGACCGGTACCAATCCACGGGGAGGGGGGGTGTTGGGGATCTCTGTTTTAAACAATTTGTAAAATAACAGAAACTGTCTATATACATACATAAATAAAGAAATAAAGGGAAACTGGTATAGATCTATTTCAAGCTTCTTAGCTTTGTAGACCAGGTGTCTCAGTAAAACACTATACACACACACACACACACACACACACACACACACACACACACACACACACACACACACACATATATATATATATATATATATATATATATATATATATATATATATATATATATATATATATATGTCTTTTTCTGTTTTTCGTAGGCTTTTATGTGCATATTCTTTCTAGCCAGGTTTTACCTACGTAAGCTAGGTTGTTCTGCAGCTCTGGCTGTGTGAAATCTCATTCACCATCCTCAGAGCTCCTCCTCTGCTGACAAACTGCAACTCTGCGTTGCTCTCTGGGAGACTCAGATAGCTATTTCTGCCTTATAAGGCTTCGTCAGTGAGCCACACCCACTTCTCAGATATCCCCCCTGTAAAGGTACAATGTGTCTTTTTCTGTTTTTCGTAGGCTTTTATGTGCATATTCTTTCTAGCCAGGTTTTACCTACGTAAGCTAGGTTGTTCTGCAGCTCTGGCTGTGTGAAATCTCATTCACCATCCTCAGAGCTCCTCCTCTGCTGACAAACTGCAACTCTGCGTTGCTCTCTGGGAGACTCAGATAGCTATTTCTGCCTTATAAGGCTTCGTCAGTGAGCCACACCCACTTCTCAGATATTCCCCCTGTAAAGGTACAATGTGTCTTTTTCTGTTTTTCGTAGGCTTTTATGTGCATATTCTTTCTAGCCAGGTTTTACCTACGTAAGCTAGGTTGTTCTGCAGCTCTGGCTGTGTGAAATCTCATTCACCATCCTCAGAGCTCCTCCTCTGCTGACAAACTGCAACTCTGCGTTGCTCTCTGGGAGACTCAGATAGCTATTTCTGCCTTATAAGGCTTCGTCAGTGAGCCACACCCACTTCTCAGATATTCCCCCTGTAAAGGTACAATGTGTCTTTTTCTGTTTTTCGTAGGCTTTTATGTGCATATTCTTTCTAGCCAGGTTTTACCTACGTAAGCTAGGTTGTTCTGCAGCTCTGGCTGTGTGAAATCTCATTCACCATCCTCAGAGCTCCTCCTCTGCTGACAAACTGCAACTCTGCGTTGCTCTCTGGGAGACTCAGATAGCTATTTCTGCCTTATAAGGCTTCGTCAGTGAGCCACACCCACTTCTCAGATATTCCCCCTGTAAAGGTACAATGTGTCTTTTTCTGTTTTTCGTAGGCTTTTATGTGCATATTCTTTCTAGCCAGGTTTTACCTACGTAAGCTAGGTTGTTCTGCAGCTCTGGCTGTGTGAAATCTCATTCACCATCCTCAGAGCTCCTCCTCTGCTGACAAACTGCAACTCTGCGTTGCTCTCTGGGAGACTCAGATAGCTATTTCTGCCTTATAAGGCTTCGTCAGTGAGCCACACCCACTTCTCAGATATTCCCCCTGTAAAGGTACAATGTGTCTTTTTCTGTTTTTCGTAGGCTTTTATGTGCATATTCTTTCTAGCCAGGTTTTACCTACGTAAGCTAGGTTGTTCTGCAGCTCTGGCTGTGTGAAATCTCATTCACCATCCTCAGAGCTCCTCCTCTGCTGACAAACTGCAACTCTGCGTTGCTCTCTGGGAGACTCAGATAGCTATTTCTGCCTTATAAGGCTTCGTCAGTGAGCCACACCCACTTCTCAGATATTCCCCCTGTAAAGGTACAATGTGTCTTTTTCTGTTTTTCGTAGGCTTTTATGTGCATATTCTTTCTAGCCAGGTTTTACCTACGTAAGCTAGGTTGTTCTGCAGCTCTGGCTGTGTGAAATCTCATTCACCATCCTCAGAGCTCCTCCTCTGCTGACAAACTGCAACTCTGCGTTGCTCTCTGGGAGACTCAGATAGCTATTTCTGCCTTATAAGGCTTCGTCAGTGAGCCACACCCACTTCTCAGATATTCCCCCTGTAAAGGTACAATGTGTCTTTTTCTGTTTTTCGTAGGCTTTTATGTGCATATTCTTTCTAGCCAGGTTTTACCTACGTAAGCTAGGTTGTTCTGCAGCTCTGGCTGTGTGAAATCTCATTCACCATCCTCAGAGCTCCTCCTCTGCTGACAAACTGCAACTCTGCGTTGCTCTCTGGGAGACTCAGATAGTACCTTTACAGGGGGAATATCTGAGAAGTGGGTGTGGCTCACTGACGAAGCCTTTTAAGGCAGAAATAGCTATCTGAGTCTCCCAGAGAGCAACGCAGAGTTGCAGTTTGTCAGCAGAGGAGGAGCTCTGAGGATGGTGAATGAGATTTCACACAGCCAGAGCTGCAGAACAACCTAGCTTACGTAGGTAAAACCTGGCTAGAAAGAATATGCACATAAAAGCCTACGAAAAACAGAAAAAGACACATTGTACCTTTACAGGGGGAATATCTGAGAAGTGGGTGTGGCTCACTGACGAAGCCTTATAAGGCAGAAATAGCTATCTGAGTCTCCCAGAGAGCAACGCAGAGTTGCAGTTTGTCAGCAGAGGAGGAGCTCTGAGGATGGTGAATGAGATTTCACACAGCCAGAGCTGCAGAACAACCTAGCTTACGTAGGTAAAACCTGGCTAGAAAGAATATGCACATAAAAGCCTACGAAAAACAGAAAAAGACACATTGTACCTTTACAGGGGGAATATCTGAGAAGTGGGTGTGGCTCACTGACGAAGCCTTATAAGGCAGAAATAGCTATCTGAGTCTCCCAGAGAGCAACGCAGAGTTGCAGTTTGTCAGCAGAGGAGGAGCTCTGAGGATGGTGAATGAGATTTCACACAGCCAGAGCTGCAGAACAACCTAGCTTACGTAGGTAAAACCTGGCTAGAAAGAATATGCACATAAAAGCCTACGAAAAACAGAAAAAGACACATTGTACCTTTACAGGGGGAATATCTGAGAAGTGGGTGTGGCTCACTGACGAAGCCTTATAAGGCAGAAATAGCTATCTGAGTCTCCCAGAGAGCAACGCAGAGTTGCAGTTTGTCAGCAGAGGAGGAGCTCTGAGGATGGTGAATGAGATTTCACACAGCCAGAGCTGCAGAACAACCTAGCTTACGTAGGTAAAACCTGGCTAGAAAGAATATGCACATAAAAGCCTACGAAAAACAGAAAAAGACACATTGTACCTTTACAGGGGGAATATCTGAGAAGTGGGTGTGGCTCACTGACGAAGCCTTATAAGGCAGAAATAGCTATCTGAGTCTCCCAGAGAGCAACGCAGAGTTGCAGTTTGTCAGCAGAGGAGGAGCTCTGAGGATGGTGAATGAGATTTCACACAGCCAGAGCTGCAGAACAACCTAGCTTACGTAGGTAAAACCTGGCTAGAAAGAATATGCACATAAAAGCCTACGAAAAACAGAAAAAGACACATTGTACCTTTACAGGGGGAATATCTGAGAAGTGGGTGTGGCTCACTGACGAAGCCTTATAAGGCAGAAATAGCTATCTGAGTCTCCCAGAGAGCAACGCAGAGTTGCAGTTTGTCAGCAGAGGAGGAGCTCTGAGGATGGTGAATGAGATTTCACACAGCCAGAGCTGCAGAACAACCTAGCTTACGTAGGTAAAACCTGGCTAGAAAGAATATGCACATAAAAGCCTACGAAAAACAGAAAAAGACACATTGTACCTTTACAGGGGGAATATCTGAGAAGTGGGTGTGGCTCACTGACGAAGCCTTATAAGGCAGAAATAGCTATCTGAGTCTCCCAGAGAGCAACGCAGAGTTGCAGTTTGTCAGCAGAGGAGGAGCTCTGAGGATGGTGAATGAGATTTCACACAGCCAGAGCTGCAGAACAACCTAGCTTACGTAGGTAAAACCTGGCTAGAAAGAATATGCACATAAAAGCCTACGAAAAACAGAAAAAGACACATTGTACCTTTACAGGGGGAATATCTGAGAAGTGGGTGTGGCTCACTGACGAAGCCTTATAAGGCAGAAATAGCTATCTGAGTCTCCCAGAGAGCAACGCAGAGTTGCAGTTTGTCAGCAGAGGAGGAGCTCTGAGGATGGTGAATGAGATTTCACACAGCCAGAGCTGCAGAACAACCTAGCTTACGTAGGTAAAACCTGGCTAGAAAGAATATGCACATAAAAGCCTACGAAAAACAGAAAAAGACACATTGTACCTTTACAGGGGGAATATCTGAGAAGTGGGTGTGGCTCACTGACGAAGCCTTATAAGGCAGAAATAGCTATCTGAGTCTCCCAGAGAGCAACGCAGAGTTGCAGTTTGTCAGCAGAGGAGGAGCTCTGAGGATGGTGAATGAGATTTCACACAGCCAGAGCTGCAGAACAACCTAGCTTACGTAGGTAAAACCTGGCTAGAAAGAATATGCACATAAAAGCCTACGAAAAACAGAAAAAGACACATTGTACCTTTACAGGGGGAATATCTGAGAAGTGGGTGTGGCTCACTGACGAAGCCTTATAAGGCAGAAATAGCTATCTGAGTCTCCCAGAGAGCAACGCAGAGTTGCAGTTTGTCAGCAGAGGAGGAGCTCTGAGGATGGTGAATGAGATTTCACACAGCCAGAGCTGCAGAACAACCTAGCTTACGTAGGTAAAACCTGGCTAGAAAGAATATGCACATAAAAGCCTACGAAAAACAGAAAAAGACACATTGTACCTTTACAGGGGGAATATCTGAGAAGTGGGTGTGGCTCACTGACGAAGCCTTATAAGGCAGAAATAGCTATCTGAGTCTCCCAGAGAGCAACGCAGAGTTGCAGTTTGTCAGCAGAGGAGGAGCTCTGAGGATGGTGAATGAGATTTCACACAGCCAGAGCTGCAGAACAACCTAGCTTACGTAGGTAAAACCTGGCTAGAAAGAATATGCACATAAAAGCCTACGAAAAACAGAAAAAGACACATTGTACCTTTACAGGGGGAATATCTGAGAAGTGGGTGTGGCTCACTGACGAAGCCTTATAAGGCAGAAATAGCTATCTGAGTCTCCCAGAGAGCAACGCAGAGTTGCAGTTTGTCAGCAGAGGAGGAGCTCTGAGGATGGTGAATGAGATTTCACACAGCCAGAGCTGCAGAACAACCTAGCTTACGTAGGTAAAACCTGGCTAGAAAGAATATGCACATAAAAGCCTACGAAAAACAGAAAAAGACACATTGTACCTTTACAGGGGGAATATCTGAGAAGTGGGTGTGGCTCACTGACGAAGCCTTATAAGGCAGAAATAGCTATCTGAGTCTCCCAGAGAGCAACGCAGAGTTGCAGTTTGTCAGCAGAGGAGGAGCTCTGAGGATGGTGAATGAGATTTCACACAGCCAGAGCTGCAGAACAACCTAGCTTACGTAGGTAAAACCTGGCTAGAAAGAATATGCACATAAAAGCCTACGAAAAACAGAAAAAGACACATTGTACCTTTACAGGGGGAATATCTGAGAAGTGGGTGTGGCTCACTGACGAAGCCTTATAAGGCAGAAATAGCTATCTGAGTCTCCCAGAGAGCAACGCAGAGTTGCAGTTTGTCAGCAGAGGAGGAGCTCTGAGGATGGTGAATGAGATTTCACACAGCCAGAGCTGCAGAACAACCTAGCTTACGTAGGTAAAACCTGGCTAGAAAGAATATGCACATAAAAGCCTACGAAAAACAGAAAAAGACACATTGTACCTTTACAGGGGGAATATCTGAGAAGTGGGTGTGGCTCACTGACGAAGCCTTATAAGGCAGAAATAGCTATCTGAGTCTCCCAGAGAGCAACGCAGAGTTGCAGTTTGTCAGCAGAGGAGGAGCTCTGAGGATGGTGAATGAGATTTCACACAGCCAGAGCTGCAGAACAACCTAGCTTACGTAGGTAAAACCTGGCTAGAAAGAATATGCACATAAAAGCCTACGAAAAACAGAAAAAGACACATTGTACCTTTACAGGGGGAATATCTGAGAAGTGGGTGTGGCTCACTGACGAAGCCTTATAAGGCAGAAATAGCTATCTGAGTCTCCCAGAGAGCAACGCAGAGTTGCAGTTTGTCAGCAGAGGAGGAGCTCTGAGGATGGTGAATGAGATTTCACACAGCCAGAGCTGCAGAACAACCTAGCTTACGTAGGTAAAACCTGGCTAGAAAGAATATGCACATAAAAGCCTACGAAAAACAGAAAAAGACACATTGTACCTTTACAGGGGGAATATCTGAGAAGTGGGTGTGGCTCACTGACGAAGCCTTATAAGGCAGAAATAGCTATCTGAGTCTCCCAGAGAGCAACGCAGAGTTGCAGTTTGTCAGCAGAGGAGGAGCTCTGAGGATGGTGAATGAGATTTCACACAGCCAGAGCTGCAGAACAACCTAGCTTACGTAGGTAAAACCTGGCTAGAAAGAATATGCACATAAAAGCCTACGAAAAACAGAAAAAAACACATTGTACCTTTACAGGGGGAATATCTGAGAAGTGGGTGTGGCTCACTGACGAAGCCTTATAAGGCAGAAATAGCTATCTGAGTCTCCCAGAGAGCAACGCAGAGTTGCAGTTTGTCAGCAGAGGAGGAGCTCTGAGGATGGTGAATGAGATTTCACACAGCCAGAGCTGCAGAACAACCTAGCTTACGTAGGTAAAACCTGGCTAGAAAGAATATGCATATATATATATATATATATATATATATATATATATATATATATATATATATATATATTGTGCATTAGTGAAAGTAACAGAAAGGTGAAAGATGTAACTGATCTGAATGAATGTGGTTTGATCCTAGGAAATGAAATTGATTATGGTAAAGGGAAGATATAGTCTACAAGTGCAAATGTCACAAAGTATGAATTAATGTCAACTAGGTGTCCATCCATATGTATGTAGTAATCCATAGATGGGGATAGTTACATGCTGCACTCCACTGGAATGTGATAGTTGAAGATTTTTGACGTGTGTCTTTTGGACTGGGAGAACCGTTCACTAGATGACGTATAGAAACAAGATGAGCAAGTACAGAAAAAGTTCATCTGAAAATGCTAAAACAAAGTATCTGCTTAGACAAAGGTCTGATTGTTTAATATGTAGTTTAAGCAATTATTCACCTGCACACAAAGCACAATGTATTTGACTGTTTATGAAAAAGACACGAGGTTGATAAGATTGGAAAATTTTTAATTTTTTCTAAAATTTCTAAAGAGCTAAAAGTGCAATTAAATTAACAGATTGGTTATGTGTAATCTTTCAAAATAATGAATTATTATTTTTTAATTACCATTTTTTACTTTAATAGTCTTTGACTTTGTATGGCAAGGTTTAAAAATAAAATGCTAATTGATTAGATCAGAGTCATTGTATACTTTTTCTTGAACATCCTTAATAATAGAAATGATCATATTTTATATTTCCTGTTCTAGTCAAGTGGCCAAAAATTCTTCCCACTCCCAATATCTTTATTTAATGCAATTCAATGATTATTCTTTATGGACATATATAAAGGCTCTTAAATTCCAATTTAGCAGATATAAAACTTTATATAATTCTTGGATAGCCTGTCTTGCTATACTCAATCATTTCTTAACTTCTTTTTCCATGAAGCAAAAGCAGTAATATACCTTAAAATATATTTGTTAAAAAGCCTTCCAAACAATCATTAAGTTTACAGAGTATATATTGGAACAAACAAACAGAATCTTTCAAACTTTGCTTCATCTGTTTTATTAAACTCTGAATCCTGTAGTAATGAAGTATTTAAGACCTGTCTTGAAAATATAGAATGCTTTCATCTTATAGCAAGTGTTATTGCAGTATGACTGGATATTACAGTAAGCTCTATTACATTTATCTACCTCATCAAGCAATAAATTATCAAGCCAGGAACAAATCCAATATGGAATTGAAAATCAACATGCAAGATTGTAGCACTTTCCATGTACGAGATCTGCATTTAGCTGGAAGAGTATGGTGGTCTAAGACAAATCTGAAACATGACTAAAACCTTCAGACATAATTACGGTATCTGATGAATAGTTGATGCTTAAAAAAGCATTCAGGCAGGGCCAACTCTAGATATTTTGGTATCCTAGGGACAGTCATATTCTGGCTCCCCCTATGGTTTGGCTTGTCTTCCAATTTTCTTACAAATTCCAAAAAAGGTTGCTTTGCTTCCTTCCTTCCTTCCTTCCTTCTTTCCTTCCTTCCTTCCTTCCTTCCTTCCTTCCTTCCTTCCTTCCTTCCTTCCTTCCTTCCTTCCTTCCTTCTTCCCCTCCCTCTCTTTCTTTCTTTCTTTCTTTCTTTCTTTCTTTCTTTCTTTCTTTCTTTCTTTCTTTCTTTCTTTCTTTCTTTCTTTCTTCTTTCTTTCTTTCTTGTTTTAAGCTTTACACTTTTGATTTTCAGACCCACATTTTCACCCTTTTTACAATCAATCATAAATCTTGTTAATTACATCCGCACCCACTGTTGTATATAGAGCAGCAATTCCGCAAAGTTGTATGTAACGCACAAATAAGAATGTTGGTGCACAGACTGTGTGCATTACGGTCATGCAACTTGCTCTATCAGATTTAGCCCCTTAAAATTTTGCACTGTAGGTAATTGCCAAAGTTGCCTAGGTCCTAGAAGCAGCCCTGATTCAAAATATTTATGTGCCATATCTAATTTTTCTTATAGACCCACAATTTGTTTCTCTCTCCCTCCCTCTCTCCCTCCTTCCCTCCCCCCCTCTCTCTCTCACTCACTCCCCTATCAGATGTTTAAGCCACTTCAAAGCCATAGCCTTCTAATGGTTATGCAGGTTCTTGTATGAGAGAAAATAACCACACACATTTGCTTGGTTAACAAATAATCAATAAAAAGAGTGTGGTTACTAAACACACCCTTTTAACAAATCAATGATTAAGAATTTTAACAAATGTTAAGTGTGTTTTTTAAGCTTTTAAGATTAAATTAATTCAGCAAAATGCATTTCAAATCATTATTTTTTAAAAAGGCTGAAGTTCACTGAAAGTTTAAAGTGATGGAAGAGAAAACTAGGAATACAATGTAAGCTTGTCCTACAATCTTTTAATTTACTTGCCAAAGATTGGTTAATATTATTTGGGAAGCATTAATAACATTTGAAAATGTGTATATGATTTTGAATTATATTTTTATATTCCAATTTTTTTGGAATTTATTATAATATGAAGAACTAAGTAAATATGAAAGCAAGGAGACATAGCAAACAGAATAATTCTTTGACTATGGAGAGATAGGGATACCCTGGATTTACATTTCTTTACTGATTACATGTATTTTCTTTCTCTTTTTGGTCAGGCTCTTTATTGATATAGTGGAAAAATGAGGTGAAGACTTATATAATTAGTATACTTTTCTCATTTTTTTCTGTTTTATTTTGTATCCTGTTTTCATTCTGGATATTAAAGTCTTGGCTGAGAACTTAGATGTTTGCAGTAAATACAAAATATATTGTATGATGCAACAAAGAGTATTATAGATCTGAGAAATAATGAATCAAAGGCAATGAATTTGAGAGGGAATCGAGTGAACATTTCAAGTTGTACATAAATTATGAAAATCTAGAGGAAGTAAATGAATTTGTGTACCTTAATAAAGCATTTGCTAAAGTTAGAAAAATGGGTGGAGCGATAATGGAAAGAGAATAGGTAGGATGTGGACAGGGTGAGATTCAGCCAGTTCGCATCAGTTCAGGCGAACTGGATGTTAATTTTAATCTGATTCGCCAAACCGGTTGTTCCAAAGACTGGCTTACCCCACCCACCCTGCCCCTCCCAGGAGTCTCCCCAGGGCCCATTTTGGATGCCAGATTAGTGCAGGGTGGGCACAGAGGCTCTGGGAGGGCAAAAAATGGGTCTACTGGAAAATGGGCCTGTTTCCAGCCTCCGGAGAGCCTCCAGTGCCCAGGGGAGGTTGTTTTCACTCTCCCGGAGGCTTGAGGAAAGTTTCTGGAGCCTTGGGAGGGCAAAAAAACCCCCTGGGCCTACTGGAAATACCAGAAGTCTGGAAACAGGTTCATTTCCGGCCTCCAGAGGGCACGCGAAGAGAACCGGATGTTACAACCGCTGAATCCTACCACTGGATGTGGATAATGTAAAGAATGAATGTTTATTGAAAGTTGCCAAAATGGTTATGTATAATTCTATCTACTTTCACACAAAAGTGAAAATTCAGTATGTCAAGAGAAACTTACAACTAAGTTGAATACAGTGGGGAATGGAAAATTTAAAAGGTGTATGTGATGCAACCAGAAAAGATAGGGGCAAGAATGAATGGATGTTAAATGAATGATTTAACACAAAAGTGACTGCTCAACTAAAAAGATCTTTAATGTTATATAGTGAGAATAAATGTGGACTGAATTACAAAACAAGTATTCAGAGAAAGAGTCAATGGGTCAGGAGGAAAAAGAAGATGAGGATAGTTGTAATTAGATGATGTTGCTCAGATCTTGAAAAGGAAAGAGGTGAGAGTTTGCAGGATGCAACAGTATAAAAAGATGCATTCAGTAGATTTAGCTATTTTTTTCTTACTCCAAGGTTTTATTTCTTGGTTTACTATTCCTTACTTCTTTTCTATGGTTTGCAGAAAAAAGGAGTAGTTTGGCTTTGCATGTATGAATATAATCTTAGTAAAGTCAGAGAGAAAAAAACCATCAGTTTTCCGGTGATCATTTTAAACTGATACAGTTCAGTGTCAGACAGGAAATCTACCTTGTGGTTAAATAATCTTAATGAGCTTTCCTCAATGCTGAAGTGAATTCCTCACTATAATGTTATAAGGAAGTAAAGTAAGGATCCATATGATGAAAAGAAATATGAGGAGGGGAGGACTTGTCAAAACGGTTCCAGATCAAGAGAAGATAATTTTCTTTATTTCTGAATATCTCTATAATGCAGGGATATAGTTCTACTTCAATAAAAAGGCTTTAAGTTAGAAAAAGATTCACCAGGGATTTTGAAAGGTATGCTGGTTCTGAGATTGGGAGAGGGATAGGGGGGCTGAGCAAATCATCCATATTTTCTTTTCCAATTTTGAAAAAAGTAGCATAGGTACCCTAAGCTTCATTTTAGGGTTTAATGCTTTTGGGGTACTCTATGCAAAGGAGAAACTGAGTCAATCAGTGAATTCTTTCAAATGAAGGCAAAAAGTGAATTTTTGTTGATGCTGAAGTCAAAGAAAGAACCCAAATTTAATAACTTTCCAAGCCAACTGTGTTCGGAACATATTCCAGATTAAATCACAAAAAATAATCCAGGATTGTAGTTCTAGATGATTTGTTTTTCATTATGAATAGTTAAAAATAAGACAACCTCATAAAAAACTCAAATGGTTGAAACGGAAACATCCACCAAAACATTTATTTTACTCTCTCCTGAGATGGAGAAAAAATTTCAAAGAAAGGGTCTGAAAGAAAGGATTGAAATTCTAGCCTCCTTCCTCAGCATAGGAGTTAGTAAACTGAATAAAACAAAATAAGTTCAAATGTTCTAATGTTATTTAGTAAACTGAATAAAACAAAATAAGTTCAAGGCTGATTTAAGAAAATTAAAACAAAGTTTACAGTGTCAAAGTTGAAACCAGCAAGTGCAGATCTTTCTATTAATATTTGAGGAAATAAATCCCTCAATTCATAAATCGGTTGTGTGCTAATACTACCACTGTTCCTGTTTCTCACAACTAACAATTTCACAAAATTTTGTAAGGCCAAATAAACTTCCTGTCAGAATTTCAACTCTAGGTGTCAGTTATGAAACCAAGTGACAGTGAGGAGATGAAATTGAAGCCAGTCATGAGTGCTGTTTTAGTGACAGAGAAAGTCAGCATGCTCAATAGCTGAAACCAGCATTAACATTTAAGACAAGTGCTGTATGTGTGAAAGAGAAAAACCAGAAGTCATAGGAAATTGGAAAACTGAATTTATAACAATAAAAAAAGAATTCTCTGGAGTTTGATTATGAAAAATATTGAAATGCAACAAGATACTGTAGGTTTAAGGGCATTGGAGACTGTGAGTTCTAGTCTTGTCTTAGGCATGGAAGCTAGCTATGTGTCTTTGGACTTTCATTTTTTCCCAGCCTTAGGAAAAACACAGCAACAAGCCATTGCTGAATTCTCTCCAAGGAAATGGTATGTATTATATAGGTGCCAGGAGTCAAAGCCGAGTCAAAGCCACACACAAAGGACCTATTGAGGGCGCAAGGAAATTCTAACACACAAGTTTAAACCAGCCACAAAATTACCCCCTTCTGTCTGGGTGACTCAGTTCTAGAATATGTTGATTGAAACAAGTCTTGAGAAGAGCGCCTCCTTGTAGGACTAGAGGAAAATTGCAGAACAATTTTAGCAGTCTCCCACAAGATGTGTAAGAGACCCTATGGGTTTCTAAGTGCCCTGATGAGTTTTGATTGTATTCTACTAAATAATATTACAGATATAGATTATGAAGTCAGGGTTAGATTTGAGGGCAAGAATTCAGAAGATCCAAAATGCAAATGTATGGATTATCATCCCCATGGCTCAGTGGCTAAGACGCTGAGCTTGTCGATTGAAAGGTCAGCAGTTCAGCGGTTCGAATCCCTAGTGCTGCGTAATGGGGTGAGCTCCAGTTACTTGTCCCAGCTTCTGCCAACCTAGCAATTCAAAAGCACATAAAAAATGCAAGTAGAAAAATAGGGACCACCTTTGGTGGGAAGGTAACAGTGTTCCGTGCACCTTTGGAATTTAGTCATGCTGGCCACATGACCACGGAGATGTTTTCGGACAGCACTGGCTCTTCAGCTTTGAAACGGAGATGAGCACCGTCCCCTAGAGTCGGGAACAACTAGCACATATGTGCGAGGGGGAACCTTTACCTTTTACAGTGAAGGAATCTCCCAAGAAGCGTTAAATTCAGGAGAAGGTAGAAGGCCATGATGTCCTACATCTAAAATGGCCTATGGGTAATGCCAACTCTTGCTCAAAAGTTTTTTGGATGATTTGATACTGACTATATGGTCAATAGACATTTGAACCATATTGTGTATTGTATGCAATGCCATCAAAATACTTCCTTCTCTACAGCAAATTGATCATGCAAGTCAATAAACATTGGATCACTGTGCAGGTTCCTTAAACGGGTCTGTTAGAGCATAGCACACCTATAGAACTCTTATACGTATATTGACCAAGAGCTGGCACTGTATTTGTTGATGGCATTTAATTGGAATAACCTTTGTGCAAAGTGCTATCTGATTTGGGGTGTGATTGACTCCAAGTGAGCTTAAACAAACAGTATTGAAGAACTGATGAGAAAGAAAACAACAAAGTCTCCAGCCTTTATTCATGTCTCTTTTCTCATCTCAGAGGAACAGAACAAAGGCTTTTGTGGCAGTTAAATCCTCTTTCTGCCAAAAATGTGAAAAATATGACAGCTACATCAAATAGATTAATCCTCAAACTTTAATCAGTGAATTATTATTTTTTTTACGTTTTTCTTTCAGTGGATCCAAATTCAAATGTAGCATTCATGATGCTGAAAGATTTCCTGCACTTCTATTTTTTATCCATTTTTATTTTTTATCCACTCTTCATTCTATGAAATCCTTTAATCTGAAAGCTTGATTTATGCAGACTACTTTTTTTTTTAAAAGAAAAAAAATTAATTTGCACTATGCAAAGCCCAGCTGTGTTGAATGACTACTCTTTTATACAGGGCGCTTGGGGGACCCGGAGTAGTTTTATCCACAACCATAAGTAAGACTCTTTTCTCTTCTTTTCTTCTTTTTCTTTCTTTTAGAGAAAAGAATGCAAATGTTCTGGCTGGGAAAATAATTCAGTATTTTGGGTTACTGAAAATCCTATGCAATCCTGATCTGAATGTATTGTAGGACTTCAAAGCATGTTTCCTTTTTAATTTTTAAATTGAAAAGTGAAAAAAAAAAGAACTTCAATTTACAAGTTGAAGTTTTACATTTAACACGTTGAATGAATATTTTCTCAATGAAATTATTTCCATACTGATGACAAGGCCTATTGATATTACAGCAGTTTTAGGGAAGAAGAAGAGGAGAGGAATTATTTTATATTTATAGGTCTGTATTTAGGGATAGGGTGCATTATTTCAGCTCTCCTAGGAATGTTGGTATGGGATTGTACCTGTGTTTTTTTCCTGAAAGCAATTGGAGGTAGTGCTTCAGTTTTTGCGTAATGCAGGTAGTCCTTGACTTACAACAGTTCGTTTAGTGACTGTTCAAAATTACAATGGCACTAAAAAAAGTAACATCACCAGTTTTCACATTCACGATCATCGCAGCATCCCTATGGTCACATGATCAAAATTCAGAGGCTTGGCAACTGACTCATACTTATGACGGTTGCAGTGTCCCGGAGTCATATGATCACCTTTTGCGATCTTGTGGCAATCAAAGTCAATGAGGAAGCCAGATTCACTTAACAAATGTGGCAGGAAAGGTTGTAAAATGGGGCAAACTCACTTAACCACTGTCTCGCTTAGCAGCAGAAATTTTGGGCTCAGTTATAGTCGTAAGTCAAGTACTACCTGTAATGAATAGCAACCTTTCATTCGTAAGGAAAAAGCAAAGAAGATACTGTACACAGAGTTTGGAGTGAGGACCGGAGTTTGCTCCCCCCACACTTATATATATATATATATATATATATGTTTTCTCAGGTTTTCGCGGGTGTTTGTATGTATTTGCTCCTGGAAGCACGAAGCCGAGAACACCAGCCTGAAGATGACGAATGAGACTTCGTCGAAACGTCGCCAAGACACTTCCAATTTTACGTGGGAGAAGACCCGAATAACCAAAGACCTACATATATATATATATATATATATATATATATATATATATATATATATATATATATATATATATATATATAACATTTCCTCTCTGTTTCCTGCTGTTCCTGCCTTCTCTCCACTCTCCATGCTCAGGAATCAGGAGGGGGTGGTCCTTGCTCATTGCCTGAGCTCCGTTTTCACTGTTTTCCTTCTCTTGGTCATCCTGAACCATTCCTCTTCATTTCCACTGTTTGCCTTCTCTTAGTCATCCTGCCCCGTTCATCCCTGCTAACAAGCCACCTCAATCCTGAGGGGCCCTGGGCTGCCTTGTCCTGCTCCTACCCACATTCTTCCAAAGCCAACAAAGATGCCCCCTCGATCTCCATCAGCTTCAGCTCTGGCTCGTCTTCCTCTGCAGATTCAGGCTCCAACAGGGGCATGACACTTCTATCTATCTATCTATCTATCTATCTATCTATCTATCTATCTATCATCTGTCTATCTGTCTGTCTGTCTATCAACTAACTAACTAACTAACTAACTATGACTATCATCTATTTATCATCTCTTTCTCTGTCCCTCTCTGTGTGTTTATAAAGCAAATCAAAAATAGTACCTTGCACTGCACTTGCATTCTATTTTCATTTTCTTAATTCTTCCTCTCACTTTGACTCAACTCAGTAGTTGAACTTCTTGGTGTCTACAGAATAGTACAATTAGTTAACTCTTGCCTGAGAAGGATATAAAATACCAGAACTCTGCTATCATGAAACATATTTCTTTTACAACATTTGCATTCTTGCCCACTTGCAAACTTTAGACAGCTAGTTGGTTTGTACTTTACTCACTGATTTTAATGGTATTTATCCAATTAAAAAAGGGGAAATAATTCAGGTTTCAATAGTATAAAAGCTACTTTACTAGCACCTTAACAAAGGAGAAAAAAACAAGGAAACAGGTTGATGGGTCTTTTTTCTATTATTTTCCTTTCTTATTTTCTCCATTTGCTGCTGAAGATTTACACAGCAGCCCCATCAGTATATGTCAGATGAGAATTGCAAAATGGCATTTTCTGGAAAATCTGGAATTCTTAATTTCATCATTTTTTAAGTGATAAAGCTATTTCTTCAGAACTCAGTTATACCCAGGGATCATAAAACCCCAAGCCACCTGTGGTTTAATAATGATGTAATAGGGCACTTCTAAAAAAGTTCTTATAAATTTAGAGGAAAATGGATTAATATACTGTGACATGCACATTTTTACAGATAATGCATCTAAAGGAAACAGTGTTTGAGTAAATATTTTCAGAGAGCTTTTTATAAGAGAATGGGAAGGAATGCTGTGGTTTTAATTCTTAAGTTTTCAACCTATTGTCAGGATAAATTTCACAGAGAGTAATAGAAAGATTTTAGAGTTCAGTGCAACAATAATTCCACAAAGTATCATTCAGTCAAATAGGAAGCATCTGTTTTCTGGTACCAACTGCTCTTTGTTTGTCTGAATACTCAGTGGAAAACATTTTTCAGTTTCTATTTTCCCAAGGAACCTCTGATATTCATCTAACTTTTTGCTCAATATTGCTTGTGATTCAAGGCAAGCTACAGTCTTTTTTGGGGTTCCAAATATTGTGGAATAATCTCTCTCTCTCTCTCTCTCTCTCTCTCTCTCTCTCCCTCTCCCTCTCTCTCTCTCTCTCTCTCTCTCTCCCCCCCCCATAGATTGCAGTTAGGATGTATGAAAAAGTTGAATTATTTGATAAATATTTTATATATTGAGTTGGAAATAGATAAGCTCCATTTCAACCAAAAAATTCCCAAGGCATCCTTCAACTAATATCATATTTTTTTAAAAAAATAATGTATCTAAATAACTAACTCAAGAACCAGAGCATGAAGCAATCCTAAAGCAGTTTAAACATAGTTTTAAAATAATCAGTTAACAGGAGTTGGAAAAGCAGATAAAGAACTGAAATTAAAGCAGCAGGGAGAAAAGTAATTAGGCAACTTCATAGATGTTCCCACTGCAGTACCCATGCAGAGATTAAAATGAAAATGTCTGAGGGAATAAAAGAGTGGTTACCTCATGTTGAAAAGACAATAGAACAGATGAAATGCGTCTCTCAGAATAGTGTTGAGTGCCACCACTGACAAGACCTGCTACCATAGCTTATGGGGATACTAAATTAAAATAATAGGAGATGATAGATAGATAGATAGATAGATAGATAGATAGATAGGTAGATAGATAATGATAGGTAGGTAGGTAGGTAGGTAGGTAGGTAGGTAGGTAGGTAGATAGATAGATAGATAGATAGATAGATAGATAGATAGATAGATAGATAGATATTACCAGTGGTGGGTTGCTACCGGTTCTCCCAGGTTCGCAAGAAATTTTGAGTAGTTCGGAGAACCGATAAATACCACCTGCCTGGCCCTGCCCTCAATCTATTCGCTGCCTCCCGACTCCCAGATGATCAGCTAGAAGGAAAAAATCAGGGCTCACTTGACAAAGAGGAGGAAATAAAAAACAAGACACAGTCACTTTAAATTGAGAAGCCAAGAAGCCTCCCAACTGATTGGCTAGAAGGAAAAAATCAGGACGCTTCTCAGCCAGGCAAAGAAGAAGGGGAAAAAAAAAAAAGACGCCATCGCTTTAAATTGACAAGCCAAGATGCAGCTGCTGGAAGGAAGTTTTTGCTTGCAGAAGTGAAGTGACATTCAGCAGTTTGTTTCTGGGTCAGCTGAACAACAAACTGGCTAAGAGGAGGGATTCTTATATGATCCTATGTTTTTGAAGTTTTGGAGTTTGTGCAATATGGGCTTTGTGTTTCTAAAAAGGTTTGGGCAATTTCCATTGTGAAATATCCTGTCTGCCTGCTTGTAAATGGAGCTGAACTTCCAGCTTCCACTTTCTATCATCTCTAAGCACCGGTAGCTGTTTTCTTCTTACAAAGTTTCCTTTATGCAGCTGGCAGGAATGTGGAATGAGTATCAGGCAGGTTCCTTCTTAGCAGCTTGATTTTTCCTTGCTTTTCTTATGAGTAATATTTTATTTGGGGAAATGAAGAGGGGGGGGAGTTTGATTCCTTCCCAGAACAGGTTAGTGGGGTGGGGAGGGAATGGGGATTTTGAAGTAACCTTCCCCTGGAGTGGGGGAGGGAATGGGGATTTTATATGTGAAATTATGCCTGAAATATTTCTGCACCTATATTGGTTCACACTGTCAGGAAGTTTCTCCTTAGTTTTAGGTTGCTCCTCTTTTTGTTCAGTTTCCATCCATTGCTTCTTGTTTTGCCTTCTTGTGTTTTGGAAAATACATTGTCCCCCCTTCTTTCTTGGCAGCCCTTTAAAAGCCCGTTGCCTATCACACTCTTGGGCAAAGCATGTGAGCCATTTCCTCCTTTCAGTGGTCCATGAAAGTGCAACTATAGTATGTAGATAATAAAATTGAAAAAAGGTGAACAACATTTTTACAGAGCTGTAGATACATTGAGGCTGGGTGTGACAAGGAATGGCTGGGAGGGGAGGGGCCAGGCGAGGCACCGCTTGATGTGAGTGACATTGAGTTGGCCACACCTACCCAGTCACATGACCATCAAGCCATGCCCACTATCACATGACCATCAAGACACACCCACAAAATAAGCCACGCCCACAGAACCAGTAGTAAAAAAATTTAGAACTCACCCCTGGATACTACATAGGTAGATGACAGACAGACAGATATGAATATAGAGGAAAGTCTGCTCTTTCAAATTCTGTTTATTAGTAAATTGCAGTACTTTAAATTCAACACAAAAAGAACTGGAAGACAGTGAAATTGATATAACACTGAGATGATATGAGCAGTATCCAATTCTCAGTGTTTTGATGGCACTCTGAAACTTTAGGCAGCCTTATTCAAAACTCACTTGGATGTTAAATAGCATTCTGTGTGGTAGGATTCAATTTTTTTAACTACCAGTTCTGTAGGCAAGGCTTGGTGGGAGTAGCAGGGAAAGGATACGGTAAAATCTCCATTCCCACCCCATTCCAGGGGAAGGTTACTGCAAAATCCTCATTTCCTTCCAATAAGCTGGGATTCGGGAGACAGAGAATAGATGGGGGCGGGGCCAGTCAGAGGTGGTATTTACTGGTTCTCCAAACTACTCAAAATTTATACTACCGGTTCTCCAGAACTGGTCAAAACCTGCTGAGTCAAGGTCCCTTTGTAGGGCAGCAGCATTGTCAGTGGTGTTAAATAATTTTACATCATTAGCGAAGAGGATGCAGCTGCTTTTAATATGATCACATAGGTCATTGATGTAAAGCAGAAAGAGTGTGGGTCCTAGAACCCTGCCTTGGAGGACACCGCTGTTAACTGGTGCCGGATTTGATAAGGCCCTCCCTATTTTGACTACTTGTTGCCTGTTTGACATGAACCCAGCTATCCATTTGTGCAGGGATCCGGAAATGCTGTAAGAACTTAGTTTTAACAGTAGTTTGTCGTGCACCACTGAATCAAAGGCTTTGCAGAAGTCTATGTAAATTGTGTCTATTGCTTTATTCTGGTCAAGATGTCTGGTCCAAATGTTTCTGCAGTGTAGGAGTTGCAGATTACAGGACAAATTTTTCCTGAAACCAAACTGCTTGTTAGAAAGCAGGTTGTCTCTAAGTGGAGGGTGATGGATTGGTTTATAATTGATTCCATGACTTTACAGGTGATGCAACACAATGAGATTGGTCTGTAATTTTCTACTAGACTAGGGTCTCCCTTTTTAAAGATAGGTATGACTGTGGCTAATGACCATAGGTCCGGCAAGGAGCTGGTTCTGAAATTTACCTCATAGATTGTGCATAGAGGCTCAACTGTGGCAGTGGCAAGCTTTTTTAAGAAATAGGCACATAATCCATCAGGACCATGAGATAGAGATGGCTTTAGATTACGTAGTGCCATTTCAACCAGTGGTTGGTTGCTACCGGTTTTCCCTGGATTGGGGGAACCGGTAGTGGCAGTGGGAGTCTCCGCCCAGCCACCCGGAAGCTTCTGCATGTGTGATCGCATCTGTGCCCATGAGCGAACTGGTAGTGATGGGTTTTGACACTCACCCCTGGTTTCAACGTTATCTACTGTAAAATCAATATGTAGTAAACGATTCCAGACTAATTCTTTGTTTGATATCTGCTCCCAATTGGGACAGTTGCTTTGCAACAACTCATAGTCACTCATGATCTGGTGATCTCCAGATTGAACCAATTATTTGACACATAAGGCACCCTTCTGTGTGAGCTGGACTGGATACTAGTTTGCATTGCAATTCAAAAGCACTACTAGTACTTTTTAGAGACCCTTCATGGCTTGGGATTGGGTAATGTATAGGACTGTCACTTCCTAATTGTTTTTATCCATTCTCAGTGCTGGATTGCCCCCGGTTCGGACCGGTTCTATAGAACCGGTAGTAAAACCGGTTGGAGGCTCCGCCCACCAATCCCAATGTCATCAGAACGCTTCTGTGCATGCCAGAAGAGCGCACACGTGGCCCCATTGCGAACCGGTAGTAAAGGTAAGTAGAACCCACCCCTGTCCATTCTACCCAATTTGGCAAGAGGAGAATGCTCCTTATCTAAGGAATTTCAGCAGACAGGGCCAAGAAGAAGGGCTTTTTATGCTTCTGTTCCTGCTCTATGGAACATCATCCCTCCAGAGGTCAGACCAGATCTAACCTATCTAGCTTTTCACAAGGTCTTGAAAACTTGAGTTTATACTTGTGCCCAAAGCCCAACTGTATATCAGAGGCTACCTCTTGGTTGTGTTAACATTAGTTTATGAGTCTGGCTGCTGTGTATCTTATTTTTTTTTAGTAGTGTGTTTATTTTATTTAGGTTTTTTAAAGCTATTTTTATTGTGATACAGACAGTGATACAAATCAATTGAATAAATAAATATGCAATACAGATGACCTTTCAAACAATCGTACAGTTGATAGTATCATGAGCCACTGAAACATAAAGCAAAATTAGAAAGATCACACTTCTTTTTCTCTCTCCTGGCAAAGGTCATCCCACAAGATAATCAAAACAGTTTTAGTGGCCAAATCATAGCTAGTTCAACTGAAGTAAATCTAGAAAAACAGCTTCTTCCAAAATAATCTGGTTCCGCTATCATGCACTTGAGAAAGAGGAAGGTTTAAACATCAGTCTATAATTATCATAATTTTTTTCCAGGAGAAAGCTTTATACTATTTTTTTTTCAAAAGAAATTTACATAACATTACATAACATTAACATTATTTATAATTCTCCCTCTTCCTCCTATTTGATATCATAATTTGCAAGTAACAAGATTGAAGAAACAGGATTGGAGAAATCATGTTGTCTACATTCTTGCTTCCAAAAAGGAAAGTCTTCCCAATGCAACAGCAAATTTCATAAATTGCCCAATCCTGCTAGAGCACATATTCAAAGTTTTTGGCTTGGAAGAATAAACTTCTCTCACCAATGAGAAGGCCAGCTAGATACAAACCACAAGAATCAAAGTCTGAACATTTATTGAATCCCAGGTGACTACTAAACATGGGTAGCAGATAATGGGCCCAGTGGCTACTTGTTGTTGTTTTCTTTCTTCTCCCTGTTCTTCATTGTTATTCTTCCTTCTAAAATTTTGTTTTATGAAATAAACTAGATTATTTTGCTTTTCTACTATTTATGAAATATACAGGGATCATATCTTTCAAAATCTCTTTGAGAAAAGTGTTATGGAACAATTGGCCTAATAGAATTAACAACCTATGGAATTTATTGAGCATTTTTTCCACAATAGTCTACTAACAGTCAACAATCAATTACCCTTTCCCAATCTTATTGTAAATGTGACTGTTCTTATTTTTGCCTTTGTTAAAAAACCATGACGAAAATCTAATGGACTTTCAAATATCATAATAAACCAATCTGTGCTCCTCTGGATACCGTGCAACAATGTCACTTGTATAAGAAGAATCCAGATGTTGAAGAAGAAATTCTTCATATTATTTCTTCAGTATGATACTTTCATTTCACACTGAGTATCCTTCCAGGTGGAATTTTGATTTTCCATCATAATAAATGGGAGAAACCTATATTATGTCTTTAACCTGTGATTTAGATGACAATGTGTCATCTTCATATTGTGAGTGTATTGCCCCTTTAAAAATCAATGGGCCTCTTGGGTGTTAGGCCATTTAAAATCTTTAACCAACTCCATGTCATATGTACAAGTGGCAAAAGATTAATGTATATAAAAACAATTATTATTTCCCACTTGGTCTCAAATAATAACACAACTACCTATTTGTAGTTACTAATAACATTTTTTGATGCGTATCCAAATTAGCCAAGGACTTTGTCACATATGTAGAACCTGTTGCTAAGCAACTAAACCATATTATCTTGAGAATAATATTACATCTTATTGAACAGTGACATAAATGGTGAATGATCTCGGGGGAACAATTTTACTGACATAATTCTGTTTCTAATCTAACATTCCACCCTAACATTATTTCCTAACATGGAAAACATATCTTTCTATTTAAACAAATGCAAATGACCAAAGTACTTGAACAAATAAATAATAAGTATACAGAACAATAGTTATAAAGATAATCTAATACTATTCTAAGTAGAGATCACTATTCTTGATCTTTTCAAGTACACACGCCAATGAAAATTGTCATTCTCTGTTCCTTACTTATAGCATTTGTTTTTCATGTGAAGAGAACACAGATACATAGATCAATTCACACATTTCCATATGCATCTGTGGGTTAGAGTGGACCTTATCACATATCCTCCAACACCAAGCAAAGTGCTAGATTGGGAAATGGATATCTGAAAAGGCTTTTTCTTGAATTAGAAGAAGAAACTGCTTTACATAAGCAGGTTTATCATGTGACTTCTATATTACCACATTGTGGATTGCAGTCCTAGGACTGCAACATTCAGTTATTTTAACTATAACCTGGAAAGTAATATTTTAATTGAAGAAATCCAGCTTTTAAATCCAACTTCTTTAGGAGATTTAGAGATATATCAGGAGGTCATGATGTCAGAAATATCTTTTTAAAGTACCCCAATCTTATCAAATTCTCTTGCATTCAATGAATAGGAATAGATCCAGTTCTGAATTAGAAATTCAATATGGCAAGATTAGGAACAGAGAAGTCACTTGTGTAGGCATTCACAGGGATATCTGAGGCAAGACCAGTGTGGGTGTGATTTCTTAATCTTCACATCTCCCTTTAGACTGAATCTGTGAATATAGTTATAAAAAGGAGCAAACAATCAGTACACCTGGGAACACTAATTCTACATGTTTTGATAGGGCAAATGAAGAAATAACAGTTAATCCTCAAAAGTTTCAAAGCACTCAATAATACTATTAATTTCCACATATACATAGCTTAAATGAAAAAAAAAGAACAAAACATCTACTTGCACCACTACCAATGTTTTTGCACATATTAGTGCAAACTACCTCTATGGCCATGGGCAACCTTTTATTTTTACAAAAAAAGTCCCTGTCCATTTGTAAAATAATATTTCTATGTCTCTGTCAGAACCTAATCTAGGTTATCTGTTCAGAAAACAAAGAAAGTTCAGAAGAACAAAATGAATGTCAGCCAGATTTAAAATAATAATAATAAAAATTAGAACAGTATATTAAATATGATTAATTGTCTTCAGATGTAGTTACATCTCAAGATCACTTTAATGTTCATGTCTGATTTGAATACAATTTGTATTGTTGCCCAAGGAATGCTGAAATTATTCTCTCACTATGTATGCCTGTATTCAAGCAGAGCATTATTGTTCCAGCAAAAATATTACCCTTGTTTATAAGAAAAATGTCTAACTTTTCCTATTTATTTCATTCATTCATATATACACATACATATATACATACATGCATATACATGCATACATACATACATGCATAGATACACACATACACACACACACACACACATCTAATTTCTTCTGTTTGTTGTTAGGATATCTGCTTTGTATCACAGCTGTGATTCTGATAGAAGGTGACATTTGTCAGTTCTGATGGGGTCACTGAAGGGACAATCTCTTCAAGTAAACAACATTTTTCATTCCTTTTTAACCTGCAGTGATGAACCTCTTTAGATGGAAGTTCAGGAGGGGCAGTCAAAGCATAAAAATCTTGTACAGCTACATAAAATTTTCAAAGATATGTACATTTTACTATTCCAGTTTCATTTCTAATGGATAGTTGCCTGTTTCCACCAAACAATGTGTTGAATTCAAGTATATTATTAACCACCTTTGCATTGTACTTATCTTATGAAAAACTGTCTTCCTTTCTGCATTTCTCAGAACCTTCCTCTTTAATCAAGTGACTTACTAGTGAATAATTTAAGCAGTATACTGGTTAATGCAGCAGTATAGCAATAGCACTTAGACTTATGTACCACTTCATAGTACTTTACAGCCCTCTCTTAGCGGTTTACAAAATCATCATATTGCCCCCAACAATCTGGGTCCTCATTTTATTGATCTTGGAAGGATAGAAGGCTGAGTCAACCTTGAGCTGATCAGGATCGAACTGTTGGCAGTTGGCAGATGCTGCATTCTAACCACTGCACCATCACAGTTCTTCCTATAGTATAGTAGTTAATGACATTGGATTAGAAACTGGCAGACTGTGAATTCTAGCCCTTCCTTCAGTATGAACATTAGCTAGCTAGCTAGTTGACTTTGGTCATTGCATTCATTCAGCCATAGACTGAGAAGTTGAAAAACATCTATTTACCAATCTGCACTAGACCAACCTGGTAGGTTATGGTCCATAGCAGCTTGGTAAATTATAGTCCATAACCACTTTTCATACTGCAGTTAATCAGTTGAAAAATTATTATAATATACTTTACATAACAATGTGAAATCACATTCTTTAGCTGGTATTGGCCTTCATTCAAACTGAGAATCTAGGATCTCAAGAATTTAGAATGTCCTAATGTATTCGCTTTGTATATGTGGATCTAAACAGTGTGGGCTTTTGTAATTGATTGTATATTCCAGGTATTTAATTATATTTGCAAGCCTGCTATATATTCATTGGTTTGTTTCTTGCAGTAAGCTGCTTATATTTGATAGTTTAGTATTGATATCTTAAAACACTTGTGCTAGCTGTTTCTTTGGAACAAGCTTCAATGCAGGCAGCCTTTTTTGTTGTTTTTCTGTTGTTCTAGATCAGTGATGGCTAACAGTTTTGCCGTTGAGTGCTAAAAGCGGGGGGGAGTGTGGGGGGGTCATGCACACGCGTGCCCATGCCCATAATTCAATGCACCCCGCCCCCATGCATGCGTGCACAAACCTCCCTGTGCTCCCCCACTTTTGGCACCCGATGGCACAGTGGGCCAAGTAGGCCCATTTTTCACCCTCCCAAGGCTCCAGAGGCTTTCTTGGAGCCCAGGGAGGACGAAAACAGCCTTCCCTACCCCCTGGAGATCCGGGGTGGTGGGGAAGGCTGTTTTTGCCCTTCCCAGGCTCCTAGAAAGGCTCTGGAGCCTGGGAAGAGAGAAAAACTAGCCTTCCCCACCCCCCCTGGAGGCCTCCAGAGGCCAGAAACAGCCTGTTTCCCGACTTTTGGTGGCCCGAGAGTCCCAAAAAACAGCTGGCCGTCACACGCATGCATGCCAGACCTGAGCTAGGGAAATGCTCGGATGCCCACTGATATGGCTCCGTGTGCCATCTGTGGTACTCGTGCCATAGGTTTACCATCATGGTTCCAAATGTTCACTTATTATTGTTTCAATTCTTTCTTAGTTAAGAAGCTTTGTGCTTTCTGAAGAGAAGGCAGAGAACAAAGTGCCTGGTTTGGGAATGAAAAAGATTCAGTATCTATGCTGGGTTTCTTTACTGTTGACTCCCAGGTTTCCCTTTATAGTCTGAGCTACTTCTGGCAAGGCTTTTATTTTTTTACCCTGGGTAGACTTTTTCACTTCTTCCAGTTCTATTTCTATAAGCACTTTATTTCATATTATAAATCAACAGTGATCTGCTAGTCTCTGTTCTGATTCTGGATGATGTTCTTTCATGAACTGGTGCATTCTTTTCAGATATTGTGTCTTTGTTGGACATGATTTGTAATTTAAATATATATATATATATATATATATATATATATATATATATATATATATATATATATATATATATATGTGTGTGTGTGTGTGTGTGTGTGTGTGTGTGTGTGTGTGTGTGTGTATTTGTGATGGGTAAATATCTTTTCTTCCAGCCATCAGTTTTGGGGAGTGGGAAAGATGGAATTTAAAATATGGAATGGGTTCCCCAAAATGTTCAAGTGTTAAACTGTATATTTTATCCTGTAAATCCCCTAATTTTGAGCTCCTTCTCCCTCTTGGGAACAGGGCAACTGATTTTGTAAAGAGGATGTTCTGCATCTCTGCCATAGTGTTTCAAAGTAGATTGCAGTTTTCAAGGATTTGTTTCAAAGCAGTCAAATGCAAGAAGCAAACTCAGAAACCCCTAGTAATAGTCTGGTGGTTTCCAACTGGCTGGCCCCAAATGAAGACAAAGGAGGAAACATAATTATTGTCAATTTCCCCACTTCTCTTTTTAGCTTGCAGGGCATGTAGAAAGACTTGCAAGAATGTATAAATAATTGAAAGAGTTTAAGTCTATCCAATTGTCTTCTCTAATCTTGCCACCTCGAGAATAAAAGCCTATGGGGAGAGGTATGGGAGGAAGTACTTGGTTTGAAAAAGGCCATATGCAAGAATTCTTCCAGCTTCAAGGTTGTGTTTAAATAAAAACAGAAGTAATGCTACCTTTCTAGGAGCATAGAATCCTAGCAATCACTCTATAGATACATTTTTGTTGTTGTATTTGGCTAGAAAAATGCACACAATGTCCCAAAGACTGAATAGAATAGATGTATAAGTATGGGCAGTATTAATTTCCTTCTTCTTATGAAGTGGATTTTAATTTATTCAGAATTTGCAGCAGCTCAAAGGATGATGCAGTAGATTGATCCAGATGTTTTGATCCAATTTTAATCTCCCCTATCCAGGTAGCAACTGACAAACAATTGTGTAGTTTCCAGACATCCTACACTGGATAGTCTTCCATTTTCCAGAACAAGATTTTTCTCAAAAGCAGTAATTCATTTATCCTTCCCCAGCCACCAGGAGGAAAACCACAGAGAGCTGAATCTGAAAACATAATAGGGCAGGTGTTAAACCTGTTCTCTGACCCAAGTTACTCTGATAAACAAGACTTCTATCTCTAATTTATACTGCTCACACCAGATTCTATTTTTAAAGTGTGACATAATTCTGAGAATTGGTCTTTTTATAAGTGAAGTTGAAATTTTCTAGTTTGGTTTTTGAGTATTCACATCCTTGAAATGGCTGCATTTTATTTCTTGAAGTTCTCTCCTTGTGGGAAGGAATAGTTTTCTTTGAATTAGCACTGTGGTTATCTGGTGTCTCTGGATGGCAATATGGCAGACAAAATTCCTGGGAACATTTATTATATTTAAAACTGCTTATTTCTTAAAGACTACTGTATATGACTTTGTTTAAGAATTGGAAGGGGAGAAAAGATAATCCTACTCTGGTTCCTTCCTTCTCCCACCCTCCCTCCCTTCTTCCAATCCATCCATCCATCCGTCCATCTTCTTTGTTATCATAACAGTAGCAATTCAGTGAAACACCAGTGTGTCCTAGATGAGTAAATAAGGTGGGATGAAGGAACAACTCTTTACCACAATGTTGCACAAAATCAGGTTCTTCTTACAGAATGAATTAATAAATTAACCTAAGAATTAAAAGACAAGGAAGACTCAAAATATTTTGAAGTATGGAATAGATGGTACAAGTGGATAAATCAAAGGGAAAAAAAGTAAAGACAAAATTTTAGAAAAATTAAAAGTAATACATAGGCACCGTCATGTAGATAGAATAGGTAATAAGTCACTGTTTTTATATGTGTGTATATATAAGTACATATATTCAGTTTGTTTGTGGTGATTTGTATTGTATATCTAATTTTATGATTGAAAATAATTTGTATATTTTTATCTTTTTAAATTTAATAAAGTTTGTTTTTTAAAATGAAAAAAAAAAAGAAGCTTGCCAAATGTTCTGGGGAAGTCATATTTTTTTCAACCACTATCATTGTGAGACCTGAGAATGACCTGAGGTGTCATGAAAAATCCCAATGTTGAGCTTTGTTTATACAATCAGCTTCTGTGGGGAATATTAATCAATCTGTAAAGAGTCATACATATAGTACCATATTGACTCTTTGCTCTTTGTTGGGCAACAAAGACCAATAGAAAGTCCATTTTCATCCCCATTCACATGCCTAGAAGTACAGACAAAATAAACTTTGAATGCTCAAAAAAAGTAGCTGTGATCCTTTCATTCATGAATTCCGCCCATATCAGTTGGTCAAACATGTTCTATTGGACTCTACTGTACTGAAAGAAGCAGCCAAATACTTGCTGCCATTTTTTGTAGCAAGGAATGTTTAATATTACATTAATTTAAATTCATATTCTTCTGAAATAACCCTGAAAATAAATGTGATTGTAAATGGATTGATGGAATTCCTGAAAAATACGCAATTGGCACGCACCACTGAGATTTGTTTATATGATAAAAGTCACAAAATGGAGAGTTGTGATGATCCTTAGTCATCAATACTTATATAATGGTAATGAAATAGGGTTACGCATTTAAAGTTTTTCAGGAGATTAAGTTCATTATTAGCCACTTTCAAAAGGTTTACTATATTTATTTATAAATCAAAATGCTTCTTCGAGCAATAAATCACTAGTAGGTCATTTATTAATGGCAGCATAGTTGACATATATTAGAAAACTACTTACTAATTGGAAAGAGATCATTTAAAAGTTTAATAAATAAAATGATTCTGTTACAGAATAGTAAAGTTACCATATTAACAAAAGCAGATATTTTCTCTTTTGAAGGTTGTTTGTATAAAGCAGGGGTTGGCAACCCGCTGCTCTGGAGCTGCATGTGGCTCTTTCATCCCTCTGCTGCGCTCCCTGTCGCTGGTTGGCACCACAATTTTGAGAGGAGCTTCTGATTGTGGGGAGGATGGGGAAGCATGGCATGGCAGGAGGAGACTTTATGGCAAGGGGCGGTTTTTCTGGTCGGCTCCACTGATGGGGCTTTCGGTTAGGACAGGTAGAGGAAAAAGGATGATGTGCTAGGAGGAGACTCTATGATGGAAGAACTGGACTTCTGGTTGGCGGAGGAAAAAGGATGCCATGCTAGGAGGAGACTCTATGGTGAGGGAACAGGACTTCCAGTCAGCTCCAGAATTGAATGGGGGACTTCCAGTTAAGACCTTTGTGGCTCTTTGAGTATTTAAGGCTGTCGACCCCTGGTATAAAGATATTTGGGCATTAAGAATATAAACAGTACCGTGATGGATTGGACCCCTGGGCTTATCTTATCCAACAGTCTGCTCTCACAAAAGACATGTTCAAGGAACTGTTCAAGGAACTGTTCAAGGAACCCCAGCAGATAGCCTTCAGAGGCAGCCCCATTGCCAACAAGGGTAATAACCAATAACCGTTATGATTTCCATGAATTAGTCCAACTCATCTTTAAAGCCAGCCAAGATGGCAAGCAGCACCAAATCTTATAGTAAATATGAAAGTTGAATTATGTGATGTGTGGGGAAAATTTTTTTTTTTTTGTCTGTACTAATTCTTTCAAGGTTCAATTTAATTGGATGACTTCTGGTTTTAATATTTTAGGAAGGGGAAAATATATTTTCCTTGTCCACTTTATTCATACCATTTATAATTTTGTTTTTTTCATTCACATAATTTAATTCATTTTATACCATTCATAAATCTTTCATACATCATTCATTTCACACCATTTTCTAGTGCTTTTTAGAGTAAAAAGTCCAAAATATCAAAATCTTTCCTTATAGGAAACTTGCTACACCTCTCAATCATCTTAATTTCCTCCTTAGAATTGTCTCTAGCTCCATTCCTTTCTTCCTTCCTTCCCTCTGTCCTGAAAAAACAAGATAAGTTTTTTTTAACCTTCAGTTCAGAGAAATACAAACCTTTAATGATATGCTTTTAAATTTCCTAATAAATATAGCTGCTTTTTCATGAAATCTTCTATGGAGGAACTAAAAACTAACAAATCACAAATTAATTAAACTGTTTGGATTGTGCCTCTAATATTTGTTATTTTTGTGTTGATATTATTTATTTCTTTGGTAGTCAATAATGTCAGGCTACTAAAATATTATCTTTTTAATGTTTGTCCTTGGATTGGATATCAGCTAAGAGATGCAGGCTATGAACTTCAGCTGAATGAACAAGAGAATTAAATTTAATCACCTGTACTTTATCAAAGCTGTCTTTTCCTTGATGAGATTACTGAAACAATTGCACAATTTATATAGCCCTTTCCCCCAAAAAAAGTCTAATAATCCTGGTGAACTTTATTTTTATTGATAAGCTATCTAAAAAAAATTAGATTTTATAGCAAGTGGGAATTGATATTAAAATATTTTAAAACTACTCTTGTAATATTTAGCATATAATTTTATAAATTTAAATATCGTTTGGTATCTGCAGCCAGACATACACAGACACTTGGCAACCAGGAAAGACACAAACACAACTTGCCAAGACATATCACAACTGAAGGTATTCTTCCAATGTAAATTCATC
Source organism: Arizona elegans (assembly GCA_022577455.1). Taxonomy (NCBI): domain Eukaryota; kingdom Metazoa; phylum Chordata; class Lepidosauria; order Squamata; family Colubridae; genus Arizona; species Arizona elegans. The sequence continues at coordinate 116,370,572 of JAKOOJ010000002.1, forward strand.
AGAACTCATGTTATAAATGCAATATAAGAGTGCAAGAACCCTGCAATATTTACTGAAGGTCTCCTTTGAAATTTTAGTGCAGTCAAAATGTACTACCAACTCCAATGTAGAATTGGGTTATTCTTCTTTTCACATAAAATATAGGCTTCCACCATTCCTTCCTCCCCTCACAACCCTCAGAAGAGCCCTTAAGAAGCTTGTTCCTCTTCTTTTTTATTTTTCCTCAGATGACTTATGGAACTGCTTGCCACTTTGCTGATGGGAGGGCTAACAAAGATAATGGCAGACTGCAAGGAAAACTACACCCCTGCTCCACATTCTGGAGTGACCCCAAGGGCCTTTTCCTCCAGGGAGGAAGATGACTCATGCATTAGCCCCTAGCCAACTCTACCTTGCTAACAAGTATCCAAAAATGAGGTATCCACTGCCTCATTCTTCCCTCATCAGCAACCGCCATTAAGATAGTTCCAAAGTTGCCAGTGGCTGCTCACCCATTGGGCTTTACTATCAGCTGATTGGGTGCTGACAGGACAGAAGGAGGTGGGAAAGAGCATGAAGATATGTCCCTCCCATCTTCCATTGTGCAACCTATGGATTTTGTAGGAAATGTAGTTGGAAGACATGGTGACCCTGAAGCAGCCACAGCTTTGCCAAATTTCAATCCTGCAGGAATCATGAGTCCTTTACTTTGGACACATTCTATAAATTAGCATAGTTGAAGAGAATGTCGATTCAAAAACTGACACATTGTGTCACTCAATTGAAGACTATAAAATGTCAAACAGACACAAGACTCTTAGTAGAATATAGATGTACATATGTATGTATATTGAGGAAGTTGCAATAGCAGAATATTACCAAGGAAGCAAAATGGCTGCAGGTATTCCTCAGCTTACATTCATTGTTCAGTCACCATTAAAAATTATGGCAATATTGCAAAAAAAAAAGAAAAGAAAAGAAAAGAAAAGAAAAGAAAAGAAAAGAAAGAAAGAAAGAAAGAAAGAAAGAAAGAAAGAAAGAAAGAAAGAAAGAAAGAAAGTTAGACCAGTGGTTCTGATCATTTCAACATCCCCATGGTTATATGATTGTGATCCAAGTTGACTGACAATGTTACAGAGAGCTATGATCACATGATCACCATTAGCCACATTCTCTGCCTGCCTGACACAAGCAAAGTCAATGGGGAAGCTGTCAGCAAAGGTTGCAAGTAACTCTAATTTGCTCCCAATTTTTCTCCTGTCCACAACAGCCCTCCACTCCTGCACTGCCTCCCAGGCTCGCTCTCCCATGGCTCAAGAGTTCGACACTGAAGAAGCTTCAATGAAATGTCAGCTTCAGGAAACACCAAGCCAGAAATCCCCCAAGGTTGAGCAAACACAGGTACCATCAGAACAGCTGGAGTAATCAGATGATGTGGTATAGCCCACAAGGTCCTGGGCTCAGCAAATAGAGCAGAGAAGAGAGCAAAAGTCTCAATGAGTCACCTTGCTCCTCTCCTTGCCAATCAAAGGACTAACTTCTTAGAGTCTGGTTTAAGAGACAGCCCGGATCCTATTTCTCAATTGGAAACAATGATTTGATTTTCTGCTCTGGTGTGCCATCCCTGTGAACCCTGCTTGTAAGACTCTGACCTAACAAATATGGCTTGGCTCTCTGAATCTGACTTCTCTTCTGCATGTTCTTACTGAAACGGAAGCTACCCAAGCAATCTTTCTTTCTCAGAGTCTTTTTGATTTGCATTTCTTCCCTTGCCTGCTGTTATTTGCTTAGCCTTGAGTAAATTGCTTTCATCACCTAGCAACTGCATAAGTCTAAAACCTGAAATGGGACACCCCTTCCCCATCTCCCTAATCTTCCCTGTGGCACTTTAGCATTTTTTACCTGGGATTTCTGCCTCTTATTGAACTGAGTGTCTTGGAACAAAGATGGCAACTGGGATTGCCTAGAATTGTCATTGCTAAGTACTGTGGTGACATGATGTCATGCTTTATGATCACATTACCTAGTAATAGCAGTCCTGGTCAGAATTGCCATTGGGACACAAGAACTACCTGCATATTTCAAGCAGCATAAATTCAGCACTTTGGATGGAGTGGGGGGGGACTAGCTTTTTCTTCTCATATCTCTCTCTCTCTCTCTCTCTCTCTCTCTCTCTCTCTCTCTCTCTCTCTCTCTCTCTCTCTCTCTCTCTCTCTCTCTCTCTCTCTCTCTCTCTCTCTCTTTCTCTCAGTGGGTGTGTTTAAATGAAGAATTACAGCATTGGGAATTAGTATTTTGCCTCCAATCCAAAAATCAGAGCAAGATTTTAACTTGGTTTTATTCATCATAAGAGATTAGGGCACCATAAATGAGAGATCCTGATCCTGGTCCTGGTCCTGGTCCTGGTCCTGGTCCTGGTCCTGGTCCTGGTCCTGGTCCTGTTCTGTTACGTTACGTTACGTTACGTTATGTTATATACCTGTGAGAGAAATGAAGTATTGGCTAAGCTAAGAGTTACTAGATAACCCTTGGTGCTTTATGAAATAGTTCTTGGAGAAAGCTAGGTCCATGGGCAGACCCTGTTTAAGGAATAAAAGAATAAACCACTTCAGTTTAGGCATTAACCAACACAAGATTTATTGAAATGAGTTTTCTGCTAGTCTTAGACTGCACTTTTGTGCTCATTTACACGGAAACTAAGCATAACAGAAATTATGGATAATTTAAGGAATTGCCTAGCATCGACATATTATTCTTGTATCTCTGCACTTTATGCTTTATATTTTGGTTTTTTTTAAAAAATATATATTTTACATTCAGATTATTTTACAGTTCCCTGTCCAGAGGCCTCCTTAATCATAAAGCTATATTTGAGCTACTGACTGAAGAATTTTTGAATTATATCTTTTTGTATTTGAATATAACTATCTGTTCAGCTATAAGAAAGTGATTTGTATATTATCTTGATATGGTTGCATTAACTGACAGATGATTTATAGGGTTTGCAGTGTGGTGAGCTGCTTTAAATTCAGCGTCTTTACGGCCCTTAAGACTTGAGTCAAATCTAATTTCCCATTTTATCTGTATTACCATCCTAAAAGATAGGCTATCATCTCAAGATAGGCACTTGAACCCAGCTGGCAACTAAACTCTTCTACTGAAATGGGCTTGAGGTATATGAACATTTTTCTCAGTATTTTTTCTTCTTCTTTTACATCTGTGACTATCCAGTCATGGAATTGGTCCTGTGAGGTTAAATCAAGTTACAAATTCACACTGTATACTCCAGTATCATTTAGAAATATAATCTTAGAATTGAATGCAGTTTAAAATAAAAAAATAAAAACGAAAAGGAAAGTGGGCAATAAGAACCTCTCTGGACATGAAGGGACATCTGGTATGACAGCTCTTGACATCCTGTATGTAATTGGTTTTGAATGCTTGACAGGTTTTTGTAATGGTACCGAGGCACTCAAACTGGCAGGTAACTATGGGGAATAGATTGAGTGGTGCTGAGCCCATTTTCTTCCTTGAGAATCCTTTAGACACACTTAACATCAAAGATGTATTTTCTTTTAAGTTCAAGCGCTTATCATCTGGTACACCCTTTTTCATCAATTCAAAGAGCAGAACACCTAAAACTGGATTGCTCCACTTTATTTAATTAAACCTTTTAAAAAAAAGAGAGGCAAAGTCAGAAATCTAGTTACATAAGAGGCAACAAAACATGGCCACATATCTGAGAAACAAGTGTTTCTGTTACATCCTCAGTTATGGGTATTGGATAAGCTGCACCCACAATGACTGAAGTCACAATCTTGCATTCCTTTCCCTAGGAATAATTATCACTGACTTAATTTTAAAATGACTTTGAGTAGACCTGTGTAGGTTTGTATTATTCACCATTAATCTTGAACTATAACTAGCACTATTTACTTCTTAGTAACTGTGATTGGGTTCTGTTTTCTATATAGCAGTGATGGCTAACCTTTTTGCCATCACGTGCCAGGAGAGGGGATGGGGGTGGGGGAGGTTTGCACGTGCGTGTGCCCACACCCATAATTCTATGTGCTCCCCTTGCGCATGAGTGCACAACCCCCCCTCCCCCCTGCTCCTGGCACGCGATGGCCTGGTAGGCCAATTTTTCTTTCTTACCTGGCTCCAGATCCTCTCTATGCATCTGGGAAGGGCGAAAACAGCCTTTCCCACTTCCTCGGAGGCCCTCCGGAGGCCTGAAAGGGCCCATTTCCCATCTCCCGGTGGGACAGGAAGTGATGTTTTTTGCTGTCCCCTGGTCTCTGGAGGCTGGGGACAGCAAAAAACATCACTTCCTGTCCCACCGGGAATTGGGAAATGGGCCCTTTCAGGCTTTGGAGGGCCTCCAAGAGAGTGGAAAGGCTGTTTTCACCCTCCGCAGATGGGCCTTCCCTACCCAACCCCCAGGCCCTCCAGAGGCAGAAACAGCCTGTTTCCCTACTTCTGGTGGGCCCAGAAGGCCCAAAAATCAGCTGGCCGGCACGCACATGCATGCCAGAGCTGAGCTGGCATGCCCACTGATATGGCTATGTGTGCCACCTGTGGCACGCGTGCCACCGGTTCGCCATCACGGCTATATAATCTAATCATTCAAACCAACTATTTCTAACTTTCCAGAAGTAGCACCGCTTTTGCTATCACAACTTTCTAGCAGTGAACCAAGAGAAAGATTACAAATACTAGAACAGAATTACAGAGTTGGAAGGGACCTTGGAGGTCTTCAAGTTCAACCCCCTGCATAAGCAGGAGACCCTATATCATTCCAGACAAGTGGCTGCCCAGTTTCTTCTTAAAAGCATCCAGTGATGGAGCACCCACAACTTCTGAAAGCAAGCCATCCCAGTTTATTTTTCTCACTATTAGGAAATTCTTCCTTAGTTCTAGGTTGCTTCTCCCCTTGCTAAGTTTCCATCCTTTGTTTCTTGTCTTGCCTTCTAGTGTTTTGGAAAATAGGTTGACCCCCCTCTTCTTTGTGGCAGCCCCTCAAATATTGGAACACTGTTACCATGTCACCTCTAGCCCTTCTTTTCACTAGATTATTTATACCCAATTCATGCAATTGTTCTTCATACGTTTTAGTTTCTAGCCCCCTAATCTTTACTGCTCTTCTCTGCACTCTTTCCACAGTCTCTACATATTTTTTTATAATGTGGTGAACAAAACTGGATGCAGTATTTTAATGTGGCCTTATTAAGGCTTTATAAAGTGGTACTAATACCAGTACTAATACCAGTACTAATATGAGAGTAAGCTTTTGTGAACTGTAGCCTACTACATGAAAAGCATGGAATGGTTAAACAAATGTAGAAATAAATAGTGATGATTCAAGAGGGGTGGGTGAGGATAAAGAAAAAAATATTATTCTGTTGTAAATTACATGTGAGAGAGATTACAAATACCTTATACATTAACAAATGCAATAGGTTAAAAACCTGTTAGGTTTCTGATACTTCCTGAGATGGCCAGAAACTTTTGATGTCTCATGTAGAAATGTGCTGATAAACTTATTTTCTTCTGAAACTACTTCTTTGATATCTTGTTTGGAACATTTTGGGAAATTATAATGCTCTGATATTATTTTCTCTTTGTTCTGAGTTCTGATGTTAACTTATTCAATTCTTTTGTCTAAAGTCTGACTTATTTGTCCAGAATCATCAGAGAGGCATTGGTGGCTGATGAAGATATATACAACATTAGACAAAAAGGATGTATAGCTTTTTTGATAGTGCTGTTGATGCAAATGTGGGGGCAAAATAGACATCTGGGTTTGCTGAAGGATCTGGTTCCCATATGTGTGCAATTGTTACGTGTTTCTTTTGCTTCTGAGAATCTGCTTCGGGTTGGGTATTCGTTTATTTGCAAGTATGGGCATGCCACTCTGTGCCTGAGAAAGGATGATATCATTAATTAATATGGGCTTAACTTATTAATAATGCATTTTGTTGATTTGAGCTATGACTTGTGGGTAAAATGGTGATTGTATTGTAGGTAACAATACAGTGATATAGTGTTGTTCTATTTTTGTGGTCTGCCATTTAGTCGGCTCTCTCTGGGAATTGGTTTGGCACTATTGATTTGTCCAGGGATCTCACTGAGTGGGTAATTCAATCTCTTGAATGTCTGCTTTAATTCTATCAGTTGAGCATCTCTGTCCAGAAGATCAGAATAAATGCAGTTTTAGTGTAGAAACTGGCTATAGACAATGGAGCTGATGGTGGGTTGTGGATGGAAGCTGAGGCAGATATGAATGTCCATCTATAAGCTTCCTGTAGAATGTATTGTTAATGACTCCACTGTGTGGTTTGATTGTGCCATCAAAAAGTAGATGACTTTTGTAGGTAAGTGATGGTGAGGTGAAACTTTTTGAGGTCTTGATGGAATTTTATGAGAATACTGAGATAATGTTCTTTTACTATAAATGTTACTAAACATAAAAATTTACACCACTTCATTCACTTGGTCATTGAAATATTACCATAGTCCACAAACACAAACACATAATCCACAAAAACACTGAGAAGTTTGAACTTAGGATGCTTATGGAAATATATGAATATTCATGCTAATTCATGGAGCAAACAGATGACTTTAAGTACATCAAATATACAAATCTTATTTATACAAAGTGAATTGTTCATCTGGCTAACCTTATATTGTACACACTAAATCAGACTTGGATATTTTATGGACCCTCTGTCACATCCAGCCCTTCAGCTGTCCCTGTCCAGCCCACAACATCAGCAGCATCAGTATTCAGGGCAGGGTTGCATCAGAAAGGGGTGTTCTGACCCAGCCTTCACGAGCCCCACTCAACATCCTACTTCTGAGGAGAAACCCCTTTTTATTTAGAAAAGCAGGAATACACAGCAATCACTGACAAAGCTCCAAGTCACACATCCGTAGGTGATTCACAAGCCGTAGCAGTCTCTGAGTTTCCCACAGGGACCCTCAATTAGCACTTCAATCTCAACATAGAGTCCTGATCAACATGGTTAGTAGCAAGGAAATCCAGGCAAGGAATCCGCCAGAGGGAATTCTTCTGGAGCATGAATGGATGTCTCTGACAATCATGCCTCCCACATCCCTCCTCCTTATATCCCAGCCAGGGAGGGGCTTGTTAACATCGCCTTCTTTTCCTGGATAGCTGGCCATCTGTCCTGCATTGGTCTCCTCTCCGCGCATCTGGGACAGGGCCCAGTTGTTCCTCCCCCTTGCTCAGCTCAGGCCCTGAAAACATCTCTCTCTCCATCTGAGTGTGAATAGATAGGCCCTGACCTGCATCTGGCTTTGAGACTTCCTGCTCCTCAGACGGCTCTGATGGTAACCCAGGCACCCCCTCCATCTCTTCTGACTCTTCTGACTTGACTGCCATTTCTGCTGGCAGTCAATGAACCACCACAACAAGGGGCCGGGTAGCAGAATAGTGGAGAGTAGGGTGGTGATGGAACCATGGCAGTACAGTGAGTGGCACAGTGGTGGCCCTCCATAGCAGTCCCAGTTTCTCATGTGACTCCTTGGGAAAATTAATTGCCAATCTCTGCTTTAAATCATGAAGTGCTTCTCAAATTTCATATAATATGGCTAGCCTTACAATATCTGGCAATCACCTGACAAGGTTTAAATTTGAGATTTTTCACTTGCAGAGTATGTGCTTTTCCACAAAGTTAACAACATCTCTTATTTTATTTTTTGATGATTTCACGAGGGCTATCAAAATAGGTTGTATAAATCCAAAGAGTCACTAGAAAGCACCTGGGATATGAAAAAAAACAAACCCTTTGATTCTCTTGGGGGTTATCTGAATTTTCATAGCTAAATCTTGTAGTCTATGAAAACATTCTGATTAGTTTTGCACCTTTGATAAACAACATGTGTGCTTATGTTTTAGAACTTCTCAGCTCCATACTCACATCTATGTATCCCTTACTCCTTCAAATTCACTGCATCTTATTACATACATCCCTTACATATCTTGCTCTTTGACTCTCAGTCCACTATCTTGGCAAGAACTCCACCTGCCTTCACACTTTTCAAAGTTCTAAAATTCATCCACCTTGAGAATTAAACAGAATTAAATTGCTGATAAATCAACCCACTCAGGAATCCTTTCACTACAATTTTGATTTTCTTGGTTTCAGAGAGAAGCACTTCCATTATAAATAATGCATAGCAAAATTCAAAGAATTGTATTATATAAGCATCTCACTGGGAAAAAAAATTGTGGGAATATACAAATCCAACAAAAGCAATCACACAACTGAAATTTCTTGAAAAGGCCAATGTAACTAAAATATATATTCACTTGATATTGAAAAGATTATGAAGAGATGGTGATGTCTTGGATTTTGACAAATCATCTGCTGTACAATATGATGATACATTTTTCTAAAAAAAATAAACACAATTCTGTAACACCAAGAAAAAAACTTCCCTGGACTTTTCCTTTGCTGTATTACTATGAACAAGATGATGTCTGTCATTCTGTTTTAAAGAGTGAAAGATGGATTGGTTCAGCCAGACATTCCATTTCCCACAAGACTCAGTAAAGGAATTTTCCATACATAACCCCAAAAAGGTATTTCAGTGTACATAAGACTCAAAAACCATGAAGATAAAGCCAATGAAATATCAACCGGTTTTCTAGAATCTATGTCCAAGGATACAGATAAAGAGGTTGTGGTGGCTTTACATTATCTAGGTACTATTGTAACAACCTTTCTGCCTCATATAGGCAAACATTCTGTAGTTCAGTTTAGTATTGTGCATCCACCATATTGGAGGACATAATCCTCCAAGATTGCTTGTGCATGTTGGATTGGGATAATCATAACACTTATCTTGGTGCTGTCCTCTTAATCAAACCTGATATTCTAAATTAATCATTTCTTGATTAACGAACTGCTTAAGTTGTCTAGGAAAGACAAACACTTCCTTCTTCCTTGGAGACTGGTCTTCAGAAACATTTAAGAAGGCTGCCAGGCAGCTTTCCAGAATTTGGTGAATACAAGGCTCTTCTGAAGATCATTTAAGTGGTTAATGAGGTTGATGTTATCTGTGTTACAACTGTTCTTGTATGATGGCACTAGTTATTTATTGAAGATTTTTCACTTTAACTTATTGCCTATCTGCTACAGACATTTTAATAATTGTATTGTATACCATGGATATTTTAGGAGAAACCCTCCCATACTACCACCTCTTACAATACTAGACAACACAGTATCAACAGTAGAGATCTTCAAATTTCTAGGTTCTACCATATCTCAAGATCTAAAATGGACACCTAACATCAAAAACGTCATCAAAAAAGCACAACAAAGAATGTTCTTTCTGCACCAACTCAGAAAGCTCAAACTGCCCAAGAAGCTGCTGATACAGTTCTACAGAGGAATTATTGAGTCTGTCATCTGCACCCCTATAACTGTCTGGTTTAGTTCTGCAACCCAACAAGACAGACACAGACTTCACTGGATTTATATTGACTGTTTCCTAATATGATTTGATTGCTTATTTGTACCCTATGACTATCATTATGTGTTGTACCTTATGATTCTTGATTAATGTATCTTTTTTTATGTACACAGAGAGCATATGCACCAAGACAAATTCCTTGTGTGTCTAATCACACTTGGCCAATAAAGAATTCTATTCTATTCTATTCTATTCTATTCTATTCTATTCTATTCTATTCTATGGATATTTTAAGTTGTGTATTTTATTATGGTTGCTAACTGATAGAATCTTAGTAGATTATGGTGGTATATGAATTGGATGGAGGATAGTTTGATAGATAGATAGATAGATAGATAGATAGATAGATAGATAGATAGATAGAAAGATAGAAAGATACATACTGTAGATAGATAGATAATTCCAGGACCACTTTCAGTGCAAAGAATATATTCTGACAAGAAACTATAGTTCCTTCTTATAGTGTCAATGACAGCAAGTAGAAGCAGAGAGTGATGTGTTCTGACAATTGCTAACATTCCACATCAACCATGAAAACAATTAATGAGGTTGTTTGTTCTTTTGTACCAAACTTCATTGGTGTTGTGTTGGCTTTCCAACACACTGCTTCAGTCATCAACAGAAATTGATTCCTTGACTAGAAATAAAAAGAATACTGGGATTGCGTCTTTGTAGTCCAGGTGGCAAGTCTTTCATTTCCTTCTAATATTGCCACCTTCATTCATTGTCCCAAAATGACAAAATGTTGCTTGAGCTACAGCAAAGCACTGCTCAGAAAGATCACCCAGGAGCAATTTGGAAGATCTGTCAAAGTCCATTTAGCCTGTGAAACCATCACACATCTGCCTCCTCCCAAAAGGCAGCAGCATATCACTGCCATGCTTCAGTCCCATACTTTTGAATTTCATGCTTGCCTACTGTGACCATTTAAGAGAAGTGATTAATATGTGCAGCAGCTTCTAGCTGTAGTTCTTGCCTAACAAACTGATGATGTAAAGAGACACCTGCCTGTAATAGTGCTTTAGGCAATAAGCAGGATATCTTAGCACTATCCCACTAGCCATGCTTAAGCCCTCAACCAATTTAAAATGAAGCAGAATCATCTCTCTTTAATAGCTACTGTATAGGCAGATAGTCAAACATATGGAAAATGCAGATAGTGCTACCAATCTCCTGTAATATATACATATATATTTCTTGTGAAATAGGAACGAACAGATTTCCCACTTTCTGTTCTCTTATTATTCTGGGCCTTCACTCTACCTGCCTCACAGTTTAATTTTTAGAAGGTAATGACTTGAGGAATTGGCACCTACTAGGGTTACCGCAATTTTAAGTTTGCATTTTTCTTGATAGGTTCCTGGAGTTCAATAGCACACATTCATGCTGATTGATGCTGTCCTCCAGCAAAAGGCATCTTGAGGGAAACACCAAGGCCATTTAGCATGTGAAAACATCAGTTGCCATTGTCTCAAAATAGAAGCGCACCACTGCTTTCTGTCTACTGATAGATCATGAATCTATCAGATCCTCGTCTTACAACAGTTCACTTAGTGACCATCCAAAGTTACAACAGCACTAGAAAAAAAAGTGACTTCTGATCATTTTTCACACTTCTGACCATTGCAGCATCTTCATAATCACGTGATCAAAATTCAGATGCTTGGCCACTGATTCATATTTATGACGGTTGCAGTGTCCCAGGGTCATGTGATCTCCTTTTGTGACCTCCTGACAAGCAAAGTCAATGGGGAAGCCCTTAACAGCCATGATACTAATTTAATAACTGCAGTGATTCACTTACCAAATGTGACAAGAAAGTTCATCAAATGGAGCAAAATTCACTTAACAAATGTCTCACTTGGCAACAGAAAGTTTGAGCTCAATTGTGGTTATAATTAAGTACTCTTAATGCTGATGAAGACTGTAGTAGATGGCACAGGTTGGACAATTTGGATAAAGTGCAAAGATCAACTTTGTACAAATGGAGGATTGTCAAGTTCAGAGCCATAGTGAGACAATTTCCAGGTACAAAAATGAAGAAACAATTGGGACAGGGATCATTTTATATACCAACCCATAGCAAATTGTAGAGCTATCAGCTTTATAAAGTAGACCAAGCATGAAACACAACCAGATATGCTAATTCTACTTTGATCTAAGGCAGAGGTGAAATGCTCCCGGTTTGGACTGGATCGCCCAATCCGGTAGCGATGGCGGCGGGTGATTCGGAGAACCGGTAGCAAAAATCCCTGTGCCCCCCCAATGCCAAGCTGAGCCACACGATCATCAGAGGCTTTTTTTTTTAACTTTTAAAAGCATTTTTTCTACAACCTCCTCCAACGAAAAAATGCTTTTAAAAGTTTTAAAAAAAGCCTCTGATGATCACGCGGCTCAGCTGGGATCATCAGAGGCTTTTCAAAGCATTTTTTTCTGCAACCTCTTGGCCGAAGAGGTGGTAAAAAAAATGCTTTGAAAAGTCTCTGACGATCCCAGCTGAGTTGCCTGATCGGCAGAGAGGTATTTTTAAAGAATTGTCAGAGATGTATTTTTTAAAAAGCCTCTCTGATGATCCCAGCTGAGTTGCCTGATCTGTAGAGGCTTTTCAAAGCATTAGAAAAAATGCTTTGAAAAGTTAAAAAAAAAAGTTGGCCACGCCCACCCAGTCACATTAAACCCCACCAAGCCATGCCCACAGTACCGGTAGTAACAAATTTTACATTTCACCCCTGATCTAAGGCAACAATAATAGAAACAAGACTAAAAGTACAATTCACCCTCCATCTCCTTGACAGTCTGAGAAGCCAGTGAGGATTTTTTTCTGAGTCATTTCCTCTGCCAGCTCTTTAACTGCAGGCTATGCTGTCTCTTACCTCAGTGGTTCTCAACCTTTTCTTTACCATAGACCTTTAAATACCTTTTGTGGCCATGGACCACGAAGACTTAACTCAAGATATAAATCATAACATTTCTTCAACCCATTGCATAGCCCCTATGATATCATGCACCCCCTCCCAGGAGTCCATGGACCACAGGTTGAGAACCACTGTCTTACTTACTAGGCAGCATTTCTTGACCCATTCTCTCAAGGTCTTTCACACATTCCATTACAAGCAACTAATTGGCTTTGATCGATTTTAAAGTCAAGCAAGCAAATAAGCTAAGGAAGGTCAGACTCGATTATACTTGGAAGGGAGACCATTAACAACATTCCAGAACTGTAAACTAGACTAAGTGGTTGAAAAAAAACATTTTGGGTAAGGCAGGAGTAAATGATTTCTCCTATTGTAATGGCAAGAGAACCATATCTGGTCTCTAGATTGAGGTTCCCCCTAGGATGCACCTAGATCCCACCATGATAATATTCTGAGAAGTCTTACAGACTTGACTATTTACCCCGTTCTTGTGATAGGATGGATAGAATTCCTTTGATTGTGATCATGTATTTTTGCTTTGGAGTTGATATGTTGTGATTATTCTGTAGTTATTTTTGTATTTTCTTTTGATTAAATTTTCTGTACTATGCTCCTTTTGTGTTATTTATTATTGTATTATTATTATTTATTATAATTTATTTATTATTTACAATAATAAATAACACAAAAGGAGCATACTACATAGTGCTCCATAATGGGTTGGAGTCAGCTGGCATCCAAACTGAATGAATAAATATCGAATAAAAAAAAAATATGGACAATATGCCAACTATTGAAGTTCAATCTTCCTTAGCAGGGTGCTTAACTTTCCTCATTTCTTCACTTCCATTCATGTGCATTGTAAAATATCCTTTATGATCTGGAATAGGAAGGAAGTAAAACATCTTTGGTTAACAAGAGCAGAGACCATTTTAATATATGCTTGATTTCAAGGACTCACATTATTTCATAGGTACAAACAATTCAGAACTGATTCTCCTTTATATTCTTTTGAGAGAAGCAGAGGTAATACTAGGGCTATAACTCTTTACCTCCTTCTGCTTATAAGAGACAAATATCTCACACAGAATGTCTTGGGTTATTGAGATATGAATCCAGCAAGACCCCTTGTGAGACATAAGCAAAGTGGGAAAAGGATGCTGAGTAATTAATAGCAAAACATCCTATTAAAAGGATGATGTTCTTGATATTGCTTGGATGCAGAATATAGCCTTAATCCAGTGGTGGTATTCAGCTGGTTATATCCAGTTTGGGCGAATCAGTAGTGGTGGCTGCAAGAGGCTCCGCCCACCCACCTGGATGTCATCACGTCCCATTTTTGACACTCTGCGCATGTGCACGCTCATATTTGCGAACCGGTAGCAAAGTGAATACCACCCCTACCTTAGTCTATATCAGGGAATGCTATCAGATATTCCTAGCACTTGAAGTACTGTATATATATATATATATATATATATATATATATATATATATATATATATATATATGTATGTATGTATGTATGTATGTATAAAATTAAGAACTGCTGAAGATAGAAATGCTACTCTTTCCATTTAAACCACATCCTGAAGACAGGAAGCACAAAAGACCAAAAGTTCCCTGTTCTCTGAATGCAGATATTGATTTAACCAACTATCCATCAGGTGAGAAACAGGCACAGGGATGATGTGTGAAAATCTTTCCTTTTATGTATCTTTTGACCTTAGCTCTAGGGACTGGTCACAAAGACTCATAGGTGTCAATCTATAAACATTACCAAGTGACCTTTCAGAGATTCCTTCATTCCAGAATATTGTGTGTTGCAGAACATAGTGGTCCAGTACACAATGATGAGGTGAAGAACATGTAAAATTGCTCAACACAGAAGCAATTTCTTACGGGTGCAAAGCTATTTCACAACTCTCTCATCTCTTCTTTTGAAAAGTTGGATCTTTATGATACTTTATCAAAGTATGGAAAACAATTCCAAAAGAATTCTATGCTATTCTAAAAACTCTTTTTTGAATCTAGCTCAAAAAAAAAAAAATTGCCTCAGTTAAGCTTTTTGTCTGTGGATAAATTGATATAATTTATGGCTACAAATACATTTTACTTACCTAGCAATCAAGAGTGTTACTCAGTGTTTGATTTATTATCTGGAATAGCTGTTGTTTAATATCAACATCTGCAGGGGCTAATTTACTCTTCAAAAGAATGAGCAGTGCTATTGTTATAAATAAACCCTGAGTGCAAAGCAGCAATAAAACAGTTTTCACCATGTGGTTTTCATTCACAGGGAATGTGTGGATATGTACCTTTTCCTAGAATAGTCTGGATGTTAAATATTCCAATGAGCTTGACAATAAATAAAAATGTAATATCTTGAGAGGTCCTTGCTGCTCTCCGAGCTTGGTTGTTTTCTGCTTTACCTAGCTTGGGTAATGAAATGTCTGCAATAAAATAACCAAGGGCCCTTCATTTCAACCCTGCGCTACAAATATTCTCTTTTATCATTAGATGCAATATCTTCTTATGCAGGTTCAGGAACTATAGAGCATGAGTCCCCAACCGCCGGTCTATGGAACGCACCAGGCCATGGAATGCCAGAAACTGGGCCTACAAGTGAAGCCCCGTCCATGAGATGCAGGAAGCATCCCCTCCAGTCCATGAAAAAATACTCTCTCCAAGGAACTGGTCCCTGGTGCCCAAAAGGTTGAGGGCCACTGCACAAGAGGAATTCAGAAGCTAAAATATCATGATAAACTAGGATTTCATAGGTTTAGCTTGCATCCCCAACCACTGCACACATCAGCGAACTGCATCCCCATTTGATTTTCTTTAAACCACATCAATAGTCAGGACTGGATTCCCAAAGCCAGTTATGAAACAATTCAATTGATACACCTTTGTAAGAGATGACTAAAGATAAATGCTTCCAGGTTCTCAGGCTAGAGATTGTTAGCTACAGGAATTCAAAAGGTAAGTCAAAGAACAGAGAAGCAAATTAATTTTGAACTTAAATATATTTGTGTAAATATATTTGCTGTAAGTACATGGAATCACAAGCAAAAAAACAATAATACAAATAGAAAATATGTGACAATTTCAAGCCTGAGGCTTGCAGTTTCTTCAGTTAAACCAGTGTTTTTTCTAAGTTGGCAACTTTGTGGATATCAGTTCCTAGAATTGCCATGCTGGCGGATGAATTCTGGAAGTTGAAGTCCACGTCTTAAAATTGCCATATGGAAAAATACTGAGGGCAGTAAAATTAAGTGAATTCTGCCTGAAACAGAAGAGTGGCTACTCTGGAAACAAGATAGAGTGAGACTGGATACACAGAATTCATTTCTAAATATTTAGATATTTACAAGAACTTTTATGAGACTTTGTTCAAAAGACAATTTCAAAAAGTTCACTAAATCAGTATACAATAAAAACCTCTATGATGCCTATAATACAAGTAAGTCAACATCATAATGAGAACTATAATGACAACCTCATTATCATAGCTTCATAGTCCAATCCCTAAATGCCTTTTTAAACACCCAGGTTTTCACTAATTTCCTAAATAGTTACAATGAGGCTGCTAATCCTATTTCCACAGGGACCTTACACTACAGGTTCCAAATCTACACCTCCACCCTCTTAGCTTGGTTTCTCTACCAGCATTCACACACACGTGTACATGCTCTGGCCACTTGATCCGGAAAAGATTAGTCATCATTGTCCTACAGAATAGAATCCTGACACACTGCAGTAGACTATAACTTAAAATCTATCACTGTGTGTCTGTCCTTGTTTCATCTTTTAGCAATAGCACTTAGATTTATATACCGCTTCCTAGTTCTTTTATAGCTCTCTCTAAGCAGTTTACAGAGTCAGTATATTGCCCCCCCCCAAAAAAAAATCTGGGTCCTCTTTTTACTGACCTTGGAAGGATAGAAGACTGAGTCAACCTTGAACCAGTCAGAATTGAACTCCTGGAAATGAGCAGTGAGTTAGTCTGCTATACTGCATTCTAACCACTGTACCACCATGGCTCATTTGTCCTTCAGAACAATATTCCTCTCTTCTCTAATACCATTTTGACCATATTTATGGTGCAAGCACATACTCTCTCAATGTTTTAGGCATCGTCATCAAAGAGGTTGAGGAAAGCAGCAGGGCTCAGTCAAATTGTGCTTCCAAAGGATTATTGGGAGTTTGGGGAATACTGCAGAAGTTGCTGAGCAAATGTGGGTCAAACTGTCCCATAAATTTTATCCTTTTCTTGAAGAAAGCAATTGGTGGATACTTCAGTAAATCAGAATTAGAATGTAAATTCCAAAATCTCAACACTTCTTTGATCTATTGGCATTTTATCTATCATGTACCATTTTTCTGCAAATGTCTTATTCCAATAAGGATGCCATGGCAAGGGGCAGAGTAAATGTTTTCTAAGTATACGATTTAGTCTAGCAGAGAGAACAGACTCTGCACAGCCCTCATGCACAAAGATAATATGGACAAGCTCCAAGGGTTGAGACTTCTACAGTGCCCTTCTGAGCTTGTAAAATCAAGTAGGCCAGACTTGAAATAACAGTTCTTTGCAGCTGATTATTATCTACAGGCTAGATGCAAAACTGCTAAATGCAAAGTCACAGCTAGGTTCTATTTCAGTCTGAGTAGCTCCTTTTAAATTATCTCTCTCTCTCTCTCTCTCTCTCTCTCTCTCTCTCTCTCTCTCTCTCTCTCTCTCTCTCTCTCTCTCTCTCTCAGAATCAAAGTAAACCAATCTGCTTATTTTAAAATGCATCCTATATTAGTGGAAATGCTGAGTCCTGCCTCTTGTGAATTGAATTATACTTTATCGCTATTTATAATTCATTTAGAATCCTCATTCACATTGCTTCAAACACCTCTGAGATGTTTATATTATAGACAGATGAAAAATGCATAGATCTATGATGCTGAACAATAAATCACTTTTAAATCTCTCACTTGCCAGGATGGACTTTTCTGACCTTGGGAAAAGCTATAATCTAGTCTCTTTATAAGAATCAGGATGTGGCTTTGATAACTAGATGTTAAATTCTAGATGGTCCAGGCTAATGTTTAATCTTAGTATGGCAAGACAAATCCCATTCTTCATTTATGTATTACATTTTTCAATTTTCTTGCCATTTTATACTCTTAAATAAATATAAGAGTTTGGACATAAATGCCAACTAGAAACAGGTTGTGTTATTGTGTGTATGTTTTTTTTAATACGCTCTGCCCATCTTAACATTGATATAAAATATAGTGTAAAATCAGCATCAGTACAAAAGGTGGAAAGTTGGAAGACAGGATAGGTCTGCCTCATCACACAAATATACAAAATCATAAGCAAAGATGTTATTATAAAACATTTTTCTTCTAACAAGCATTTTTGTCTTGTAGAAAATAGTTGTTTCAGAGATAAAAGATATTCATATAAGCATTTAATTCTAAAAATAATAGATACAGTTCATCAAGATCATTCTCACATTTCTTGGAGAGAATATATACATATTTTCAAAAGAGGATATATCTATGTTTTCAAAAGAGAATATAATTGGTCCCATTATGCTCAACAGCTCTTAGCTCTCTCATTGAGGTTATTAGATTAACTGTATTTTTACTTTTAATAAGCACATAGGCAACAAATATGAATAGTAGGTATTGGGACAAAGAGACCAATAATTGTGAGGATCACAGCAGGAGAGATTGGCTTATTGTGCTTTGGTAAATAATGTTAATTTGAAGGTGTTATCTGTACTGGAGGAAAATGCTTTACTGATGTTGAAGCTTTAAATAGTGCAACAACATTTCATGGTTAAAAGATGAACATGTTATATTGTGCTCTCCAAGGACTGGACCCAATACAGCATAGTAAATCTGTATATAATACTTTATTATAACATGACACTCCTAACAACAGGCTGTTTCTGTTTGTCAACACCACCTTTCTAGGATTTTGCAAGATGATGTTGCCACAAGCAGTAATTATGCCTTGAATACTAAGTCCTTCATAATCAGTTTGCTAATTCCAAAGAAAAGTCTAAAAGTCTAAAAGTGACATACAACCTTTGCCTTTTTCCAAACGCATGAGCTGCTGTTTCAATGTGAGTGCTCCTTTCCTACTGAGCCCTAGCAAAGCTCCAAGGTCCAGGCAAGATTCCTAACAGAATATCCTATCTTGTTGCCCTAGCAAGCCCTTGAATGAAAGTCCTCTTGCCTGCTTGCCAATCTCTGAACAGCTTTTTCCCTTCGCTTTTCTGCATTTGCAGAACGCAGCAGGTTAAGTGGATTTGCTTTCACTTAACCTGCTGGCCTAGGGTTGCCAGGTCTGCTTCCAAAAAATAGCGGGGGCGGGCGGGGACTTAAGTAGTAAAAAAAAATATTACAATTAAATTATATATTTTCTTACAAACATTTTAACATGTATTAAAATAATCACTTCAAAACTTTACTTAAAATTCAAAACATCAAATATATTATAATAATATGTAAAATATTAAATTACATTTTACTTTGCTGTTGTGTGTATTTTTTATTTGACTGCGCAGCTTTGATCAATTCTTTGTGTTTAAGGAATAATTCTTTAATTTCAGTACAACGTTGAGAAATATTAAAAAATATACAAAGTTCACTTTGAACTGATGGTACAAGCAGTTGGTTTCGTTTGTCAGTCCACAAATTTCCCATGATGCTGAAAATTCGTTCAACGTTTGCATTTGATGCCGGAATTGATGCACAATACTGGAACAGCTTATTTATTTATTTATTTATTTGTTTGTTTGTTTGTTTATTTATTTATTTATTTATTTATTTATTTATTTATTTATTTTTCAATTTATATACCGCCCCTCTCCCTGAGGACTCAGGGCGGTGCACAGCCAGAATTAAGAACATGAAATACAAATATTAAGAACAATTAATATATATATAAATTTGGCCCAAAAATTTAAAAATCACAAACCAATTAAAACATTTAAAAAATTTAAAAATTTCAGTAAACTCGGAGTTGGCTCTTTCTTGAAAAAGTACGTCCACTTATCAAGGGATGAATCGCCCTGCAGATGAACATAAACTTCTTCTAAGGCAGAAATCTCATCAAAGAGAGTGTTGGGCGGAAGTTCTTCTCGCCATGGTGATAATAACCAGATGTTTGTCATTTCTTCTAAAGTTGGAGGATTATTGCAATCAATTAGATTGAAACAATTTAGCATCTCATATACTGAATCAGTGAAATTATACCACTTTTCTAGGTATGCAATGGCTCTTTGATACATGTTGATGGCTTCTTTCTTGAACTTTTGCACGGCATTCTCAGGCAAATGTTTTTTACGGAAGGCAAATAAAACTTTCATTCCAAAAAACTGCTCATCACATTTTTTTTGCAAAGAATCACGCAGCTTACACATGATAATGTGAAGATCACATGCAAGAATTTTCTTGCTTTCCAGCTTCAGTAGGGTGTCTTGCATTATTGACATGAAGAAGTGCGTGAAATATAAATACAATTCTGAAATTGTTGGTTCATCGTCCTTTGCGAGTTCATTTTCCTGATCCGAAATAAGGTTCCAGATAACCTTATGGCACTCATCAGATCCAAGAGAAATAAAATACGATTTTAGAGGTATCCAGTTTAAAAGAAGTCTTTTGACCGCTTTAAACAAACTTAACCAATGTGTTGGAACATGGCGCAAAACTTCATGGAATTCTGACTCGCAAAACTCACAAAATGATTTCAACTCTTCTCATTTCTTCGCAGAATTCAAAAATTTGGCAAAAACCTTCAGCATTGCATTTTCAAATTATCAAAAGATAACTGCTTTAATGCATTTTTTGCGCTGTTGTGTAAAATGTGATTATTGCAATGAGCAGCTACAATATTGTCATTTTCCAGCAATAATTTTTGGTAAACAGATTTGTTCACTCCATAATTGACCGATGCATTATCTGCTGAGTAAGCTGAAACATTATTTATTTCCAATTCGTTATCACTAAGAACTTGACACAGCTGATTTTTTTATTGATGTAGAATCTTTGAAAGAATCCTCATAAAAGTCTAAAATTTTCACACACAGTCCTTCTTCACAAGTAAAATATTGTGCAACAATGGGATACATTTTGCTATTTCCCTTGTTTGATGCGTCAGTGGAGAGAGAAAATGGAATTCCAGTTTTAAGATCATTGAGAACCAATTCAATAGAAAAAGGATACAAAACCTCATTGACAATAGCTGATGATTTGGTTCTTCCACAAGACATCTTTTTTACAATTTCTGAATCATCAAAAATTTGCTTCATTAACTTAATACCGCAATCTTGAGCCAGGAAAGAAATATGGTGTTTGATCCCATGGTAAGTTTGCGCCATTTCAGCTACAGTCACTTTCTCACTGAAAGAAGAGTCCTTAACAATGAAAAATGAATTGATTTGCTTGTTGCTGGAAGCTATTTTCTCCTTATCTAAATGATTTTTTGTGCTTGCATGCTGTGTGACAGCTTTTATACCATTATATTCAATTGTGAATGATTTCTGACACAATTTACAGTAGGCTGTCGTATTTGTTCTGTCGGTTTCATTGTTGGTAATCCATGCAAAAGTAGCTTCCCAGTCTTTGGTGTATTTGCACACTCCTCTCTTTTGTTTTAAAGAATTCGAAATCTCGCCGCTGTCACTCTTATCACTCGATGCTATTTTAGGTCAGTTGACACAAGCTACAATACATTTTAAAAATGTGAACTGTACATAATTTTATAATATATTTTTATTTTAATCTCATCATTAATTTTTTCGGAGAATCGAGTTCAATGGATATTCAATCTTTGTCTCATTCTAATTTATGAAAAAAAAAAGATAAAACGCGATTCTCTTATCCTTATTCTCTTAGACTGTACAGCTTTAGATTACGTACCATTTCATCATAAAGCTTTTGAATAAAAAAATGTCCACTATTTTGTGAAAAAAAATGTGAAAAAAGAGGACTGTGCGCTCAAATAGTGGACACCTGGCAAGGGTACCTGCTGCACACACCCCTCTTCTCATTCTGTTTTAGCATTTCCCCAGCAGCACGAAGCCGAGTCCTCGTCCTGATAAACGCCTTTTAATTTACAGTGAATTCCTCTCCAGCAAAGTCTTTCCTCTCCCACAGTCTTTCAAGATAGTTCACAATTACTGACCTTTATCAGGTTTGGAGAGTAGCCAGATTGATATCTTTCAGACAGCACAATACTTGGAAAGAATGTAGTAATAAACTAAATGTCCCCTGCAAACTCCACTCCCCTTTTGCTTCTATTTTATTCCCTCTGGGAGGGGCCATTCATCGTCAACCTGCGGTCTTACTCCCAAGTTGACCTTTGTTCTTTAGCTGTTCCCTTCGTCTGGCAACTCTGCACATGCGCACACTAGGAACAGGCTCCAGCTATTCATCTGACTCACTGATGTCTGACTCCAAAGGCAGCAGATAACTGGCATATGGCTCTGGTCCCTGATGCAGAGCCCTCATCAGAGCCTTCCCCAGACTCCAGGACTGGCCCATGTTCCTCCCCAACCTCCTCACTGTCCGAATCTGCTGCCAGATCTGCTGGCTGCTGGTGGGCCACGACAGTGGGGTGAGGCTTCTTCTGCTCAGCATGACCTTGAAAACACAAAGGTGTGGCCATGAATGAATGAATGAATGCCAGAATTGAGGCAGAGTTGGGGAGATTGTCTGCATGACTGCAGCTATTTTTGAAAAGAGAAGATAGCAACCTCATCTTTATGTAGCAAATATTAAAGATCTGGTGCTAAATTAGATCTTTATTGGCCAATCTATATCCAGGCTAGTTATGGCCATTTTATGGCCATATTACATGAATGCATCTGAGAATGTCCTTAGAACATTCCACAGTACTGTCAGTTTTAAAGCATTGTATTATGTGCTTCTTCTGCTGAAACTTATTTATACAGTCATACAATATTAATGAGGAAAGTTGTTTGTTCAAAACAAGAGAATCAGCCTATTTCAAGGAAAAAAAAATCTTCTAGGGCCTGTTCTCTGTCAATTTGTTTGGATGAAATCCAAAATAAGATATTATTATTATTATTATTATTATTATTATTATTATTATTATTATTATTATTATTATTATTGTTGTTGTTGTTGTTGTTATTATTATTATTATTATTATTATTATTATTATTATTATTATTAGTTAATCTTTAGTGAAATTCACAGCCTTTGAGTCTGGTTAATAGCTCAGCAGCTCGAGTCCTAACCAAGGACCTAGGAACTGTTAAGGTATTGTCGGAGGATGTAAGCTGTTCCGAGTAAGGTGGTTTTTTGTAGAGTCAAAATGTTCAAGTCCGGCAAATTTAGAATTTCTAAATAGTGGGGTAGCCCTTTGGGTATTGCTCCAAGGGTTCCAATTACAATTGGGACAACACACGATTTCTTTTTCCACAGTCGCTCAACTTCAATTTGCAAATCCCGGTACTTTGTGATTTTTTCTTGCTGCTTATCTTCAATTCGTGCATCACCAGGTATTGCAATGTCAATGAACCATACTTTTTTCTTTTCAACTATTGTTATGTCAGGTGTGTTGTGGACCAAGTACCTGTCAGTCTGAATCCTAAAGTCCCACAAGATCTTGAGTTTCTCATTCGGGGAACTTTAGGATTCAGACTGACATTATTACTAATTAATTATTATGACTTATTATTATTATTATTATTATTATTAGTAGTAGTAGTAGTAGTAGTAGTAGTTTTCTTGTTTTTTTCATTTGACTCACATGCTACCTGACTCCAATCGATTGAGGGTGGCTCAAAATATTAAAAAAAAGAAAGAACAAATATACAATGAAAATAAAACATACAACAGTAAGTGAGAAGGTGAATCTGGTCAGACATCATAAACCCAGCAAGATGCTCTAATCATCTTAGCTCAGAGCCTGGGAGGAGGGCTAGGTCTTTAAGATCCTCCAGAATGCCATCAGGGTAGAAGCAACCCTCAGGGAGAATTGTATTCCAGAAGGCAAGAGCAACACTGCAGACACACTTCCAAGACCCCAATAGATGGCCGTGCTTAATTAAAGAAATGTGTAGTACACCAAGATTGTTATTGTAGATCGGGCCAACCAAGATGACACCACAAGAGAAGCTGTCTCTCAAATAATCCTATGTCCTGTAAAGCTTTACATGTTATAACCAGCACCTTTAATTCATCCCAGAAGGAAACTGTCAGCCAATGTGGCTTGTGAAGCAGGATTGTTACATGGGCATGCTGAGGCATGTCCATCACTGTTCATGCCATTGCATTCTGGATCAGTTGCAGATACCTAATGGTTTTCAAGGGCAGCCCCACATACAGTAGTGGCCAGAATTGTGGAAACCTTTTGGGAAAATTGTATTTTCTAAAACTATCTAATAACACCACTTTTTTTTTTAGTAGTACCATAAAATTATATATCAATGGAAAGATCAAGAATGTAATGCAATAACTTTTATGAAGGATTTGCTATTAGAATAGCAGTTACAGTACAAAGAAGAAAAGTGAAACACGTAGAAAAAAAGGAGATATACAAAAATTATCACCATAGAAAAAAGGAGATATACAAAAATTATCACCATGTCAGTTAATAGCTGGATAACCTTTAGCATGAATTATAGCCTTATGTCTTCCCATGGAGTGAACCAAGCCTTTAAGTTCTGCAGTTGTTACAATGTGAAACCAAGATTGAATGATTGCTTCTATTATGAGGACCTGGGTACTTGCGGGACCGCCTACTCCACCAATAGCCTCCCACCGGCTGGTACGCTCTCATAGAGAGGGGCTCCTCCGGGTGCCATTGGCCAAACAATGTCAACTGGCAGCCCCCAGGGAGAGAGCCTTCTCTGTGGGGCACTTACTATCTGGAACAAGCTCCCCTGGAGATATGGAGGATCCCGGATCTGCGCACCTTCCGCCGCGCTCTAAAGACCTTTTTATTTCACCAGGTGGGCCTGGCCTAACTTTCTCCCTCTTTTTAAACAATTTTTAATATTTTTTAATATTTTAAATATTCAAAGTTTAAATTTGTTTAAAATTGATTGGGGTTTTAATCTGTCTGGGCCAAACTATTTAATTCTATTTTATTTCTGCTTTTTAAATTTCGTATGTATGTATTTTATTGTTGGCTGTTCACCGCCCAAGTCCTTTGGGAGTAGGGCAGTATATAAATCAAATAAAAGTAAAGTAAAGTAAAGTAAAAGTATTAACTGGGTTTTATTGCTGGATCGCTTCTGACTAACAAGTTTCTTTAGTCAGCTCCGTAGATTTTCAATTGGGTTAAGGCGTGGGCTATTCCCAGGCTATTTCAGCAGTGGAATATAATTATCTTGAAACTCAAAAAAAAAAAAAAAAAAGTGGTGTTATTAGCCATCAAACCTTAAAAATACCTGAAAAGATTTCCACAATTTTGGCCACTACTGTAAAGCTCATTGTAGTAATCTAAGTGACTATGGCATGAGTCACTGTCTAAAGGGCCTCCCAATCAAGAAAAGGATACAACTTGAATACCAGATGATCCTGTGCAATGTTCTTCCTGGTGCCATCTGCTCATTGAACAGAAACTCTGAATTCAGAAAAGTGACTACATCGTGTGCTATTCTTGAATAGGGAAGTGCTACCTCATCTATGACCAAAGATAAATGACCCCAAATCTAGGTGGGTCTAACATCCATACACTCAGTATTGATATAATCTGGAAATAGTTTCTCCTCATCCAGATCTGCATGACATCTAGGCATTGTGAGAGAACCCCAGCAGTTTTACTTGGCTGTCCTGGGGTTGAAAATAATAATTAGGTATCATCAGCATGTTGATGATGAACTTCAAACTGACAAACAATCTCATCTAGAAGTTTCATGTAAATTTTGAAATAAGAGAGGAGAGTCAAACCCTGTGCTACCCCACAGTATAATATCTGAGAAGTGACCTCTTCCTCTTCCCCAAGCAACATTCCACTGGGAAATTGGCCCCAAAAAGATAAAGGGAACCATAATAACATGATGCCTCCTACTCCCAACCCCAGGAGCTAGCCCATAAAGATAACGTGGTCAGTGGTATGCAAAGCTGCTGAGTGATCAAAGAGCACAAGGATGAACATCTATTAGTATGACTCATATACTCTTTATAATGAATCCTGACCTGAAACCCAACTGAAATAAGTCTGGGTAATATTGATAGCAGTGTCACAACAGAGGTCAGCATAAGTTATCTATTGATTTTAGATAATTTTGATAAAGCAATGTGCATGGTATTAAGATGTCACCAAGGAAAAAAACTCATAGGAAATATTTTTTTTTCTTTTCTTTTTACAACCCAGCAATCCCTTAATTCGGGATAGAGTCAAGGTGACTGAAGGGAGCTGAGTATTTACTATCCAAATGCCCTCCCTGATGCCTATGTGGAGTTCACAGCAGATATTTTTTCTTTGCATCCTGAGAAAGAAACCCCTGCCACTACCTAAGATTGAACTCTCAACCTTCCAAATGAGAAGTAAATATCTTCACCACTAGGCCACCACACTGCTTCCCATGGCAAAGAAATAAATTGTTGTATTTATTATGTATTATAAATCAAAATTGACTCTGGATGTCCATGCTGGCAGCGGGGAGAGAGTTGGTTTAAATATAATAATGTATTTTCCATAGGAAAAAAAAATATTATTATATTTAAATGAAAACAAAGACATGGACATCCAGATCAGTTTTGATTCATAATTGTCTTGGCTGTAATTTGCATTTCTCAACTTGCTTTTTAGAATTAAAGAATGAGCAGAAGCCATAGATTTCATCTAGTCCAAATACCTGCTAAACTCAAGACATGCTAAATCACCTCTGATAGATGACTATCCCATCTTAAAGTATTTCTAAGCATCATTTGATGGATCATCATTGAAATATCATCTACAGTGTGTGCCTTGTAGGTAATTTGAAAGCACTATTAAGGTAACTTGCCGCTACTGATGCCTTGCGAACTTGTTTTCCTTTTATTCTGGCAGATATGAAAAACAATGGCCGGTGAGCGCAAATGATAAGGATATTTAAAATTATTGATTAATTTGAAATAGTCACTCTGAATTCCAATTAATGTTCTTGTTTAACTGTCCCATAGATTTGAAGTAACTTGCCAGAAGAAATTGCTGATGGGTCATTGGCCAAGAAAAAAAAAATGATATGGGACTCTTAGTTATGGTTTAAGACTTTCCCCCAAGACAGAAATAATTCTGTTTTGACATAAGGAATAATGATAGAGACATTTTGAATAGATTCACACAATGTATGTGGACCAAGATAGCTCTTTATCAGGCTAATATCTGAGATTTATTCTTTTAGACATATAAAAAATATTTAGTAAATTAGAATCTTGAAGGAAAGGGTAGCACATTCAATTTTTGAATTAATTGTTCGTCTAAAAATAAGCATTACACAAAATGTATAGGATGATGATGATGATGATGATGATGATGATGATGATGATAATGATGTCTTTTATTCATTAAACATGAAACTCAGTCAACTGAACATTTTAAACTGTATCACAAATATTATTGACTGGCGCTGATAGTTGATACGGCTTGCTGCCAGCATCCTAGGTATCAACCAAGTACCTTCTTAAGATGTAAGATGTTCCATGTAGCACAGTTTTTTGCAGTTCCATTGGTGTTATTGCAGGAAGCTGCAATTTATTGATGTATTTTGTAAAATTCTTGGACATGGTACCAAGTGACCCAATGGCAATGGGTATCACTGTTACATGTTTCATCCATAATCGCATAGTTTCATGATATTTTGTGATTTTTTTCCAGTTCTTTTCCTTTGACTCTGGCGTCTCCTGATACAGCGATATCAATAAATTGTACACTTTGGTTTTCGACAACTGATATCTGGCGTGTTGTGTTCCAAATGATGATCTGTCTGTATTCAAAAGTCCAACAAGATCTTCACCTTCTCATTTTCGACAACTTTTCCCACTTTAGGTTCCCATGACTTTTTGGATACAGGTAAATCATATTTTTTACATAATGACCAGTGGATTAATTTAGCAACTCGATCATGTCTAGCTTTGTAATCAGTTTGTGTGATTTTGCTGCACCCACATATTAAATGTGAAACAGTTTTAACTTTGTCATTGTAAAGTTGGCAGTTTGGATTGTCAGTGAATTTTTGTAGCTTTGCTTTCATGGCGTTAGTTCTTAGTACTTGTTCTTGAGCAGCAAGTATTAAACCTTCTGTTTCTTTCTTGATGATTCCCATCTTAAGCCATGCCCATGTCAAGTTGTTATCACATTTTCCTTCAATGTTTTTCAAATGCTGCCCATGTAAAGCTTTGGTTTTCCATCCATTTAATCTGTCATCCAGCTGTTTTTCCTTATATTCTGCCTTTGTTTCTGTTGTTTTTATCATGTTTTCCATTTTCATAGCTTGTAGCAATTTTTCTGTACTTTGATTCACATAGTCATTCAAACTTTCTTTTTCTTCTACAGTTTGGTGGATTTGCAATAGCCCTCTGCCCCCTATTCTTCTTGGCAGGTACAACCTGTCGATGTCACTTCATAGATGTAAAGCGTGTTACATATTCAAAAGTTTGCGCGTTTTCCGGTACAAGTTTTCCAGTTCAGCCGAAGTCCAGTTGATGATTCCAGCTGAGTAGCGTATCACTGGCTGTATTAATAGCTTTAATTATGTTTCCAGCGTTCAGCTTTGATTTTAATATTTTGCGGATCCTACTGATATATTCCTTTTGCGTTGACTCTTTGACTTTTCCATTCAAGATGTTATCTGCTTCCAATATGTCTAGGTATATGTAGCCGTCATTCTTTGCTAATACTTTCACTATGTTTCCATTTCCCAATTCTATTCCTTTTATTTTTTCCATTTTTCCACACTACATGGATAATATAGCACATTTTTCAAGTCCAAAGTTCATTTTGATGTTGCAGCTGAATAGTTGAACTGTGTTGAGTATTGATTTAAGTTCAGTGGGGTTTATTGCATACATTTTTAAGTCATCCATGTATAGTAGATGGTTTATCTTGCCATGTTGGCTTGAGATTTGGTATCCTAGTTTTGTGTTTCATAGGATTATTGTCAGTGAAATTAATATGATGTTGAACAGTAGTGGTGAAAGGGAGTCCCCCTGGAAGATTCCTCATCTGATGTTGACTTCACCAATGTTCTCCCCTTTTGCTGTTAGAACTGTTTTTCCATTTTTGCATATTTGCTTTCAAAAATGTACAAATATTTTTGCTGATTCCAAAGTTTTCCAGACAGGCATTAATCCAACTGTGGGGTAATGAGTCAAATGCCTTATTGTAATTAATCCATGTCATATTTAAATTCATTTTTCTTTCTTTTCTTTTCTTTCTTTTTCTTTTCTTTTCTTTCTTTCTTTTTTCTTTTTTTGTATTTTTTAGTATCATTTTGTCAATGAGCAGCTGATCTTTTGTTCCTCTTGATTTTTTTATAATTTCCTTTTTGTTCTACTGGATACAAATTGTTTTCCATCAGATGATTGAATACTGAATTTGCCAGTATTCTTGTAAAAAGTTTGAATGTTGTTGGCAGACAAGTAATTGGGTGGTAGTTGCTTGGTTCTGTGCTCTTTTCTAGATCTTTCATTATGAGTATGTTCAACCAGCTGTTAACCATTCTTCACTTGTTGCATTTTGAAACATTTTGCCAAATTGAGTGGCCATGCGGTGATGGAAGCTGGTCAGGTGTTAGCCAGTATCAATGCAATTTGTCCAGGCCAGGTGCGCTCCAGTTCTTGACCTTCTTTACTTGTTTTGCAACCATATCAGTTGTTATTACAATATTCTCCATTCTGTTTCATGTTGCTTGTTTTTGAATATCTTTGATCCAGGAAGCAGTTTTATTGTGTTCCACTGGGTTTTCCCACAATTCTTTCCAAAACTTCAAAGTTTTTTCTTTACATGGGTGAACATTAGTTTTCATCAAGTGACTGGTAGAAGAGGTGTTGATTTCTTCTGAACTGGATATTTTCACAATATTGTTTATTATTATTCATTAAACATGAAACTCAGTCAACAACATTTAAAAATGTATCATAAATACCATTGACTGTCGCTAATGGTTGATATGGGTTGCTGCCAGCGTCCTAGGTATCAACCAAGTATCTTCTTAAAATATACGATGTTCTGAGTAGCACAGTTTTTTTGCAGTTCTGCTGGTGTTATTGCAGGAAGCAATAATGTTTTGTAAAATTCTTGAACATGGAACCAAATTCCACAATAATAATAATAATAATAATGATAATAATAATAATAATTGTTGTTGTTGTTGTTATTGACGTTGTTGTTATTAGCTGATTTTTAAAATAAATCTTTTGCACATTCAGTTTTTCCATAACCATTTTTCGATTTGAGATGAATGTGATCTCTTTGCGACCTGGAGTACATCAATTTAAGATTTATTACTCATTTCCTCCTATTTTAGACTGATGCATCTGCTCATCTGCTGGAAGTATGCTAGAGGTTGACTCCTGACCTAGCTAGTCCTTTTGATTTCTGCAGAATTCCCTCTAAAGGAAAAAGCATGAGAAACAATTAGATTTACCAACTGTCCAGATTTTGTCAGAAGAGTTGAAAAATAGGATGGGAAGCCCCTTGCAGTATTTTAAGACTGTGAACATACTCTTTAATTATGGGCAGAAAAACAAGTTGCAATTTAATACTTGGTAAGATGATGCACGTTGTTCACAATTAGGTGTCATATTCCTTGTTCTAAAATAATTTGAAAGATAAGAAATTAATTAAGTGGCTGCCTTTTACTAAATTTTCTTATTCAGTGTCAACGCTTTCTATTTCTATGAGAAATACATGCTGGTTGCTAAGTGCCCAAGTCACAAACACGTGACTCAGTGGTGGGTTTCAAAAAAATTTACTACTGCTTCTGTGGGCATGGCTTGATGGGTATGGTTTGGTGGGCTTGGCAGGGATTGGCAGGGGAAGGAAACTGTAGAATCTCCATTCCTTCCCCACTCCAGGGGAAGGATACCGTAAAATCTCCAGAGAATAGATGGGGGTGGGGCCAGTCAGAATTTTTACTACTGGTTCTCCGAACTACTCAAAATTTCCGCTACCGGTTCTCCAGAACTGGTCAGAACCTGCTGAAACCCACCTCTGACATAACTGCATAGATACTGTTGTGGTGGAATCTGATGCTGGAATGCAGGAGGGAGGGCGTCTTTCCCAGGGAACTAAGAGGCAGATGGGCAATGACTCCTTGGTTTGCAAAAAGGAACAGATCCTCCCTAAAAAATCTCAACAGGATGTATCTCATGGTTATGTAGAGTATGCTTTAATCTGGCAAGATTCCTGTCTATAGGTGAACATCAATAAAGAAATTACTCTGAGCAATTAATAGTGCCATTCTTAGTTCCTTGAGACTGAGAGCTGTGAAAGTCATGAGTGTGAGGATTGGCCATAAGTCACTTTTTTCAGTGCCATCGTAACTTTAAACAGTTGTTCAAATGGTTGTAAGTCAATGACTACCTGTAATACTGTGAATAATATCAACATTGAGCCTTTGGACAGTCCTAGCAATTTTTGATGAATTGACCACTTTAGGGGAACCCTATTGCAGCATATTTAATTTGACTATTTGGCAATTCATTTTCCCAATGGGCCACATGAAAAACTGGGATTGTTGTGGGGAACAGCCACCACCCTGCCCCCTGCCATGACACCATACTCCTACTACTGATACCCTGCCCCCCACTGCTGACATCCTAACTCCACCAACTCCATCCTGCCCCCCACCAATGCGGCCACCTGCCAATGCTGATGCTGCACTGCCAATGCCTCCCTGCCAATGCCACATGCCTGACCTCATTGCCCCTGCTGCCACCACCTGCCACCATCACAAAAGCTGGACAGGGTAAGTCCATGGGTCAGATGTGACCTCACATCTGTGGACCTTAAAATTCCTAGGTCTTATTTAGTGGCTATTTACTTTGTTTTATGGTGTAGGTTTCGATTTTAGTTTTTAATTTATAGATGCTGATGTGTAAGTGTTTGTAAGTAGCTTCCCATCTGTAATATAGTCATAAATTTATTGATCCTGGTAAATCCACTTTACCTGTTTGAAGCAAATTATGCTGCCTTTTGGTGCGTGAACCATATCCTTTTTAAACATCCATCCTGCCAAACACCCACAGTTGGCCATATGCATATAACTGAGATAACTTTGTCCAAAAATATAACAATTACACTATATCAATCAATATAACATTTATGTTTTGTCATCGGGTATACTTTTCCTATTTTTGAAATGACCTTTCAATTTATGTTTACAAAAATGAATATTTTAAAAAATTACACTCTCTAAAATTGCTTGTCTGACATTACCCTGTAAATGTTTTGCTCTTACTTGCTTTATGTCTAAACTCTTATGGTTACCTTGTTACACTTATTTAATCATAATGGTGTGCATGCCTTGTTAAATACAACCTTGCATCAATCAGCATAATTGGGTGAGAGCAGTATTTATATTGCTGACATTTATGTGTGCATTCGCACACCTATACATACAGGAAAATATTATCTTATTAGTCTATGTAATTTATTCTTTTTTTAAAAATGTTTTTTTTTTAAAGAAACAGTAGAGAAAATATTTTATATTTGTATATTTTATTCCTTAAAAAGATCACATGTGTACCTTGAATTCATAGATTGTAGAAACATCTGTTGAAAAATCATTTTCCTCAACATTTCTCCTAGGGAAATACAGTAGATATCCCTCATGCCCAATGTGGCCTATAGACGACTCAGAAACACACACACACACACACACACACATGTGTGTGTGTGTATGTATGTATGTATATATATATATACAGACACACACACACATGTGTGTGTATATATATATATATATATACACACACACACACACGTGTGTGTGTGTGTGTGTGTAGTTAATATTTCGGGTTTCTTCCCGTGTAACTGTGGATATATCCCTAAAAGGGTAGAAGCGACGTTTCGACAGAATCCCATCTGCCATCATCAGGCTTATGTCAGCAGTCATTTTGTACTAACTGGTTACAAAATGACTGCTGACATAAGCCTGATGATGGCAGATGGCATTCTGTCGAAACGTCGCTTCTACCCTTTTAGGGATATATCCACAATTACACGGGAAGAAACCCGAATTATTAACTATACACACATACATACCCGTGAAAACTTACATATATATATATATATATATATATATATATATATATATATATATATATATATATCTGTGTCATTTTCATGGTTGACTCACTATCTAGCCTGCTCCCAACCAGACAACATCAACAGAGGGGGGAGGAAAGGCATTGAAATGTGAGGGTAGTTTGGGTGGGCCACTCTGGAACGCAAGTGTGCTATCTTGAAGCCTAAGACAGTTTCACCCTCAAGGTCACCAACTCTGAGAAAGTCTGAGGCAAAAAGATTGTTGTCAAAGCAACCCAGGGGTAACTGATTGGTGGACAAAGGACCATGGGAGGACCAGGGAGGAAAAAGGGGAAATTATCTTATATTTTGTGGTGCAAAATGTTAGAACTGGCTTTTCCACTTCTGTGCCCACATGGCTTTTCAGTAAAATATACTCTTGGAGAAAAAAAAATGCCTCAGAAGTTTCTTTTGCTGGCTAGCATATTCGGATGGTTGACACTCTCATTGTTTGCAGAAAAATCAGGTAAGTGGCTGCGGCCAGGTGAGGGAGGACCCAAGAAGAGCACGAGGATGTGATGGAGGTGCAACAAGGGTCATGGAGGGTGTGTGTGTGGGGGGGGGGTGTACAAGTGTGCAAAGAAGGTGTGGAGAGGATTGGGAGGGTGTGAGAGGGTGCATGGCGGTGCGAAGGAGGTATGAGGGTTGCACAAGGATATGTGAGAGTATATGGAAGGCATGTTGAGGGTTGCAGAAGGTAGGAAAGATGCACAGGGTTGTGAAGGAAGAGCAGCAAAGGTTGGGAAGGATGAAATAGGGTGAAATAGAGGTGCGGAGAGGATTACAGAAAGATGCACATATGCAACGGACGTATGGCATGGCTCAGGGAGAGCGTATGGGGCTATACAAGTGGCTGGAATATTTCTTTACACAGAGATTTGGAATATTAGCCTGTGGAGCCCTTCCCTATCAGTAAATAAAAATAAAGATTTAAAATTGAAACATGTCATGAGACTGGACAATATGGTTCAGGGATGTGTGCAGCCGATTCCATGAGGAAGCTGAGATCTTTTACCATAAAAAATGGTGAAACTCTGTGAGGTTTCATATGAGAATACTGATTTCAAGGTTCTCTGAGAGTGTTTCAGAAAATTAACAAAACAATCCACTTAAACTATTAATAGATTTAGAAGCATATGTAACAAGTTACCTTGTCAACTGTGGCAAGTATCCCACTTGTATTTCTTAAGTGAGTGCAAAAAATGATGATTACAAAGACTACTGGTAAAGTTCACTGTTGATTTTTAAGTGGAACATTTTCTCAAAACTATGTTTTTCAGAAGCAAGTTTGCAGTTATATTCCAGTAAAAATCGAATCTGTTGAGGGACATAGAATCTCAGATGACTAAAGGAGCCATATACATAAGCTAGTTCTTTCCAATTCTACTTCCAACATGGATTTGAGAAGGGAAATATAATCTTTCATTTCCATTATCAAATATCTGTAGTTTATAATATTGCCTAGACTATTCTAAATGCTAAACACTAGCACTTGTTTTCAACAAAATGTAGGGAAGGTGAACTGCATTTTGTCTACATGATAGCAAATTGTGGAGTTATACATAAGACATCAAGGTGTTGAAAAAGGTGTTTCCCCCCCCCCCCCAAAAAGACAAATGCATTAACTGGAGCATATTTATTGATCAAATCATGGGAAGCAATTATTCTAATCTGGTTTAGTCAGGCTTCATTCAGAGCTTCAGTTCGGTTCAAGGGAAAAAGTAGTGACAAATTGGAGTATGTTCAGAAGAGGCTTACCAAATAGGTAAAGGATGAAGCTATGCAAGAAGAAGTTAAAGGACCTGGTTATGTTTGGTCTGAGAAAAGATATGGTGGCAGTCTTCAAATATCTGAAGGAGTCTCATACAAGATTAGGAGGACAGGACCATAATTGGGGCATTAAACCTACATGGAAAAAGATCCAGGCTGAATGTTGTAATTTGTGTGTTGGGTGATTAAATAAATTGATTAAATAAGTAAGTAAATATCAAGGGACATCTCCTGACTGAACAAGCTGTCAGCCAGTGGAGCAATCTGGTCCATAATGTGGCAAGTTCTCCTTTAGTTTCAAAGAGAGACTGGATGTCAGAGATTGTGATTGAAGAAAAATCTTTACTGCAGTCAATAACCAATCCATAAAACACCCTTCATACATAACACTGATATTGATTAAGCAATTAGATAAACAGATCAATCAAACTGCTGGGCAACTTACACATCACCATGACAAAATTTTGCCACATTTAAGGAAATGGAATCATTTGGATCTGAAAATAAAACTGCTCAGTGTGACCAGGATATTTAAGATACATTTTGGTGCTTCTTGCACTGAGCAGAAAGCTGGACTAGATGAATTTTCAAGTCCCTTTGAACACTGAAGAACAGAAGAAGGTTATACTAAACAATTGTTAGTTATGATTTCTAAAAAAGATCTATTGGTTTATAAAGGGTGAGAAGAAGCAGGATAAATCCTACTCAGCATATTTGCCCAGTGTCCAATCATTCAGCATGGAATTGACATCAGACAGAGGATACAACAGATAAGCTTTCTACTCTCTGCTGAGGTATTTCCATAGAAAGAGACAGATGAATGGCATCTGAGATTCCTTGTACAGAAAGCCACAGAGAAGCATCTGGCTGAGGAACTCCATATGAGAGTATCTACTGATACAGGTGGAAAATTCTGTGGTCCCCTCTGCAGGATTGCTCTTATTTATATGATTATTGCTATGTTATTTTACTTATTACACCTATGGAAGTTAGGTGAAGGCATGTATGAATCTGATGCACATATTTTAGGTACAGTATGTTTTCTGGCATTAAGGCAGTGGTGGGATTCAAATAATTTAACAACCAGTTCTCTGCCTTAATTATTTCCTCCAACAACCAGTTCACCAAACTGCTCAGAAACTTAATAACCGGTTCTCCCGAAGTGGTGCGAACTGGCTGAATCCCACCACTGCATTAAGGCATAAGAAAGATTAAGATTTCAGATTCATTCAGCACATTATTACAAAAGAACCCTCTGACTTTAGGAAATTGTACACAGTGAGTGAATTCCAGAGGTGCTGGAACAAATTTGTACTTTTTTGATATGTAGACTGAGCAGGTAGAAGAAGAGTTTCAAAGATGGTTACATTTTTATGGGGTTTTCTCAGTTTGAACGTTGGTCTGCATGTTGTTAAGGTATGGATCCAAACAATTTGCTTCAATATAATTCTGCCACAAACAAATTAAATCCTTTAGATAATCCACTCTGCCTCTCAATTCCCTTCAGTTCCCTGAGTGTGGGCCACGTGGCCTGGAATAATGGAAGCCAAACTCTAAGAACATATATATATATATTTCCTAAAATGCAGTTTTGCTCTAAAAGACATCATTGGTATAAACCTATTTTAATTCCTTCAGTGATGGATGCATAAACATTTTGGTCTCAGCTGACTTAAGACGGGTATCTATTTTAGAAGGGTTTTATTTGATGCTTTCTCCTTGTTTTGGGGTATGTATAAGAGGGAAAGAGAGTTATTTGTTTTTCTTCTTTTTTTCCTTTAATTTATTTTAAAAATGGGAGAAAATGAGTAAGTACAAAAAGGAGAAAAAAGAAAAAGAGAAATGTAGTGGATAAAGGAATAAAATAATAGTATATAAACAAATGATTATGACTATCATGAAATGTGACGTTTCATTCATTCATTTATTTATTCTTTCTGTAGAACTATGTTCACTGGTCGTTTTTTAAAAAAAACAACAGAAATCTCTACAAAACTTAGAACATGATATTAGTATCACCACTACTTATAATTATTTAAAGAACAAATGCATGCAATTATATAAGAAGGCAAAAAGAAGAAAAATCACTAAAATAATGTTAGAGAACTAATTTTTTAAAAAATTAATATTCATTTTGTTACAGATTATTTATCACTATTATCATTGCTACGAGGTCATTTTGTAGTATCATTTTGGAAATGATTAGAAACAAACAAACAAATAAATAACATTACTACTACTCTTACTACTTTAGCTGCATCCACATATGGAGGTATAAATCCTGACCTTTTAATTCTGCATTCCTGGTGATGCTCAATTTATATTGAACAACTGGTAGAAGTGTTAAGTGTCTAGACAGGACTGCAGTTTCTATTGTATGAATCAAGGTCATTCCATTAGGACTACAAAAGAATTTAGCTCTGGTCTTGAGAAAGAAATAGGAAGACAAAAATAGTTACTCCATCTGGAAGGCAGAAAGCATGAAAAAACACTCAGGATAGGCTCTTTTTGACCTTATTTGTTCTTTAAAAGGGGCTCAATGAAAATCTTGGATGGGCTTTCAAGATCTGCTTCTTAACCTGGTCGATCTCAAAAGGCTGTTATGGTCCTCCCATTAATCTGCTTTTTCTGTTGTTATCTGGAACTAAAGCTCGCAATCCTAGTGCATCCACTGTCATGAAAAAAATAGATAAATGCTGTGATTCTATTGAACCAGCTAATGCCAGATCATTATAATGTTGACATGGTTTGCCTCTTGAACATCAGGGTGAAAAGTTCTTGTTTGCAGTACTTCCATCCATATTTTCTTTCTAGCAGACTCTTCTTTCTTGCTGGAACTTCCAGCCACCCCAAATTCTCAAAAGAGTAGAGATCCATGGCATTTTGGGCAATTTGTTTTTAAATAGAAAAGGACATGAATGCTGATGCTACCATCTCCCTAGCATAGTCCTACATCTGATGAAGAATATGCTATTCTGCTAAGTACCCAGCATTGTGTTTAGTCAATTGGACCTTATTTTTATGGGGAAGAAAATTGCATAATGTCTTTGGTGCATTTGTAATGGAAAGCTACATTGGCTGGAATGACAGCATTGTAATGAGTCAGAGATGCAGTCTGCAAGACTCTGGTGATGTACAGTGTAATTTAATATATTTTCTAAAAATTAACAATATTTCAAGAAAGTGTTTTCTTTGAGAAAGCATCACTGCCAGTCTCCAGCAACTGACAGAAGTAATATGGTCTAGCTGCTTCTATGCTAGAAAACTTCAATGTATCATGTCAGATGCCACTTAATTTCAACAGACTCCAGTTTATCAATTCCTGCTTTGACCAGATTGTTGCTGTCTCTTGGTGACAGATGTCATTAGATATGTTTGTGGGATATAAATATGCAGATGTGGTTGTTGAATCCTTTTCAGTGGTACCTTTTTAAAAAAAAATAAATTCAGGGTAGCTTGCAGGTAAAAGGGGAAAAAATAAAGAATGAAAAACACGGCTGTCAAACAGAACTGCAAACACACCCAAGATTTGAATAAAGGAGCACATTTTAAGCAACTGATGCAATTGATGTTGTGGAAAAATAGTGATTCACAAAAAGATCACCCAAACAATGGAGAGCTGAAGCAAAGTTTCTGTATTAAAGTGCCCTTAAACAATCCAAGAACACTGACGATATATTGAGAAGGGATTATGCAGTATAGGAGATAGAAAAGGTGCATCCAAAGTCATAATTAATGACATTACACAGACACAAAAGCCCTCAACTCTATATCAGCATTACGGTAATAAGCCAATCTTAGCCCTGAGACTGGTAGCTCAATCTTGTTGTCAACTCTGATTTATATAATGGGTAGACATTCCTTTTAATATTATGATAAGTTGACCCTTTTTCACACTTCTCCTTCAACTGGAAGTCTGTGCCTTGCAATCTGCCTTCTGCTTCATTCCTCCAGGTCATCCGAGCTGAATTATAATATCAAAGGGCCTCCTGAATCCCAACAATTTTCTTATTTCTGTATAATTGACTTTCTTACTGCCAACACCGAAACATGATTTAAACATGACCATCAAAATCATAGCTAAAGAAAGCAACCATTACAGAGTGTAACTTTTACACAGCAGACTGACCCTCTGGAAAGATTCTTGACCTCCTCAAAGCGCAAA
Organism: Arizona elegans; assembly: GCA_022577455.1. Lineage (NCBI taxonomy): Eukaryota > Metazoa > Chordata > Lepidosauria > Squamata > Colubridae > Arizona > Arizona elegans. The sequence continues at coordinate 116,409,186 of JAKOOJ010000002.1, forward strand.
GCTCCATAATGAGGATATCACAGCCAAGACAGTTTTAGCCCTTCTTATGAGCTCTGTGCATTGGTCCAAAGTTCTCGCTTCTGCAGGCTGCAATGGGTGTTTCAGTAAATGATACTGTTATTATCTTCACAAGTCTGAATTGTCTTGAGGAGGAGTATTTGTGAACGGTATACCAAGGATTATTTTCTAATGCCTTCTTCAAAACGTGCAGTCCAAATGCATTGTAATTCAAGATGACAGGTGAATGTGTTTTACTCCATTTTAGACAAAAATACTGCATTAATTTCCGAGCTCTACCAGTGTAATGGGAACACTTTAGCTGGAAAACACTTTATGTTTGTGATGCAAGCTAGTGGCTGAGAAAGGACTGCTTGATTAGATTAATAATGGAATTTGGTTAGCAGAGAAATAAGCAGAACAGACATATCTTAGAAATCACACTGGGCATGAAGCAGCTCATAAACCTTGTGCTTTATTTGTACTGTTTAAGCAGCCCTGCTAAATTATTATTAATGCCATGTATTCATTTCACACTTTAAAAAAAAAAGATTAACAGCTTTAAACAGACTATGAAAAGACAGCCCTTTCCAAAGATACTGTAGCCTAACAGCACATTCTTATACACACCTACTCAAAACGAAATCTCATTAATTTCAACAATACTTACTTCCATATAAATAGATGGAGGACTGCAGCTTAAATGCAGATGAAAAAGATGTGGGAACTCAGCAGGGAGAACAAGGAGAGTGTTGTCATCTTTTAATCTTGAAAAAATAAAGACTTTAAAATATATATTTAAAAATAAGGTTAGATGTGTTTAGGTTGCCCTAAATAGGAGGGTCACAATATCACTTGCAATATTAATTAGGCTAAAGATAGTTAAAGTTTTATAATCATAGTTTTATTCTATGGGTTTAAGTATTGATTTGTTTTGACAGATACAAAGGTACTTTAGAGCCAAATATATTCATCAGTTAGAATAGGGTTGACAGTTCTGCAGCCCATGGGCCATTTCTGGTCCACAAATCTTTTCACCTGACCTATTTCCCTCTCTTATGGATTATTGCTATTGTTTTAATTTTTATTTTGCACTCCCACATACTGTAACTGATTCAAATGTCTCACAATGTGAGAAAGCAATACAAAACTAGGAATAAGTAGCATGGGGTCATTGGTAAATAAGGCAAATGATATCCCAAATGGTACACAAGTAGCCCTTCCTTAACAACCACTTGTTCAGTGACAGTTGGAACAATGGCACTGAACAAGTGGTACTCACAACTGATCCTTGTAGCTTTGGACACCATAAAATGCCTGCAGTCACAGGATCATGATCCATGAGCTTGGCAACCACCCACAATTACAATATTGCACCATCTTACATTTATTTGGTCATTTGTGGGCTTTGCTGCTGGATTCCAAAGTCAATGGAGAAGCCAGCAGGAAGTCTCAAATGGCAATCATGTGACATTGTTTTTAATGATGGCATGGATTCACTTAACAGTAAGTGGAAGTTCCACTAACTTCACATAATGTGCACTTCCTGACTACGTCACTTAGCTTAGGAAATCCAGCTTATAATTATCTTTGTTAACCAAAGCCTAGCACTTCAGCTAAGGAGGTAAAAGCTAACTAATGCTATCTCATTCACACTGGCATTGCCATGATAGTAAACAAGATGTCCTTGAAGAAGAGATGTCCATTGATTCCTGATAACTCAAGATCAGAATTTATTTTTCCTCACTATTCCATTCTCTTTGCTCCACTGTGAGTTCATTTATATGATCTGTTTGCCTGGAACAAAGAAACAACACTAATTTTGAGGAGGACACACATATACAACATTGTCTCACTACAAAAGGCCACCTCCACCTGTCTTTAACTCCTGTTCCTAGAAAATGATGTTTTTAAAACTTCTGCCAGCACAAGCTGTGTTATGAGCTTGGTGTACAGCAAATTGTTCCAAGTTAAGTTTAGTGGTGGGGCCTGACTTGCTGCTGTTGTGCATCTGAGCTTACTGGTAGTTATCAGCATGCCCATCAGTCCCTGGCCATTGATTTTCATTTCCATTTGCCCTTTTTCTGCGGGAAACCTTTCCCATTGGAGAAAAAGCCGTCTCCCCTACTTCTCTTGCTAACCCATGTACAACAGAACAGAATAAAGGGAAGTGGGTCTTGCATCTCTCCAGCTCAAACTCCAGTTCTTCTGGCATCAAAACAACCCATTTCTCCCTCTTGAGTCACCAAAGACCTCCTCCAAAGAAAAATAAGGTGGAAGCAGTCTGAGGTGTCACCCCTGTAATAAGCCCATGTGTAGGGTCTTGAGGTACCACCGTTGTAATGGAAGGCACAGATAACTTTGAAGAAAGGGGAGATGAGATGCTGACTAGGAAACCACCAGACAAGAGAGCCAGAAGCCTGTAATTGTTTAACAGTTAAAGAAAGAAACTCTAATGGGTTTAGCAGTTAAAAATGAAGGGCAGGAAGTTTGCACTTTCTGCAAAGATTCTGTTAAACTGGCCTTACAATAAAGTAGATGTACTGTAGCTCATGTAGCTGTGTTTTGCATCTGGTTGACTGATTTAGGAACTATAGTACTGAAATCACAGGACTAACTTAAACATTTCTCCAGAAGCACTGAAATGCTAAAGTTCTATAGGTGGCATCTACCACCGGCGCAAATTTCTAAAATGTTTCTCAGCACATCTCCACTCTGTTGGAAATGTAAAGCGCATAAAGGGACATACTATCATATATGGTGGTCATGTCCCAAAGCTAAAAAATTCTGGAACAATATAAAAATGCAACTGGAACAAATAATAACTCAAAAGGTGCCCTTAAAGCCAGAAACTTATTTATTAGGAATACCTACAAGCAAATATGAAAAAGAAATAATATATTTAATAACACACATTTTGACTGCAGCAAGAATTATATACGCACAAAATTGGAAACAAGAAGAGGTCCCGACTCAAGAGAAATTAATATCCAAAATTATGGAATGCGCTGAGATGGATAAACTTACCAAGGAGATCCAAGGAAAGGAAGAATCTGAATATTATCTGGTCTGGCAAAAATGGTATAAATGGTTAGAGGGAAGTGGAAAAAAAAGAGAAGAAGAAAGAAAGAAAAATTAAATAAAAGAAAAGATATCAATAGAGTAAAATAAATTTTTACATCAAATGAAATTTAAGAGATACGAGATATCAATAAAATAATATCATTATATAGGGTGAGAGAAATATTGTATATTGAAGAATATAGGATATTGATATTGTAACAATTTAGATATTATAGGTAGATGTTATAAAGATGATGTTTGTTGTAAATTGTTTTATTTGCATTTATAAATGTATTATGTGGTTTCTAAAATTAATAAAAATTTTAAAAATTAAAAAAAAAAGAAAAAGAAATGCTAAAGTCACGAGAAGCCATACTCGAGGAGGCAGTGTTTGGCTGTAGAACCACCTGGAAATTACTCTGCAGCCTTTAGCCATTCTGAAAAGGATGAGAAGACTTCCTGCTTTTCTTCTTCTCTGCCATATCAATGGGGGATTAAAAATTCCCCATGACCAATTTATGAATGGAGAGCTAACCATTCGCTTGAACCAAGTTTATTTGCCCCTTTAAGGTTGGTACAAACAACCTTTATATAGTTGTATAATAAATGCTGACCAGCAACAATGTCAAATGCCAATCATAGATTTTCTGCTTATAGTGGGATAAGCAGAATAATGAAGTGGAGGTTAGCCCAGGTCACTTTTTGTGGATAGTTACTTCCTAGTTCCTATTTAAAAATACAAGTGTAGATTTAAGTCAGTTCAGGAGCCAGCACCTACTAACTCACAAGCAAGCTATTAAGGAGGCTGCTTGAGTTCAGGAATCTTGTAGTTTGGAAGTTTTGGTTCTGATATTTGTTTTATTCCTTCACCTGCTACCTGGGGCAAGAGAAAGGGGAATGAATCTCAGTTTTCTCACACTATTGCCATGGCTTGGTGGGAGAGAACTGGAAGAGGAGGACTTTTTTTGGTGCCAATTCTCCGATCCCACTCAAGGTCCCTGATGGGCTTTTTCAACCAGTATTGAGCACCAAAAGAAACATTTCTCGTCTCTGTCTTCCCTCAAGTTCTTAGCTGATGCAGAATCTTTTTTCTGCTTTATTATCAAGCAGGCCAATACAATTACAGCTTTGCTCTACAAAGCACAAGGCTGTTTTTATCCATTAAAAAAAAAAAAGTAATAGCTCCGGCAACAATATTTGGGCATCTTAGAGACACCATTGCCTATTCTCCTTAAGCAGCTAAAGGATGTCAGGGCAGCATGGAGAATGCTGACTGACAACTGGTGTCTGAGTACAAATAGACTAAGATCCAAAGCATCTTACAAGAGTGATCCTGTTTGTTATTGAACAGAATCTGGCAACAGTTTTTCAGCTGACTCAACAGCCTGAATTCAAATCCCCAGTCAGACATCAAGGTCATTAGACAATTTGGGGCCTTGCAGTCCAAGTTATTTCATAGGACTGTTGTGATGGTAAAATAGAAAGGGGAAAAGTAGGCCACCCTAAGCTCATTAGACGGTCCAGCAAATGGCATCTCAGGAGAAAAGAGAGCATTCCTTTCTGAGAGTCTGTTCTCGATGTTTTAATGATACGTTTTTTCCCTGCCGTTGCAAAGGGAATTTTTAATGGGCAAACTATTTCTTTGCTTTTGGGTCCGTCATTGTGCCAGTTTTGCACTTCTCTTATCTGAACATTCTTGTTAAAAAGAGAAAATAAGGCCAAGGTGCTGGAATAAAAAAATGATTTATATTTTGAATAAATTATAAATCATTATAAGTTTTGAATACATGAATATATATATATAATATTCAGGCATGTTAAGAAAAAAGTTTAATTACTAGAGTGATTCCCTCGCACCCCCGGCAATGACTCCCAAATTATAGAAATGATGGTGATGAATTGAAGGGAGTATTGCTGAACCACAATAAACACACAAATGGTTAGACTTGATTAAAATATTGTCAATGTATGATTATAAAATGCTGACTTAAATAGAAAAAAAAATGAATTGCTTTCTCCTGCTTTTATCATGGACTCCCCCCCTCTCTCTCCCTCCCCCTCTCCTTCCTCTCTTTCTGTCTCTCTCTCAGCTAAAGACTTAAGCATACTTATATGAAAAACCCATTAGAATCAATGACATTTGTTTTTATTAAATACACTGACTCTGAAATGAATCTAAGTTAGATTCTCTGGTGGATTTTTATTCAAAAAGTAACCAGGTTGGGGCCTGTTTAACTCCTGTGCCCAGGCTGACAGTATTGCCACATGCTTGAAAATATTTCCCTAGTTCCCTAGTAATTCACCAAAATGCTGGAAATGTAAGAATAACTATGGAACATACTACCATTTCTGGTGGACTCGCTCAGTGGCAAAGAAATTCTGGGCCAAAGTCAAAAAGTGGCTACAGGAGATAACACAGAAATCAATAAAGGGAGAACCAGAGCAATTCTTACTAGGGATTCCCATAGAAAATCACACAAAGGAAATACAATATTTAACATTACACATACTAACAGCAGTCCACATAGTCTATGTGCAAAATTGGAAGAAGGAAAACTCACCAACAGAAGAAGATTTAATTAAAAAATTTTTAGAGTGTGCAGAGATGGACAAACTAACAAAAGAACTCAAGGAGAAAGAGGATACAGAATATTGTAAAGTATGGTGTAGATGGTATGAATGGTTGGAGAATAGGAAAAATGAGAAAGAGGAATAGAGAGAGAAAAAACATGTTAAAGATCAAGGTAAAATGTAGACGAAATAAAGGAAGATAGATAACAATGTGGAGTAAGATAAAGTTAAAATATGTGTAAATAGTAAGAAAGGACCACTTCGAAAGAGCTGTTTTTAAAAAAGTGTATGTATATAAATATTGTATGTTTGTGTCTTGTTTTAATGTGTCTACAATAAAAAACTTTTTTTAAAAAAAAAAAGAAAATATTTCTAGCTTGATGCAAATTTAAGCCAAATGAAAATGCCTTCCCACCCTTTTGTGCCTTGTGTACTTCTCTCATTTTGGCTTTAATATAAAGTGGTTGATATTGTCTTTGTTGATTCAATATTTCAATTTATTTCCATGGTAGCTCCAGGTTGGATCTCTAAAATTCTTTCTGTTGCTAGGATTTCTCAAATGTAATTTGGATATGAGATAGATACCACATTTCTTGAGGACCTATCTGAATAAATAAATAAGAGAAGAAACATCTAGACAGATTCTGTATGGAGGGCATCCTTCAAGAGCTCACGGGATCTTTGGCTGCTATTCAGTGCACTGAAAACGTAATGTAATTTGTAAGTGTATAATGACATACTACATTTCATTCACTATTCAGCAGCAAAGTCAATGTCAAGAAAAATTTCTGAAACACGGAGGTTTATTTTGGGATCAGACAGTTAAACAGAATGCTCTTTTTTGCTACAGCATGCAGCAAAATGTCTATTTGTTATGCATTTTTAGCCACCCAGAATTACTCTGGGATAGTGAGACAGACAGCATATAAATGTAATAAAGAAATAACAACAACAACAAAAACAACAACAATAATAATTTATAAGTAAGTACATTCTGTGTTCATGTCAGACAGGGAGTATAAACCATGTCCTGTAGTATTGTAAAAATTCTGTTGATTCCCACAGGGTCTGTGAAATAGGCTTCTGTTTTATTCCCTCATCCTCAGAAAGTTTTTGGATTTCTTTCTAATTTATACAGCGTAGTTCTTTCATGCACAAAGTCAAAACCTCCATGATGTGCTTACTTCTAACAAGCCTGTTTCTAGTGACCCAATCCATTACAATTAAGGGTGTTCACTTCAGAACAGAACACAATTATATCAGAGGTGAAATAAAAAAAATTCCCCTACCGGTTCTGTGGGCATGGCTTGTTGGGGGGAGGTCATGTGACTGGGTGGGCGTGGCCAACTCGACATCACTCACATCAGGCAGCCCCTCCCCTCCCAGCCACTCCTTGTCGCAAATGGCAGGAAAATGGGGAGGGGAATATTCCTGCCTACCATCCTTCCCTCAGTCTGTGCTGAGATTGAGGAATGGATGACAGGCAGGAAAATCCCCTTTCCCATTTTCCTGCCTTTCACGAAAACGACTCCATTCCAGATAGGCTCCCCCCTCCCCCTCCCTCCTGGGGACTACATTAAAGGGACAGGCTGCAGCAGCTCCATTCTGAATGGAGGGAGAAAAGTTAGCATTCTCTCTGCTGCATTTAACATTGAATCCTGTGGAATATCGAGCGGCCAGAAGAGGTGAGCAGCAACTGGCTGGGCATGGGTGAGGCCAAGGAGGGGTAATTACTACTGGTTCGGCAAACTGATGCCCATAATCCCTAGCGGTTCATCCGAACCTGTCCAAACTGGTAGGATTTCACCCCTGGATTATATGTTATACGTTTTGTGCTTTTTAGCATATTTCAAGGTATAAGTGATCAATTGTTGTGGCCCGTATGCGCCTGTGCAGCTAGTAGCTGATTCAGACAGCGAGGAGGCTGATGTGGTGCTGTGCCAGCAACCTATGCAGCTGGCACTGGAGTCAGACAATGAGGAGGCTGGAGAAGATGTGGTGCCAGAGGCGGGGATTCAGCCAGGGCCTTCAGGACCTCCAGAAGCTCCCTTAAGTGAAAAGTATGAAGAGGAGGAGCCTCTCCTTGATGCACGAGCGCAAAGGCAGGAGTGGCTCCTCAGGAGGAGGTCTCCTCGAGAGTAAGTGTTGGGGATAATTGGCCACTCCCTTAGCCTATTTAAGGAGGAACGCCGACTGAAACAATTTTCAGGGAACAACTTAGTTCACATACCTTCATGTCTTGTCTTGCTTATCTTAACAGCTTCCTGCAAATTGCTTCTGGGCATTCTGCCAACCATAGTAAACTAAGGTTTGTACAGACTTTGTGTGTGCTGAGTTCTTTGGATCCGTAGCTGGGGAAGAACATCAATGTACAGGTAGTCCTCGACTTATGACCGCAATTGAGCCCAAAATTTATGTTGCTAAGTGCAAAATTTGTTAATTGAGTTCTGCCCCATTTTACGAACTTTCTTGCCACAGCTGTTAAGTGAATCAGTGCAGCTGATAAGTTAGTAACCTGGTTGTTAAGTGAATCTGGCTTCCCCATTGATTTTGCTGGTCAGAAGGTTGCAGAAGGGGATCACATGACCTTGGGACACAGCAACAGTCATAAGTATGAACCAGTTTCCAAGTATCCAAATTTTGATCACATGACCATGGGGATGCTACAATGGTCGCAACTGTGAAAAACAATCATAGGTTTTCAGTGCTGTTGTAACTTTGACGGTCACTAAATGAACTGCTGTCAGTTGAGGACTACCTCTATTCAAGTGGAAGGGTATGTAACGAAAAATAAAAGACTTTCTATCATCAGTATAAAATGAGAGAAGGGATAATGCTGAGCTATAATGCGGTGTTGGAACAATCTACTTGGTCCTCCTCAGATTTAAACTGTATTGCTGTGAAATAGGATGATCATCTACTATCTTCAAAATACTTAGGCACTGATTACATTTTATTTTCCTTTTAAAACTCAGAGCTAAAATATTTGATCCTATTTATATCAGAAAATGGAGATGTTTTAGGAATTGAAAAAAAATAAAACTTGAAAATGTACAGGTAATAATAGCTTTCTGCTTGCAGTTTGCACACAGCATTTAACTCAATCAATGACAAAGACAGTATAATGGGAATCAAATTAGAGGCTCACAAAATTATTCAGCCAGTTATGTTTTGATGGAGAAAATAATCTTTGAATATAAAATAGGAGAACCAGTGGGCTATGCTGAAAGCTTAAGAGCACAATCACACGCAATCATTTTTCTACCTGAAGTAATTTGCAGTGTTCAGTAGACAGTAATCCAAGGTACGTGTGCAAACAATTGCAAATTAAGTAGGACTTTTCTTTTCTAAGACTTTGTAAGGGGTTAATCCATCAACTGAGGGAAACAACCCTCCCACCTTTCTGTTTGCATGCCATCACATCCAAATGACAGCAACTATGGCAGATATCAGCTTTGTCCTGTTTTACAGTCTTGAGGTAAGTGAAAATGGCACAAAGGAAGACAACAGTGTTACGTATTGTATATAGTTGTCAGTTGAAGTTCTCAGTCTGGTCCTCTGTTAGAGTGGGAAAATAATCTTTCCTGATTGGTTGTGGGCTGATCAGCTTCCCTATAAAAGGAGCTGTGTTAGCCAGGGAGCAACAGTGGTCTCACAGGCAGTGTTGAATAAAGAGCTGTTAGAAATCACTCTGGCCTCACCTCCATTCTTCACCCAGAACTTAACAAACAGGACATGGGGAGGACATTCTGAAAATTGAGAGAGATTTTATTGTTTTGTAAGATCGACAGCCGCTTCTGCAAGAGCCTTTAGTTTAAAAGTCTCTGTAACATTTACATTTTCACGTATTTATGTATACATTGATTTGTATGCCACTTTACCCAAACACTGAAAAATCTTCACCCTTTTGATTATTGTGTTTAGTTATAGTCTCTGTTCTACAAAGTGAATTCGGACAACAACCAGATCTAAAGGATTACATTGATACATTTGATTTTATTTACTGATGTGCAATGTTATCACCACACTATCCCATACTGTGATATTATCATCATCATCATTCATAGTGCAAACTCTAATGAAGCAATATTACTAACTGGAAAAAATGGGGAATTAAATAACAAAAGTGTTTAAAATGTTTAAGAAACACTCTGTATATTGTTTGGAAGAAATCAACTCTAATTTCCTCTGAGCATTTAAAATCTAATTTGAAAAGCTGAGAAATATCAAGCAGATTTTTAAAGAAAAAAACAGCACAGATAGTTTTGGTGCTTTATAAATCAGTGTAAAATGAATTCTGGGAGGAAGAAAAACTACTTAAATTGAGAGAAAGGAGAAGGATATTTGTTTAAATAAACTGGCACAATGAGCAGGCAGTTATTACGTGTTAGCAAAAAGGCAGAGAGAGAGAGAGAGAGAGAGAAAAGAACTGCATTACCAAAAAGATAGAAATGTTTTGTAAAATAAAGTATGTAATTAAATGTATATGCATCAATATACCTCTTAAAAATGTGCTCTAACTTAAACAAGGGTAAGCATGTTATTTTCAATATGAGAATAACAGGTGATGGGAAATAGTTTCCGTTGTCATAAAAGCAGAGCAAAACACTAGTAGGGTAATTAGGCAGTAATGTCTCAGAGGCCCACATCTATCTAATTCCCTATTTGAATAATCTGAGATATAAATTTGCTTACTTCTGTTGTGAAGAACAAACTTTCAGGTACTAAAGAGTTCTTCACCAGCCATTTGTCCATTGTGAGTGGTAGTGTTGAGCTTTTCCACATTTAAGTGTGTAATAGTCCACCTGTAGATCATATATAAAAATATGAGTTTTTTCTAGCTGACTATCCATTAATCCCAAAATAAAAGACTCTTGTTTCAATTGTACTCAACCTTTCAAATATTTTGGATTAATTTATTTGCATTCAAAACTTGTTGGATTTTCTTGTATGTTCACCAAACATAATAAAATATCCAAATTGTTCATATTTCTAGCAAAGATTTGAAGTGCCTTTATAAATTCTAGACAGTTTATCTGATGACAAATACCAACAATACCTCATTTTATAAAAATTCTCTTTAAGGCTTGAATATAGAGTAAATTTCAGTACTTTTAATCACATATTCTCCCATCGGTCCATTTGTATATTATAGTTTTTAGCCCATTTTATCATGCATTCTTGTTCTATCTCATATTTTAACAAATATTTACACATTTTAGCAATAACATGGTCATCATTAGTACATAATTCTATTTCTAATTCAGTCTTACTTTCTTCTTAACCATAAAATTGTTTATCCACTTTAAATCTTTCCAATAATTGTACATAACAAAACCATTGACATGAATATCCTTCTGTTATAAAGTTTTCTCTTGATTTCACTTTCAATCCCCTTCAGAAAATTTAAGCACCTCATGGTAAGTTAACCATTTATATTTACTTATCATTTCTTGTCTATAAAATGCATGTTGGGATGAAAGCCAAAAAGAAGCTTTCGTGCAAAATCTGAATTTATATTTATTCCGTACTCATCATGATTTTTAAAATCCACCTTCATCTTTACTTTATCATACCATAGGTATCCATGTCATCCAAATCTCAAAACATGGCCTTCTGGATCCAATAACCTTCTATTTCTATTTCTTAATAACCCCCACTTTTTCATAGAAGAATTACAAGCTATTTTTGGACAAGGATTTAGTGTTCTTTCAAAAGAGTAATTGAACTGACATGGCACTGGTGGGAAACATCTCCACATCTAAAACCTATTCATTGAGTGTCTTGACAGTTGGCTAAATTGACCATTTGAAGCATCTTCACATACTCATCCAGCTAGGCCCTACCTCAAGTGAAAGACCATAAGGAAGGCTGAATGCCAAAGAACTGATGTTTTTGAATTGTGATGCTGGAGTCCTTTGGAATCCTAAATATATTAGGATTGCCTGAAGATCAAATCAGTCAATCCTAAAGGAAATAAATCCTGACTGTGACAGATAGTGAAGCTGAAGCTCAAATCCTTTGGCCACCTAATGAAATGAGAGGACTCATTGGAAAAGACCCTGATTTTTATATTCCTTCCCCTTACCACTTTCTATAGAGGGACAATTGAGAGCATCCTGTCATATTGCATTACTGTCTGGTTTGGAAGCATTACAGGAAGGCAGTGCAAAGTATGATGAGGGTGGCAGAAAAGATTATTGGTAGTTCCTTCTATTCGTTCTATTCAGGATATTGCATATAAGCGATGCTTGAGCAGGATCTGCAGTATTGTCTGGGACGCTACATATCCTCTTCATGACTTGCTTTCTTTGGTACCTTCTGGGATGAAGCTTTGTGATATCCAAAGCAGAACATCTAGATTCCATCACAGTTTTGTTCTATATACTATCAACCTTGTGAACTTTCAAGTTTCCTCTTATATATATATAATGTGTATATGTGTGTTATATATGTATGGATAGATATAAACTTTTTTTTTGAGCAGGCAACATAATTTCATTTTTAATGTGTGCCACTGTGTTCAAAAGTGGCTCACCAGGCTGGGCCTGGTGGCTCAGCAGACTGATAGCATTGTGATTAACACCTGCTGTCTGCAATTAAAGTAAGATCGAATCTCGCCAGGCTCAAGGTTGACTCAGCCTTCCATCCTTTCTAAGGTAGGTAAAATGAGGACCCAGTTTGTGGGGGCAATAAGCTGACTTTGTATAAATATACAAAAGTATGAAGGCTATTGCTTAATGCATTGTAAGCCGCCCTGAATCTCTGGAGAAGGGCAGAATATAAATCAAATTTTAAAAAAACAAAACAGTAAAGGTTATCTTATCTTAAAATCTTAAATGTTGGGAAAGATTGAGAGCAAAAGGAGGATAAGATGGTTAGATGGTGTCATTGATGCAATGAACATGAATTTGGGTAACAAGGGAGGACAGCAGAGCCTGTTGTGCTATGTGTGTGCATGTGTGTAGGTATATATATGTACTGTATGGGGTTATGAAGCATCACATATGATGTGAACAACTGAAGAACAACAACAAATATATATAACACGGACACATGCACACACACAGAGAAACACACAAGTGCAAAAGAGCAGTATTATTTTTCAGCTGCTAGATGAATATGCTATTATTTTGAATCCTAGATTATTTTATCTAACAACTATTTCACAGGCTTAGCAGTCTCTTCACGGTCCAAGGAAAAGTAGCTCCAGCTGCTAGAATGTGTGGCTAGATTGGTAACGGACTGATATAAATTGCTGAGTGACTCTTTTAATCTAGCCTTTTCCGTGTAATCTTAGGTAGAAACTCAATATCTTTGAGATATTGAATGTTTCTTTTCTTCTGCATGCAGAAAGGGATCTGGTTGACAGAGGGTTGGACTACAAATACAAGAAAATAAGCCACTTTATTCTGTAGAATGTTCCACTAAATTCAGTGGCTATTTTTTTTCCCAGTAAGTATGTTCCCATAATATGGGAACCTCATTCTTTTTTCATACGCTCCATTCATAAAAACTGCATATCTGCAAGAAAAGCCTCCCTATCCATGGGCACTCCTCCTCCTCCTCCTCCTCCTTTCTGTGTTGGTACATTGTGTTTGTGCTTGTCTGCATAATGTTCTTGCTCATCCTGTGGGAGATTGAGTTGTTACTTTGGCAGTTGAGCCCTTTATTAGTATAGGTTATTTTTCTGTAGATTGCTATGGTTCTAGACATTGCAGGAAGAAGAGAGGCTACCCAGGGAACAATTTGAGAAGGGTGAGGGTGCAGCTGCATAATAGACAGATAAAGAAACTCAGAAAGGATCATGCTAAATATCAGTTTATAAAAAGAGACAGTGGGAAATTTGTACTTTCAGACTTGCAAAATGTAATGTTAATGAAGCCTTACAAGAAAGTAGAATTATCTCATTTAGTGTGTTTCCTGTCTCATCTACCTGGGAATGCTGACAATACAGTATTGTAAAAAAGAACTGTTATTCCAAAAATAGCAGACTCAGCCTAAGCTCTTTTTCCTACTTTGCGAAACAGAAATGATTAACAAATAATTATGAGATGTACTTGGCAATGGACATATAATCAGACACAGATTTATTTTACTGTATATCTCCGTTTTTTATTGTTTTTAAAGTCAACATGAAAATTATATATGTATGCATTTTTTTTTCTATATATATCTATTTTCCAATATTTTTTATAACTTTAATGGACACAGTTTTGTCTAGAGTTTTCCCAATTTTGTGGGCATTCTGTATGAAGTTTTAAATTGAAAAATGTAACAAAGTATGTAATAGTGTGAATATTGAAGGATAATTATGATCTGGTCCACATTTTAGTTCAGAAAGTGCAAATTAAATTGGCAATCTAATTTATTTTGTCTCCCATCTTCATTACTTATTAACGCGATCAAAGCTTTTCCACCTATCAAATTAAAAGAACTGTCTTTTAATTAAATGTGTTAGTGTAAGATTATAATCCTGTACTGACTAATATGGCCATAAACTCTCCTGAACATGATGGTACTTACAGAAATATATTGTAAATGAATTTACAAAAGCATATTACCAGTTTACCTTTTAGAAATCAATAGTTCCCAAATAGATTACATAAGAAGCAAATAATGAATATTAAAACTAAAGCTTTAATACTGAAAGGAAAAGAGAAACATTTCGGTAAAGCAAGCAAACAAAAACCTATTAAATGAGTCAAACAAGGACCTGGTGGCACAGTAGTTAAAGTATAGTATTGCAGGCAAACTTTGTCCAAAGGCTAGAGTTCAATCCTGATGGGGCTCAAGGTTGATTCAGCATTCCATTCTTCCAAAGTCAGTAAAATGAAGACCCAGTTTGGTGGGGACAATATGCAAATAAGGCTTACATTGTACATAGTGCTATGAAGTGCTATGGGGTGGTATATAAGCCTAAATGCTATTGCTATTTTGGAAGAGGTACTTAATGAGATTAGAAATGGACCAGGCAAATATCTTTTGGAAGGAAGTCCAGTATTTATATCTTACTGGCTTTCCCCACCACTACATCACATCCTCCAATATTTACTATGTATTCCAAACAACCAAATCTTTTTTGGTGTAGGGACTATTATATAAGACCTTAACCAGAAATAGACTTGATGGAGAGCCAATTTAAATATTTAAGAACTAAAAAGCACATGTAAAACTTAAAAAATAAAACATTTAAACATTTAAAAAAATATTTTCATATTTTATTTCTGGAAAGATTGTTTCCTTTCCTGTTTTATCTTTACAAGCAGCTTTGATAAAATTCTCCTTGTATTTTAATATTGCTTTCCCATAGGATGATATTTTTTTTCTCATATATTAAACAACAAGCAGGACAATATTTTGAATGTAGTAATGAATCTATTAGTTTACAGGTTTAAAAAAAGGAAATCAAAATATAGCAAAAAGATCTTTCCTTTCCTATCTTGATACATTTGAGTCCTTTTGGTACAGTTATTATTTTTTCTTCCATGGAATCATGTATGATTCTCAGAGACTGCCAGGACGAGTCTCTGCAGTTTTTTTGGCAAGGTTTTATAGAAGTGGTTTGTCATTGTCTCGTTTCTAGCAGTGGTGGGTTTCAACCAGTTCTCTTCACGCATGCACTTTGCATGTGATCACTCCGCGTAAGCGCATTAGGTTTCTAGGTCAGCTGAGGTGCAGCAATCCACTCTGCTGCGCCTATCAGCTGGGCTAAAAAACAAGAAATAAAAGTAGGAATAAAGTGGGGGCGGGCGGGAGGGACCACCTCCCAGTCAAAGAGAACTGGTTTGGTGATGTCACATTGTCACCACTACCAGATCGGCTGAACCAGGCCGAACCGGGAGCAACCCACCACTGCTTTCTAGGTCTGTGAAAAAGTGGCTGGCCAAGGACACTGGCTTTGTGCCTAAGGCAAGACTAGAACTCAAAGTCTCCTGGTTTTTTATCTGGTGCCTTAATCACTACATCAGTCTGGCGTCTCGATTGATACATAGATTGCTTTAAACTGAGGAGAAGAAACACCCACCCAAACTACTAACCCACATTTTTTCCTAAATGTATGAATCAACGTATACATCATTTAGTACTGAACATTTTGGAAGGACTTTAGCAATAGCAATGGCAGACTTATATACTGTTTCATAGTCCTTTACAGCCCTCTCTAAGCAGTTTACAGAGTCAGCATATTGCACTCAAAAAATATAGGTGCTCATTTTACCGATCTCTGGAGGAATTAGCCTGCAATGCTACGTTCTAACCACTGTGCCACCACAGCTCGTAGAATTAATAGAATTAATTCCATCAATAGATGGTGAGCAAGTAATTCAGCAACAGTTAGCATTATTCTCTCTATATAAATAGGAATTGTCATTCTACCTACATTCCGCCGTTCTTGCCTACTTTCTCATTCCTTACCTCCTCAACCCTTTGCTTCTTTGTGCAAGATGAAACTCAGGAGACACATGGTGGTCTGTGGTTGCTTTTATACTTTGCTATGATGAGCCATTTTACTTGACAAGGGGAAGTTGAAATCCTCAAGAGAACCATAAGAAACTTGAATGGGAAAGTTAGTGGAGCAGTTTTTCTTTCTTTCTTTCTTCTCTTTGTTATAGCAAAACACCTAGTAATACAGTTAGCAATGGCATGAAGGCAGCCTCAGACAAGCATTAAACTTAATTACATATTCAGCTGCTGGTTCCTATGAACATTCAAAAATGCAAGATGATTGAACAGAGCTCCTGTTGGAACTAGTGATGGAACTAGAGATAACAGCAGTTCCACCTTTCTTCTCCTATAATATTGCCCAGTGCCACAAAGAAAGCTGTGCAATGACAACTTACTTGGCATGAGAATAAAGGTAGTTACAAGTTTGTAGTGGTATAGTGGTTCATGGTGGTACAGCAAATGGAATCTACCCATAGTTTATACCATGCTGATTAATGTCATCTGTTTGAAACACTATGCTCTCCTTTCATGTGTCTTGAAAACAAAAGAATTATTATTATTACATATACAACAATGTGAAATCACAGGTCCCAGTTCTTTAACTGGTGTTGGCCTTCATATGCATTTAGTTCTTCCCAAGAACGTAGAATGTAATGTATTGGCGTAGTATATATGTGGATCCAAGCAGCATTGCCTTTTGCAATTGACAGATGAACATATTTTCTAAGCGGTCATGCAATATTTTTTGTTATGGCATCCCATATGGCTGTAATTATTGGGATCACCACAGCCACATCTTTCAATTTTGATTTTCAGATTTATCTCCTGGTATTCCCCCATCAGTTACTCACATTTTCTTCTTTTCAATCACAGTTAGATCCGATGTGTTATCAGCCAAGACAATATCTGTTTGTATTCAGAAATCTCCCAATGTTTTAGCTTGCTCATTTTTACTATTTATTTTTCCAAATCTATTTTCCCATTTTTTTGTTACTTGCCCATGATAATGTTTAGATATTCCAGTGAATATCTTGCATGATCACATAATCAACTGTTTCTTCTGCTTCTTGCACAATCTGCACTTTGAATCCTTTGACAACTTTTTCAATTCTGGCCTTGATTCCATTCATTCAAATAGCTTGTTCTTCAGCAGCCAAAATCAGGTCTTCAGTTTCTTTTTTAAAAATGTTCCAGCATTTCAGGTCTTATCCACTTTGCAGAAGTAAAAATTGCCCATGTAATGCTTTTCCTTAACAGCATCCTGTTTGTGTTTTTATTACATTACTTTGATATTACCCTTTTGGTTTTTGAACACTCAGTAAACACCAATTGTTAACCTGCATCAATGCATGTTCTTGACTGTTTTTTACATAATTAGCCAATGCATGCCTTTATTCTTCAACAGTTTGACTTGCAATAAATTTTAGCCTTCATTTTCTGCTTGGTTAATATAAACTATCAACATCTCCATGGAGATGAAATGCATTGTGAATTGTCATCAGTTTTCTTGTTTTTTGATCCAAACTGTCCAATTCAACATGCATCCAGTCTGATTACTGGCATATATCTAAAAGGTATGCTTTGTTCTCATGTATCTTGAAAACAAAATGATTATATATTATTATCATGGATTTTTGTGCAGTCAGCCAGATGTTTAGACTAGATTTGGCATTTTTATCCATCTATTGAGTTCTTTCCAAGGCCCTAGATACACAAATGTTGTTATTCAATAGTGTTAAAGGAATCATTCCAGGATGTAAGTTATTTTAAGTAAAGCTGAGTTTTGCAATTGACTGATGGTGATTTTCTCATTATTGTTGTTATTATTGACATACTATCTGCCTTTTTCAGATGTAAAATTTGAATAGAGTTTTAATCTTTTTTTGGATGACCTCCTATTTTACATTATTCGCCCTCGGAATCTCACCAAAGATGTCTAATTTGATTTGACATTTTCAGTGTCCATCCTTGGTACTTTTTCCCTTAAATTCCTAAATAAATTATAAATCTGTTCAACAATTTTGAATGAGACTCTCTGGACAGTCAACTAATTAAAGTTTTTCAACTGCCTTTCAACCAAAGAGCTTTTCAAGGTATCTTATACTATACACACTAGCATATGGTGTGAGAAGGGATTAATTTAGTCCTTTCTACACCTTCTGTCACTGGAAGACCCCTTCTTTGAGATACAATCAAGAAAACATGTTCCTGGTTACGTTTCTGTATAGAATACTATGATGCCAGCTTTAAATAGTGCTTTTAAGTGAATATTCAGTTTTCTACTGCTCTGTGAATTTTGTCATTACTTTTGTTTCAAAGATGTGCAATGTACACACTTGTGAAGTCATTGTCACCATAAAATCCTCTTTGTTTCCCAACTTTTATCTTTTATGCTTAAGGAAAGTTGCTCAACTAGAGTTGAGAATGCGTAGATCTTGAATGCCATCACTAAAACATCATCCAATCATCACAAACATAAATACATTGGATTTAAATAAATCCTTTTGCCATACACTCCTTCAACTCCATTGAGGAATAAATATACTTTAGCCCCTATAATTTCATGGGATTATTCTTTTATCCTGTGGTTTATTTATGAAATGTTAAAACATAAAATATAATTAGCACAAACATTTAGTTTCTAGGCCAGTTCTTCAGCTGTGTGGATTTCAACTCCCACAATTGCCAATCCAGCATGGGAATTCTGTGAGTTGAAGTCCAAACATCTTAAAATGGCCAGGGTTGAGAAATACTGCTTTAGGGATAACTCTCTTAATAGCACTTGAAACCATGTTAAGTGGCAGTTTTGTAAAGAAAATAGACATGCATCTACATTGGAACATATCTGTCAAGCTGGTCTTTCTCTCCTTAAAAAAAAAGTCACTCCAATCTTAATTGACTATTAGACCAGTATGCAACCACAATAGAATATTAGTATTTGCAGAACAGCCAGCAACCAGGTAAGGGCAGTCTGCAGAAAACATAGCTGCTAGGTTTTTCTTGGCTACTAGTAGCAGCAGAGGTTGCCCTGACATTGATTCAAGAACCCAGCTCTTCGATAAGTTAGCTTATTATGAGAACTAAGAGAACCTTTAATAACAAGGTCAACTGACCACCAACCACAAAATGTAAGCTTGTATACAGTCAATTCAAAGTAACCTCTTTATCTTGCTTGCAGGGTGCAAAGGATTCCAGTGCTTCTGTTTCTGGGCAGTAAGAGGAGTTCTTATAATTGACTAGCCTAACTTCAGGCTGTTTGCTTCTGTCAAATTTGTGACCCACAAGTATATGGAAAACCAAGTTTTTGACAGATACTTATCAGGTTCACCAAGAGAAAAGAGGATCAGGTTACAAAAATATTAAGAATTATGACTTTGACATTCAAAACTCTTTTGATCTCTGAGTTTACTAAAGCATAGCTTTCTTCATTTTTATTTTGATACAGCCCTTTATGAAGGAAAGACAGAGTGGGAGGGGGAGGGAGAGAGAGAGATCCATTTTCCAGATTAAGGAAGACTGCACAAATCTTCTGAACTTGCAGTCTTGTATAAACTGTCTTCCTTTCCCTGGTACTGACATCACAACATTAGAATTAATGGTGGTAGCTTGTAAGTGGTATAAAGCATGATGGTTACTTGTATTCTTTATTAAGATTCATTTATCAGGTTGGCATGTACCATCCTTCTTTCCAGATACTTATAATAGTGAATATTGAATGCAGTCTTGATACTTCAAAGAAACAGAGGAAGTTAAACTGAGACAGAGTCCTTTAGCTAATCTGTCAGTCACTTTTTAAGTAAAATGTCCAAGTAAGGCTATAGATGATTGCTTGGAAAAGGTAGTCAAGGTGTTGGAGAAAACCAAAACAAAGTTACGAATTTTCAAAGGTGATTATAAGGGAATTTTGAAGGAGAAAAAAATAAAGAATGAGTAGGTCCATGAATCTTTAATAAAGTCTTGCCCAAGACAATATATTATTATGAGACACTGAGCAGTATATATACACATACCCTTCTACCTTTGTATTTTTAAATGTAATAATATTTTTTTTATTTTTTTAAAAAAAGAAAGAAAATAAGAAAAATAAGAAAAAATACACAAATAATAAACAAATAAAAGAACCAAATAGGAAAAATAAACCGCAAAGTAATTACAACATTATAGAATTTTTCCCAATATTTCATTATTTTAACTAATTAGATTGCATAAAGCTATCAATCATTGTTAAAATCCAAGTCCCATACAAATTTCAACAGCAATAGTTAAAAGACTATACAAACATAAACAAATAACATTGCAATGAAATCTGAAGCATGCCAATAAAACATCTTATATAAATTGTTTCTAAGAGTAATATCCTGTCGGAATACAGTGTTCCAATTATTTTCCCATTGTTCTACCTAACTGTGTAGCCATTTGATCATACAGTTTTGAAAGCATGCAGTTTCTGAGTCATATTTCACCAAAGTTTTCCAATTCAGTCAAGTCTCTTAAGCATCTCTCCTTATTTTTACTGTCCCTTTAAAGCTTTACTGCTTATTTGAAGATGCTTAAACTGATTAGATGGCACTGACCTTTCTGAAAAGAAAATCTCAAAGAATGTACCTTGGCCTTGCTGAGAAATAAATTGTATGTCTATATGATTTTGTTGTTTTTCCATCGTGTGAATTTTGTATTTTTCTCTTCATGAAAATAAATAAGGAATAATAAGGAAGAAGTGATTCATATCCTGTATTGATCCCAAACTTTTAATGCATTGCTTATTATTACATCATCTCTTATAACTTGTTCAATCATTCAGTCATAGATCAGCATATATAACTTATTTTTGTTTGTAGCAATCCAAAGATATTTGTGTGGTCTGGGATTCTGTTTTCCAATTTTATTGGAATTATTTGAAGCAAAAAGGTAAGTCTAAATAGAATTTTCATTGTAATGGCTGTAATTCTTCTTTACCAAGACAGTTTAAACTTCTTAAAAATTTTGCTGTTATATTTGCTTCATATCTGTGAATCATTATTTTAAACATGTCTTCATTGGTTTTGCCAAATAAATCCTAGTTATTTAATCTTTTTACTAATGATATTAAAACCTGTTATTATAATCATCATTTCCTTGTGCTGGTTAATGACTGCAATAAAGTCATTTCAATTATTTGCAATTATACAGTTTGCAATTTTACAAATTACAAAATTTGCAATTATACGAACATTGCTTCCCCCCCCAATTAAATTGCATGCAAGCATTTCAGTTTTATTTTTATTGATTTGACATCTTGAAGTTGAACCATATTGCTATTATCAATTCCTAGCCTGAATAATTGTAAATTCAATACCAATTGTGCATATTTTTAGTCTGTGTTCTCCATCTAATTTCAGCAATTTTATTTTCTTCATATTTTCTTTACCAATGGCTCCTACATCAAATGGAATAGGGGTATCAAACTGGCAGCCCACAGGCTGGATGTGTCACACACAGGCCATGCCCACCCCAGCTCTGTGAAAGCAAAAAACATTGTACAACATCACGTGTCGGCAATGTGATGCTGCGAGTTTGACACCCATGAAATAGAATAAGGAAAGAGACAAGGTTCCTTGCATTATGGTATGTTTTTGTGATAAATAACCATATAGTATGACCTCGAGGGTCTTACATTCTTTAAAAATACTCTATATAAATGTTAAAAATTATTCATTTTCTTCCGTTGTAAATTTTATAACTAGTTTGCATTCAATCTCTTTCAGGTGAGATAGTCACGTACTACATAATGTTGATTAGTGTTTTAACCTTTAAAAAATTGCTCTATTATATTCTTCACTTAGACAGATGTCTCGCTTGATCCCAAAGAGAGATGATAATTCTTTTTTTCTGGTTTCATTTGCAGTTAATAACCAAGCAGTTTGTCTTAATTTTAGCCTTTTTCAAAAGTATCTCTCTGACAAATTTCAACTTCTATACCAGTGGGTCTCTACTTCCCTTAAATCTAGTTGGTTGCAAATTACTTTAAACTTTAGTTCCAAGTTCAAAATGGCTTGTGCTTATGTCTTAATTTTAATTGCTTAAGCTCATTCACTAGTACATCCTATAACATTCTTTTGCATAGCTTTCTTTCTGTTTGATGTCAGAGAGAGAGAAATAATACTCTCATAAATGCTTTGCTAGAGTCCCATATTGTAGATAAAGAGACATGAGAAGTTAAATTGATTTGGAAAAAGCTGCTTAATTCCTGTTGGCACTTCAATTTAATGTCCCCTTGTAACAGTAAAAGTAGTTTGTTAAGTCATTACTTCTTCAAGCAGGAGGATCTTCTTTTTAATCTTACAATTATTGAGTCATTTATTTATTTGATTTCTGTAGTTGCCTATCTCACATAAATGACTCTGGATGACTTACAATTAAATGGATAAAAACAGATAAAATACATAGTATTAAAAAAAGCAGCTGCACATCATAAAATATTATCTACAGTATATATGAAAGGTTGATAACTTCCATATCTACAAGATTAGTTAACAATGAATTATAAATTCCAACATATATCTAGTATTGTATAGGTTTTGTGAACTGAAGAGTACTAAGTGTATTATTTCTGTGCAGAATATTTATAGCTCTTATGCATCAAAAAGGAATAATAGTGACAAATAATCTAAAACATGTTGAGGGAGTTGAATCTGATTTGTATATCTTGAGAGGCTAGGAAGAACTAATTGAAACAAAAAAAATTCTATAAGAACTGTAATAATAACATATAAAACCACAAGCATTTCAAAAGGTAAAATGTTGAACAATTCATGATATTCACTTTTGTGGGAATGATGTGTTTCAGGATTCATATTTCACCACATAATAGCAATCAAAATTGGCTTAGCATCAACCAATAAGCACTACACTGCTACATTTGAAGGTGATTGAATACACCTTAAAATTATTAAATGTGCTTAAATCCTGAAGCAATCAAAGGCATCTAAGGTTGGGGAATCTGATCTTCATTGGCCATGCTGACTAGGGCTGATGAGAATTAAAATTCAACATTCTTCAGGATCACAGTTTCTTCATGCCATTCTAAACATAAAAGTCTCTGAAAACTTTGTCTCCAATAGAAGAGAGTATTTGTAGCTCAGGCTGAATCATGGAGACCTTGGCATTCACTGATCATTGTTTTCGGGAAGCCTAGCATTCAGACAAATCAGCCATCAACAGGCACATCAAGATAAACAAAATGTACACAGGATTCAAAAGAGTCAATTAAAAAGCCAAAAGGGAACAAAAAGAGCAAAAAATTTCCTTTCCAGGCATCAACACTCAGATATGCAGGGGTTAATACCAGGCTGATAATCAAACAGTAACCAACATTATAATCAAGAAACTGCCAAGAAGGAAACAACACTCCCACCAACAAGCCACTATATATAAACAAAGCAAATCCGTTCCTTTCTAGCATTGAAGATGCTACTTGGGTATCTACTTGGATATCTACTTGGGTAATGAAACACCTGCAAGAAAGCAACCAAACTCAGAGACCACTAAGAACTGCACAGCATTAACTCTGATTTTAAAATGCATGCTTTTTTATATATATGCTTCTTCGTTGTATAATTTAAATCTATACTTTTTCCTCATAAAATGAACCGAAGGCATTCAAGGCCAAACAAAGGGATGTGCCTTGTCGAAAAAGTAAGACTTTTAAAGTAGCCCTATACTAGTATTAGTGAGAGTGCAAATCTTACAGAACCCTTCATACCAGCCTCTATTCACATGACACTTTCAGAATTGTTATAACCAGAGGCCTTCGCAGGAATCTACACCTTCATAGAAAGCTAAAATATGTCAAGAAGAGTTTGTTCCTTTGGCAGGTGACTGGTGTCAGATTCCCTGAGGCAGAAAGCTAAAATGAATCTCAAGAGAAATCATTATTAGACCCAGAGAAAAGGTCACATCATTTATAGCTTAAGAGTTACTTATATGTATTCCATAGCGTCTATTATTTCCAAATGGCTCAGTAATTTAAACAGTTGTGAATAACAGCATTGGTTTTCACTGTGTTTGCCTTCTGGAAATAAAATACAATGAAAGAAAAATAGATACCTTGCTAGCTGATAATTGTTGTACATGTAAATTGCAACTCTCTTTTGTAAATGCTAGTTGCAAAAAATATTAGCTGTGGGCCTTTTAAATTTTTGGTCTGTAGACAGGACCAGGTTGTTATATCAGGTGTAGTTAATTCATGCAGCTGAAAAAGCAGTCAAGCACACTATTATACTGTTAATTGAATGTGGTGATTTTTTTTTTAAAAAAATGAAATATTAGTATTCAAAAACAAAGGATTAAAAAGAAGAGGCCCAATGAAATCTTGCCAGACCTTTTAACTTAATTACACACTCCAAGCTAAAAAAACAAAACAAACAAAAAACAGCATGGTTTTACTAGTCGTCGTCCCCCCGCTTCCTTTATCCCCTATATTCTTTCTCCCCCCTCCCTGGCTTTTCATCTCATTCATTTTAGAAACTCTGTGTTGGTTTTCCAAATCATTGCTTTCTTCCATCTAATTATTCATTTATATACTTGTCTTACAAAACTAGCTAACACAGGATTAGAAAGAAAAAGATATGTTATAAATGGTTGGGGTTATTTATTTATTTAGGTTTCCATCAAAATATACTTTAGATAATTGACATCCACAGACTAGAAACTAAACAAAGTCTAACTTTCCCATTGATCTTTGTGAGATCCATGTGTCCATTGTCAGTCTGAAGCCATACCAGGGATAGAAACATATAATATCAAAAATCTAAAGGTAGGGCACATAAAAACACATCAGTAAAATCAATGCAATTGTCAAGAAGTAGAGTTGGAGCTTTTTAAATGTTTTTGTTGTTATTGCTGTTGTCCCATAAAAGTTTTAGAAATAAAACCAAGATCTTATGTAATACCAGGGATGGGTTCTAATTTTTTTTTACTACCAGTTCTGTGGGCGTGGCTTATTTTGTGGGTGTGGCTTGGAGGTCATGTGACTAGGTGGGCGTGGCTAGCTGGTCAGAGTCATTTCTGGAAGCTCCTCGCACTTACGACCAGTCCTCGCACTTACGACCCAACTCATTTGTTTGCTTTTAACACTGATCAGCTGTAGGACGGCCCTTTGAAGCCCCGCGGCAAGAGTTTAAACAGTTTTTTTCCCTCTAGTCATCAGCTGGGACTCAGGAGGCAGCAATAGATTGGGGGTGGGACCAAATAAAAGGTAAGAATAACGTGGGTGGATGGGAGGGCGGGGCGGGGGAGAACCAGTTTGGTGACATCATATCGTCACCGCTACCGGCTTGGCCAAACCGGACCGAACTGGGAGGAACCCACCACTGTGTAATACCTAAGTTAGAGATATAAAAGATATAGCCTCCAAACCATGTCTAATCTGATGAGGGGCACTGTGGCTTGGATGTTGTCTGTAATGCTTCCATAGAGTTTTGCATTGCTGTCCTTCTGTGCACACTAATATTTCCCATCCTCAGTTGGCCATATTCCTGCCTCTCCCATCACTATTTTTTCTCTGTGCTGCCCCTCTGCTTCTAGACATTTCAAGGCTATTATGTAGCAGATGGAGCAGCATTGTTGTTTTAGAAGATAGGACAAGAAGCCATAAGGAAGTAGATTTCAATTGGACTTCAAGAAAAAGAGTGGTAAGAGCTTTTTTTATAATAAATACTGCCCAAGGAAGTATGAATTCTCCTTCACTGGAAATCAGAGGCTAGATGGGCAGTTGACAAGGGTGCTGTAGAACTGATTTCTGCACTGGGAAGGGAGTTGGGTAAGATGCTTTACAAAGCTGACTTTACATCCTCTTTTTTATATTACTTAATACTTGTCTCCACCAATCACATCCTCTTTTTGTATCCTCAATTTGTTTATAAGTCAATACATGATGAGGAGAAGGAGAATACTGGAAGATAAATGTTACAGGATGAACAAATGACCAGTATTTTCGTTGGTGTCAGAAAGATATGTGTCTACCTCATAGACACTCCAAGAAGAAAGGGAAGGAAGGAAGGAAGGAAGGAAGGAAGGAAGGAAGGAAGGAAGGAAGGAAGGAAACCTTGAAAAACGGAACATTGAATATACAAAGACCATCCAGGCTTAAGCAAGGGTGAAATCCAGCAGGTTCTGACAGGTTCTGGAGAACCGGTAGCGGAAATTTTAAGCAGTTTGGAGAACCAGTAGCAGAAATTTTGAGTAGTTTGGAGAACCGGCAAATACCACCTTTGGCTGACCCCAGAGTGGGGTGGGAATGGATATTTTGCAGTATCCTTCCCCTGCCACACTCACCAAGCCACACCACGCCCACCAAGCCACGCCCACAGAACTGGTATTAAAAAAAATTGGATTTCACCACTGGGCTTAAGTTTATTCAAAATTTTTAAAAGTAGTGAAAAGAATATATTTTCTCAATGAGCAAGTTTTACTAAGGTAGCTCTTTAAAAAGTACTCTGAAAACAATATATAGTAAACAATCTCTTCCTGTTAAGATATTTTGTACTATATATATATATATAGGGTGTACTTGTCAAGGAGTATGTCCTAGCTAGTGTGAATATGTCACATATAATGTATCCAAATTCCAAGTACATGGACATGACAAACATGTGCCATGATGTTACACATGGTACAATGGTACAAATGCCAATTTAATCTTCTGAAGTCTATTGCAAGTACTTAATGTAAGTCACATGGTTTCCATTGCATTACCACATGTGCTTTGTCATTTTCCTTTTTTATCTAATATTCAGTGTAATTCATGACGTGATTAATGAAATTTCATAATCTCTCAATGAAACGATAGCACAATTGATGTTCTATTCTCTTTCCATAGAATGGATAGCAGATATTGGTGGCATTGCTCAGATAGCAATGGGATCCCACCTCAGTTTGAGATAAGTGAAGATTTTCTGTGTTTGTAAACAATGCAAGACTCAACCAGAAGTAACATTATTATTCTCAGGAAAAAAATCCCAAACTTTGAAAGCTGAACTGTTGTATATACCAAGAAGTTATACAAATATATGTTGCAGGGGTATTATTTATATTATAAGCAGTAGATCATTTGCTTCTGAAATGATCATTTTCAGATTTGAAGTTTTCTAATCCTGTCTATAGCAGCCATTCCATACAGAGGATTATGATTTTAGATGGAAAGAATCAGGATCTATGTGGGAGAAAAGGCAATTGTTTTTCTAAATACCATTTATTTTTATTACCTATTCTGTATAGGTATAGAAAATATTTGTGGGGTTTTTTCAGCATGGTGAATCACACTTGCTATTGGCACAAATGAATCTGCTGTTCTTCTACGGGAATAAATTTCTGTGATCATCCCATGGGCATCTATAGTTTGGAAAAACTCAATAGCTTTGATAAACTCTCAGTTTTACATACCTAGAAGGAACTGAAATAAACACATTTTTACATATGGAAAGAAGATTACCTTAAAGTTAAGATAATCCTCCCCATCAAATAAAGTTGAAAAGTAGATTAGTAGTAAGCAAAGTTTATTCAGTAGGTTACCAGCAAAATTTACAAAATATACAATGAAAGTCAAAGAAATAGATGAGGTAAAATATCAACATAGCAAGAAGTCTCTATAATAAAAAGTGTAATATAAATTATTGTAAAATAATTTACAATAATTTAATTAATTATTAATTAAATCTATTTTAATAAACTCTGCAAATACAAATCTAAAATACTATAATATATGAAGCCAAAAATATATGTCACTTAAAACAAAATAATACAGTTGTAGAATCTGTATATTGAATCTGAAATATTGCATAAATCAGCACTGGTTATTCCTGTAACTATTTATGCCTTACTATATTTTCCTTGTGGCAACACAACATTTAGCTACTGAGCAAGTAGTGAAAGGTTTTGAATCTTGTCGAAGATAATTCACATACTGTAGAAATTTTCTGAACTCCTAGATCTGCAGAAGACACATGATCTTGGTCCATGAGGAGAGTGCCATCTGGTGGGATCCAAGAAGAGGGCCTTTTCTGCCATGGTACCAGAAGTGGTATTCAGCAGGTTCTGACCAGTTCTGGAGAACTAGCAGCAGAAATTTTGAGTAGTTCAGAGAACCGAGGAAATGGGGATTTTGCAATAAACCCTGGAGTGGGGTGGGAATGGAGATTTTATAGTATCCTTCCCCTGCCACACCCACCAAGCCATGCATGCCCACCAAGCCACACCCACAGAACCGGTAGTAAAAAATTTTGAATCCCACCACTGCATGGTACCCGTTCTAAAAAACATCATTCCCCACAGATCAGACTTACTTTGACTTGCAAGGAATTAAAAACCAGAATTCTGCCATCAGGTTTGGAGCGCTGGTAGTGTGCATAAGCCTCTTACTTGGTTATACTGATTGTGGTATAGTATGAGTGCTGTTGGAGCTATTGTGTTACTTTCGTTTGTACAAAAGTATTTCTATTCTGTTTTCATTCTGTTTCACTTGCTACCACCCAAAGTCATATATTGTATATGAGATGGGTGGCCATATAAATATGATGGATGGATGGATGGACAAATAGACAGATGACAGAGTTCATGCTTGGAATCTTACAAAATAAAGAAATAATATATTGTATAAAATAAATTGATTCCAGTTTAGTGGAACATCACTGCTGAATTACTATGGAAGAGGAGGAGGAGAAGGAGGAGAGGATGGCTTGGGGAGAGGGAGTCAGACATAGATATCAGACAAAAGGTGTTGAACATTGTTTATCCACATAAACATAAGTACATGAAAGCTGAATTGTCCTCTGTATCTGATTAGCAGAAATCCTCAGCACAGATGAGGACTTTCTCATCTGTGTAATACAGATTATGAAGAGCCTCCTGCCCCCCTCTTCCCCCAAAAAACAGCCATTATTTTAAGCCAGCCTGAGAAAAAATAATAATTGTTTTCAAAAATTTAGAAAGGGTAGAATTTAGAAGCGATATTTGGGCTTGGTTAATTTTCCTTTGATAAGTTAATAAAGTGGATGATTAGCTTAACTTTTGAAGCTTAAAAAAGAAATATATTTAGAAACCTTTAAGCCATTTTAGCCCCACACTGTCTGCTGTGACCTGCAAATATTCTAAGCTGAAATTACCATTCTTCTATCTGGGAATGCCAGGGACTGAACTTTGGACCTCCGTTATGAGAAGTTGCTTTGTCTTCCAATGAGTTCTAAAGTCTTTCATAAATCAGATGGTATTTGTTTTCTCTCATGGCTCATGAGAACAAAATCCCTACAGAACTTTGTGAAGATATTGCTCTTTTCCCAAATGTTATAAAAGCAATATTTACCTAGCAGAACATTACAAATGAGAAAGATGCTGCATCTTCTTGAATCCAATTGGTTTCAATAAGAGAGTCTGAAACATGAGGTTCTTAGTGAATCAATGAAGCTGGAGAGTGCTTTATTTTGGGTAATTGCTTTGCTTTACTTTGGCTGGTTGATTTATTTATTAAATTGAGATGCTAGGTTGTTGGCTGCCTTATGGAGTGGTATATTTAAGAAGTGAGACACACTTACCTTCAATAAATAATGCCTGATCGGAAGGGCTCAAGGGAATGCATCTGTAGTTCACAAATATTTTTAAACACTTACAGTACAAGTATTCAATGAGTGAAAAGCATTTATAATTTGAAGGCGAGATAAACTTAGTAAATGGCCAAATAGAGGAATTTTTAATCAGTTATCTTTTAAACTCCCATTTCTTGTGTCTTTTTGGCCACATCATGTATAACCATGAGAAGGGGCATTATTCAGTTGGTCATCCAAGTTATTTAATATAACATAGCAAAGGTTTAGGTTTGTGAATCCTGAACCTGCATGAGTTTATTATTCTTAAACAAATTAGTTAAGATTGGCGCGATTAATTACATAAAGGTATTGGCAGAAGAAATAGAGGTAGAAACGACCCAGCAATACTCTCTAGGACTGCAACCCTGGTCAGTTAACTCAACTACAGCAAATCAACTCAAGGGATTGTGATGCAGTCACATTTTCAGTAAGTTTTGCAAGGAGTTCCAGTAAGGATGCGGGATGCATTTTCACACTGATCTTGCCATGGAAAGCAGGGCTTGTTGTGGGAGGCAAATGAGCCTGTGGCAGGAAGCAAGGTGATAGCCATTATTTCAGCTTGCATTGTTCAGTCTCTACTGGGCATCGGCAATAAATAAACACAGAGAATTTGCTTTTACTTTTTGGAATTCAGTTTCATTGAATTCATTACAGAGGAAGAGGCAGTGTGATGTTGAATCCAGGTATTACATTAGGACTTGTGGGATTCAGGTTCAATTCCATTTTTAGGCATGGAAGTGAATTGGGTTTGGGGCTGGTCTTTCTCTCTCTCCCCCTCCCTCTCTTTTTCTCTCTCTCTCCCTCCCTCCCTCTCCTTCCCTCCCTCCCTCTCCTTCCCTCCCTCCCTCTCTCTCTCCCTCCCTCCCTCCCTCCCCTTCTCTATCTTTCTCTCTCTCTCTCAGCTAAGTTCCACTCATGGGACAACACAGTGAATATAAAGTGGATGAATATTGCCTTGAGCTTCTGGGGAAAAGTAGAGAATAAACTATTGCATAAATAAATAAGGTAAAATAGAAATAACTATTCATTCAACTTTGAGCCTACTCCAATATCACAGTCTCAAACCAACCAACATTATATTTTCTGGTCTGCTAATAATTTGATTTTTACTGTTTATTTAGTGACAGAAATTTCTATTCTGCCCTTCCAGCAGGTTCTTGGAAAACATTTCTTTAACCATGCTGTTCTGAATGTACCAAGGATTTTGCTTATGTGCTGCCTATAAAACAGCCTAGATGCAATCAGTTCAATGTTCACAATGCAATGTGAGCCAGTTCCCAAGATTATATTTAATATGCTGTTTGAGGATTGAAAATCCTGGATTTATTGAATATGAATATGAGTTCACCTATTGGCCATAAGGTTGTTTTCATTATTTTAAAACTATCTTTCATTAACCTTAAAGAGATGCATGTAAGAACTATACTTTGTGGCTTTCCGTTGTTTCAATTAAATTGTTCTGAGATCAAATCAAATAACTTGAGGATTTGCTGAACTGAAAACCTGCCTTCACATATGGATTGCTAGGAGATTATCCCACAGGGGTTTTGCTATCTGGGAAATTAAAATAAAGATATATATCTGAGTGAGGGTTTTGTTTTGATTTTTTTTTTTTCACAAGGGAAGAAACAACTAGTGTAATGAAACTGAGTCTATTTTAAAATGCAAGGACCCTCTGGATAGCTGGTGCTTAAATGTGTAACGGGAGGAAAGCTATTAAGCTCTAAGCATAGTGCATTATGGTTATGAAACTGGGTCTGATATAATCCATTCCTGGTCTCTTTAATATTTAAAGATTTTTCTTTTACCATCACTCACAAATGCACACAGACAAAGCCTTTGGATTGCAAAGGTTTTTGAAATAACAGCACTAGAATGAATGATTATTTGACCATGATCATTTTTGTTTTAATTAAAGAACAAAAATCGGAGGCAAATATACATAATTGGGTATCTATGAAAACTTGATAAATGCCGAATACTGTGTACATGTGTGTATGTGGGCATCTTTATTTGTATATGTATGTGTGTGTTTGTGTGTATGAATGACAGAGCTGTGGCATCCGTTCAGAATCAATGAATGTCTGACATGTTTGTGGTATGTTCCTCCCACCGCCCCTTGTTTAGCATGGAACAAGGGACTGAGTGAACTTCGTAATCAATTATTCATTTTTCAAAATGTTGCTAAAACAGCAACATTCTTTTGACAATGCCTCATAGGAATATTGGTGACAGGAGATAGTGGTCTGATTCCATTTATAGCAGAATGGGGAATCTGTTACCCTCTAGCTGTAATGCAGCCAGAATCTATATTGAGAGCCAATTAACCAAGTGTGATGATTTCTTGGGGGTGGAGCTTAAGAGAGGATCTGACCGGGAAGATTTTCCCTCTAGGCTGTTCCTGAAACTCAGCATTACCATGATGACTTTTCCCTCCCATTCATCCTGCTCATAGAAATTCATCGCCTGCTCAGGTGGCGGCTAGGTGGCATTTGCTAGATCTTTAGCAAAGTGACATTTACTGTCACTTTTGACTACAAAACATTGAGAGACACACTTTAGCATTGCCCTTCATTTCTGAAATTGGATAGAATCCATTGCTATGAAAAATGGGTAAGCTGTCAATCCTCACTACAGAAGCCCCTTAACTTGTCTGGTGGAGAGCTATTATAGTCCAGGTGACTGTTAAGTTTCCCTATTATCAGTGAAAAGACTCTCTACCTCACCACATCGCAGGAAGACAATTAAACTATCTTAAAAGTTTTCATCCTAATCTATACGGCGATATTTTGGTCCTAGGTGCTGAGGGAAGGTGAAAGGCTTTAATTTTCCCATTTCAAATTAGGCTTAGAAGAATTTGTGATCTTCAGACATAATCTTGCTTCAAATATCTTCTCTGTAAAAGATAAACTGAGATTACTGATTCACTCAAAACTATTCTCTTAGACAAGGTTTAAAACATACAGATGGCTCAACTTCTTGTGATGTTTTTAAGGTCTCCCTCTCTCCCTCTCCCTCTTTCCCTCCCTCCCCCTCTCTCTCATCCATCCATCCATCCATTAAATATATATGGCTGCAACTATTAAAACACTTAAAACAATCGATATAATAAAATAAAACAATCAATATAATAAAATAAATAAAAGATTACAGGAGAACAGCAACCATCTAAAACCATCTCACATTTTCATGATGTCTGGATTCTGTCCTTGTGTCAAAGAAGCCAGGAAGAATATTGATGTCTTTGAACTTTGATGTGGAGAATACCATGGAAAGATACCGTGGACATGAATAACCAAGAAAACAAATCAATGGGACATCAAAGAAAGGAATCCAGAGATCTCACTTGAGGCACAAATGACCAGGCTGAAAATATCCTACTTTGGATACATAATGCAAAGATTTGGCTCTCTGTAAAAGACTCCAATATTCAGAAAGGTGGAAGGAAAAAGAAGAAGAGGATAACCAGAAGCAATTTGGATAGACTTACTTATATTAAAGTGCACTGTTGACAGCCTTGAAAAACAAGGGTAGGGATAGATCTCATGAAGAAAATCTATCTATGGGGTCACCATGAGTCAGAAATGACTCGATGGCACATAAACAATCAGTCAACACTATGAATAATATTACTAAAGAGTATAAGCATTGAATTCATCAGTGCAGACAAGAAAAGAGGAAAGGAAATTGTTGCCTTTGTTCTGTTGATTAAAAAAAAATAACTGAACCCATGTTTTTTATATTTTTTAAGCCACTATCTTCAGCATGGGGACATCTGCTTGGCTGGCTTCTAGACTTGGAAGAGAACTGAAATCAGTCTACCTTTTTTAGGTTTGTCATTGCAACTCATGAACAAAGAGCTCTGTTTCCATCTGTTGATTTTCTCTAGTTCTACTCCTAAGCATAGAGCTAACCCTTCAGCCATATTTTTATACCAACCTGGCAATGAAAAAAAAATGAAAAGATAATACATATACACAAAGCATGAAGCAAAAGGTGTGAACTTTGGTGGATAAGAAAAATATACCCTTAAATGAACAAATTAGGGAAGCAAATTAAATCACAAAGTATTAACTGCTAGAATTCAGTACAAATAAAGGTTCATGGGAAAAGTCTACTGTGCTCCTTAAAAAGTCCATCATCTAAAGCTTTAATTGTTATTCAACTCTTATTTCCACCATTTGCTTTAGTAATTTCATGTTTACAGTATTGTTGTAACAGCTCTGGTTGAATGCAACTTGGCTCAACTAAGAGTAATTTGGTGATCACAGAAACATGTTTAAATCCATGCTTATATTTCATTATGGTGCCCTCTGAACAATTATAAGAGAAGAAAATCATTTGTATTTTCACAGTAGACAACTGTCTACAGTGACATTTGGAAGAGTGCAATGTTGCTAAAAAGCTGTATAGAAAAGACTGTTATACTGCCAGAAAGTTCTCCTGTGCATTCCACAAATATTATTTAACAAACCAAGGGGAAAAGATTCATTACATTATACAGCAGGTAGCTGTAGAGAAGTGCAAATCTCCTAAATATGGTAGTGATGATCTCTCCAGAGACAAAGAGAGAAAACTGATTTCAATATGTGCCAGAATATCTTACTTAGTTGTGCTAAGAATTGGTCTACATACCTCTCGGTTTCCCATAATCACTTGCCAGGGCAAATTTGTATTCTTTCTCCAAAAGTCCCTAAAATGCCAAAAAACCAAAACCAAACAAACAAACAAAACCCTGCAGTCCTAAATAGAAATATTTAGGGGCTGTGTCCCCTTCTTCTCAATATTGCTGTAGGGCAGGGGTGTCAAACCTGATCCCATTGTGTGCCATATCAGGATTTTATTTGACCTTGGAGGGACTGGGTGGGTGTGGCCTGGTTGTCACAGCTGACTGGGTGGGCGGGGCCAGGGTGGGGCAGGGCTGGGGCAGCATGGTCCAGTCACTCGCTGTCTTCAGCACAGCCCCATGGGACAACTCTGGGCTACCTGTTTGACACCCCTGATGTAAGGGGATTCCAGAATTCTAGAATTCCAGAAGTATAGACCTATAAATACATAAAACAGGGGTGGGGAAAGATGGCCCTTTTATGACTTGTGGACTTCAAGTCCCAGAAATCCACAAGTCATAAAGCGGCCACCTCTGACATAAAAGATAAAATGCCCTCTCTGATTCTTAGATTTCCAGTATTTAATCTAATCATGCCTACTTCCAATCACAAATCAAATAAATTATGCTGATTTGCATAGCCATACTAAATTATGGCCCAAAATCCACCACTGTAAATCAGATTTCCTTTGACAAAATAGTTTGAAAATAACCTTGACCATCATTGGTTGTAAATTATCATCTGATGGCTGTCCAATTACTTTGAAAATGAGTGGGCCTTCAGAGACCATTTTATAGCAGAAAGGTGTTCCTGTTGCACAATAAAGTTAGTCTGAATTGTCCATTAATATCTTACTGACAGATTGAACAGGGAAGGCAAAAGGGAACTTTGGAACAGAATAGACTTACTGCCATAAGATTTAGGCATAATGTTAAGAGTCCATAATAGGTACATAATAAACTATATTGCATGTCTAAGATGTTCCTTTTTCTTCCTTTATATATACTATTTCTCATCATTCCTCTTGGTGGCCCAGCAATATCCTTTTCATTGAGAATTTGGAGTGGGAAGTGGCTGACAGATTTTTTTTACAATTTCCGTTCTTTTTTTTTTCCTTTTAAACTATCTGATTCTATTATTCTCTTCCATCAGCTGAACAGTTCCATTTCGCTTCTGAAAATGCTTTCTCCTTGTGGATACTTTGTCTCATGAGACATTTTACTTTGAACTTTTAAAATAAAGAAAAAAATAATAATGAGCATCTAATGTCTTCTTCTCAAACAGTAAAAAAAAAACAAAACTATTTTAACAACCATTGCTGCCTCAGCTGTTTTGCAGTTTGAAAAAGCTCTCGAATTTGGCTGAATTTTATTTATTTTTATAACTTTTATTAGAGGTTTTAAACAGAATAATAAGAGCACAAATCTGAAGTTCAAAGTAAGAAAAATAAGTAAGTGAAAAAATAAACAAAGAGAAAAAAGTACAAAAAAGGGAGAAAAAGTGACTTTTAATCTTAACAGATGTTACAGTGTATTTATACTTTATCCTCTCTCTGTCTAAGGTTACATCATAATTTCCTTCTTTCTATAATGTACCTTTTTTCAAAAAAACCTGAAGGCTCATCTCCTTGAAAAGTCCACAAATACTGGAAAAATGGGAAGGAAAGAGAAGAGGAGTATCAGTAGCAAGGTCAGAGGTGGGTTGCAGCAGGTTCTGACCAGTTCTGGAGAACCGGTCACAGAAATTTTGAGTAGTTCGGAGAACTGGTAGTAAAAATTCTGTCTGGCCCCGCCCCCATCTATTCTCTGCCTCCCAAGTCACAGCTGATCTGGAGGAAATGGGGATTTTGCAGTAACCTTCTCCTGGATTCGAGAGGGAATGGAGTTTTTACAGTATCCCTCCAATGCCATGCCCACCAAGCCATGCCCACCAAGCCATGCCACACCCACCAAGCCACACCCACAGAACCAGTAGTAAAAATTTTTGAAACCCACCATTGAGCAAGGTAAATGGACACAACTACAATAGAAATGGGTATGTCATTGGAAGGAGTACATTGGAGGCTGATCATCCTAATGAAGTCAACAACAACTGACACAATCAATCAGTCAATATTCTGAGATGAACGACACAGTCAAGGGCTGTTGTGGTCAGTGAAGCAAAGGCAAACTTCCTCATTTTATTCTTTTGATCTTTACACTACCCACCAGCTCTAATCTTGTAGCTCTTTAAGTTTTCTGACAGTTGGTTTCTCATGAAATATCTTTATGTTCATATATGTTTATCTTCTTCTTTGCATGCTCTTAAGCAAAATAGAGCCAGTTTGGCCTAGTCGTAAAGATACTGGGCTAGAAAGCAGGAGACCATGAGTACCAATCCTGCCTTGGGCATGAAAACCAGCTGGGTGGCCTTGGGTCAATCATTTGCTCTTAGCCCAACTCACCTCACTGAGTGGTTGTATGGAAAATAGGAAGAGAAAGGTGTGTTGGATATGTTTGCCACCTTGAATTATTTGTAAAAAATAATAAAAGTGAGAAATAAATAAATAAATAAATAAATAAATAAATAAATAAATAAATAATAAAATGTTGCTTGTATGAGGAATGAGTGCTACTGTTTAGTGATGTGTGAATTTTCTGCTTTGCTGTTCTCTAGTATATTTTAATACATTGTTCTTTTCCAAGTTCTAGGTAACAGAGTCTTGTTAATATTTGACAACTAAACACTATTCATTCTAAATATTCCTTTAAATGTGCCTTTAAAATGGTGACTTATTAAAAAACAGAAATGGTATGTTGAATGTTGAATGACATAATTGAATGTTGTGTGCTATTAAGGAAATCAAGACTTCACTCTCCTAAAGCATTGTAAATTGAGAGTCCTTGATACAGCATCTTGTAGTCTGACAATACATCTATCAGTCACTCAATTCAATTCCACTCCAGTACTATTTAATCTCCCTCATACTGGAAAATATAATCAAAACTGCCAAGTGGCTATATGCCTCATTCTAGTAACCCCTGTTCAATTTCATTTGGTCCTTCAGAATCTTACTTCTAATTACAGAACTAAATAATTAGTCTAAATTTACCCAATATAATTTAGAATTGATCCATAAGCGATACATTGCCTTGCTAATTATCTTATGTAAAGCTGTGAATATATTTTAGAATAAAATTCAGCAAATACTGGGCCACAGACTTCTAAGTAAACATCCTTATTGCATGTAAAATTGAATTTCTGTTTCCGATGATGTCAGTGAAGAAAAGTAAGTGCTGCCCTAATGCTAAGTATTAGAGGGATTCTTTTAAGGACTGTGCTTTTTTGTAACCATTTTAAAGAAAATTAATATTATGATATTATAAACTCGCAAGATCTATGCTGGATTGTTATGTTGGAAGGAACAGAGAAGCAAAATCTAACCACAAAATTAGTGCTGCTCCTTTCCACCTACAAATTGAGAAATGATCCAATTGTGATAATAACATAAATTAATTTCTTCTCATGGTTTAAATAGAAATTTATTGGGGGAAAAGAAACAGAGAAAGCGTTTCTTATTTCTATTCTACTGGAATGACACTTATATACAGTTGTGGCCAAAATTGTGGAAACCTTTTGGAAAAAGTGTATTTTTGAGGTTTGATGGCTAATAACACCACTTTTTTTTTTTTTTTTTTTTTTTGTTCAAGATAATCATATTCCACTGCTGGAATGGCCTGGGAATAGCCCAGACCTTAACCCAATTGAAAATCTATGGAGCCGACTAAAGAAACTTGTTAGTCAGAAGCGACCAGCAAATAAAGCCCAGTTAATAGAAGCAATCATTCAATCTTGGTTTCACATTATAATAGCTGCAGAACTAAGACTTGGTTCACTCCATGGGAAGACATTGTAAGGCTATAATTCATGCTAAAGGTTACCCAAATAAGTATTAACTGACATGGTGATAATTTTTGTATATCTTGTTTTTTTTATGGTGATAATTTTTGTATATCTCATTTTTTTCTATGTGTTTCACTTTTCTTCTTTATACTGTAACTGCTATTCTAATAGCAAATCCTTC
This sequence comes from Arizona elegans, assembly GCA_022577455.1. Lineage (NCBI taxonomy): Eukaryota > Metazoa > Chordata > Lepidosauria > Squamata > Colubridae > Arizona > Arizona elegans. The sequence continues at coordinate 116,447,549 of JAKOOJ010000002.1, forward strand.
ATAAAAGTTACTGCATTACATTCTTGATCTTTCCATTGATATATAATTTTATTATATATCATATAATGCCAAATTTTACACCAAAAAAAAAGTGTGTTATTAGCTAGTTTTAGAAAATATACTTTTCCCAAAAGGTTTCCACAATTTTGGCCACTACTATAAAAGTAATATAAAAGTACAGATATATTTTTAAACAAGTTCTCCAAATTCCAGGATATCAGACAGTTTTAGGGAAGAATTTCTTTTAAAAAGCTTCATATGTAGGAAAGATGTGCCATTCTGTCATAATGTGGGGGGGGGCTTTTAAATTTAGTTAGATGTGATCCCTTTAAAATGGAACTTAGTGCAAGATATTTTAACTTAAAAACATTTCTATACTGTTCTCATAGCAAAAAGTATGAAAGAAGATTGTTCAGCAATGTAATCTTATTAGCAGTTCAGCAAAGATATGGGAAGAAAATCCAAAGAATAATGTTTGTGAATTACACACCTGGGAGATTTGGTGACAAGCTACTATGAAGACAAAATAGACCTGCATGACAGCTATAAGTATGAATGATTCTTAGAACCTTCATGCTCTTCTTTGCTGGTTACTGCTCACTCTGTCATGAATATTTTCAGCTTGTTACATTTATCAGCAGTCAAATGACAGACGGTTCTGGAAAGAACAAACATTGTTCAAAGTTGCAGCATTTTGTTGTCGTTGTTCAGAAAAAGTTCCAGCTTTCAAAGACACAATTTAAGCTTTTAAAAATGATGTTACGGGACTCGGAAAGACAGCTAATTTTGGATGTACTACAAATTTGACCAGCGATAATTTTTCTTATACTTTCCAGAAGTGTTAGAGCACCAGCCAACATGACCAGGTCAAAAGACTACAAGAAATGAAGTACAAAACATCTGGTTCACTCCAGATTGCCTGACCATGCTGGAGGGCAACATTGAACTAGATGGATTAACTTGATATAAGGTGGCTGCATCTGCCAAGTTGTTAAACTCTACTGTTATCTCACTGATCATTGTCTCTCTCTGCCTCCTCCAAGTTAGACAGATGGTGTTACTATGACTATTTGTATAAGGAAAATTTAGTTTGACTGTCGTTCCTGCCAGTCTGGATAATGAAGTACCTAACTCATGAGATAGACACTATTCATCTTCTCAACAGTCCTGTGTCAAAAACCTGGCCAGATCAATCATACGTAAATGATAATGTAGAAAGTAATTGTGTTTTTCTAATATTTCATATAGTCGTTTTTACATTTTTTTAAATGAACTTCTCTTGACTAATTTGATGATTTATTAGATCAAACCAGGGAAATCTCCATTTCTGAAATAGAGCCCCATAGTTTTTATTTATAAATATGCACAATCTGTGATACAATTTGTAGTTATTGCTTTTTGTTTTATGTAAATTATACACAGCTGCATTTGATATTTCTGTTGATTTTCTTTTGGTATCCTCATCTGTTATTATTTAGCAGAAAGACTGTAGCTGAAGACATCCTATAAGGAAGAACTTGTAGCATACTGAATTTCCATCTTTATAGATTTCTTGTTTTCTTATAAGGATTACTTTGCCATAGATACTGTATAGTTTATCTGGTGAAAACACACACACACACACACAAATTAGAATATGTTTTCTCTTTTCACTGAGGAAAAGAAACTGCTTGCTGTTTTCTGATATTTTGAAATTTTGATTAGTTATCATAGCCAGACTGGGGGCTTAACTTTCATATGTATCAAATACATATCAAATATGTAATATAATGCTGATTAGAAATAAACACATGTACTTATTCAACAATCACAGCTGGGTGTTTAGAAATTGTGATTGTTCAAGATCAAGATAAGCCTCTTTACCTGAAAGAATTAAGAGAAAATACTTGGGTTTTTTTTAAATGGAGGAAAAAAATAAAAAGAAAATATTTTTTGCCTTCAAGCCAAGTCTCAGATACTCTATTCAAATACATGAAGAAATGACTCATTCTCAGTTAAAATTCTCACTCAAACTCCTGCCCCATCTTATTCCTTTATAGTTTGAAGATTTTCACATTCACAAAGTCTTTGAGTAGCCATCATTAATTAATGATTCTTGAAGCTCATATCTTCATAACTGAGATAGAAAAAAATAAACTTAACACCATTGAATCTATCTTTAACGTCAGAAGATTCTAACGAAGAAATTTAATTCACAATTGTTATATAGTTCTGGTCTTTTTGTTGGAACCTTAAACTATAAATGGCTGTATAGTATTTAAGTTTGTTTGATTTTTTTTTAAAAAAACTGAATGGAATTGATATGTAATATTAAGGAATCTTGGAATTTTTTTTAAAAAAATGAAAGCAGAAAGAAACATAACTGATAGTTCATCCATCTAAACAGAAAACATAGAATATTTAGGATTCAGAAGTCTGGGTATATCAAAATAATAATTGAATAAAATAAAGCTAGGATTAAAGAAACAAATTATCACCTTAGTGATATTGATTAGAATTATGAGTCTTTCTCCATCTAGTCCCCCAACCTCCAACACACACACACACACACACACACACACACACACACACACACACAAACGTGTGTGTGTATAGTGTTTTTCTATATATAACAGTATATAACACTAATATCTAATATATATAATATAACATTATATATATATATATATATATATATATATATATATATATATATATATATATATATTCTCAGGTTTTCGCGGGTGTTTGTATGTAGGTCTTTGGTTATTCGGATCTTCTCCCACGTCAAATTGGAAGTGTCTTGGCGACGTTTCAACGAAGTCTCATTCATCATCTTCAGGCTGGTGTTCTCGGCTTCGTGCTTCCAGGAGCAAAGCTTGGACGAGCTTGGCTTCGTGTTACAGGCCCAGCTTTCTCAGATTCTCTATTATTATCTGTTTGTACATGTGCCTCATCTGCTATTAGTACAATTTTCTAGTACACTTGAATAACATGCACGAAGCCAAGCAGCTAGGAGGAAGCAGGAAGAAAAACTGTTGTCCTCCAATCGGAACACAGAGTTGCAGGCTAGCCAGCATACGTCAGCAGCAGCAAATATAGATAAGCGACAGCTCCGGCCCCGCAACAGAGAACCCATAGCTTCTACATGAAACAAAGCCTGAAGATGACAGGGTTGTGAGCCTGTCGAAACATTGCTTTAAGAAAAACTTTTAAAGTCACTGGTAGGATTTTAGCTGAGGTTTTAAAGGACCTTGCAGAGTGCTCTGTAAGGATTTTTAGAAGATTTTAAGCTGGGATTTTAACCAGGATTTTAAATATTTTAACCAACTTATTTATAATGACACGGGAAAACACCCGAGATTTTAATTTTTTGCATATGCACACCCACGAAAACTTAAGAAGACTATATATATATATATATATATATATATATATATATATATATATATATATATATATATATATATATATAGTGTGCTCCCTCCCATATGCTGGGGTAGACCAGATGTCTCGATAGAAAAACACTTAATCTCTCTCCTGGCTCAAGCTGATAAAGGGAGGAGAACTTGTGACTCAGAGGTTAATTCAACTGCCTAACATGCAGGCAGCCCAAGTTCAAATCCAAGTAAGGGTATGGCTAGCTGATGAGAGCTAAATAGCTTGAAATAGATCTATACTAGTCTCCCTTTATTTCTTTATCACTGAAATATAAATTTGGTATAAAATGGTTTGTTGTGAATGCAACTGCTTGAGGGCTCCTGGATTGGAGCTGAAAGGCAAAAGGGATGCATTATACTCCCTCCCACACGCTGGGGTAGACCAAGTGTCTCAATAGAAAACCACTTTATATATACACTGCTCAAAAAAAGTAAAGGGAACACAAGCAGAAGACATTTGAGATCTGAATGAATGAAATAGCCTTATTAAATACTTTGTTCTTTACATACAGTAGTTTATACACTGCTCAAACAACTAAAGGGAACACAAAACTACTGTATGTAACGAACAAAGTATTTAATAAGGCTATTTCATTCATTCAGATCTCGGATGTCTTCTGCTTGTGTTCCCTTTATTTTTTTGAGCAGTATATATATGTATATGCAAACACATAGAGACTAACATGATATATATATGCAAACACATAGAGACTAGCATGATTTTAACAACTGTTTAAGCCAATAGGTATGGCATGATTCACACTAGTCTTGGAATAGTTATTGAATTTGGCCAGATGTGTGTCAGTTGGGCTTGTTTGTATATGCACTTGTATGTGTATATACACAAACACACACACACACACACACACACATATATGACATTCATTGAAATACCCAAGTCAATTCTATAGATGGCACTTAGATCCCAAAAAATTATCATGTATGTATCCTAATGTGCAAGCTAAATGTTGGAGATGTGATTGTGATGATGCAACTTATTATCATATATGGTGGACTTGTAGAAAAATCAAAGCATTTTGGATAAAGATTTGGTGGGTGATGCAGAATATTTTTAAAAAGAGACTGAAATTTACTCCACAGTTGTTCTTAATGGGTATAACTACGGACTGTACAGTTGCAGAGACTAAATTGATTTTGAACTTGATAACAGCAGCAAGATTGTTGGTAGCACAACACTGGAAGAAGGACTATTTGCCTACTATTGATGATTGGATATTGAAAGTAACTAATTTAGCTGAAATGGCTAAAATTTCAGCATATCTGAAGGATCACACACAAGAAAGGTATATACAGGACTGGAGAAGATGGATTGATTATATACAAAATAAGTATCAGACCAAAAAATATCAAATAGCTTATGAATGATTTCTTTTATTTGTATAAGCGCTATATAAGTGATATTAGAAGTATTATGTTTAAGAAATAAGATTTTATATATGGGGGGTTAAGAATTTTTTTTTCTAGGGGGTGTTAGTTTGATGAATGGTTATGCAATTTAGTTCATTGTTAAAGGTCAATAGAAATACCTTGTGTTCTGCTCTGGGAAGTCGGGGAGGGGGAGGGGGGTTGGGAGGGAGGGTTGTGGGGAAATTGTGTTTGTTTTAAAACTTTTTCAATAAAAAAAAAAAGAAATACCCAAGTCAAGAAACCTTTTATAAATAATGTTTTTATGGTTATTTGAATATAGTTACTTATATACCTTTTATATGTGATCCTTTTTATGGTTATTTGAACACAATTTACACAGTTTCACAATATTTGGGGATTTGCTTTGTCATCCTGTTGTCTTAACTTAGTAATCACATTTGATGAAACTATAGCACCCATGTACATCAGCATCTCTAGTTATGTGAACAATTAATTGAGGTAGACCCATTCTTTTATTTTGCTCTTTCCAAAACTTGAGAAGCAGCTGTGTATTGAAGATTGAACTATAGAAACCCAAACTGTTACTGTATCTATCCCCAGAATTTACTAGCCAAGTAATTATGACTAATTAATGTTTTTTTTTTGGATTCTAAGATTAACAAACTTCCCAACTGTTCATAAGAGTCAAAGTAAATATAAATCTTGCATATTTAATAATGTTTCTCTTCTTCTGAAAGAGAAGCAATTAAAAAAAGCTGTGGTTTTTTTGTTTGTCCCATAGTCAGTATAATGTACCAATATAATATGATCTCTATTATAATAACATACTTTATGAAGATTAAATGGTTTTGCAATTCAAACAAGGTAAAATTGGTTTAAAGCAAAATCAAACAATAGTTTGGTACTTCAGGATTTGAATAGTGGAATGAGAACTCTTTTTTATATTGCTATTGTGTACTGGTCAGCCAAGAAGTAATTGCTTTTTATAAGGCAAATTTGCTTTTACTTTTCCAAGAAAATGAAATGAACCTGAAACATTTCCTTTGAAATCAAAGTCACCATCTCTCAAATGTCATCAGCAGAATTCCATCATATAGTTCTGGCAAACACATGAAGAAAAAGATTTGCTTGAAAATGATTGACAGAATTCATATAATTATCTGGGTTGTAAATCAATAATGGCTTGATTTCTTCACATTTTGTATTATTGACATTATGAGATAAAACAAACCAGAGAAGTTTTTAAAAGGGGAGAGGGGAGAGAATAAACATATACTGTATAATTAGACAAAGGTACAACTGTTATTTCTATGGATTAATTTCTATTATTTTGTTATGAAACAAGTCTAGATTACATATTCCCCAAATCACATTAGCTGAACTGTACTTTTACCGCAATTCTGTCATCTACTCTATTGTAAATATCTCAGCAAAGTATTCATAAGATTGCAAACTGTGGTTGTAGTAGTAATTCATATTGATCTTCCCAGGCTTACTTGTGATTCTGCTATTAATTGATTGGTTCCTTTGGTCAATAAAAGGAAATCGCACAATTAAGGATATGACATTAGATTTCAAAACAATGTTAAAACTGTTAATTATTTTAAATATAAAGTTCTATATTGATGGAAGTATCATCTTAGAAGAGACCAATGTCCTTCATGCAGAAGAGAATACCAATAGTAATTGATTACACACAGCTTCGCAGTGTTCTAAGCAGTTTAAGTAAGTACTTAACCCTAAGTAGCAATAGCACTTAGACTTATATACTGCTTCACAGTGCTTCACAGCCCTCTCTAAGTGGTTTACAGAGTCAGCATATTGCCCCCAACAATCTGGGTTATTATTTTACCCAGCTCGGAAGGATGGAAGCTGAGCCAGTAAGAATTGAACTGCCAAACTGCAGCCAGTAATCAGCAGAAGTAGTACCCTTTCAGTACTGCATTCTAACCACTGAGCAACCATGGCTCAGTATACCTTTTTTAAGATGGTGTCAGATACAATATGTGTTAAAAAATGTTCTACCTATAAAGGTAATCTAGAAGAAAGTGTAGAAGTCTCTTCTGGCTACTGAATTTATCAAAGGCTCAAAGTGATGCAAAATGCTTCTATGACATCAACCCAGCTTCAGTCTAATGCAAGGGTGTCAAACTTGTGATGACACATTGTCATCACAAATCATCACGCAACTTTCCCCCCTTCGCTAAACCAAGGATAGGCATGGCTAAAATATGATGCATCTGGCCTGCAGGCCGCGAGTTTGACACCCCTGGTCTAATGTCTTTCCCCTGCATCCTGCTGGAAAGCTTTATAAGAACTTACCTTCAATTTATAAAAGAAAGTCGCTTCAGATCAATTGTTTAGAAGACTCTACCATCAATAAATACAGTATGTCTCTATGGTTAACTCCATGTGTATTATAATTTGGAATACCTGACATTTGTTTTCCTGCATCTTAATCAAAGGATTCTGAAAAATCTGCCACCTCCATGATGAAATTGGTAAGGCTACCAATGGATAGAAAATGATACAGAATAGTAGCAAGAGACAGTTTGACACCAAGTGAAAATAGTTATTAAAGTAATGCTATTAAAATTATTCATTGATTTTTTTAAAAAAATGGTCCCTTCATATCAATGTTTTCTTATCTTGGCATAAGACAAACAATGCCAGGAATCTCTCTCCCTCTGTATTTGTGTGCATGTGTGTATATATACCATGTAACTTTCTCTACTATAGTGCTTCTCAGCCTCAGGAATTTAGATATGTGTGGATGCCAACTTCCAGAATTGTCTGGGGAATTCTGGGAGTTGAAATCCACACATCTTCAAGTTCTGAGGTTGAAAACCCTCCTCTAATATATGTATTTTATATGGTTTGTTCAAGAAGGCATCTTTATATATTTGCAGATAAAATTTTTGCCAATTTTTTACCTGTCAATATTTCAAGAAGAAGTTTATTTGATTCACATAATTCAAGGCCACAGCAGGCCACAATTGTCTCTGTGTGTATGAGTTGGGATGACTTGCATCATATGGCATCCACATGCTTGCAGTATTTATATCCAAGGGTTGATTCTGTGAATAAAATAAAAACCCTCACAGACAGACTAATCAAATAAATAAAAAGGTTTGCTAGATTTGTCTGTTTATTAAAGTCATTTAAAAAAAATATATATAAAGTAATTGTAAAGAAAGATTTACAATTAAGTAAGCGGCTGATGAATTTTCTTTACCGTTTGTTTTCCCATTGCTTTTTCCCTTGGTATCACTGACTGTGATCATGTAGAATAATCCTGACCCTCAAAATTACCTCTTGACTCATTTACCAGATTTTATCCCTCCCACAAGATCAGGAAGCTCAAATACGAAATATGGCAGACATATTGACTTGTATGGATTGAATTATTTAATACCAACATCAGCATCACCACTGAGCTAACCTTAACTGCATTTAGCATTTTAATGGAACTTCACAAAATTGAATTCACCAACTATTTCCATTTCCTCTCTCTGCATATTGCAAAGGTAAAAGGCACTGTGTGAGAATAATGATTAGCATGGTGTGCATAAATACAAGAAAGGAAGATTAATGCATTAATATGTATTGTTCATTGTTTCTCTTACTATGTGTACAAACTCGGATTTTAGCAGCTTCCCCCCCCCAAAAAAAAAAAAACCATTGTGGAGCTCTAATGAGCATGGAACAATATAGTGGTAGGCCTTCCCCAAAGGATGACTCTGGAGGTACTTAGAACAACAGCTGTATCACAAATATTCCTTGGGCAAGGTGTATGATGAGATACTTCTTTAGCTCTTAGTGGATTGGAATTATTTGGACTCCTTCCAGGATTTCTGTCTAAAGTTTCACTCTGAAACTGCCATGGTGGCTCTTACAAATTATCTTGCTCTGAGAAAAAGATTAGGAAGAACAAGTGTGTTAATCCTCCAGATCATATGGAAGCTTGGTACTGAAACTTTACAGATTCCTATTGGATCAGCCAATGGCCTGTCGGCTGGTTTCTCTTATTTATAACAAGGTTAATATCACTCCTTGAGATTAAATAGATATGGAGTGGTATTCTGGATGCTTTTGTTCTTTGAGTCTTCCTCAGGAACAGCAGGTGGGCTTTGGGGGAGGATAAGAATTTAAGCCCACTCCAATTTGTTGTGAATGCATAGACTCCAAACCATTACATTCACAGCTGGCCAGCTTCATGCTGGATAATCAGCCTTATCCATGAGTGAGAGAAGGCACTTTTTCATGCACAAAATCAGATTCCCTGTGTTAGAAATAGAAACCACTTTTTAAGAACAAATCATAGCATAGCTTGGTGGAAGCCTTGACAGAGAGACTGGAGAAGAGAGAGACTGTTGTTAACATGGAGTTTCCCCAAAAAGTAGAGGAAGTGCAGATAAAAGAAGCAGAGGAACATTTGCTCCAGAAAATTACTACTTGGGGGGGGGGGGGGCGCTAAAAGTCTTGTCAGGAACTAGTGTTAAATAACTTATCATTTTTCTGTGTTGTGCAAATCTAAGATTGAAATTTCTCTATATAAATTATAGAATGGGTTTTCTTAAATCTTAGCCTGAATCTCTATTTCAGGTTGTGTTCACTATTTTTTTAGATGTTATCATAATACAGTAGAACTCTTGTTTACAGAGATATTAGACCTCTCTCTCTCTCTTTGTAGTTGACCAGTATTATCTTGGTTAGGCCAGAGTGTTATGTTGATTTTTGTCCTTTCAATATTTAAATTGAAAAAAAACAACAACAATCCTGCATTACTGTATATAATTTATTATTGTTTTTTGAATAAAAAGGGTTGTTTTTGAAATTGCTGAAGAAGGGAAGGAAGAACTAAAAGATTTGATTGACCAAAGCTGTTAAGGATAGTGAAAAACTCAATATTATAGGTCAATTGGTGATGACCATAACATATGGAAGACAATGATTTGAAAAGCAAATGGAGTATATAAAACAGCATAAATTAACAAAAGGAATGAAAAATAAAATAAAATAAAATACAGTACAATAGATATGAAACAAAGATGAAATGGAAGGATATAACAGATTTGAATTAAAGCAGACTGACCTTAAGGGTTGAAATTGGTAAATAACTGAATGGAAGGATGATGTAGTTCATTGCGAATGAAAGAGGTAAAATGTATGTCAAAACCAATGGTGAAATCCACTTACCTTTGCTACCAGTTTGGAAACAGGAAGCGCATGTGTGCTACACGCACGGGTGCCTCTTCTGCACATACGCAGAGGGTCAAAAATGGGACATAATGAGGTCCCAGTGGGTGGGCAGAGCCTCCCGCCCATTCACGTGAGCCAAATAAATCCAGCCAGATTTCACCACTGGTCAAAACATATGAATCAGTGTCATCTAGATCAGGGGTCCCCAATCTTTTGGACCTCAGAGGCCACCAAATTCATAATTTTAAATCACACGGACCACTAATATGAATCTAGCATGCTGCTTGCTGAAGCGCCTGGACTCCCAGTGATGGGATGGGGTCCTTCAGGCACTCCCCCTCCTCTCAGCCAAAATTTTCTCATGGACCACCAGCGGTCCATGGTGACTGTTGATCTAGATTATTGTGCATATGAAACTAGGAATGTATAGGTTGCAGCTAACTACATGGTGATAACAAAAGAACCAAGAATGTTTGGAGGGGGGGGGGGCAAAAAAAAGTATGACATTTGGAATAAATGGAATCTAGAGAAAGAGGTCATTCTATTAGAGGACATCAAAGGGTGTGTGGGAACAAGAGAAAAGAATATGAAAAAAACTTTGGAGACCTAAGACTTAATTTGGTGAATATTTACTTAGAAATAAACATTTGTTTGAAATACATGGTTTCATCATAAGTCTATTTATGATGATGACATGTGACAAGTACACATGTCAATTGTCTCACTAGAGGCAAGAATACTTTAGATCATTGCTATAGAACATTAAAAGATGCTTATCAGTTTTTATTATGAGCAACTGTGGAACACTGATCATTGCATGATTCACCTTGTACCTGCTTATAGACAAAGACCTAAAACCATAAAACCAACAATTAAATCAGTGAGGACTTGGACTGATGGGGTAAAGCTAAAGCTACAGGCGTGCCTTGACTGCACTGATTGGAATACACCAAAGACAAATTCCTTGTGTGTCCAATCACACTTGGCCAATAAAGAATTCTATTTTCGAAGATACCTCTACAGACTTGGATGAACTCACAGATGCTGCAACATAATGTCAGTTTTTATGAAGACTTATGTGTGCTGACCAGAAACCTGTGAATATACAGTAACAACAAACCTTGGTTCACAGCTAAACATAAGCAGCTACAGAGAGGAAGCCTACAGAAAAGGTGATAGAATGCTGTAGAATCAGGCCAGAAACGTATTAACAAGGGAGATGAGAGTAGCAAAAAAAAGCTAATCTGAAAAGCTAAGGAATCAGTTTTCAACAAATGAACCAGCAAACATATGGAAAACTCTTAAAAACATCATCAGTTACAGCAAACCTCCTTCCCATGCTAAAGGAATTCAACAACTGGCAGATGACCTGAATGAGTTTTACTGTAGGTTTGAGAGAAAACTACTGCCACCTATCTCCACAATCCCCATCTCAGACACACCAATAATAGCCAAGCCTCCTACAACTGACCCCATCCCATTGGGCCCACCACCTGTGATGATTACAGAAAATGAGGTGCAAGGTCTATTTCACAGACAAAAGCAAGGAAAAGCATCAGACCCAGACAAGATAACTCTTTCTTGCTTAAAAGCTTGTGCTGACCAACTGGCTCCCATCTTCCCCCGCATCTTTAATAAATCACTAGAGATATGCTATGTTCCTTCTTGCTTCAAATGCTCTACTATCATCCTGAAGAAACCATCAAGGAACTGAATGACTTCAGACTGGTTGCTCTAACATCTGTTGTTATGAAAAACTTTGAAAGGTTTGTGTTGGCCCACCTAAAAACCATCACGGATCCGCTGTAAGACCCCTTGCAATTTGCCTACTGAGGAAATAGATGGACAGATGATGCTATTAATATGGCTCTGCACCAGGGGTGAAATGCTCCTGGTTCAGACCGAATCACCTGATCCAGTAGCGATGGCAGCAGGTGGTTTGGAGAACCGGTAGCAAAAATCCCTGTGCTCCACCCCCCCCACCCCCCACCATGCCCAACTGAGCCACACGATCATCAGAGGCTGTTTTTTTTTACTTTTAAAAGCATTTTTTCTACAACCTCTTCGGCCGAAAAAATGCTTTTAAAAGTAAAAGAAAAAGCCTCTGATGATCACGTGGCTCAGCTGGGATCATCAGAGGCTTCTAAAAGCATTTTTTTCTACAACCTCTTAAGGTTGTAGAAAAAATGCTTTTAAAAGTAAAAAAAAAAAGTTGGCCACACCCACCCAGTCACATTACCCCCAACCACCACCAAGCCACGCCCACAGAACTGGTAGTAACAAATTTTAGATTTCACCCCTGCTCTGCACTACAACATCTTACAACATTTTGAATTTCCAAAGACAGGATTCTCTTTGTAGACTTCAAGAGTTCTCTTTGTAGACTTCAAATCAGTATTCAATACCATCATTCCAGATATTCTTCTAACTAAACTAAATCAGCTATCTGTACCTGACCACACTTGTAAAGGGAACATAAGCTTCCTAACAGACAGGAAACAGCAGGTGAAGCTAGGCAAAATCACATCAGATACCTGTACAATTAGCACAGGAGCCCCACAGGGCTGTTGGCTCTCTCCACTTCTCTTCTCTCTATACACCAATGACTGCATCTCAAAAGATCCCTCTGTCAAAGTACTGAAGTTTGCAGATAATACAACAGTGATTGGTCTCATTTGAGACAACGATGAATTTGCATACAGACAGGAGGTTGAACAACTAGCCTCGTGGTGTAACTGGAACAATCTTTTTTTTTTTTAATTTGATGTATATGCCGCCCTTCTCCGGAGACTCAGGGCGGCTTACAATGCGCTAAGCAATAGCCTTCATTCTTTTGTATATTTATACAAAGTCAGGTTATTGCCCCCACAACTGGGTCCTCAATTTACCTACCTTAGAAAGGATGGAAGGCTGAGTCAACCTTGAGCCTTGGCGAGATTCGAACCTGCAATAATTGCAGGCAGCTGATCTTAATAACAGGGTGTCTTAGACCACTGTACTACCAAGGCTCTTGAACTAAACACACTCAAAACCATAGAAATGGTGGTAGATTTTAGGAGAAACTCTCCTATACTACCACCTCTTACAATACTAGACAACACAGTATCAACAGTAGAGACCTTCAGGTTTCTAGGTTTGTTCATATCTCAAGACTTAAAATGGACACCTAACATCAAAAATGTCATCAAGAAAGGACAACAAAGAATGTTCTTTCTGCGCCAACTCAGAAAGTTCAAACTGCCCAAGGAGCTTCTGATTCAGTTTTACAGAGGAATTATTTTTTATTGAAAAAGTTTTTCAAATACAAATTTTTCCCCCTTCCCCCCCTCCTCCCTAACCCCCCCTCGCCCTCCCCTCCCCCTGTGGCTTCTTCAAAGTAAAACCCAAATTCATAACAGATTATATAATACTTTACCATCCCCTTGCTCCATCCCCCATATACTGACCCTTTCTTTCTAATAATATTATTATATCCCCCTTATACTATACATTTCAAACCTGTAAACTGCACGAGTCAAAAAGAGGACTATGAAAATATCTGCAGACCCCTCACATCCTGGACATAAATTGTTTCAACTACTACCCTCAAAACAACGCTATAGGGCATGCACACCATAACAACTAGACACAAGGACAGTTTTTTCCTGAATACCATCACTCTGCTAAACCACTAATTCCCACAACGCTGTCAAACTATTTACTAAGACTATACTATTATTATTATTATTATTATTATTATTATTATTATTATTATTATTATTATTATCATCATCATCCTTCCTATTACCTGTCTCCTCCCACTTATGACTATAACTTTGTTGCTTGTATCTTTATGATTTATATTGTTTTATTTAGTTTCCTAGTATTTGATTTATTATTTACTATCTGATAATTACGATAGTGATTATGACTATCACTAAGTGTTGTATCTTATGATTCTTGATGAATGTATTTTTTATGTACACTGAGAGCATATGCACCAAAGACAAATTCCTTATGTAGCCAATCACACTTGGCCAATAAAGAATTATGTTCTGTTCTGTTCTGTTCTGTTCTGTTCTGTTCTGTTCTGTTCTATGAAACAAATCTAAGTAAGATGCCATTGCTTATGATAACCAATTTAGACATTTAGTGATAAAAGTTTCTGAATATGGGACAGAAATTTAAATTTAATAAAAATAAATAAATAAAATAAATGAACTAGATAATATAAAGTATGAATCCTGGGGGAAAATGGACATGGAAAAAAGAAATAAGTGAATGAAATTAGAGTGAAAGTACAACAATTTCAAAGAGAATCTCCATAGACATTTAAAGAATGAAACACATTTTATGAAGTTTTGAAATGTTGTATGCATGTGATAGAAGTAAGGATAATTTGCAAAAGCAGAAAGCTATTAAGAGTATAGTAAATTGTGTTGACGTAAAGCTAAATTAGATACATTTTATTTCCTTTTGGCTTATCTCATCCCTTTAATTTTCTCATTCTTTACAAAACATTGTTTATCCCAAAAGAGAATAGAAGTAATAGCACTAAACTTCACTTCCAGTTTGAGGAAGTGAATTTTGGTGGCTAGATTATTAGTGTTTCTGGTAAATGAGTTCATTCATAATAGAATCACTTCTCATCCATAATCTGCTTGTGGATAAGCAAATAGATCTGGCATGTACTATCAATAACTGTGTGAACAAAGGTGGTAACATTGTCTTTTCAGAAATCTGCCTAATTGGATTTTGATACCTATAACAACCAAAAAGCTAAGACTAGAGGGGGAAGATGATATTCATCTTACAGGACAACTTGTTTCTGAGAAGTGCCTGTGTGTTAAATTCAGCTTTAGGGACAGGATGGGTATACATCTCATACACTGGTCATACCTCTAGCCAGCTGGATCCCCTTTTGGGTTCCTTAATTTGATCACTGGGCTGCTGTTGAAAAACTGCTAAAAGCAAATTTTGTTAAATTTAGGATTTACTATACTATTGTTAAATACAATATGTGTATCAAAGGATATGTTCAAGTAAGCAAGAATCATGTCAAAGTGAAAAAAAAATGACCTTTAATGAAAAATTTAGGGTTAAATCCTGAACTTTGGAAACTGTGATAATTTCTCTTTCCTATTAATGAGTTAATTATGGCAGAATTTCTTTGAATATTTTGAATTTTTTCTTCCTGGGCTTTTGGCAGCCTGGAGATAAACTACTAATGAACTCTTCTCCCATCTGTTGGTTGTTTATGCTACTTTCTCAGCTTCCTCCCAATCACTTAGAACTATAGGTTTTCCATTAATTTATATTTATTTTATCAAGTTTTACAGGATTTTCTTACTTTAAAGCATTGAAATTCACCTTGCAATCTTCTGGATAGCGGGTGGGCCATAAATATTTGAAAGAAGCATTATGTGGTAGTACAGAAAAGAAAAAAAGACATTCTTTACAAAGATTAGCTGTGAGAAAATTTTTTTAAAAAAAAGATGGAACATAATCATGACTTTACATAAATTAATAGAATGATTGTACATGGAGCAGTGTATGGTTCAGACTATTTCATCTTAAAATTAATGACATTGATGCAATAAAACCTGATTCAAATCAGTCAAAGAGTTTGTGCATTAGATAGGTAATGCATTTAGGACTTTGGCTTTATTCAAATATTGCATTTGCAATCTAGTTCTTCCCAAAATTATACAAAAATTAAGCCATGGGCTAACTCAAAAAAGATGGCAATAATTTTTGAAATAAGTCCATGCCAAAGGTTTTATTCAGACTCAATTTAGTAAGGTTTCAAATGGAAAACATGGTGGTGTTACTTAAAAGGTAAAGGTTCCAATCGCACATAGGTGCCAGTCATTCCCGACTCTCGGGGGTGGTGCTCATCTCTGTTTCAAAGCCAAAGAGCCAGCACTGTCTGAAGACGTCTCCATGGCCGGCATGACTAAATGCCAAAGGTGCACGGAACGCTGTTACCTCCCCACCAAAGGTGGTCTCTATTTTTTCTACTTGCATTTTTAATGTGCTTTTGAACTTCTAGGTTGGCAGAAGCTGGGACAAGTAATGGGAGCTCACCCCACGCGGCACTAGGGATTCGAACCACTGAACTGTTGACCTTTCAATCAACAAGCTCAGCTTCTTAGCCACTGAGCCACCGAGTCCCTGTTACTTACAAATACTTACAGTTACTTACAGATAGTTAAAATAGCACATTTGAGGTTAGTTCTCTCCAAAGGATAGAATGTTCAGGCTAATCTTCTAGTTTTTCAGATTAAGCAATGCTGTTATGGACTTCATTTTGCTGGGAAAAAACAGCATTTACTCTACAAAGGTTTAGGATTCTGTTTTGTGTCTCAATCACAGTCTATCTCCATGTTGCATTATGTACTAGACTGATTGGTGTCAAGTCCTTTCCATTCTTTTTAACCACTTTAGTCTCTACCATTTTAGTTGAATTTTTTAATGAAAGAAAGAACCTCCAGAGAAAAACACATCATAAATGCATTAGCAAAAGCTTTAGAAGAACATATTAAGGCACTTCCATTAACATTTAAGTGCTTCCTTAGCCATGTGTATGTGTGAGATTTTTTTTAACCCTCTGTAATTCTACATAAAATTAAATTATGCCAAAGGAGTGATCTGAAGCAATTTGGTAATGAATTTAAAATTCTTAGGAAAGAAATACTGGCAGTAGGCAAAGTTCAACTTGATATAAACTTTGCTCCAATGCTAATTTTATCATTTATTCTTTCTTTCATTTGTTCATTCATTTTATAACCTAAAATCTTATTCACAGGAGAACCACTTTGGTGTAATGGTTAAGGCACCAAGCTAGAAGCAGGGAGACCATGAGTTCTAATGTTGCTTTAGGCACAAAGTTAACTGGCTGAGGCTGATCTTGAGCCAATCACTCTCTTTCACCTCTAAGAAGAATGCAACTACAAACTACTTAAGAAAATGTTGTCGATAATGGCCTCATTTTATCCAGGCATTCACCAGGAGTCAAGACTGAACTGAAGGTCCAGAAATTAATTAATCAAATTATGTTCAGAGAAGTACTCAAGGTAGCTGTATGTTTGCAATATCTGTTGCAATAGTAGAAAGATACTTTCTGGTTGTGTAAAACTCCTGATAAATTTTGTGATTTAAGACTGTTAAAAACAAAAAAATTCTAAGCTCTGTGATTCTATTTTATGGCTCATAATTAATATGTCTATGTGTGCATATTTTGAATCTTGTTTATTGAATATATAGCAGAAACCAGTCATGCCCTTGTTTCTCTTGGTCAAATTATGTGAATGATAGGATGCTGGAGAAAGCTGCAGTTATTAAGATCATGGCTGAAGGCTGCAAAACCATTGTAGAGTTTGTAATGAGTTACTTCTGTGAAAATTAGCTCCATGGTTGGAGCTCCATGACTGTTTGTCCAACTGATAAGTAAGTTGCTCCTCTGTTATAAATTATTTGGATTTCATGCATATGTAAAGTTCTGCCTTTTCTGTAAACAGATAGCTTTACAAGACATTAAAAGCTGCAAAGGCTTAGATGCTGGTTTGGTCTGCTTCCACAAGCATTGATTTTGTATACTGCATGCATACTTTTGTACTGATATTAAGCTTCAACATGACCCAATTCTGAGCAAGCATCTATGAGTTGGCCTGCCAAACCGACCTCCAAGTTATGTGTTTTGCATCAAGGCTTATTGTCTCAAATTTTAAAAGACAAAGGCTGGTTAATATTCAATGTGCCTGAAACAAAGAAACCTTCTCCAAGTGTCTCCACTTCCCAGACTTGAGAAGGAAAGTCACATATCTTTAATTTATACAGCAACCAAGTAACTAAAATTGAAATGAATTGTTGTTTTCATTAGGATAGAAAAACTTGAAAGCCCAGAGCACATACTATTTATCTTTGCAATCGTTGAAAGAGTTTTGCAGTTTCTATTATTATATCCTGTAACAATAAAACAGAATTCCAATAGTACCAGTGTATTTGATATTTGTTTCCTGACTCGCACTATCTTTATGAGCTGAAGGACAGAGTAGTAGAGAAGAGAATATTTGTACCTCAGGGTTGAACTATGGGGTCCTTGATGCTCTCTGAGCTTGGTTGTTTCCCGGCAGATGTTTGATTGACCAACTAGGTAACACTTTCAGTGAAGATGAAGACCAGACATTACTGTGATACCTTCTGTGTGCAGCTCTTGAGGGGAGCTCCTGAACAGGCAAATGTTGTGTGTATTGGCTGTGGATTAAATTCAAGGCTTTCATTTTGGTGTATGAAATCCTGCTAGGATATGAGAAGACTGACTTCATTTTTACAGTTATTGCCAACTTGGAACAAACCAATTCTACTCAAAATGAGTATCAGACACAATTTCCTTATTTCTCAAACAATAGAAATAACTGGCCAGGATCTTGAATTAAACAAGATCCTTTATCACTGAATCATGAAGAGCATAGCAGCCCAACTAGTTGTATTATGATCCTCCCATGTTTTATTTTTGTTTTACTTTTGTATTAAACAATCAGCTTTGTGTATTGCCAATAGAAATGAAAGAAAGTAAACATTAGCAGCCCTTCTACTATACTCTGAAATCTAATCTCCTTTGTCTTCTGTTGCAGAGCCTTGAGTGCCTGAATCAGAGGAAGCTTATTCTCTAGTCTAATCTATTCAGTTGATTTACAATTGTTGCTGTTTTCTGTGTGGTGCTAATAAGGCATCTCACTGTGCTTGTCCTTGTGCAGAGATGAAGCCCACACGCTGAGCTGCATGATTAGGAGGTGATATAAAGTGTGGGGAGGGGGTGGGTGAGGAGAGGAAAAGAAAGGAAAGGGGGAGAAAAGAGAGAAAGAAGTATCAGTCTTCTCAATTAGTAGTAGACTTTATTGTTCAATTTGGACAGGGGAGTTATGTCTGATTGGAACATTTTCTTGAAAAGAGTCTGTGACTCCTTAATGCTCAGATTAATCCTGATTTTATTACTGATTCCTAGAAACCACTCTGGTACAATCTACTTGAAGCTATTTTGAATTCTCCTTATTTCCTCAGTAGCCTCCTATGCCTAGGAGCAAATATCGGCACACCGACTCATATACCCTGATGCCATAGAAACAGGTAAAGAAAAGGTGATTTATGAAAAAAGAAATAGCAAACTGAGAGATTCTTTAACCCTTACCAATCTGCTATTATTTTTCTGTTCAAATCTGTTTCACATGCTACAGCCTTTCTCCTTACTGGGCCTAAAACGTACTTAACAGGGTGTAATATTTTTATGAGCTATGAGACAAGAAAAAAGCAAAGAGTTTAGCTATGTTAAGATGGTTAATTTCTTTTTGCAACTACAGATGTTCAAGACAGAAAATATCTATAGCCACACTATCTAGAGCATTTTGACTAGCAAATGGGTTTCATGTTGTGAATGGCTGTATAAAAAAATTAGGCTAACTTTTGAATGGGCTCATTCAATTGCTATCCTTGAGGAAAACATTTCCTTGTCCTGTAGTGTCTGTCATTCAGATTCAAGCATATCTGCTTATGCATATTAGGAGGTGTTGATGGGGAAATGTCTGTTTGAATATAAATTATATAGTTTGTTTTCAAAGACCTAATTTTTTCTACTATTTCATTTCTGGGTTTCTGCTTCACCCAGGCTTCACACAAACTTCAGAGGATAATTAGAACTGCAGAAAAAACAATTACTACCAACCTGCCTTCCATTGAGGACCTGTATACTGCACGAGTCAAAAATATATGAAAATATTTACAGACTCCTCTCATCCTGGACATAAATTGTTTCAACTCTTACCCTCAAAACGATGCTATAGGGCACTGCACACCAGAACAACTAGACACAAGGACAGTTTTTTCCTAAATGCCATCACTCTGCTAACCAAATAATTCCCTCAACACTGTCAAACTATTCACTAAGTCTGCATTACTATTACTATTGATCTTCTCATCATTCCTATCACCCATCTCCTCCCACTTATGACTGTAACTTGTTGCTATATCTTTATGATTTATATTGATTGTTTCCCAGTATGATTTGATTGCTTATTTGTACCCTATGACTATCATTAAGTGTTGTACCTTATGATTCTTGATGAATGTATCTTTTCTTTTTATGTACATTGAGAGCATATGCACCAAAAACAAATTCTTTGGGTGTCCAATCACACTTGGCCAATAAAAAATTATATTCTATTCTTCACGATAGAAAACAAGAAAAGCAAAGATATGAGAAAGCTTGCTGATAGACACTAAGAGTGTCATAGAATGTGTTTCATTAGTATGATGAAATGAGCATCACAATGTTGTAATGCAAGTTCAATCCCTTTCACACATGCCTTTAGCATTTTAACACCTGCAAATGGGGGTTTGGGTTGCACCAAAACAGCACATTTATTTTATAATTGATCCCTTTACCAGTACCACTATTTCCTGCGATGTTGTGCCTGGACATAATGCTGCTTCTCATCTCCTGTTATACAGTCTTCAGATGCAAACAGAGAGTCATGGATTGATGGCATGTAGTCTTACAGACCAAGTGGCCAAAACATAATTAAGTAGGTCTGGATATCTGAGGGTTTCTGGTTTCATACAATTATGACTTCATATTAATGCAAGAATACTATGTGATTGACTAACTTTAGTAGAATATATATTTGAGGAGTTATTTTATGCCAGAAAAACATGAGGGTGAAGAAAAAGAAAATAGCATCGTTCTTTTACTCACAATTTGGTTTTGTTCTTGCAAGTTACTCTGGGGTTTGATAGGAATAATACTTAGAATTTCTTTCACCTTTCAATGCTCAAATTGATTCACATATAGTATGTCAGCAACAGGGGTGGGTTTCAAAACCTGTTGCTACCAGTTTGCTCGTGTGCGCATGATGCTTCTGCACATGCGCAGAAGCGTCCTAGTAGGTGGGTGGAGCCTCCTGCTGCTTCTGCTACCAATCCAGGGCGAACCGGTAGCAACCCACCACTGGTCAGCAACGTATGTCTGTTATCCTCTCCATATTCATGTTTTCTATAGACTAAACATACCCAGAGATATTTAGCTTGGTGTAGTGGTTAAGGCAATGGGCCAGAAACAAGAAGAGTGAATTCTAGTCCTGCCTTAGGCGCAAAGCCAGTCACACCTCCTCAACTCTAGGAAGGAGGCAATGGCAACCAATTTCAAAATCTTGCCAAGAAAGCTGCTTGTCAATATAGTCCAGGAGCCATTACTGACTTAAAGCCCCCCATAAAACATACCCCAAACCTTCCTCATGGAGCTTAGACTCTTCATCATCTTGGTAGCCATCCTCTGAATGTTTTTCAATTTGTCCCAGTCCTTTATGAACAGTGGATTAACTATTCCAGTCCATGATTTGGATTGTATGTTCCTGTTATGCACCTCAAGGTAGCTTTTGCCATTTTAACAGATATGCCTCCCTTCTTTCTCCAAAGTATTTGTCACCCCTCCAACCCTTTGTCATCTGAAGGTTGATAATTGCTTCCTCAACACCCTCATCCATTTTCTGGCAATTGCATTCTTCTTTGGTTATGTTCTCCTCCCATTTGCTATAAGTGTCTCTTTTCCTCTCCAGTCTTTTAGACAGCTCTGCATGTATCAATACCTTTGTCCCATCCTTTCTTCTTGTAAAGTGCCCCTCATCTTCACTTTTTCAACCAATTCTTCTCAGTGGATGAAGATTAGATGCAGAATAGTTTTAAACCTTCTGAGAAATGAAGTTGTCAGCAAACTGGACTAGAGTATGTTGGAACTCTGACTTTAGGCAGACCCCCAAGAGGTCAAAATTACTGAAATCTCCCACTTTCATTATTGTGCAACCCTCTGAACATCCAATCATCTGACTCAGAAAGGCCTCAGGCATAGTTTCTATCTGTCCAGGTGGACTCCCCTGATACCTTTGTTACTATCTCCTTTTATATTAACCTAACATGTTCAACAGGATTTCCATGCTCCAATTTCTGAACTTTTAGACAAGTGTGTTTGTAATTGTTCGTTTGTGTGTGTGTACTGTGCAACCTTCCCTCCCATTTCTGTTGGATTTGTTTTTTTTTTTTAATAAGTGCTTTCCCATGTTATGTGCTAATATGTTTTTAAATTTTCTTTATCCTGCCTTTATTATGTTATAAATAACTCAAACAGCACACAATACTCCTTCCTCCTTCTCTTTTCCCCATAACAACCACCTTGTGAGGTGGTTTGTGCTGAAACAGAATGATTGACCCAAAGTCACCCAGTTGGCTTTTTTGCCTAAGGCAGGACTCAACTCACAGTTTACTGGTTTCTAGCTTGGTGCCTTAATCCAGGGGTGGGGAATTATAGGCCTTTTATGGCTTGTGGACTTCAACTCCCAGAATTCCTGAACCACCATGGCTGGCTCAGGAATTCTGGGAGTTGAAGTCCACAAGTCATAAAGGGGCTATAGTTCCCCACCTCTGCTTTAATCACTGAATTGCGTCATATAATATTAAATTTTCTGAATCAGGCTCTCTAGTTCTCCTTATTTATATTCTATATTCAGTGCATTTGATGCAGAAACAATTGAGGTTTGAAAGGTCCAGCCTACTGGCCTTACCTTTACAGTATCCTGAAAAATTATGATTCTGAGCCTCAGTCTTTTGCTGCCTTTTTGGTTCTTTTTTTCACCTTCCTACTTTATTCTAGTTTAACAATTTCTTGATGAATCTGGCCTGATGTCTATAAAACATTTCTTTCTTAGTTATTTTTAAATATAGCATTAGCCATTGTCACAATTGTTTTCAGCAACGCCATTTATATTTATATCTCTCGTTGCACCATGACCAATGTGTCTGCACTGGTTTGTGCAAGATCTTCAAAATGGTGGGTTCCCCATGCCCACTCTTTTGGTATTTGGGTTTGGATTGGGAGACCACAATCATCACTTTGCAGATGTTGACAAACTTGCAATGAATGCCTATGGCTATGACCCCCAAGTGAAAGATGGGGGAGAAAGCCCTACTCGAGCTCCCATTTCCTTTATGGGAGTCATATACCTTGTCAAGACCTTGTTGTCTCCAGAGATTTTTCTGGACCTATAAATCTGACAAATATTTCTCCAACAATTTCTTAATGATTGGATTTCTCTTTAGTGGCAATAGCTGTGCAGATACTGAAAAAAGCTCAAGACACAAATGTCCTCATGATGTCTTCTTTGGGGATTTAATTGAGCAATCCAGTGATCCTCCAGGCTCCTGGAGAGTGATCACCACATAAATGCAAGAATAATTGTTAAGAACATCACTTGCATTTGGGAGTGCAACTTTGTTGACACATTTCACCTCTGAGAATTTCTCCAAAAGTTTCTTCTTTTTCCAAAATACTTCCAAGGCAATTTTTCTTTCTTTATAATGAATGAAACTGGCAGAAAAAAATGCATTAAAATTACCTGTCATTAATTAAAGTCAATATCTGGGAAAGTGCAGAGACCTTAAACATTCACTCACTCTATGTCTTACCAATGAGGAATCTTTTTTTACCATAGTTGAGATCTATTATGAATAAATTCTTTGATATTCATACTCAGCTATGCAAATGTTCTGGCATAAATATCTAAATTTCAACTGTATCAGATTAACCTACATTTTGTCTCTGGAAAAGACTAGACATCTTTAAGATGAGAGCTGCTAGATTTGTATTTCAGCATGTATATTTAATTCATTTCTGGAATTTGTACAAGCCTTAACCTCTTTTTAAAATATGCCAAAAATATGGGAAATAAATGTTGTTGGTTCCTCCTTATTTTTTACCTATTAAGTGAACATGGTTTGTTTATCACAAATCATATATACTGACTTGAGTGAGAGCTGCATGCAAATCAGCAAATAAAACAAATAGGTTTAAAAAGACAAAATAAACCTATGGTAGTTATTATCTTTGTTTTATTATTGCAGTTAATTCTAAAAGAAATGATGTTTACTATTATGGTAATATATTTCTATTCACAACAATCAAAAGAATGTTATAGCGTTTAGTTCATATCCCTCTCATCCTGAGAAATGAATATTGCTCTTCAGCTCCTGATATGACACGTAACAAATCAAACAGTTCCATCTATCTTGCAGGACCCCCTCCTCTTTCTGCCTATGCTCAGTAGCTAAATGAAAACTTTAGAGAACAGAATAGCTATTAATGTATGGCTGGCGGTCTGTCAGCTTCTAAGTGTAGGCAATTTGTTTAACCTACTTTTAAAAAGGAGTGTCAACCGAGATATATAAATGATGCATTTCAAAAACTCTTGGTAAAGAAGAAGAAAATAAATTTGCCAAGACAATATTTTTGCCCGCACTCCAAAAGAAGGAAAAGAGATTTTCCCGAAATGGATAACTAGGCTAACCTCTTTCTGAAGGTTCAATCATGTTTTTCCTGCCCTATTTCAAAACCTTTTGATCCTATCAAGGAACCTGTCAAGACAGAACTAGTGACAAGTTTTTAATTAAGTCTCTAACAATAAGCAGGAAAGTCTATATTGCAACTGGGAAATATCTTCCTTGTGAAAATCCATACTAACAGAAGGGGTATCCTGTGAGTGATATATGTATTTTTATTAAAAATGTCATACAGAATTAAAAACTGCAAAAAAAATTAAAAAGGAGACATAAAAGTAAAATTAAAAAAATACAAGATAACAAAAGAAAAAAAAATGACATCTACATTCTGATTCTGATCTTCTCAGCATAGTAATTGTTTTCACTACCTTACAGATTACATATCATGGTTCCCATTTTCCCTTCAGCAATCCTTTTTAATCAGTAAGTCATCAATTTATTTTTGTCCCTTTTCATCAAAAAGTCCAAAAAGTGTTTCCAAATAATTGTTGTTCCCACCTTAATCAGATATCCTGTGATTCCAGAATAGCATTCATTTCCTCAATCAAATTCCATGTAATTTACAAGAGGAAGAGGGAAATGGTTACCATACTCTCTTGGTTTTTCTTCTCTTACATTGCCACAGCATTCCATTCAGTGGTGGGTTTCAAAATTTTTTACTACCAGTTATGTGGGTGTAGCTTGGTGGGCGTGGCTTGGTGGGCATGGCAGAGGAAGAATACAGCAAAATCTCCATTTCCTCCCAATCAGCTGGGACTCGGGAGGCAGAGAATAGATAGGAGTGGGGCCAGTCACAAGTGCTATTTACTGGTTCTCTGAACCACTCAGAACGTCTACTACCAGTTCTCCAGAACTGGTCAGAACCTGCTGAAACCCACCTCTGATTCCATTTTGCCTCTCTTTTCTCTCCAAAGTTATTGAGAGAGATTATATGACATAGGGGGTCATTCAGAAAGAGAAACAGGGATGGCTATGGTTTCTTCCCACACTGGTAGACAGCCTCTGAGAGATTACCTTTAAAGAAATACAACTATTAACAGAAAAAGATTGTTCAAACCTTCTCTATACCTTTATTTCTATAATATTAAGTCAGGCTGATGATATAGGCTTATGGTACTTGTATGATCAATTATCTTAGAAGAAGCCTTAATCAATATGAAGGAAAAGCTGTTGATTACAGGAAATAAAAGTTCCTGAGAAGATTCCTTGGGTGATCTTATAAATATTAAATTAGGAGAGTAGATTCACTTTTCCATCAAAGAGTTTAATCAGCACTTCCATTACGGAAATTAATGGATTACACCATTGTCACCTACTCCAATTATCTTCCTATTTCACTAAGATTTCCAGAATGAGGTCTATTTGTTTAAGTCAAGAAACTCATCTCCTTTAGAATAGCTGTATTCTATCCATTCCACCAGACTTATTTGGAAACCCAATTTCCATTTTAAAATTTCCATATTTGTGTGGCTTGTGGACTTATATTCTTAGCTGTCAAGTACACTAACATAGCCAATAGGCTTGCCTTTTTAAAATATTTTCCCTCCTTCCCTTCCTCCCTCCCTCTCTCTCCCATCTCCCCCCTCCCTCCCTCCCTCTGCTTCAATCTCTCTCTCTTTTGCAGCTGCATTGTCATTTTCCTGTAGTAATAATAATTCATGTCAAATTATTTTGTAACTAGCCCTCCTTTCTCAAAAGTACTTTGTAGGGTGAGTTGATGGAGCCGCTCACAGGATGGAAATGGAGATGTGAGTAGCTCTGCTGAACATCCAAATGATTGAAAGGGATGAATGCCAACTGAATTCAAAATCACAGAGGTCAGCCTCTTCGCTCGGGTGGCAAATTTTATTTATTTAATTTATGTGGCAGATCACATAACAAGGTACCTTATTGTCTGTTTGGGGCCTGCATTGTAAAACATGATTTGGGGATGTTAGCGCAGTAAATTTGTGTTTTTGTTCAAATAAAAATACATACTAGGCTACAGGGTGATAGAACGGTAAGGGAATCCATAAATAATAGTAAGGTCCTCACCAGCCAGCCATTCTGACAGCATATTTTACAAGCAATCATAACTTACCGTTGCTGCACCATATCAAGGACAATTAAGGTACACCATCAGTGCCATTGTTTTGATTTATGGGGCATTTGAAGAGAAAGAAATAGTTCCCTGTCACCCCGACAGCTAGGCTCTAATACATGCCCACTCCAGTCTATTGTGTTAGATGTCCAATTTTATTATTTGTATAGGTTTTTTTTTCCCATTTGAAAATGTGGAAAGAGGCAGCATTGAGATCTGAATGATTAGTCTTAAAGTATGTTTTGTTTGAAGAACTGAGGCAACATTACCATCAGTTCCCACTAAAAAAGAGTACTTTCACTCTGAGAACGTACACACAATTTTTCTGTTAAAAATACCTCAGTTCTTCTAGAGCTGAGGCAGTGGTGAAATCCATTTTTTTTTACTACTGGTTCTGTGGGTGTGGCTTGGTGGGCATGGCTTGGGCATGGCAGGGGAAGGATACTGCAAAATCCCCATTCCCACCCCACTCCAGGGGAAGGATATTGCAAAATCTCAATTCCTACCCCACTCCAGAGGAAGGATACTGCAAAATCCCCATTCCCTCCTCACTCCTGGGCTAAGGATATTGCAAAATCTCCATTCCCACACCACTCTGGGGTCAGCCAGAGGTGGTATTTGCCAGTTCTCTGAGCAACTCAAAATTTCTGCTACCAGTTTTCCAGAACCTGTCAGAACCTGCTGGATTTCACCCCTGGGCTGAGGGTAGGGTAATATTAGCAGGGGAATTGGATAAATTTAGATGGGCATGAAACAAAGTCTATGGAGTTCATTGGATATTCCTGTTCAGACAGATTTCTGATGAATTCTGAGGAGAAACTTCAAGAGCTTTGTTTTCAAGTAGAAACTAATTTCAAAGTACTGGTATAGATAGGGAGACGTTTTTTTATGAAGCTAGAGCAAAAATAAAATAGAAGAAAATTAAGCCTCCAAGGAATGAAGAGGGTGTGATGGGCAATGCAATGGAGGGTGGTTTTTTTTTTTTTTTTTTAAATGTCTCGGAATAGATACATGAGGTTTACCAGAGTATGACTGAATCTATTTTGGGTCTTATTTAAAAAAAAGAAAAGAAAAAAATGGGCTATGAAAACCCCCAGTGGAGCAACCCTAGTGCGCCTTGGGGACATAAAAAATAAGTTGGCTCTGCTTCGAATGCAGTTAAGTAATGAAAACTGAAGTATGAAATTTGCTGCTCTGATCAACTTTTAGCTATGAAGTTAGTGAAAAATCCTCATTTAGGGTCTGTGCTCAATCAATATTAGGGTTTATTATGACAATCAGTGCAGAACCCCTGGAATACTATTCCAAGTATACTTCTAATTTCTATATTATTTACTTCTTTTACTTCTGCAATTCATTAGATTGCAATGATATGGCATCCTAAATATATGCTATAAATTCTCAAATAAAATCCTAAAGACAGAATTGTTAAACATTAGCTTTCACAGAGCCTCACATGTTCAGCTCGATTTCTATTCTTTCAGGAACATCTCAGTTTGGTTGTCCTGAGTACCAACAACCAAACTGTCTAAAAAGCATACAGTTTTCTTAGCTGCCTTCATCTTCCATTCCCAATCTCAGTCACCTCTCTGTTTCCTACCAACACACACACTCACACACTGCTCTGGAAAATTTATGTACAGGTGTAATTACACAGCTCAACACTTTCCTTGCAGTTATCAAAGCACAAAAATGATGTTTATGTCTGGGAAACCACATGTCAGGAAGGCCAACAGTGTTTCTATTTCTCCATTCTGTCCTGTCCTCTTTCACGATTGAAAGGGTTTCTACTCTTTGGCTTCTCTCACTGTTGTAGAAAAATAGGGAAGTTTGTACATTTGGTATAGCTTAGCATATAAAGTAGAGCTAAGGAAGTATTTAGCGCATATTTTTCTAATATGCACGCTTAACTTACCATGACTTCCGATGTATCCAAGTATGGAATTCCTTGTAATATTCTGTTTGTAATTTGAATCTCTTTGTTCCTCCATTTCCCTAAACTCATCTCTAAATCTTCCACTCACCTTATTGATCAACAAATGTCCAATAAAAATTAACAAAAATACCTAACAGCATAAATATATAATCCTTTTCATTTAATCTAAATCTCCCTCATCCTTCTCTTGATAATTAAACATTACAAAATAATAAAACATTACAAAAATGCTATTAAAAATTGAAAGATATTAAACATTACCAGAAACAATAATCCCTTATTTAGTTATCAAAAAATAATGTAAATA
Source organism: Arizona elegans (assembly GCA_022577455.1). Classification (NCBI taxonomy): domain Eukaryota; kingdom Metazoa; phylum Chordata; class Lepidosauria; order Squamata; family Colubridae; genus Arizona; species Arizona elegans. Next base: position 116,476,240 of record JAKOOJ010000002.1, read on the forward strand.
TTCCAAACAAATGCATTACATCATTGAACATTTCCAAAAGGGAAACTATCCAATCCAGATAACCATTTAACACCACCAGAGATAAAATCATAATTTAACCACCTTCATAAAAACCAATTTTGTAGGTTTCTTCTTTCTTCCTAGCCTTCCTTAAATCCCATAGATAACATTTTAATTCCTATTTCTCCTAGCTTCTTTGCCTCTTCTCTTGAAATCCTTATCCAATTACATTTGTACTTTCCATGATTGTAACTTCAGTAAATCTCATATATTTCACTTTAAAAGGATAATCCATATTGCTCTTTGGGTACATTATTTGTACATGTTTTTTTTTTTTTTTTTTTGCTTTTAAATGATCCAATTCCATTTGTAAATCCAGCATTTCCATCTCTTTCTTGTGAATTGTAAATTTTTAAGTCTTTGAATTCAATTTCAGTTGTGTTTAAAGGAATTTGTTCATCTTATGTAACATTATTTAGTTCCAGTAAAGAGTTAAAAGGTTCCAACACTTCTCCCACCCACAGATAAAAAAATTCCTTTAAAGTAGCCATCATGTCTTTAGAAATCAACCTTCAAAGTCTTCTTTTGCATTGAAATGTAAACAAAGCAGACTTCCCACATAAAAGGCTGTTTCTAGTTTCAAAATCTTTCTTTAAATCAGTTTCACAAAGCCTTTGCATTTAAACTTTTTAGATACAACTCTAAAGTCACACCTTTGCTGTATATTGAAATAATAATAATAATAACACAATCTTTTTTAAAAAATGAAAGATATTGTTTTCTTTTTTAAAAAAAAATGGATTGAAAGGAAACTCACCCACTGACTTATAGGCTGTATGTACCTATAAATATTTTTTTCAAAAAATAAACTCCAAAATGATTAAAAAGATGAGGTTGGGTGAAGTCTTGAGTTCATGAAGGCTGCATTTATTGCTCAGAGTACAATGGAACTCTGACTACCAGCTGATTGCAAACAGTTGCAACACAAACCAACAAAAAATGCACTGGCTGCCTACAAAAATCAGATATCTGAAGTACCTGTGGGCAATCTCCAGATATCTCTTTCTTCCAAAGAAAATTTTGGCTTTGAAGCTCACATCTAGTTGCTTTTTTTGGCTGAAATGTCCCTGCAAGCCACTCGAACTGGAGAAAAGGCAGACAATAGCTGGTGTTGTCTGACCAGAAATCTATTAAATATATACCACAATATCAGAAATTTGGATCTATTTCTTATTTACACCCTGGACAAGTTCATATTTGTACCACTGGACAAGGGGGGATATCTGTATGTATGGTGTTCTTTATTCCTGAAGGAAAAGTTTAACGTTAAAAACCTTCACTCAGTTATCTGAAAATAAATTTAACTGAAATTAATGGAACTTAATTCTCAGAAAATTGTAATTGATGGGAAAATAGTCTTTCATGTTGATTTTAAATCTATTAAATCTGTTACTAAACAATATAATGGATTAACTATTAACTCTAACCCTGCATTCATTCACAATCTATATCAGTTACACACTACAATTTAATTTTAACTGGGTTATCTCTCTTACATCTCAGTTAGAATATGGCCACAATCACTGACTGGTTATAGAAAGAAGATGCTAAACTATGTTGGTGCAGGTTGTATTATTACTCTGTCAAACTCATATTTCAGCCTTCACTAGATCTATTTGGATGTGCTGAATATTTGTTAAATGACATCTGTTTTCACATTAGTTGTTATTGTTGCGAAGTCATGTCTGACCCATTGTGATCCCATGGACAATGTTCCTCCAGGCCTTCCTGTCCTCTACCATCCTCTGGAGTCCATTTAAACTCATGCCTACTGCTTCAGTGCCTCCAGCCACCTCGTTCTCCATCATCCCCTTCTTCTTTTGCCCTCAATCTTTCCCAGCACTAGGCTCCTCTCCAGTGAGTCCTTCCTTCTCATTATGTGGCCAAAGTATTTGAGTTTCATCTTCAGGATCTGGCCTTCTAAAGAGCAGTCAGGGTTGATCTCCTCTAGGACTGACTGGTTTTATTACCTTGCAGTCCAAGGGACTCGCAGGAGTCTTCTCCAGTACCATAGTTCAAAGGCCTCAATTCTTTGGCGCTCAGCCTTTCTTATGGTCCAACTTTCACAGCCATATATTTTCACATCTCCACATTATAACCAATTATAGGTGGTTAGAACCTGTATATCCCACAAGATGGGTGATAAACCTTGAAGAAATCTACCCTTTGCTTCCTACTTCCTCCCATTTAAATGAAATCACAGTTATAGTAGACTTTTACAAAAGGGATCTGCCTGTTTCTTACACTTACCTATTCAAATACTGAGTAAAAACTTTTTAAATAAATATCTAGAAAAAAAATCTCTTAATTCATCACTTCAAATTCTCTGCTATTGTCTGGGTATTCAAAATTGCTATGTTCCTAATAAACATAACTGTAGGCTATATAATGTGGCCTTATGAAGTTTTTATTATTATTAGTTTAAGGGGACTACATTGAATTAAAGGAAAAATAGACACAAAGGAATGATAACTTTGTCAGAAGGAAAGCTCATAAAAATGTATTTTTATGGTTTAGCCAAATATCTTTATTGTTAATAATTTATTTTGTTTAAAAAATGTTTTTCATTCTTCCAGTATGTCTCTAGAAATAAATGAGCCTAATTAAATAAATTAATGCAAATAGAGTGCTATTTTACAGTGGCCATCTGGAAGAAAAGCAAAAAATATTAGTGAATGAGTTTTAGACGCACTGTTGTTGTTTATATATTTGTATCATTCCTTTATCATTCCTCTTCACCCAAAACATCTTCCTCTTCCTATTTTTCCCCACAACAACAACCCTGTGAGGTAGATTGGATGAGAGAGAGTAACTGCCCAAAGACACCCAGCCAGCTTTCATGGTTAAAGCGAGACTTGAAATCACAGTCTTCTGATTTTTATTCAGGTACCTTAAAAACTAGATCAAATTGGTTTTTTAAGATGCTATTTGAGTTGTAAGTTATAGTGTTCATTTTCTTAATTGCTTCTACCTTTTACTGGAATTGCTACCTCTTTTTTCATCATATATACACATATATATGCAAGTTTTGGTGTATTCGGGTCTTTTCCCATGTAAGATTGAGAGTATCTTGGCGATGTTTTGATGAGGTCCCACTCGTCATCTTCAGGCTGGTGTCTTCATCTTTGTGCTTGTGCGAGGAAAGCGTGATTGGAGCTGCCAACTCTCTATAAATACTGGTAGGGAGGTGTGGGGTCCTGGCTTTATTGCTATGAGTGGGTTGGTTGACTGTGTTGTAACATCTTGATTGGTTGATGGAGTTGATGTTTGCAGATTAGTCAGCTGTTTTGTAACATCCTGTTGTCAAGTTTCCAAAAGATGCCCTAATTAATTCATGAGCCATGATCCAAACTTCAAAGGAAATAAAGTGATTTATTAGGAGCAACATTTTGGCAATACTCGGATTCAGTCAGGACTGATCCCACGTAGATTTACGTTCCCCTATGACCCTGTCTCTACCCTCCCCCCTGGCCATGTCATAAATCACATTCTCCAATTAACCACTTTGGCTGGCTGTGAAACCTAACATCCTCCTTCTGATTGCGGTCAGAAAAATGTATGGAATTCACTTCAGTTCTCCCTCCCTCCTTCTCATGGCAACTTGAAAGCTTTGCAAGTTGACACCTGTGTGGGTGAGGTCCTTGATGTGTGCCCATTAGTCTTTTGTGTTGTAACGACCTGGGTAATGGGCTGTGTGTTAACATCCTGAGTTCTAGTGTTGTGATAGCCTGAGTTTTTTGATGTAATGTCCTGAGCAGATGGCTGAGGTGCCACATCTCAGGCTTTGGTTTGGCTTCGAGTTTGAGGTCTTGCCATCTGGAATCTAATGGAATCTAATGGATTCCAAAGAAACACAATTACCAACCTAACCCAAAGGGAGACACCCCCCAAGAACCGAGACACAGAACAGGACAACGGCATTGCCCTCCTCCCTTACATCAAAGGCACCACAGATAAAATCAGCAAAATTCTGCACAAACACAATATCAAGACAGCCTTCTGCACTGACCAAAAAATAGCCAACATCTTAAGAAACCCCAAAGACAAGATCCAGCTAGAAAACCAAGGAGCCTACGAAATCTGCAAAATCTGCCCAGCCACATACATTGGACAAACTAATAGGAGAATAAATGCACGCATTGCAGAACACAAGAATGCAATCAGAAAAGAAGAAAAAACTTCCTCCCTTTTCCAGCACCTTAAAACAACAGGACACGAAATTGACTTTGAAGAAACCAAATTAATATCCAAAACTGAACACTTCAAAAAGAGAATAATCATGGAAGCCATCGAAATAGAGAAACACCCCCATAACATGTTTAAACACAACAATAACTTCCGCCTACCGGACATCTGGAAACTAGCCCTAGTCAACAGAAGAATCCCAGCCACAAAGATTAACACCAGACCCAAGATAACACATGACACCACCACCAATCATCCTCACCAAATTCAAACCCAAACCCATCCCATAGACGAAATACAATCACCATCCAGAAGCCAGACCACGGCGGCATCACCAGCTGCTACACCCCCCTCCGATCCCCACACAAAGCAAACTGACCAATGCCATGAACACATGGCAAGACCTCAAACTCGGAGCCAAACCGAGTTTGGCTGAAGAGCCTTGATAGTACAGTGGTTTAATGCACCCTGTTATTAACACAGCTGCCTGCAATTTCTGCTGGTTCGAATCTCTCCAAGGCTCAAGGTTGACTCAGCCTTCCATCCTTTCTAAGGTAGGTGAAATGAGGACCAGTTTGTGGGGGCAATAAGCTGACTTTGTATAAAATATACAAAAGAATGAAGGCTATTGCTTAACGCATTGTAAGCCGCCCTGAGTCTCCGGAGAAGGGCGGCATATAAATCAAATTAAAAAAAAAAAAACAAAGCCTGGGATGTGGCATCACAGCCGTCTGCTCAGGACATTACATCAAAAAACTCAGGATATCACAACACTAGAACTCAGGATGTTAACACACAGCCCATTACCCAGGTCGTTACAACACAAAAGACTAATGGGCACACATCAAGGACCTCACCCACACAGGATGTTATGAAACAGATGACTAATCTGCAAACATCAACTCCATCAACCAATTAAGATGTTACAACACAGGCAACCAACCCGCTCACAGCAACAAAGCTAGCACCCCACACCTCCCCACCAGTATTTATAGAGAGATGGCAGCTCCGATCATGCTTTCCTCACTTTCCTCGCACAAGCACAAAGCCGAAGACAGCAGCCTGAAGATGACGAGCGGGACCTCGTCGAAACGTCGCAAGATACTCTCAATCTTACATGGGAAAAGACCCGAATACACCAAAACTTGCATACCTCTACCCATAAAAATCTACGAAAATAAACAAACATATATATATATATATATATATACAGACACACACACACACACACACACACACAGAGAGAGAGAGAGAGAGAGAGAGAGAGAGAGAGAGAGAGAGAGAGAGAGAGAGAGAGAGAGAGAGAACTCTATTACAACATATAAACTAGATTTAAATGGGACTTGGGTGAATTTATTTATTTATTTAGTGTATGCATCTACAGAGTCCATGCAATTACTGATATACAAATTTCGTTGAAATAAAGCATACATACATACACACACACACACACACACACTGTATATACACATATTTAAAAAATATATACACAATATAGGAGATAAAATATTAAATTAAGATGAAACCATAATAAAATCAGCGTAATATGGAACCATTGAACTGCAATGGGGTAGGAGCAGGGGTGAAATCCAGTAGCTTCTGACAGGTTCTGGAGAACCATTAGCGGAAATTTTGAGAACCAAAATTTGGTTCTCTGGCTGGTCCCAGAGTGAGGTGGGAATGGAGATTTTGCAGTATCCTTCCCCTGCCACACCCGCCAGGCCATGCCCATGATCACAAAGCCATGATCACAGAACTGGTATTTTAAAAAATTGGATTTCACCACTGGATAGAAGTTATAAATCAATATCAAAAGAAGCTAACTAGCTAACTGGTTGTGGTGTGGGTGTGATGGGATCATTGCAGGTGCTTTGAAATTTCTCAAGGAGATAATTGTGAATGATATATGTTGTAGTTTGTACCATCATAGTTTGATCCAGGTGCATCATAGTCACATTGTAGACTCTCAGCCATTCCTCACTTAAAGAGCTTTGCCTTAGTTCTGGCACGACCTGTCCTGATTCTGTTCAGTTGGTTTCATATTTTCGGGGCAGCTGTATTCCTAGAAATGGTTTTGTTGGATCTGGGAGATCTGTTTTGTTGTGGTTATTAAAAACTGCCCATTTTAATCAAAATTCATCATCTAGATTGTAAGACTATGGCATGCTATTCCAAATTGGTTTCCTAGATTTAAGTCTGGTGAGCGTTAGAGAATCTAATATTTTATGTATTGGAAGATCTCTATGAGTTGATGGAGAGTTTATCTTATTCCACTCTCGAACTGTCTGTTGTTGCTGTCTGAGATCAGGAATGACAATGTTAGAAGGAACATAGAGCTATGATAGCAGTGTGGATTTAAGAGTTCCAAATATTATTCTCATTGTGTCATTAAGGTGAACATCAATCTTGTTGGTATGACAACTTCTTCCCCATACTGGTGCACAGTATTCAGCAACAGAGTATGCTAATGATTGTATCTCTATACACAATGTTTTTGCTTGTGCTCCCCAGCCTGTTGCTGTGATTTTCCAAATCAAATTGTTCCTGGTTTTCAATTTTTGTCTGATTACTTCAAAGTATTTATCCAAAGTGTTGGCTAAGGATTATTACTTGAGTGAAGAAAGCCATGTAAACAAGGTAACTTTAACTGACCTATCAATTTAACTAACTTTCTTCTCAGCACAGTAATGCTGCTGTTTTTATTTGAAATACATTTCCTGGTGAAGTAAAGCAAACATATTCATACCTCAAAAAACTAGAGCATCTGAAATTTTTGCTAAAGAGCTTTTAAAAATACTGAGTGGAAGGCTATTGTTGCTTGAAATTAAGTTGGATGAGTGACCTCAACTAGATATATACATATTAATAAAAGAGCAATCTTTGACAATTAGTGATGTGAATTTAAATTTCTTAGATATCACTGTAAATGCAGTTGAAGTCAACCAATTCATTAAGTGCTGTTAAAAGAAAAAGACAGGTATCGGCTTCATTTTTTTCCCCCTCAAAGCATATAGCTTTGAGAAACAGAAATATCTAAGAAACAGATTTCATTGGGAATCAGGCAAGTACAGGAGATTAAGAAGGAATTGAATAAGGCTAAATGATGTAGTATTCATGAATAGTATTATAAGGATACATCAATGCTCATTTTATATCCTTGTCCTCTATACACAGAAATACAAGGTGATAAATTGTCTGTGGCCTTTAAACAATTATTTTTAAAAAAGTTAAGAAGTGAAAATATCTATCCATAGTAGATCTTTGGGTGGAATAAATCTATATAGGAATTACAGTAATCTGAGATACTAAAGAATAATCAGTTCAGAGCTGCTATTCATTGCATAGACTATACTTACTAAAACCTCCAAACTTCTCCTATCTGTATATCAACATCTCCAATTTGTGATACAGCTCTTTGCAAAGGTTTGCCTTTATCATGTAAAGATTTCTAGATTGGCCATTGGGATAGGGAATATCTATTGGCTTAGGCTTCAGCATGAGAAATCCGAATTCAACCATTCAGTTGTTTGTAACATTATATATTTTATGACTACACAACTGGACTACAGAAAACTGAATGAGCATTAGATGCAAAGAGATACAGAATTCTCCAATCATTGAAACCATTCAATACTAGTTGAAGTACCAATCTGCCCAGTGAAAGCGCTTATAATGAAGCTAAAGCTTAGGTATTTTGGACACATAATATGAAGGCAAGAATCATTTGGAAAAATGGAGGGCAATTGAAAAAGAGGCTGAAGCATGGCAGCTGGCTACTGTCACTAATGATGGGAAGCATGACCTTATAAGAACTCGAAGAAGCAGTTATTAGCAGACAATCCTGGCAAAATGCTGTCTAAGAGCTAAAAGTGACAGAACAAGCAGCCATTCTGATTTTTGCAACCAGGTCTGCTAGCTCTAGTATAACTTGGATGCTCTTTAGCAAATTAATTTTTAAGGACTACAATAACTCAGTAAATTCCTATAATCAAATCATTTGCTTTTCTTAGATTTTGTATAGTTGTAATATATTGCTACAATTATTATTTAACTTGAATTCTTTGATCATGTGTATAGATGCTATAAATCACTTCCATTTCCAATTTAAAGAATAAAAAAAAAATCTCTGTTGAGTTTAAAAGGTTTGAACATTTGGATTCCACCTTTTTTTTTAACATAACTAGAGTTTGAGGTCTAGTTTCCTGACAGAAAATAAGGGATCTGTTTGCATCTTAAATCTTTGGGAAAATCAGGACTGGCACCTTACTTTTTTCAATCTATTAACTTTCACATCTCAATCTATATATTCCACTTTTTTTTAGCTAAGAAGAAATTCCTTTTCTCATAAAAGCTATCACATCTATATAAGGCTATCTGTCTTCCTTTTATTCAGTGGTTTTTCATTGATTGACAAGTACTACATTGAAAGGAAGACAGCACATCCGCAGTGTCATTTCAGAGACAAGCAAAGCCCAAGCAGTAACTATTGCTTCACTTTTAATCTCTCCTTAAAATTCCCTCTCCTGGCTTTATTTAAGATCACATATCTAAAAACAGTAAAACTTTATATATCCAGATCACTAGTAAAAAAAAAAAAAAAAATCAGGTGTATTTTTGGCATTGATAGATAGAAATCCACTTTATCATCAATGTATTGCAAGATACTCCAGTTAGTATACATTTGACATTTCTTAAACTGTCCTTACAGCACTTCTGAAGGATACACTAGTAAATAATAGATGCCCCAAAATTGCCCAAAGAGTTTCATAATTAGAAAGTAACCCATCCTGGTCTAACAGTTTTTAATAATGTTGCACTGGGTCAGGAGTCAGCAACCTGTGGCTCTAGAGCCGCATGTGGCTCTTTCACTCTTCTGCTGTGGCTCCCTGTCACTCAAAATATGTTTCACAACCACCAATGTGTGACACCTGCAGGCACGCAATTTATTGAGCTTTTCAACCCCCAGTAGGCCAATCATGGATAAATCCAAGAAAAGAAAAGTTTCAGAAGAATACAGAACGTTTAATTCAACTACATATACTAGTTTTGTGGCCACTCAAGAAATAGGAAGGGTTTTGTGGCTCCCGGTGTTTTCTTTTCTGTGGGAAATGGGTCCAAATGGCTCTTTGAGTGTTTAAGGTTGCAGATCCCTGCACTGGGTTATCAATATATATGTTACACATGTTAAGCACTTGAAATAAAATGTAAAATGCATCTCTCTATTGCCACTAAATATTAAGGCAAGCTTGGAGAACTTGCAAACTTACATCCATGCAAGGCTGTCTGTCTAATTGAACAGGGCTCCTGAAACAGTCAGTTCAGCAGGATTGGCAGAGAAGAAGGAGAAGGAGGAGCGAACCAATTTGGTGTAGTAATCAAGGTGCTGGCCCAGAAACCAGAACAGTGTGATTTCTAGACCACCCTTAGACATGAAAGCCAGTTGTGTTATTTCAGGTCAGTTCTCTTAGCCAAACCCACCCCATAAAGTGGTTGGGGGGAAAATAGGAGGTGGGAACATTAGATATGTATCCTACTTGCATTGGCCCAAAATAAAGGTTGGATAAGAATCAAATAAGAGAAAATTGTGACAGAAAAGAGAAGGGAAAACTGAGGGCAGGGGAAAAAAGGGAGGTGAACATCTAGAATGGATACGCCACCAATTTTCAGTCGATCAATTTAAAAAACAAAGTAGCTCATGCCTGTCTTAAGGGAACTTGGGTTATTAAGAACAAATAAGGATATGATTATCTTCATAGGGCAGTATTTTAGTTGCCTATGCCTGGGCAGAAGAAAGAGATGGAACAGCATTAATCTGGCCACTGCCAGTTTTCCACATATTCAATATTACAGGATTAATGGTCAGATTTCCACACTGTGTTGAGATATCCAAGAACAGGACCATGTAAATTGTCATATGTGATGTTACTAGTTATTTATTTGTCCTATTAAAATTAAATAAGTATTCTATCTTTCTACTAGGGGTTCAATAGTACATTAATATTTTGAATGCACACCCAGAACTATTTTTCTCATCTTTCAATCACTATGCGAAATAAATTAGGCTAAAAGCAGTATGGCAAGAGATTTGAACCTGACTCTTCCTAGTCAAATTTTAACATTCAGTAGTCTGTATCACCTTGTCTCTAACTTTATCAAATTTCCTCTATGCATTTTCCTCCAGCTCATACTTACTATTTTTCTTAAAATGTCCGATGTTTTATAAATTTGAAGCTAAACACACACATACACACAGAGATAGATAGATAGATAGATAGATAGATAGATAGATAGATAGATAGATAGATAGATAGATAGATGATAGACTGATAGATGATAGACAGGCAGACAGACAGACAGACAGATAGATGGGAGAGAGAGAAAGTGAGAGAATATTTCAAAATGTAGTATAGACAGCTATAGTATGCAGACTATATAGTGTGTGCGTTTGCAGCATCAAACATTTGTGTGTGTGTGTGTGTGTGTGTATTCCAGTCTATATAATATTTAGAGAGTGGAATTGAAGGGTTGAAATAGGTTAGTTTACTGATTGATTAGTCTAAGAAAAAGGATCTTTAAGTCATATATTTAGGGGAGTGGAGGAATTGGATAGAACTGAATAAATGTTAAATGTGGATGTAGGGAGAAGGCCGCTTTAAATTGTTATATTAATATATATAAAAGATTAAATGTTAAATTGTAATAATACATTATAAGTTTAGGGGAGGAGAAAAAGGGCAGATTATTGTAAAAATGGGAGTTATAAGAATAATATGCTAAGGGTCAGTATTCTGAGGAGGGAGTAAGGGAAAGGAAAGATATTATGTATGTAATTAGTTATGAAATAGCCTATTGTTGTGAAGAAGTCACAGGGGGAGATGGGTGGTGAGGGGGGGGGTTAGGGAAGAGGGGGGGGAAAGGGGGAAAAACTTGTATTTGAAAACTTTTTCAATAAAAAAAACAGAAAAAAAATATTTAGAGAGTGTGACTCTGATCAGGTTATGTAAAAATACAGAAAAAAACCTTTCATCTCTGGTGAAGTGATCTATATGACAGCTGAATGTAAGAGATGACTAAGTTGATCCTGAGAGTGGGGTGAAATGCATCATCAGTCTAGATTTTCTATGCCCCCAAAAAGAGACCTAAATTCAGCTCCACTTGAAATTCTTATCTGATGCCAATTTGTCTTAACCATCAATAGATCGGATTCTTTTATATAGGTTGTATGGAATAAACTCCCAGTGTTTTTGGAACTCTAGCCTGTCTCCTGGTTTCATGCACCTGACACTGATGCTGTTAATAGTCTGTACTATAAAAGGTTTGCTAACTTTTATGGTTCTATAGTTTTCTGCAACAGACAAACGTTGAGGAAGCTATCTCCCATAAAGCCTTTTCATACACCTTTCTAACATATGCTTTGAGTACAGATATGTAAGATACTTGATGGCCAAAAAAAATCTAGTCACACAGCTGTAAGGCATCATTTAGACCTATCAAGTCCAACCCCCATGTTCACTGCAGGAATCCCAATTGAAGTATCGCAGACTTATTAAATAAATGTCAGAAAGTAACTGATGCATTGGAATAAAATTTAAAAGGAGAAAAATAATGACAAGTTCTCCATTTTCAAATAATGGTATAGTGTTATATCATCCTCTGCCTGCAAGACTTCCTTGCCTTATTAAATCTCATTATAATTACCTGAAGCATAACAATTTCTATAATGTTTAAAACCAACTAACATTCCACTATGCTATTGTAGGAACAATATGTTCATGATGCATGTGTCTCTTTCTCTATTTCTTTCATTATCTCTATCTCTGTATTAGCTCTATTTCCATTTCCATCACTCTCTATCATCTGACTCTCTATCTCTGTCATCCCTATCCGTCTCTCTAATCTATATAATTGCATTATTTTGCTACAAATTAAAAAAAAAACAAGCAAAAGACATGCTGCCAAAATCTTTGCTTATATATTCATTAATAGAATAAGAATCCTTACCCACCATCCACTCTGCCACTTGATCTCACAGACCTCAAAAAACAGAATAAAATTATTCACACATTTGGAGGCCTTACTAGAGAATAGCATCACTTTTATTTCTTTATTTTTATCTTTTGTATTGCTGTTACTGGAAATATCAGCTGATTTCTCCCTCTCTCTTAATGACATGAAATTGTGAGGAAAATATTTGGGAACATACAACAAGGGATGAATTCATAGGATGTGGTGGCTTCAGTCATGTGTGAGTGTATTTTCAGATCCTCCATTCTCTGTCTTACTACTCTGTCCCTTCTAAGGACTCCCAGGAAATCTGTTCTGATAATTCTACCACCAGCCACTTCAGAACAATTTCTGCCTGCCATGGTTTACTTAGGAGGGGACAAGCAACAATCTTCCTTCAGTAGCTTGACTGAAATGTGTGCTATAAAGGCCTTTATCAGAATTTAAAAAGGTTGAAAGGAATGAAAAGCAGAAGAAATGAAACAAGATGAACAACTATTCCCAAATTGTTTGATAAATAATTTCTGTCCCTAGAAGTTGGGATCACCTGGTGTCTTACTCTCCATCTTTATTTGGCTGCCATTATGTACATAAAAAGAATAAGGTTGAAATTTTCAAAGGCCACTTTTTTTTGGAATTATCCATGCTAATTGTGTGCAGTACGGCTCAGTGGTGGGATTCAAAATTTTTTACTACTGGTTCTGTGGACATGGCTTGGTGGGCCTGGCTTGGTGGCCGTGGCACGGGAAGGATACTGTAAAATCTCCATTCCCACCCCACTCCAGGGGAAGGATACTGTAAAATCTCCATTTCCTCCCCACTCCAGGGGAAGGTTACTGCAAAATACCCATTTCCTTCCAATCAGCTGGGACTCAGGAGGCAGAGAATAGTTGGGGGAGGGGCCAGTCAGAGGTGGTATTTACCGGTTCTCCAAGCTACTCAAAATTTCCACTACCGGTTCTCCAGAACTGTTCAGAATCTGCTGAATACCACCTCTGTTACAGCTTCCAATGGCATTGGAAAATTCTGTGATTTAAATATTTAATATACAGGTAAATGTAAATTCTTGCCTCTTTGTGGATCTTTCTCCCTGTTTTTACTTGTCTTTTGTCCTATTTTGCGAGTTAATTTTTTCTGAGGCTTGATGATCATTAATTTTAAAAGAAAACATTAAGTTATGTTTTTACTAGCTGAACTGAGGAGTGTGTACACTTGCTCTAGCCTCAGTAAAAGGCAGGGGTGGTATTCACTTACCCTTGCAACCAGTTCACAAATTGATATGCGCACAGGGTCAAAAACGGAACATGATGACATCCAGGTGGGTGGGCGGAGCCTCCCACCACCGCTACTATCGGATCGCACGATCCGGATAGAGCCAGCTGAATTTCACCACTGGTATAAGGACTGGGCTCTGTACAAACTAAAGTAGAAATCACCCACAATATTTTTTTCAACACAATCTGTCAGCTGCTTCCTTAGGCTAAGGTGACCAGATTTTAACATTGGTAAAGAGGGACATTGTGGGCGTGGCTTATTTTGTGGGCGTGGCTAGCTGGTCATGTGACTGGGTGGGCGTGGCTAGCTGGTCATGTGACTGGGTGGGTGTGGCTAGCTGGTCATGTGACCGGGTGGCCATGGCTATGCGTATAGGGTAAGGTGAACAGATTTTAACATTGGTAAGAAGGACACCATTGTGGGCGTGACTTATTGTGTGGGCTTGGCTTGGAGGCCATGTGACTGGGTGGGCGTGGCTAGCTGGTCATGTGACCGGGTGGCCATGGCTATGTGTATAGGGACTACTCAGAGGGCTGAAAAGTCATTTCTGACAGGTCCTCACACTTTTGACTGGTTCTCACACTTATGACCATCCTCACATTTATGCCCGTGCAGTATTCTTAACAACCATGTCACTCATTTCACAACTGCTTCTCTTCACCATGGTGACAAGATAGGGCAAAAACGTAAAATGTGAGGACAGTCGTAAGTTCGAGGACTGGTCAAAAGTGTGAGGACCAGTCAAAAATAACTTTTTCAGCCCTCTGAGTAGTCCATATGCACAAAAGGACTAACCAGAGGGCTGAAAAAAGTCATTTCTGACAGGTCCTCGCACTTTTGACTGGTCCTCACACTTATGACCATCCTCACATTTATGCCCGTGCAGCATTCTTAACAACCATGTCACTCATTTCACAACTGCTTCGCTTCACCATGATGACAAGATAGGGCAAAAATGTAAAATGTGAGGACAGTCATAAATTCGAGGACTGGTCAAAAGTGTGAGGACCAGTCAAAAATAACTTTTTCAGCCCTCTGAGTAGTCCATATGCATTAAAGGATACAGCAATAGAGAGGGATGAAGGAATGGAAATTAGAGTAGGAGTGAGGGTAAGAGAGGGAGGAAGAGAGGAGGAGAAGGAGAAAGGAAGAGGAAGTAGGGAGGAGAAAAAGAGGGTGGGGGGAAGAGAAAGTAAGAAGGAAAGAAAAGAGAGTGGTGGTAGGTTTGAGGAGAAAGATTGCTGTACAATAAAAAAGATGAAAGGGAAGAAAGCCAACCCCAAGCAAATATAAAGATATTAAGATTAAGAATGAATTGTTAAACTTTAAAGAATAAAAGAGAACAAATATGAATAAATAGCAATAATTAGAAACACACATACAAACATGCAATGTATTTTCTTTGAACAGAATATTTGACTGGTTCACAAATTTAAACAGCGTTTAGTCATTTCAATTAAATTTACAATTTCTATATTTCCTTTTTGCCATATTTATTCCTCATGTATTTTTTAAAAAAAACAATATTACCCTTCATCCTCATCTCTAATCTTAATCAAATTCAATTTTTCCCTTCTATTCTATATTATACCCTTTCCCATTGTCATCTATTTTTATATCCATCCTCACATTGGTTAATTATGTAATTATGTAATACAGTTGTTTAATACAAATTCAACATTTTAATATAAATCAATTAGTTATATAACTATCTTTTTTGTATATTAATCAATATGAACATGAATATTCCAATTATTTCCATGCAATCCAATTTCTTACAAATCAATTAATTATATTTACCAATAATAATAAACCAAATAATTTTCTCCATATATTCCTCCAAACCACAACTTAACCATTTCTGCTTTCAACACAATATACAATTATTAATAGTATCTCAATTATTACAATTCCCTAGTTAAATAGAGCTTTTTTTCTTTTGTGTTTTAAAATCTTGAACTCTCCTCTTTTGCCCAAAATTTCCCATTGTTTGCAGTTTTGTACCTACCTTTTTTGGTGAGGAAAAAGAAAAAGAAAAAGAAAGAAATCTCTCTCTGCCTCATTTTGTCATGTTGCAGGTTTAGTTTCGCTTTCGCCTTTGTTTTCAGTATAGCTGGGGGGTGGGGGGGAAATCTGCTCCAGGAACTTTTTGCAGCTTTTTGCAGCTAATTAACCTAGCGGAAGCTGTTAACAGGGGCTGTTTTTTCTATTTTTGCAGGCATGGGTCTATTCATTTTTTTTTTAACACTGATCAGCTGTAGGTCGGCCCTTTGAAGCCCCGCGGCAAGAGTTTAAAGAGTTTTTTTTCCCTCTAGCCATCAACGGGGATTCAGGAGGCAGAATGAAAAATCGGGACTTTTTTAAAACGCCGCGGGACGCGGGACAAATTGCTCAAAAGCGGGACTGTCCCGCCAAAAGCGGGACGTCTGGTCACCTTACCTTAGGCCCAAATTCTCACACAATATTCACACATCCACACATGCTCACACTCACACAAAAGGAGAGAAAACAGTCTCACAATTCACATTACAATCCATGAACTAAACAACCACAAACCTTTAACAAAATGAAATTAAATTAAATCCATACTTTATCTAGCTCCACCAGTTTGTAGTTTGCTGTATAATTCCCGAGCCTCCAACCTTGATTTCTGTGTGTCAGGATGTTTTTTTAAAGTCAGTCTTGAGTAGGGACACCATACATCTGAACAGGCAAGACATGTAAAATTGGAAAGGAGGACATACTATTTAACTTCCTTGGACTCTGAAACAAAAATTATAGCCAAAAATGCAAAAATGTACTTAGGCTGGCATGTATGTGAAATTGTTTTTCCAGCCTCAGAAAGATTGGCTTTTTCAATTGCAATATTTTTCCAACAAATCTTTATTTTTAGGAACTTATGCTACAGTAATATAAAAACAACAGTGACATACTTTTCGAATTTCACCATTGAAATGTAGGACAAATCATGTACAGAACTGAAGGAGCTGGATTGAAGTCTATTGCTAGACCTAGAAATAAATTAAATTTAGGTTGTTGAGTCTGTTAACTGACAAGAAAAAGAAAGAAACTGACAATTTACAAGGTCACAATGTGTGAATCTTACAGTGTTTACTATTATGAAAACAGTCTCTACCAGAAAAAGAAGACACACACACACACACACACAAAAACCCCAACCCCACACAATATTAGATTTTAAAGCTATGTTTGCTGGATGAGGGATACAATAACAATAAGAAGGGCATGTCATCCTTGGGCAGATATCTCCTAATCTTAGTCTTGGAAAAAAGCGGTGATAGGAAGAAAGACAAAAGGCATAATGGAGAGTTCTCCACTCTGTGAAAGAGGTCATCTTTATAGGCTCTTCAATGTTAAGTCATTGTGGCTTTGGATATTTCTGTCTACAGTATGTTCCCAGGATGGAAAAATCAGGTTTTCCTTTAATTCTTTGAGTGGCCAATCCTCTTGGAATTTCTTCCCATTCGTTTTTCAATTTTTTGTGCCTTTAAGTCAGTTTTAACTCCTTGATTTATATAATAATTTTTATTGAAGTTTAAAAATACAAAGTTAAAAAAAAAAGTAGTACAAACTAAGAAAAATATAAAAAAGAAAAGGCAAAAAGTGTGTGTGTGTGTGTGTGTGTGTGGGAGAGAGAGAGAGAGAGAGGGAGGGAGGGAGAGAGAGAGGGGGGAAATGATTCCCCTTTATTAAGACAAATACAAATACAAACATTTTCAGCAATTTAACTTCTCCAATATTTCAAAGATCTCTTCATCTCATATGTCATCCTTCATCTTTATAAAGCCTCATCATTCAATCTTAATCAGCAAAAATCCATTAAGAGCTACCAGAAATAACAATATATATACATTAATTTAAACAAGCAAATCAATTTCATATTTATTTCCTGTACACAAAATTTGTCATTTTTTTAAAAAAAATACAAATGAATTTTTTTCCGCATGCCTTCTATCTATAAACAAATCTTTAAAACCTCATCATTCAAACTTAATCAAGAAAAATTCCTCTAGGAGTTACTAGAAACAACATATTAAATATTTAAAATAATGTTCCACAAATTCATTTCTTATCAACTTCTCTTCATCTCCTCTCAGTTTTAATACATAGCTTATCATTGTCTGACTATCTCTTTCACATGTCCTTTCTTTATTAATGTCCATATTGCAAGTCGCGAGACATACTTTGGCTGCTTCTGAAAGTCTTGAATTCTTTCCCAGTTACTATCAATGTACAGTGATAGGATGGAAAGATCTCTGTCTCAGGTTTTGAAGAACTACCATCCTTCAACATAGGGCAGCTTCATAGGCTTAAATTCACAATTGGTTAAGGAGGTCAAATAGTGAAGGTTCAGGCCTAGAAATCAGGATACTGCGAGTTCTAGTCCCACCTTAGGCATCAAAAACCATTTGGGTGATCTGGGGCCAGCCACACTCTCTGAGCCCAATTCACCTCACCCACAAGACTGTTGTTGGGGAGGAGGAGAAGGAATATTGGTAGGTTCATCCCTTCAGTTTTAAATGGGAAAAAAGGGAGAATATTTTTTTTTAAAAAAAGACACTCTAGTCTCTACTTCAGATATGAAGTATCCTCTAGCTCTATATGACATTTTTGTCTCATCCAAATATACCTGCTTTTAATCTTCATTAACCATTATTATGTATGGGCTTTGTTAACAATACAGAATAGATGACAATGATTAGAGAGAAAGAAAAAGATAGATGTGTGCCCTACCCCTATTTTTCACAGCAATGCTGTGCCCTACAAATAATTTGAGTTTTCAAGAAGATCCAGAGGCAATCAGTGGAAAATTCCATGTCAAATAAAAATTAATTTATCTTTTGATAAATTAAATTGAAGACAATGCAGTTTCTGTGGTTTAGTTTCAATAGAAAGCTTTGTATAGATTAATGGCTACATTATGTATATCTACATTATCTTGGTGCAGGAAGGCAAGAGATGAAGAATGCTTCAGCAATGGAAACTATGGCAAAAGTTTTAAGAAGGTAGACCATCATTATTTCATTATTTCAGAACGTAGAACTTTTACCAAGGTAACAGGGTGAGCAATTTGTAAACTTGCACAATAGCTTGGAGAGTCTTAATGATCACAAGTGTACAAATTTGGTTTTAAATTATTGGGGTTTTAAATCGATCAGCCAAATTTATTTAATTTGTTTTATCTCTATTTTAAATTTTGTATTTATATGTTTTATTTTATGGCTGTGCACCTACTCCTTCGGGAGTAGGGCAGTATACAAATTTAATAAAAAAATAAATAAAAAATAAAATAAATACAACAACCTTATTTTATAGATCAATACAATCACTGACCTTTGCTATTGTACAGCAGCAATGAACAGGTAACTCACTTAGAAAAAAATGGGAGGAGAAAAACATGACTGAAAATGTCCCCTAAAGCAGGGGTCACCAACCTTTAGGACCTCAGGGACCACTAAATTCATAATTTTAAATCCCGCAGACCACTAATATGATCTGCCTAATGACCAGCTGGGTGGGTGTAGCTAGGTGGTCATTTGACTAGGTGGGTGTGGCCAATCAATGTCATTCATGTCAAGGGGTGCCTTGCCAGCCTCTACTCGCCCTCCCCTCCCAGCCACTCCTCACCTGCCCGCCTGGGCTCTTTAGGGCCCCAACAGGAAGCAGTTGTTGGAGCTAAGCAGCCACCATGAGAAAGAGTTCAAATTGGATCTGGCTGAGAAGGAGGCTCAGAAGAAGCACCTCACTGAAGACTATGAGCACAGACTTTCCAAGCAGAGGGAAGACCTGCAGGAGTGCAAGGCCAGGTACTGGCGCTTGGAGGCTCAGTGGGCTGAGATGATCAGCCAGTTCCAGGCCATGATGCAATCCCACTGGAACAAGGCCTTCCAGCTCTTTGCCACCAGCAGCACTTCCCTTCAACCTTCGCCCAAAGCTCCACACCAGGAGGCTGAAGCAGACCCCCAGTCGGAATTTCTCCCCCTCTCTGACCCACACAAAAAGACCCCGATGGGGGTCTGTCCCAGGAGCTGTAGTTTGAAGACTATTATGGATCCTCTGTCTACAGCAGCAGTCACCAACTGGTGTCCACAAGAAAATTTTGGTGGTCTGCAGAAAAATTATTTGTATTGTTTATATTGCACTAAAAATACAAATAATTTTTCTGTGGACCACCAAAATTTTCTTGCGGATCACCAGGGGTCCACGGACCACCAGTTGGTGACCACTTGTATGAGAGCCATACATACAATGTATGGGGGAGTAGCGGCAATTATTAGAGAAAGTCTTTGTCCAAGGGAGGCCACTGTTCCTCAGATAGCCGGATGTGAGTCCCTTTTTGTGAAGTGGGGTCGTGGGGTGGAGATGAGTTTGCTGACTACATACCTGGCTCCGTGCCACGTGGCGGCGACCCTGCCTGAGCTACTCGACATGATTGCCGGGGTGGCGGTTGATACCCCAGACTTATTGTTATGGGGGATTTCAATCTGCCATCCATCAGTGAGACGTCAGAGGTGGCTCGGGAGTTCATGGCTTCCATGACAGCCATGGACCTGACCCAGTTAGTACAAGGCCCCACTCACACAGGAGGACACACTCTGGACTTGATTTTCGTCTCTGGTCAGTGGCTGAATGATCTTGGTAGAGGGGACCTTGACATTAAACCCTTGTCATGGACAGATCATTCGCTCCTTCACTTAGACTTTCAAGCCGCTTTCTCCCGCCGCAGGGAGACGGAACCAATTAGATGGTTCCGCCCAGGCGCCTGATGGATCCCAAAAGGTTCCAGATGGAGCTTGGGCCATTTCCGGAGACTCTGGCACACGACTCGACTGAAGACCTGGTGGCCGCCTGGGATAGTGCGGCCACAGGGGCTTTGGACTGGGTCGTGCCTTTGCGGCCTCTGACCCGATGCCAATCTCAATTGGCTCCTTGATCCTCCAAGAAGCTGAGAGAGATGAAGAATTGGAAAAGACGCCTAGAGAGTGTTTGGAGGACTAGTCAATCCGAATCTGACCGGACACAGGTGAGATCTTATATTAAGACCTACCCAGTGGTGATAAAAGCGGCAAAATCTAACTATTTTTCCACTATTATCGCATCTGCAGAGAACCACCCAGCCACTCTGTTCAGGGTGACCCACTCCCTCCTTTGGGTGGAAGTGCGGGAAGATCCCTTGCAGGGTCGAGCTGAGGATTTTGTGCAATTCCTGCATGATAAAGTTGCTCAGATTCGGGAAGGCTTGGACTCCGACCGGATGAGTCCGGGGAGGAAGGCAGAGGTGAGTTTGGAGAATTCTATCTGGGAAGAATTTGACCCTGCGGCTCCCAAGGATGTGGACAGGATTCTGGGTAAGCTTAGTGCTGCCACATGTTTATTGGACCCGTGTCCCTCCTGGTTGGTACTGGCCTCCCGGGAGGTTACACGAGGCTGGCTCCAGGGGATTATAAATGCTTCTTTGAGTGAGGGTGCCTTTCCCGCTGTCTTGAAAGACGCAGTGATGAGGCCCCTCCTCAAGAAGCCATCCCTGGACCCGGCTCTATTAGCAAATTACCATCTGGTCTCCAACCTTCGTTTTGTGGCGAAGGTTGTTGAGAGTGTGGTGGCACAACAGCTACCCCAGTACCTGGAGGAAGCAGTCTATCTGGACCCGTACCAGTTGGGCTTCAGGCTGGGGTACAGCATAGAATCAGCATTGGTCGCGTTGGTGGATGATCTCTGGAGGGCTCGGGACAGGGGTTGCTCCTCTGTCCTGGTCCTATTAGATCTCTCAGCGGCTTTTGATACCATCGACCATGGTATCCTGCTGCAGCAGTTGAGGGGGTTACGGTGGTTCTCCTCCTACCTCTCTGACCCCTCACAGTTTGTGTTGGCAGGGGGGCAGAGGTCGACCTCGAGGCGCCTCACTTGAGGAGTGCCGCAGGGGTCGGTCCTCTCGCCCCTTCTGTTCAACATTTATGTGAAGCCGCTGGGTGAGATCATCCGTGGTTTTGGGGTGAGAGTCCACCAGTACGCTGATGACACCCAGTTGTACATCTCCACCCCAAACCACCCCAATGATGCCCGTGATGTCCTGCTGCCTGGAGGCCGTGCGGGTCTGGATGGGGAAAAATAGGCTCAAGCTCAACCCTTCCAAGACTGAGTGGCTGTGGCTCCCGGCGTCCTGGTATAGTCAGCTGGTGCAATCGCTGACTATTGGGGGTGAATCTCTGCCCCCCACAGAGAGGGCTCGCAATCAGGGTGTCCTCCTGGACTTACGGCTGTCTTTAGAAGAGCATATGATGGCCGTAGCCAGGGGGGCTTTTTATCAGGTTTGCCTAATCCGCCAGTTGCGTCCCTTTCTGGACCAGGACGCCTTGCGCACGGTCACTCGCACCCTCATCATCTCCTGTCTGGACTATTGTAACGCTCTCTACATGGGGCTCCCCTTGAAGAGCACTCGGAGGCGCCAACTGGTCCAGAATACGGCCGCACGGGTGGTTATGGGCGCACCTCATTATGCCCATGTAACACCTCTCCTGCGCGAGCTGCACTGGCTCCCAGTGGTCTTCTGAGTGCAATTCAAGGTGTTGGTCACCACCTTTAAAGTGCTCCATGGCATAGGACCAGGATATCTACGGGACCACCTTCTGTCACAAACAGCCTCCCACCGACCAGTTCGCTCCCACAGAGAGGGACTCCTCAGGGTGCCGTCAGCCAAGTTATGTCGGCTGGCGACACCCAGGAGGAGAGCCTTCTCTGTGGGAGCTCCTGCCCTCTGGAATGAATTGCCCCCGGATATTCGTAACATTTCTGACCTCCAGGTTTTTCGCTGCGCCCTCAAGACCCTACTGTTCCGAAAGACGGGGCTATCAAATTGATTGATTTTAAATTGGGTTTTCATTTTCGGTTTTAAAATTCGGCCAAAACTATTTAATGATTTTAATTAATTTTAACTAGATATTATATATTTGTATATTTGTATTTTAATTTTGGCTGTACACCGCCCTGAGTCCTTCAGGAGAATGGGCGGTATATAAATAAATAATAATAATAATAATAATAATAATAATAATAATAATAATAATAATAATAATTATTATTATTATTATTATTATTATTATTATTATTATTATACTCTTTCTTTGAGAGTTCAGCAAATTCACATCATTGAATTGTGAGGCTACACCTCTAAGGTGACTCTCATGCCACCAGTCTAGACCATCCTATCACTTTCTAGCTCTCCTAAGAGGAAAAGATTGAAATGAATTAGCGGAAAATTCTCCAAATTTCCTGTTTGTTTATTTGTCACTTCTTCTACTAATACGACTATATAGCATGAATCTTCAAATACCACATCAGCCTAATCCCATACACTCACAAAAAAACCTTTGCAATTTTTGAAGTACAAAGTATTATTTTTAAAATGTGGCTTTTATATGACTTAACAAGAAAAGGTTCTTCTCAAATTCATTTATTTCTGTTTCTTGCTTATTTAATGTGGCAGGAAAAGAACTGTGAATGGTTGCAAGCTGACTTGTACCATTTACTTATGGCATTATAACACAATTTTAAGCTAATTGAATTTTCTGCTTGGAATGGGGACTGGATAGAATTTATTCTCATTAAAACCCTAATAGCAGTCAGCCAACAGCTATACTGTAGGGACTCATATCTTGTATTGTTCACTGGGATTAAAACTGTAGTTGGTCATTACAAGATTCATGTATGTAGTAACTGTTAATTACTTATCTTTATACTTTTAGCAAAATCTGTGTTGTTAACAGATAGACATAAGAGAACAGACAGAAAGCCCCCATTTCTCGAAAGCATTTGCTAAAATATCCCAATTGGTGCTCCGTCATCCTGAAGTTGATGTGTGTGTGTTTGGGGGGGGGGGTTGTGAGATTAAAAACAGCAAGTGGAATAGATACTACATATTTTATACATCTCATGAGAATGGCATCTTCAAAGCATCTGGGGAAGTGGACAACTTGGAAAAACAACTTCTGAACTGGAATATGAAAAATTGGTTAGTAATAAATGAGAAAAAAATCTCCAAATGTTGAAGTGATCAGTGTGTGTGTGTGTGTGTGTGTGTGTGTGATAATTAAGTGGCAGAACTAACAAAGTAAGGTCTAACCTTCCTTCAGTTTCAGTCTAGGGAAATTGATCCAAAGTATACGTCTAGATATTGAGGGTCTCTCTCTCTCTCTCTCTCTCTCTCTCTCTCTCTCTCTCTCTCTCTCTCTCTCTCTCTCTCTCTCTCCCTCTCAACTAATAATTAACTCATGCATTCTGTTCAATATTGAATGATTTAAGGCAATTTTGTTTTAAAATCAGAAAAGAAAAAAATGGAAGCAAAAGCAAAACAAAAAGCAAAATCATTTGCTTCTTACCAAAAACAAAACAAAACAAAACAAAAAAACAATTGCTTTTGAGTTTTTAAGACACCTTGTTTTAAAATAGGAATGAAAAATAACAATTTCAGTCAGAGACTTTAAAAAGGTTTACAACCTTGATGCTGATGAAAACTTAAGTTACTTACAGGGTAAAAATACTACATAATCCAAAAGCTAAATAAGAAATAGGCAGTGAATCCAGCAAACAACACAAGCAAAAACAACTTTCCAAATGCCATCAGGCTGGGAGCCATGAGGCTCTCAGTGGAAACCTCAGTCCAGAAGATTAGCACCTATAATGGTGTTTTTCCACATTCTCTTGAATGTGTAGATCTGGATTTAGGGGAGAGATTTGGCCTTCATCAGTTTGCTTGACCATTGTCAGTGGGGTTGAGATTATATTAAAGTAATGATAGCCACTTTATAGATTAAATGTGCTTCTTCTTGCCTAAAAGAAGCAAATATATCTTTATTGAAGAAACTCCCTCTTGACATTGAAAACCAGTTTTAAATGTTTCATTTTGGGAAGAAAATTTATCAAGAGGATGATGGCCATAGAGTCCCATATGCATCTGAATAACACTAATTTTCAATATTCAATTTCGCTCTGACTTTGGTTATTCTGAGAGCTGCTGATTGCCCATTCAGGTACATATACAATTATATTGACATAGATATTCAAGATCTAGGAATAAAATGGGGTCTTCTCAGCCAGTCTTTCAATCCTTAAAAAAAAAAAAAAGACTACAGTGATTAAGTAACTGGCTATGTGATGGTAAAGATGGGATTTGGGGATCACATTCTGAACTATTGACATGATACATGATTTATAAAAAGATATTAGAGTCACAAAATTTTATAAAAATAGCTAGCTGGAAAAGCTTTAAATTAAGTGCTCTATTGGTGGATATAAAAGCCATGTGATAAGGACCTCAGATAAAAACCTGGGTGCAGTGCTGTTGCTGTTAAACCACTAAAAATAAAAAAGGAAAACATGACATCATAAAGTTCACAATATTTATAGTAATACTCATAATATGAAAACTGAACAAGATAAACTTTTAGTATACAAAGGGAAATATGATTATTATTAAATAAACTAATGCAGGAGGTGAAATTTTATTTAATAAGCTTATCCACCCAGTGGGGTAACTCCCATTCTTGAACACAATTTGTTCACAAAGAATAGATATATAGAAAGGGCAGATGAGTTAGAAATATTTGAAATTCAAATGAATGAACTTGGCAATATTGTGACTGCAATGAGTATCTGCATTTAATTAAGTGCCGGCAGAAATAAAATGACTAATATTGGTGTCTATTCTTGCACATCCACCCAAGGAATAGAATGGGATGATTCTTTCCAAGAGCAAATTGCAAATCTTTCAAAGAGGTATAAAATAGTTGTGATGGGAGACATGCATCAACCTGACATCTGTTGGGAAACAAGTTCTGACAAGGATAATCTTCCTAAGAAATTCCTAATTGTGTTTCTGATAAAGTTCTCTTTCGGAGGAAGGAGGGAAACACAAGAGGATAAGCTCTCCTTGATTAAAACATTAGCCACTAAGACACTGTCAACAAAATGGAAGTAGTAGAACAATGCGGACAATAACCATGTGTTGCTGGAGTCCTTGAATTTAAATAAAGTCAAAGCTGATTGTAGTTATCAAAGTCTCCTTATACTTCCCGAAAGCAAATTTAATGAACTCAGAACAATGATAAATACAATCCCATGGCTGGAGCAATGGGCTCTGATGAGAAAAATTGGACGTTGGTGGGGTGCCTAAAAAGAGATTGATTGTTTGTTTGTTTGTTTGTTTGTTTGTTTATTAAATTTATATGCCACCCAATTCACTCTTGAAAAGTGACTCAGGGTGGCTTACAGTTAAAGTGATAAATATTAAAATATTAAAAACATTACATAATACATTACCAGGACAAAAGGCAAGATCAGTATGGTGGTAGCATCTTCTGTGTTAGTCTACCAGTCACCTCCAACATAAAGTGACCCCATTAAAACCCAAAGCCAACTAGCAAAGGAATGTTTTGATGCCCTTGCAGAAGGCCAAAAGAGTGGAGGCAGACCTCACCTCAGGTGGCAAATATTCGAAAGAGGAGGGGCCATGGCAAAGAGAGAGAGAGAGAGAGAGAGAGAGAGAGAGAGAGAGAGAGAGAGAGAGAGAGAGAGGGAGGGAGGGAGGGAGACTCCTGTAAACCTCGCCAGCCAAAGCTCTAACTGATGAGGCCTGCAGCATTCCCCTTCTGGTGGATCAAGTAGTATAGACTGATACTATTAGGGCAGGGCAGTTCCTCAGATAACAAGGCAACCTGGTCCTGTGCCATGAAGGTGATAAGCAACACCTTGAATTGGAACTGGAAGCAAACTGCCACCCAATACGGCTGGTGTAACAGTGGTGTTGCACGCCCCATCCTAGGGAAGGTCAAGCCTATCCACAGCATTGCATTCTGTACCATTTTTAGTTTCCAAATATTCTTCAAGGGAGGGATGTCAAACTCGATTTCATTGAGGGCCACATCAGGGTAGTGTTTGACCTTGGGGGGCTTGGGTGGGCATGGCCAGCTCGATGTCACTCATGTTGGGGGCACCTGTGGTGGCCTGAGCACTCTGCCAGCAAAAACGGGCTCCCAAGCTCCATTTTCAGCTGGGACTGTAGCCCTCTGCCAGCGAAAACTGAGCCCAGGAGGGCCCTGCACATTTTTGCTGGCAGAGGTATCATGGGACGATCCTTTGCTGTTTCCAGGGCAACCCTGCGGGCCAGATCTAAGCACCCCATGAGATACTAAAAGCATGGTTGTACACCATGGTGGCTCAGAAACTCTGGGAGTTGAAGTCCACAAGTCATAAAAGGACCCACCTCTCTTGCAAACAATGCCAGTAAGTGGGGGAAATAACAAAAGAAATCAACATGGTTCCAGATGAAACTTAGTGGATACCTTTTAAAAAATGTCCAATCAGTGGCCATTATTATAGCTGCTAAAGGATTCCAAAAACAAATGATACATTCCACTCAGAAGCTAATGGCCAAGATTCTGGAACTTTTGGCCAATCTATTTCTTTCCTAACTTGGTGTCTCTTCTATTTTTTTTAATTTTCTTCCCAAATATTCTCCCTATTGTGAATTTTATCAACGTCCATCTGACTGCCATGCTCATAAACTCATGAAATACTATTTTGAGGATTTTGTATACAGGGAGGGAGGGAGGGAGGGAGGGAGGGAGGGAGGGAGGAAGGAAGGAAGGAAGGAAGGAAGGAAGGAAGGAAGGAAGGAAGGAAGGAAGGAAGGAAGGTAGGTAGGTTAGGATTAGGACATAGCATGCAGAGCTTGTTAATAAAAGAGAGACTGGGGTTTTTTTCCAACAATAAGGGTATGCCATATGCCAGATGTACACAGCATGATCATCTAACTAATAGGATTAGCTAAATAGGAACCCTTTGGGTTTGTGGCAAGTATCCCACTGCCAGCTCTCAGTCCCTTCCAAGAGTGGAAACTATATAGCATCTGTGCCTTAATTTGTTTGAACTACAAGAGCTCCACCTGAAAATCCCTTTTAAAACCCTTTTTATTTTTAAAAGGAGACATTGTTCAAATAATTCCCCTATCTTTCTGTGCTACTCTTTGACTGCCAACTGGGAAAATCTCAAGGGATATTAAACAAGAGCTATACACACCTAACAGTGAGAAGGGTAAATAAAAGAATGACATCAACTTTGGCAACAGTTCTTGCCACTGAATTTAAATTGGCTGACACATTTTAAAACTCATGCAGCCGTGTTTAGTATTCATAATAAAAATAGCAATAATGAGGGATCTCTTTTTTTTGAAAACCAGGAATAAAATTATTCTTGGCATTTGACCTTCCTTCAACTTTTTTAGGTTCTAATCAGGGGTGAAATGCTACTGGTTCGCACCAGTTCAGGTGAACCGGTAGTGTTAAAAGCTACCGGTTCGGGCAAACCAGTAGTAAATAACAGCTACTGGTTCATCCAAACTGGTATTTCCGACTATCAGCTGTGCCACACGATTTATATTCACTAGAAAACAGGAAATCCTGCTTTCTAGCGAATCTAAATCACGCGGCACAGCTGTTCCCCTCCTCACTGTTCTAGTTACCCTGTTAAGCCTCCTTTTTCCGTGCAAAGAATGCATTTGGTGTACACTGTACAAGCACATGCAGCGTGCTTTTGGCGTGCACTGTGGATGCGCATGTACGCAGCATGTTTTTGGTGTGCACTGCACATGCGCGTGAGCAGCACGCCTTTGCCATGTACTGTTCATGGGCGGGCAGCAAACCAGTGGCAATCTGTGGAGGATTTCACCACTGGTTCTAATATATGTTTCTGGGGGAAGGGGAATTGAATTTGAAGCTTTGAAGCAATGTCTCTATTCTAGACATTTTATTTGGAGGAAATGATACCATATTTCTGACCTTTCTAAAGATAATCTGCAGGTCAGGATTTCCAATTTACTTATTTGGATTTTTTAACCCACTCTTCAGCTCAATATCCCTACCTAAAAGCCAAAAACAAAGAGGAAATCTCTGCTTCTCGTCTTGCAGTCTAAATGATCCATCACAAAATAAATGAGGAAAAGAACTGGAAAGAAAAACTGCAGATAAAAGGTAGAAACTAGACAAAAAAACCAACAACTCTGAGATTTGCATATTAACTATTATAACCTCCAGTCAAAAGGGAAACAATTCAGGATGAGAATTGTTCTTGGTCCATCACCAAGATAGTGGTATACCATAAAGTTCCATGACTTTATTTGGACTCAAAATCAAATTGTAGTAAGTGCTACACGAAGACTAGTTAATTAGCCCCTCACCACTGAAATGTTTTCATTAATGGATATAGCAGCCTCCAAAAAATTGAAAATAAAGAAAATGAGGATTATTACAATGTAGCTTAAAACAGAGATTTATTAAATAACTACTTCCATTTCATCAGTTCCTTATCTAATTGGCTCTCAGTAACAGGGTAGTACCTTATTGTCAAATCTCTGTGTTGGGTGATATCTGGGTGCTGACTGAATCATAACAGCATCTCTAACACTTGCTCCTTTCTTCTACATTTTTAAGGGAATAAACTGATGTAAGGAACATAAAATAAGCACCAAAAAAGTACCTGGCAGATCCTTATAATTAAAACAAGATTTTTTAAAAAAAAATCTTGTTTTTTTTTTTTTGATAGATTGCCTTCCCAGTTCTCGAGGTTGAAACTTGTACTGAAAGCAGAAGGTATCTGAAACAGACCATAACAAGAATATCACAATCCCTAGGCTGAAAGCTTGCTACCACAGAAGCCAATAAGGTGTTTGTAGGTCAGTCACAAAAAGGATGAGACTGAACTAATAGCATTTACCTGCTCATGTTCCCTAGCAACTAGCACTGACCAAAATATTCAGTTTGAACTTAGTTCGGCAATAAATACTGATTAGGAAATCTGACTCTCTGTGCCTCTCATTAACTATAATAAAAAATAGAAAATTACAATAACATTGTAATGATATTGTACAGATAGTCCTTAAGTTCTGACTGCAATTGAGCCCCACAATTATGGTTGTAAGTTGTGATGGTTGTAAAGTGAATCACCATATGACTGGACCTGATTTTATAACTTTTTTGCAGTGTTTGTTAAGCAAATGCCATGGTCAAAAAGTGAACTCTACAGTCATAAAGCAAACGCTATGGTCATTAAACAAACCCTTTGTTCACTATGGGGTGATATTTGCTGAAAAGTGGCAAAAATATCATAAATTGTAGGCACTACGCAGAGCCATAAATTCAGGTTGGTTGCTAGTGCCCAAAATGTGGTCATGTGACTGTAGGGGAGGTGGCAGACATTGAAAAACTGGGTCATAAATCCCCTTTTCAGGGTCCATTGTAATTTCAAACAATCACTTAGTGATTGATCTTAAGTCAAAGACTACCTGTAGAACAAATACAGTGCTGCTTCATTATCGTTCTACATTTTCTGCTGGTTTTGCAACAGCCACAAAGAGGCTACATGAGCAACAGTGGACAATCGTGCCAAGCATCCAACAGGATAACCGAGTTGGAAGGGACCTTGGAAGTCTTCTAGTCCAACTTCCTAGTCAGGCATGAAACCATATACCATTTCAAACAAATAGTTGTCCAATTTCTTCTTTAAAACTTCCATTGTTGGAGCACCCACAACTTCTAGAGGAAGTCGTTCCACTGATCTTCAGAAATCCTGATAATGGTAATTAGAGTTTTATGAAGACCACTTGAGTAGGCCTATCAAACCAGCAATACAGAAATGAATGTTTCCTCTATCTTGAGAAAAATCTTTCTTTTTTACCTTTCAGTGCTCTGTGAATAACAAAAAATTGACTATGTATTCAGATTTGTGGATCCTTACACAGAAGTTACCTGATAAGCAACGTCTTTTGGACTAATGAGTGAATTTTATGGGGAAGATTTTGTACATCACTGAAAAGAGCTACTTCAGTTTTTTAATATATTCAATATTAGTGTTTAATATATTCAGTATTTCATTAGCTATATTTTGAGAGGACTTTTTATGTGTATTCAAGCATTTTATACTTAATATGGTCATCTGAATAAAAAAAAAAAGAGAAGAGAATAGATTCAGAATGTAAATCCAATCAAATAAACATAATAATTCTAATGGAATTTCAGAGAACTTTGTAAATATTTCATTCATTTTCTCCAATAAATAAGCCAAAAAAACTGTGCCAGGAAATGAAAGAGTTTCTTCAAAATAGAAAACAATATTTTTCTAAACTAACTTTTCATGGACTTTCATGAATGCAATCAGTGAGCAACATATGATAATTATCAAGTAATTCTGAAAAATCAATGTTTCAGTTTAAATCTGTTGGCAGCAGAAGGCTTGGGAATTTTTAACAAAATTCATTTTGCCATTTTTTAACCAGGATTTAACTATAGCACCCATCTACTGATGGGATGGTAAAGATTCAATATTGAGTCTTGAAGGAGTGATAATGCCAGATTAATAAATGGAAGCCCCTAAGAAATTTGTTTCATGCTAAAACAAATTAAAATGTAACTGAATGCATTTTCAAAGATTTGCGCAGGAGTAAATATGCTATATTATGCTTTAAAAAAAAAGATTTCATTGCATCTGGACATTTACAACATTTTTTAAAAAATCAAGCAGACTCTTTTTGCTTCTGTATACCTAAGTCAATCATGTGAAGCCCTATAACAGTGCTTTGTCACCTAGATTTCTGCTTTCAGGAGAAACATGTATAAAAGCATTCTATTATTATCCTTTTCCAGCTTAAACTGCAAAGATCACAGATCTCAAAATCCTAGATCTCAAAGATTTAAGATTTCATCTGGCGTGGTGATGATGAGGTGTCTGGAAAAATGATGCAAAAATGAAAGATGTCCACTTGTACACTCAGCATTGCACCCTAGTAATTAGTCACATTGTTTATGATGCAACTTGTATTTCATCATTCATCAGCAGCTACTCATCTGATGTTGTTCCCCTTTGGTTAGTCCTGTGTGGAGAACTGGCCTTTCTTTTTGTGGTCCCATCACTTGCTGTGTTCCCATCTGGGTCCTGCATTTGTAAGGCATTCATTTATTCATTCATTCATTCATTCATTCATTCATTCATTCATTCATTCATTTATAGTACTTTTATGCCACTTCTGGCATTTGACTCTAAGCACCTCTAAAGTAGACACACAAGATAAAAATCCCCATTCATCAGGCAATTACAGAGATGTACCATGAAAGTCGAGACTTGCCTTTAAAACTAGGTTTCTGCTGCTTAGCATAGGTTTGCAGGATAGCCCCGTTTTTCTTTCAAAGACATCTCTCCTATACAATTTTTTGATATAGTACTGGAAGACCCTAAAGGTAACAATGCTGCAACTTATGAAATAATTGTAACCTTTTATTTGGCATTACAAAAGTCATACACATCAATTCTGAGTGTGATATGTAAATCACAGAATTTAGCCAAAAGCTGTGGTGTCACACAGTTGTTTTCCATTTGTCAATCTCTTCATTTTTTTTCTTTTTGCTAAAACTCACAATAACATTGTTGTCTACACTTTCCGGTATTCAAATGATCTATTTATCACATGATATAGATTACATCATAAACAAATTATTTCTGATGATGATGAATGACCCCATCTAATATAATGGACATATGATTATGTACTTGGATGCTACCATTGGTCTTGAGTTCATAACAAACCTAGAACCAATATTTGGCAAAATTAATGGTTTATGCTAGTTAAGTAGAACATCTGCACCCCTTACATTAAAAACACACCTTTATTTCTAAAGCACATGTACTTGGTTTTTTTAAAAAAAGTTTTATATTATCTTTTTATTGGACAAAGCAACTCTGCTAGACAGTTTACAATGTAATTTCTTTTCAGCAGAATAAATAACGTAAATAGAAACAATTGGACATATAGAGATACCTGATCAGAATTATACTGTTACAGGACATTGTATGCAAAGGAGTTGGGAATGCTGATTGTATTGATGTATTGCAAAATGATAGATTTATTGCAGAAAAAGCTGGAATATCAGGAGAGTATTACAATCATTTACTGGTGTGCAGTTTTGTTTCCCTCAAGAGATCAAATGTGCCCAACTGTCAGATCTCCTATTTGGAGAAGTGTTAGGAGGTGAAAGAAGACAGATTAAAACCCCATGTTCTTTGCTAAAATCATCCTGACATAAGTTGATGATTAAAAAGTGGAGAAGCTGTTTGCAATAAATGGATTACTGTAAAGAGGACATAGAAATGTAATTGCTGTCCACCCTGAATAACAGTGTTTTCCTCAGAGTTTTGCTCCAAGATACTTTACATGCCCTTCATGGTAATATGGGACATATGGACACAGATGAAGTGTTATAGACAGAGATAGATTTAACTGACCTCTAGAGAAGCCAGAGATGTTAAAAACAATTGTTAAACTTGTCCTATATGTATCAAAACAAAAGTACTGTGTTGCCATAAAAGGCTACTGGAACACTCAGTCTCTCTATGACCTTGGGCCATAAAGACTTTCTCACATTAGAAAAATGATGAATGATGATGATGATGATGATGATGATCTCTTACTTTTACCATTTTCATTAAATACACACAGACCTGAAAGACCAGAAAGCAGAAATTGTTTTGTAAATGTGTTATGATGGCGGCATTCTCCAAATATTTTTACTGTTTTATTGTTTTGATTGTTTTAGAATTTTAGAATTGAAAGCTTCCTTAGAGTCATTTGGTTGAGTTCGATGGCTACAGAAATTGAATGACTGGATGAATAAATAAGATTTATAAATTAGGGCCTGCCAGCTAGGATCTGCACTAGCCCTTGGCAGGACTTTGACAGCAAGATCAAAAGAGAGACGCTCAATGGAGCAGGTTTGAAAAAGGCCTACACCCCTCCTTATCATCTCAAAGAAGACCGCCACTTTAAAGATTTAACTGGATTTTGCTCCATGTGCTAGGAACTTTGAGAATGTCTAAAAAAGAATCTGGATCAAAATGCGTACAATTGCACACACATTGTGATGTCACCATACCTGCTGAACTAAACTAGAGACAGAGACAGAAAGAGACAGACTTGACTACCTATTGACTTACAAGTTGGAATATCTGCTGATGGAGCACTTCTATGAGTTTCCATTACAATCTAAGAAAGAAAAGACCTATAATTCAGCCATTGAGACTTTCATGCTTTCAGAAGAGGAATAAAGCAGTCTATGACAGAAAAGTAAGAGAACAAGAACTTGTTTTCCTTAAAAATTTGAGACTGTCAGGATAATATCAATTTGCCAGTAAGTGGAGGGATATCCCCTATACAATATGGGAGAAGATGAGCAAGTTGCCTGTTACTTTTTCACTTAGCACGAGGTGGTTTCTCTGCAGAGTCCTAATTGGTCTAAGTCTGTAGAGACAAACCATCTCATATTTAGTAGAAGATTTTTCCCCTCCAGAATTACCTTTGCAGAGACTGGAACCCAAATCCCAGCCTGTTTGCAGAAGATGCTCCTCCCAGACTATTACAGATTTGGAAACAAGTAAGAATATCCTTGAATGACCTCTGGCTAGTTTGAAAGAGGAAGATTTGAATGATGAAAACTCTGGATATGAGTACAAAGAGAGAAATGTGAGATTTGAGTTAGCCTCAGATTGGGAAAAAATATATCTCCCTACAAACCAACTGTATATTAGATAGGAGACAAGACAATTCTATAGCCATTAAGCTGGGAGGTCTCAGGAAATTCCCCACATCCCTGTTGTAAAAAACAGAATAGAGTCTTCCTCAACTTCAGCCTGATTTGTTTGTTTGTATTCCACCTTTATTATTTTATAAATAACTCAAGACAGCAAACATACCTATCTATATGCCTTCCTCCTCCTGTTTTCCCCACTGCAACAAACCTGTGAGGTGGGTTGGGCTGACAGAGAATGACTGCCCCCAAATCACTAGATGGTTTTCATGCCTAAAGCAGGATTAGAACTTACACTATCCAGGTTTTGAGGGCAACAGCTTTACCATTCCATCAAACTGGCTCTCTTCCTGGGGACATATTCATTGACATAGCCATTCTTGTCAACCTTGTGGAAATAGCCATGGCATTATTTTTGAATGTTCCTTTCTAATTTACTGGTCTAGCCTCTAGCTGTGTGATTTCCTGGTGGTCACCAATCCAATAATTAATTAGGCCCAAACTTTCTTGTTTTATGGATGCAGATTCCAAATCTGTACTGACAGCTCAAATTAATTTGCAACTTGCAATCAGCAGCTTCTAAGTTTTCACTGCATCAATTGTTTCATCCTCTAATGTACTTCTAATTTCTTTTCAAGAGGTTTGCCTTTCTTCTTTACCCTTTACACTGCAATTGCAATCTATCTCTTTGCCTGAAACTCACATTTTAATATTTTCTGTTCATTTATTATTAAAATTGCAATATACTGCTTGATCGTCTTTTAAGTTTTGGCAAACAAAAATGTCCTCATCTACTTTGTTTTATAGCCTTATTGCCCATTTTTATTCAGCACCTGTTTTGTGAAGGAAAAGATGGTTGCTCTGAATACCCAGTCTGGAAGCATATACAGTATGTGGGGCAGAGTAGATATATAGTAAAAATGCAGAAGATTTGCATCTCTAACTCTGTTAATGATGTCCAAGGATCGAGCCCAATAACTCCATCGCGCCAGTATTCTTTAAATCAATGGTCTTTATTCACAAGGCATCTTATCATTGCAGGTACAGATCTGGAGCTGAGCCAGGACCGCATGGCTGGACCTTAAGTACCCCCGGGGCGTGGCTAACGTAAGGAGGGGTCAGAGGGTTAGGGTGGACCTTGGGGGTTGGCCTGTCCAGTCCCCCTGCCTCTAGCCCTGGATCTGAGGCAAGGCATTTATCCATGACAAAAACCCCTCTAAATGCCTGGCCGAGGTGCCCTGGATTGTGTGCACCTGGGAAGTTGTTTTTGGGAGGACACCCAATTTGGATGTCAGATATGTATGCTGTTTGTTTTGCAATGGTTTCGTTAAAATGTCTGCTGTCTGTTGTTCTGTATCGCAGTGTATAACCCTTATGAATCCTACGTTTGTGAACTGTCTAACATGTTTATACTTTATGTCGATATGTCTCGACCTCTGACCAACTGCTTCGGCTTTTGATATTTCCACAGCAGCTTTATTGTCCTCATGTATGGTAATTGGGTAGTTGGGTTCCGCCCATATGTTTGTGAGCAGGTCATCAAACCAGACCAGGTTGTTGGCAGCTTTGGACAAACATATGTATTCGGCCTCTGTTGTGGATGTGGCTACCAGGTCCTGTTTGCCCGTGTACCAATATACTGGGCTATTGTTGAGGAAGGATATGTAACCTGAGGTGCTCTTCCTACTTTTCACGTCCCCAGTCCAGTCAGCCACAGCGTAACATGTGAGTGTGGGTCTTGTGGCGTTCTCGGGCTCTAGTGATAGACAGGCGTCGGCGCTATGCTTCAGGTATCTCAATACCCTTTTTATGGCTTCCCAGTGGTATACAGTGGGGTTACCTACATGCCGAGATAGCAAGTTAACTGGCAGGGCTATGTCGGGCCTTGTCCAGTTCGCAATGTATAATAGGGAACCTATGGTAGATCTGTATAATGTATTGTCCCTGAACGCCTCAGCCTCATTGTACATGTCCTTTATGAAATCTGGCTGCATTGGTGTCTCACACGTTTTGGCGTTCGTCATTTGCATTTATGTAATAATTCCAATATTTTGTCTTTCTGTGATAGTTGGAAGCCTTTGTCAGTCTTTGTGATTTGTACCCCCAAATATTTATCCACTTTACCCAGTATCTTCAGTGAGAAGTGTCTCCCCAGTTCGTTGGCGAAGTCATTGCATTTGCTAGACTGATCGCTGATGTACAATATGTCGTCCATGTACATTAAGACATATTCAACAGAGTTGCCTACCTTCTTAGTGAAGAAGCAGTTGTCAGCAGAGGTGGCTGAGAACCCCATGGATTTCAGGGTCTTGGACAGGCACTTGTACCAGCGTTTCCCTGATTGTTTGAGTCCATACAGGCTTCTGTTCAGGACCCAGGTTTCCCCCTTCTGGTGCTTTGGCTGGGTGGTGCACTTACATATATCTCCTTGTCGAGCTTAGCATGCAGGTAAGCGGTCTGCACATCGAACTGGTGTAGTTCTAGGCCAAGTAGTGATGCAATTACCAGTGCACATTTCACACTTTCAGCCCTGACTGTGGGGGAATATGTCTCAGTATAATCATCTGGGTATTTTTGGGCGAACCCTTGTGCCACCAGCCTATCTTTGTAGAGGGCTTTATTTCCCACCAATGTTTTAATTCTGTAGACCCACCTGGTGCCTATGGGTTTTTTATCTGCTGGGACTTCGGAGGGGGTGTATACATTAAGTTCCCTTAGGCTGCTCATTTCCCTCTCCATAGCTTGTTCCCATTTTGTTCTCTCTCCCTCTGGTAACTTCAGCACATCCTCATATGTGTTGGAGGTTAATTGGTTAGTGTGGAGGGATAAAACGTAGTCCTCTAATCTTTTTGGCGCTTTACCCCTGTTTGCCCTGACTGGCCTGGCAGGGGGTGTCTCAGTGTCGTGTAGGTACTTAGCTTCTTTCTCTGTGAGTGAGTCCACTTTAATGCATGGGTGGTTCTCTTTCCATTCCTTCACTGGTACTTCCTGCCTCTTGGGTTTGCCCTTCTCCTGTTCTGTGGCCTTTCCTGTGTTTTGTCCTGTCATCTTTTGGTTATCTTCTGGTCCGTCCTTGCTAAGGGACACCTTGTTGAGGTGTATCTTGGACCAGTTGGCATTCTCGTGGAAGACAGCTGTTCGTGATACCACAAATCTGTTACTGCTGTCTATGAATCTGTATCCCTTCGTCCCTGGTTCGTATCCCATGAACCTCAACCTTCTGGATACTTTGTCTCCCTTGGGTCTCAATTGCCTGGGGATGTGCACATCAGCTGTGACCCCGAATATATGTAAGTGTGACACCTGTGGTTTCTTCTGGTACATCAACTCATATGGAGTTTTATTCAGTACACTGGACCACAGCCTGTTTAACGTATAGTTTGAATAGATGAGTGCCTCTGACCAGAAATGCTGCCCTAAACTGGCATCCTCTAGTGCGCACCTCATCATGGTCTGTAGGGTTCCATTATTTCATTCTACGATGCCATTTTGGAAGGCGGAGAACAGAGAAGATGTGTAATGGACTATCCCGCGTGCCTTCAGCCATCGCGAGAAATCACTTGACAAAAATTCAGACCCCCGGTCTGTCATTATTTGTCTGATCTTAGTGTTATGTTGTGTTTCCACCCTTGCGTAGAATTCTTTAAATTTTTGGAATACCTCATTTTTGTGTTTCAGGGTGTATACGAAGCCATAGTGGCTGAAATCGTCCACTATGGTCAAGAAGAACCTCTTCCTGTATTTAATGGAGGGTCTTAGTGGCCCCACTAGGTCCATGTGTATGAGTTGGAAAATTGAATTGGTTGTGCGTACTGACTTTTTGGGCCTGGGTTTGGTTTTTAATTTGGAGCTCTTGCAAATAGAACACTCAAGATAGTTCTCACATTTTTTTATTTTTACACCTTCGGAGCATTCCATCATTTTCTGCACCACGGGAAAACTGATATGCCCTAGTTTCCTATGTAACAGGTGTGCGCAGTTGTCATGCATTAACTTCCCTATCGCTGGCTTCCTCTCCCTGGGTGGACCCTGCTCTCTTGGGTTACTGGTGGTGTGTGCATGACTGACCCCCTCTATTTCCTCATTGTTGCTCTCCTTATTTGTGTTACTTGAGTTGTCAGGTTTCGTCTTCCGATGGTTGTTTACCTTGAGTTGTGTTTCTCTGACTGGGTGGAAGAATGGCAAATCTCCACTGATCACTGTTTCACCTATGCTCTTGCCCCTTCTAGTTACGTGTGCCCTCCCTTCCTTGAATGTCACCTCAACGTTGTTGTCCTTGCTCAGTTTTAGTATGGCAAGGATGTTATAGGGTATGTTTGGCACTAGTAGCACTCCCTGTATTGTTCCTATCCCTGGCACGTATGTGTTGCCTTTCCCTGTTACTTGCACATTGTTTTGGTTAGCCACTTTAATTATAAAGTTTTCTTTCGTGAATGAGGATAGTGAGTTCTGGTCATATGTGTTGTGGTTGGTGGCCCCCGAGTCCAGTAGCCATGTGCCTTCTTTCCTGTCCTGTTCGGTGTGTTGTTCTTGGTCCCCCAGTCCATATAGTGACCCAGTCTGGCTCTCTCTGGAACTGTCCCTGTAATTTCTCCTGTCCCTAGGGCTAGGGGAGTCCCTGCGCCTGTGCCTGTCATCTGGTGAGTGTCTGTCGCTGTATCTCACCCTTTGTTCTGGCCTGTCCCTCCGGTGTGGCCTGTCCCTGTCCCTAATGTTCATAGGGCAGTCCCTTTTGTAGTGGTTCTTTGACCCACATATGTAGCACTCTGTGCTGCTGGGGCTCGTGCCCTGTGATTTGATTTTCCTGCTGGGTCTCTGTTCTCTACGGCCTAGTGAGCAATTTTCCTAATGCTATCTTCAGCTATGAGTTGGCTGGTTAGTAATTCTAGTGTAAGTTTCCCTGAGCTGAGGTTATCTATCTGCATGATAAATGTGTCCCAGCTGGGGTCCAGGGAGTTTACTATGATGCTTATCATGGTTCTCTCACTTATAACCTCCCCCTTTGTGTCAATTGGGCTCTGGTGGCATTTAAGGATAACAAATGTTCGGTCATTGGGGTCCCTGCCTTGAGTTTGGTGGCATAGAACTCCCTGGAGAGTCTGGTGGTGCTTGCTACGCTTTGGCAGTAAAATAGTTTGTTCATCCTCTGTATTACCTCTAGAGCAGTTAAGTGGTGGCTAATGCTAGGGTAAATGCTGGGGATAATGTTAGCAATAATATAATAAGCCTTATGATGGGTGCAATCTAATTCAAAAGTCCAAGGTTTTTCTGGAGGATCAGTGACTAGGGATAACAGGTCTTCCTTCAGCAGGGAGACTTGGAGCTGCTGGTTCCAGTCCAGAAAATTCTCCCCATCTAGTCTTAGTTTGGGAAAGTCACTTGGTAAAGTCCCTGAATTGTAAGTTAAATTACTTACATTGTGTCGCTGTCCATGGTTTCTCACATAAGGATACTCGCAATAAGGCAGGGGGATGACGGTGGCAAGTCTGAACTGACTTGCTTCGATGTGCTTGTGTCGGTCTAGCTCTATGTTTCGCTCCGTTTCTCTTGCAGGAAGGCATTGCGCATGCCTGAAGTTCATTCCAGCCCAGCTGCCTTGGAGTGAGGAGCTCGTCTCTGCAGCTCCCAGGTGAAGGCCCCAATCTTCCGGATGGACCTTCGGTTCCTCTTTGGCCGGCCTCGCTTGGACGAAGTCGCCTCGTATCGCCGTCTGGAACCCCGGGAAGCGGTGAGGATCGTCGGTGAAGGTCTGGAGTCCTGCTGGGGCTGTGAATGATCCCGGATGCCCTGGCCTCGTGTGGATGCTGCCTCCGGGTGTTGGGCCAAGTCCCCTGCCCGCCAATGGTCGTCCCCTGCCTGCAGATGGTCCCGCAGATCCTGGATCTGGTCCCGGTCACCGGTCGGGTGAGTAGTCCCATCGCCCTCGGTGTTCCGTCCCCATGGGTGGGCTTCCTGGGAGTCTCAGGTAGTGTTGGGTCTGTGCGGTAGCGATCTGCTCCCCTGGGTGGGCATCAGCGCTGGTTCCCTTCGCGTCAGTGTTCCCTCTGCGCTTTGGCCTGGCACCGGGGTGTGTGTCCGGCAGTCTCATTTTGTCCCTTAGGGCCGCAGTGATCAACTCTATTGCTTTGTTGACCTTGAGCTCGGTAGGCGAGCTCGTAGGTTTTGGCTTGGGGTTTTCCTGTTCGTCGCAGTAGTTTTGGGTGGTTACTCTCGAGTAGGCCCCAATTCCCGCCATGAGATTTAAATCTCGGGAGTCTATTGGTGGTTGGTCAGCCATCTTTGGTGACATCATCTCCCAAGATGGCCACCGCAAAAAGGGCGCAAATTCTTTTTCGGCCTTTTCGGTGGGCTTCTGGTGGGGGCAGTTCTTTCTTACCGCGTCTTCGTCGCTGTAGTCCGACTTGTCTTCATCTTCCTCACTCGCTGCTTCGCAGCCTTTGACCAGGCTTCGGAGTTCCGCGATGAGGTCGGTGTTGCTTTGTGCCGAGTCTATTAGCTTCAGGAGTTTTTCTTTTAGATCGTGTTTCTCTCTCGTTGGGCTCTCATGTTCCTTCCACCCCTCGTCGTGTCTGGTTGGGGTGCATGGATGGTGGAGTAGGCTGCTCATTTCGGGTGCCTCTCCTTGCGTGGCTTCGGGTTGGGGCAGGCCGTTCTGCCATCTTCTTGGTGAATGCCCTGGTATTCACCCTGTCCATCGTGGTCCTTTGCATGGAGTCTCCTGGGATGTCCTGGAGTATTAGGGTTGGGCTATTAAACCATCCTCTGCTACCATTTTGTTAATGATGTCCAAGGATCGAGCCCAATAACTCCATCATGCCAGTATTCTTTAAATCAATGGTCTTTATTCACAAGGCATCTTATCATTGCAGGTACAGATCTGGAACTGAGCCAGGACCACATGGCTGGACCTTAAGTACCCCCGGGGCATGGCTAAGGTAAGGAGGGGTCATAGGGTTAGGGTGGACCTTGGGGGTTTGCCTGTCCAGCCCCTGCCTCTAGCCCTGGATCTG
The DNA here is from genome assembly GCA_022577455.1 of Arizona elegans. Lineage (NCBI taxonomy): Eukaryota > Metazoa > Chordata > Lepidosauria > Squamata > Colubridae > Arizona > Arizona elegans. Next base: position 116,517,416 of record JAKOOJ010000002.1, read on the forward strand.
AGGCAAGGCATTTATTCATGACAAACTCTCCTTCCCTCCCTCCCTCCCCCCCTCTCTCTAAGGCAAAGGTCACTAACCTTTGTGGCTTAGCGGCCTGGGAGGGAGAGGGAAACCAGACTGCACAAGTGGCAGCCCACCACTCATACAGCCCGGTTCCAAATAGGCCACAGCCCGGTAGTGGGCCATGGCCCAGGAGTTGGGGACCCATGTTCTAAGGCACTTTAATTAATATAAAATAATAAAGATTAAAAAAGAAATCCTCCAGTAGAGGTTCATTCCAATAAGTTCATAGACGTGTTGTTTTCTTGATAGTCTTGAATAACATAAAGACTCTCTATCAAGTCAAGCTCAACTCTGGTGATTTTATGAAATAGATAGATAGATAGATAGATAGATAGATAGATAGATAGATAGGTCTAGACTATTCTGAGTCTAACTTTCAGCTAACTTACATCTACAAAGATGGTGTTTTCTAGAGCTCTCTAGCCAACTGCTAATCAAAAATAACTTTACTTAGTTTTTCAAGACCAACCAGTCAGCTAGGGGTGTCTATCTAGTGCAGAATAAAATTGTTAGAGTTCCAAGTAACACCTCTAACAAAAGAAGACTCCGAGGCTAGAAGTTCCTCAAAGTTCCATTTTATTAGAGATGTCATATTGACACATCTGGGAAAATCTGAATCTGAAAGCTTCCAGGTTTTCCCCACCCAAAAGAAAGTCCAAGTTCCTTCCCCTGCATCCACATGTCCATCACATGGTCCAATAAATGCACCGTCCCCCACTGGATATGGTTCCCAGTCACGCCACTCAAGGTGCAAGCCGAATGTCCTTGACTCAGAGAAAGGAATGTTATTATGGCTAGATATCTCCACCACTCCATGCAATCCCCCCTCCCAGTTTCCCACAGCACTAAATGTGGCAGTCCTGAAGATCCAAAGAAAAAGATGGCCTCCAGGGCTGACAAAAATAACAAATTTTACTGATTAACCTGTTGACATTATCATGTGGGAATAACCTTGGGAGACATGAAATGAAGTCTTAGCCTAGACAAATGTCATGCAAAAGGTACATTTTCCCACAGAAGAAAAAGGGATATGGGAAGCATCTAGAAAGGACCCTCCCCAGTTTTATTGAAAGTAAAAATAAAGAAGAAGAGAAGTGCTTTCAGACTTGCAAGATTCTATTACTGTAACCTTATAATAAAGGTAGTATTTGTACTCATGGTTTGTGCTTTGGACTGCCTCAAAGGACTGACACTCTGTAACATGTCAAGCACAGAAAACATGATGTTTAACTATATAATTCATTGTATTGGGGCAGCAGCAACCATTAAGGAGGGGCTAATCCAGCGGAAGTTTCCCAATCTCATTGCTACCGGTTTGCCCGTGTGCGCAGAAGCTTTTGCGCATGCACAGAAGTGTCCAGGCAGGTGGGCGGAGTTCCCACTACCAGTTTGCCCAATCCAGGGCGACCAGTAGCAACCCATCGATTGGGCTAATCTAGCTTCCTCCATTCTGCTGATCCTAAAATGACTGCTATCCTTGTGATTCAGATGTGTTGAACTACAATTCCCAGAAGTCTTAGGTAAAATGGCAAGCCAACTTAAAAAAGCAAACCAACAAAATCCTCCCACATTCTTTCCTCTGACTTGTAAAGAAATGTGTGGATTTGGCTATATAAAGTCCTAAACCGAACAAAATTCTTCTCATATAATTGATCTTATTAGTAGGAGAAGAGAAATCTAGGTGAGATTTTTCATGAGCAGTGAAGTTGGGGTTCTTCTAATTATCCTAGGTACAATGTGTTTCATATGTTTGTAAATGGTATCTTTTTTTTTACTACAGGCCATCTACAGTCTGCAGCCTCCTAAGGGAAGTTATTTATGAGGAAACTCTTCATACAGGCTTTTCCAGACTGGGGTACATGAGCAGCCAAGACATGGATAAAAAGATGAAAAACAGAAAAACAAGTACTGTACACTTATACGATACCTGAACAAGAAGTTGTGCTCAGAAATACCATCATGAAAAAATTGAAAGAAGCACCATAAAAGGAAAATAGAGATCTTCTTTAATGCAAAGAAAATGTAAAGAAAATTGGAAAAACTCTTTTAATATAGTATTCTGTTAAATATGGAATGGACACTTCCTGATTCCTGACCTGCAAGTGAACTGCAAGAATCCTTTGCATTCTTTAGGGATGATTCTAAGATCAATGAAAATGGAAAGCAGCACTTTCCAAGATTGTGGACTAACTCTTAAAATAGAGTTAGAGATCCAAGAATTTACTCCAAATCAAGGATGGTCTATTTATATAATTTCATCCATCCATTTTCTAGCCCTCTTTGCTATAAAAATATTGGTTGTGGTCCTTGACCAACAAAGCTTTACTTTCCCAATACATACTAGTCTCAACCATCTTAAATGTTATGATTGTGGCCTACCATCTGTCTGAGAAATTATGGCTTCGGTGACTTCAAGATGCATTTGGTAGGAATTAATTGCAGTCTTATTCTCAATTTACATCTGATAACCTGAGCGGGTGTGAAGTAAACAATCAAAAACAATAAAAAGGAATTCTCTCTTGTGTTTTGTTTTTTCCTGTCTTTTTTTCCCTGAAAGTCACAGCAGTGCCATAGAGCTAGCATTGGTTTAATTTGTTTTCCCAGAGGGATCCATTTGCAATGAATCTTTCATGTCATGTGCCGATGACTGATGCAAAATGATGAGATGGTAAACCCAATGGGTACTATATGAAAGATTAATTAAGAAAGACAATTTTTAAATGTCCCAATTCCTTCCACACAAATATTCTTCCTCAGGAGTATACTACTCAATGTCTAAATTAAGAATATAATATTCTGATTTAATGTCTTCCAGCTGAATACCTTTTTAAATAGTTGTACATTCACAAGGTAATATTGCATTCACAATTACTGATAACATGACACTTCCCACTTTCCTATTTAGTTCAGTTTTATTTTTATGTGTTTGATCTGACAGCAAGTAAATCTGATAGTAATTCCACTTGTGGAAATAGTTTGGTATTGTTGCATACATAATAATGAATCAAATTAGCTTCTTTGTGGAATGGGGGGTAAGAGGGTATTAACAAACCCGAGGTCTATGATCTGGCCATTCTAATGTGGTTTGGGGAGGGGCTTATATAATATAGAATTCTTGGTTGTCTTAGTTGTCTTGTTTATGACACCATGAGGTAAGATCTATACTTTTTTTAGAAGAAGCTTATAGATAGCTTCTATAAGCATCAGATACCTGATGGCTTCTGGATGATTTTGTCTGACCTGGGAAAACTAAGCACACTTAATTTCTACTAGGATGGGAAACTATCAGCAAATCCTATGGTTCTATATTATAATGGGAATTATAAAGAATCCCAGAAAAATATAGTTTCAAATCATTGCCCAGAAAACATATAGTCACCATACTTGAATTTGATTTACAAAAGTATATTTTAAATCTCATCTTAACTACTATGAAAATAAGTATGTATACCTCAGGCCAATTTTCAATACATTATTATACCTTCTTCCTTCTACATTAATGTAAATTAGTGCCACCTGGTGGCACTACAATTAAATTTATATATTTAGTGGATTAATTCAAATTCTAGAATAATTAAAAATTAAACACATGTAGACAAACAAAAAGTATATGTTCACACACACAATATTGCCTTACCCCATTGAAATTAATTTAAATGTTCTTGATTTCAGTGATCTGTTAATTTATTGGATTGTTTTGCTATCATTAAAAAAATGAATCTGGGAACAAATTTCAGAAAATGACCAGGGTTTATCTGAAATTATAAAGGAATCCAAATAGCCCTACATAAAATCATTACATGAACAATCTTGTTCTGATTATTATACTGGAAGATTTAAAATAATATAAAAAAACAAGAATCAGCAAAATTATAATATATACATAGTCATAGGCTCTGGATTGTATTTTTATTTTTCTCTCTTTAGACAAGCACAAACATATCAGACAGCCAAATTCTATCTTCACTTCTATTCTTAAATCTGTTTTATTTCCACATTCATTTGAAGGTTTCTGAATTTTTTCCAGAAATGAAATTGAAGATTCAACACAATCTTTTCTTTCCAAATTATATTATCTACATTTTCATTTCATTCTGTAAGGGTGATGTTGAAGTGCACAAATGGTGTAAGATTATACATTAATCTATAGAGTATATGTGTTCTAAGAACACCATGATGTTATTGTTAGCATCTTTCAGTGTAACCATTTCTCCTGGAAGAACTTACGTAAGTTATAACTTACACATTCAAAAACAAAACAAAACATAAACAACCCTACAGTATGTTACTTTAGTTACTGAAGGAAGACTAACAAACAAAAACTGTCATTATCTACAAATATTTATCTTCAGGCTGGATCTAACACAACAACATGCTATTTTATAGCATATGCAAGAGAGTGGTATTATGGCTGAAAATACTTACGTGCTATATGATCGTTTATGTATTAACAATTTCTGGTATCTTATGGAAGCCCAATCATTGTCATACCAAAATAGCAGTAACCTAATTCATTTCACTAACTGTTAGCTGATGATCTGAAGTTGCTGTACAAATTACTACTGGAATATGGTCTATGTCTTACTTACTTATTTACTTACTTACTTACTTACTTACTTACTTACTTACTTACTTATTTATTTATTTATTTATTTATTTATTTATTTATTTATTTAAATTTGTATACCGCCCTTCTCCTAGTGGACTCAGGGCGGTGAACAGCCAGAACTAAAACACATGCAGATACAAAATTTAAAATTGTTAAAAGAATTATATAACTGGCCCAATTTAAAACAGTTCAATTTAAAACCCCATGACAATTTAAAACTAAAAACTAAAAAGACCTAAGACTCTTAGATAACACAAGACTCCTCAGAGTACAATGGACAGCCAAAAAAATCCCCAAACCAATGGATAATCAAACAAATCAACCTGGATTTTTCATTTCAAGCACAAATGATAATGCTCCAATTATCCTATTTTGGATACATTATTGGTGGGATGGGGAGGTGAGCCTAGTTCTATAGAGAAAGCTCTAACACTGGCAAAGTAGAATGAAAGAAAAGATAACTGGCAGCACAGTGGTTTTATTTATTTATTATTAGGGAAAATCTAGAATCACTTTCTGAACCATAGAAAGTCCACAAGCAAACTGTGCCTGCATAATATTTATGAAGAGGGAATATATTTTTTCTTTAAAAAATGCTGCAGCTTTCATTAGTTCTCTTTTATCATACTAAGAGTGGATAAACCCTACATGGCATAGTTTATATATTTTGTCAATAGAGTATTATCCAAACAAATTATCAAAGTGCATAGTTTCAAGGACTTCTGCTGCAGTCAATTGAGTGGGGGAAATAACTGTTTCATCCATCACAATGCTCTGACCTCTAGACCTATTCTTTGCAGGTCTATCCTAAGTGATGTGCATTGTTTCCACCACAGTGTGGAGGGTGGAGGATAGGAAAACAGTTTTTTTAAAAAAATCACGTATAAAGGGAGTTCTTTCTTATACAAAGTTAACTGAAATTGGGCATGCTTCATTTTTCAACAGGAAGACCTATGCTTGAAATTTTCATTCAATTCCATTAAATATATAAAGAAAGTTGTTGATTTATTTTTAAGGTCAAATTTTAAAGACTACTTATACAAAAAAGTTGTCTTTTTTGTCAAAGTGGGAGAGCTTACTCCACTGAGAAGCAGTTATTATTTTGAAAGGCTTAAAGCACTGGGTTTCTGGCTATCAGGTTGAACCAGTTAAACTCTAAAACAATAAAAACTCTATGTGTGGCTTAATACTAGAAGTCTTTTCTAGGTTCTTTGTTGAGAAGATCAGAAGACTGTTAATGGTGTCCATGCTATTTTTCATAACTGATCTTCTAGGACATTTTCTGAATCACATTCTCATTCCCTCAGTTCACAGAAAATGCATAGAATAATACAACAAAATAACAGAGTTGAGTTGGAAAAGACCTTGGAGGTCCTCTAGTCCAACCCCCTGCTCAGGCTCAGCCCTATACCATAGAGAGGAGGGGTGTCAAACTCGATTTCATTGAGGGCCACATCAGGGTTGTGTTTGATCTCATGGGTGTGGCCAGGATGGGCTGGGCCAGCTCGATGTCACTCGTGTCAGGGGCACTGGGGGTGGCCCAAGCATCTGCCAGCAAAAATGGATTCCTGAACTCCATTTTCAGTGCTAGGGCCTCCTACAACTCTCTGCCAGCAAAAATGGAGCACAGGAGGGCTGTGGGCCTGTCCTTCATTGTTTCCAGGGTGGTCTCATGGGCCAGAACTAAGCACCCTGCGGCCACATCCAATTTGAGTTTGACACCCCTGTCGTAGAGAATTTGTGGGTTTTCTTAGAAGGTCTACTTGGTGTTCTGAGGTTCCATAATACAATATCCAGTGAATAGAAAAGGATTGTCCAAAGACAATAAGTGTCAGATCCCTAAAAGTGATACTGCCATTCAATTGGAGGATGGGGGAGTCTTGGATTCGATTTATTAGCATTGCCTGTGTCAACAGATATTTTACAACCTATATCCTGGCGCCAAAGAGCCCTGAGATTCTCTTTACCTGGAGGAATTTTTATGATAGCCATGTGGGTTGTTTCACTTTAAAGGATAATAGTGTGAATGCATGATTGTTCGGGTTCTCAGGGAAGCTAGGAAAGAAAACACCTTCACACTTGTGTATTGGTTAAAATCTCCATTCTGCCTTAAAGGGAGGGGCCTCTACTGCTTTAATCCTACTTGTCTTGCCTAAGGGTATTCAGATTGTGCTTTAACTGGATGGCTTTCACTTCTACTTAATAAAAGAATCCCTTTGAACAACCATGTTTCAAGAGTTCTTACTTTCTTAAGTAGGACGGAGAGGCAATCCTTACAATAAACTTAAAATTGAGTATTAACAATCAACTAGCAGGTATTTGTAGAGATTCAAATGAAAACATTATAAAATCTTTATTTAATGGATCAACTAAAGGGAAGGATATCCATTATTTATTAATGTCCTTTAAATTGGAGAGTATATCATTCATAGTAATTTGTTCCATTTATATAATGACATCATTATGCAAATGTCTCACACTAAGCCACTTGTGTCAACTGGTGTTATTTGGATAATGGCTTTATTACGTAAATGGCATTAATTGGTATAGAAAACTGCTCCCTTCCATCCAAAGTCCATCAGGCTTCAATAAATCTAGCTTTCATTATAACTGGATAGGTAGACTTTAATTTTGCACAGCTGCTGAGACTTTAAGAATCCGTGTTTAAATGACATTTTGTATCATACTGAAATAGTATAGCTAAATATTACATTGGACGAGGCCCTCTTCTGGATCAGTTCAATGCCCTGTGAAAAATGCACATTTAACAAAGAAATTGTACCTGAATCCCAAGTCCACACTGGCAGGTGCCATAAGAAAGAAAGCGAGCAAAAAAATTGTTTAGCTTTCCACCATTGGTACCTGAGGAAGTTCCTCCATTAGCACAAGAAAGAAAGCTATTTAAGTCATGGCTGCTGTAAATTGTCCTATGATATTCCCTGCCAATCTTTCCACTTTCTTCTTTCAACAAAGGAAGGAGGGAAGATATTTTTGCAACATTTGGAAAGGGATTCCAAAATAGTATTTACCTCACCAAAAATGCAGTTTTCAATCTCATTTCATGAAAGGAAATGAAAAAACGAATCAGGAATTAAAAGATTGTCTTCTAAATGGTAAACAGTATAAAGGAATGCAAAATAATAGCAACTAGATAGTTAACTTCCTCCTCAGAGAGCATGTTTATTTTAAATATTCAAATGTATATTATGCAACTTTTTTTTTTTTTTTTTTTTGCTTATCCTTATATGAAGATCATCTTAAGTTCATTTGCTGGGCTGAAAATGTCTCATAGATAAATATTTCATAACTGCTAAAATACTCGAAATAAAATATATACAGTTCGGTTGTGAATTCAACCTAGCAAAAGTCAGTTATGATTAAAATCATGACTTTCTTTGTCAGACTTGAGATAAAATGGGAAAAAGAACCTGCCTCTGATTTCATATAGTTAATGTATTTTAAACATTAGTGTATTATAGGAGCTTTGTCATAAAGGAAAAAAAAAACATGTCCCTTAACTTTGTGTATATTGCTTTTTGGAGTAACTTTTTTGAGAGCTCATTAAATCTAAACTACATGGAGACATTTCTGAGTATGCATTCACATGACTTTCTCTGTTGGACACCCATACAGGCTCCTTGTATGGCTCCAAATAAAGTAATAAAAGCAATGGCCTGCTATGTTTATGCTTTTGATGTATCTGTGATGTCATATTGCACTTATAAAAGAGGTGGGGCTTTCTTGTTCTCTGTATGGGTTGACCTAAAGGATAAAAAGTGATAAAAAGCAAAGCCCTTTTTGCCCTTTTGATGTGTGTGTGATGTCATAAAAGAGGCAGGGCTCTTTTAGCGATACACATTTTCAAATGTGTATTTTCCACAGGGCATTGAACCAATTCAGAAGGGTACCTTGTCCAGTGTAATATTTAGCTATACTATTTCAGCATGATACAAAATGTCATTTAAACATGGATTCTTAAAGTCTCTGTGAAAGATTAAAGGCAACCTATCCAGTTATAATGAAAGCTAGCTTTATGATGCACTTTGGATGGAAGGGGGCAGTTTTCTATACTAACAGCAAAGGCCCACCATGTTTGTTCTTTTGATGTTTGTGCATCTCTTTTGTATACTTACAAAAGAGATGGAGCTTTGTTGCAAAGATGCTTTGCTGCTTTCAATATTCTATCCCTCTTGACTGTCTCTTGCAGCCACTGCTGCTATACTGTTTGGGCTTATATAGAATAAAGAGAGACATTTCCTAGTCTTTTGCCATTTTATGTGTTTATATTTAAACCCTGTCTACCAAGTCGGTGTACAGTTGTCTCTGCACATGGGGAATAAAATTCTGTATGCATTCGTGTTTTTGTACCACAGGTTCTAAGATAGCAAGAGATGCAAGTGCCTAAATAGAAAAAGTAATTCATGCTTATTTCAAGAATGGCACAACAAAACTGAGAGATGTACTTTACTTCTTAAATAGGCAGAAGATTTTCCAGAACATCCTAGTGAGCTGAAGTTGCCAGTTTTGTTAAATAGTCTAGACAAGAAGCAAACCAGAAGGATCTATGATACTTCACTACAGCCAACTCGCCATGGCCAACTCACCAGGTGCAACTTGCTGTGGCTAATTTGCCTTGGGACAACTTGCCCTTACCAACTCACTGTGGGGCAACTCACTGCAGGACAAGAGTTACATTGATATCAAAGAAATGGTAGAATAGAAACATTAAAGAAAGGATGCAAAAAGGACAAAATGAAATCTGAATGACAAATTTTTTTAAAAAATATTTTAAATAATTAAATTGAATTGATAAATTGTCCTGCGATGAATTGTCCTGCAGCAAGTTGGCCATGGTGAGTTGGCCGCGGTGAGTTGGCCATGGTGAGTTGGCCATGGTGAGTTGGCCATGGTGAGTTGGCCGCGGTGAGGTGACCACAGTAGTTGGCTGTGGCAAGTAGCCCCATTCCACATCCAGAAGTACTGGTTCTAAATTTATTACATTAAGAGAACCCTGCAAGTCTGAAAGTACATCTCCCCACCCCCACCTTTACAGTCCAAGGAACTAGTGAGAGTTCCTCCTGAGATGTTTGCCACCCCTTTGTTTATTTTGTGGATTAAGATGCCACCAGTTTAGTCTGCAGCTCTTCTTCCTGTCTCCTCCTTTGAACACAAAGTTCAAACTCATAGTAACTCCTGCTACTGTGCCTTAGTTAGCTTCCCACAAGATGACTACAGTTACCATATTCTTTATTTTGACTTGCATTGAAACAAAACCAGTTGAGATATCTATAGCATCCTTATAGTATTGTGAAATGTTTTCTATCCAATTCAAGAGCCGATCTTCTTGTTTTGGGAGATGAATCAGCTAGGATTTGAGAAGGAATTCCAGCAGAAAGAATTTAGGCAGATCTTTTGAGATGGGTATGAGGAGGAGATAATTTTTCTCCCATTGAGGGGCAACCTCACTTTGTATTATCTGCCTATCTACAGTGGAAGTTGACTCCCTTTACAAGCAAAGGCCTAGGGGCCACACTGTCATCACAGGTGACAGGACTCTAAGTGGCTGCAGCATTGCAATCAGTTGCCTTTGGAGGACAGTTTTGAGAACTGGTGCAACGGTGCTTTAAAAAAAGATGACTAATATTTCCACTCATGTACTTCTCTGCTTGTACATTCCTTTGCTCACATTTGCTGGTAATAATGTGAGGAGAAACAGAGTTTGTATCTGTTCCTTTACTCCCAAGGAACTAATAGCAGCTGGGAAAGAGACATTTATGTTGATGAAACCTCAAATAAACAGAATAAATAAAAATACCCACTTTCACAGCTTGGTGTGCCAGGTCCTTCAAGGGCTCCTGGGAGACCTCTAATTAGCAAAACAAATATGGCAGGAAATCCTAATCACCAATTAGGATCATGTCTGATTTGGCACTAAATGAGCTACAAATACCCAGGGTGTATTCTCTTTCCCCCAAAATCTGAGTCCCTCCCTCAGATTGATTTGTTTTCAGTCATTTCTTTCAGCTTGACTGAAAGGATTCTTGTACTGTACTAGTTATGTGTGCATTCACTCCAGAATTCAAGTTGCAGGGACAATGAATGTCTAGTCCAGCACACTTCATATTTTCCTCTACAGTATGTGGACCACAACAACTAGGATAAGGAGTTGTAGATGCCTCCCAAAAAGGCAGCATGGGGAAATTCTCTGTGTCCTGAAGATTTCCAGACCAGTTTGTGCACTATCCTTTCTGCTGTCATCTTCCGAGTAATAAACAAAGGTGTAGGCCTAAATTTCAGAAAGTCTGCTATTTGCACACACAACTCCCTGGATCTCTTCAGTCAGCATTCAAAGAGGAAAGAGAGAACCTACTATTTATGCATAGCAAGCCCAATTTTGCTCACCTTACTCAAGCAATACCTTAATTGATTGGTAACAAATTTCTAATCAGCAAGAGACAAAAAATCAATGCAATGTCAGGCTCTGACTTAAGAATGAGTCCTGATGGCAAACGAAGCCATCAATTAGTTACCACAGAAAATTCACATATCTCAGTTCTTTCCCAATGAATTAAAACAGACCCTGTGCAGATATGTCTCCTTGCAATTGATGGATGTAGGGTAGAATATGTGGTAACTCTAATTATTTTTTCAGCTGACTAAAATGTTTATTCACATTTGCAAAATTTCAGCAATGTAGGGACTTTTAAAAAATACTTTGTAACATAAATAAACCAGGGTTGCAGGTTTGCTGTATTTTTTAAACAAATCTATGATGCTGTTGTGATACAATACCATTTATTATGATGATAGCTCACACACCATTTATTATGATGATAGCTCACACACTCTGTCAGATGTTTAGATGTGGCATTTTTATCCACCTAGTGAGTCCTTCCAAAGACCTGGAATAGACAAGTGTGTGTGTTTGATGGTGCTACATTGGAAGATGTAAGCTGTTCCAAGTAAAACTGCCTTCTGGAATTGACTGATGTTGAATTTTTCAATGCCAACGGTGCTCAAGTAATGATCCAGTTGCTTTGGGATTGCACCCAAGGCACCTATTAATATTGGTACCTTTGCTTTCTTTTGCCACAGCCATTCTACTAGTACTGGCACATCCACTATCCAGATTTTTTGTCTTTCTTATTGACAATTGTTAAGTCGGGGGTGTTATCTGGCAGGTGCCTGTCTCTTTGAATTCTAAAGTCCCAGAGCAATTTAACTTCATTTTTTCCCTATTACTTTCTCTATTTTATGGTTCCACCAATTCTTGTTTGCAAGCTTATTAATATTATTATGGTAGGTTGTGCTGTCAATCAAATGTTGGCATTTTTATCCACCTTATTATTATTATCTGTTCACAACAAGATGAAGTCAAAGCTGTCAGTTCTTTAACTGGTGTTTGCCTACATATACATCTAATTCAAGTGATGCTCCAGATGTTTTGAGATTGCCACAAAGGCACCTCTTACTATTACTTTGCCTTCCTTTGCCACAGTTGTTCAACTTTTATTTGCAGGTCTGAGTATTTTGTGATTCCCCCCCACCCCCCAAGTTCTTTCTTTTCTATTCTGCCATCTCCAGGTAATGTCATGGTGATCTTTATAGGCACTGTGTTATAATTACATCATCACATTATCATTATTTTAAATTAATTTTTGGTTGCCCACTCCAATAGATTCTAGACAACTTACAATATTGACACATGCAGTTAAAATAATTAAAACATAAAACAAAATATGATAGCCCAGACTTTTAAAAAAATTAATACTGTTATGTTTTTAAAATTAATCAAATAAAATAAGAGTAATGATATCTTTTTAAAAACCTCAGTTAAATGTGAGGCAGAGATTACAAATACAGATTTCTGCTACTCTGTAGATAAAAGAATATGTCTTCTGGCTAGTCCTAGTTTGTGGAAAATGTAAAGCTACTACATAGCAGTGGTGTTGAGTTTCAGTTTCTTTCATCCTTTTCATGGCAGATTAGAGAATGAAAAATCTTCCATGATGCCATGTCTTCATCCAGACCACATTCTCCTCATATTAAATTGCTCAAACTCTCTGGAGGTTTCATAATTTGATAGAGCAAATTTTCCTGATAAACGTTGTAGAGCAGAGATTTCATTCCAATTATCAAATACACAGTATTTTCTCATTTCTCCATATTAAGTAATGCTAAAATACTTATGCCTTTTTCATTTGAAAAAGGTGTGTGTGTGTGTGTGTGTGTAGTTGGAATATTGGTTACCTTAAAAATATGGAGTTTGATGAGGGATTCTTCACTCACTTGTGAGGATATCATTTGATAGCGCCATGATCAATTGATGGCTGTGTATTTGCAAATTAATCCCAACCTATTCTTTTAGCTTCGGGTTATATCTACTGAATAACAAAAGAGCTTGAATCTGTTCCATGCTGACCTCTCTTTCACAAACAGTGTGGTTGTTAAGGCTCCAAAGATCGCGTGCATTGCTGGCAGTGGTGCAATGCTTTTTAACCCAGTGGGCATGTTTGACATTTTCTGAACATTTCTTGGGTGCTTAAGGAAAATTGCTGTCAAGAGAGAGCTTGATCATTCACAAAATGGCTGCCACAGGCCAGTCACAAAAAATATAGCAGAAGACAAAATTCCCAGTTGTTCATTCTAGCCTTCCAGGATATCCATTATCATATTGTGGTTTACTTTGCATTATTACTGAGTAGATGGAAAAATTTAGAAACAAAGCATGAAACTGCAGTTCTCAGGCTTTTAATGTTTTAAGAATGTCTACAGAGCCAAGAATTCAAGGTTATTCTTAGAATAAATATTATTTTGAACACTGGCCCAGAAGAGTGTTATCCTTTTATTTTTCCATGCTGTCAGTGCATCATTTAGCAATGTGAAGTCGGGATCATGATGTTCACCTAGGACATTGAGGGCTTTAGAAGAAAGCAAAGTAACTTTTCTTAGAAGAATACCATTGTATCTCCTTCAGCAGGTACATGTCTCTGAGATTGGAAGATCTGCTCAACCACTTTGCACAAATCAATGCATGTTTTGTGGGCAGAGGATTAAGTTTGTGGAACTATAGATCTAGAAACAGAATAAATTAGGTGGGCCTGAGGAAAGAACAACAGATCTTTAAAAAAAGGATTTCAAAAAAAAGGAGCCTGAGTGGCGTAGGAGGCTAATGCCTCCTAAGGCAGCATTTAACATCCAGTTCAATTCTCCCCAGGCTCAAGGTCGACTCAGCCTTCCATCCTTTCTAAGGTGGGTAAATTGAGGACCCAGTTTGTGGGGGCAATAAGCTGACTTTGTATAAATATACAAAAGTATGAAGGCTATTGCTTAACGCATTGTAAGCCGCCCTGAGTGTCCGGAGAAGGGCGGCATATAAATCAAATTAAAAAAAAAAAGATCTGTCAGTGTGTACTTCATTTCAGCAATAATTATTTCCATTGTTTTGTAACAAAAGCCCCAGTTAGATAACAATAAGCATTATGCTTTTAAATTTCATTCATACTGAAATCCATTTATCTTTCATAGCTCCATAATATAATTATGTACCACACTTCCCAAATATCAAAACACTGTGTTACTGGGGCCAACAGACATTGCCCTGCTACGATGGGTAATGTTATCAATCCAATTTGCCGTGTAAGAGTTGTACTCATGTACATTTTTTATTATTTACTCATTATTTTATTTATTGTTTATCATTATTTATTTATTTTGGCTAAACCATCTGGATTCCAAGATTGTACACTCACTGTAACCATGGAATTACATGTCATCTGAGTCACATTCTTGAAATAGCATCCAGCTCTTAATATTTTCTTGTTGTGAAGTCATACTGAAGAAGAAAATGTCTTCTAAGATTTATCTTGGTTCAGGAATTATAGGTACCATAATGATTACATAGTCAAAAGTGGCTATGTTCTGGAATCATTGAAAAGAAGAATTCTTCCAAACTTTCTTGCTTAGCTTCTTCACTAGGCAATCCAGGAAGAATAAGCAATAACTTGTAACTCTGGGTTGTTTGCTCATCACAGTACAAAACCATGTTTATTTTATTCTTCCAGGCGTTATTTAGCCATTTCTAATGGTAGAAGGAAACATGTGGTCCAGAAACATGCTGTTGTCTATAAAATACAATATGCAAAGACATTAAGTGGACAGCACATTAGTTATTATTAGATGCTAAAGAAAACTAGATTATGATTTAATAAGTTATATTAAATCACTAATCGGTTTTCTTATTAGCAAAAGAAAAAACCTACTTTGCACTTTGGAGTCTTTACACAACTAAGCCCACTGTTTTTCTTGTTTTCCTTTTTTAAAATCTATGCTAATTATGTGATGTGTTGAAACTGTAAACCACTGGGAAATTACATGCGAACAGCATTACATAATTTTGCTTTGGTTATATTAAAGCAATAATTGCATAAACTGTAGCAGATTAAGTTGCCCATAACAGGTCTCCAAAATAGTGTTCCCCGTAGCCTAATATGATGGTTTATGAGATTTGAAAAAAACTTTTTATTGACCCAAGTTGGTTGTCAAAATCTTGAAGGGCTAAATTGCATACCTGCTGTGTTCTCTGTTTGACTTGTTTGAGTATCATTTTTGCAACCTGATTTATAAGCCTTGGTAGATTTCATTAACAATTAATTTCATCACAGAGTAAACTGTTCTATTTTAACTAGGTACTATTGCTGCTTCTGAAGTTTCATATCAATGTAGGGCTATAAAAGAATCCAGTGTGGCTCTTCAGCCAGTAATCCTTTTTTTTCAAACAACAAGTCAAAAGAAGTTGATGTAATAATAGCAGTTATTTTTGCAGCCACAAGAATACTGAGCGTGAGTAGTTTATCCTGGTAAAGATTAATTTCCTATTATCTCAAACATGGATCTAGTACAACCATCACAACAAACAAGACTTATCTTGATTGGATATCTCAAATAAAGTTTAATATGGACTGGATATTTCGACATGGAATTGGAGTTGGAAAATTCATCTCCATGTTTTCGATTTGTAGTATTCCTGCCACATTTTTGGCTGAAATCAACCCAACTGGAATAAAATGTAACAATTACTTTTAGCTGGATAACATTTAGGTTAGTATGCATATTAGAGAACATTCAAATAATGGCAGAAGCCCAAGTTTAACATTAAACAATATAAAACCCTCCTCTGAAAATTAAAAATAAAGGAGAGGGATAAGAAAACATTAAAACATACCCACAGGAAACAGCTGTGTTTTTTAAAGGAACAGATTTCCAAAATAAAGAAATTGCTACCATCCCTCATAACCATAATCTGATTTACTCAATTCAAATGAAAAAAATGCTGAATTAGATTCAGTTTAAGATAATACAAATTTAGTTTAAGATAATAATATGAATAAGACATTTAACCATTGATTAGTCAATGTGAGATATCCCAATTCTTTGTTGCAAAGTACTTGCAAACACCAATATTCATGTTTAATATATCTTTAATTATCTATATAAAATGAAATTTTGGAATTTCATTTTATATTGAAAATTTAAAATAGAAAATGGATTTCAATATCTATTGAATTGAGGAGTTGGTTGTTGCTAATGCACCTACAATGCAATTTATTGGGGAATAATATATATATTATATTATTGCAAGGGCAGGCTGAGGATTTTGCACAGTATCTGCACGATAAAATCACTCAGATTCGGGAAGGCTTGGACTCTGACTGGGTAGATCCCGGCGGGGTGACTGAGGCTGGTCTTGAGAATGTTATCTGGGATGAGTTCGACCCTGTGACTCCTGAGGACATGGACAGGATCCTGGGGAGGCTAAACGCAAGCACATGTTTATTGGACCCGTGCCCCTCCTGGCTGGTACTGGCCACCCGGGAGGTAACACGAGGCTGGCTCCAGAGGATCATAAATGCTTCTTTGAGAGAGGGTTTCTTGCCTCCCGCCTTGAAAGAGGCGGTGGTGAGGCCCCTCCTCAAGAAGCCTTCTCTGGACCCGGCCGTTTTGGCAAACTATCGTCTGGTCTCCAACCTTCGCTTTGTTGCGAAGGTTGTGGAGAGTGTGGTTGCGCGACAGCTCCCACAGTTCCTGGATGAAACCGTCTGTCTAGATCCGTGCCAGTCCGGCTTCAGGCCTGGGTACAGCACGGAGACGGCATTGGTCGCATTGGTGGATGATCTCTGGAGGGCTCGGGACAGGGGTTGCTCCTCTGTTCTGGTCCTATTAGACCTCTCAGCGGCTTTTGATACCATCGACCATGGTATCATGCTGCGCCGGCTGGAGGGACTGGGGGTGGGAGGCACTGTGCTGCGGTGGTTCTCCTCCTATCTCTCTGACCGGTCGCAGTCTGTGTTGGCAGGGGGGCAGAGGTCGACCTCGAGGCACCGTGCTTGTGGGGTGCCGCAAGGGTCGGTCCTCTCGCCACTCCTGTTCAACATTTATGTGAAGCCGCTGGGTGAGATCATCCGTGGTTTTGGGGTGCGATGCCATCTGTATGCTGATGACACTCAGCTGTACATTTCCACCCCAGACCACCCCAATGATGCCCTCGAAGTGATGTCCCAGTGTCTGGAGGCCGTGCGGGTCTGGATGGGGAGGAACAGGCTTCCAAGACCGAGTGGCTGTGGATGCCGGCGTCCCGGTATAGCCAGCTGGTGCCATCGCTGGCTATTGGGGGCGAGTCACTGACCCCCACAGAGGGGGCTCGCAACTTGGGCGTCCTCCTGGACACACAGCTGTCTTTAGAAGAGCATATGACGGCCGTGGCCAGGGGGGCTTTTTATCAGGTTCGCCTGATACGCCAGTTGCGCCCCTTTCTGGATCGGGACTCCTTGTGCACAGTCACTCATGCCTTGGTTACGTCACGCCTGGACTACTGTAACGCTCTCTACATGGGGCTCCCCCTGAGGAGCACCCGGAGGCTCCAGCTGGTGCAGAATGCGGCCGCGCGGGTGATTATGGGAGCGACATGGCGCTCCCACGTAACACCTCTCCTGCGCGAGCTGCATTGGCTCCCGGTGGTCTTCCGGGTGCGCTTTAAGGTGTTGGTTCTCATCTTTAAAGCGCTCCATGGCTTAGGGCCAGGGTATTTGCGAGACCGCCTGCTGCTACCGATAACCTCCCACCGGCCAATATGCTCTCACAGAGAGGGCCTCCTCGGGGTGCCGTCGATCAGGCAATGTCGGCTGGCGGCCCCCAGGGGGCGAGCCTTCTCTGTGGGGGCACCCGCCCTGTGGAATGAGCTGCCTCCCGGAATACGATTGATCCCGGACCTCCGGACCTTCCGTAAAGCCCTGAAGACGTTTTTATTTCATCAAGCCGGCCTAGCCTAAATGGTTTTTAACTGGGATTTTAAATTTTATGGATTTGGGGTTTTAAATTGGGTAGCCAATTATTTAATTTTTTTAATTATCTTAACTTTTGTATTTGTATGTTTTTTTAATTTTGGCTGTTCACCGCCCTGAGTCCCTTCTGGGAGAAGGGCGGTATACAAATTAAATTAATAAAATAAATAAAATAATATATATATATATATATATATGTGTGTGTGTGTGTGTGTGTGTGTGTGTGTGTGTGTGTGTGTGTGTGTGAGAAATATGCTGCCTGGTTGCAGTTTTAAACACACTAAATTAACTTAAATGATTTTAAAAATCTGATCAGCAATGATAAGAATTAGCATCCTAACTTGCTGATCAGTTTCCACTGCAACAAAAATTGCCTGCAGTTTTTAACCTGAGATTATCACAAAATATAAATCTTACCATTTGAATGAATGATAGTTGAAATTCTTTTTCTATCCTAACATTTTTTCAATTGTGCCTGACACTCTGAAGTGCTAGAACTATAATAACATGTTAACAGAAAGAAGATCCAAGTCTATGCCAAGTGCTTATTTATTTTTATATCACATATTTTGTTACGTTTTTAGGGACACCTATTTTTGTTTTGAAACCTGACCACCTGAACTACATTTTAAAAATAAAATTAAATATGTGCCTAGTAGTAAAGTTGAAAATCTGGAAAATTAAATTCCCATCTTTATACGATAGCCATGATTTGATAAAGATTATATAAGCATTAATTCTTCTTACCGAAACTTTCTTAATAATACCAGGGAGCCTAAAATACCCTGAAGGTATAAACACA
Organism: Arizona elegans; assembly: GCA_022577455.1. Taxonomy (NCBI): domain Eukaryota; kingdom Metazoa; phylum Chordata; class Lepidosauria; order Squamata; family Colubridae; genus Arizona; species Arizona elegans. Next base: position 116,536,230 of record JAKOOJ010000002.1, read on the forward strand.
GGAATCCCTCTAAATTCTCTGGGGTAGAAGGAGAGATCCTTCCTTACATGCTCGTGGGATTTTTAATTCCCTATTTATATCAATATAAGTCTGTAATGGCAAATTGAAGTGTTAACAACAACAAGAAGAAGAATTGCTCCAAGGTTTTTCAAGAAATTTCAACACCGTGTAAAACCTTAACTTTTGATAATTTCCAGTAGACAGAATCAGTAGAGGTAGAGGGTATATATGAGATAAATTCAAGGTAATTGTATAATCTGATAGTTTAACAAGCATTTACACACTATCTTAATAATGTATTGTGAACACTGTTTACAATTATCAATCAAGCAAATAATAAAAAATAACATATTATAATAATAATTTCTGTTCAGCAACAGCCACATTTATGCCCAACCAGTCATTTGATTTCATGGTATGTCACGGCCCATATTCTAATACCCAATTAAATGTAGGAGATGATGAAGCACATTTTGATGAGTTTCATAACACATCCTGATATATATTTCATTTATAATAAACCTCATCAAAAGATTAGAATAATCCCTTGCATTCCAAATTATAAAAAGGTGGAAATCCATATTTGATCATTATTAATTTTTTTTGCTCCATAACAAAGGGCTTTGTCTATATCCAATGAATATACTGCTGCTAATTTATATCTAAAATATCTATCAGTAACCTATTATAGTCTGAGGCTTGTCACTCTTTGATAAACCTAGATTGCACAGGAAGAACAATAAAAAGTAATTTACTATATAATTCATGTGCCAAAGTCAGCTTCAAAATTAAGGCATCAATGTTAACAAACAAATCAGGTGATCACTTGGACATCCATTCAAAGCTATACCTGCTTTCAAAATCATTTATCTGAGCCTCATTAAAAGCAACTGGTCTTCATAATGGCAGTCATAATGTGTGCTGTTATGTAAGGCACAATGGAAAATAAGTTATTATCAGGATGAAAATTTAAACCAGAAGATCTCATAGAATGCATGGAACAGAAATGTGAAAATAAATAAATTCAGTTACTTTACAGCAGGAGTGTGAAACTCAGGGCCCATGGGCCAGAAGCATCACACGCTGGCCACACCCACCCATTTTAGCGAAGGGAAAAAAGTTGTGATACATCACGTGACGACAATATGACACCATGAGCTTGACACCCCTGCTTTACAGTATTTAGGTGAAAAGGGAAAATTTTATCCTAGCTTCACACAATATGCTAAGGAATAATATGCCTTGCTTTGTTTTTCCTCTGTATATTGTTTGAACATTATGTATATAATGAATGACATAAGGTTTAGTATTTAGGAGCCTGAGTGGCGTAGGAGGTTAATGCCTCCTACTAAGGTAGCATTTAACATCCAGCTGCCTGCAATTACTGCGAGTTCAATTCTCACCAGGCTCAAGGTTGACTCAGCCTTCCATCCTTTCTAAGGTGGATAAAATGAGGACCCAGTTTGTGGGGGCAATAAGCTGACTTTGTATAAAATATAAAAAAGTATGAAGGCTATTGCTTAACACATTGTAAGCTGCCCTAAGTCTCCGAAGAAGGGTGGCATATAAAAATAAATATTTTTTTTTAAAAAAAATAAACATTAAATGCAATGGCATAAAGCAGACAGGGGAATGGCAGTTTCTTCCAATAACTTAAAATCTGTATGGATGTAGACTGAGACATTCCTTGAGAAGGATAAAAAATAACAAAAAAAGCTTCTTCCAACATATTAAAAACAAGAAAAAAGTCAAGGAAACAATTGGCCCATTGCTGGAAGAAAGTGGCAAGAAGATGACAAGCAACAGGGAGAAAGCAGAACTACTTAACTCATTTTTTGCATCTGTCTTTACACAAAAGGAAAAAAAACAGTGCAACCTATCAAAAACAGCACTGCAAAAAACAGATTAGGAACACAAGTTAAAATAGGGAAGAAAATGGTAAGTGAACACCTGTCTACCCTAGACGAGTTCAAATCACCAGGACCAGATGAATTACACCAATGGTGGGTTGCACCCAGTTTGCACCGGTTCTATAGAACCGGTAGTAAAACCAGCAGGAGGCCCCGCCCACTGACCCCAATGTCATCAAAATGCTTCTGTGCATGCGCGCGTGAGCAAAGCGAGTGCGTGGCCCCGCTGCAAACTGGTAGTAAAGGTAAGTAGAACCCACCCCTGGATTACACCCCAGGTTTCTGAAGGAACTGGCAGACGAGATCTCAGAACCACTGAACTATATCTTTCAAAGATCCTGGAGCACAGGGGAACTGCCAGAGGATTGGAAAAGAACTGATGTAGTTTCCATCTTCAAAAAAGGAAAAAAAATAGATCCAGGAAACTACAGACCTGTCAGCCTGACCTCAATACCAGGGAAGATTCTGGAAAAGATAATCAAACAACGAATCACCAAACACCTAGAAGCAAACCATGTAATAACCAAAAGCCAACATGGGTTTGTCAAAAACAGATCATGCCAGACTAATCTTATTGCATTCTTTGTCAAAGTGACAAAATTAGTGGACCAGAGGAATGCTGTTGATATAATTTACTTGGACTTCAGTAAATCAGACCATAACCTACTACTTGATAAAGTAGAAAAATGTAGGTTAGACAGCATCACCACCAGATGGATTCGTAACTGGCTGACCAACTGTACTCAACGTGTAGTCCTCAATGGAACTGCATCTACATGGAGGGAAGTATGCAGTGGAGTACCCCAGGGCTCTGTTTTAGGCTCAGTGCTTTTCAACATCTTCATCAATGACTTGGACAAGGGGATAGATGGGTCACTCATCAAATTCACAGATGACACCAACCTGACAGGAATAACCAGAAGATAGCTGAAGATACAGAAGGATCTTGACAGACTTGAACATTGGGCGCTATCTAACAAAATGAAATTCAACAGTGAAAAAAGCAAGGTTCTACATTTAGGGAAGAAAAACAAAATGCACAGGTACCGTATACATGGTACCTTGCTCAATAGTAGTAACTGTGAGAGGGATCTTGGAGTCCTAGTGGACAACCATTTAGATATGAGCCAGCAGTGTGCAGCAGCTGCCAAAAAAGCCACCAAAGTTTTGGGCTGCATAAACAGAGAGATAGAATCAAGATCACGTGAAGTGTTAATACCACTTTATAATGCCTTGGTTAGGCCACACTTGGAATATTGCATTCAGTTTTTGTCACCATGATGTAGAAAAGGTATTGAGACTCTAGAAAGAGTGCAGAGAAGAGCAACAAAGATGATTAGGGGACTGGAGGCTAAAACATATGAAGAACGGTTGCAGGAACTGGGTATGTCTAGTTTAATGAAGAGAAGGACTAAGGGAGAGATGATAGCAGTGTTCCAATATCTCAGGGGTTGCCACAAAGAAGAGGAAGTCAAGCTATTCTCCAAAGCACCTGAGGATAGAACAAGAAGCAATGGGTGGAAACTAATCAAGGAGAGAAGCAATTTAGAACTAAGGAGAAATTTCCTGACAGTTAGAACAACCAATAAGTGGAACAACTTGCCTGCAGAAGTTGTGAATGCTCCAACACTAGAAATTTTTAAGATGTTGGATAACCATTTGTCTGAAGTGGTGTAGGGTTTCCTGCCTGGGCAGGGGGTTGGACTAGAAGATCTCCAAAGTCCCTTCCAACTCTGTTATTCTATTCTATTCTATTCTATTCTATTCTATTCTATTCTATTCTATTCTATTCTATTCTATTCTATTCTAGGATAATGGAGGGGGCTTCACTGTATCAGGTCTCACAATTTGAGTAAGGAACTTGTGATTCTCCAGGGGCTGCTGGACTCAAACCCCTATTAGTCCTGGCCAGTAAGCCTGTTAGCCAGGGTTAATGAAAATTTCAGCCTATTGAATATGAAGGGCCACAGATTTACCATCTGTGTTATAAATCATCTTGAATTTATCAAAGAAAATTTAATCCTGACAGTATCTCTGCCTTAAATATCAATCAATAATCAAAGTTGCTAGGAGATAAGTAATACATGATTACACTTAGCAGTTGGATATCAGCTGTGCAACTATTTGAGATGTATATTGTGTTTCCTTAGGCTCAGTGGTACATTGAGTGCATATAAAGCCCACAAGTGTTAGATGTGAACAGCTCTTTGGTAACTTACGTGCCCCAATTTTTAGAAAATTTGGGTCTATATCTGGTACATTTATTTATCCAACTTTTCTACTCTGATCAGTTTCAAGAATCACTGTGTTAAAAGAATCATTAAATAGATGATAAAATACACTGTATTTCAAACAATACATTTATATCAACTCCTTGAGAATTATTTAATGAGTCATTTCTTACCCATCCCATTATCTAAGAAAATGCATGGTACAAGTAAATCTAACAGCAGTTTGTTAAACATGTACTACGCAATAGGCAAGGTAAAGAAAAAAAAAGAAAAGAAAGTCTTCTTTATGCAATTTTTCAATCTGGATTATCAAATTCTGTAAAATCTAGTTTTAAATCCTGGATGATAATCAATGTTGGCAGAAGGAAAGCTAAACTTTATATAATTTTAAATCAGTCAGTGCAATCCTCTCTTGGAATCACATTACTCTGTCTACAAGGAAAAAAACTACTGTAGAATCCATTGAAGTGAACTGATATATATATACATTGCATGACAAAAAGGGAACTCAGAAAAAGACAGACAGCTGTTATATATTTAGAGCAAAGAAACATTTTTAGCATTATTGCTGCAGTCTGATTCTTAAACTAAGTGATGAATATGACACTTTTACTTCAGACTGAGATATATGTACAGAACTGTACCTGCATGGGCACATCTTTGATGATAATTTGGCCCTTGAGCAACTGGTTGTTCTCCAGAATGTAATTTTGGCACAGTGCTTGTTCAGCCCTTTGCAAATTTGGGAAGACATAAGCCAAATCATTTTTATGTTTCTTTTTACATTTTTGTCCAAAGCTTGGAATATGAAATATCTCTTCAGATATTATTTCCAATATTGTTTTTGAATACATGTTTGAGCAGCAAAATTGTATGAATGGAAGTCTTCATTCCTGAAAAATGATGTGCGTGTTGATGTGATATCCTTTATACATTCAGGACAATGTGAGAATCCTTTTGTACCAGTGTTGACTGGAGATCAGTGATGAGACTGGGAAACATCTGACATTTTCTTGACTAATTTTAATTTATGAGAAGATTAGAGAGCTCCTCTTCATAAGTGAATAATTATCCCATTTTTCCTTTAATGAAATTGTCAGTATGTCTGTGTATGTCATGCTAGCTTACCTATGAGAACAAGGGGTTTGGTGAGCAGAGCTAAAGAGTGCATGACAACATTCACATTCTTATTAGAAATACCTCTGAGAAAATAATTAGAGTGAATCAAATTGATTGCAAATGGGGAATACACTAATGAACTCTTGACTGTAGACCATGCAGATGGAGATGTCATTTGTAAGAGTCAGCATACCACACTGGGCCTGTAGTATTGCTATTATGGTCTGTCACCTACCTTGAATTATGACTATGATCCTCCCAAAGTGGGCCTGCAAGATATTAAGATATTTACATTACAAGTTAAAAAATATGTCCAGGGATATTTATGGATTATCTCACCCTTGCTGATCCTGTAAAACTGAGTTCAGATTGGAATCCTTTGTTAAAACAAGAGCAATGTTGATTTACCTTGATCAAGACAACTAGATTTATAGTAACTTTCCTTTCAGCTGAAAGGTAGACAGGTTCTGAAATGAATATTACACAGGAGACAAACTGTCCCATTAGACGAGTTAAATTGCCCTATGGGTTTCTGAATATGTGCTTAAAAGAGAGAGATAGGAAGCTAAAAGGAGGCTCTTAGTCACAGGAGAATTTGGAGTGCAAAGCTATTCAGGTTTGGAAAAGAACTCAGGAGAGTAGAAATGTTTTTAAGTCCCCAGAGGATGTTAGCTTTGAAATTGCATCCTGCAGATTTGCACATATATCAAATATTGGATGTGCTATGATACTCTTGACTAGCTAATAGCTGAAGGTTTGCTGAGACAACAAAACCAAGGCACTGTGGATATGCTAATGGCTGCATACATTTCTGGAGGTAGTTTAATGTGTTAAATTAAAGAGCTTTGTGACTTGATCTAGGTGGGGAGTTTATTGTTGCATGAGGACATTGTATGGATCATAATAGCGATAACATGTTTGCCTCCATTATGACAGCTGGATAGATGATACGTTCACTTAAGCTATGAAAATGACTACAGTCACAACAATATATGTAACAGATAATTCCCCACTGTAGAAAAGTTTAATGGATTCCTGAATAAGTTCTTAAATTACAGTAATTTATGTCCGTTTCTGTTCTAACCCACTTGAGGTCTTGATTGCTCTTTTTCTGAATCTACAGTGTTATATTCAGGAAGAAATACTGCAGCTGGTGAGCTATCGTAATGCCACCTGGAAGGGAAAGTTAAAGCCCCCCAAGGCCCACCCAGCTTTCCTGGCCCCTACTGGAAATACAGTGATTTAAGGGGAAAGGTGCCTATTACTTCCAAATGTCCATGAAGTATGAAGATATGTCAATGTAGTGATAGATGTCATTCGTGTAATGCTAACAATATACACTTTCTATTATTGGCATCACATGCATAATTAGATACCAGTAATATTCTTACCTAAATGATGGAACTCACCATAGATTCATAAAATTAAGATAAAATTTATTTCGATTGCTTCATATGCAACACACTTACCCATTATTTTAGGGGAACAGGTGCTTGGAGGGTAATCCAAATCCATTGTATCTGTAGTCTAGTAAATGGGGGGCGGAGGGCTGACAAACCAACTTTTCCTTCCCCGTGACTTCTGGTTTTCTGAAGCCCTCTTCCTATGAATTGCACCAAACACAGAGATGTTTTCTTCTTGAAGAAAATCATTGGGTACATCATCTTAGATGATGGGAGAACTGCATGCTGATTTAGCCTTACAAGAAGTATTTTAATTCCTTACAAGGCCCTATAATGATAAGGCACATTCAGTTGTGAATCCAGATGATCAGAACAGGAATCTTCACTTCTACAGGGCAAAATTCTTATTAAAATTTTCAGATTAACAGCTGCTTTAGTACTGAATGAGGAGGGAAGTTGTTAAGTGCCAGCTGTGGAGTCCACAAACATATCATGAAAGGTTACCCATGTCCATCTCTGATCTGGGAGTAGAAATGTCCATAGGTTCATAGTGGCTTTTCAAATTCAAATGGCCCAAGGAACCTTCTTCTGACAAAGGCCATTCAAAATGTTTCTACATTGTACAAAAGCAGATCAAATTTCTGCTTCTATATGCATTTGGTAGATTTATGTTTTGTGCTAATGAATAGGCCAATTGTACATTTTCTTACACTGGGCTCATATGTTTCCCGGTACAGGAAGCTTCATAATCTTATTCTATTGCATTAAAGCAATCCTCTTAAGATGAAAGCCAATTAGTTGACCTTTTGACAGTCACTATCTCTTAAACATAATAAAATTATTATTATTATTATTATTATTATTATTATTATTATTATTATTATTATTATTATTATTATCGTCATCATCATCATCATCATCATTCATTAAATATGAAATTCAGTCAACTGAACATTCAAAAATGCATCACAAATACTATTATTATTATTATTATTATTATTATTATTATTATTGGTTAATCTTTAGTGAGATTCACAGCCTTTGAGGCTGGTTAATAGGTCAGCAGCTCGAGTCCTAACCAAGGACCTAGGAACTGTTAAGGTATCGTCGGAGGATGTAAGCTGTTCCAAGTAAGGTGGGTTTTTGTAGAGTCAAAATGTTTATTATTATTATTATTATTATTATTATTATTATTATTATTATTATTATTATTCTCTTTTATTCATTAAAAATGAAACTCAGTAAACTGGACATTTAAAAATGTGTCACAAATACCATTGACTGGTGCTAATGGTTGATACGGGTTGCTGCCAGTGTCCTAGATATCAACCAAGTATTATTATTGTTAGGATATGGTTTGAGCCTAACAGTTGTCCAGGCAATATATATGTACTGTAACTTTAATCTGTAAATGTATTATGCTACTTTAAAAGGTTTTCTTGCTGATTCATTGTACTGCTGAGTCATGCTGTAATTAGTTGTGAGAGTATTTAAGCAAGGTAGTGTAACGTGTTCAGTTGCTGCTATGATATGCTGCCATTGTGTATGAAGCTGATATGATATGCTACCAGAGTATGATATGCTGCCATAGTGAGGAGTTGCTATCTACTATCATGATTTGATGGATCTGTTACCATCGTGGTTTGTGAACCAGAGTGAGTTTGTTATTGTAACCAACTAATGTTTGTTTGGTAAGAAGATATCTGTAACTACTGGACTGATTTAACTGGCAAAGACTTGGAATTTGTTTAAAGACTATGAGACTGTTTTTCTACTATAAAGTAAGCTTTTGATAAACCAGTTTGCATATCTCTTATTCATTGCTCTAAGCAACGTTTCCTTGTGCATTTACTCTGCTGGTTGGTAACACAACACCAATATCCTTAACATTTATTATTATTATTATTATTATTATTATTATTATTATTATTATTTAATCTTTAGTGAGATTCACAGCCTTTGAGGCTGGTTAATAGCTCAGCAGCTCGAGTCCTAACCAAGGACCTAGGAACTGTTAAGGTACTATTATTATTATTATTATTATTATTATTATTATTATTATTATTATAGAAAGTAGAAGTCGTAGTATACATAGCAAACGAGATGACCATGCTGGATTTCGTATCGCAAATCACTAGTCGAACACTTCCCAAGCGTTCAACTAGTGATTTGGGATATGAAATCCAGCATGGTTGTTGTTGTTGTTGTTGTTGTTGTTGTTGTTGTTATTATTATTATTATTATTATTATTATTATTATTATTATTATTATTATAGAAAGTAGAAGTCGTAGTATACATAGCAAACAAGATGACCATGTTGGATTTCGTATCGCAAATCACTAGTCGAACACTTCCCAAGCGTTCAACTAGTGATTTGGGATATGAAATCCAGCATGGTGGTGGTGGTGGTGGTTGTTGTTGTTGTTGTTGTTGTTGTTGTTATTATTATTATTATTATTATTATTATTATTATTATTAAATAATAGATGATAATGAAGAAGATCTTAAAGTCCAAAATTGGTGGAGAAAATACCATCAAGATAATCAACACCTGGGCAATTCTAGTCATTGGATACACAGCTAGGATAGTGGATTGAACTAAGAGTCCTAGGCAGGAAGACCAGAAAAACAATGACAATGAATCATGCCCTTCACTTCTGCAGCAATGTTAACAGACTCTACTTACCACAAAAATAAGTGAGTGCGCATCTGCCACATAACATGCCAAACTTAACAATTGTTGATAAGGAAGACAAAAAAGTCTGGATAGTGGAAGTTGTAGTATCCAGAGACAACAGAATAGAAGAAAAGGAATTGGTAAAGAAAATCACAGAATACAACAATATGCAAATAGTAGTAGAACGATACTACTATGTGGCTAAAGAAAGCAAAAACAGCACTAATAAGCATCTTGGGCACAATCCTCAAACATCTGAAACATGACTTGAATATCATCAGCATTGACAAAATCATCACAGATAGTCCTCGACTTACAACCGTTAATTTTTTTAGAATAGAACAGAACAGAACAGAACAGAACAGAATAGAATTCTTTATTGGCCAAGTTGATTGGATACGCAAGGAATTTGTCTTTGGTCCATATGCTCTCAGTGTACATAAAAAGACAAGATACACTCGTCAAGAATCACAATCACAGTTACAGTCATATGGTACAATAAGCAATCAAATCATACTAGGAAACAATCAATATCAATATAAATCGCAAGGATACAAGCAACAAAATTACAGTCATGCAGTCACAAGTGGAATTCAGTAGCTGTTCAAAGTTACAATGGCACTGGAAAAAGTGACTTATGACTGTTTTTCACAGTTATGACCTTTGCAGCATCCCCATGGTCATGTGATCAAAATTCAGATGCTTGGCAACTTGTTCATATTTATGACTGTTCCGAGGTCATGTGATCCCCTTATGTGACCTTCTGACTAGCAATGGGGAAGCCAGTCATGCCCATGTTGGGGGAAGATGAGCTGGAACAAGAGCCGACAGAGATTGAGAGGGCAGCTCCATTGGCTTTGGAGGAAACTGGGGAAGGGCAGAGTCAGTCCAGGCAGGGTTTTTCAGGATTAGAAAGGCTTACAGACAGGGAGGAGCAGGAGAGACAGAGCTCAGGCAAAGAGCAAGGACCACCCCCTCCTGATCCTAGAGCACGAAGAGAAGACAGGTGAGAACAATGCAGACTAAGCCGGTTATGAGGGAGGAAAGTGCCCTGCCCCCCTTCACAAGGCACACCTGTAAACTAAGATGTAAGGGGGTGCCAGTGGGAGGGGCATTTGTCGGGAACAAGCATTGAATCTGTGGAGCCTCGTGTGCACTTGCCATCACTTGGAGATTACTATGTTCTGTCTTGTGGGATTTGTCCAGTTTTGCTGCTTCAATGAACTTCTTGCTATGGTTACTGTTTTGCAAACTTGCTTACTGGACTGCTGGCCCTGGTTACTGTTTTGCAAACCTTGCTTACTGGCCCTGGTTACTGTTTGGCTAACCTGATTTACTGGATTACTTGCAGCCAGAGGCTGCTGAAGGTACATGTGAGAGCTTTGCTCCAGGACTTGTAGTAAATGTGAGGATGTATGGGGGCAAAGTTGGAGCAATAAAGGGGAATTAGACCTGTTCTCTGGCTGTGTTGTTTTCATGCCATGCTCCAGGTCATCACACTTAACAACTGGGTTACTAACTTATCAACTGCAGTGATACACTTAACAACTGAGGCAAGAAAGATCTAAAATGGGGCAAAACTTACTTAACAAATATCTTCCTTAACAACAGAAATTTTGGGGTCAATTGTGGTCATAAATTGAGGACTATCTATATCAATCAATTGCAAAAGACAGTTCTACTTGGAACCAGAGGTGGGTTTCAGCAGGTTCTGACCAGTTCTGGAGAACCGGTAGTGGAAATTTTGAGTAGTTCGGAGAACCGGTAAATACCACCTCTGACTGGCCCCGCCTCCATCTATTCTCTGCCTCCCAAGTTCCAGCTGATCAGGAGAAAATAGGGATTTTGCAGTATCCTTTCCCTGGAGTGGGGAGGGAATGGAGATTTTACAGTATCCTTCCCCTGCCATGCCCACCAAGCCATTCCCACAGAACCGGTAGTGAAAAAATTTGAATCCCACCACTGCTTGGAACACCTTATATTCTGTGCTGATACCTTTAACACCATCAAACAACAATGTCTGCTTCTCCCAGGCCTTTGGGAAGGTTCAATAGGTGAACAAATACACCAAATCCAGTCTAAACATCTGGCTGACTGCAACCATAATAATAGCAGGAGCTACCTTCAGGAATCAGATAGCACAAGTAAACCCACTGCATCAAGGAATCATTTCAAAAATTGCTTTCACACTCCATATCTGCCTCAGTGTTCATGTGATTTGCGTATAATGTTGTGCTGCTGTCTTGGCCTTATGATTTTTGCCTGAAATGTGTGCTTCTAAAAGGTAATTGAGAACTCTCTAGACTGTTGTACGAAAGCCGAATCCACTCTCCTCTGAGGTCTAATGTGTTCTTCATCTGACAATGAAGCTGAATCAAAATAAATTAATGCTTAAAGGAGCTTTGCAGATTAACTCGAGATTGCTCATTTTAAGGACATTTGGTGGGGAAGAATATAAATGGCATAATTCAGGGACTCCGTTTCTGCTCTCAAAGTTAATGAAATGTTGGGCTCTCTTGACAGCACTTAAATGAATATCTTTTTCAATAAGTGACTCCCTGGCCACTTTGATACTCCTTATGAAATCCTGTAAGAACAGCGAGCATCAAGAACCATGGGTTATATTTTATTACCTGGGCAATTGTTTAATGATTAACATTTTTGAAGCAATCTATGACCCAATAACTCTGGAAGATTCTAGTAAATGTCCTCCTACTGAGATATGAAGTGCATGTAAAGAGTATAGTTGAGGAAGAATTTGAACTCAGCCTATGAACTACCCTCACTCAGCAAGCCCAGTGCCGTGGACCACAATGATTGCTTGTTTTCAGTTGATTAATGGCAAAATAGAGAAAAGACAGCATTATAAAGAATTACTACTTCACACAAAGTCCAGGAATTTAGATTGGAAGAAAATATATATATAGAAAAGACTGAGATTCTAATAATGCTTCTTCGTATTAAAACAAAATTATGAATGTCTCCTCAAACATAAGCCCAATGGAGACCAGTGGTATATATTCCCAGCTAAATATTGTAGGCTGGAGATGGTTGGTGAAGTGACAGAGAAGGCACCAACTGCTGCTTTGCTCCAAATCCTTGGACTTTAGTATGTATTTAATCTTCTGTACTTTTAATCTGCTTTTATGTTTATAATTGTTTTTATAACTATTTTTATTATATTGTAATCTGCCCAGTTTGTCTCAAACTGAGGGATGGCCAGCATATAAATTTAATAAATAAAATAAAATATACTTCAGTTTGAAGTCTAAGAAGTTAATCTTCCCAGGAGATTATCTTGTATTTTTGGTGTAATTTTGTAAAAGCAATGCACAGTTTGGAATTCAATAAATGGATAAAAATAATTAACTTTTTCATTATATGCTACCCAATTAAAACATGAGGCTAAGAGCAACTTTCATAGGGGAAAAAATGGTCTAGCATTTTATCTGGCAGAATAATTTAGAATAATCCAGAGTTGGTGAAACATACTACTTCACTTCAGATGGAATATTGGCTAATTCTTTAAAGAATAAAAATAATAATGCCAGCAATTCTGTAAGAAGAACGCTTATACCTCATTGTGCTGGATTTCTATGTGAAGAGGTAGGCTTAACCAAAGGAGGTTTCAAAATGATTATTCTTCAGTGTCTGGCTGATCTCTCTATTGCATATGGAGACACAGTTCAGGTTATTTTAAAAATGTTTAATTTAATTTTTGGAATAGTCAGACAAATCAACCTGATCCACACAATCAATTGTGAATCAGTCATTCAATCCCTTTCTAATTTTTTATTTGTTTTCGAATGACCAAATCCAGTATCAAAATACATGGAAGGCAAATGTATTTAAACATGTATTAAATGGGAGAGGAGGGTGTTATGTTTAAGAATTAAAAATAACCTGCTTAATGCAGAACAGGATAGAACAAATTTATGGGTGAACACATTTAAACTGGAAATGAAATGAAAATGAGTGATTTTCCCATGCCAGACTGCTTAGAGAGGAACTTAATTGTGATCATTATTTTACAGGATAACTGTGATATGTATATGAATATGTATGTATAAGAGTATTGTGAATATGTAGAAGTAATAAAATATCATTCCCACAGACAAGAGGTTTAGCTTTTTCAGAAATGGGTTCAGCCTTCCTGGCAGCTTTTTAAAAGCCAAAATATGTGAGGAAGGTTGCATGGCAGATAATTCTCTGTGCCCAACCAAATCTTCAAGGAGGATGCTTATTACAGATCAAAATAAGATTGGTAATAAAATAAAAATAAGATGTCTCCTTAGAGACAGCTTCCACTTTAAATTAATCTCTAGGATTAACTGCAGATGGCTCTAAATAACAGTATGAATTTGATTAAGATTTCACACAAGTGATTTAAGGGGAAAAGAAAAGGAAAGATTAAGCAAAGACGAAAAAGAAAAGAAAGAGTCTCTGCAGTTTTGAGAAGTCAAAGCCCTTTTTTTATTTTAATGGAGTTGACAAAAGCAAGCCTAAGGTGAAGCCTCTGAAGATGTATTCCTGATGGAGCTAGTACAATGACCTTGGAAGATTATATGGGAGGCTTATAATAGGATGTTTATAATTGACCACAGCTTCATTTTATATTCTCAAAATCAGTTAGGTCGGGCATTTTTGCAAGTCTCCTTGCTATTGCTTCCCCACATTTCAATTACTGCTGCATTCTGGGACTGTATTTTGATTTTTGTGTGTTTTACACTCAGAAGATTCACATATATATCCAGATCTATAGACTATCTCAATTATAGACTTTCTTGTTCTTACTTCATTGATGGATCTGTTGACATGGGATAAGATAATTCTCCAAGATCCAGAGATTTGAACTTGGGTACAAGGGAAATCAAACTTATGAATATCCTGAAAAAGGAAGAGACACACCTGTTAGACAAATTTGGGGCATGCAAATTGGACACACTACATATAATAAAGTTTATATGTACCAGATTCCTATTTACCTTCTTGAAAAGTATCAAAAACAAATTGAAATAAGTTCTCCTTGGGGCACAAGTAGATAGTTCTATGCTTGCAAGATTATATATACAGTACAAATGCACATTTTTTTTAGGAGTATACATGTATACTATGGTTAATATCAGGCAGCATTCATCAATATGTCAGACTATCAGCTGCAAATCAGAATTTGCAATCAGTTTTCAGATGTTCTCTGTCCACTGTGAGGGTAAGAGGGAGAGATATCCTTTGGCACATAGGCAAAGACAGTTCCACCCAAACTCTTTCTTTTATTAGGAATAATTCCTCTACTTATCCTAAATTTAGAGAGAGAAGAACTATAGAAGAAACTGAAGGAAGAAATGTGAATCAAAGCAGCGGGGGAAAGGGGGACTTAAATGTAAGCAGAATGATAAATGTTTTTTAAAAAATCACTCTGGAGCCCCAGGCTTGGGCACAAAATCATTTTTTCAAGGTCTTGCAAAAGGCCAGTAGGATCCAGGCTAATTTGATCTCCAGAGCGATGATGTTCCGAAGGGCATGGACAATGGCAGAAAAGGATCTCCTTCTGTAACCAATAATTTTTAGCTGATGATGACCAAAGCATATACTTACTGCTGGATTGGACAGGAAGGGTAGAAACAACTTGGTAGAAGTGGTCCATAGGTAACCTGGCTCCAAGTCATGAGGGGTTTAAAGTGACTACCAGCACCTTGAATTGAATCCACAAGCACACTGGAAGCCAATGTGGCTTGTGGAACAGTGGTCTCACATGCACCAGTTATTTTGCACCTGTGGAAGCTTCTGAATACTCTTTAGGGGCAACATAGGAGAATGTGCGGCAAAACCTGGAGGTGGTGTGAAAAGGGAGATCAGCCTAGAATCCCTACATAGGCATAAGAGAACTAAATTCAACCTCCCTTGAGTGCCATTAACCCTAGCTAATTCTAAGCAGGTGTCACTCGTTAATTGAAAAGAGTCTTATAAATAAGCTTTTAGCAATAAATCAGTTAATTAAATTTCATGTGTGGACCAGGTCTTTCACATCTGACAGGCAGTCTCCATATAGAGCATACAGAGCATGATACGGAACCCAGAAGTAGCGATAGCAATAACACTTAGATTTATATACCACTTTACGGTGTTTTACAGCCCTCTCTAAGAGATTTACAGAGTCAGCATATTGCCCCCAACATTCTGGGTCCTTATTTTACTGACCTCGGAAGGATGGAAGGCTGAGTCATCCTTGAGCCTGGTGGGATTTGAACTGCCAAATTGCAGGCAGCCGGCAGTCAGCAGAAGTAGGCTGCAGTACTGTACTCTAACTGCACCACCGAGGCTCTTAAATGCTGATTTCCACTAAAAAAACACTGCAAGTTCTGGTCACATGCCTACAGGTCTCTGCAAATGGTTGTAAATGCAGACTTATTGCCAAGTTCCAGGTGGCCAAATGTGAGTGTAGACGACCCCAACATTAAAACTTCAAAACTGGGTCATAAGTAGTTTTTCAGAGATTCATCATAAATTTGAATAGTTGCTAATAGCACTAGCAATTAGATGTAAACGTATATACCACTTCATAGTGCTTTACAGGCCTCACTAAGCTGTTTACATCGGTTTACATATCTCCCCCAACTATCTGGATCCTCATTTTACTGACCTCGGAAGGATGGAAGGCTGAGTCAACCTTGAGCCGGTGAGGATCGAACTCCTGACGGAGCTAAATTACCCTGCAATACTGCATTCTAATCACTGCATCACCATGGCTAAACAACCTGTACTAAGTCAAGGCCTACCTCTATTCCTCCCGACCAGATTGGGCAATCTTTAAGAATCCTGGGAGTTGTTGGGCAGTATTATTTTCAACCTTCCCTGGTTTAAAATGTTAAACTTAAGCACTTTTAACATGTTTTAAAACTTCCTGACTAATACAAATTGAACAATTCTGTTTTTTTCATATTCTTAATTTATTTTGGGAAGAAAGCAAAGGAAGCTATGTCAGATAATGCTATCATAATTGCAATTTAGCATGAGCATTAACATGTCTCCTTTACTGACATTTTTAAGAGAACAAGATAATTGTGTAGTGTAGTTCTATCCCTGATGAAATATTATAGGTTTTCTAAAGTCTCCACCTCTTTTCTTCTACTGTCTCTTAGCTTTCTAACTGTGCCTATCTTTGGACAAAGTCTGTTTTGAATATTGTTGTAGAATATGTAGTTACATATATGCTGGAGTAATAATGCTGGAGTGATGTCTCCACATCTCTTTTCTTAAGCAGTAGTAGATAGCTGCTTGTAGTGGATTACACTTCAGACCAAATGAGGGGGGATTTAGGAATTCTCAACTATCATCTCTAGCATCACATTTTTTTGTTTAAAGTCCTTCAGCTCAGTGTTTGTAGCAGGAAGAGAAATGGAGTCTTTTATGCATATGGTATTTATTTTTCATTCTCTATGGTTAAACTTTCTCTCAAACGTAGCTTCTGGCAGTAATATCTGAAACATTGTTCTATGGAATTCAGTTCTGATCGGTAACAAAACCTATTTAGCAGATAGTTTTGTAGGTATGGGGTTTTTTTTTAGCCTAGGCATGAAATGATGATGGGGGGAAGTTTTTAAAACCCCTTTTAGGCAATTGTTTAGCATTGGGGCCTTATTGCAAAACAAATTGGTAACTTTAGCTATTTTCTCTATAGATTATGATGCAATTGTTCTAGGAGAGGAGGTGGTTTTCATAGTTTCACAATTTCTATGCAGTAATAACAAAACAAAGATAAATGTAATAATTATGTGGATTATTATATGTGTGATTCCTGTTACAGTAGTCAGTTATTTGTCTGTCTTCTGAGTTTTGCCATACCTCCATCCATTCCATCTGCAAATCATTCCCAACAGACATTAAATTCAACCCACATTTTCCCTACTTTGACGGAAGACATATTCAATATGTTGTTGTCTATATGCTTGTAAGTCTAGAACCAGCAGAAAGATCTTTAAATCATTCTTTCCATCTGGGCTCATCAATAATTGAGGGCAGAGACTGCAACCATTTCAGTCTATTTTACCAATTTGCCAATAGCTGAATTTGTTGTCTCTCCCAAAACACAGTCTAGGCTTTGCAGACATATATTGTCTGCATCCTTCTGGTGGTTTCTAATGCGTTCTTCCTGGTAGGGGGGTGATTGCAAGGGAAGAGTACATTAGAGAATAATTAGCAAATGCCTCAAATCACGGGTGTCAAACTTACGGTGTCACGGTGCCTTAATGATTGAAAAGACTGAAATCAACTCTTCAAATGCACAGGTAAAGTGACATATCGCAACATTTTCCCTCTTTGCGGAGCTGGGGTGGGTGTGGCCTGTGTGTGACACATCCTGCCTGTGGGCTGCCAATTTGACACCCCTGGTCTCAAGTGCTTTCTACTTATGGTGGAACCAACTTCAGTGCAGAGCCTATCTACAGCTGCATCCTCACAATCATTCAAAGCTCCTTCACTTGTCTCTTTCTCACAATCTTTTCCTTCTTTTCTTTTCTAAAAGTGTCTTCATTTACCTTATGGATATCCTCTTTGCATCTTTCTGGCTGTCAGCTGTGTAGCATTTTAATTTTCAGCATAACAGATTGTGATAAAGTGACAGGGTATTAGTGGTTTAATTACAGAACCGATTTTCAGTTCAGGATCTCCAAAGTTCATGAGTAGATTAATGATTGAAAAGACTGAAATCAACTCTCCAAATGCACAGGTCAAGTGGACGGTGATAAGAAGTCACAATATTGACTTATTCTAGAATGATCTCTTCCAGCTTGTAATAAATTGACTAAGACCTAATAGATTAAGAAAGAGCCATTTTGGTGTACTGGCTAAGGCTAGAAGCTGAAAAACCATAATTTCAATTCCCACCTTAGGCACAAAGCCAGCTGAATGATCTTGGCCCAGTCAATCACTTTTGACTCTAGAACAGGGGTGTCAGACTCACTGTGTCACATTGTCATCACATGATGTATCACAACTTTTTACCCCGTTTTTAAAATGAGGGTGGGGGTGGACAGTGCTTGACGCATCTGGCCCACGGGCCTCAAGTTTGACACAGAGGTGAAATCCATCAGGTTCTGACAGGTTCTGGAGAACTGATAGTGGAAATTTTGAGTAGTTTGGAGAACTGGCAAATATCATTTCTGACTGACCCCAGAGTGGGGTGGGAATGGAAATTTTGCAATATCCTTCCCCTGCCACGCCCACCAAGCCACACCCACAGAACCGGTAGTAAAAAAAAATTGAATTTCACCACTGGTTTGACACCCCTGCTCTAGAAAGAATGCAATGGCAAAACACTTCCAAAAATCTTGTCAAGGAAACTGCAGGGACTAGTTCAGGCAGTCACAAGACTGACTGAAAGGCATAAATATAACGTAGTAGGAAGAAATAAAGAATCAGAAAGTTGTCACCAAGAATTCACTTAAAGCAAAATTTTATCTGAATTTTGGTGAGCTTATTCTCAATTTACAACTCTGAGGATTTTTAAGAGGGTTAAAATCCTTGAAATACTTGGGCTAGCTATCATCTCTCCAAATGTTTCCCCACCTCTCCAACTGATCATTAAGTCTCATATGAATATAAAATGTGAACTTCTGTTGGAGGGACCATCAGAATAAATGCTTCCCAGAAATTTTGAGAGAAAATAAATGAGGTTCAGAGTCAGACTAATTGGACAAATAATGTTCTTCCATTACTTCCAATACTTTCTATATTTTACTTAAAACAGTATTTGATTCAATACTGTGCTATGGAAGCCTATGAAGCATTTTGAGACAATTTTCTTTTAAAAAAACCATTAACTATTATCAGCTTCTAGAAACTTTCAGTTATCCTAAATGAAATTTATACTTTGGAAAATCTTCTATCATTGCCCTGAAGAAGTTACGCTATATGTACAGTTGTATACAAAATGGGAGACTGGGAGTTCCTAGTCCTTCCTTAAGTACAGAGGTCAGCCAAATGACTTTGGTCTAATCACTTACACTTGTCCCAACCCATTTCACATGTGTTATCATTGTGGAAAATGTAAGAGAAAGGAATAATTTGGACATTGACTTGTTATATAAGAAAATAAATGTAGGTTATAAGTCAAATGAATGAATGAAGCAAAACATTGCACCAGAAGAGTGCAGAAAAGAGTGAGAGAATTTCCCCCCCCCCTCTTTCTGCCTTACAACTACGGTAACCCTTAGTTCCAAAAGATAATAGATAATCCATAATGTTATGGCCTCAGGCAGCCTCATACCTGTGATGATTAAATAAATGATCAGATAATCTTCTATTTTATTGGCATAGTTGCTACTGTGTTGACTTCAGGAGACCTTTAACATAGTTTGACCCAAAATATGATGTGATTATTTTTTTAAAAAATGATGTAGCTGGCGATTTTAGGGAGTCTGATATTTCCTTATTCCATCTTCAATGGTTTCCACTAACTTCTTCATGGTTGAAGTGACAGATTCCTGAACTGTTTCTCAGTCACTTTCAAAACAACAGGTCATCTGTGTGAGTGGTATGAAGTTGAAAAAAATATATTAAAAGTTGCACTTTAAAGCCCTGTTTATCTTTTTAAACTGCTGCAAAAGCTGCTTTGTAGAAACTGTATAGCTTTTCAAAAGCTTTTTTTTTTAAAAAAAAAAAAGCTTTGTTTTTCTATTCTTTTCTTCTTTTCTTTTTTGTATTGGGATTTGTCCTACTGATTCCTTTATGTAGAAAACTTTCTGTTTAAAATACCAAACAAGAGGACATTCTAAGTTTTTATATACAGTAAGGTTCTTTTTCCCATAAACAATTTCTTCCTTCTTTTTAAATTTAAACTTGATTTTTTAAAAAAAATCTCTTTCCTGGCAACCTAGCTGGTTTGGGTAGTTCTTGGATGCTATTGGAAAAGTTTCAATGTGACCAGTCAATTTTAGGTCAGATGATTAATGGAAATTAGATTGAGACTGGATACCTTGATTAACTGGCCTATTTTGCATTTATATAAGGTATTTTGAAATACTTGACGAATTGCAAGGTTGTTGACTTTTGAAGCCATTATTTATTTATTTAATTAATTAATTAATTAATTAAATTTCTATACCGCCCTTCTCCCAAAGGACTCAGGGCGGTGAACAGCCAGAAGATAAAACACAGAGATACAAAATTTAAAATAGATTAAAACGAATTAAAAAATTTGGCTGAATTTTAAAATACCCCATCAAATACCTTTGATGTAATTTGGAGATAATCACTTTAAGGAAGAAAAAAAAGTCATACCTAAAATGTACATATCATCAAGAAGTTTTTTTTCCCTCCAAATCACTTTTTCTAGAGTTGCCTTAGGAGCCCAATGTGTATGTGTTCTTGTCCCTGAATTTCAGATTCTGCCTAGAGGAACTGTATAATCTTAACTAATTCTGCTTGTAATGTTTTCATATCATCACCAATAATTTAAGCAAACAAAAAGGGAAATATTTTCTATAAACTCTGCAGTATTTTGGAACAATTCTGTGTGAAGGTTTTCATTAGTTCATTTGCAGAAATAGTATCAACATGATTGAGTGAATATTAGATGTAATTAGGAAGAGCATGATATGTATTCCTATAATGCTTTCTAATTGATCTCTGTCAAATGAAACGCAAAATGCAGTGCCAATTACAATCTCTCAATTACAGATATATTCACTGCTGAGATAAACACTTCACCAAATGCCATCATGATGACATTCTTGTCTGATATTATGATTAGATAGTTGAAGTTTTACATTTTAAACATTGCCAAGCTAGACTGATTTCCAGAACATAGCTAATCTTGCTTCCAGTGCTACTTCAGAGAAAGAGAATTCTGAAATCCCAGATCATCTTCTTTGGAGGAATTGCAACTCTATAGCAATTCATCTTGGTAGGATATAATCTGAACTTGCTTTTCCTGATCCATATCCTCCAGGCTGCTTCAGGACTTCATGGCATTTCTGACTTGGTGAGGTATAATCAGGTGATAACAATATAATATATCTCTTAATATATATCAATATAATATGCATACTTTAACTCTGACAGACTTCCAGGTGCTTTTGTGTAGATATTGAATGCCATGGGGATAGCACCAAGCCAAGCCTTGCAGAAACCCACACTGGAGTAACCATGGACTCGTCAGCATTTCCCCCATAACTAGTGACAGGGACTTCCCTTTAGGCAGGAGCAGGAAATGTTGGACACAATTCCAGAAGGACACCAGCACCCATGGCATTAGACTTTATCTAGAGTCTAACAGGCATATTCTTCCTATCTGGTTCTCAAAATCATCATCTGAAAGAGTGATGAAGGCCACCTTGGTTCATGCCTGGGTCTTAATCCTGCCTGGGCAGGATCCAAATAATCCATTCTTTTAAAATACATTGCAGCTGAATAGCTACGCATTTTCAACAAACTTGGATTATTGAAAAGGTCGGCGACTGGGTGAAAATAAATTTGCAACAAGGAAGGACTTTTTCAGGCAATGCCAACAAATCCTTCAAGGCAGGCAGCTCTATATCTTCCTCCAGGGAAGACCTAATTATCTCCCAGATCCAACCGCCCTAGCTGGCCACTTGAAGGAGCTAGGAAAGAAATTCATGAAGCCTGCAGATGGTGGAGTTTCTAATTATAGAAAACCCTATCAATTTTTTTGCACCCCCAACTACTTTATGTATTCCAGAGCCAGTGGAAAAGGCAGATATTATTATTTACACTCAAAAAAAGTATTGCTTTAAATTTACTTTCCTATCCTTATCTTTTTGAGCTTAGCTTATTTGTATGTTGCCCATTATTCCTCTGTCAATAGAAATAAGTCCCTTAACATATTAAGCTAAATTCTATGCTGCAGTGCTCCATTGTGCTATGTGTCTCCCACCACAACGTATTTTACTTCAGTAAACTATTATTTTGTAATGGTGTTTTTGCATATGCTAAACATGGCACAATTGGTTAAGCATCATTCATTTCCTTCAATTACCAATACTGCTTCTGCACCTCCTGTTTTGGAGCACTGTGTAAACCAGTGGCAGAAAGTTCCATCAATCATTTCTGTCCGCTGTCTTCAGCATCTGCTCCTCTGATGGTGCTGTATAATAAAAATAATGCTTGGATCTGGTTACCTATAGGTTCCAGAGACTATACAGCTGTTATTTTTCCCAGCTGCATGCTGCTTTAATTTGCTTATACAGTTTATTTATTTAGCTTTGTAATTGTTTCCAAATGGTAAGTGAGAGAGATGCAGGGATAGACCACACAAATAATTGTTGATGTATGTTTGGCATGCGATCTTTATAGCATCAAGGGGCAACAGAGAAGAGCTTAGTTGTTTTCTAACCACCTATTGATTGAAGAGTTTCTCTTGTGTTACAATGCCACAATATATTAACTGCAAAAATATTTGCAGCCACCTTGGGTTAATTTTATAAGAGCACCTTTTGCGTTGTAATGTTGAAATGAATATATTACTTTGATTAGTTGTAGTTCTATCCTGTATTCATATTAACCTGGGTTTGCTGATATTCTCACTTTTACCTATTTAAAAGTTGTAGCCTGGGGCTACAGATAAAAAAACATTGCGCTGTGGCAGCAAAATAGGAACAGAGGCCTAGATTCATAAGGAATTCTCATTAATAGCATACATCTTTTCAAAACACAAAGAGAGGGCAAAGTAGTTATTAAGTGATCCAAAACCAAAATGCAGTTCTGTTCAGCATGGACCAGTGGTGAAATCCAAAATTTTTTACTACCGGTTCTGTGGGCGTGGCTTGGTGGGTGTGGTGTGGCTTGGTGGGCGTGGCAGGGGAAGGATACTGCAAAATCTCCAGTCCCACCTCACTCCAGGGGAAGGATAATGCAAAATCCCCATTCCCTCCCCACTTCTAATGGAAGGAAATTGCAAAATCTCCATTCCCACCCCACTCTGGGGCTAGCCAGAGGTGGTATTTGCCGGTTCTCCAAAGTACTCAAAATTTCCACTACTGGTTGTCCAGAACTTGTCAGAACCTGCTGGATTTCACCCCTGGCATGGACCAAATTGAGAGCATGTGCTAGAATCCATCTGGGAAATCAAAATGTGAAGCTTGAAAGAAAATAAGGAGAAACATGAAACACGTCTACATTCATGTTACTTCCACAGTGATTGACAGCCAAGAACTTCATCAAGAGCTTAAGCAAATGCCGGCTTTTTCAGAGTTGATTTTTTATGAAAATTTCAATTTGCAAAAAGGGCATCAAATAATTATCACTTCCAGGCATGGCAGCCAACAATGATGTTGCCTCTTGATATCTTTTCTCTGCAGCTAGTGAAAACATTGCAAACCATCCCCTCCAAAATATTAGTGATGAAGGAAGCAAGACCCACAACACGATGTTTCCACAGGAACAAGTAGAAGTAGACAAGAAGTAGTAGTTGTGTCTCTTTCTGATTATTTTTTTTTTTCAGTTTCCCAATATAATTACTGGACAAGGGAGTTTTTGGGTCACGTCCTATGAGAAATCTAATGAGGGCCAATGTTGCTTAGCTTTATTTAAGACCAAATATAGCAAGTGCTCCCACATCTACCAACAAAGTAACTCTCAGCTCTTTGAGGAGGACAAGTCAGGTTCCACAAGTTTGAGTGTAACAGTACATTACTGACATAGCTTAGAAACAGAGTCTGGAAAGTTGACTGAGTTTTCCTTTCTGTCCCACTTGTATTATACCGTAGTGTGCACCACAAATGTGACTTTCTTTTTCATGCTTTATTTCCTGAATTTAAAGCATACTTTTGTTCGTGTAACCATTTCTGCAAAGCTTCTCCAAGTCTTTCCATGACTATCTACAATAACGGGAGACTTACTGAAATATATTTAATTCATCTGTGATTTTACTGGAGCCCCAATATAGTTAATTTAGCAGGTGGTCAACATTTGAAAGTCTTCAGGTCTCCAAATGCCATTATCCTTTTCCAAGGAAGGCGTAAACTAAACTGAATACAACAACTATAGAATGCTACCTCTTTATAGCACCTTATTAAACTTCCACTGTGTCTTAATGTCATTCTGATACATGTTTTTTGCTTGTATTTCCTATGATTAGTTTCTACTAGAAACAAAACATATGTTTAATTGACACTAGGATATGGAAAATAAGATTTTGCAAAGGAGGAAGCTGTGATTCCTCTTCCCACCCAGTAATCCATATACTATTAAAAATCTCATTGTCATGACCTTTAACTTGGCAAAACAGTGCATTATAGGGCAACATTTTTTGAGCCAAGGTCAAAAATGAGCTAACTTACAGAATGTGTCCAGAATCTGAGATCTAAGACTCCTGAGGGAATGAAATTTGAGGAAGTTATGATTGCTTCAGTACTACTACAGTTAGTACTAGTACAGTACTAGTATTGTGTTCAGTACTACACAGTTGCTGATACTCTGCTGGGCTGTAGCTGGGTCATGTGATCTTCATTTTCAATGTCCCGTGACAGTTTCCCAGGCATTTAACTACCTATTGGGAAAGGAAGGGGAGAGGAGAGGAGAGGAGATTTCTGAGGCTCCCTGCCAGATTCCCACAAGAATGCCAACAGGAATCAGAAGTCACTCCTGCTTCCACTCCTTTTTTGCCCACCCTTGGTCATTATGTTTCTGTTTAGGTTTAGGTTTTCAGTGTCTGTTTATCTTCAGACACTGATATGGTGAATAGGGCAGTGTAATTTTCACCCTTTTTGCTGAGTTTCAGGACTGGGGGTTGGGATGTAGGGAGTAAGGAAAATGATATAGACAGATGTTGCCTAGGCAAAAGGGCAGGAGTAGGATTCAGCCAGTTCAGACCGATTCAGGTTAACAGGATACTAATTTTACATCTGGTTCCTGCCTCTCCAAGGAGCCTCCTCGCAGCCCATTTTGGATCCTCTTGGATCCACCCTCTTGGAGAGTGAAAAATTGGTCTCCTGGAAGTTCTGGAAGTTTGCAAATGGGCCTGTTTCCGGCCTTTGGAGGGCCTCTGGAGCCCGGGGAAGCCATTTTCGCCCTCTCAGAGGCTCAAGGAAAACCTCCGGAACCTGGGGAGGGCGAAAAATAGGCCACCGGAAATACCATAGGTCCAGAAACAGGCCCGTTTCTGGCCTTTGGAGGGCCTCCAGAGCCTGGGGGAGGCTCAAGGAAAGCCTCTGGAGCCTGGAGAGGGTGAAAACGCCCCCCCCATGGTGCAGGAGGCCAAGTAGGCCACGCCCCCAGGACCACACCTACCCAGCAACCAGGCAGAGAACCAGTTGCTAAAATTTTTCAATCCCACCCCTGCAAAAGGGGATGAACATACTTGTCTAGAATAAGATAACATTCAGAAGCAGCTCAGGCAGGCAACTCACTGATTTCCTGGTGTATAAGAAAGAGAACGAATTTGTGATGTAAGAGATGAGCAGGTTGAGCCCGAGGGTGGTGTCAAACACGTCATCAGTTTGGAGTCCTTGCTCCTATAAGAGACCTATATCCAGCTTCTCTTTGAAATCCACTGACTCTTATCTGATGCTAATTCACCTTGACCGTAGTAGTTCAGACTCTTGTGTAGAGCTACCATGAATGATACTTGTAGTACTTTTGAACTTTAGCTTGGCTCCTGACTCCTTGCACCTGACAGGTACAGCAAAATCAGATTTGCAAGATTCTGGTATTATCACAGATTTAGGTTTCCTGAGGAGGGGATTTCTTAATCTGGTCTAGCTAGTGGGGCTGTCCAGAGACATATCCAAATGGAGGAGGTTTCTTAAGTAACCGTGCATGATTCATCATATTGTCATCATTAAACATTAGGGTAGACTACAATTGTTTTCTTCAGATACTTCTATGCTCTAGTTATTTAGCCTAGAAATTAGTTTAGTTTCCATTTTACTAAATCACAAGCTACAGTATATCTCTTGCTGAGAGATGAGATGTGATTATTTTAAAGGATCTGGAAATTACAAGCAATCCATTCATATTTTGGTTTAAGTGATCTCATAAATTCTTTTAATCTTTCAATTCAGAGAAGCTTGGAATAAAAACATATTAGGGCTAAATAAATTCCAGGGGGAAATTTTTGTGTCTGCATTTTAAGCGCAATTGTTTTAAAATTGACTTTATTCTTTATCTTGTATTGTCAGTATATGCTATAAAATAAAACTGTGGAATGTGAATATACACAAACCTTATATGAAACATCATATAAATCACTAACCAGGACATTTTGTCATTGTGAGATGACAGAACAAAGACAGTTTTGAGAAGGCCAAATGCACACAAGGACCCCTAAGGATTTATATGGAGATTTTGCAAAAAAAGAAAAAGTCATCCAGCCATTTAACAATCAAATAAAGATCACATTATAACAGTTAAATGCAAACCCACCAGGTTTCTAAAGCAGAGTATGCTTCTTCCTCGTGTTGAAGGCTACCACAGAGGATCAGGATTCATTCCTATCCTAATTTCAACTACTGGGATGTGATTTCCATAGATATTTCTAAGCCAAAAATTGATATTGTAGGTTAGGCATATCTGTCTGCAAAACCAGCATGCAATTTCTTAAAGCAAAGACTTTCTGAATGGTAAGCATTTATAGGTTCTCACATCCTGCCAGTATACCCAAAATTATATAGAAACACTCAAGGTCACAAAATGTTGTGCAGTTTTTGAATTCTCGAGAACTTTTCGTCAGGTGGCGCATGGAAGCAAGAGAGGGAGGACAAGAAGTGGCTGATGTTTATCTCAAATCCACAAGTCTGATCGGGTTTGTGAACTTGGATGTGAAAAATGAACCCCCTGCAATGCACAAGTGGTTGTTAGGTGACATTTCTCACTTTCTAAGGGTGGCTGGGTGAAAAGCAGTTCAAATAATCCTTGTTTTCTTTCTCTTTTAAAATATGCAATCTATTGGCTAATTCATACCAATTTCCAACATGAGACAAAATTATATGGTAACCTTGATAGTGGAAGACAGGTGAAATAAATCTAACCCAGAAATAAATTATTTCCCCTTCTCAAAAGGCTCATGTTTAGGTACCACCAGCCTGAGGGCAGATCCTGCTTGGCCATTTACGTCTTTACTGAAAACAAGAATAGATGACATCATCTTCCTCCCGTTACATTACAAATTATGCTACATTACAAATGCACCTGACATTCATGATTTCCAGCTTCAACACCAAGCCTTCTTAAGCCTTTCAGAGGGGATAGTCCCCATTGTTTAATTCTGTTCTGCTAGTAGCCACAATTCAGAACAATTGCAGAAATTGGTGCGCACATACCATTCCAACAGCTGATTGCTGCTTAGTGAAACCATTTCATTCTGGGCTGTTGGACCTCTTCTGTAAGCCCTACTAGGCAAACCAAATTTTTAAAAAATCAATTCCATAGGAAGGCTAAAGCTACTCTTATTGAAATTTACTCTAACTACTTACTACTCCAACTTTGATTATGTTGTACTTCTTCTTCTGACTTGTAGTTCAGTAAATAAGAAGTCTGTCTAAACAACTTCCTGATGCTACCTGGCTGTTGTAGACACCTTGGCAGCAACAGAGTTTACTTTTCTTCATCATGATCATTTTCCTTACTAGAATAATTTGTTCTAGTACAGAACAGAATAAAAGAGTTGGAAGGGACCTTGGAGGTCTTCTAGTCTGACCCCCTGCTCAGGCAGGAAACCCTATACCATTTCAGACAAATGATTGTCCAATGTCTTCTTTAAAAGTTCAAGTGTGGGAGAATTCACAAGTTATGGAAGCAAGTTGTTCCACTGATTGTTCTAATGGTCAGGACATTTCTCCTTAGTTCTAGGTTGCTTCTCTCCTTCATTAGTTTCCATCCATAGCTTCTTGTCCTACCTTCATGTGCTTTGGGGAATAGCTTGACTCCCTCTTCTTTGTGCAACCCCTGAGATATTGGAATACTGCTGTTATGTCATCCCTAGAATGCAATAAGATTTGTCTTTTTATTAGACTAGACATACACAATTCCAGCAACCATTCTTTATATGTTTTAGCCTCCAGTCCCCTAACTATCTCTGTTGCTCTTGTCTGCACTCTTTCTAGACTCTCAACAACTTTTTTACATTGTGGTGACCAAAACTGGATGCAGTATTTCAAGTGTGGTCTTACCAAGGCATTATAAAGTGGTATGAACACTTCACATGATCTTGATTCTATCCCTCTGTTAATGCAGCCTAGGACTGTGTTGGCTTTTTTTAAAGTAGCTGCAGCACACTGATGGCTCATATTTAAGTGATTGCCAACTAGGACTCCAAGATCTCTCTCACAATTACTACTATTGAGCCAGGTACCACTTATACTATACCTGGTGCATTTGGTTTTTCTTGCCTAAATGTAGTACCTTACATTTTTCACCATTGAATTTCCCAAGTTTTTTATTTTATTTTACAATATATCCATATCAATGTGTGAACAGTGTGGCATCTGGGTATCATACATTTTAGTACAAATAAAAATAGTGCTATTAATTATATTTGTTGCATTCCTCAAGCTTATGTAATTCTAGTATTAATACACATATTTGTATTAAATTATAAACTTTCATTATTTAATTATTCAATGTTTCAATAGGTTATTCCACTGCCAATCACAATATTGTTTAAACATACATAATAATACCATCATTCAATTTCTAATCTTCCCTCTTATTATTACTTTTGTCTTATTGTATAATAACACCTATTGTATAAGAGACACCTCTCTCTTATTGCTATCCCTGTTCTAACTTCTAACCATGCCACCTTTATATTTAAAAACAAATCCTTTCTATCCGTCATCTCTTGCCCGCTTTAAAGCTTTAATTGTTCATTTTTTTAACTTGCCTCCCATATTTCTCTCTTGAATCTTTATCCCTATCTACATATACAGTTTAGTACAAATAAAAATACTGATTTTAATCATATTTGTTACATTCCTCATATATTTAAGAACAAATCCTTTCTATCCATCATCTCTTGCCCATTTTAAAAGCTTTAATTGTTATTTTTTTAACTTGCCTCCCATATTTCTCTTTTGGATCTTTATCCCTATCTGCATCTAAATCCTGACTATTCATTTTAAACATTTCTCCCATCTCTGCCCTTTTCTATTGTCTAGCTTCAAAATATCTACCCCTGCTCCTGTCTCCTTTTCAAAAATGTCTTCCTGCATCTCTGGTCTCCCTTTTTAAATCTCTTAAAATGTTTCTCCCTTGGTTTATTTTATCAGTCATTGCTGCTTTTGTTATTGTCTCCTTTTTGTCATCTTGTTTTGTTTGCTGGTTAATCTGTTCTGCTTTTTCATCTGCTCTTTCAATTGGCTTCTCCTTTTTCTGGGTGTCTTGATCACTCATTGTCCTTTGTATTATATTTCCCAGTTTTTCATCTGTGGCATGTATTAAATCCTTAATCTCATTGTGGTTTCTTATCAGAATGTCCTTGATGTTTTGAAACATTGATGCCATTACTTTCCAAATTCCACTCATTTTGTCCTGATATAGCATCTCATCTTGTTTTAATAAGTCCCGCTCTTGTCCAGTAATCCATATATATTCAAGCCTAAAGTCACTCCCCAAAAAGAATTCAATGTTCACAATTTTTGTATCCAATAGTTAATCAATCTGTTCCTTTAGGTAATCCCAAAAGCTTTCCAGAATTTCCTTAAATCCCCTTTATGTGTTCAATCTTGTATCATAGCATTCAGGGGTCTCATTAATGAAAAAAAATCTTCCTTATTCTCATATTTAAATCTCCAGCAGTCAAGATGTAGATGGATAAAATGTATCCTTGTCAAAATTTTCCAGGATTTAATAATATGTTATACATTCCTTTCATCAGCAGATGGCACTCTCAGTTTAGATTTCAATGTTAACCAGTTTAATAAATCAAAATATGGAAACAATGTTACTTTTTAAGGTAAATAGTTCCATAATTTTTAAAATGCCTTTCCAGAACAATGCCTGCTCAGTTTAAAAGTCCAACTTTTCTGTATTTTTAACAGCATTTTTCTGCTTTTCTCCCCTTAATTCTTTTCTTTCAATTCTCAAAGTGCTTAGTCGCTGCTTTAGCAAATAATTGTGAGCCTCTCTTTTCCTGGATTATTTCTTTTTGGGGTTAGGTTTTAAATAAGAAAGAATCCTCTCACCCAGTTCCAGACACTGTTCACTAACTCCACTCCAGCACCAGTCTTAGGTGTTCCTCAGCTGTCCCAGCTTCATGGCAGCTATCTTTAGGCTGCCTCTTCTCCTCTGGCTGAGAGGGGAAAAAAACCCAAGGGTCCAGCAGGATAGTTGTGACTCTCCACGGTCTCACAGGGTACCCCTCTTTGCTTCGCCGCCCCTACATGGTGGCTTTGGCTCCTTTCGGAGCTCACCAATGGTGAGAACTCAGCACGGGAATGTGGAGACCCACTCCTTGTGTCCGATCTCACTGCGACGTCAACTAGAAGTCCCTCCATTGAATTTCATTTTGTTAGCTAGTGCCCAATGTTCAAGTCTGTCACGATCCTTCTGTATCTAATGCCTATCTTCCAGGATGTTGGCTATTTCTGCCAGCTTGGTGTCATCTGCAAATTTGATGAGTTACCCATCTATCCCCTTATCATTGATGAAGATGTTGAAGAATACTGGGCCTAAAACAAAGCCTCATACTCAAAGCCCCACTGCATACTTTCCTCCAAGTAAATGCAATTCCATTGTGGACTACATGTTGAGTGCAGTTGGCCATCCAGTTACAAATCCATCTGGTGATGATGCTGTCTAACCCACATTTTTCTATCTTATCAAATAAAAGGTTGTGGTTTACTTTATCAAATGCCTTACCGAAGTCCAAGTAAATTATATCCACATCATTCCTCTGGTCCACTAATTTTGTCACTTTGTCTAAGAATGCAATAAGATTTGTCTGGCATGATCTGTTTCTGACAAACCCATGTTGGCTTTTGGGTATGACTTTGTTTGCCTGTAGGTGTTCGCTGATTCATTGCTTAATTATCCTTTCTAGCATCTTTGCAGATATTGAGGTCAGGCTGATAGGTCTGTAGTTTCCTGGATCTATTTTTTTCCTTTTTTGAAGATGGGAACTACATCAGCTCTTTTCTAGTCCTCTGGTTGTTCCCCAGTTTCTGGTAGAAGCCTTTACATTTCCCAATTGGCAACCTTTGAGTTTCTGCATGCTCTCTTTGCTTTCCCAGCCCTTGCTCACAGTATATGTTTCCTGTGTATGTGTGTGTGTGTGTGTATGTGTGTGTGTGTGTGTATCTAATCTTAAATTGTGAGATAGGGACTTTGCTACTTCATTTCTGTAAAATTGAATTGTAGAGTTCAGAGATCATCTTGAAGAAGAAATTCAGTAACTATTATGTAAATGTCATCTTAGCCCAAATAAACAGAAGGGGGTAAATAAAAAAAACAAACAAACAAGATTACCCCACCTTGATGCTCTTTAGTATTAGAAAAGAAAGAGAAAAACTCTGTAGGGGTTTGAAGATTCTGTATTATCCTAACAATGAAGTAGCATTCCAGGTCCCTTATCTTAGCATTATCTATTATACCAACTCTTCCCCTTTGTGAATCTGTTATGCAGCCCTTCATTACCAGAAGGTTTGTGAAGAAAGATGAAATAGCATGCCTTCTTTGTTGTTGAGAATTACCTATTCTCTAGTCTAGTGGATAGTAATTTCTGACCACCTTATCAGAGCAAGCATCAGGTCATTTTGTACAGAAATCTGCAAGCAGCAATTTTCTGAAAATGCCTCCATCCTTATGCAGCCAACCATACATTTCTGAAAAATGAAAAAAAAAAAAAAGATTTTTCTCCTTTGATCACCAGTACAGCTTTTTGTGAACACACAAAAAGGAAGGAAGGAAAGAAGGAAGGGGAAGGGCAAGGGGAAGGGGAAGGGGAAGGGAGATATTTACACAATAATTTTCCAGTAGGGCATTCTCCACTTACTTTCCTCATTCTGTCGTTTAATATTTTCTGTGCTTGTGTTTGGAAATCTGCAAAACAGAGCGTGCTTCAAATACTTTCCCCTAAAAATAGCCTTCAATAATTCAGGACTTGAGTTATTACTGTTTGATCCTACAAACCCCTGAAGGCCAGCGCTTACTGATGGCATCAGAAAATCCCTATTGTTGTTGCCAAGGGGTTAATTGTGTTTTATGGTTGGATCTTTTACTATTCATCTTAAAGTGCTGCTTGATCCTTTTCAGTTCCCCTTCTCACAGAGAGAGGGGATAACTATACCTCCTTGGTGGCCTTCATCCCAATCCTCTTTCCCTTGACTTTCCCTCAATGGCATCTGTACATTAATCTTTATTCATTACTCCTTTGAATGATGTCTTCAAATGAAAGCTGACTCATTTTATTCTCCTTTGTCTCACTTTGTTTTACACATTTCTCCCATGTATTCAGCAACAACATGCTTTAATTGTTTAGACCAAGGGTGTCAAATTGGCAGCCCATGGGCCAAATATGTCACATACAGGCCCCGCCCACCCCAGCTCCACAAAGGTTTAGGTTTAGGTTTAGGTTTATTTGGATTTATATACCACCCTTCTCCCAAAGGACTCAGGGCAGTGAACAGCCAAAGATAAAACACATACAATATAAAATTTAAAAACAATTTAAAACATATTAAACAAATTTGGCCCATACTAATTAAAACACCCCTTTTTAAAAAAATGAATTAAAATTAAGCAATTAAAAGGAGTTAGGCCAGCCCAGCTTGTTGGAATAAAAAAGTCTTGAGGGCACGGCAGAAAGTGCGTAAATCTGGGATCTTCTGTATTTCCGGGGGGAGCTCGTTCCAAAGGGCAGGTGCCCCCACAGAGAAGGCTCTCCCCCTGGGGGCCGCCAGTCAACATTGTTTGACCAACAGCACCCTGAGGAGCCCCTCTCTGTGGGAGCGTACTGGCCGGTGAGAGAAGGCAGTTTCGTAGGTACCCAGGTCCTAAGCCATGGAGCGCTCTAAAGGTGGTAACCAATACCTTGAAGCGCACCCAGAAGACCACCGGGAGCCAGTGCAGCTCGCTCAGGAGAGGTGTTACATGGGAGCGCATTCTGGACCGGTTGGAGCCTCCAGGAAAAAAAGGGAAAGGGAAAAAAAGGTCATGATACATCACGTGATGGCAACATGACACGGCAAGTTTGACACCTGTAGTTTAGACAAAACACCATAGACTCTGCAGCTGGTCTCAAGGTATTGTTTAGAGGCACATATTAATTATTTCTGAATCTTGACAATGTGTGAAAGGCAAACTTTTGGAAATCCTATGTACTAATACTAGCTGTCATCTGTCCTTCTAAAAGAAGAGTCAGTTCCTTTATCTTGTTCTTGCAACAATTTCCCATTTCTTTAAGGTACAATTGCTGGTTTAATTTTTGAACTTGTTTTCTTGTTGGAGATGAGCACCACTCCCTATAGTCGGCAATGATTAGCAGAGTAAAATCTGCAGGGACTCCTTTCCTTCTTTTCCTTTCTTCTCAGTGACTATGAATACTAGTCATTTTTGAAAACCCTGTATATTTCTCCCAAAATGTGGGGGGGGGGGGATTCTTTTCCATTGAAAACAATGTGCATTTTTATTAGATTTATACCCCATATATTCAAAAGCTCAAGGCTGCATATTCCAAATTTCTCACTCCTTTTTGGTTTTCTCCTATGACACCCCTGTGAGGTAATTTCAGCCTAGAGAGAGTGAATGGCCAAGGTCAGACAATAAAGTTTAATGATTGAGGGTAGATTTGAACATAGTCTCTCAAGGGACAGTCCAGCATCTTAATCACTACATTACACTAGTTCAAATTAAATCTGATTTCCATCTACCTAAGGAAAATTAATTGGGAGGGGGGGATAGCATAATTGCATTTATACTGTTCCTTCTTTTTAAGATTTCCCATCTTAAAAACAAACAAACACATTTTCTACTTTAGATTATACCCTGCATATTATATTAAGGGGGGAAAAATGATAAGGAACATTTTATGTGACTTTACCTATGATGATCCTATAGTGCTTCAGCATTGTTGTTAATGTGTGCAGAAGTTATAGGGAAAGGTGGAGAAAATCTGTATATCTCTGTCTGATCCCTGCTCTGCAGGTTCTTATATGGTTCTTTTATTTTATGATGTCATTTCTGTTAATCTCTGTTGAACGTAATTTAGAATTTGCAGGAAGGATACCAAAGACAGAGAACACCAAGAGATATTCAGGAGCTTCAATAAAGCTTTAAAAAGGTTTATTAAGAAATTTCTCCTAAATATTCCCCTTTTGCTAGACCAATTCTTGAATACAGCTCATCTGTCTCGAACCTGCACTGCATACCAGACATTAATACAATCAAACAAGTCCAGAGATATTTCATGAGAAGACTCTTCCTGTCAGAGTTTAGGCAGCATGACTAGTATTATGAGATAAATCCAGGAGCAAAACACAGCACACAGTACACAGAGCCTTTAGATAATTAACAGTGGTTTTATCTTCAGCTAAATATATACAGACTTATACATGGTAAATACCTTATATAGCTTCTGATACAAGGAGAGCAATGAGATACACAACGAGAGAGAACATGAGGAGAAGGGAATTGCCCTCTAATGGCTTCCCTTATATAGGCAGCTTCTTACCCAGCTTCTTAAAGTGGTAGTAACCCTGCTGCCTCATTCCCATTGCATCAGCTTTCAGTTGCCTCTGCTTACAACCTCTCATCAGCTAACAGCTATTAAATTTACATATCCTGACACTTCCACTCCTCTGCTCACAACAGAATACCTTATGCCACTAGACTTGAAATGTTGGGTTTAGACAACTTAGAACTTCGCCAACTTCGGTCCGACCTAAGCGTAGTACATAAAATTATCTGCTACAATGTCCTACCTATCAATGAATACTTCAGCTTTAACCAAAACAATACAAGAGCACACAACAAATACAATCTTATGATAAACTGCTCCAAACTTGATTGCAGAAAATATGACTTCAGTAACAAGAATTGTCAATGCCTGGAATGCACTACCTGACTCTGTGGTTTCTTCCCCAAACCCCTAAAACTTTAACCTTAGACTGTCTACTGTCGACCTCACCCCATTCCTAAGAGGTCTTTAAGGGGCGTGCATAAGTGCACCAGCGTGCCTACTGTCCCTCTCCTAATGTTCCCATTTATTTGTATCCATTTCATGTATTCATAATCATGTTTATACTTATATCTGTTATCTAATACATGCTTGATGAAATAATAAAATAAAATAATAAAATAAAATAAAATAAAATAAAATAAAATAAAATAAAATAAAATAAAATAAAATAAAATAAAATAAAATAAAATAAAATAAAATAAAATAAAATAAAATAAAATAAAATAAAATAAAATAAAATAAAATAAAATAAAATAAAATAAATTTCCAGTGTCAGGGGGAAAGTTCATGTTTCTGAACTCTAGTCAGGAGGAACTTGGGGAAAAAGGAACAAATTTTATAGCTCTTTTTTCCACTTCCCCACCCTTGGAAATCCCCACCTATGTGTGATAATTAAATCAATATTTGTATTTACAATCATTGAAGAAAATGAGATTACAAGAGAGTAAACAAGCACCCAATGGGAGATAGGCGGAAAGGAATGTCTTGGCTCTGTGCTCCTGGCTGCTTAAAATACAAAAAGAAGCCTTTGGGGTGAAATTGATTAAGATCATGACAATTCCAGATAGCAAGGCAAGCTGGGCCTGGGTGCTAATTAACTAATCAAGGTTGCAGAGCTAAGCTAATTGGTGGTTAGCACCTTTCTGGGAAGCTCAACCTGCCCTGTAAGTTTAAGAAGAGAGAGTTTGTTCAAGCAATCTCTGCCCCCTGCAAGGGAGGAAATTTTGGGAAGGGGGGAACGAGGAGAAGAAAATACAAACAAAGAAACAAACAAACCCAAGTTAGAGAAGCAGATACAAGTGAGACGTATTATCCAAAATGCTATCTTATAAAATGTTACATTGTGCACCTATAACTTAATGAATGGCTAAATCTGTCAATGAATATGAATGTACTGTAATTCTGAAACATTTTTAGCTCAGTAAGGATTTAAGAACGTTAGCTTTCCATATATAAAACATAAACCATTATTGTCACAAAGGCCAATGCAACTATTTCCAGTAAATACAATTTACTTGATGACCTCTTGAATAACTCGTTGACTTTAAGTCAAACCAATGGACCTATTTCACATTGTTTTCTGTTGCTGGGTTTAAAAAGCTTTGTCCATCCTTCTGCAGTGTGTCATGCTTATGATACTGGAGGCAGATTTTGCAGAAGTATGCCATCTACCCACTTTGGCAGAAGTGAATTTTAATAGTCTCATTAAGAGAAGAATTATGATGAAAAATGTTGGAAATACATTACATACATTCTTCACAAAACATATTATTTATAAATCGTCTCTAAACCAAGTCGTATCAAAAAATGACCCCAGTATATTGCAATAAACTAATAAGCAATATTAGGATTGCAACAGGGGTGAAATTCACTTTCCTTCCCTACCGGTTTGCAAATGTGTGCACGCCATCATCTGTGCATGCACAAAGCCTTCTGCGCATGCTCAGAGGCTTAAAATGTTGCAAAAAATGATGTCATGATGTCCGCAT
This sequence comes from Arizona elegans, assembly GCA_022577455.1. Classification (NCBI taxonomy): domain Eukaryota; kingdom Metazoa; phylum Chordata; class Lepidosauria; order Squamata; family Colubridae; genus Arizona; species Arizona elegans. Next base: position 116,573,189 of record JAKOOJ010000002.1, read on the forward strand.
GGGTGGGCGGAGCCTTCCGCAGCTGCCGCTACCTGTTTACCCAAGCCAGATAGAACCGGCTGAATTTCACCCCCGGATTGCAAGCATGCAGTCCAATGCAGTCCAATGGTAGTTTGTTTTTAAGAGCATAGTGGAGGAAGTGGGAGATTGGTGTCCAACTTTGGTTTCTCATTAATCCCTGGAAATTCATTAAGTGATTGCAAGTCAGTAGCTCCCTTGTCATGGGTATCTATCTATCTATCTATCTATCTATCTATCTATCTATCTATCCATCCATCCTTCCATCTATCATCTATCTATCTATCTATCTATCTATCTATCTATCTATCTATCAATCATCTACCATCTATTGCATAGTATGTACTGCTCAGGGGTGGGTTCTAAATTTTTTTACTACCGGTTGTGTGGGCGTGGCTTATTTTATTTTTCTTATTTTCTTGCAGATAGATAGATAGATAGTTAGATAGATAGATAGATAGATAGATAGATAGATGATAGAAATGAGAGTGGGGGGAGTGATCTGTATTCCTATAGTTAATTTTTAAAAAATGTATTTGTATTTTATTTGTATAAATAAAACCAAATAAATATGGTTGGAGAGGGGATATTCTTTGCTTAAGAGCGGATCCTAGTGGAAGTTGGTGTGAATGGTTTTCTAAAGGGAAATAAATAATGAATTCCGTGTCTGTTTACTCAGAGATAAGTTTTACTAAATCTAACAGGTGCTTTGTCTTTACTCAATTTTCTGTGATCACTGCTTGTGTCTGTTTTATCTTTGAGGAGGCCAAAGGCTGTGTGTCAATTTCCTAACTTGCAGTGTACTGTTATCTGTCTATTCTCTGCAGCTGCCTCACTTCCTATGCTTCTGTTAATACCAAAGGGACAGCCAATGAACAAATTTCTCCTATTAGCAAGAAAGCAGCAAGATTTCTAAACTGAAGCAAGAAACTAAGAAAGAATATGCTGAAACAAAACAGGATTACTTCTGCCACTTTGCAACAACAAATAAACCCAAATCACCACCGCATTTAATTCTACAGAAATTCTGCAGCATCTTGGAAATTGACAAAGAAAAACAGGAGCTCCTTTTATATGGAAACAAAATGTTAACATCCTGAAAAGAACAATTTAACAGAGAATTAAAGAAGAAAAACAAATCCCTAGCATGGCTCATTTTAATCCAATATTTTTGTTTCTTTCAGTAACTATCCAGATGTTTTACAGTGTTTCTACTGTTGTTCTCCTGCAAACGTATTTAGAAAAATACTGTTCCTACCCCAAAAGTAATTTTGAGATTTCAAGACTAATAGCATTTGATATTCCAGCTCCCCATGAATTTATCCAAACACCTTTTAAATTAGTCCAACTCAGTGGCCGTAGTTTTCAGAAATAAATTCCATATTTAGGGGATTTTTATAATAACTATATAGGAATGTCCTAATCTATAAGGCATCTTATATCTCTTATATTGCTACATTTATAATTATGTCTATTCTTACAAAACTAATGTCAGCCAGATGTTCCTTAGGCTTTTTTAGAGATGTAGGGCAGGGGTGAAATGCTCCCAGTTTGGACCAGATCGCCTGATCCGGTAACGATGGAGGCGGGTGGTTCGGAGAACTGGTAGCAAAAATCCTACCCCCCCCCCATGCCCAGCTGAGCCGCACAATCATCAGAGGCTTTTTTTTTTACTTTTAAAAGCATTTTTTCTACAACCCCTTTGGCTGATTGGCAGAAGCTTTTTTCCTTTAAATGCCTCTGACAATCCAAGCTGAGTTGCCTGATCGTCAGAGGCATTTAAAAGGAAAAAAGCCTCTGCCGATCAGGCAACTCAGCTGGGATCGTCAGAGCCTTTTGAAAGCATTTTTTTACAACCTCTTCGCCAAAGAGGTTGTAGAAGAAATGGTTTTAAAAGTAAAAAGAAAAAATTGGCCACGCCCACCCAGTCACATTACCCCCCCACACACACACACCAAGCCACGCCCACAGAACTGTTAGTAACAAATTTTAGATTTCAACACTGATGTAGGGTTCTCATTTTATTCTGCCAAGATGTTAAATGCAAGCATAATATTGAGAAGACCTTCAGGTGCAATGGATGCTTTAAGTTTCTTTAAGATGCTTCAGTGCTGAAGACTCTTTTTTGTCTTTCAATCTTACACAAATTTGCCAAAACAGAAAAAAAAATGAATCTGAAAATGTTGGTCATGCCTACTCTAGAAGCATGAACGCTGTAAGCTTCCAATGTCTGTGGAAAGAAGCAGGTTTTTCTAACAAAAAAAAGAAAGAAAGAAAGAAAAAGTATAGGATTATGGGTTGTCTACAGCCAGCAAATATCCCTTGAACCTCTTGTGAATGCAAATAGCAATGTACTTTGTTCCTCCACTCTCATAGTACTGTATAATAGATTTCTAAAATATTTTAAAATAGTTTTTCCGGTCCTGTATGTCTATCACTGATTGTCTCAAGAACCAAAGTGAACAGTATATAGAATTAGAGCAGCAATTAAAAATCTTGGGGGCTGACATCTGTTTAATATATAAAGTGCTTCCATAGCTTGGTGGAAGATTACCTAAGAGTATCAAAGGTCTAACTTGCCCTGTTTAAACGGACTAATTATGAAGTATAGTGATATGGATGTAATTTTGGAGACTTTCCAAATGGAGTCATAAAATGCTAATTGGTCTTGAGAATTAGAATGCTGTAAAAGTTAAATTTACAACACAGACTGTTTTAGAAAGGAATTAACTTGGTGACCCTAAAGCTTTTTTAAATACACCTAGATGGTAGGAAGAAAGTCCGTAGGTAATGGAATCCGCAATGAACAGCAAGAGAGCGTGACAAATCCACTTTCACTGGTATGGGTTAATCCTACACATGCAGTATAATTAATAAGTACTGAGTTGAAAAGATTTGTATAATGTTACACAGCTGAATGTGTTGTTGGGTAAATACCTACAGTGTAACACTGGATCCTTGTTGGAATTCGGCAAATTATGAGTAATGATTTAATTAAGCATCTTACCTGATTAGAGGTTAAATTATAATTAATTTGATGTGTCATATTTATTTAATCTAAGATACTGAGTTATTTAAGAATATTAAATATTAATGTAAACACATCAGTATTAAGCTCACTAGTGTGGGAGCCTGCACTAAATTGCCGTACCTGTAATCTAAACTTTTTTTTTTTTTTGCTACTTTAAATCAAACCAGTTAAGATAATAAAGTTTCAGGTATTTACATTTCAAAATAAAATTTGGTTATATATTCTTGAAATTCTATTAACTTGAAGAAACATTTTAAGATGTTCTTTAAAAATGACAGAAAGGATGGAAAAAGACAGAAATGGAGGGAAAATAGTAGTTATAAATTAATTAACTATTAAATGTTCACAATAAAAACTTGGGCAGTGGTTGCATTATTTAAACTTTATTGGGAAAGGTAGGTGTTAGACTAATCAACAGCTGTGAAGCAATTGCCCTTTCAAACATTAGTTATAAAATTGCTGGTGAGGAAAATATTATAGCAACTCTATTATAATATTTGCTAATTCTATAGCTGCATCACTAGCAGACACTCTAGCAAGGCACATCTTTCATTTATAAATTGTCTTCATTTTCCCCCCTCTCAATAAGCAAAACGGCAGACATGACCAAAATATCATGCAAATTCTGCTTTTCTGCAAAATGTAAACACAAATTTATCTCATACAATTACTAAACTATCAGCAAAATGTAACATTTAAATAACTCCTCTCCCTCCAAGCCTAAAAAATATGTTTTGTCAATGAACACACTGTATCTAACTAGAATGTTCATTCATTTCAGGCAAAATGGGATGCATCAGTTGAATTTTCATTAATTTGGAAGTAAATTTGAAAAGCATAAAACATTGTGACTTCTACTCCTGTCCATTTATTCAAAGTATAGAAGCTCTCACATCTGTAAGAGGCCACTGAAAATGGGTGACCAATAAGCTTAAATATAATCATCTAAGAAAAGATAGAAGGAACTGAGTTTGGCATTCCCTTTTTGGATTGTTTTGTTTTGCAGAATGACCTTGAATGTTGAATCACAAGTTCTGGAACATTCCACGATAAAAAAAAATGTCAAAAAACTCTAATCCTTTAAGAACTCTTATAATGTTGCTGCAATTAGAAGGAAAACAATGCCTGAAGGAGGTCATTGGCCAATTTCTGGTACAGTTTCTACAGCGTGGGTCCTCTGTTGAAGTGTTTATTTTATGAATTTATTTATTTATATATCAAATTTAGAGGCCACCCATCTCCCTCACAGAGCAACTTCTGGAAAGTCATTTCCTGCTTGAAAGTTGCATCTTTGCGGACTTCCGGTGGTGACGACATCGTGAGCGGGGTGAGGAAACAGAGCTGCCATTTCTGGAACCCAAAACTTTCTACTAGATGCTCTTTATGAGCATTCCCGATCCCGTAGAGATCGGGAAATAAAAGGGGAAGCCTTGAAGCCTCCAGATGTAGCACTAGCATTGGAGGAAATACAAGACAAACGCCTTTAAGCTGATGGAGAGGAAGTTGGCCTTCAGGGCAGACAGGAGCGATGGCGGCCAACTAGAGCGAAGCTAAGAGTGGATTGCAGTTTTGAGCAGTTGAGCGAAAAATCCCCAGAAGGGACGAACAGTTCAGAGAAGCGCGGAAGGAGGGGGCACAAAATCGAGGGACTAACTAGGGATACCTGGGATACTGCAAAAGTATATATAAGGGGCCTGACTATCACATATATAGGGAAAAAGAATAAAGAAAAGAAACAACAGTTAGACAAATTGTATCAAGAATTAAAAATATATAGAACATAAACTTCAACAATATCCCCATAGTAAAAAAAATAGAAGAAGAATGGAAAACAATTAAACATAATTTAAACTTGATAAATCAAAAAGAATTAGCTCAGAAAATAAAAATGGCCAAACAGAATTACTTCGAGTTTGCGAACAAAACCGGTAGATGGCTGGCCTATAGATTGAAAAAAGATAGTACCAAAGCTGTTTAAGAAAATAGAAGAATTTGGAGAGGTGGCCAGTCTAAAAATAAATAGAAATAAATCGAAATTAATAACAAAAAACCTAATGAAGATCCAAGAGACAGAATTGGAGAACAGGATACAAATCCAAGCAACGAAGAAAATAAAATATTTAGGGATCTGGCTGTCACCAAGAACCTCATCAATAAGAGAAAACAATTATGATAAGTTAATGATACAGATAAAAAAAGATTTGGATAATTGGAAAAACCTACAAATCTCTTTAATGGGAAGAATTTCCACTATTAAAATGAATACTTTACCAAAGCTGTTATACCTGTTCCAGGTTGTGCCAATAAAATTAGAGAAAAAATTCTTTGAAATTTTAAATAAGATGATTTCCAAATTCATATGGGAGGGGAAACGACCACAAATAAAATTGAAATTACCCCAAGACACTAAGGACAGGGGAGGAACAGCACTCCTGGACTGGGAACTCTACTATCAAGCGGCAGTGTTATCATGGGTTAAAGATTGGATGGAACTGGAAAACAGCAGAACATTAACAATAGAAGGTCATGATTTACAAGTGGGCTGGCACTCCTTTCTATGGGACTAAAAATATAAAACTCATAGTTAGTTTAAAAGACACACAATTAGGAATGCATTACTATTAATCTGGCTCAAAATTAAAAAAAACAACAGTATATAAAAATCCCGATTTGGCTTTCACCATCAGAAGCATTAAGGCATCCAAACCTAATGGAACCTAAAGATATAATTAGATACAAAGACTTAACTGATTATCAAGGGAAATTGAAAACTAAACAGCAATTGGAAACAGATTTAAAAAGAGAAATCAATTGGTGGACCTTCTCACAGATTCAATCAAAACATAACAAATACATAAAAACATATGAAATTTACAAAAAAATTAGATAAAATCATACTAGACTCAGAAGACAAACTAATTAGTAAAATTTACAAATTCCTGTTGCGATACAAGATGGAGGAGGAAACAGTTAAGAATACTATGATTAAATGGATGCAAAACTTCAAATATACAATAGATTCTGGAGAAATGGGAAGAATTTTGGCAATTGAACACAAAAGTAACATTAGCGGTGGCATACAAGGAAAACCAGCTGAAGATGTTTTATAGGTGGCATATGTCACCTACAAGATTGGCTAAAATTCATCTGAAAAACAGTTCATTATGTTGGAAATGTAAAAACTCACAAGGCACCTTTTATCATCTATGGTGGACGTGCCCAGCGGCAAAGAAATTTTGGTCCAATATTAAGAAATGGCTGGAACAAATTACTAAGATACAAATAGAAAAGAAACCAGAAACTTTCCTGTTAGGAATCTTTACCAAAACATATCTTAAAGAAATAAAATATTTGTTGATACATATTATAATGGCAGCGCGGATAACGTATGCCAAAAACTGGAAACAGGAAAAAATTCCAACGAAAGAAGAAGTAATGAACAAAATTACACAGTGTGCCGAAATGGATATGCTAACAAAAGAGTTAAAAGAAAAGGAAGAGACAGAATACTACAAAGTATGGAACAAGTGGTACCAATGGCATAATACCACTACCAAAGAAATACAGTTAGAAGAAGGATAGAATAAAAATGTAAATATGTATATAAATAACTTCCTACGGGCAGATAAACCTGTAGAGGGAAATTAAAAAAGAAAGGGACAATCCAAATATATAGTACATAGATTAATAAGGTGGGGATTCTTAGGGAAATAAAAGAGTGGGCTGGGGGAAATGGAAAAAGGAAATTATTAAGTTAAGACTAAGGGGAATAAGTACAACTGTACTAATTCAAGGACCAATATGAAACAAATGCTTCAAAAGATTAATTCATTTATATGTTGTTTGTTGTGTAAATGTTTTTATATGTTTTTATATGTGTTTTATATCTGTTTTAATATAGCCTATAATTTTTTTTTAAAAAAAGTTGCATCTTCACTTTCCTTATTCTCATTTTGTAAGTGATTGGCTTTTGTTTTGTTTTTGAGATGTTGGGAAAAATCAGAATACACAGAAAATGGCCAGAGTGGAAGAACCCTCATAAATAATTTTTCCAATCGGTCCAATGCTTTGGGAGTATTCCAAATATTTCTGAAACAACCAATGCCATTTCAGTATTCAAGCTTCATCCAATGCTGACATATTACCTTAGGAAACCTAGCCAGTGAAATATCTCATTACAGTGAAAATTATATTAGCCTCTGGAACAATAGATTTGGTGTGAATATGGAAAACTTTGAATTGTAGTGTGAAATATTACAAGCTCCCTTTTCTGTGGGTAGAAAACTTTACCCATTAATATAAGTGCAAGTATTTCTTTAATGATTATAAAATATTTCTGTACTTTGGCTACTAATCAAATGGCAGAGCGTAGCATCTACATCTGGAAAAGAGATGAGTGCTGAGATAAGAATAATTGTTTAAACATAACTTCTTCCCTTTTTTTAATTTTCTCTTTCTTTTCTCTCTCCAGTATTATTAATTTTTTGTTATTCTTTCTATCATGATGACCAGGCAAAATTATGAGAAAAGCATTTGGAGAAGGAAGGAGGAAAAAACCCTCTACTTTTTTGATTAAATAGATGAGTGTTTATATTGGGCAACAGAATTTCACTATAATGATGAGGTTGCCTTAAGATGCCCTAAGGTATAACTGAACTTTTGGCAAAACAAATCTGATTAGCAATGCCAGGCTTGCAGCCAAGATAAAAATTGAGGTAAAATAACATTTGCAGAGGAGAAGCTCCAGAAATAATTTCCTTTATGAAGAATGATAGAATTGTGGAAATGGAAGGGACTACGAGAATCAACACCAACCTTCCAGAACAACGGTTTTCAAACTTTCTGGCCAGAAGACCTGTTGATTAAAAAAAAAGAGAAAAACCTTAATTAATAGGCAAATCACTAGTGATCAAATTCAATAAAAGAAAATGTGTGCATGTTTTAATTTAATTATGAAATGTGTTTATTGTGCTTATTTAATTTCACAATAATGGATGCCCCAATTACAGCAGTTTTAAACTTGTTTCGCTTTTTCTGTTTTTACCTATTTGTGTACTGACTGCAATTACAGTAGCTCGTAGTGAATGAACCATATCTGGAGGGGGAAAAAAATCACATTAGTGTACATAAATATTCATTAGGCCTAATCCAAAACAAAATAAAAATTATGTACATATACCAAAAGGTCTATATCTAGGATGGGTACATCAGTTTAATATTGTGAAAATGAAAAAAAAATTGTCATTTGAGATGTCACTTAGAATAAATCCTTCACTTAGGAATGCTGATGTACATAATTGTAATATGCAGAATAGATAGAAGTAGTGGATTAACATAGTGAAATTAAATTACATTTTCCCCCATAATGAATGCCTGGCTGAAGCCACTTAAGCAGCCATCTTCCTCCTACTTAGCTGCTTTTGCAAAAATGATTCTCACATGTTTATTCCACTGAAGTCTCACGTATTTGGTGCAATCCTAAATTTATTCATCCCCCCATAGTTTAATGGCATTTACGTCTAATAAACCTTGATTATTAAGCAGATCTCTAGGGCACATACACACACTCATGCATACACATATACACTTTGAGCAAAGTGGAAAGTGAAGAGGGAAGGATTCTCTTGCAGAGTTCAAACTGTATGTGGAAGGCCAGGATGTAGGTTTGGTGAATATGCACACGGCAAGGGAAAGGCAATTATTCATGTCCTGCATGGTAGGTTTGGAAGAATGGCAATCTATAGCAAGTGAAAGGGGAAGAGAAGCAATGAAGTAGAAGCAGTTGGCTAAATGCTTCCATTTTAAAAATAATTTAATCTTTCACAGAGAGGATCCCTCCCCCATTAGTTCTGAGGAACTGATATAAGTCCTTGCAGAGGGATGCAAGAAAATCCAGCTTGAAAAACCTGGAGCCCAACTTTAATTCACAAAGATAATTCATCAGTTTCATAGAAAATGCCAGCTCCTAAATCAAGAGCGTATAAGACAGTTCTAACAAATGATTACATTTGTAGGTCCTACTCAGAGACAATTAACCTAAGCGGTATTGTATTCATCTTTAAAGTAGACCAATTTTTTTTTTCTTATGGAGTTTCTTTGAAATAGCCAAAGAAGACTGGATCTGTGAATTGCTATAGGGAGGATGAGCTGATAGGAATACTAAACTCCAAGCATTTTTATGGATCCAATTAGTTTGTAATGGGTGCTTGGCAGGGATGAAATCACTTACCTTTGCTACCAGTTCACAAATGGGAGCATGTGCATGTGTGCACTCGCTGCGCTTACATGTAACACCTCTGTGCATACACAGGACCTTCTGCGCTTGTGCAGAGCATCAAAAACGTGCATGATGACATCCGGGCGGGTGGGCGGAGCCTCCCACCACTGGCACTACCAGTTCGCCGGAGACAGATAGAACTGGCTGCATTTCACCAGTGGTGCTTGGGAAATTGCAGTCATCTATGGTCTATTACCACTGTTAAAGCACTGTTACGTCAAATTATTCTTAATGTACCATGTGATGCTTGCACTGTACATTGTACCAATTCTACAGCATGTGCCAATCTCCAAATATTTTGGGATCTTGCAGTTTAAAGGAAGGCATACTTTATTGAATTTCAACAAAAGGGGCATTTAGAGTAGAATGTTGTTTTGTGCAAGTTTGTATATATAGGCAAAATGGTTATTAAGGAATATTCAGAAGATAAAGAACCAAAAGAAACACTTAGAGAAGTTTTTGGCTGTGACAGCCTCCTGCAACTCTCTGCCAGCGAAAACGAAGGTCGGACAGGGGACTGCAGATGGCCCTCCCAAACTCCATTTTTTGCTGGCAGAGGCACCGCAGGCAGGTCCTTCACTGTTTCCAGGGTGGCCCCACAGGCCAGATCTAAGCACCCCACGGCCTGCGGGTCTTGAGTTTGACACTCCTGCTTTATTGCATCTATAGAAAGCTGCCCATTTGAAATACCAGTTTTTTCCTATGGAAAACATAACCAGTTAAAAGTCTCTGAAGATTTAGTGTCTTTAATAAGGAGTGCAGGTAATTTGCAATATTATAATATTAGCTAGAGCTAATAAAACCTGCTCCCCTTTGATCTTCAGCCAATTTAACAATTATGGACTGAGGATGGCCTCATATTTTTATACTTTAACCATCCCTAAGTATAGGAGAGTCTTCTCCCTTGCTCGTTTCAACGTCTTGCCCTCAGCATTGCTGGATGGACGATTCAAGAGGCTCCCGATAAGTGAGCGGTTATGCCCCTGTGATAGAGCTGAGGTTGAAACTGTGGAGCATGTTCTTTTATACTGCTCTATGTATAACGCAGACAGGATTAAATTACTGTCTCTCTTGGAAACAGATCTCTTTGGATCCAATGCTAGTAATTTGACCTTATATTGTTTAGGGGATGGCTCTTCACACATTACTTTTCAGGTTTCTAAATTTTTTTTAAGAGCTGTAACTATTAGAGGAGAACGATGTAATTCCTCTCAGCCAAGGCTTCTGGTAGCCAACTGTGTATGATGTTACTTTCCCCACGTTCTTTCACAATTATATTTGTATTTTGGTTTGAGACCGCAAATAAAAGTTATTATTATTAAGGAGTGCAGGTAAGATTATGAAATCCTACAAAAGGAGGACATTCCCACTTTTTTTTTTTTTTTGGTCCTCATGTCTCCCAGCCAGCCATCTTAGTGCTTAAATCAAAAATTGTCCAGCATTTTGGACATCTTGCTTAAAAAAAAAAGGATCATTTTCATGTTTTATTTATTTTATTTATTTATTTGTTTTAATTTCTATACCGCCCTTCTCCAATATAGGACTCAGGGCGGTGCACAGCCAAAGTAAAATCCAGACATAGAAAGATTAAAAAACTGATTAAAATAATTAAATAATTTGGCCATAATTAAAAACAGTTCCAATTTAAAATAGTTTAAAAGTTTGACTCAAGCCAGCCCAGCTAGTTGGAATAAATGGGTTTTCAGGGCCCGACGAAAAATCCGGAGGTCTGTTATTGTACGTAACTCTGGGGGGAGGTTGTTCCAAAGGGTGGGCGCCACCACAGAGAAGGCTCTCCCCCTGGGGGTCGCCAGCCGACATTGTCTGGCGGACGGCACCCTGAGGAGGCCCACTCTGTGCGAGCGTACTGGCCGGTGGGAGGCTATTGGTGGCAGAAGGCGGTCTCGTAGATACCCCGGCCCTAAGCCATGGAGCGCTTTAAAGGTGGTCACCAACACCTTGAAGCGCACCCGGAAGACCACCGGAAGCCAGTGCAGCTCGCGCAGGAGAGGTGTCACATGGGAGCGCCTCGTCGCCCCCATAATCCCCCGCGCGGCCGCGTTCTGGACCAGCTGAAGTCTCCGGGTGCACCCCAGGGGGAGCCCCATGTAGAGAGCGTTACAGTAGTTACAGTTTTCACAATAGTTGTCATTCTGTCTACTGTGATCTTATAAATTGTCTGCTTCCTTCTTTCCTTCCTATTGACAAACTCAGCAGTCTAGATGTACCTTATTTTATTTATTTCCTGAGTCTAACAATTAGCTTCCATACAGCTGTTTCAAATCTAGGATCACTTGACTCTTCGTTGGCTTCCATGGTAAATTTGAAAAGCACATTCTTATCATTAGTACATCATTAGTGCCACTTTATAAATCCTTAGGAAGACCACACTTGGAATATTGCATCCAGTTTTGGTCACCAAATTACAAAAAAGATGTTGAGACTTTGAAAAAAGTGCAAAGAAGAACAACTAAGATGATGAAAGACCTGGAGACAAAAACATATGAAGAATGGTTGCAGGAATATGGGTAGTCTAGAGAAAAGAAGGACTAGGGGTGACATGATAGCAGTATTCCAGTATTTAAGAGGCTGTCAGAAAGGAGAGGGGGTCAACTTATTTTCCAAAGAAGGCACATATATATACACATACACACACAAACACACAAACACACAAACACACAAACACACACACACACAGAGAGAGAGAGAGAGAGAGAGAGAGAGAGAGAGAGAGAGAGAGAGAGAGAGAGAGAGAGGTCTAAGTTACATTTCCCCCCAGTTTTCACTGTACTTTTAGGTATGGATACTAAGAAAGTTTAAACCATTAGTGTGTACTCCTTTACCCTCTTAACCTCCTCTCCAAATTATCTGTATTCTTCTTTGCCTGTTCAGAAATCTGGTAACCCCAGGCACTGATAAACCTGTTGTGGTGAGCTCAGTCTGTAGAGGGGCTGTCGAGTTTTCATAGCCTCCAGCAGAAAGTCCAACAAATTCCTCGTAACTTTTTAAACTCTACTTCCAAGGGGGAAAAATACCTTGAAACTCTGGTTAGCTTGCCTCATTTTTCATTCTGAAGTGTGTTCTTTTTCCTCCTCTGAGTCAAGTTCAGCTCCTGCTGATTCACAGACACATCCATGTTGTTTTCTTGGCAACAATATGCAAGTAGTATGCCATTGACTTCTTTGAGATTTTTTTTTCCAAATGTCAAATCCAGGTTGCAGTTTGGGATTTCCTGGGGATATCTCATCAGACCAACCCCTGCCTAGTTTCCAAGCTACCTGCTGCTATTGAAACTGTTTTCTAGCAAAACCTGACACATCACCAGTGACATTTTAACACATCTACATTTTCACAGAATTTTTTTAATTTATTACGCATTCTAATCAAAGTAATTAATATAAGAAATTACATATGTACACTCTTACAGCAAAACCTTTAATGATTGTAGATGCTCCTATGCATTACACACACACACACACACACACACACTGTCTATCTATCTATCTATCTATCTATCTATCTATCTATCTATCTATCTATCATCTATCATTTCTCTGTCTGTCTGTCTATCTATCTATCATCTATCTATTATTTATCTATCTATCAATCATCTATATCATCTATTTATTCTTTATTATTTTTATGAATAACTCAAGGTGGGAAACATATTCAGTTCACCATCCTCCTATTTTTTCCCAAACAACCCCCATGTAGGTGAGTTGAATTGAGAGTGACTGCCCCAAGGCTACCCAGCCAGTTTTCATGGCTAACATTTTATCCCAGTGCAAGCATATTTGACCCTCATGCAGTTCAAACAGTAATTTATTTTTATCCTACCTTTATTACTTTTACAAATAAGTCAAGGTGGAGAACATATCCAACACACCTTCCCTCCTCCTGTTTTCCCACAAAAGCAACCCTGTGAGGGTTTGGCTGAGAGAGATTGACCCATCTCTCAAAGTCACCCATCTGGTTTTCATAATTAGCTAAGGTAGGACTTGAAATTTGTGTTGTCCCATTTACTAGCCTAGTGTCTTAACCACTAGATAAAACTATCCTTTATGCTGCTCAAAAGTTTAATAATTCTCTACATTTTTTAAATTTATGGTGCTTTTTATATGCTAATTATTTACAGCTCTGTAGTCAAAGTTCTCTCTGTTGAATTTTCTCCATATCTGAAGGCAAAGGGTCAAATTTAAAATAGAGCAACAAGAAAGTGGAGGATATTAGGGGGTTAGGATGAACGTTAGAAAAGATGACAGATCAAGCTAAAAACTTTTGCCCTTTCAAAAGAAGAAATGAAAAAAAATGTAATGAGTGAAAATGTTGATTTTACTGATCACTATTTATTTATGTTCCAGTTAAACAACACTGGAAGTAGGTCTTGACCTTAGTCACATCAAGAAAAGAGCAGTTTGCAAGCAGGAAATCTGTTGCTTCCTTGTTGTTCTTTTAGGAGTCTATTGTATATTAGCACACATTTTATTTATAAATCAGCATTCCAGCACAGCTGGAAGTTGTGTGCAGGTACTGAGGCTTACTCTATAACCGGAGTGCTTCATTTTAATCTGCAACATGTGCCTTTACATTAGCAAAAATCATAAAACACAGATGAGCAATCTCTGCTCCTGCTGCTATTATGTTCTACACTTGTATGTAGCACTGGATGGCATCATAAACAGAATGGATAATGTGCCATATTGTTTAATATGTGTGCTTAATGAACCACAATGTAAAAGTCATTACCCTAACAGTCTGATTTACTTTCAGATTTGATTATTTAGATTTAAGGTATCCCACTTTTTCAGTTCAAAGATAAAACATAAGCATGTCCACTTTTTAAGATAATTTTATTATTGTGGTGGTATCAGTACAAGGGATGCCCCTCAGTTTAAGGCGATAGAGATAGTTTTCGACATGACCATAATTGGGACTGGAATTTCTGTCATGAACAAGACAATTGTTAAATGAGTCATACCGATTTTACAATCTTTTTTTGGCACAATCATTAATCAAATCACTGTGGTCATTAAGTGAATCACATGTTGTTAAGCAAATCCAGATTCCCCCATTGGGTTTGCTTGTCAGAAGCCATTTGGGAAAAGAATAAGTGGTGATCCCAGGATGCCTCAACCTTCATAATTATATGCCCATTGTCAAGTGCCTGAATTCTGATTAGGTGACTGAGGTGAATGCTGTAATTGTCATAATTGTGATGATTGCTTTGCAAGTCACTTTTTTCAGCACCATCAAAACTTTGAACAGTCGCTAAATGAATGATCATAAGTCAAGGACTACCTCTATGATATATTTTGGACTTCTAATATCTATTACCAGTGATAAAACATTGTTACAGCAAATTAGAATCAGAATAGAGCTGGAAGGGACCTTGGAGGTGTTCTAGTCGAACCCCCTGCTCAAACAGGAGACCCTATACAATTTGAGACACTTCCAGTCTCTTCTTAAAAACCTCCAGTGAGGAAGCACCCACAACTTTGGAAGGCAAGTTGTTCCACTGTTCCATTTTTCTTAATATGCTGTGTGATGTCTGCATTGTACCAGATCAATAACATGTGCCAATGTAGGTTAATTTGCCACTCTCTTTTTGCCACAAAATAATTTCCATATTTTGGAATCTAGTGGCTTAAAAAGATGGCATACCTCTCACTCCTATTGAATTTCAATGAAAGAGGTATTTAGAGTACAATGTTGCTTTATGCCAAAGTTTGTATTTAGGCAAAATGGGAACTGGCCAGCTGGAATGATGTGAGACAACAGCTTTTTAATGAGATTGTTTTGTCTAGTCATGTATGCCTAGTTGTGTATGAGAATTGATGGGCCACCTCAGAGAGAATGAAAGGTTCACAATTCCGAGCCTTTGCCTATAGTTGTCAGAGAGCTTTGAGGTGATATAACACTTTCCACTCTATCCCAGTCTGTTAGAGCAATGTTTCTTAACCTCAGTAACTTTAAACTATGTGGACTTCAATTCCAGAATTCCCCAGCCAGCAGAGAAGTTGGCCCAGGTATCTTAAAATTGCCAAGAGAAACACTGTATTATTCACAGCTCCCTCTGATATCCATGAAAGGCTTATGAATCACACTGGGTCTCTATTCATGTTTTTAAGAACCCCAATTCTTCACAGGATTGGGGATTATCATTCCTATAGCAATTGTTTCCAGATTTCTTATTCCAGATTTCTAGTATATCTTATAGGAGTGACAATACCACACACTGATGCCTCATCAAATTTATTATTATATCTCAATGTATCAGTTCGTAGTTCAGCAATTCCTCATCAGGCATGCTCAATTGATATGTTTTTTTTTTTAAGGAAAGAAAAATTGTGGGGGGTTTTAAATTACAAAACTGAAGCTATTTGAAGCAACTTTTGTGAAGTCATTTTAATATTGAAATGAAAATATCATATTTCAGTCATTCACTAACCTCAAATAATAAATTCAGAAGCATGTAATAGTTAATTCTTTCACCTTCCACCCTACTTTGTATAAGGCTTTAAATATAAATACCATGTTTCCCCAAAAATAAGACCCTGTCTTATATTTTTTTGAACCCTGAAATAAGTGCTTGGCCTTATTTTCGGGGAAGTCTTATTATTTTGGGGCGCATGGAGCAAGACAGGGCTCCTCTTGCAATCTTACCTGATTTCCAGCTCTGTCTCCCTAAACCTAACCAGAAGACTGGCTGTGCATGCATTTAAATATTTTCGGGGCAGGCTTATTTTTTAGGGGGGGGGGCTTATTTTAGTGCATGTGCTCAAAAGCCCGATTGGGTTTATTATCAGAGGATGTCTTATTTTAGGGGAAACAGGGTAAATATTACAGGTAGTCTTCGATTTACAACAACAATTGAGCCCAAAATTTCTGTTGCTAAATGAGATATTTGTTAAATGAGTTTCGTCCCATTTTATGACCTTTCTTGCCACATTTGCTAAGTGAATCTCTGCTGTTGGTAGGTTAGGAACATAGTTTGTTGAGTGAATCTGGCTTCCTCATTTTGCTTGTCAGAAGGTTTCAAAAGGTGATCACATGACACCAAGACATTGCCACTGTCATAAATATGAGCCAGTTGCCAAGTCTCTGAATTTCGATCACATAACCACCGGGATATTGCAGCGGTCATAAGTGTGAAAACCAGTCATAAGACACTTTTTCCAGTGCCGTTGTAACTTCAAAGGGTCACTAAATGAACCGTTGTAAGGCAAGAACTATCTGTATTTGACTGGTTCACTACCTAGCTTCCTATAGTCAATGTCAGGGGTCAGCAACCTGCGGCTCTGGAGCCGTATGTGGCTCTTTCACCCCTCTGCTGCAGCTCCCTATCACTCAAAATATGTGTCACAACTGCCAATGTGCAGAATGTAAACAGAACGTTTAATGCAACTACATATGCTAGTTTTGTGGACGCTCAAGAAATAGTCAGGCACGGGAAGGGTTTTGTGGCTCCCAGTGTTTTCTTTTCTGTGGGAAACAGGTCCAAATGGCTCTTTGAGTGTTTAAAGTTGCAGACCCCTGGTCTATGTCCACCAATTGCTAGATCTGCTTAAACATTTTACACTGCCAATCTTAGTTTTGTTATCAAACTAGCATGTACATAAATTGTCCCCCCCCCGTTGAATACTAATAAGCATATTTCAACAATAATAATTTCTCTCTCCCCTTGCAAAGCAGGCACACAATTTATAAACTTCTGCAACACTGTTTACCCAACCTATTTAACCTGATATCTATCTAGTTAACATAGTTAACAGGTAAAGCCAACAGCAGAGTTAAACATGTTTTTTAACTGGCGTTTTCTAAAGGAGACAGAATTTTAACAGCTGAATTGTCTCCTTCAGAAGCTTGAATTTCTACTCACCCCACATTGTCCTGAAGAGAAAACCAAGTGTTTTTCACAAATACAAGAATGACATTGTAAACAGAACCCAAGGAAAGAAAATGTATGGGCTGAATGACTTCCTATTGTATTTCCCCTCAGGGAGATAATGTGCTATATGCACACCGACACATACACCCCCCCTCCCCCCAAGAGACTCATTTAAGCAATTTTTTACAGAGAAAAGAAAGCAGTGGGCACTAATGGTTTGTGGTTGAATATAAATACATGGCGAATAATTGCTTTTAGAATTCCCATTGAAGAGTCGCTTGTGTAAATACTCATAGCGGAAATTATTTTTATTCCATTTTAGATTATGAAATGACATTTAAAGTCTGGCTAGTTAACTTTGTAAGAGTAATGGGATTCTGTGGTTGTCATGTGTGTTTCTAAAGTTAAAGCAATCCATAAATTGCACAAGGTACCTGAAGGCAGCTGCTTAAAATGCAGACAAAGCTCTTCTTGTTCTTTGAATGATAATGTGTTTTTCAGAAAGAAAGAAAAAGGAGAGAGAGAGAGAGGAAAGAAGGAAGGAAGGAAGAAGGAAGGAAGGAAGGAAGGAAGGAAGGAAGGAAGGAAGGAAGGAAGGAAGGAAGGAAGATTGGCCTGTTACCAAATAGTTTATCTCCTCTTCTTGTTTCTGCAGCAGAAAGAGTAAAAGGAGCTAGTTTTCTGCAGAGAGAGAAAAAGTGAAAAACAACTTCATTTTAAGGAGCAGGTCCACGCAAGTGAATTGATGTAATTCCCATGAGATATTGCGTCTTTTTTGAGGTGACCCCAGGATCACTTATGTATGATCATTCTTCCTTGATTAAATTCTGCATCACAAGAACTCTGGAATACTAAACAGATTGACAAGCTAAATAAAAGCTTGGGAAGGAAGGGAGGGAGGGAGGGGAAGGAAGGAAGGAAGGAAGGAAGGAAGGAAGGAAGGAAGGAAGGAAGGAAGGAAGGAAGGAAAAACTAGCACTGAGAGGGGTTGTTTCCAGTTCTTTGTTATCATCAGAGACTATTCTGACCTAGATAATTGATTGAGTAAAAAAGCTGTATTTTAAGCTCAAAATTATACAGTACTGTAAAAGCTGCTGTGCTATTCCCCGTACATGTGCAATAATATGTGGAGATGGGATTGTGTTGGTTTTATAAGAAAGACCAGACAAGAAACATGACCAGTTGAGCTAATTCTGCTTTATTGTTAGATTATATTAACAGAATCTTATACATGTGAAGATACTTGGGTCCCCATACCCTCCCCTTTATAGCTCAGTTAGGGAGGATCCCTTACTCGCCCTTTTTATCACTCATATTTTTGCTGTGGGCTAAATTGCCTTTTATCTGACTATTCCCTTGGTTGCCTCATTGCCCTCTCTCTTCAAACTCATCCCATATAATCATTATAGTATAGATGGTTACAAAGGGTACCCAAATTTAAACTCTATCTCTACTGACTCCATTTTTCTGATCTCTATGCCTAAAAAAAAAAAAAAAATCATTGGTGACTTTGGAAGCATTTCAAAGCAAAATTCTTCTGATTCACATTTCACAGAATGGAAAAACTAGATTCCCAGAATGTTATTCTTAGCTCTAAAGAAAACACAATATCCAAACATATTCATATACACGTAGTGACTAATTTTATGAGAATGTTTAAAGAAATACAGAAAGAGAATGGAACAACCTTGTGAATGAAGACACCAAAATGTTGGCCTAAGAAAATTGAATTGATTTATATTGAAATGTGAAAATGTGAAATTCTTATAGATCCATTGTTTGCTTCTTCAGCTCCATATACAGTCTCATTTCTGTCTTGTATCCTCGTAAAATGCCAGAACTATTTTGCATGTTGAATTAAGAAAGAAGAGTTAATCTCCAGTGTTCAGATCCTAATGAAAATCAGTGTCAAGCATCCAGTTCTTGGAAAACTAAATCATTCTTGTTTTGGTCTAAATAATCGATTAATGCAACAAAAGATGTGCTGGGTATAGCTTGATGGACAAATCATGCCATATGGGTAGAAGTACATCAGTGGTGATTAGCTGTCACACTCATGTGCTCACAAATAACATCTGTGCAGTTCATCTCTCCTGTCAAGGCAAGTTGTGTTACTCTGTGCTTTTAATGGAATGTATGAAATCAATATCAACTTAGCAGTGGCCAAATGATCTATGATTTGAACAGCATGGCTTTGATGAATACCCCCTTTTAAGGTAGATGTTTAAAGTTCAAATTAAAAAGAAAACTCAGCATGGAACATGAAGTGCACTCATGAAAAGGAGAATGCTTGTTTTTCCCATTGAGTCTCACTTCCCCATTTGACTTCTTTCCCCCCTCAAGTGGTTGAAATGGGTGTGGAACCTTTTAAGATTTTTTTTTTTTTTAATGTGAAGCTTCCAAGCACAAGATGCTGTAGCCTAGGCAACTATTTGTAATTAATTTTAAGCACTAGCTGTTTTGTGATGCACATAAAACCTGACAAAGGTTCTCAGAAGGATAGTTTACCTGATCTGTTTTCTTTGTACTCAAAAAAAAAAAGAAAGAAAAAAAGAAAGAAAGAAAGAAAGAAAGAAAAGAAAAGAAAAGAAAAGAAAAGAAAAAAGGATGGAAATATTATCTCTCAGTACCGCAAGCACCACAGCCATAGCAGTAAAGTAATACTGAGATTCTTGAACAAGGAATCAGGGCGTGGCAGGAAGAGGAATGGAAGAAGCAATGTTTAGGAAAAATTGTTTAAAAGTTCATATGTTAGCCTGAAAAGAGTTACCCTTAAATTCTCTCTTCCAAATCATGTTCTCCAGGTTCAGACCACGGGTGGGTTCTACTTACCAGTTTGCAACAGGGCATGCGCAAAGCTTCCTGATGACGTCGGGGTCGGTGAGTGGAGCCTCCTGCCAGTTTTACTACCAGTTCTATAGAACTGGTCCGAACCGGGGGCAACCCACCACTGGTTCAGACTATTAGGAAACTGCACCCCTAACTCAAAGATAATTCCCTCCTTCCCAACACTTTAGTGAAAGTCTAAAAGCCACTAAAAGGGGTTTAAATACTTCCTCTATGAATAGGGTCTGTTTAATGTCATTTAGATTGGTAGTTTTCAGCTGATTATTTGTTTCATATTAATTATGGATTCTGAATGTGCAATACTGTAAATCTGAGTGTTAAGTTTGATTTATAGCTACATATACATATATCTATATATATACCTATATCTATATACTGTGTTTTCCCAAAAATAAGACCCTATCTTATATTTTTTTGAACCCTGAAATAAGTGCTTGGCCTTATTGCCATGCACTCAAAAGCCCAATTGGGCTTATTATCAGGGGATCCAGGTGGGTTCTACTTATCTTTACTACCGGTTCGCAATGGGGCCGCGTGCATGCACAGAAGCATTCTGACGACATAGGGGTTGGTGTGCGAAGCCTCCTGCTGGTTTTACTACCAGTAACAGTTCTATAGAACTGGTGTGAACCAGGGGCAACCCACCACTGCAGGGGATGTCTTATTTTGGGGGAAATAGAGTACCTATACCTATCTAGGTATGCATAAATACATATATGCACATGCATAAATACATATATGCACATGCATAAATACATATATGCACACTGTTTAACTGATTGGTGATTAAATTAACTTTTATTGATTTTTTAAATCCATTTTATTTTTCTTTTCTTCTGTGATGTGCCTCGGTAAAGGTGAATAATAATTGTCACTACTGGCATTGTTAATTAGACTGATATAGTGTTGATGGTATCAACTCTCCATGAACTAATAGTAGATGTCAGCCAGGGGTTATGCGAGAATGTGTGAAATGCTGTAATCAGACAAAATAGAATAAATTATTGATGTAATATTCTGTCTTTATTATTTTTATCAACAACTCAAAATATTGGGCCTATCTAATACGTCTTCCTCCTCCTATTTTCTTCACAACAGCAACCCTGTGAGGTTGGTTGGGCCAAGAAAGAGTGACTGGACACCCTAAGGCAGGACTAGAACCATTAGGCCAAACTGGAACTTTTTTTCACTGTCTGGTAATCCTATGCAGGGGGCTAGGGAAAAACTCAAAAATGGAGAGCAAAATAGTTACAGCAAAGAAGAGATTGGGGTATAGGAGAAAATGATATATGGAATAACTAGAATGGCCTGTGGGTAAAAAAAAAAAACCCCATAGTTTTGTTGAGGGTGACAGGACCATGGTTTAAGGAGGGAGAGAATCCAGGATACAGTAGGATATAGAATCAGAGGTGTGTTTCAGCAGGTTCTGATCAGTTCTGGAGAACCGGTAGCGGAAATTTTGAGTAGTTCGGAGAACCGATAGTAAAAATTCTGACTGGCCCCGCCCCCATCTATTCTCTACCTTCCAGGTCCCAGCTGATCAGGAGGAAATGGGGATTTTGCAGTAACCTTCCCCTGGCTTGGGGAGGGAATGGAGATTTTACAACATCCTTCCCCTGCCATGCCCACCAAGCCACACCCACCAAGTCATGCCATGCCCACCAAGCCACACCCACAGAACCAGTAGTAAAAATTTTTGAAACCCACCACTGGATAGAATGGTTAGACCTCCTCCAAACATGGCAGCAATATTATCATTCATTTTTTATACTAAACTCAGAGATATTCTGGGCTTGAGGAAGCCTGAAATGTGGAGTTGAGCTGGAGTCCGTTCTTCTTCTTTTTTTTTAATGTCTTTCTGACTGGGATTTCTTTCTTTCTTTCTTTTCTTTCTTTTATTAGATTTATATACCAACCTACTCCCAAAGGACTCAGGGCGGTGAACAGGCACAAAATAAAATACATAAATACAAAAATTAAAAGATATAATTAAAACCAGATTACATAATTTAGCCCAAGACAATTAAAAAATCCCAATAATTTAAAACAAATTAAAATTTCGATGTAAAAGAATTTTAAAACAGGGGAGAAAATTAGGCAGGCTGGCTTTGCTGTCAATTGAAAAGAGGAAGCCATGGTTTGAAACAGAAACTGGTAGGTGATTCTTTAGAGAACGAATTTGGGGACCAGCTATTTGGATCAATTTAGCCTTGAATCCCTTCGCAGTGTGAGAACCCGCTCTGCGGCTAAAGCAAGCATTTGACAAGTTTTGAACAATTTGAAGGGTAACATTTAAGGACACAGAGCATTTGCTGCCTGAGGCTATGCTCTGAAAGAGGCTTGGCATTAGCCTGCCCAGGAATCCACGAAACAGTTTTAAAGAATCTTTAGGGAAGTGGAGAGGGGAAAAAAAAACCCACTTAGAAGTGCTTGAGTTTTACTATTTCTGACTCCATCTAAGATGAAAAGTATTAAAATAGACTATTGCCATATCTGAACCGGTTCAGTTTCTATTTTACAAAGTCTCTTTGGGTTTTATTTTTGTTTTGTTTTTAAAAGAACTTTTAATAAAGGGGGAGAAAAACATCATGAAATGATCTAGGGAAGAAACAAGACAATTTTTCTACATTCAAACTGTTTCACACTGATGTGAGATTCAGTTGATTAGCAAATAAAATAAAACCTGTCTAATAAGCTACATTCAAATTTAACTATACTTACAACAGTCAAGTATAAAGGAAGCAGATCCTTCCATTTAGATGTAGATATTTTTTTCCCCATTCATGGGAGATGAAGTCTCTTTTTTTAAAAACAAAAACAAAAACATATTTCTGGCAACATTATTTTATTTTCATGCAAAAAACTTGCTTGGGATGATTGACTTTTTCTCCAAGTGAAGTTGCTCCTGCCAACATTTAAAAGCAGATTATGTGTTGTGGCCCCGCCCTCTGAGCCTGTCCCATCGGAGGAAGAAAGCTCCGAGCATGAGGAAGAGGAGTCAGCCAGGCCTCCCTCTCCAGGCCCCTCCCCTCTGGCATTGTCTCAGGTGCCGGCCGAGGGAGAGGAGATCAGCAGGGAAACAGCTGGTTCGTCTCAGAGTGACGATGAAACATCATTCCTGGACGCACGCCTCCGAAGGCGTGATAAACGATTGCAGCAGCTTAGGAGGCGTGCTAGGGATTAGAACTGAGTCACTGGACCACACCCCAGAGACTATATAATAGAGGGTAGTGTTCAGGGATCCTTGTGACGAACAAAAGTAAACCTTGGATAGTCACTAAAGCCTCGTCCGGAACTGCTGGGAGAAATATTATTTCTGCTTGGACTTTTTTGTACGTTAGTATCTTATTTTTCTGTTTGTGAAAATAAAGGCATTTGGCAGACGGTGTGTCTATCGCTGTCAAGTGGGAGATAAGACCTGGGTGCGTTCCAAAGTGTTTCCTTAACCCTCGGCTGGCTGTGTTTGTGTTTGTGTGGGGACGGGGACAGATCATTATGGGACAAGAGACCCCTGAAGCGAGAGAATAGCTAATCGGCATGTTCAGTTCTTGGGATAGGCGAATTTGTCCGAATCGATTTTGGTCAGTTTTTCATTTTCCCACCTTCAGTTCAGTGGTGGGTTGTTCCCGGTTCTGTCCGGTTCTTTGGAACTGGCAGTAAAAGCGGTAGGAGGCTCCGCCCACCCACCGGATGTCATAAACGACAATTCGCACATGCACAAAAGCTTCTGCACATGCGCAAAAGTGTGTGTGCAAGCTCCCATTGCGAACTGGTAGTAAAGATAAGTAGAACCCACCACTGCTACAGTTCCTTTCCAGTACTGTATGAATTTGTTAATACTTTTAAAAGCGGATATACCATTTTCCAGAGCATTACTTCTAAAATAAGATGCATTTGGTAATACATACATTTTCTCTCATCATTTTTTTTATTTCCAAAGTTAAAATACAAACTCCAAAAGAAAATAAGAAGAAACCAAAAGACCAAAAAAAGTCTGCATAAAAAAAAAAAATTAGACTGTTCCCTCTAGCTGAACCTGTATGATTTACTTGCAAAGAGAGATGATAAGAGTGCTGCATTAGTATTTCAGTCCAAAACCAGTTGCCTCCGGTTCGGACCTGTTCGCAACAACTGGTAATAAAACCAGCGGGAGGCCCCACCCACTGCCCTGGATGTCATCATCAGCAATTTGTGCATGCACACGATCCCATTACAAACTGGTAGTAAAGGTAAGTAAAACCCACCCCTGTCCAAAACGTGTAGACAGTTGGCACATCAAGTGAAACTGGACACAATCCCTCCTGGCTTTGGCTTCTACTGGTTGCTTGACCAGTAGTTGTGAGTCCAAGAAGGCCCCCAAATCTCAGGCCTGGTCTTTCAGTTAATTGACAACCTAAACCTAGAACTAATTTAGGGATTGGAATTGAACCAGGTTGAAAAAACCATTTCACCCTCCAGGAACTTAGTAGGAGCTTCTTTTGGATCCATTGAAAACTTTCTATCATCTCAACATCCTTGACCTGACCCAGATTGGTAATAAATAATTCATTACTCATCACAAAACAATGGTTCCCCCTGTCTCAGGAGTTAAAAGAAAAGGAGAAAGCTGAACTATATGTCAACTTGCACCAGAGTTCAACTCCTCTTCCCTCATCTCTAATGACTGGTCCTATCAATCAGGTAGGAGAAGCACTCTGAAAGGGTATCTCCCACTTCTTACAGCAGCAGAATACCATGGCTGAAGTTCCTGAACAACGGAGAGAGGTTGGGTCAGGCAAGCGTTCCTCTTTAGAAGTATATTTTTATTGATGGTTATTTTATTTTCATATTATTTCTGATTTATTCCCCTTTATTGTACACTATTTAAATATATACACCAAATTAGCTCAGCAACATAGTATGAATCAGCACTTAAATATTAGCAGATGTAAGAATGTGAACTGACATTAACTTAAAGCTTCAATATTTATGCTCAATATGAAATAACAGCCTTATTATATTTTGAGCAGTGCTGGAATTCAAATTGTTTTTTACTACCAGTTCTGTGGGCGTGGCTTGGTGGTTGTGGTGTGGCTTGGTAGGCGTGGCTTGGTGGGCATGGCAGGGGAAGGATACTGCAAAATCTCCATTCCCACCCCACTCCAGGGGAAAGATACTACAAAATCCCCATTCCCTCCCCACTCCAGGGGGAAGGATATTGCAAAAATCTCCATTCCCACCCCACTCTGGGGCCAGCCAGAGGTAGTATTTGCCGGTTCTCTGAACTATTCAAAATTTCCACTACCGGTTCTCCAGAACCTGTCAGAACCTGCTGAATAACACCCCTGATTTTGAGGTTACCTGCAAAGTACATCATCTTAAAGTGATGAACTACCTGCCTGTACTTTCAATTCAAACAGTAAACATGATATCAGGAAAAACATCTGATGACATGTATGCATAGGACCGTGTTTTAAAGCTACTTATTGATGGTCAGATCGAAGGCATTCCTTTCTAATAGTTTTCCTGGCCGTTTTCTTAAGGAATACTCTTACTAGCTATGGGACGTTAATAGTTAACTTTTGAGGAAAGGGGTCATTAAATGACCTTTTTGATGATTTCCATCTGTGCATACTAGATTGTGTCTCTGAAGGCTAGATTATAACCTGCGCCATCTGCAAAGAGAAGCAAATGAGCTCACTCAGCCCCTCCCGTGATTCATTCCGCCACCATCAAGCAGAAGTTACAGCAGTCATATCCCTTCTATAATGTACTTAGTGACCCAGAAAATTCATCCTGCTGTACTGTGCATTAAAGCAATTAGATACGGTGTTAAAAATCAAGGATTGGACCATATTTAAACAACCAGAAAGATTGATTTGTGTTCAAATTCCTGTTCAAGACTATTCAAAACTTCTGTGCAAGTTATAAAACTGCTGTTCCTAGGAGAAAACAATAGTTTTTTTTTTTTTAAAAAAAAGTTAATTGGAATTTGAATAGGAAGCAAAGCATATAAAATGTATCAATCTAAATATAGGCACCGCTCTTCGGGTCATCCTATTGATTCAAAACAGAATCACAATTTCTGTACACTTTTTATTTTTTCGAGTATAAATGTCATCATTAGAGTTGTTGACCATGTAAATTTGGGATAGAAAATTTAAATGTGCTGAGGAGGATTAGCTATAGCTATACTGAGGTTCCAGAGTTGGAGAGATTTCAAAGTAGATCATGGTTGGAAACTAAATTGTACTGTGTGTAGGGAGTTTTAACTGATAAAGGTTTGCAGGTTTCAGTGCAGACCAAAAATATTCTAAGAGTGCTGGTCCAAGGGAAGAACTCTAAAGACAGAAGTGGTCCAAACTTCAGAGGATTATGTCTATGCCCAGAGTACTGGGAGAAGAGAAGAGGGTTTTTGTTAGCCACATGGGATTACCAGCTAAATGTGATTAATCCTTTAAGCAAGGAATTTATTTCTACCTAAATTTTAGAACAGATACTCTGATATAGTAGCAGAACCACTACTTTGCAGGCCGGGAAAAATTAGGGAAAAAATCAAGAGCAGCAAGGTTCAAAGAAGTAAACAAATTAAAAGTAAAATGTGAAAAAGGCATGGCTGCACTGGGCGTTTCTTACCTCAATTAATCATTTATTCTGGCTACATTAATTTATACACCTAGGATCAATATACTCATGCCCAGATGCAAACATAAAATAAATTTACTTTAGGCTAAAATTAAAAAAAATCACATAAACACCTTGCTTTATAAGATGCATGAATTTTAATATATGTTTGTTGACATTTGTAGAGATCGTAATAATGAGTAAGTTTGCGAACTTAGAAGAATAGCTAAGTGGTAAACATTATTTTGTATTCATTGAAACAGTGTCTTATTGTTGTTAGATTGGCAGTTCATGCATAAAGAGTACCAACATAATGTACTTTTGTAAGCAAATAGAACAAAATGGTGATCCAAGTTTTAATACATCCATACTTCATGCTCTTAGTTTTATGCTTCATATTTCATGTAAAAGAAATAGCTGGTGATTGTTCTCTGCAATCCATTGTCACTTTTAGTCAGTGTTTATTTCTCATTTAATCTGAAATTAACAGCAGACTAGATCAAAGCCTATCATTAGCAAAATAAGTCTGAAAAAAATTGTTAAGCTCCTACATTATTTGTGTTCTTGTCTAGGGAAATCAGGAAATCCAGGTAGTTCAAATAAAGATTTATTGTAAGCTTAAGCTCTCTATAAGAATCTGAACTACTACAGTCAAAACAATTTGGTGATAGATAGTGAATTCATGGTGGGCTGAACTCAGATCTCTTGTGGGCAAAAAGGGACTCGTGACTAATGCTGTGTTTGGTCATCCCTCGGGTTCAGCCTGGTCATTTCCTCATTTCTATCCCACATGGGGAAAAAAAGAATCTTCCACTGTGCTACAAAAGCAACTCAATCAGAAGTATGGAATGGAGACTATTGTAGTTGAAAGGGATGAAAATGTTCCTCCAGGTTTCAAGGCAAGTAAAAAAAGTGGGAGAGACTACCCTTCAAAAAGACCTTGACTATGAGTCAGATTGGTCTAATAAGTGGCAGCTTCAAATCTCAACCAACAAATGCTCTGTCTTGCACATTGGCAAAAAATAAAAATAAAAACATAAAATAAAAATTCAATGGACATGACCTTGTAGATGACCCTCACTCTGTCAAGGACCTTGGAGTACTCATTTCTAAAGATCTAAGTGCCAGAGCCCACTGTAACAACATTGCCAAAAAGGCATTAAGAGTTGTTAACCTAATCTTGTATAGCTTCTTCTCTGGTAATGTTATACTACTAACTAGAGCACACAAAACATTTGCTAGACCAATTCTTGAATACAGCTCACCTGTCTGGAACCCGCACTGCATATCAAACATAAATACAATCAAGAGAGTTCAGAGATATGTTAAAAGAAGAGTCCTCCATTCCTCTAACCACAATAAAATACCTTATGCCACCAGACTCCAAATTTTGGGCTTAGACAACTTAGAACTATGCCGATTTCAGTCTGACCTAAGCATAGTACATAAAATTATCTGCCACAATGTCCTTCCTGTCAATGACTACTTCAGCTTCAGTCACAACAATACATGAGCAAATAATAGATACAAACTCAAGGTAAACCGCTCCAAACTCGATTGCAGAAAATATGACTTCAGTAACAGAGTGATTGGAATGCACTACCTGACTCTGTAGTTTCTTCCCCAAACCCCCAAAACTTTAACCTTAAACTGTCTACTGTTGAACTTACCCCCTTCCTAAGAGGCCTGTAAGGGGCATGCATAAGTGCACCAGCGTGCCTACCGTCCCTGTCCTAATATTCCTTTTTACTTACTCTTTTCATGTATTCTAGTTATGTTTATACTTTTACCTGTTATCTTATATATGCTTGAGAAATAAATAAATAAAAATAGAAATGAGTGAGAACAGGGAAAACACTTGGGACATGGGCAGCCCAGAAAGTGAACAGGAAAAAAAAAGTATTTACCATGCCCAAATATTGCTGGCCAAACATTGTACACTTATTTTCATGGTAGGTCATGAGTAGAGCAGTTCTGTCTTCTCCCTACATAGAGGAAATTGCTTGTTGGATTAATTATTTGGAGTAGAACACCCCGGGGAATAGGTGAAAATTAATTTCTGCTTAAAGGTTTAACAAAAAAAAAATAAAATAAATTGCAGTAGGATTCTCCAGAGAGCAGACCTCATTAGAGCCTGCATGGATGTTGCCTAGGAACTAGTTAATGTCAATGAAATATGATGGCTTCTTGGGTGAATTCTCTGGAATGTGTACAGTAGTATGGATACTGCATTTTCTTGCAAATCTCTCCAAGTCTTCCACTCCTTCCCGAAACAGAATTCTTCTTGTGAATCATGACTACTAATCATTTGTTTTGCTTGGTGTTTTAAATATCCCCTAATTAATTAATTAGGATCAATCAATAATCCTAACAGTTCTTGTATTTCCATATTAAATTAGGAGAATCTCAATTCAGCAAGAGCTTGAGAAGTTCCCAAAAGCCTGTCAGCCCTACAAAGTAGACCAAACTAAGAAACCAATGCCATGTCAGTCAGTGTCATTTTTACTATCCCAACTCTAGTATCAGAATCTTGCAAGTCTGAATGTGCTTCCCTCTTCCTCCCTTTATATCTGTGTGAACTAAGTAGGGCTTGTCTGAGGTGTTTGCTCAAGTTACTCTTTTGGCCCAGGTTCAAGTCTTGTTTATCTGATTGTAGTTTTGTTAGCGGTTCTTCTTCCTATCATTCAAGGCCATTCCCTTTACCCTCTACAACACTCAGGAAAACGAGCATGGATTCGGTTGTCATTTAAACCTAAATAATATTGGGAACAGAATTGCATTCCATAAACTTTTGGCTCTCCCCCTGTGCTGCTTCTTGACAATGGAGCATTGAATTCAAGGAGTGGGAAAAAAATATGACTGACTATAGCAATTGATCAATTCTGATGTACTGAAAAATAATTTTATTTTCCACAAATCTTTATCTACTTCATATATACTGTATTTACCTGGCCTTTTGGGTGTAGGCACCATTATGTAAAACACAAAAAAGGAGTAAGAAATCATAAGATAGGATAAGACCCTAGATATTCACCTCTTCAATCCATCATGATGTAAGACACTATGAAAACATGTGTACTAGAGTCAATTGAAAGATTATCTCAGAAGCAACAGTCCACCTTAACTAAGTCACTATAACCTAGGCTCAGAAATTACTAGATACTAAGATTGCTGTCAAGCCTCAGAGAGCTGGTAAGACAAAGGAAGCAAAATTGGCATATATTTCAGAAAGGGGTCTTCAATCCTACACTGAATAAATGCAGAATCTTTGGTTTGCCAGATCTCACAATACCTGGACTGAGTTGCCATTTCTTTCAACTAACTCTCTCTGTCAGGCCTGGAAGCCATCTTTTGCATTGGGCCTTCAGGCCTGCCGCATTTACTGCTGTGGGAAACTGGGAGGGGGAATTGTATGGAGCAGGGGTGATATATAGTCATAATAACATTCCTTTCTCAGAGAGTCAAGGACATCTTACCCTGCACCTGGAGGGGTGTGACTGGGAGGCATCTCCAGTTTGGACGGTGCCTTGATTGGACCATGTGATGGACATGTGGATGCTGGGCAGGGAGTTGGACTTTCTTTTGGGTGGGAAAAACTTGGAAGCTTTCAGATTCGGGTTTTCCCAGATGTGCCAATATGACATCTCTAATAAAATGGAACTTTGAGGAACTTCAAGCCTCAGAGTCTTCTTTCGTTGGGGGTGTTACTTGGAACCCTGACATTCTCCTACGCTTCCCATAATCTCTTAACATAACTTTTTCAATCCAGGCATTTCCATATTATTTTTTTTAAGATGGAGAAGGCTATTCTAACACTTCCATGTTACTAGCTTCAGTTGTACCTGTTCCAAAATTAAATTACCTCTAACTAAGGAGAGTACTAGTCAGTTTTGTCACGCATTGGCCAATATGTCACAAGCTCAGACAATGCTAAATTTGCCCCAGGTTTCTTCACCTATTCTATGCAAGCTGTGATCTAGAAAAAAAATCAATGTCTCTTGCCCATATCCCACTATTAGGAGGTACATGCAACAAAATGTCACACTCAGAATTTAAGGAATTAACAATACCAATAGCGCTTAGACATATACTGCTCCATAGTGCTTTAGAGCTGTCTCTGAGCAGCTTACAAAGTCATCATATTGCCCCTAACAATCTGGGTCTTCATTTTACAGACCTCAGAAGGATGGAAGGCTGAATCAATCTGGAACCCCATCAGGATTGAACTCTAGGCTATGGGCAAAGTTGGCCTGCGGTATTACATCTAACCACTGCACCACCAGGGCTCAGTGCTTATCAATTTACTACTAATTCTGTACTATGGAACGCTTCAGAATTGATGTATTTCATAATGAGTCTGAGCTACTAGGAGAGGAAAGAGGTGGATAGTGGAGAGGCACCTGCAATGCCATTTGATTAAAAGAAAAGAAAGGGACATTAGATAGATTTTACTGGATACCTGTGGTTATTTTACCTCATTGTTTTTATGAAGCAGGCACTCATTTCTCTAGGGAACCCAGATGTTCAAGAAAAGAATAACACAACCTGTTGTAGGTGAAAAATGCAATAGATTTCATTTTGGCGCCATACCCAAATAGCATTCTAGTTAGTAATTTTTCCCTGAGTTTATCTATATTTCTCCCCCATGAAATTTTTATCACCACTAAAAAAGAAAAAGAAAAAGTGCTTGAACTCATATATGTGAGGATTCCCCCCCCCCAAGCATTATTATTTTTCATCCAATAAAATGGAGAGCACAAGACAATTATGACCATAGTTGGTAAATATCATTGCCTAAGCCCATTATAATAACTCAAGAAAGGTTTATCTTATGATGACATTCAGTTTAACACTCAGAGTTTCTTCTAGTAAATCTATAGTCACAAGAATATTTGATTTTGTCTTTTTAATACTCTGTCAGTGCTTTCATTATTATACATCCTGTCACCTGGAAAGCTGTGGAAAGCTCTGATTAAATTTAAAGGTGAAACATGGGTATACTTATTGGATAGAATTGTGAGATTCTGTTAACCGAAACACCCATTTCTGTAGTCTGAATCTACATTTAACTTTTTAATTAAATAATGCCAAGTGCTGCATTTTTGACCAAGTTTTAGCAAAAATCAAGTTCAATGTAGTGTAAAACAGAGAAGTAAAATTCAAATATTACCTTTATATAACTGCTATTGAGTTAGGAAACTTTTCAAACATTGTTTGTTTTGTTGTTTTAAAGAGATGTTAAGATTTGAGAAGCTTTTAATGCATAGGTCAGTTTATTATCACTTATACCATTTACAATAGTTATTACATATCAGAACCAATGGATTTAGTTTCATCCCTTACAGTTTATTATTTACCTAAGATGGGAGGGTGTTATTGGATTTCTGGAGCATTGAATATTGACTGTAGCTGTAATTGCTTCTAATTATTTGTTGGGGTTTTTTTTGGGGGGGGGTTACTGTTGGCTACCCAAAGTCACAGCAGATTGGATGACCATATAAATTGTGTAAATAAATGCAAAGTAGAAAAGAAAAGGAATCAGGGAGAGAAAAAAATTCTTTTCACATACAGTACATACAGTATTTTTATTTTTATTTTTATTTTATTTTTTTGGGTCTTTTAATGACCCTGTAATCCCATACATCAGGGTGGAGTCGGGGTAATGAATGGAGCTGAGTGTTTACTGGCCGGATGCCCTTCCTGTCGCCAATGCAGAGTTTGCAGCAAATAATAACTCATTGTGTCCAGAGAGAGAAATATCTCCCTAGGATTGAACTCACAGCCTCCTGATCGTGAGGCAAGAGCTCCACCTATAGGCCACTGCACCACTCCTTTTCACATACAGTACCATAAATGATTCCTTGATTTTTTTAAAAAACAGCTTTGAAAACATTTAAGGTATCATTAAAAAAATTTACAGTTGAAGACCTTTATATGTCACCATGATACAAAAAAGATGCTGAGGCCTCAGTAAGAGTGCAGAGAAGAGCAACAAAGATGATAAGGGCTCTGGAGGCTAAATTGTACAATCAATGGTTAAGGGGACTAGGTATGTTTATTCTAATGAAGAAAAGGCTATTTTGTTGAATATTATTAGAATCCTGGGAGGGGGTTAGGAATAGGTATTTCTCAATGATTCCGATTTGGTTTGCCCCACTAGTGGTGGTAACACATTCAATACTATATAATAAGGAAATACTACTGACTTATCAGGACTTGCTTGACCCTCAAGGGGAGTTGAAGACTCTGAGGAGCTTATGAATCATAGCAAGATGGTAGACTGGTGGGCGTATGCCCAAATACAATCGAAAGTCAGAAGGGACAAGGGAAAGGAGGGAATTTATAGGTCACTACAGGAGCTAGATAAAATCTTACTGGGAACCGAAAAGTAATTATTTTCAAGGTGCTACCAGTTTTTGGTATCACGATGGATTGGTGAGGAAGTGATTAAGGATACCATGATCATTTGGGGGAGGAATCCCAGATTTCCTCCGAATCTAGATAAATGGGATGCGATATGGAATAGGAATATAAAACTTACTTTGTCAACCCCCTACAAGGAAAATATATATAAAATGGTTTACCGTTGGCATATCCCCCTGGCAAAAATTGCAAGAATGTTCCCGGGAGTCTTCCCGGCATGTTGGAAGTATGGGGATGGTAGCGGGACATACTACCACCAATGGTGGACGTGCCCCAAAGCAGGCAAATATTGGTCTAAGGTTCGGAACTGGATAGTGGAAATTACAGGATATAATATAGAGCTGAAACCAGAGATTTTTTTATTGGGAATGAAACCAGACAAAATAACAAAGGAAAAATGGTACTTGATCCTCTACATCACTACTGCAGGTAGGATATTATACACGCAAGAATGGAAAAATGAACTATTACCCACAGAGAATAAATTGATTTGGAAAATTACAGAATGCGCAGAGGCAGACCGGTTAACGAAATTACTTAGGGACCAAAAAGATTCTGATTATTAAGAATGTTGGAATTTATGGTATATTTGGGTGAAAAAAAAGAGAGGCAAATGAAATGGACTGTATTAGTGGTATAGGTACAAATTTGTGTACGTTAGTTGCAATAATTTTGTATGTATATATGTAAAGCATTGTTTTTAAAAAATGAAAATAAACTTTATAAAAAAAAAATACTTGAAGGGCTGTCACAGGGAAGACAACATTGATTTATTCACCATAGCACCTGAGGGTAGGACAGGAAGTGATGGGTAGAAACTCATCAGAGGGAGATCCAACCTGGAAAGGAGGAATTTCCTGACAGTGAAAATGATTAATCAATGGAACAGTTTGCCTCCCAGAATTGTGGGTGCTCCATCACTGGAAGTTTTCAATAAAAGATTGGACAACCATTGGTCCATGTTGGTATAAAGACTCCTTTCTTGGGCTTGGAACTAGAAGACATCTAAGGTCTCGTCCCATCCTGTAATTCTTTGATTCTATATTCTATTAGTCCTTACTATCTAGATAAATGGGAAAATGTGGTCTCCAGATAATGATGTTGTAGAACTCCCAAAATTACAGCCAGCTAAGTCAATGATGAAAGCTGCCAGGAGTTACAGCCCGGAGTTGCAGGTCAGCAGTATCTGAAAGGCTTCAGTCTCGGGTTACACTTCCAGTAACAAATACTGAGTTTCCCCTTCAAATAAACTTTTCTTGAAATTGAAGACTGAAGAAAGAAGACATAACTTTTGGCAAGTTTCACATATACACTTTTTGAGCTGAAGAGGTGATTTGAGACAATTATTTATAAACCATTCCTAATTCCAAGACAGTGAATAGAACATGATCTAAAACAGGCAACTTCCCAGTCTAAACCAAAACTCCAGATTGGTAGATCAGATGAAACCCTTCCAAATAAAATAGTTTGGATGCCTTGGGGATATCCTGGGCATCACCAGGCATATCTCTGAGAGGATAGTATTCCAGATCATCAGGATCCCCTCAGAGAAAGTTTGCCTCCTGGTCCAAGTGCCCCCACCAATACATTCAGCTGGGATCTCGAGCAGTCCTGTGTGATTTGGCAGACTGGCCCATCAGCCTGGTAGCATCTTCAATTTCCTATGATTTTGTTGTACAGAATGTTATTTTGGGGGAGGGGGTTAAAATTCCCTCACAAAGCAGCATCAGCCCTGAATTTAGAATGATTACCATAAAGACCTTATAGTTACAGATTCTTAAGATTTGTCATGATAGTAAGATAGTTCACAATCTTTTTTTTTTTTTTTAAAGAACTATCCCAAGCAACATGAAAGGCAGTTTTCAGAAAAGAAAAAAAAATAAGCTGGCAAAGGCATTTCAAAGGTCCATTTAAATGCTGATGCTTCTGAGGATATGACTACAAGGTGTCTTTATTTTTGGGAAAAATGAAACAGCAGTTTCAAGTTGCAAAAGTTATGGGGTGGAGAACAACACCAAGGAGGTAATGGCAAGAGTAGCTTCTGTGTCACATTTTGCCCTTTCAACTATCTAAGATGATGATGATGATGACGACGACAATGATATTTAGGCCATATTTGGCATTTTTATCCATCTATCAAGTCCTTATTAAGGAGCTGAGATAGGCAGATATTGTTGTATAATAATACTATAATAATGCTATATATCACCACAGGATGTAAGCTGCTCCAAGTAAAGCTGCCTTTTGCAACTGACTGATGGTGATTTAATCAATAGTGATGGTGCCCAAGTGGTGCTCCAGATATTTTGGGATTGCACCCAAGGTACCTATTACTGCTGCTACTATCTTGGCTTTCTTTTGACATGGCCGTTCTATTGTTATTTGTAGGGCTTTGTATTTTGTGATATATTTTTTTCCCAATCCTTTCTCTTGTCTTGCTGTCTCAGATATTGCAACGTCCACTATCCAGGCTTTCCAGGACCTCACTATGAATGCTTAGTCTACATTTCAGCCAGTCTGTGGAAAGATGGAAGAGTTTATTTATTTATCTATCCATCTACGTTTAGAGGCTACCTGACTCTTTAGTGATTCTGGGTGGTGTATAAATAGCAAAGCAAAGCATATAAGGAAACAAGTAAAACAGGAGCCTGGTTGACTGGACAAACAATACACCCAGCCATTTGGCAGACATAGTAAGGCCTGGGAGAACAGCCAAGCTTTTAACAGTTCCCTAAATGTCGACAAAGGGAAGAAGGAATGGCCTTGAAGGACAGGAGGAAGATCCTCTACTCAGGCAATGGTCCAATATATGAGGCTTGAGCCAGGAAATTAGTTTGAGTAATTGAGTAACCTCAGACAGACCCCTCTCTAGTTCCTAAGATAAATGGAGGGGAAGAAGGAGGTTCAAACTCACACATTCTGTTACTACAGCTATTACAATAAAAGTAGTCCTGACCTATATGACACTGGTTTCTTAGTCTGTTCTGTCTTGTTGTACTGACCAGGCCACAAGAGTGGGAGCTGGTTGAATCTCTGAGGAGACTCCTCATTCCAGTGGCCAGTGGCAGAGAAGGCATACTTCCAGAGTCTCACAACATTAAGATTGTGCAGATTGTGCACAACATTAAGGTTGTGCATGGTGGAATTGAGCTCTCCAAAGAAAATTGTCAACTAACAGTTAACAGTAATGCAGCTAGACAGAGAAGAAACCTTTCCTTGATTGGTAGTGGCAAGCACTGATGTTGCGAATGTTCTACACTGGAATTTGAAGCAACTAATTGTTAGCCTGTGAATTGGTTTGCAAGCTAAATAGTACAAGGTTACAGCAAAGTTCTCCCCTGCTTGGGGAAACTGCTTTAAAGGTTACCTTTCCTTGCTGTGCATGTCAAGTTGAGAACTTGACGTTCACAATGGCTTTGACACCTCACTCAGTAGCAGTTCAGAGAACTTAAAGTATATCTCAGAAGTACTTAATGTTACCTTAGAGAAGAGTTGCAGGTAGGTTAGAGAAGGACAGCTAGTTCTGTATCAATATATGCTATGCCTCCTTGAATTCTAATTATATTGGTTAAACAATGTAATATTGGATGTGCTAAAATGCAATTGCATTCATACATTTTAAGGCAGAAGAGAAGAACCCCCTCACCAGTAACATTAATAATTTAATAATATTAAGTTAGTATTTATGGTTAATAATGTTGGTAGTCAATTCAGTTTCTGAAAAGTTAAGCATGAAACATCAGCAGTACTAAAATAAAAGAGCAGTGGGTTGAAATTTTCAGCAATATATATATATATATATATATATATATATATATATATATATATACATACATACATACATATATATACATACATACATACATATATATATATATATACACACACACACACACACATATATATATATACATATATATATATATATATATATATATATATATATATATATATATACATACACACACACACACACACACACACACACACACACACACCAGTAGTTGCCACAGAAGAGCAGCCAATGAAAGGCAGATCCCTATTTCTTGTCCTTGTACAATTTCTGTACAAGGACATTCACCTGAGACTCTTATATGTACTTCACTTTTTTTTTCTTAGAGTGGCATATTTCACTTTCCTCTCTCCTATATAATACAATAATCGTGCAGTAGTTGGCAGTAGCCACAAAATTGATTTGCACAACTTATAGATGAAAATGATTTGAATCCAGCACTCCATTGCTGCGTCACAGTTTTTCTGCATGGCTGCCCCTCCCACCCCCCACTTTTTAGGAGGAGACTTACTTATTTTTTTAAAAGAATAGCTTTTTAAAACCTACCTATTTAGAATGTATTTGAAAATAGGCAATGGTACATTTATGGATATGAAAGCAAGGAAGGACCGGCTCTACTGCTAACTTCAAAATCAGGTCTAAACTTTTATATGATTAGATGAGTGCCTGAAGACATAGCTAGATAAATTGGGGCTTGGGGCTGCTTTTTGAATGAGCATATGATTTCTGTATACAGTCCTTTTTTTGGAAGTCCTTGTACTTCCTCAACTCAGTTCTACATTCACATAGACCTATCCATTTGACATTGTAGAACATTAACTCTTTGATTTGATGTCCCCTTGCAAATTCAGACTTGTATGTACTTATCTTGATTGTCTTTGCAGAGGCTGCTCTCTCCCAAATATATCTCTAAATAACAATTTATCAAACCGTTCTAAAGCGTCTCTCAAATTAAGTGGACAAGAGCAGAGGCCTCAGAAAAGAAACTGAAAACCACAGAGATGACAGTTCTAGAAAGACATTTTGCATCAAAATTATCAATATCTGCCTGAGCAAATCATTGATTTTAGCTCTATGCAGCCATTCAGGTAGCATACTTGAGCAGAGCTGGCCTTAGTCCTAAGAAGACAGGCAGCAAATGATGTCTGGTGTGGAGGGATCAATGAAAGCAATCTTTCAACAGTCCTTCTGTTGTAGTAAGACTAGTTCGTTCCACATTGCTTGTCATACCATGCAAATGGTTTCAGTGTATTAGATCAAGAACTAAGCTTCATTAGTCAGCCCAATCTGTAAACAGAAAGAAGGGGGACATGATATGTATTTCCGTGTCAAATTCCAAAATGGCATTGGTCAAAGCCTTGCTGACTTGCGTTCTGTTTCTGAGTTGCCACAATTGGGGGGGAGGGAATTGGGGCAGCATGGAGGGGAATGATGGATGAACCACGGAGGGGGGAAGTGAGGGATATGATGCCTTACCTAGCTGGATTTAACAGCAGCCGGAACCAGCAGGAGGATCAAGAGCATAACACCAAATAGCTGCTGAGACCGGACTGTGGGAGGAGTTCCCAATGATTAACCTGCATGACATGGAACACCCAGAGAGGTCAGGGAGTTCCAAACCTTATGTTGATGAAGTGCGGTAATCCCGCAGAGTTAGCTTTACTTCACTCAGTGCCGATGCTATGTTCTCATTAAAGGGACTTTTGAGTTTGATCTGTGCATCAGAGTCCTGATTTAATTGGGTGCGTTGCTCAAAATGTTAACATTTGGACTAGTATATCATGTCACATTTGCAAATGAGGTCTAAAACAGTGGGAGCAGAAGGGGGTACATGCAAACCTAGATACAAATGCCTCAGCATATTTACTAACTCCACAAATCCTATTTCCCCAAATATCTTTTTGCTTCAATGCAACTAGAATCTTTTGCAAAATAGGATCTTGATAGAGTTGCTAATGCATCTAATTTAGTGTGGATTTAACAAAGGTATTTGTTAAAATACCAATTAGTTTCCATAAAACTACTAAAAATTAGGCCATATGGCAAGCAGAGGTTGGAATTTTGACCCACTTTCTATTTTCACTTTATTTGCTTTGAGCTGATGCAACATAGTGGCTAACAGCCCATGTCTTGAGCAAAATGTCCCTGTAGAATCATTGGCTTCAACTGAGAAGTTACAGATTATGGTTGATATTATGGTCTGGGAAAATGACTCTGCCATTGGAAACCATCACAATCATATAAATTGCTTAGTCCTACTTCATCCACATTCTCCTGGAAGTGACATCCATTTTATAACATAAGATATTACAGGAAAAATCAAAAATGGACCCCTTGCTCATCCTAAGAGCCTTGGTGGCACAGCTGATTAAGTGCTGTTAAAGTAGCACCAGCTGCCTGCAATTACTGCGAGTTCAAATCTCACCAGGCTCAAGGTTGACTCAGCCTTCCATCCTTCCGAGGTAGGTAAAATGAGGACCCAGATTGTGGGGGCAATAAACTGACTTTGTATAAAAAAGAACACTGCTTAGGGGGGCCGAAAGCCCTACTAAGCAGGTATATACAAAAGTATGAAGGCTATTGCTTAACGCATTGTAAGCCACCCTGAGCCCGGAGAAGGGCGGCATATAAATCGAACCAATAAATAAATAAATTCCATGTTGATCTCCACATCATGGCTTCTGCCAAAGCAAAGATTGACCAGCTCTCTCATTTGATAAGTAATCACTGTCTGATCTTCTCATCTTCTCCCAGGTCATCAGACGAGGGTGCATTATGATCGTCACAGGATTTACTCCAACCCAACCCAACTCAAAAAAAAAAACAAAAAACTTCTGGCCCAGTTACTAATGTATCAGATTAGGTAATATAATCATGGGATAGTCACAAAGGACATGGCTCTTGAAATCATGGCTTTGGTCTCTTTTTGACATTGGAGTGAAAAGGCTAGTCATTAGTCTTTAAATCAAGCGAAAGAACAGGGGCATGCTATTTTTTATCATACTGCCAATCTCTTCTGCTATAGTAATGAGGCTGGTAAATGATACTGTCTTTTTTTGTAAGCCAAGTTAAGGAAAGGAATTCCCCAAAGAGTCAATGGCATAAAAATAAATTTGACAAACATTAATGAGCTCTGGTGGCTCAGCATTAGGAGCTCTGGTGGCTCAGCAGACTAATTAACATCCACGTACATCTGCTGCCTGCAATTACCGCAAGTTCAAATCTCACCAGGCTCAAGGTTGACTCAGCCTTCCATCCTTTCTAAGGTAGGTAAAATGAGGACCCAGATTATGGGGGCAATAAGATGACTTTGTATACAAAAGTATGAAGGCTATTGCTTAATGCATTGTAAGCCACCCTGAGTCTCTGGAGAAGGGCGGCATATAAATCAAATTAAAAAAAAATGAGCCAACAGAGATTGATCAAAAAGGGATCGTGCAATCATAGTGGGTAGCTCAGTGAAGATGCCATGGCAAAGTATGGTTTATATATATATATATATATATATATATATATATATATGTATGTATGTATGTATGTATGTATGTATGTAAAGAAATACTTTAAAAATACTTTAAATCAACAGGAAGAGAACTGAAAATAAAATTATCAATTTTAATAATGCTATTACAAAAACTGTGGTGCAACTGCATTTGGGTAGAGTTCTGATCACCACATTTCAAAAGGATTCTGTGGAACAAAAGAAGTATCAGCAGGGGCAATAGAAATTATTAGAGGGGTAGCATAACTATCACAAAAGGAAAGAAATGATTATTGTGGCTTTTTAGATTAGAGTAAAAATGAACAAGAGGAGGCATGTTAAAGTATATAAAGGATAGATGATACAAAAATGTGGATGGAAATAATATCTTTCTTCCTCTTGGATCATGGTAGAACTCAGTGTCTATAACTTGAGATGAATCAGGAGATATAAATAGAAATGTTTCTTTATGTAGCACACAGGTGAACTACAGAATTTGCTGCTATCTGATGTGCTGATGGCAACCAATTTAGACTGAAATTTTCAGTTACCACTTCCTGGATTACATGCAACTTCCTTGGTTATCAGCTGCCAAGAAGCTAGGATAGCTATCTGTTGTATCCCTGTGAGCTTTCTGAACGCATCTGATTAGCCAGTATATAACACCAAATGCACCAGATGGATCTTTGGATCGACCAAACTGGATTCTTATGTACCTGTCTACCTTGTGTTGACTCTGAATTGAACCTGGCTGAAGCCATCTTGTGCTGCTTCATAGTTGCCACACTGTATGGGGAGAGGATGAGGGGGAAATAGCTAGACCATCTTGTAGACAAAATAAAGAGCTGTCCTGTGGTAACCAAAGTCATCCCAACAGGTGGCAGTAGAAGGAGGCAGAAGTGATTGAGGGAGCCTGCTTTGTTTGGACAATGTGACCTGTAAAACCTGAGAAGGGAAACATTTGCTCTTTTAATTATATGATAACCAGGGAAAACTTTTAGAGTTGGTTTTCACTTGGCTGTGCTGATATGATGTTCTCTGAGAAACATTCCTGCCTTGGAGTTCTGATTTCTTTAGATACATTTATTAAGAACACTGACATCTTGACTGTTGATTAGCTGATTTTATTTTTCAAATTAAATATTTCCAAAATAAGTCTTATCTCTGAGAATGGTAACAGAGTTCTGAAACATGAGTATTACTTAATCATACATACCATCCAAGGCATTTATTGTAATCTATTCTTAAACAAAAACTTTTATAGAATAACTATAGTAGTCCCAATTATAAATATTTTATAATATTATACATTCCCACATAGAAAAAAAGGGAAAGGCCATATGATTTTAATTTTTCAATATTATAAAATATTTTTTAGTATTATAAAATATTTTGAATTTTGGAATATATTCAAAGATAAATCACTGTAGAAACATCATGCCATTTATTATTTAGTGAGTGCTTTCAGTAAAAATAAAAAGCAATATCTTTGAGACATTTGCAGTGTAATTGTTCTCTATCAGCTTTAGCACTTGGACAGAAAAACAACTGAATTGCAAATAACAAAAAGATTAATCTTATTAATACCAACTTAGCTGGAATTTGAAAACTTGGTGGCAATATTGTTTTTCCATGACAAATTCCTACAGTACACATTATATTTAAAAATGTTATGATTTCCCACCAGCCTCTGACCTTCTACAGTTTTAAGTAGGTCCATTCAGTAAGTGAGACTATGTATGCATTAATTCTTCAGTATATACTGGGAAGTTG
Organism: Arizona elegans; assembly: GCA_022577455.1. Taxonomy (NCBI): domain Eukaryota; kingdom Metazoa; phylum Chordata; class Lepidosauria; order Squamata; family Colubridae; genus Arizona; species Arizona elegans. Next base: position 116,615,323 of record JAKOOJ010000002.1, read on the forward strand.
TTTTGTGTGATTATATTAAAGGTCTGTAAACTTGGAATTGATTTTTTTTTCCTGAAGTATGGTACACTGTAAAGAAAAGGCCAGGTACTTAAGTAACTGCCTGTTCAACCATAAAAATAATCTCATAGAATGTTGTGACATTGTGAAGAAAAGACAGAGAAAAAAAAACCACCCTCAAAGCTGATTTAGATATTCAGTGGAGCATATGATAACATTTTCATGGGCCGAGCCTCAATAAGGGAGAAAGATTATATCTTTTTTCAAATAAATTTTCAACAACATATTTGCTGTTTGGTGACAAAAAAATAAAAAAATAAAAATCATGTGTTTAATTAAACTTACCTGTGTCTTGTAGCTTTCTCATTTGATTTTGGTTTCTCATTTGTGTTTTTTAATTTACTATACATTGTTCCAGTAATTAAGTACTGAAGCAGAAGAGGAGAAAGCAGAACCCTTTCCTGGAGGATATTCCTTCAGAAAATGTTTGACAAAAAAATGACTCTGTTCTACCAGCTTTCTAATTCCTCATTCATCAGAGTAAAGAAAGGTGTCATAAGAGGACATCCAATTGTTAGCTTTTTACTATTTTCCTGCAAAAAGTAGACATTATGAAGAGGTTTTCAGCTAGAGGTGCCATGATGGCTAGATTAGCTCTTGTTACTCTGCTCCTTTATGTATGTGGTGCTGTTCCACCTTGATCTTCAACAGAGGTGGGTTTCAGCAGGTTCTGACCAGTTCTGGAGAACTAGTAGCAGAAATTTTGAGTAGTTCGGAGAACCGGTAAATACCATCTCTGACTGGCCCCACCCCCATCTATTCTCTGCTTTCTGAGTCCCAGCTGATCAGGAGGAAACGGGGATTTCGCAGTAACCTTCCCCTGGAGTGGGAAGGGAATGGAGATTTTACAGTATCCTTCCCCTGCCATGCCCACCAAGCCACGACAACCAAGCCACACCCACAGAACCAGTAGCAAAAAAAAATTGAAACCCACCCACCACTGGTCTTCAAGTCATCAAATTATTCCCTGCAGATTCCTCACTGGATGTCTAATGCAATATCCCTCTGCCTTTTTTATCTCATAACCTGTATTTATTTATTTATTTATTTATTTATTTATTTATTTATTTATTTATTTATTTGATTTTTATACTGCCCTTCTCCAACAGGACTCAGGGCGGTGAACAGCCGAGATAAAACATAACATATAAAATTTAAAAAACAGTTTAAAAGACATTAAATAATTTCGGCCCTCAATTTAAAACAACCCAGTTTAAACCAATTTCAAATTAAAACCAAAAAGGATGGAATCAAGCCAGCCCGGCTAGATGAAATAGATGTGTTTTCAGGGCCCGACAAAAAGTCCGGAGGTCTCTGTGTGAGCGAAGTGGCCGGTGGGAGGCTATTGGTGGCAGAAGGCGGTCTCGTAGATACCCCGGCCCAAAGTATAACGAAATGTTTACATGGTTGCTGATGAGTAACACTTTTCATTTATTATTTCATTCTGAGTATATGAAGCAAATATCTGGATGCATCAACAGATGTCCAGGAGAAGCACAACAACATTACATGTGCCATGGCATTTATGTGAATTCTGAAATTTGGGACATGTCATGAGGCCATGATATGAATAATGAATGGAAATAATTTGCTTCATTTGTGTGATAACATCATGACACATATGAGTTCACTTGTCCTCTTGCCTCACTTGTTGATGCCCAGAGATGGATATAGTCATGGATATGTCAATTGCAGTGGTAGGTTTCAAAATTTTTTACTACCGGTTCTGTGGGTGTGAGCATGGCATGGCCTGATGGGTGGCTTAGTGGGTGTGGCAGGAGAAAGATACTATAAAATCTCCATTCCCTCCCCATTCCAGGGGAAGGTTACTACAAAATCCCCACTTCCTTCTGATCAACTGGGACCTGGGAGGCAGAGAATAGATGGGGGCGGGGCCAGTCAGAATTTTTACTACCGGTTCTCTGAACTACTCAAAATTTCTGCTACCAGTTCTCCAGAACTGGTCATAACCTGCTGAAACCCACTTCTGGTCCATTGCCTTTCACCTGAATTATAGAAGTGTCCACAATATTGATTCTATATTATGTCTTATTATTTTCTACCAAAATATAGTATTCATCTGATTTAATTCCTTCTTGGTATTCTCAAATCACTTCTAATAGCATATAATATTGAATTCAGTATTCAAAACTGTTCTGTTTATAACATTATTTTCTTCAACATTTTGCAAGGCCTTTAAAAAAAACTGAATTCAGAAACTAAAGTTCACACAGAGCAGAAGTGATCATCTACTTCAGTGGAGTGATAAAAAGCATTTCTGCTTATTTTTGGCTATGCTTCAGTTACAGGCATTTGATTCAATATTTTTTCTTTATTATATCAACCTTGTATTTTTATCCTGTTGAACATATAAGAGCAAACTGTAGAAATCAACATAGGCATTTTTTGGGGGGGCGGGGGGGAGATGCTAATAAAATTAGCAATATAAATAGACTCATCCATCAACCCAATCATCAGGTATTTTTAATAATAGCATTCCTGACTTTCTATACAGGGGCATATTATCCTAAAATAGATGTATATACATATCGGGTTTTTTTAAAAAATATTCCATAATACTTATCTATTTGCTATTTTAGAAATTTTGAATTTATACCACCTGCTTGTGTTTCATCCCTACTGATTTCTTCATAAATACTGTAGAGCAGAATACTGTACATAACTCAACATGGACAAACGTTTCTGCAGCTCAGTGTCGTTTGTGCTTTCCAAGGTACTTTGCCAAATTCTTAATGGAGTGCACTACGATAATTCGTTTCTTTTAAGGAGGAAAATTAGTCAAACGCAATGATAATGTGATTATATAATGGAACCTTCCTGCCAAATATACTTTTCCAGTGAGATGTTGCAAGATAACAGTGACACTTTTTAGCAGCTATGATAAACTGTGCAAAGTCTGTAAGAGAAAAATATCAACACTCCCAAGGAAGTCACAGACAAATAGCCCAATCAATCCACTATCGAGCTTACTATGAAAGAAATTAATCCACTTTTCTTTAAATATATATAAACATTTACAAACGATATAAGAATCATAAAAGAGCACTGTGCCTCCAACTCCCAAATCCCTTAGGCTGGTCCAGAAAGATATCATTAATGACAAGATCAAATGCTGCCAAGAGGTTAAGAAGGGTCAGGATCGATCCCCTATACCCATCCTGAGTCTGCCAAATTTCACTGACATTATCAATCAACCTCCATAGGATTTGTATAGCTACAGAATCAACTCTGAGGATATCTGAGCAACTTTATTCAGTAGATGCTTGGAATAATTCTTACAGTAACCCTGTAAATGTTCCGCCAGACCATCCTTACTTAAGAGGGATTAGATCACCTTAACAGAGTTGCCAGCTGACTCCCTGTGGAATATGGATTAAAAACACCCTCATATGTTTCAGGAAAGCAATTACAACACTCAAATGGTAAATGGGTTAAACCACTGACATCCTTATTGATTATAAATATATAAATAGAGCTTTCCCCTTTGCTGCAACTAATTAAAAAAATAATTGACTGGATTTCCCATCATTTTGAAACAGCTCACCCACAAAATATATACTGTAAGACTCAACATAATAACACAACACACATGCACTCATTCTCACACAGACACATACAAATTCTCAATACAGGGGGAAAAAATCCCAGGGCTACCTACTTTGTATCATTAACTCTTTTCAAAGTATTTACAAACAGGTCATACAATTAAAAGGTTATTCAACCCTGGCTCACACTAATTTGAATTTCGTCAAAGAGTGTAGATTATCAGCTCATAAAATGGGGGAAAATTTAACACATATGGTAAAATACACTGGTTATTAATACCAAAGTTTCCACTATGAATGAGACAAATTCCTATCCTTCAACTAGGATGGCTTTGGGAAGCTATGGATCTTTTTACTGTATCCACGATCAAGTGGATCAATGAGCCAAACATTTGTTCCAACATATGAAAAACTCTACAATGATAGGGGGGAACTAAGCACACTTTTTGTCTAGTTAGCAACCGGCAGCTAATAAAAATCATAGCAAGGTGACCGATAAATGCTTCAAGCAATGACCGAATTGTAATGAACTGCCTTCCTAGGACTTCAGTCCTGTAAAATGTTCCAGAGGGAATGAGACTACATTGTGATATAATGTCATATCTTGGAGGCATTGAAGGAAAAATAGATCATCCCTGCTGAGCTGGGGGAACAGCCATCTTTTTTCTTCCTCCATCCAGTGCCCCAAGAAATGGCACAACATCTGGACACAGCTTTATTCCCACTGGGGCATTTTATAGCACTGAAGATTCAGTCATTTCAGATTGTGACATACATATTTCCTAAAATACAGGGGGAGGGGAGAGAGAGAAAGTGAGGAAAAAACAAACTTTTGTCTCTTCCTCTAAATCGGGGGTGGGGAACTATGGCCCTTTTACGATCCATGAACTTCAACTTCCAGAATTCCTGAAGCTGGCTCAGGAATTCTGGGAGTGGCTGATGCAGGAATTCTGGGATTTGAAGTTCACGGATCAAAAAGGGCCATAGTTCCCTTTTACGATCCGTGAACTTCAACTCCCAGAATTCTTGAACCAGGCAGCCATCGTAAAAGGGCCATAGTTTCCCACCCCTGCTCTAAATAATTAGTTCTCCAGTTCTTTGTGGAAAATTACCTGCGATTGATTATGTCCTCCTGAATATGTCCCCAAATTATTCCCTTTTGGTTGGAAATGAATGATTCCTTTGGAAGAAGATATCCTTTTGGCTCAGGCCTACTTCAGTTCCCACTTTAAGCTACTGTCTGTGGATTTTTTCCAGTTCTATAACAATATTTCAAACCTTCAGATTAAATTCCTGTTTCTGGTGCCCCTTGGGTAGCAGTTTCTGAAACACATCTGCCTTTTCTTGTTCTTGGCGTGCACTTTTTTTTTCTCTTTTGTATCTTCAGTCTTGTTTGTGCAACTAGGCAAAAACAATCAGTTACATTTGTCTCAGCAGCTGGTCTTCCAGACATGTATTTAAGCCTCTCCCTGCCCATTTAACAGTTGACAGATGACATGTCATTACATGTTTCTTAACTGATCACAAATAGCTCTCTCTGCCATGTAGCATCTTCTTTTTTTATTACCCTGATAGAGCTTTCTCGTAAGAATTCTTTTTGTAAAGAGATACTACAGGATTTAACCACATGGAACACTCCTAGCAATTTTAGAGGCAGAATGAAGTTACACGTTTTAAAATATCTACTTATCATCCAGATTAAAGCTACATAGTAACTTGCCAAAAATTACTCGCGTGACCCTAAATTGCAGTGAGCAACGCTTTATTTCGTTATGTGAAGAATGATTCAATTAATGGTAATGATAAAGCTGAATGATTTGGCTATTTTGTTTCTATAGGAAAATAACAGAGTCATTTAACATGCAATTCTTTCTAAAATATAAAAGATGCTGTCTGATTAGCTCAGCTAACAAGGACAATCAATTTATATTAGCAGGATAGGATATGGCTCAAGGGAACGTACTGACATCTTTACTTTCAGAATATTGTATTAACAACTTGGTTTAAAAAGATTCTAATTGCATAATTGAATGTGAAAAAAAGAGTTCATAGTTGAATGTGTTGATTTAGAAAAAGCACATTATAAAAGTTTTAGATAATGAAATATTTTGCACAAATGTGGAGCTGACGTTTGGTTGCTGATTGCACTAAGAACAGAACATGAGGGAAATTAAACATGAATGAGAATAAACAGAAGACTTAGAAATGATTCAACACTGAGCAAGGAATAAGACAATGTGATGTCCATTTGCTGTTCAAAGAGGTTATGGACAAATATGCAATAAATGCTTATGGTAGTATTATAGCTATAATAACTATGGATGCACATAAAAAGCAGAGACATCACTCTGCCAACAAAAGTGTGTATTATCAAGGCTACGGTTTTCCCAATTGCAACCGGGCTTAGGGCCCGGTAATTTACGAGACCACCTTCTGCCACCGATAACCTCCCAATGGCCAATTCACTCCCACAGAGAGAGCCTCCTCAGGGTACCGTCGGTCAAGCAATGTCGACTGACGACCCCCAGGGGGAGAGCCTTCTCTGTGGGGGCACCCGCCCTCTGGAATGAGCTACCCCCAGGAATACGACTGATCCCGGACCTCCGGACCTTCTGTCGAGCTATGAAGACCTTCCTATTTCAGCAAGCTGGGCTGGCCTAAAATTTTAATGGGTTATTTTAAGGGTAATGGGTTTTAATTTTTGGGGAAGCCAATTCGATTTAATTCTGTTTTTAAATTATTTTAAATTTTATATTGTATGTATTTTAATTTTGGCTGTTCACTGCCCTGAGTCCTTCAGGAGAAGGGCGGTATACAAAGTTAAATAATAAATAAATAAATAAATAAATAAATAAATAAATAAATAAATAAATAAATAAATAAATAAATAAATAAAATGTATGGCTGTGAAAGTTGGACCATAAGAAAGGTTGAGCGCCAAAGAATTGAGACCTTTGAACTATGGAGCTGGAGAAGACTCCTGAGAGTCCCTTAGTCTGCAAGACGAACAAACCGGCCAGTCCTAGAGTTGATCAAACCTGACTGCTCTTTAGAAGGCCAGATCCGGAAGATGAAACTCAAATACTTTGGTCACCTAATGAGAAGGAAGGACTCACTGGAGAAGATCCTAATGCTGGGAAAGATTGAGGGCAAAAGAAGAAGGGGATGACAGAAAACGAGGTGGCTGAATGGAGTCACTAAAGCAGTAGGTTTGAGCTTAAATGGACTCCAGAGGATGGTAGAGAACAGCAAGGCCTGGAGGAACGTTGTCCATGGGGTTGTGATGGGTCGGTCATGACTTAGCAACTAACAACAGCAACAACAATATGCCAAAGAAGTTAAAGATAGGAGGGAAAAAAAACTGTAGGTAAATCTAGTGTATATTGACATTATTCATCATACTCTCATCTCCATACTTCTCTCTATTTCAAACCCATTTTTACTTTCAACATGTCCAAATACCGTTTCATAAATATACTTTAGTTCTTTCAATTTCTCATAATATTGTCTCTTATTGGAACTTATTGATTCTATCCATGCTTTCAATCTACCTCTTCCTCTTGACCCATCAGCTCATCCTTTGTTCAATCCTCATTATGATTATTATTGATCTTTATTCATTCTCTTCATGCAAACAAACTAACTGAGTCTACTTACATTCTGAACATTCACTGTTGTATTTAATCCACATTCATGGATGTTCATGACCTATTCATTCTTGACATTTCTTGAGTTTTCACTTCCATTTCCCATTTTCACTGCATTCAGCTTTTTTCCTAACATATCCAATTCACACTTCCATATAATGCATACAGGTAGTTTTTGAGTTATGACCACAATTGAGACTAAAATGTCCAAAATGGGATCCCATGACCCCAGGACACTGCAGCCATCATAAATATGAACCAGCTGTCAAGCATCTGAATGGAAATCATGTGACCATTGGAATAATGCAACAGCCATAAGTGTAAAAAATGGTAATAAGTCACTCATTTCAGTGCCATTGTAACTTCAAACAGTCACTGAACAAACTGTTGCAAGTTGAGGACTACCTGTAGTTTAAAAATAAGGATGGTAAATTTAAAGAATACAAACATCTAAGGTAATATTTTATCCCATGCTTCAAAATCAGCATTAGTCAAAGCCTGGATGAAGAAATTCCAGCATTGAAATGGAAATAGTTGAAATGGAAATATCTGATGCAGCTCCAAAGGTAGCAAAGGCATTATTATGAAAAAAATTGAAGGTGTAATTCAAATACGGTAGATTTTTAAAAAATCTATAAAGCCTTATACAGCTTGGCTCCCATAGATCTTAGGGCCACCTCTAACACATGGAAATTGTTTGTCATGTATGTTTCATCCACAAAGGAAGGTTCAAAGTTCCACACATATGTACATGAGATGAGAAAGATGGGCTTTTGGGAACAATGTACCTTTTTTTCCGTGGTGACCCCATCTTCAGAAACAGTCTACCCCAAGAGGTTGGTTGGCATCTACTCTAAAAATTCTTCCAGAAGGTTGTGAAGACTGTCATTTTCCATAGGGTCATTATGCCACATTTCTGATCAGTTAGGCATGACATCTAGGGTTATATATATATTGTGTCATATTTCACTGAATATTATTTTCATCATTCTGAACTTTATTGCATGTTTTCTTTTAAATGATTGTAAAGGATTGGAGGTCTGTTTTGATCAGTATATAAATATAAATTAAAAAGGAGGAGACAATTCTCACCCCAAGCAAGGATCAGAGTGTCAAGAAACACAATGGCATAGCAATAGCATTTAGACTTAGATTAGACTGTCCCATAGTGCTTTACAGCATCCTCTGGACAATTTACAATATCACCATATTGCCCCTAACTATCTGGGTCCTTATTTTACCAACCTCAGAAAGATGGAAGGCTGAATCAATCTTGAGCCCTGTCAGGATCGAACTTCAGGCTGTGGGCAGTATTGTCTGCAATACTGCACTTTAACCACTGTGCCACCAGGGCAAACGCACACACACACACACACACACACAAGCACACAAAATACTTGTAATGCAAAAATCTTCACACCATTTTCCTTCCTTTCATAAGGATGAGCATTCTGTTCTACCCAAGAACCAAAATCAAAATGGTGAATGCAGAAAACGAAAGCTCCATTATCATGGAATCCTAATGAGTTCTAATACTCAAAATTACCAAGCTATAATGCAGAAAATTGAATTAAGCTTGTCAGACACATTGTTTCCTGATAAGACCTTTCTTTCTGATCTCCAGTCACTTCATTGTTTAAGTTTAAGGGCATAACACTCTATGTAGCCATCACTCTGGGCATATTTACTGAATTATGAGAAAATGGCAAGATTGACATCCAGGTGGTACACAGCCAATACATCACTGTCTATTATGGATAATGGTTCCCTTGGAGCTACACTATTTAGTTTGTGTTGGTGTACCACTCTATGGAGTACTGGAAGTTCAGAAGCTCCTACAATAACTCTGCTGCCATTCTCTTCTTGCCACTTATAGATGTAGCTTATTGTACTTAATTGCTGAGCTAGAGTTTTATATTGGTAAGATGGGACTGAGGAGATTTTAAATCCCTTTTCAAGTTTACTGAGAGGTTGGCTACAATATAATCAATTGCAATTGAGATGGAAAGAGGACCAAAGAACTGGTATTATGTTGCACGAGGAAGAATTGGCTAGACATATAAAAGAGAAAGGTCCAATGCATATTAAAAGGCTTTATAATGTTTTGTTAGAAAGGGATTCAGAAACTGAATTAGTTAAAGATTGCATGATTAAGTGGGCACAAAATTTTGAAGAACCAGTGATGTTGGAAACATGGGAAAAAATCTGGGTTCAGAATGTTAAATTTACACAGTCGCAGAATTTGAGGGAAATTTTTACAAAATGTTTTATAGATGGCATTTAGATCCTAAGAAATTGTCGTGTATGTACCCTAATGTTCAGCCAAAATGTTGGAGGTGTGATTGTTTAGATGCTACATATTATCATATTTGGTGGACTTGTAAGAAAGTTAAAGCTTTTTGGATAAAAATCTGGTGGGTCATGCAGAATGTTTTAAAGAAAAAAATCCAATTTTCTCCACAATTGCTTTTATTGGGTATAGTTAAGGGTTTTACAGTGGATGAAACATAGTTGATTTTGTATATGATTACAGCAGCGAGATTGTTGATAGGTAAATATTGGAAAAATGAAGCTCTGCCTACTGTAGAAGAATGGACTTTGAAGATGGCCAGTTTTGCGGAGATGGCGAAGATTTCAGCATACTTAAAAGATTGCTCACAAGAGACTTATGAATGTGGATGGAAAAAGTGGATAGATTATGTGCAGAACAAATATCAAACTAGGAAGTATCAGATAGCTTTTCATTGATAGTATTATATTATATTAAGATAGAAATAGTTGAACTATGTGAAGATGAAAAATGATATGGGGGTTGGGGGGATTCAAGGTTTTTATATAGGGGATAATGATATTCTATGGAAGTCCGGGGGGGAGGGGAGGGTTAGGGGGGGTCTGGGAGGGTGGGTTGGGGAGTTTGGGGTGGGTTAGGGGGGTGAAAATGTAATTGTAAAACTTTTACAATAAAAAAAAAGTTTACTGAGAGGTGATAGAAAGAAGATAGATAGATAGATAGATAGATAGATAGATAGATAGATAGATAGATAGATAGACAGACAATACAGTAGATAATCAGTCTATTAGTGAGGGGAAGGCAAAGAAGAACACTGCGGGAGGCTGCAGGATGCCGTGAGGCGCCCCGTGAGGAGGATTAGGGAAATCGGCTGCAGCGATGCCAGCTTCTTCCCCACTCGCTGGTCGGCGGCTGTCAGAAAAGCGGCGACAACGTGGCAGTACCAATGGTGCCGACAGTGGACTGAGGGCGGTCTGGCACTGGCGGTGGAGTTGCGAAGTTGCGGCGGCAATGGCAGCCGCTGCGCAGCGATTGGGAGAGGATGTTTAGCTGGTTAAAGATGGCTGCAAAAAAGGGTGAGGTGGAAGTTGTTGGACGCTCAGTGCTGGCGGAGAGGCAAAATGGAGGTCGCCAACGGAGGCATGATATGGCTGAAATGACGAGAGGGGATGGAAAGATCTGGGGTTGGAGAGTCCTGTGGATGGCTCTGGGATGGGGCCTCCATGGGTGGTCTCTCCTCCCCCGACTCCCCCTCTTTCTGGCCCTGTTTTCAGCCTGGGAGTCAGCCTTCCTTCCCCCCCCCCTCACCCTCTCCTCTCCCTTGTGTATACATCTATCCTCCTACGGAATTATTGGGCAGCTACTGGGCAGCTTTATTTGTACCCCGCTTCAAATCAAATCATATTAAATCTAATTGAATCATTTCCATCGAAACTCCTGGCAGATGGGGACTTGGACAGTATTTTGTGGACCCTGAGGGAAGTTGGCTGTCTGAACCATCTTTTACCAGAAGGGATGATACCATCAAATTCCTTGCTTTTGGACATCTGGCCAGCCACTGTGAGAGGGTGGCCAGGAAAAACTTTTCTCCCGTTGACTGTATAAATCAACTCCTTCCGCTGCTGTGAGAGAGCAGGGGATTCCGGGTTGCTGCTTATATAAAGACCTTCTGTCCTAGGACTCTGTTGGACCCTACCAAACTGCCTTCCCATTCTGATTTTACCCGATGTACTCAGCGGCGGAGCTATGTGCACTGCGAGACTCCCCCCTCTCGCAGGTTTGGCCCTCCACTCTATCGAGGGCCTACCTTAATGACGGGCTTTGGAACCCTGAGAGGTTGCATGGTGCGAGAAGGGGGTTGAGGGGTTTTTTAGCTAAATTTTTAATCAAAATTTTAAGGGGACCCGGGAGGAAGGAAGGGGGTTGTAAAAGTGGACCCGGGGGGGGGGTTCAGATAGCAACTGAGCGGGGTGATGGGTTGATTGGCTGCAACAGAGGGGTCGTGAAAGGAAATTTAACTGGGGAGCAGGGGGACGATAGGAAGGGCTGTGTAATTGAAATAATGAGTGGGAGGGGCAGGTATGATGGGCGCAGGGGGCCATATCATGTGCTGGGGGTGCGCACATGCTATTTATGAGCAATTACACACCCCGGCCCCCAATGTGCGACTCGTGTCCTGGGTTGTGCAGAGTCTCAGGCCCAGGGTCTGCGGCTGATGTTGTGTAATGCCAGGTCGGTCGTTAATAAAGCCTCCCTCATTTGTGATCTTATTTTAGAGGGGGGTGCGGACCTGGCAGGTATTACCGAGACCTGGTTGGGCCAAGAGGGGGGGTTCCCCTCGTTGAAATGTGCCCACCAGGTTTCCATGAATTTCATCAGCCAAGGGCCCAGGGGAGGGGTGGGGGAGTGGTGGTGATTATTAGGGAGAGTCTTTGTCCGAGGGAGACCACTGTTCCTCAGATAGCCGATGTGAGTCCCTCTTTGTGAAGTGGGGCCGTGGGGTGCAGATGGGTTTGCTGACTGCGTACCTGTCTCCCTGCCACGTGGCAGCGACCCTGCCCGAGCTACTCAACATCATTGCCGGGGTGGCGGTTGACACCCCCAGACTTATTGTCATGGGGGATTTCAACCTTCCGTCTGCGGGTGAGGCGTCAGAGGTGGCTCGGGAGTTCATGGCTTCCATGACGGCCATGGACCTGACCCAGTTAGTTCAAGGCCCAACTCACATAGAGGGACACACTCTGGACCTGGTTTTTGTCTCTGGTCAGTGGTTGAATGATCTTGGTAGAGGGGACCTAGACATCAAACCCTTGTCATGGACAGATCATTCGCTCCTTCACTTAGACTTTCCTACCACTTTCCCCCGCCGCAGGGAGACGGAACCAACCAAATGGTTCCGTCCCAGGCGCCTGATGGACCCCAAAAGGTTCCTGACGGAGCTTGGGCCATTTCCTGAGACTCTGGCACACGACTCGACTGAAGAGCTGGTGGCCGCCTGGGAGAGTGCGGCCGCCAGAGCTTTGGACCGCGTCGTGCCTTTGTGGCCTCTGACCCGATGCTGATTTCAATTGGCTCCTTGGTTTTCTGAGGAGCTGAGAGAGATGAAGCATCAGAAAAGACACCCAGAGAGCATTTGGAGGACTAGTCAATCCGATTCCGACCGGACACAGGTGAGGTCTTATATCAAGACCTACCTAGTGGCGGTAAAAGCGGCGAAATCTAACCATTTTTCCTCTCTTATCGCATCTGCAGAGAACCTCCCAGCCGCCCTGTTTAGGGTGACCCACTCCCTTCTTTGTGGGGGAGTCGGGAAGATCCCTTGCAGGGCTGCGCTGAGGATTTTGTGCAATTCCTGCATGATAAAGTTGCTCGGATTCGGGATGGCTTGGACTCCGATTGGATGAGTCCAGGGGAGGAGACAAGGGTAGGTCTTGAGAATATTATCTGGGATGAGTTTGAACCTGTGGCTCCCGAGGATGTGGACAGGGTTCTGGGTAAGATTAGTGCCACCACGTGTTTATTGGACCCGTGTCCCTCCTGGTTGGTACTGGCCTCCCGGAAGGTTACCCAAGGCTGGCTCCAGGGGTTTATAACTGCTTCTCTGAGCGATGGTGCCTTTCCTGCTGCCTTGAAAGAGGCAGTAGTGAGGCCCCTCCTCAAGAAGCCTTCCCTGGACCCGGCTGAATTAGCCAACTACCGTCTGGTCTCCAACCTTCGTTTTGTGGCGAAGGTTGGGTTTTTTTTTGTTTTTTTTATTTTTCTCCCCCCTCCTCCCTAACCCCCCCTCACCACCCATCCCCCCTGTGACTGCTTCACAACAAAAACCCAATTCATAACAGATTATATAATATTTTACCATCCCCTTACTCCCTCCTCTAAATACTGACCCTTACTTATAATATTATTAATAATATTATTAATAATATTATTAATATTTTTACTTCCCCCTTTTACCATACATTTCAAAATAACATTCTACTGTAACATTGTGTAACTTCTAATTTATAACTTATAATATTATTGTAACTCTCAATTTAGCAATAACCTGCCCTTTTTCTCCTCCTCCATACTTATATCTATATATATTAATACAACATTTCAAAGCAACCTTCCATTAAAGCTATATAATAAATCCTACTTTAACATTTAATCTTTTATGTATATTAATATAACATATCTAAGCAGCCTACCCCATAAATCCTAATTTAACATTTATTCAACTCTATCCATTTGCTCCACTCCCCTAAATATATCACTTAAACATCCCTTTTCTTAGACTAAACAATCAATAAACTAACCTATTTCCAGCCACTTCATACAAAATTGCCATGCACAAGAATTCTTAATATCTTTAATCCACTACCCACTCTGCTAAATATATATATATATATATATATATATATATATATATATATATATATATATATATATATTCCATTATATATATAAAAAAAGAAAAGTCAATGACTTTAAATTTATAATCCATATAATAACTTCTTTGCTGTCTTTTCACTGGATTGTTGAGTCCATCATCCATAATAGGGTAACATAGCATCCTGGTGCAACAGTTTGTTCAAAATCTTCAGTCATCATCTGCCCCCATCAGTAATGAATATCCTCATATATATATAAAAGAAAAAAAACAACCACCCGAGTGACATTATGATTATATTCCATATAGTTGTAATTGTGGCTTTCATCAGGATTATTAAATCCCATCATCCTAATGGGTAACAACCAGATCTTCTGCATGCCCCAGCGTAGCTCTCTTGCCTTATAGCTCAAAATAATTATAATATATTTATCGATAAAAAAAAAGAAATCCAAAATAGATAATTCAAATCCAACAGTTTAAGGCTCTTTTCACATCCCAAAATTACGGCATTGCAGAGGTCTGTCACTGTCCTCAGGATAATATTAACCAATACTTCACCTCCACTATCTTTTCACATACTCATTCATTTTTATTTTTTTTTAAATAACTGGCTTCACTGTTGCTTAGTTTAGAAATTTCTATTTTTATGAGACCTATTTCTTTTTTTCTTTTCTTTTTGTGGGTTTAATCTCCATCCTGGTTTCCTTTCCACAAGTTGTATATCAATTGATCGGTTTTCATTCTGCTTTATAAGTTGATCTTGTTGGTTTTGTTTTTGTATCTCATATTTCTTTTTTGCCAATTGTATATCAGCTAATTGGTTTCCATACTTGTCTTTGACTTGATGAATCATCACGTTAGAGTCAGATGCCACTTCTCTCATATTTGTAGATAATCCAGCTGGGGTATCTAAAGAATCCAAAGGCAATTTGTCTACCGCAGCCTCTGTAATTCGATGTTTTCCCTTTATTCCCAACTCCTTCTGCTTATCCTGTATTGTGCCTGAAGATGTTAGGTTCATTTTCAAAATTTTTTGATAAAATTCTTCTGCTTTTTCAACAGTATTTAGTTGGTATCTTTCTCCTTGATATCTCAATATTATACCAACTGGGGCATCCCACCTGAATGAAATATTTCTTTTTTTTAACTCAGTCACCAGAAAACCAAATTTCTTCCTTTCCGTTAACATCTTGGGCAGGAGCTCTTTATAAATCCAAATCTTTCTTCCAGACAATTGCAAAGTAGAATTAAAGGAATTTTGCACAATATTATTTCTAATTTCTTTATCTGTAAAATAAATCACCACATCTCTAGGCAATTGCCTTTGCTTTGCAATCCAGGAGTTTATTCTATAAACTCTATCGATCCTACAAAATACTTCCTCAGGTTGAACCTTTAAAATCCCAGCCAGAATTTCAGAAGATATTTTTCTTAAATCATCTCTGTTATTTTCCTGCAATCCTCTCAGTCTAATCGCATATTCAGTGGAATTAAATTGCATCATTAAAACTTCTCTTTCAATCCGTTGTTGTATGTTTTCTACATTACAAGACTTTTGTTCAGCCTCCATTTTAGGTTTTTCTTCTGAGCTATTGTCTTGAATGTTTATCAAATCATTTTCAATTTTTTGTATTCTATTGTCCAAATTGTCCTCAATTTCTTCCACTTTAGACTCTAATACATTCGTATTTTCATCCAACTTGCTCATAAATTCTGCAAAGCCATTAGCCATTTTTATAATCTTTCGATCCAGAGTATCAAACTTTAATTGCACTAATTCTTTAATTTCCTGCTTAAATTTTTCAAAATTCTGATTCACAATCTCATCCCTTCTTACAATCTCCTCCAAAAAAAATTCAATTATATTAAAATCAGTTTTCTGAGACTGGAGCTTTAAAACTTGTTCACGTAATTTATTAATGGGGGAATCCCCCCCCATTGCTTGTTTGTCCGGCTTTGCAAGCTTTAATGCCATATTTCAACACAGACAGACTATTTAAAAAAAAAGAAAAGAGAGGCAAAAAAAAACTTCTTTCCAACCAAGATCAATATCAGATCTCCAGGAAGAGAAAAACACAAAAGTAGAGCTTTATTTTCAAGTGTAGCCAGAAGTATTTATTCCGCTACTTTGTATCTCAATAGGAAACGGAAGGACTCTCCCTTTCAGCCCCTTCTCAAGCCTTGGCAGTCGCCATTGTTAAAGATTCTTTTTTTTCCTTTTCCTTTTCCTTCTTCAATAACTATTGTAAAATAAGTAAAATACTTGCGATTCAGGGTCACAGGTCCAGCTCATATCCTTTTTGATTGTTCTGTTAATTTTTGTAGGGTTGTTCTTGTCGCCTAGCTCTGCATAAGCAGAGGTCTCCCAAAGCCCGGAGCAGCGGCAGGGGAAATAGGGAGCGTCATCTGCTTCATCCCCAAAAGTAAAAAAAAAACCTTTGGGGCTATGCAGAGAGCTCTACCTGTCCCCGCCGGCTCTCTCTCCATTTCCATATGGGAATGGAGTTTTTTCGAGCCACCTTTCAGATGTAAAGGTGGCTCTTTACAGGCAATGGGGCGGTGATCCCAAGGGATCGTCTGGCGGCAGCAAGAAGCAAACCGGAAGTCTGTGGCGAAGGTTGTTGAGAGCGTGGTGGCACGACAGCTTCCCCGACACCTGGATGAAGCTATCTATCTGGACCTGTGCCAGTCGGGCTTCAGGCAGGGGTACAGCACAGAAATGGCATTGGTCGCGTTGGTGGATGATCTCTGGAGGGCTTGGGACAGGGGTTGCTCCTCTGTCCTAGTCCTATTAGATCTCTCAGCGGCTTTTGATACCATCGACCATGGTATCATGCTGCAGTGGTTGAGGAGGTTACAAATAGGGGGCACCATTTTGCGGTGGTTCTCCTCTTTCCTCTCTGACCGCTCGCAGTTTGTGTTGGCAGGGGGGCAGAGGTCAACCTCGAGGCATCTCGCATGGGGAGTGCCACAAGGGTCGGTCCTCTCGCCCCTTCTGTTCAACATTTATGTGAAGCCGCTGGGTGAGATCATCTGTGGTTTTGGGGTGAAGTGTCATCTGTACGCTGATGATACTCAGATGTTCATCTCCACCCCAGACCACCCCAACGATGCCCTTGATGTGATGTCTCGCTGCCTGGAGGCCGTGCGGGTCTGGATGGGGAGGAACAGGCTCAGACTCAACCCCTCCAAGACTGAGTGGCTGTGGCTTCCAGCATCCCGATATAGTCAGCAGGTGCCATCGCTGACTATTGGGGGTGAATCCTTGCCCCCCACGGAGAGGGGTCACAATCTGGGTGTCCTCCTGGACACATGGCTGTCTTTAGAAGAGCATATGACAACCGTGGCCAGGGGGGCCTTTTATCAGGTTCGCCTGATTTGCCAATTGCAGCCCTTTCTAGACCGGGACGCCTTGCGCACAGTCACTCATGCCTTTGTCACCTCCTGGCTGGACTATTGTAATGCTCTCTACATGGGGCTCCCCTTGAAGAGCACTCGGAGGCTCCAGCTGGTCCAGAATGCGGCCGCGTGGGTGATTATGGGCGCAACCTGTTGTGCCCACATGACACCCCTCCTGCGCGAGCTGCACTGGCTCCCAGTGGTCTTCCGGGTGCAATTCAAGGTGTTGGTCACCACCTTTAAAGCGCTCCATGGCACAGGACCCGGGTACCTTCAAGACCGACTTCTGCCACCAATAGCCTCCCACCAGCCTGTTCGCTCCCACAGAGAGGCTCTCCTCAGGGTGCCATCGGCCAAGTTATGTCAGCTGGCGACACCCAGGGGGAGGGCCTTCTCTGTGGGAGCCCCAGCCCTGTGGAACGAACTGCCCCCGGAAATACGTAAGATCTCCGACCTCCGGGTGTTTCGTTGTGCACTCAAGACCCTGTTGTTCCGCCAGCCTGGTCTATCAACATAATAATTTTAAATTGGGTTTTAAATTTCTGGGGTTTTAAATTTGAGCCGAATTCATTTAATAATTTTAAACTATTTTAACTGATGTTGTCTTGTATTTTAATAGGCTGTACACCGCCCTGAGTCCTTCGGGAGAAGGGCGGTATAGAAATAAAATTATTCTTATTCTTATTCTATTCTCTAAGGTGATTATTTAAGGATAAAATTAGTCATAGAACTTCATGTGGTATTGCCTTTGAAGTCTAAAGAAAAGACCAGATTACTTGCTATAAATTTAATTTTTTTACAGTTTAGGATTAAAATCTCAATAATGTGACAGAACATTTCCAGATGTTACACAGGTCAGTTATTATGTAGATAGTTCAAATAATCAGATGATTTTAAACAAATGTTTATTGAGATCCATTCTAATGATAAAAAAAAATGTTGATTCTATTTTGAGACATTATATTAAGTATTGCATGTTATAATTATACGTTGAATCCTTTCAGGGCTCAGGTGATTCACAACGTTTGCTTGATTTAAGCATCAAGCAAATGTTATACAACTGATACATTGTTCTTGCATTGTAATGCTGTGCAATGATTAATCATAACCTAGCAATCAATTCCTCCACTCTTCTCAAAAATAAACAAACAAAAATAAAACCAGTCTAGTAAAATCGTAACATGAAAAAATTAAATCCATTCTGTTGTGATGAATCTTTGGTATAGCTGCATTTTTTTTGCTTCATCTTTAAGCATAATTCAGCTAGTTAAGCTTCAGTTAGAATTATGCAAAGCCATGAGATGATTAAAAATTATTAGAGGTTTATATTAGATGGCACACATTATTAAAGCATCAAGCATGTAATCCTTCAGATTTTTTTTTTAATTTCCTCAAACCTGCTTCCATTAAATCATCTTGTTGACACAACACTATTATTATGACAGATGCATCAAGTAACATCTCCTCTGTTAAGCAGGTACTAGAATGAATAACATTATACCTTCATATTGCTACAGTGAACTCACCGTACAAAGTCACAAGGACATCACTGTCGTTCGTATTCTGTTATGCATGTGTCCAAAATCACTTTCAAGCTGGCATAATGTTTTCTTACAGAGACTTTAAAAAAGCTAAGCATGTGTTTGAAGCTGCCCTGCATGACCCTTAAGAAGAGGATAGTGGTTTCCAATGGCGAAGTCTCCAGATAATGTGGAGGTACTCAAAAGCATTCCGTTTGTGGCTTCAATGGAAAGCGAGTTGAAATGCAAAGCCAGAGGACATGCTGATCCACATTCTACGTAGCCTTTGCAAGGCATGTACACGGAATGGGAAACAACTTCCAAGGACAGCCAAACTACCTTGAGAACTTCATTCACATAACCCAAAAAAAGACTTTCTGCGGGAAATTTTCAGTCGCAACATGTTTGCTGTGTGTCATTGCTACATGTCATCAATCTGATAAATATTGTTGAAAATTATACCACAATGGTGTGGATTTGAAAATATTCATTTCTTACACCATGTTGCATGAAGGTGCCTCTTCATTAATGCACAGTTCAACCCTGGAAAAATACAATTTGCCAATGATTGATTGATTATATCCTGCTTTTCCTTCAATTACTCAAGCCAGCATACATAATACTCCCTTCTCTATTCTTTTGGCAGAACATAATAATCTCATGGGCTAATTTGAGAAAGAATGACTGGCCCAAAGAAAAGTAAACTTGCATTTCTCCTGTCTGAAATCAGCACCTTAACTATTGTACCATGCAGAGTGTCTATCAAAGACAACTGGTATTGACTGCTGTTTACTGTTTCTGGAAACACAAGCAAGCGTAATGTAAATATCAGCTGCTAGAAAGCAACAGCTAGATTAAAAATATCTAAAATAATCAAAAGGTCTACAGAAGTTAGGAAACAACTGCCTCATATTTATTTGTATACTTCACATAATGATGTTATCCATTCAGTCGAGCCCAACTCTTGGTGTTTTTATGGGCCAAGTCTCTCCACATTTTCTAACCTTGCACTATTTCTTTGAGTTTTTCTATCCTCTGGCTGATGTCAGCTTTGATAGTGTCCAGCTACCATGTGTTCTGTCCCCATCTCACACACGCACACAAACAGTCAGCCAGGAGTTAATAAAACCAACAGTCAGGAATTCCTTTGTGGTAACAGAATTGGCAGCAACCCAGTACCTGCCTACCAAAGACTTTACTCACAAAGGGAGGTTTTTCTCCTCCGTCCGATACACCAAAATAAGTCCACAAAGCCAAAGAATTGTCAAGTCCAGTCCATAATAAATCCAAGGAGGGCATATAACGAAATACCAGAAATGCAGTATGACTTGCTAACTTTTCAGTTTTGCCTGTCACAAGGCCTGAATGGCCACCACATCCCCTTTTATCCCCTGTGGGGTGTGGTCCAGTGACTCAGCTTAATCTCTGGCACGCCTCTTTCTCTGCTGCACGTGCTTATCTTTCCAACACTGTCAGGGATCCAGCCAAGACTCATCTCTGTCACTGTCTAACTGCGGCTGCTCGGAAGTGCCTGGCTTCTGGCCTATCTCTTGGCCTTTGGAGGACACCTGAGGCATTGCCAGAGAGGAGGGTCCTGGAGAGGGAGACCTTGCCAACTCCTCTCCTTCACTTTCGAAGTCTTCACCCTCTGATAAAATGGACTCAGGGGTCGGAGTCACAACACCATGTTCTTTAACAGCCTGGTTTCTTTTTATCCCTAACTCTTCCAAACACAATTGCTTGCTACAATGAATTCTCCCACAAGACATGGCCAAAATAAATGAAACATAGCTTTGTGTTTGACATATCTAGTGTTATGTGTTCCAGAACTTGCTTGTTAGTCACCTTTGCTGTTCAAGGAATACACAGCAAAGACCTGCTTGGCAAACCACATGGAGTCCAGAATCAAACAGAGACACCGACTGGGAACAGAATTAACAATGTTGCTTTCCTGCAAAGGGCCTACATGCCTTTGCTCCTCTTTTAAGCTTTATGGGAGGGGTCAGTCATCTCCTGGCCTTACTCCTGAGTCGTCCCTTTTGTTTTAACTGTTCTTGTCTTTTGGCAGCCCTGCGCATGCGCGCACTAGGAACAGGCTCCTCCTGTTCCTCTACCTCTTTTATGTCTGACTCTGGAGGCTCCAGAGTCTGCGCATAACTCCCAGATGGCCCTGGCCCCATCTCTGCCTCTGATTCAGAGCCCTCGTCCGGGCCTTCCCCAGACTTCAGGAGTGGCCCATGTTCCTCCCCAGCCTCCTCACTGTCCGACTCCACTGCCAGCTCTGCAGGCTGCTGGCGGACCACAACACCCTGATGCTAGGAAAGTGATTTTTTTCTCCTACACATTCTATCTCTTCACCATCAATTTTTATTTTGATCCTTCCCTTCTTTGCAATGGTCATGAGCTTGGGTTTTTGTTTTGTTTTTGTTTTTTGATGTTCAGAAAGAGACCAACATTCTCGCTTTCTTCTTTGATTTTCTTGATCAGATGTTCCAGGCCTTCTTTGGTTTCTGATGCTTCACACAGGGAAAAATGTATATGGGAGAATGACCTTTTATTCTCTTGCATACATTTCAAAATGCATTTTCGAAGAAATCGGCTGCTAAACCAAGTAGGAAAATGACACTTTATAGAGGATTAAAAAATAGTACAAACAGAAATTTTAAAACGGTACTTAAGAATAAATTCCCTGTTTACTAGAAAAGAAGGATGGTAAATCAAATTCTGATCATGAGTCTTACATCTAAAACTGCATAATATTGCTGTGGCAATTACATTAACATTTCTTACATTGTTGGCAGATCTGAATGGGAACTTTCATGGATTTAGTCGGAGCCGTTTTTTTATATTTCTTTGAAAAAAATAACCCTTTTATTGTCCAATAAGATAGGATCATAGGATTATCATTCCTTTCATTGGGTTGTCATATTTAATATAATTTTAGCGTTAACACTATAACTTAATATATGCTGTATCCTGGATTACATTTATAAATGTTAGTTTGGTTGTTTTACAAATGTATTTCAACCCTGTCTTAAATTTTATTTTGTTTGTTATCTGTATTGGTCTTTTATCACAATAAATTGAAATTGATGTAGGTTTATCAACCCTTCTTGCATGAGTCTTTGTAAGATAAAAATTTAGTGCAATTTGGAAATACATAAACCCAGTTTCAGGATGCAGAAAGAAAAGTGGTTATCAGGCAAGAAAGAAGAAATGGAAAAGTTCCTTTCTGATCACTGCTTCTCATTCTGGGCTGGATCTCCTCAAGGCATTACATAAAACCAGAGATGAAATTCACTTACCTTCCCTACCGGTTCGCAAATGTGTGCGCACCGCGTGCTTGCTTGCTCCGCTTGCACGCACCGTTGTCTGTACATGCACAAAGCCTTCTGCATATGCGCAGAGGCTTAAAATCATCACAAAAAAGTGACATCAAGACGTCCGTGCAGGTGGGCGGAGCCTCCTGCAGTCGCCGCGACTGTTTTGCTCGATCCGGATAGAACCAGCTGAATTTCACCCCTGCATAAAACTCATTACTTTAAACCGATAGAACACACTGAAATAATCCAAACCCTCTAATTACAGTATCCTGTCAAGAGGAGAGAAGTGTATAATCCTTTTTGAGCCAAGGACCACACTTTGTATTATAGTGGTATCCAAAGGCCACACCTAGGATCAAACCAATTTTACACAAGCTCACCATAGATAGCTTCACCTGTGGGATTCTTAAAACATTCTTTTATCAAGAAATAAGTTATCTTCGAACAAATGTCACTGTTTTGATGTGTCCAATCTCAGTATGAAAGGGACAACAAAGAAATCATAGGGATTTCAGTGAATGAGTTCCAACGTTTTCCTAGCCTTCCTGATGATATATTTTATATATTAGACTTTATTTTCCTATGTTTATATCAGGGGTGAAATCCAGCAGGTTCTGACAGGTTCTGGAGAACCGGTAGCAGAAATTTTGAGCAGTTCGGAGAACTGGCAAATACCACCTCTGGCTGGCCCCAGAGTGGGGAGGGAATGGGGATTTTGCAGTATCCTTCCCCTGCCACACCCACCAAGTCACACCCACAGAACTGGTAATAAAAAAAATTGGATTTCACCACTGGTTTATATCTAAATATTTTCATACTAGTTGGGGCTGATAACCATCTGATCCAGAAAATAAATTATTTATTTATTAACAGTTATGTTTTGGAAATAAGATTTTGGTATTTTAATCTTTGCAACTACAGATTGTACCAATCAACATGTAAACTTCAATGGCTGATGCATCATTGAGTTTTAATTTAAGTAGTATACTGCTATGTTTGAAATGTTTTATTACCAATAATAAATTGACTTATTGCAAGCAGCTATTTGACAAATCTATGTCTTGATAAATTTAATTTTCCTTCCTCCCTTCCCTCCCCCTCCCCTCGCTCTTCCTTCCTTCCCGTCTCCTTCCCCCATCCTTCCTTCCCTTCCCCCCTCCCCTCCCCCTCCCTCCCTCCCTCCCTTCCTTTTGTCTGAAATACACTTTCCTCTTTGCCTACATCCATCCATCCGGTACAATTTTACTTGATTTTGTTTTAAATAAATTGCATGCAATTTTGGATACATTGAACATTATTGTCTATATGTTGAAGGAGACTTAGAGATATTTGCTTGAGGGAACCAGAAGGACCAACTATTGTAGAAGGTGTTTGAAATGGCAGGAGGGTGTATGTAGTATGATCCATTTTTACCTTGCTCTCTGTGTTGTGGACTAAGAGAAAATGACTTCTGTTTGTCCATAGCATAGCCAAATGTTTATTTATTCAAATTTGTACAGCTATGCATCTTGCAAAATGAATGACTCTGAGTGGTGTAAGTAAGACCTTAGATTTCTAAAAAAAATAAATAAGCTTCTATGTTCACTCACTTCAGATAATTTCCACTATTAATGGTTTTCTCATGCCTGCTAGCTCTCTTTTCTTTCCAAGGCCAACCATCTGTGTAGGAAGGAAGTGACAAATGAGATAGTCCTATCCTACATAAACCTTTGTTAACTCCTAGGTGCAGACTTATTCTGTCCTGTATGGCTTATTTTATTCTATTGTTTGTGGATATTTCTTGTCTATATTATATTTCACAGCTAAAATGCTTTGCTTTCTTTTCCTTTCAGCTTCTGCCTCATTTATCTGTTCATTGCATTTGAATCCACAAACCTCCTGCCCATATTTTACTGTGGCAAAACACCCAACCCACCACATCCCTGGGTGGCGCACCACAATCCTTTGCAGCAGATATAAAAGAAATGTGTGCCTTCAGGTCTCTGAAATTTGAACTGTATTGCACTTAGATTCTCCATCTATTGTCTGTCTTACAATCAATTCAGAAATGACTTGTTTGGTGTTGTTATTGTTTACTCCTTTGACCTCATGAGATCCAGAACCTACTAATAAAGGCAGAATGCTGCTTTTGAAGCGACCACTCATTGGATCAAATTGAAACCTATCAGGATGAATCAAATATTCAGCATTTAGTAAGCACAGATCTTGCATAAGGGGGATCTTCAGAATGTGATTCAGCTGAAGTTTACCATCTTAATTAAGGCAGAGAACATAGGAAATCTGAGGCTGGCCATGCCACTTTATATTTATGCATTCTTTCATTTTTTGGAGTCATTTTACCCTCAGTGTTAACTTCATTGCTAGTTAATACAGCATCATTCTTAGCCCTTTCCCTAAAGTGGATGTTATGATTCGGAGAATCATTGCATTCTATGAGCTCAAAGAAAACCTATCACTGTCAGAGCCCTTCCTTTAACATGGGGTTGGAAGGGCATCAAAGCTGTTTCAGGAAAAGCATCCTTGCAATTTATTTCTCCTTCTGCTTTCTCAAGGGAATGCTAAAAAGTCTGTTTTCAAATAGTATCCTCTTTGATGTGACGGACCTTCCTTCTTGTTTCATCTCTTGATGCTGCAATTAATGTGCTTTTTTGTTTCAAAACTAGGGTGATAGATGTCTTAGAAATCCCTTGGAGAAGGAGAGAGTAATGAAGGGATGGTAATTTATTGTCTTTGGCAGTTGTGTGGTAGATCGTGTGTAACCCAAATGCTGTCAGAAAAGCTTTATCTAAAAGGGATCTGAAGAACTGAGCTGAATAGTAGTATGGCACATATAAAATTATAAGGCTTGCTCATTTTAATCAACTTGTTTGATTCATGGGTGAAGATCAATTTTAATGAATGGGACAGTGACTGCATGGCACATTCATTTGCTTCTTGAAATATTTTGGTTTTTTAACAAGAAATGGAAGAAATATAACTATCTTTTAATACAGTACTATTTGTTTTTAACTGTAAATAATCTAAATACAGCCTATTTTTTTTCTTTTTTATACCTGTAGGTAATATTATCATATGTGAAATAGTATAATAACAATACAGTGGATCAAACCAAACACAACGTGAAAAATTTCTCAGTTTACTTCTACATATGCTGAAAAACATATGTTATTGGTCTAAAATCCTTAAACTTTATCTTGGTATTTTTTCTGTATCACCCAATATCTGAATGTCTCAATATACTTTATAAAACACAGTTAAAATCATTAAAAAGAATATTGTAATAAAGAATAATTAATTTTTGGTAGCAATCGTGGCATTTTTTAAAAAATATAACCCATAACAGTGGAAACATCTAAGATCTAAACGTAAAAAATGCATGTTTCTGAATCTGATTGCAGATCAAGATATCTTAACAGATTGAACTACCTTCATAGTGACCCAGACTAACCTGGGCTATTTTCCAAGCTTTTGATTTGACCATTGAATTTAATCAAATATTCCCTGCCTTTTTTGGAATTAATAAACAATGTTATGTTCTTTTAAGTGAGGCTATTGACAAAGACATTTGAGCATGTACATAAGGATGTGTATCGTTTGGAAATGAATTCCAAATTCCTAATGAAAGTAAACAAATTCAGACAGATTCTGGAATCATTCCTAGTGAACCAAGTTCAGTATCGCTATTTCCAAATGCTGTCAGTGAGTTAGGGGGAGAAAGGGAGAGTTTTAGGGTACATCTGCCAAAATGCAACTTTTCTCCCAATATCTCCATATAAATTGCTGAGATGTATATATGTCACTGTAGTCCACTTCCAAAATGATCTCACCACAAGATCTTTGAAAGAAAGAAGCTGAAATAGTATTTTATTTAATTTATTTATTTGCATCCCACCTTTTTAATCGTTTTTGCAGATAATTCAAGGCAGCAAACATATCCAACACATGATCCCCCTTCTATTTTCCTCACAACAAGAATCCTATGAGGCAGATTGTTAATGAGATTGCTTCCAACCTCTCCTGTCCTCATGTTTGTGAAATTCTTCAATACCTGTGAAAGATTATTTCTCCTCTCTCCCTTTTTCCTTCCCCTTCCCCCATCTTCCCTTTCTCTTTTACCTGGGAAAGAACAGTTGTCCTTGGTGCTGGTAGTTGGATGCAGAAGGGGAGGGGAACAAAGAGATCACTGGGACTTTGATCTGGTTGTGTTTACTATTTCTCTTGGCTGGCATGCTGTGGACAGCTTCCAAAAGATGTTTAACTGTTGACCCAAAAATGCTTTTTCCAAAAGGCAACTTGACTTTCTTGATTTCTTCTTTGAAATATTTCACTTCTCATCACAAGAGCCTCAGTGGTGCAGTGGACTAAAGTGCTGTTAAGTGCTAGCACTTAGCTGCCAGCTGCCTGCAATTAGTGCAAGTTCGAATCTCACCAGGCTCAAGGTTGATTCAGCCTTCCATCCTTTCGAGGTAGGTAAATTGAGGACCCGGATTGTGGGGGCAATAAGCCAACTTTGTATAGAACAACACAGCTTGGGGGGGGGTGAAAGCCCTAATAAGCAGGTATATACAAAAAAATATGCAGGCTACTGCTATAATGCATTGTAAGCTGCCCTGAGTCTACGGAGAAGGGTGGCATATGAATTGGACTAATAAATAATAAATAAATAAGTTGCTTCTTCAGTTTTGGAAATCTTTGGGAAAATGATGGCCTGGATGATTGAGAATCTCTATAGACATTTAGCTATTGAGTTCACATACCTGAGTTCTGTTTAATACCCCTTCTTTGAACAGCCACAACTTGCTCATTTTCTTCATTTATTAGATGTCTATCCTATCTTTCCTTTGGCACTCAAGGCAAGGTAGGTAACATTTTGTCCTCTAATTATATTATTGTAATAAGCCTGCAAGATAGGTTTAGGTGATAAAATATATCAGGGCGAAAGTCAAAGATTTTGGTATACCTTTAAACCTGGGACCCACCGGTCCAATACTTTCACTATAACAACACAATGCACAGATGCTGTAATAGTGCAAATACATGTGCTTTTGTATCGCTCTGTCTCACTGAGCATGCTTTAATGCTTAAGAAAACATGGTGCACGGACTTCCGGTTTGCTGTTTGTCCCCGCTGGACGCTCCTTTGGGATCGTCGCACCCACTGCCTGTAAAGAGCCGCCTTTATAGCGGAATGGCGGCTCGAAAAAACTCCGTTTCCATGAGGAAACGGAGATAGAGCAGGCTGGGGTGGGTTGAGTCCTCTGCCTAAGCCCAAAAGTTTTTTTTTTACTTTTGGGACGGAGCGGAAGAGACTCCCCGTATCCCCAGCCGATGCTCCGGGCTCTGGGAGATCTCTGCTACACACAGAGCTAGGTGGCAAAAGCAAGCCTGTAAACTTGTTAAACTAATTAAAGAAGACGTGAGCTGGACCGCTGACCCTGAGGCGCAAGTATTTTTTTTTCTTATTTTAGAAAAGTTACTGAAGTTGTTTAAGAAGTGAAAGGAAAAAAGATTTTTAAAATGGCGATTGCTGAGGCTTGAAGAGAGGCTGAAAAGGGAAAGTCCTTCCGTTTTCTATTACAAAGTAGCGGAATGAATGCTTCTGGCTGTAATTGAGGCAAAAACCTCACTCTCACTCTTGTTTTTTTTTTTTTTCTTGTTTTTTCCTGGGGATCTGATATTGATCTTGGTTGGAAACAAGCCTTTTTTTTTCTCTTTTCCACTAAATCTTGTCTGTGTGGGAAATGGCATCGGGACTCAAACAGCTAGACAAACGGGGGGGGGGGGGGCGAATTTCCCACATTAATAAATTACACCAACAAGTTGTAACTCTCCAGTGTCAGAAACCTGATTTTAATATAATAGAATTTCTTCTTGAAGAGATTGTAAGAAGGGATGAGATTGTGAACCAGCAACTCGAAAAATTTAAGCAGGAAATTAAAGAAATTGGTGAATTGGTGAAATCAAAGTTTGATTTTTTGAATCGAAAGATTTTAAATACAGCTAATGGTTTATCAGACTTTCTGATTCGGGTGGATGCAAAGACTAAATTATTAGAGTCTAAAATGAAGGAAACTGAGGAGAATTTGGATGACAAGATTCAAAAAATTAAAAAGGATTTGGTAAACATTCAGGATAATAGTTCAGAAGACAAACCTAAAATGGAGGTTGACCAAAAGACTGGTAATGAAGAAAATGTGCAACAGAGGATTGAAAGAGAAGTTTTAATGATTCAATATAATTTTACAGAATATGCAATTAGACTGAGAGGTCTGCAGGAAAATAATAGAGATGACTTAAGGAAAATATCTTCTGAAATTCTGGCTGGGATTTTAAAGGTTCAACCTGATGAAGTGTTTTGCAGGATTGATAGAATTTATAGAATAAATTCCTGGTTGGCAAAGCAAAGGCAATTGCCTAGAGATGTGGTGATCTATTTTACAGATAAAGAAATTAGGAATAATATTGTGCAGAACTCTTTTAATTCTACTTTGCAATTTTATGGAAGAAAGATTTGGATTTTTAAGGAGCTCCCGACTAAGATGCTAATGGAAAGGAAGAAATTTGGCTTTCTAGTGACTGAGTTAAAAAAAAGAAATATCCTATTTAGGTGGGATGCCCCAGTTGGTTTAATATTGAGACACCAAGGAGTAAGATATCAACTGAACACTGTTGAAAAAGCGGAAGAATTTTATCAAAAAATTTTAAAAATGAACTTAACATCTTTAGGCACAATACAGGATAAGCAAAAGGAGTTGGAAACAAAAGGAAAATATCAAATTACAGAGGCTGTGGTGGATAAATTGTCTTTGGACTCCCTGGATACCCCAGCTGGACTGTCTATAAATAAGAGAGCAGTGTCATCCGACTCCAATGTGATGAACCATCAAGTCACAGACAAGTGCGCAAATCAACCAGTTGATATACAAGTGATGGAGAAGAAAGATGAGATGACAAAACTAACCCAACAAGATCAACTCATAAAGCAGAATGAAAATCGATCAGCCGACACACAATTGGTAGGCACGAAACGAGGATGGAAATTCAACCCGCAAAAGAAAAAGAAAAGAAATAGATCTCATAGAAACAGCAGTTTCTAAACCAAGCAACAGTGAAGCCAGGGACTTTAAAAAATGAATGAATATCTGAAAAGATAGTGGAGGCGAACAATTGTTTAATACTATCCTGAGGATTGAGCCAGATCTCTGTAATGCCGTGATTTTGGCCGTGATGTGAAAAGAGCCTTACCTTGTTGGATTTGAATTATCTACTCTGGATTTCTTTTACTGGTAAATATATTATAATTATTTTGAGTTACAAGGCAAGAGAGTCACGCTGGGGCATGCAGAAGATCTGGATGTTACCCATTAGGATGATGGGAATCAACAATCCTGATGAATACCACAACTATAACTATATGGATATAATTATAATGTCACTCGGGTGGTTGTTTTTACTTTTATATATATACGAGGATATCTACTACTGATGGGGGCAGAAGATGATTGAAGATTTTGAACAAACTGTTGCACCAGCATGTTATTTTACCCTATTATGGGTGATGGATTTAACAATCCAGTGGAAAGACACCAAAGAAGATATTATATGGATTATAAATTTAAAGTTATTGTCTTTTTTCTTTTTACAAAATGGAATGCATATATAGATATGTGTATATCTTAGTAAAGTGGGCAGTGGATTATATTTAGAATTGTATTGCATGATTTTGTAGGAATTGAAGGGTTGAAATAGGTTAGTTTACTGATTGATTAGTCTAAGAAAAAGGATCTTTAAGTCATATATTTAGGGGAGTGGAGGAATTGGATAGAACTGAATAAATGTTAAATTTGGATGTAGGGAGAAGGCCACTTTAAAATGTTATATTAATATATATAAAAGATTAAATGTTAAATTGTAATAATACACTATAAGTTTAGGGGAGGAGAAAAAGGGCAGATTATCGTAAAAATGGGAGTTATAAGAATAATATGCTAAGGGTCAGTATTCTGAGGAGGGAGTAAGGGAAAGGAAAGATATTATGTATGTAATTAGTTATGAAATAGCCTATTGTTGTGAAGAAGTCACAGGGGGGGATGGGTGGTGAGGGGGGGTTAGGGAAGGGGGGGGAAAGGGGGAAAAACTTGTATTTGAAAACTTTTTCAATAAAAAAAAAAGAAAACATGGTGCACATCAGTGGTGGATTTCAAAATTTTTTACTACCTGTTCTGTGGGTGTGGCTTGGTGAGCGTGGCTTGGTGGGCGTGGCAGGGGAAGGTTACTGCAAAATCCCCATTTCCTCCTGATCAGCTGGGACTTGGGAGGCAGAGAATAGATGTGGGCGGGGCCATGTTAAGTAAGTTTTCCAAGGATCTTGCCCAATAATCACAGACACGATAGGCTTTGAGTTCAATGTATTTATTTACTCTATTTCTTTCTATTCAGGTACTCATTTGAAACTGGTCCTGGACTTCTGCGCACAGCCTTTTATATGGAGGAGGTGGAGTCAAGGTAAGGAGGGGTTATGGGAAGGGCTAAGTGAGGGAGGAGGGATCAGTGGGTCAGTCTATGCAATGGTATATACACAGTTAGGCATTTACTCGTAACAAATCCCCCTCTAAATGCCTAATATTCGGGGTTGATTCTGTACCCAACATGGTCACCCCCAGTTTTGATGTGAGATATGTGTGTTGCTTGTTTGGTAATGGTTTCGTTAGAATGTCCGCGACTTGCTCAGAGGTTTCACAATGTACGGCCCTAATAAAACCTACATTTGATAACTGCCTGACATGCTTATGCTTGATGTCGATATGTCTGGACCTCTGACCCACTGCTTCTGCGTTGGAGATGTCTATGGCTGCTTTATTGTCCTCGTGGATAGTTATAGGATAAGCCGGTTCGGTCCATATTTCAGAGAGCAGGTCATCGAATCACACCAAATTGTTAGCTGCCTTTGATAGGCAGATGTACTCTGCTTCTGCCGTGGATGTGGCAACCAGGTTCTGTTTGCCGGTATACCAGTATACTGGGCAGTTATTGATGAGGAACACGTAACCTGATGTGCTTTTCCTGCTCTTGGTATCACCTGCCCAGTCAGCGTCCGCATAGCAGGTCAGCGCCGGTTCTTTGGATTTGGATGGTTCCAGGCATAGGTACGCGTCTATGCTATGTTTCAGGTACCTGATTACTCGCTTCACCCCTTCCCAGTGGTATACCTTGGGTTCACTGACATGTCTGGATAATAAATTAACAGCTAAGCTGATATCGGGCCTTGTCCAATTGGCAATATACAGGAGGGATCCAATGACAGATCTATACAAGGTGTTGTCCTTAAATGACTCCCCCTCTTCATGCATATGTTTCAAGAAGTCTGTTTGCATGGGGGTATGCGGTTTGAACGTCAAATTGGTAGACCTCTAGACCTAAGATAGATGCAACTACTAGGGCGCTTTTGACACTTTCTGCCCTAACTGTGGGTGAGTAGGTATCCGTGTAGTCGTCTGGATACCTTTGGGCGAACCCCTGGGCTACGAGTCTAGCCTTGTAGAGGGCCTTGTTGTCTTCGAGTTCCTTGATTTTGAAAACCCACTTCGTGCCTATGAGCGTCTTATCGGCTGGGACCTTAGAGGGGGTGTACACGTTCAGTTCGCGCAGGCTAGCCATCTCCCTTTCCATAGCTTGCTCCCACTTATCTCTCTCTACCTGTGGCAGACTAATGATTTCTTCGTATGAGTTGGGTGTTGTTCTATTTGGGTGAATGGACATGACATAATCTTCAAATCTCTTGGGCATTTTGTTTCTGTTGGGTCTGATAGGTCTCATGGGTATTGTGTTGGTGTCGTGCATGTATTTGGCCTCCTTCTCTGTGACCGTGTCTATCTTGATGATGGGGTGGTCTTCCTTCCACCCCTTGGTGGCTACCTCATGGTGTCTTGGTCTTTGTCTGTCTTGTGTATTTGCTTCTAAAGTGATGGGTTTGCTTTTGTCCCTTGATTCGTTTGTGTCTTCCTGTCTGATGAGTGTCTCGTTGAGGTGTATCTTAGACCAGTTGGCGTTCTCGTGGAACACCGCTGTTCTGGATACGATGAACCTGTTGTCCCTGTCAATGAATCTATAGCCTTTTGTGCCTGGTTTGTACCCCATGAACCTTAATCTCCTGGAGACCTTGTCTCCTTTTTGCCTCAGTTGCCTGGGGATGTGCACATCCGCCGTGACTCCAAATATGTGCAGGTGCGCAATCTTTGGTTTTCGGTCGTACATCACCTCATAAGGTGTTTTCCCTATTACGCTAGACCAGAGTCTGTTCAGCGTATAATTTGAGTAGTTGAGAGCTTCCACCCAGAATGGCTGTCCTAACCCCGCATCCTCTAGGGCGCATCTCATCATTGTTTGTAGGACTCCATTCCTCTTCTCTGCGACTCCATTTTGGAACGCGGAAAAGGGGGAAGTCTTGTAGTGTATTATCCCGTGCATCTTTGACCAGTTTGAGAATTCCCTCGATAAGAACTCAGACCCCCTATCTGTCAATATTTGCCTTATCTTTGTGTTGTGTTGCGCTTCCACTCTCTTATAAAACTCTTTAAATTTTTGGAATACCTCGTCTTTATGATTAATGGTATACACAAAGCCATAGCGGCTGTAGTCGTCCACTATTGTCAGAAAATATCTCCTTTTGTATTTTATAGAGGGCTTCATGGGGCCCACAATGTCCATATGTACCAGGTGGAAGATAGAATTGGTAGTACGGGTGGCTTTTCTAGGTCTGGGTTTGGTTTTTAACTTAGATGATTTACATATAGAACACTCTAAGTAGTTTTTGCAGTTTTTTATTTTTAAATCACTGGTACATTCTGTCATTTTTTGGATGACTGGGAAGCTGGCATGGCCCAATTTTCTATGTAGCAAATGGGCGCAGTTATCGTGAATGGGTTTGCCTATTAGCAATTTCCCTCTGTGTGTCGTGTTGTCTTCGGTGGGGTCGTCTTCCCTGCCCCCCTCTGCCTCAACGTGGGTGTTGACTTTATTCTCAGTGTTTTCTAGTTGGGCGATAACTTGGGTCTGGTTATTCCTTTTAGGGTGGAGGTATGTTAGCCCTCCATTAATGACTATTTTGCCGATGCTTTCCCTGTCTCTGGTCAGGTAGGCTTCTCCCTCTTTGAAGGTGATCTCTATGCCCATGTCCTTGCTCAGTTTAAGCGGTGCTAAAATGTTGTGGGGTATTTCGGGTATGAGTAATACCCCCTCTACTTTGCCTATTCCGCTTATGAATGTGTTTCCTCTCCCTGTCACTAGGACCTTGTTTTGATTGGCCACCTTAATGTGGTAGTTTTCCTCTGTGAATGAGGTCAGTATCTTTATGTCATGAGTTGTGTGGTTGGTGGCTCCCGAGTCGATGAGCCATGCTTCTCCTTCTCTGGTTTGTGAGTGTGTGTGTGTGTTCTTCCCGATCCCATACATGGACCCTGGTCGGCTCTCCCTAGAGCTGTCCCTACTTCCCCTTCTGTTCCTTGGGTCGGGGGAATCTCTGCGCCTGTATCTGTTGTCTGATGGGGATCTATCGGGGAGCCCCGGCCTCCTGCCTTCCCTTTCCCTTTGGTAGGTGTGGTCCCTTCCCCTTGAGTTTCTTGGGCAATCCCGTTTGTAGTGGTTCTTTGAGCCACAAGTGAAGCATTCTGGGTGGTTTAGGTTCCTGGTTTGGAACTCAACTTTCTTAGTTGGCCTGCTGTCCCTGCGGCTGATGGAGCGGTCCCTCCTTAAGGTATCTTCTGCTATTATCCTATTTGTCAGTGACTCGAGTGCGAGGTGGCCTAAGCCTATGCTATCCAGCTGCATTATAAAATTGTCCCAGCTGGAGTCCAGGGAGTTAATGACAATGCTCTTCATGCTCTCTTTGGATATATCCTCCCCTCTTT
Organism: Arizona elegans; assembly: GCA_022577455.1. Lineage (NCBI taxonomy): Eukaryota > Metazoa > Chordata > Lepidosauria > Squamata > Colubridae > Arizona > Arizona elegans. Next base: position 116,649,405 of record JAKOOJ010000002.1, read on the forward strand.
GTATCAGTTCAGTTCTTGTGGCATTCAGGTTCAGTATATGTTCACCCATGGGAGTCCCTGCTTTATGCCTGGCAGAGTGGAATTCCCTGGATATCCTTGCTGTGGTGGCAGTGCTTTTACTATAGAACAGATTAAATATTATCTGCTGTATCTCAGACACAGTCAGATAATGGCTTAGGCTGGGGTATACACCTGGTGGGATACTTGCTATAATTAAATAGTAAGCCCTGTGATGCAAGCAATCTGTTTCTAAAGTCCAAGGTTTTGTGGGGGGGTCATCAACTAAAAACAATAGATCCTCTTTTAAAAATAAAACCTGGAGTTGGTGATTCCACTGCATAAGGTTCGATCCATTTAATTTAAGGGTGGGAAAGTTAGCTGGTAAATTCCCTGAGTTGTGTGATGAATTACTCACAGTCTGTTGCTGCCCATGGTGTCTCAGGTGAGGGAACTCACAATATGGCTTGGGTATGCAGTTTGCAGCTCTGTACAGACCTGGATTTATGTTCCCTCCTTCTCTTCTTGCTGGAGCCAACTGAGCATGTGTGAGGCCCATTTTGCTACTGTAGCCGATGGGGGAATGGCTGGCTGTTGCTGCTCTTAGGCCTCGGCCTAGGCCTCCAATTGGGGGTCCCATCTCACTCCTGGGGTGTCTGGCTTCATCTCTGGAGGCAGGCATCCATCGTTGGGCATCCGGATCCATGCAGGGGGCTGGAGAGAGTTGAGGAGGCGAGGCGGTCGTAAGTCGAGGACTTCTGGGGTTCTGAGGCGTGGCGGCTGTGGTGGGCCCCGATCCTTGATTGCTGGTCCCTGGGCACGTGAGTAGGCCGGGCGGAGGCCGCATGGGGGTTGAGTAGCAGGTGTGGCCTCTTCCCCTCGGGCCTCTTATGCTTGGTGCTGTGGGTGCTGGGTTCGAGTCCTGCCATCTGCATGATTCAAACGTAGTTGGTGCCTTGCGGTTGTCTTCGTGGGGGCTGGTCATCGTGTGGAGTATCTGGGGGTGTGTGCTATCATCGATGGCCCCCCCGTAGCCCCCTCGGTTCGCAGCGGTGTCTCTGGGGTGCGTGGCTGGCGTGAAGGGGTTGCGTGCAGGGCCTATCGTGGCTGCTGGGGCCTCGGGTGTCTTTCTGGCTTCGAGCTCGGGAGGCGAGCTCCAGATGCCTTGGTGTGTCCCTTCTGGGGTGCCTTTGGCTGTTCCCCCATTTGTTCTGGGGTTTCTTTCATTTGGCGCCATTGGATTTGAATCCTGGCTCCCTATTGGTTGGTGGCCATCCCAAGATGGCCGCCCGGAGCATGGCTCGAAAATGGAACCGTTTGGCTCTTGGGCCTCTGCCAGGGGGTATCTCTGTCTTACCGGTCTGGCAGCCTCGTGGTCTTGCTCCTGGGGGCTCATCGCTGCTCCCTGGTCATCTAGAAGGTCCCGGAGCTTCGCGATGAGTTCATCCTTGCTTACGGAGGCGTCTATCATTTTCTGTATGATGTCCTTTAGTTCATCTCTCTCGGGTGATCTGTCTCTGGCGTGCCTGGCTGCACTTTCTTTTGGCCTCACGCTTCTGTTTGTTTGGTCCAGTTCCTCCATCTCCAAGGCAGTTGGGATTCTGGTGGTGGCACCTTCAGGTTCCCCCAGCTCTGCCATCAGCCTGGTGGTGGACCTTGTGTTCATCCTTCCTTCCATTTCCGATTTTGGTTCTGTTTATTGGGCATAACCATCCTCTGCTACCATTTTGTTAAGTAAGTTTTCCAAGGATCTTGCCCAATAATCACAGACACGATAGGCTTTGAGTTCAATGTATTTATTTACTCTATTTCTTTCTATTCAGGTAATCATTTGAAACTGGTCCTGGACTTCTGCGCACAGCCTTTTATATGGAGGAGGTGGAGTCAAGGTAAGGAGGGGTTATGGGAAGGGCTAAGTGAGGGAGGAGGGATCAGTGGGTCAGTCTATGCAATGGTATATACACAGTTAGGCATTTACTCATAACAGGCCAGTCAGAATTTTTACTACCGGTTCTCCGAACTACTCGAAATTTCTGCTATCGGTTCTCCAGAACTGGTCAGAACCTGCTGAAACCCACCTCTGGTGCACATGCTATACTAAATCTCTTGAGGCCCTGCTAGGATTGGGGCAATGAATTGAGCGGTTATAATCTATACAATGGGTTCTGTGCATGTGACTGTTCAGGTAGTCTTTGACTTACAACCATAGTTGAGCCTAGAATTTTGGTTATAAGCAGGGTGGATTCTAAAAAAATTTACTATTGGTTCTGTGGGCATGGCTTATTTTGTGGGCATGGCTTGATGGTCATGTGACAATTATTTACGATTTAGCAGAGGTACTGGCTTTTAACTGCTTGCAGAACTGTACCGATCTACCCATTTATTTTTGCAGGCACTGATCTACTCCTGTACTTTTGCAGGCAGTGGTCTACCCATTTATTTTTGCAGGCACCGGTCTACTCATTTGTTTTCTTTTAACACTGATCAGCTGTAGGGCGGCCCTTTGAAGCCCCTTGACAAGAGTTTAAACAGGTTTTTTCTCTCTAGCCATCAACTGGGATTCAGGAGGCAGCAATAGATTGGGGGTGGGGCCAAATAAAAGGTAAGAATAACGCTGTGGGGGGGGCGGGGGAGGCAGGGGGTCCAGAACTGGTTCGGTGATGTCATATCATCACCGCTACCGGCTTGGCAGAACCGAGCAGAACCGGGAGGAACCCACCACTGGTTATAAGTCGTTGTGATCATAAATCGAGTTACGACATGACCAAACTCCAATTTTACAACTGTTTTTATGATACTTGTTAAACTAATCTCTGTGTCTGTTAAGAGAACACATGATCATTAAGTGAATCATGTGGTTGTAAATTTGAATCCAGCTGATCCAATGGATTTTTTTAAACCAGAAAACAGCTAAAAATGTCATAAAACATGATCACATGACTACGGGATGCTGCAACAGATCATAAAGGCAAGCTGGCTGCCCAGTGCCCAAAATGTGATCACACGAGCATTGGTGTGATATGGCAGTCATAACTTCGAGTGTAGATTATAAGTAACTTTCTTTGAGTCCATCATAATTTTTGAACTGAGGTTAAGTGACTGGTTATAAGTTGAGGATCACCTATATAGAAATTCCTACATGATGTAAAGTTTCTGCAATGTAGCAGCAGAGAATATTTGTAGTCCATATAACAATAAGACAATCACATCATTTTGCACAAAAGGTTCAGGTTATCTTTCTGATTGCAGAGATGTAAACCTTTCTTTCTTTCCTTCCTTCTTTCCTTCCTGCCTGCCTGCCTGCCTGCAATCTCATTATTACTACTTTATATGGGTAAGTGACCCAGATTTTTCCATTAGTATTTAAAATAGAATAGAATTTAAATAGAAAAATGGTATGTAAGATAGCATTAGCAATAGCAATAGCACTTAAATGTATGTTCACAATGCTTTACAGCCCTCTCTAAGAAGTTTACAGAGTCAGCATATTCCCCCAACAATCTGGCTCCTCATTTCACCGACCTTGGAAGGCTGGAAGGCTGAGTCAACCTTGAGCCAGTCAGGATCGAACTGCTGGCAGCTGGCAGAGTTAGCCTGCAATACTACATTCTAAGTACTGGGTCAAGGTGGCTCTTTATAGATTGAATTTAAATAGATAAAGAACAGTCTTTGAGTTGGTCCATCCCTATGAACATATAATCCTAACACTTAGATCTAATCACTGGCTCCATCAAAGAATCTCCTTAAGATAAGACACCAGATCCCTTCATAATAATCCATACCCTAGGGATGATCTTCCTTTCCGGATTTCACACACATTCAACATGCACCTCAAGATCGAAGCCCAAGACTCCTCAATCTGCATATCTAAATATCAAACCCTGCTTGTCATTATTTTGTATATACCTCTTTTGGTAGACCCCTAACATTGAGGGATACCTTCAACCATTGTACATGGTTGAATGAATAAACTCTACTTCTAATAGCTGCCCATTTGTGTTGATTGTGTATTATATGTTTATTTATAATCCGGCTCAGCAAATCAGACCAAGTAAATTCTTTTAACAAAATTGTTACAATTTGATGAGCAGCCGCCCAGCAACGGGAGGCTTCCTGATCGGCTGAGCTGATAGCTCGGCCGGCGGGAGGTGTGAATGTTTTAAAGTGTTTTATTGGCCACGCGAGCTCAGCTGCAATATAAATAGCGGCTGCGCGCGACCGATGTTAGGTTACATATTTTAACCCTTGTGTTGTTGCTGGAATAAACTGTGTTGCTTATCTTGGTCTCTTATCCGCCGTTCTCAATTCAGAACAAAAATATTTCAGAAGTTCAAGGAATCAAATATTGCTATTTTAATATTCCAATCAGGGGAACAAAATTGAGGAGCTTTCATTCTTGATAATACTGTAGAGGCCACGTTTATATTTATAGTTGTATCTTCCACATAACCAACTCAGTATTTCCTTTTCTATATCGCTGCTGGAATTATTATGCATTTGCTTCCACATATTTCATTCTCTGCTCCTTGATAAAAGAAATCCAGGGAGGGCAATTATGATTGTTCATTAAGAACTCCATTGCTGCAGCCATTCTTAATTTAAAATAGAAAAATGTTAGTTTGACATGGCACAGGCAAGCAATCAAGTTGATGTTAAAGGAAAAGGAAAAAGCTAGCTTTTTGTTTTGTTTTTTGTTTTAATGGTCAGCTAGCTACCCTGGGGCACAGAGTAAATTCTGAAGAAACCTGACATTGTTTTAATTTTTTTAAAGGCTGTTTCTTAACAAGAAGTGTGCATTGGTGAAGAATCCAAAAAGGCTAGGTACTATACAAAGATAAAATTAACACCGTCTTTGCTTCTGGATTAAATGTATATTTTTTTCTTTAAAAAAGAACAAAACTAATTAGAATGAGTGCTCCATTGCTGAAGCGATTCTTAATTTAAAATGAGGAAATGTTAGTTTGATATGGCACAGGGAAGCAATCAAACTGAAGTTAAAAGAACAGGGGGAAAATCTAGGTTTCGAACTTCATACACTTGATAATAAAATATCAAACAAAATGGTTTTTCAACACTGCCATTCTTTCTACTCACCAGTTCTGCAAAAGTCACTTATAAGAATTTTTTGTTTCAGTAACCTTGTACTGTTAAAGCAGATGATTTAACTATAATGTATTCTGCTCCAAATTGCTTCAGATTCTGAAGAATCAAACTGTCAGGGTTCCAAGTAACACCCCCAACGAAAGAAGACTCCGAGGTTTGAAGTTCCTCAAAGTTCCATTTTATTAGAGATGTCATATTGGCACATCTGGGAAAACCCGAATCTGAAAGCTTCCAGGTTTTCACCATCCAACTGAAAGTCCAAGTCCCTGCCCAGCACCCACATGTCCATCACATGGTCCAATCAAGACACCGTCCCACCTGGAGATGACTTCCAGGCCCAGCCCTCCAGGTGCAGGGCAAGATGTCCTTGAATCTCTGAGAAAGGAATGTTATTATGACTATACATCACCCATGCTCCATACAATCTCCACTCCCAGTTTCCCACAGCAGTAAATGTGGCAGGCCTGAAGGCCCAATGCAAAAGATGGCTTCCAGGCCTGACACAAACATTTTCTCACCTCCACCCTATTTATTTGAGGGATATTAAGTAAATAAATTACTTGCACCTTTGCCAATTCCTTATCTCAAATTAGGTATATTTCTTTGGTTATATGCAAAATAAAAAAAAATAAAAGTCCAAGCAGCTGCATTGAAGGGAAGCTCCAAAGCCATCAAGCCCTCCTTTCCCTGGAAAGACCTCCTAGGGCAACTAAAACCCAGTGGATGAAAAGCAGATGCAGAATTTCTGGAGGCGAGAAAACAGACCACCCACCCACTAATCATCATCATCACCATCGAAAGAGCCATGGCATTCAAAGAAAAAAATAGTTGTACCACTACTAAGCCAGAAATTAATCAATTTAATTTCTGAACATAGATGACATCTCAATGGTGTAGAGCCTTCATGTGGAAGCATCCTAACTAAGTGAAATAAATCAGATGTTTCATAAAAAGGGTGGAGGGGAAATATAGGGCGCATATTTTCCACCATAAAACCCAGTAGCTTTTCTTCTTTCTGGAGGCATCTAACAGTCAACATTATGTTCTTAGCTAACATGGATAGTGCTGAGCCTAATTAACTTACAAAAGTCAATCCTGGGGACAAATGGGGCTTCATTGGTGATGTGTATATGGTCTCCTGTTACATATCAATAGTCAGTCTACTCCCATGCTCTTGACACTCTTTACATATCTAACCTGTTCTCAGTTGCATTTTGTCTCTCCTACAAAAGGAGGCTTGTAATTATCCACTGTATGGCTAAAATGTGAGGGAAAGGCTAGGTCAAGCCTACCAGGAGAAAATGTGACCATCTGCATTCAGATATCTTTCAACTTCCATACAATAGGTCATAGTAGGAATCCTGAAGGAATTATCTCCAACTGGATTTCTTTCTCAATACCAGATTTGCAACTTACTGGCTGATCTTGTTTTTCCTGAAGCGGAATATAAGAAATAGTAAATGACATTGTTAATTGGAGCAGAAAAGGGACAGACGAAATCAGAAAATGCTCTCCTGATCACTCCCAGGTAGAAATCTGTATAGTTCAATCCAATGGTGAAATCCAATTTTTTTACTATGGTTCTGTGGACATGGGGCTTGGTGGGCGTGGCTTGGTGGGCGTGGCAGGGGAAGGATACTTCAAAATCTCCATTCCCACCCCACTCTGGGGCCAGCCAAAGGTGGTATTTGCCGGTTCTCTGAACTACTCAAAATTTCCACTGCCGGTTCTCTGAACTGCTCAAAATTTCCGCTACCGGTTCTCCAGAACCTGTCAGAACCTGCTAGATTTCATTCCTGGTTCAATCAATGAGAACCTAAGAGGCAACACATTCTTGCACACTGATATTGGTTGATGTGGGGAGATAAGTTGAGGAATTGTGGGAGGAAAATAGTGAAGAAAAGATTGACCTCTTCACTTCTGCCCCCCAACCCAATAACTGACCTATTCTCAAAATTTCTACAGTCCTTTCTCCATTATTATTCTTGTGGCATCATCGATTAGAGACTCTACTTAGCCTTTACTTGCTTTGCTTCTGCCTCGGTTGTTGTTTTTTTGTTTTTGTTTTTTGGCCAGTTCTTTTACAACAAAACTAGTTTTCATCTCTTGCTCTGCTGTATCTTAAATCTTCAGATAAAAATAGAGGGTAAGTTGCTCTGATTTCTCTACAGCTGCTAAGCACTTCTAGCTCTAATTGAGGTCAGTGAAAATTGCAGGCTCCGCTACTTCTGAATACCTGTTTTTTAGTGTTGAGCATTAGCTATTTAGCACCCTTTCAATTGTGCATCATTCACTTGGAGAACGCATCTGATGTAGCGGTCAAGGGTAAGAGTCTTTCTCTGTAGCTCTGTACTTGGAGGGCTCTGTGACTGAACTCTATGCAGCATGCTGTTGCCGGTGACTACCGCAGCTCCTTGTAAAAACGCCCTTCTTTGCTAACTCTGGCACAGCTACTGTAGTCATTAATTGCATCCTCTGGAGTGCACTTCACATGAAGGGTATCGAAGTGAATGAAGACAGCTACATTTCGGTAATGACTTTCAAGATGTATCACAAAAACAGATGCGCGTGGAGGAAAACAACTTGGCTTCCCTCTGTGGCTTGCGTTACGCAACTCAAAACCTGTCCAGGTTTTCTGTTCTTGATGCAAACAAATAATGGTGGGATTTAAAAGCTTCCTCCCTCCTTCTCCCCCTCCCACTCAATTGCTGAGGAAAGTGCTATTGTATGATAGAAGAGAATTTAAGGAGGTGTATTTAAGGGAATGTTATGTATTGTATATAGTGTATAGTTGTCCATTGAAGTTCTCATTCTGGTCCTCTGTTGGAGCGGGAAAATATTCTCTCCTGATTGGCTGTTTGGTTGATCAGTTTCATATAAAAGGAGCTGTGTCAGCCAGGGAGTTAGTTGCCTCACAGGCAGTATTGAATAAAGAGCTGTTAGAAATAGGAATCATGGCCTCGCCTCCATTCTTCATCCAAAATTTAACAGGGGGCATCTTTCCTTACTTCTCTCTAGACTTGCCAAGAAAGCTCTCCTGTATTCCACTCTATAGATAAGTATATTAAATGGAAATGTGAAAAAGGGGCTTGCTTGGTTGCACCCTGGTTTCTGATGCCAGGGCGCTTTATTTAAGCACCAAATAGACATCAGTCTGCTGTTCATTTGCTTATTCAATACAGATCTTGGGTGGTGTACAAGAAGAATGAAACCCAGCTTAACAATACATAACAAAGCTACATGGCCACTGATAATTGTTCTCTTGGGCTAAGTGCCTTCTGAAATGTCAGAAGGATGGGAGCAATGGATACCTCCAGAGGCAGCTTGTTCCAAGTACAGGTCTACTTGGAAAAGGCCAGTTCTTTCCTTGGAGATGAATCACTCAACAAGCTAATATAATTGGATAACTGAACTGGACAAACTAAAATAACTGGTAGAGCCATATTTAGCAAAGCAATCCTAGGTATCATCATGCAAGGCTTTGTAGGTAATAACCAGCCTTTTGAAGTGGGTGTTACTCTAGAATTTACTCTTACCTGACCCAGTTCTTGGAATCATTAATACTCATTTGTATTTCTTTTTATCTAGGAAACTAGAGAAGATAAATTCTTCTCATGTGTTACCATTTCCCTCTCCCTACATTAAACCACAAAACTCACAATACCTCCTCCCCCTCCTCAATGATCCTGAGAGTCCTGATTCACTCTTCTTTGAAGCTTGTGTTCTGCATTCTTCAAGTTGGAGTGAAGAAGATGCTCCTGAATTCATTTATTTATTCCTTGTGAGATCTACCTATAATTTACCTGGATGAGCACTAGGCAATGAATGATATGTCCATCATCAGCCGGGGTGGGTGGGAATACTACACTTGTTGACTATTATCAACACTGAGGCCAATTGTACTCCGTTTTCAAAACCAAGTTATTTCTGTTTTTCTCCACCAGCAGTAAACATCCCATTTTTGCAGAAAAAGATAGAAAAAATGGAGCAATTTTGTTCTTTTTCATTTGTGAGTTGTTTCATGTCCTCCCATTGAAAAGGGTCAAAATAGCACACACACACCCCTGTTTTAAAACAGTGGAGGTGGAAACGCTTATGAATTTCCCATAAATGCTATAGTAGACTTCATGCATGTCATTGTGTGGAAGTATGTGAGAAAAAGAGAGAGAGAGAGAGAAATTTGTGCAGAACATGCATTGTACATATGGAAGATGTGTGTGTTTGTGTGACTGTAGGTAGAAAGAAGAATTAGATATATGCATGTATGTACTTTTTCTTGAACGCATGTCTCTACCATACCTAACATAGCCCTCGTGGTGAAATGTTTTCTCTACTTTGAGCTACATCCAGCATTGTTCTTTGGGTAATATGTACCAGTTACACCAGTAGTGGCCAAAATTGTGGAAACCTTTTGGGAAAAGTGTATTTTCTAAAACTAGCTAATAACATCACATTTTTTGGGAGTAGTACCATAAAATTATATACCAATGGAAAGATAATGTAATCAAGAATGTAATGCAATAACTTTTATGAAGGATTTGCTATTAGAATAGCAGTTACAGTATAAAGAAGAAAAGTGAAACATGTAGAAAAAACGAGTTACACAAAAATCATCACCATGTCAGTTAATACTTAGTTGGGTAACTTTTAGCATGAATTACAGCTTTATAATGTCTTCCCATGGAGTGAACCAAGTCTTTTAGTTCTGCAGCTGTTATAATGTGAAACCAAGATTGAATGATTGCTTCTATTAACTGGATATTATTATTATTATTATTATTATTATTATTATTATTATTATTATTATTATTAATTAAATTTATATACCGCCCTACTCCCAAAGGACTTTATTGCTGGATCGCTTCTGACTAACAAGTTTCTTTAGTCGGCTCCATAGATTTTCAATTGGGTTAAGGTGTGGGCTATTCCCAGGCCATTCCAGCAGTGGAATATGATTATCCTGAAACTCCAAAAAAAGTGGTGTTATTAGCCACCAAACCTCGAAAATACACTTTTCCCAAATGGTTTCCACAATTTTGGCCAGTACTGTAGCTATCGTGGCTAATTCTAAAATATAGAACTAAAATTAGCCTAGTATTTTTATTGTAACTATTTGAAAAATACTCTTCACTACTTTGAGAGCTAAGGAAGCACTCTGTACTTGACCCATAACCACAGTTCCTACTTCATAGTAGTGAGAGTGGGTTCTTGAAATGTATATGCTGAACTTGCTTATGTGACAGCCATGAAAATAAATAAAAGGCATCTAATTTAAAACTTATCCCAAGTTTATTCTACCTTCAATTCAGTCTAAAGTCACTATCCATTTCAATGTTAAAAACTCTCAAAATAAATTGAGTCCATTTTAATGCTAATATTAAAAAGTGTTATTTAAGAATGTTAATGCAAATGGATTTTATGAGCCACCTGCTGTACACACTGAATGAGGGGGCTATTAATATTTCAATAGTATCCTCTTATTTTTATTTTTTATAAGTATCTATTTAATTCAAAGGATTAAGAAAACAGAATATTACTATCCCCTTTAGATTTTTAATTACTGAGCTCTACTCCTATTAGGAAGTAATTTATAGGTAATGGTTAAAGAATGCTCTTCTTTAATTTTCTGTTGCTATAGCTATAAATGAAATATGTTCATATGTCAGATAGCAAATGGCGATCTGTTACTCCAACAGGTTTAATGTGACCATAAATCTCCAGTGACTGAGAAACTGGGTCAAGGTTGGAATAAATTAGGTGGATCTGTCCACCGAATGGTGAACATTTCAGTGTAAAACAGGGGTTTGATCGTGCAAGAAATTGAGATATGAACTTCATTTTATTCATGCTGGCATTTTTTCCAAGCAACTGGGCTGAACAGAACTTCAGTCAAATGAAAATTTTAGTGAAAACAAATATGATAGAATTGTCCTTCCCTAATAAGGGCCCAGACCAAGTCAGAATGAGATTTAGGTTTTTGCTATGGCTTTCAAATATTAAAGGGCCTATAATTCCACCAAAACATAATTCCTATTTTTCAGGGCTGGGCTATTGCTAGTTGAGAACATTCTTTTCTAGATATCATATAGGAACTTCATTCTTACACTTCTTGATGTCATCCCTCTCCATATTTCCCATTCTAATTCTCCTCTTCTCTCCCATTCCCCATCCTCCCATTTAGATAGAATGGCTATGCCTCCCCGCCCCTTTAGGTTAACACATCTAATCTTCAAAAAGCTAGATGTCCTTTAGCTTGGAGCAAAGAAATATTATTTTCTGTATCTCTTTGCTGCCATCTAGTAATCATCCACATTTTTAAATTCAGATCTTGTAGCCCTACATACAGTACACACAGGGAAACCATATTTGTTTGCTTCTACTTTGTGGCCACATGTTGGGTTAACATTAACCCCACTGTTGTTGATGTAGTATGCAAGAATTTAGCAAAACGCTAAATACCATTCTTAATGGCTTCCATGCAGTATTACTCTAAGAGACTTCCCTTGAAAATAGAATTTCAGCTGAATTTCCCCCCAACCCCCAAAATCAGGGGTGAAATCCAGCAGATTCTGACAGGTTTTGGAGAACCAGTAGCGGAAATTTTGCGTAGTTCAGAAAACTGGCAAATACCACCTCTGGCTGGTCCCAGAATGGGGTGGGAATGGAGATTTTACAATATCCTTCCCCCAGGAGTGGGGTGGAAATGGAGATTTTGCAGTATCCTTCCCCTGCCACCCACCAAGCCACGCCCACCAAGCCACGCCCACAGAACCAGTAGTAAAAAAAATTGGATTTCACCATTGCCCCAAATCATAGTTTCACTGAAGTACAATGGAGCTTAGATTCCAGATGCGAGGGACAGTAAAGAAAAGGTATTTAACTATGCCCGCCTAAGTCTAATTTAACGTGACTACTGTCTAACCCAACCTTGTCATGAGAAATGTATACAACTTCTCATAAACACATCTGGGAGACTCCGGACAAGGTGAGCCCTCTTGCTGGGGCTGTTGAGCAATTGAAATCCAGCAACTGTGCTATATTGTTGCTGTGGAGCTGAATGAAAGTTAGTCAACATCTTTCTTGATCGTTGCTACTGAACCTTTTATAACTGTCTTCATCCATTTATTCAGTTCCTTTTTTAAAAAAAGGCTTTGGTGGGCCAGAGGAGGAAAATGAATATGAGGGGGAAAACAGTGTATCAAAGGCAATACCTAAGTAGTTTGATTTTAAAGAAATAAAGACATTCTGTTTCTTAGATTTATGCTACTCAGAAATAAAGAAACCATAAATGTCAAGTATGATCAGTTTCCATCATTTCCCTTTAGATGTATGTTGATGAGGTCTATGTTCTATATTATCATGCAATCACTCACTGCTTCAGCTATTTTTATTATTAGTGGAATTGCCTTTTGACCTCTCTTGACTAACAGTTTGTTTCCTAGCTTCTCTGAGTGGCGTCTCCTGCCGTCTAAGCATTTATCACCTGTTCCCGTTTTTCTTTCAAATTATAATATAAAAATATGTTACTAGAACAATACAAGCTGTTATCAACTATTTACTATACAGTTTTAGCCAGCATAAATACACAGTAAAATGATGAACATATAGAAAAGAAAAATACACGAGTTAGGGAAAGAGAGAAAAATCAAGTATTAAGCTACCTACAGTAATCAGTAATATAATATTGTGTTATATCAAAAGTGACATGATGGAAATATCTAAAACTGTGCACTGCAATTGCCAGGGAATTTTTTTTTCTTGTCTCACAAAATTAGAAACTTTGATGTAACTGGTTGGAAGAAGATTTAGAATAGACAAAAGAAAATACTTTTTTACACAAGGCATGATTAGCCTGCTACTACAAGACAGAGTGAAGATCACTAACTTGGTTGGCTTTAAAGGAGGATTGAATAAATTCATGAAGAGCAAGTCTATTGAGAGCTGTTAGTCTTGAAGTTTCAAAACTAATTGCTACTCTGAATTGAGCCTAGTGTGCCCTCGAATTTATTTATTTCCATCCTACCTTTATTGTTTTTACTGGTGGTGAATATTTCCAACACATCTAATGTCCCCACAACAATGCTTTAAAGTGGGTTGGGTTGAGAGAGAGTGGCTGGCTCAAGCTGTCACCCAGATGACTTTGATGGCTTAAGGTAGGACTAGTTCTCATGGTGTCCTGCTTTTCATCCTGGTTCCTTAACTACTAGACCAAAATAGCTCTGTAATACCCATTGTTCTGGGAGAACAGGCAGGGGAGAGGATATCTCAAGCTTCTGCTTATAAGCACAGTAGAAACATTTGACTGGCTTCTTTGAGATTAAAAAAAATGGTGATTTAAGGTAGGCCTAGGCCTGTTCTACTAGGGTTCCTCCACATTTCTAGTGCAAGTTGGTTCTCCTTTATATTCTATCTAACACATAATTGAATGAAGTAAAATGTACTTTCTGCTTCCGGTGAACCTTCTTATTTATGGTGAAATAGATTGCTTTATAACTTACTTTTTAATAGAGTGTTTTGTAATTTACTCATGATTTAGGGCACAATTTTCCTCTTCTTTTTTACTTTCCTTATGTATTCATTAATCACAATTGTAGGCCAGTCACTCAGTGTGTTCTTTGGACCTGACAAAATTTAGAGTGTTCAAAAATGTCAAATATGTTCTTTCCATCTGATATCATTATTAGATGTGCTAGGTGGTTATGCTAATTGATAGCATTCCAAACTTTTCAAGCACATTAATATCCAATTCCACTTCATTATCAGTAATGAATTGCTCTGGATTGGCTGAAGTATTTATGACTTTTATCTGAAATTGTTGAAGGGGGAGGGAAGCAGAAATTAACTCTTCCTCTAAGAATGTACTTAATTTGATGTATGATCACTGATCGTGCAAATTAAATAGTACTATACCGTTCCAAAAAAAAAAAAAAAAATCAATGTATTGGGAACAATGAGTTTCAACAAGACTTTTATTTATAGAAAAAGTCTATTTCATTTAGAAAACATCATTGCCAACATTAAAAGTTGGCCAAGCACATGCCTAATCTTGTTGTGGTCTGCGCCAAAGTATTGTCTTTGATCTAAGATAAATGAACTGCTTTCCTAAGTTATTTTCACTCATTCCTCATCCTCATTTGCTCTATTTCCACAGTGATCTGCAATAACTTTTAATATGAAATTTCATACTTAAATTCATAGTTCTGAAGTATTTTCTCTCAAGGTAATTAAATGGAAGAAGTATATGTATTGGAATTTGGTATATGGGATAAAAACAAGTCCCACCATCATTGGTGCTACAAGATCTGTCTTTTCACTCTTTCTGAAGCCCCCAGTTAACTGTGCTGTCCTTTGAAATGATCAGGTTACAATAAAATAAACTGTCAGTTATAAGCCTAGAGGGGAAAAAAGGCTTTTTAAACAACTTTCTATATACTGAAAGAATGTGAACCAAACATATCTTCAAGAAAGAGCATATTCCATGATCTGGAAGCATAGGAGTCTGAGTTGTAAGAATAAAAGGAATATGTTTGCACTGTGATGTCATCATGCATGCTTCATGATTTTGACAACATTTCAGTTTGTACTACATACCTTTGTCTTGGAAGCCCAATATAGGTCAAGGCTTCTTCCCATATAACCTGGATAGAGGAATATAAGGTAATGGAGGCATCTTCAAAATCCCCTCTTCTGTGGGTTGGACTATTTGGGTAGGTTCATAGTGGGAAAGAATCCCACAGATAGTCAACTCCTAAGCCAACTACAGCTTTAAATGTCAGTATCAAATTTCTTGAACTGTGTCAAGCAGTAGCCAGAGCTTTCCATACAAAAATCATTTGATTTATCACTCTTATAAATGCATCAATTGAGCCTACTAGAGTAAAGAGGACACTTGAGAGTGATAATGCCAATTACCCAGGCCATCTCTGGATTCCCAAATTGTCTAGAACTTCAGCATTATTGCAGACAGACAAGGTGGAAATTCCCCAACAACTATCCAGATCCATCAGGGCTAATTGCACTAATTTTAACTGGGCTTTTGTCTCTGCAGAACTAGCTACTGCCAATCAAAAACTAACTAGAGAATGATCTGCAGGTCACAACAGACTAACCTTTAATATTTAAATTGTGTTTGGATGAACGTTCTCCTGTAATCTTGTTTCTATTTATTTTTTAAAAGTGTTTTAATGGTTGTGACATTGTTTTAAATGCATGTAATAAAGTAAATACTAATTAATAAGACACGTATAACCAATACCAGCAAATCAGAGTTTCAACACATTCTAGTATTGTATATAGTTAATAATTGTCCAGAGCCACTGTTGATTAATCAACTGGACCTTGAAAGCTCCCAATAAAAGAAATGACCACCTCAATTATCAGCAATGATCACCTCAATTGTCAACAATGGACAATCCTAAATGGGATTTGCACCTTATAAGGCATCTGCTGGATTCTCTGTATAAATGGGGCATAGTATCCTCCCTTATGTGTGACTGCAGTGTCCCATGATAAACTGTAAATCACATTGTGACTGGCTCTAAGTTGAGGGAATATACCGGTCCAGTAGCTGATTTTTTAAAAAATATAAACAATGCTGGTTGAATGCCCTAGACCCGTGATGGCTAACCTATGGCACGCGTGCCACAGGTGGCATGCATAGCCATATCGGTGGGCATGCAAGCTCAGCTCTGGTACGCATGCACATGCTGGCCAGCTGATTTTTGGGGCTTCTGGGTCCACTGGAAGTAGGGAAACAGGCCGTTTCCTGCCTCCAGAGGGCCTCGGGGGGTGGTGGGGAAGGCCTGTTTTTCTCTGTCCCCAGGCTCCAGAGTCTTTCTAGGAGCTTGGGGAGGGTGAAAATGGCCTTCCCCACTCCCCGGAGGCCCTCTGGTGGCTGGAACCGGCCTGTTTGCCAACTTCTGGTGGGACTGGAACTTGGCAAACAGGCCATTTCCGGCTCTGGAGGGCCTCCAGGGGGGTGGGGAAGGCCGTTTTTGCCCTCCCCAGACTCCTAGAAAGGCTCTGGAGCCCAGGTAGAGAGAAAAATGGGCTTACCGGGCCCACCAGGCCATCATGTGCTAGGAGCGGAGGAGACCAGGGGGGTTGCGTGCACATGCATTGGGCAGGGCACGTAGAATTATGGTTGTGGGCACGCATGTGTGTGACCTCCCCCTCCCCCCTTACTCCTGGCAAAAAGGTTAACCATCACTGGCCTAGACTTTGATATTTGAACATATATCTTCTTAACATTTATAATTTATTGTGTTTCACTAATCTAGGTGAAATGTTAATATATATTGCTAGTCCATGTATGTTATACCATATGCTAAATAAATAAATCACCTCAGTTAGCTCAAGGAGTTACTACTTACTTTGCAGTAAGGCAAATGATATACTAACAGTATCCCTTCAGTGATTTGGCCACCTAAACACAATAGTGAACATGCAGTTGGCATCTCTGGGTGGAGCATCTAGTTGGTTGGATGGAGTTCCCATAGATTCAAGCAACTCATCCTCCAGACATAGACAGTTGCATCACAGATTATCATGGTGGATCGTGTTCTTCCCATTTCTATCTCAGCCAAGTGTCTATAACATGCCAGGTCATCACATTCATCCAGGATGAACTCCTGCATAATAAGGTCAGGATCTAAGTAGGAATGTCACAGTAGAATTTACTTAAACTTCCTTTGTTAGATTGTACCCAAAAAGGACAAAAAGACAGCTCTCTTTTTCATGCAACACCCATATTGAATCATAGGCTTTCTCTGGATGTCCCTTGCATGCTTGCTCTTAAGCCCAATGCTCATCATCTCTCTAGCCCTGAGATGGCGAACCTATGGCACACGTGCCAGAGGTGGCATGCAGAGCCCTCTGCTCTCCTGGTTTCCAGTGTGCACATGTGTACCAGCCAGTTGGTCTTCATGAATGCTGGAGTGCCGGAAAATGCCATGAATCCCCCCCCCCCCAAAAATGGTCTGAAAACGGCCCAAAAAACAGCCAAAAAACAGGAATGCTCATGCCGGCCAGCTACTCTTTGGGTTTCCGGTGCTCCATTGCACACACGTGTATGTGCATGCCCACACATGTATG
Source organism: Arizona elegans (assembly GCA_022577455.1). Taxonomy (NCBI): domain Eukaryota; kingdom Metazoa; phylum Chordata; class Lepidosauria; order Squamata; family Colubridae; genus Arizona; species Arizona elegans. The sequence goes on from JAKOOJ010000002.1 coordinate 116,666,598, forward strand.
TGCATGCCCACACATATATGTGCATGCCCACACGTTCTGGTTTGGGCACTCAATGCCGAAAAGGTTCGCCATCACTGCTCTAGCCCAATCATAGTGACAACTGACAAATTGGGCAAAGATAAGCAATCTCTCATTTGTAAAGTCATTGAACAGCAGTTGCTGATTGATAGGTGGCTGAGACAATTAGAATTGCCAATGCTAATATCTCTGAAGTACCATGACTTCAAACTCTACCCATTCTCTTAAACAGAAGTGGTTGGCTTCAAAAAGGCAGCATCCAGAGGGCTGGATCTTTCAGGGGCACAGAAATACAAAGCTGCTTATGTTTAAGTAAAATCAGAGAATTCGGTCGAAAACTACAAAACAACATATGTTGAAATTTGCATCAGAGACATTGGTTTTTCCTAGTCCTCAGAAACTTCCCCCATAGAGAAAGCTTGTAGGCCTAAAATATAGGCATGGCAGGCAATAGTTTGCATTATTTTTGGCTCCCGTTGCAAGACTCTGCCAGACAGTCTCATTAATGTTTGATGAAGGACTTGGAAGAGCATTAAAGGTCTTTGCTTAAATAGAAAGAGATGTTTTTAAATATTACTAAAGATTCCTGCATTTATGTCAGAGAGAGTAGAGAAGTCACCATATCAAACTGTTTTTACGTGTCCTTGGAGAGATAATAAAAGAAGATACTGCACCAGAAGGGCTTTTAAAATGAAATGTGTCTAAGGAGAACATGTAAATAAGCAAGCAAGTATCCTTTTTTGGGGGGTGGCTTATGGATATATGAACGTACCTACTGTAGAAGACAATAACACTCACATTCAGGAGTATCACAAATTACACAAACACACACACACACACACACACACACACACTTGAGTTTTGGTATGGTTTGGCCACAGGTGTACAAGGCAGAAAGCAAAAAAAATAAATAAATAAAAATAAAGCAGGTTTTAATAGATAAGATGGAGAACTAATTTGAAATGGGTTAAAGCTTTCTCTTTATTCATGATTTGTAGTAGTCCTTGGTGAACATTAGTAACAGCCTTTCAGAATTTACTGATTACAAAGTGATATGCTCTGCATATTAATGGCAAGCTTTGCCCAAGAGGACGAGTAACAACTCTTGATAGTAACAACCAAAAAAAAAAAAAAAAGCCAGAAAAGGAATGAATAAGGCATTGGCAGGAGGAGAAAATCAGCTAGATGGGCTGAACAATGAAAATGCAACTGAAATGAAGCAAGTCAAGCAGTTCATGCTGGATAGAGAGAGATCAATAAGGAACCAATGATGACTGGACAGGTCCTATCCATTGCTGAAGCTTGGAACAAAGATTCATTCTGAAACCCGTCCTCCAATGTTGTGAAAGTTTTGATCTTCTGCAAAAGGGGGGGAAGTTTTCACTATATGCTCTTACTTCTTTGTGTGTGTGTGTGTGTGTGTGTGTGTGTGTGTGTGTGTGTGTGTTTACATTATTATTTCTTCAGGAGGATTTGTTTTCTTTTTTAAAGCTTTACTGTTCTAGGGTTGCAGATGCAGCTATCATTTTCTATTAGATATCTGTCAGGCTGTTCCCAACTTAGACATTTAGGAAAGGAGACCCTCGACTCCAAGCTTTGAAGTGAAAGATTCTTTTATTAATGTTTACAGCAGTGTAAGCAAAGCTGGATCTGAGTATTCCCATGTAAACTTTGCATTTCCCCCCTTTCCCTGGCTCTTTCCCCCTTGGCCAGTCCATCAGTGTCCAATTACCTTAATTTTTGATGTTTCGGGAACAACTTTAAGCTTTGCCACTTCTCTGCTGTAGTTTCACATTCTGTTCTCAGGCTCTATTCTTGATTTGTTGGTTTATTCCAGATTGGCACCTCTGGTTCCTGTCTCCCTGTCATCCCCATCCCTTTTCTTGCCCATTCCTTACTTCCCTAATGGCCTTCCCCTTCCCTTGCATTTTATGGCAGGATCCCAGCAAAGTGGAGTATACTGAAGATTGCAGGCCTGATAATATCTCTCCATCACTTTGCAGCCTTCTTGGGTGGCCATGATCTTCAGTCTAAAAGAAGAGATGTTCCTCATGACATTTTCCTTGGGATTGATCTAAAGATGACAGTTCATATGCACCTCCAACTCCACGCACATCTCTGATGCTGTGTCCCACCCATGAGAATTTCACAAAAGTTTTTCTTTGGAGGAGAAAAAGCAAGAATCATTTTCATCAGATTAAGCGAAAATGTTCAATGGGGCCCAGGAGAAGCAGAAATTTTTTTCTCAAGACAGACTTAGGGAAAAATATTGCATGAAATTCAAGGAATTACAAGAAAAAGTTTCCAAGATAAATATTGAATTTAGGGATTGCACACATTAGAAGCCTGCTGTGTTGAGAGTAGCCTCTATGGCATAGTTATTGTATGTTGTTATTTGGGTTTGTCTTCCAGCTATATTATAATAATCCCTCAACAATATGGAATGGAATGGAACTGTAGGGAAAGATATGAAATTTCCCCAACGTCAACAGTACACCCATGGCCCCTTCTGCATTGTTCAGGAAGGTCCCCACAATTTTTTTAAAGTGGATTTGGGAGAGACACACTTGGATACAGAACGTTCTTCCATAAAAGTTAATTGGAAAGCTGTGGGAAGCAGATTCTGTTCTTGGGAGCCCCACAGTTTAATATGAGATGCCTACAAGAAATGATTACAAGATAGCAATGAAACAGAGAGCAGGGAGGATGGAATGAGGACCTCCGAGACAGGTGGGAACAAGTGGGTTGGAAGGTAGAGTGCAAGAAGGTTATTGCATAGATGAAACAGTGACAATAAAACAAAAGTACCTCTGTTAAGGGAGATGTGGTACGTAGCTCCTAAAGAAAAAGACTTTTCAGTGATAGTATCTCAGTGTAAAATGTTCACCCCAGTGCTTGCATTATGGTTTTTCCACAGTCAGATTAAGACCATTTCATTTCTTCAATTTTTAAAATTTTAGAATGTCTTAGGGCTTTACGCTGGTGTTATCTCTTATTGTAGCTCTCATTTATGTTCTGCAGGTATGTTTGATCATGCCTGTTTATATTTCATTACTTTTAATGTTTCTTTTAAATCAATGAAATACCCGTAATATCTTAAATATTGAACATATCAATCTTGCAAATACAGTGACATAATCATTAGGTTATATGCGAGCAGTGGTGGGCTGCTGCCAGTTGTAACAACCTGTTCTCCTGGAATTAAAAATGTGAGTGCACATTGCATTGAAAAACCAATTATTATATAGGACATGATAGCACTAGGGTGGGTGGGCGGGGCCAGGCGCTGGTCAGAACTACCGGTTCGCCTGAACTGGCCTGAACTGGCCTGAACCAGCAGCAGCCCACCACTGTTCTGACAGAGGGACAGAGTCTAATTCAGGAGAAACACCAAACATTTATTTTAGGTTAGCCAAAGCTGATAGCAAAGATTGAAACATCATGGTGAATAGAAAAAAGAGAATCAAATGAGAAATGTTAAATCATAAGATTTCTGGAGTGTGCAACAGTTGAAGCCATAGTCTAAAACAGGGGTGTCAAACTCGCATCATCATGGCAGCATCATGTGATGTATCGTGACTTTTTTCCCCTTCGCTAAACTGGATGTGAGCATGGCCAGCACAGCCCGTGGGCTGTGAGTTTGAAAGCCTTGGTCTAAAATCATCAGTGGAATCAGAGAATTGCCAATATCTAGATCAGAGCTTTTCAACCTTGACATTGCTACAATGAGTAAACTTAAACTCCCAGCATTCCCTAGTCAGTGTGCTCTGATTCAGACCATGGTAAACTATTTTAAGATCAGCATTCAAAATCAGATTAGTAGACAGGTCAAAAATAGACCAGCTGAAGGGTCAGAAGCTATAATAATTTCAAGATTTTAGTGACTCTCCTTAGTGACTGATGAATGGTTGTTCAAGTATGTCATAAACCAACATACTAAAAAAATACCTCTAGAGAATGGCTAGCATTACTCTTTAGAAGTAGACTTTGTTCCACCATTCTCATTTGCTGCTTTTTTAAATGTCTGGCATGTGATCAAGCTCTCCTAGTTTTTCATTGCTCTCAGAGTGAGGGTTTCCATTGCCAGAATCTGCTCATTAAAGGTAACATTGACCTTTGCTGGCTAAAAACCAAATTAAGACCTACCAAACTGAATTTATCCACCCACCAGTCATTATGTCTTGGTATCTACTTAGCAAATCTCCCCAGGACACATATTTCTATCTCATTATTTATTAAAGGCATTTGCAGGTGAGCAGAAAATATCAAAAGAATTCCATTCTCTTTAGCTACCAGATATGTTACTGGTAACAAGATGAATTTAGACTCACTTTCTCCTTCTCTCTTTTTGAAACCAAAGCATTATTATGGTTGGTCACACAGACTGGATTTGGAGTTTTAATCCACCTGTCAAGTCCCCAAAGATCTGGGATAGCAACTCTTTGATATTAAATGGTGTCAAAGTCATTGTCTCAGGGTGCTAGCTGTACCCAGAAAGCTTCCTTCTGCAATTGAGTGAAGGGGATTTTGCCAATAGTGTTCAAGGGGTGCTCCAGATGTTTTGGGATTGCACTCAAAGTGACTATTCACTATTGGTATTATCTTTGCTTTCTCTTGCAGTTGTTCTACTTTTATTTGCAGGTCTTTGTAGTTTGACATTTTCTCCAGTTCTTTCTCTTAGGTTATGTTGTCTTCAGGTACTGCCACATCCAGCTTTTTTGTGTTTCTTATCAATAATTGTTAAGTCTGGAATGTTGTGTGACAGGCAGCTGTCTGTTTGAGTCCCAGGACACTTTAACTTCTTCATTTTCTGTTAGTTTCCCTATTCTGAGGTCTTACCAGTTCTTGCATGCAGGTCAATGGCATTTCTTGAAAATATTCTAATGTGCCATTGATGCTACTTTTCCATGCCATGGTTTATTATACATAGCAATGTGAAATTGGAGTTGCCAATTATTTAGTTGACATTGGCCTTCGTACTCATCAAGGTCTTCCCAAGAGCCCAGAATGCCATAATGTATCAGCATCCTATATGTGTAGATCTGAACAGTATGACCTTTTGCAATTCTGACCATCATTTTTTTGGTATGGTATCTGGTGTGTCAATAATCAGTGGGACTACCACAGCTGGCTTATGCCATAATCTTTCAACTTCAGTTTTCATAACTTGATATTTAAATGTGACAGTAAGTCAACCAGGTGTTTAGACTGGATTTGACATTTCTATCTACTCAACAAGTCCTTCCCAAGGGAGAGGCAGATGTTGTTTAAGGATGTTAGAGATATTGTTGCAGGATGATGATGATCATCATCATGATGATGATCATGGCAACATAATCCATCTTTTTTTTTATTTCATTGGGTTGATATGATTTGGAAATAGGAGCCCTAGACATAATTCTGGTCTGTTCCAATACTAAATGCTGCCATTTGCTCATGAAATAGATGTCTTTGTCTCTACGTGTCAGTGTTCTGTGTAACACATCCAAAGAAATCAGAACCCCAAGGCAGGAACGTTCCTCAGAGAACATGTTTATTGGACACATCATATCGGTACAGCCAGTGAAAACCAACTCTAAAATTTTCTCACGGTTACCACATAATTAAAAGAGCAAACGTTTCCCTCCCCCAGGTCACATTGTCCAATCAAAGCAGTTGGTGGGCTCCCTCAACCACTTCTGCCTCCTTCTTCTGCCACCTGTTGAGGTGACCTTGGTTCCCACAGGAGAGCTCTTTATTTTGTCTTCGAGACGGTCTAGCTATTTCCCCATCATCCTCCCCTATAGTGCGTGGCAATTATGAAGCAGCACAACATGGCTTCAGCCAGGTCCGATTTAGAATTGACACTATGGTTCTAAGGAACTGTTCATGCTCTGTAGAACTGGCTTAAATAATTATCAAAATGGATGGGAAAGGGGACAAGCAAGGCATTCTGACAGCCAGATACTGAAATCTTGGAATCATTACTGCAAATTAATTATTACAAACAGCATTAAACACCACTAAAAAAGACAGTGCTTTGAGCATAGGTATCATTTCCATTTGTTTCTGTTGTTCAGGAAATAATACCATTGACTGCTTAATAGTCTGTATCATGCAGGTATATTATCAATGTATATGAAAGTGTTTTCCTCAATTATCATTAAGACCCAAATGTGTCTCTCTTCCTGTTCAGTTGGAATCCCATATTAAGAACAAGATCACTGTCTATTTTACCAAGTAATCACACATGGCTGTGCTTTGTCACACATTGAATCAATGGATTTTTCATCACAGATTATTTCTTGCTCTGCACATTTAAATCCAGAATGCTGTTTACCAAAGTTATCAGTTCTATTAATGAGACTTTTAAAATTCCTCTTAGTATATTATCACGACTGTTTACAGGAAGTCCTCGACTTACAAACCACAACTAAGAGTAAAAATTCTGTTGCTACATGAGATGCTTGTTAAGTGGAATTTTGCCCCATTTTATGACCGTTCTTGCCACAGTTGTTAAGATAATCACTGCAGTTCTTAAATTGGTAACACGGTCGTTAAATGAATCTAGCTACCCCATTGACTTTGCTTCTCAGAAGGTCACCAACGCTGCTTACATGACCCTAGGACACTGCAACTGTCATAAATATGAACCAGTTGCCAAGAGTTCAAATTTTGATCACATGACCATGGGAATGCTGCTAAAGTGGTAAGTGTGAAAAATAGTCATAAATCACTTTTTTCAGTGCCATTGTAACTTTGAATGGTCATTTAATAATTGTAAGTTGAGAACTACCTATATTATGTTGCATTCAGTTTCAGGACATATGTATGAATCCAAAGTAACAAGGGAGATATATACCCTACATTGACAATTATACAAAGTTGGTTGTAGAAATTTAAAATTGTAAAATATAATGTTTATACATCATTAGCCAAAAAAAAAAAAAAAACCATTAAGAGTGGAACATTATTTCCAAATATGTATGATGTTTAGCACTACATCCTTGCAATGCTATTAATTTATTTATGATATCATTTAATCTCTTGTGATATATTATTTATTATTATATTCATTATTTATTCCATTTCTAATTGAAATGGAACCAAAGTTCTCTGAGTAGGTTGCAAAGTTACCAAAAATATCAAAAGTTATTAAAACCTTTACAAAAAACTGAAAAATAGTATGAACACATGAATCACAATGAAAATGATTAAATGCCATTAATAACTAGCACAAGGAAAATATACAACATGTAAACTCCACTATCTCAGTAAAGAGCAGGCACTTAAATCAAACTGGCTATGATGCTATAAAAAGTGCCTCTGAGATTATTAATTCCTTAAACCACACTGATAAGACCATATAATAGCATTGGATCACTATTTTCTGTTTTTCCAATTCCAATTTCCAATTCCAAGCTCAACTGAAAACAGAGAGCTATGTTGAAAATTACTCAAGCTCACTATTATGGTGTTTTTCCTGTTAATTTGGATCCTTTAATTTTATCTGAACATTGTTAGACTAGAGCAGGGGTGTCAAACTGATGCCTCACACGGAGACCATGCCCACTCCGGCTCCATTAAGGGAAAAAACGTTGTGATAAATCTTTTTTTTTTTAATAAAGTTTTTTATTTATTTTCCATTTTAAAAAATATAAACATTTCATCTCTCCTTAAGCAGTATGTCACCTGGGTACAAATATTTCTGTGCAACATCCCTCCACAAATTATATAGAATGAACCATTATACCTTGTGTAACATCTTGTGACTGCAATGTGACACCACGAGTTTGACACCTGTGGACTAGAGTGTCAGTGTGTGTGTGTGTATATATATATTAAAAAACCTAGGCTGTTAAAGCTCGGCCCTCTTATGACACTTAATTTATGTTACCTCTCTTCTCAAGGGCACCCTGAACTAGATCACACCAAGACAGATACCTGTAAACAAACTATTTTTTTTCTCTCTTTCTCACCTTATTTGAATGGTTAAATATTTTCAGGATATTAATATTGTCATCCTTGCAGACCATAATAATTTAATGAATAATTCCTATCTTTCAACTTATATCACTCTTTTTAAATATCGGCGTATGAATGAATGCATAATATTAGTAAAAATAGACCATAGATGTGTACATCAGGATTTTTAAATGGATGGTCCATATGCTATATTTTGTGATGCAAGTCACAACTCAAAACTAGTATACAAGGTTTAAGAAAAATTACCTACAGAAAGATATTTTTAATCCATTGAATGTGTAAGAATAGGATTGTATAATAGTACTGCGATATTAAAAAAATGTACAATTGAATCTATGCGAAGAGACTGGATGAATCTGGCTGATCTGTACATTTCTGTTTGTGAAGATACTGATGAAAAGAATTGAGTGTAGCAATTGATTGTGGATGTGGAAGGAATAAGAGAAGGAGTAAATGTGTACTGTGTAAATCTGTGAATGACTTCCAACTAGGTCAGATAGCAAACATCCAAAATCATATGGATAGATCTCAAATTTGGCCAGCAATTGAAATTCTGCAAAGAAAAAATGGAACCTTTTGCATTTCAACAAAATAAAAATCAGAGGAGCAAGTTTCTATATTTCTTTCCTTACTTGAAAATCCAGCAAGACTAGTGTTACTTAGCACTTTTCTACTATGCTAGCCATGTATTGTGGCTCACAGGTGTCTAATAAATATATATCAAAATCATATTTTGTATTAGGTTTTCATGAGAGGAGGCTGAAAAATGAGAATCAAACATTCAAAACAGAATTAAAAATATCCCCAAGTGAACATCACATTCTACATAAAAACCACTGAGTGAAATTGTGTCTCCACTGGCATCAGTAACAAATAGCAAGATAATTAAAAAAAAAAAAACCCTTTGGAGTGGTGTTAAGGTAATATATAAAATTCCTCTTAAAATAATGGCAAGGAAACCATGAATCAGATAATCTATCACTTTAAACTCTCCTATTGGCTCTGAGCAGAAAATCTATTTCTTTCCCTTTTGAAAAATATTCCCTCTATATCTGTCAGGTACCTTTGCTAAAGTCTCTTACAGAAACAGTAAAGAAATTGGATTGTCAGTTTTAAACTCTCATTCTGTGGGCCTTGACTGAATACAGCTCCAGAAATTAATGCAGCCCAAAAGACATTTGTTTTCTCGCTCTTCTTTGTCATAGCTAAAATACATTCAGAACACTAAGATCTAAATGGAAATGGTAAAAATGTGTACTGTCCATCTCTACAGAGTATTGTTGTGTAAATAATATTTACTATAGCCACTGTGGAATCAATTTTGGTTGAGTTGAAGAATAGCTGAAAATGAAGTATAATTTATATGTTAGTGAAGGTAAGTAACAACATTACTGCCATAATCTAATTGGCATTTTTAATCATACATTTTATCATATATTATTATTGTTGTTGTTCCTTCAAGTCAGTTTTGACTCCTGGTGATTATCTGGACCAGTCCCTGAAGTTTTTGTGGTAAGATTTCAATATAATATAATTTTACATTAATTGTTTTGATTTTTTTATTTTTTCCCCTTCATCCTATTCTCTTTCCCCCTTTCCCACTATTTTTTTACTTTCATTTGTAGCATTTCATTTTCTTGGTACATTTCAGAAGTGGTTTGCCATTGCCTACTTTTTCCTAGACTTGAGAAAGGGACTGGCCCAAAGTCATCAGCTGACTTTGTGCCTAAGGTGGTGCAAGAACTCACAATTTCTCAGCTTCTAACCCATTGCCTTAACTATTATACCAAACACTATGTTTTAGTGGTATTAAAGCAATCTGTAACATTATTCTAATTATATCCATAGTACTGGATTATTTGCTGGGAGTTGGGCTGCATATAAATTTAATACCTTACTATTATGGTTGATCACAAAGTGAGCCAGATGTTAAGATTGGATCTGGCATTTTTATCCATCTTTTGAGTCCTTCCCAAGGGTCTGAGATAGGTAATGTTTTTAATGATGTTAAAAGCAGGGGTGAAATGTAAAATTTGTTACTACCGGTTCTGTGGGCATGGCTTGGTGGGGGGAGGGGTAATGGAGGGGGTGGGCGTGGCCAACTATTTTTTTAACTTTTCAAAGAATTTTTTCTGCAAATGCAAAAAAATGCTTTGAAAAGCCTCTGCCAATCAGGCAACACAGCTGGGATTTCAGAGCCTTTTCAAAGCATTTTTTAACCACCTCTTCCGCTGAAGAAGTTGCAGAAAAAAAATGTTTTAAAAGTCTCTCTGACAATCAGGCAACTCAGCTGAGATTGTCAGAGAGACTTTTAAAGCATTTTTTCTTCCCTGGAAGAGGTTGCAGAAAAAAATGCTTTGAAAAGCCTCTGACGATCCCAGCTGAGCCGAGGCTTTTTTTTTTCTTTTAAAAGCATTTTTTTCAGCAGAAGAAGTTGTAGAAAAAATGCTTTTAAAAGTTAAAAAAAAAAGCCTTTGATGAGCATGCAGCTCAGCTGGGCATGGGGCGGGGGGTGGGGGCGCAGGGATTTTTGCTACCAGTTCTCCGAACCACCCACCACCATTGCTACCAGATCAAGTGATACGGTCCGAACCAGATTAAAAGTATTGGTTAAAAGTATTGTCAATGCAATGTCCACTATACAGATTTTTTTTTTGTCTTATCAACTATTGTTAAATCTGGAGTCCTGTGTGTCAGGTATTTGTTTAAATTCTAAAGTCCCACAGCACTTTGATTTCTTCACTCTCTATGACTTTGTCTATTTTATGGTCTCACCAGTTATTGCTAGACCTGTGGTATTTCTGACAGATATTTCGGTGCACCAGTGCTGCTATTTTGTCATGACACTATTTGTAGGTAGTCTGTCCAATCTTCTTTGTAACTATTGCTCCATTGTTTCTTCAGCTTCTTTGCAGAGATGGCATTTGTAGTCTGTTGCTGTCTTCTCAATTCTAGTTTTGTAGTTCTTAAGGCTTGATCTTGTGCAGCCACAATTAGCCCCTCTGTCGTTTTCTTCAATTTTGCTACTGTCAACCATTGCCAGATCTTGCTGTTACCTGCTTTGCCTGCTAGGTTTTGTCTGTGTCTGTGTATGTTGTCCATATAATAATTTGCCTTGCCATCTTCCTTTTCTATTCTTGATTTGGACTTTCTTGTAGGCCAATTTGGTATCTTTGGTATTAAGTAAGTCTTTATGGTATACTAGCTTCAGCACATCTTCTTTATTATCCAAGTATTCCTCCATGTCTTTTTTTTCTTTTTCAACTGTCTGGTGTATTTATAACATTCTACCTATATTCCTTGGTAAGTGAAGTCTGTCAATACTGCTATATGAATGACTCAATCAATCAGAATAGAGCTGGAAGGGACCTTCAAGGTCTTCTAGTCCAACCCCCTGCTCAAGCAGGAGACCCTATACCATTTCAGACAAGTGATTGTTCATCATCTCCAGTGATGAAGCACCTACAACTTTTGATATCAAGCTACTGCACTGATTAATTGTCCTTACTGTTAGGAAGTTTCTCCTCATTATCATTATTTTTCGGGTCTCCCTTTCTAGGATTTTATGATATCACGATGTACATATTGTTATTGGGGCTTTGACCATAAATTCCTGCACCACTTCATTGCAATCAGATTCTGTATAAAATCTACTGATCAAAGTTACATGTAACTCAGTCTGCACCACTACTTTATATTTGGTTCCTTGAAAAATATATCATAAAATGGCCAAGATTAATAGCAGAGATCAAAGACATGCCCTTTGATAAGGTTACAGATATGAAGGTTAGGAAAAAGCTACCTGAAAAGAAACAAAAACAAAATAAAGAAAAATGGAAATGAGAAATGGAAATACAACTGTATTCCTAAATTCTCCATTTTTCTCTTACCAGAGTGTAGCATTTATACTTTAAATACATTAAGAAAGCTATAATGTATACATCCTCCCTTAAATTTGCTACCAATTCACATGCAAACAATTGCTGAAGACAGTCACTTTTTTCCTGAATTTTTTGTGATAGTTTGTAGTTCACTGGCCCTTTCCTGATAGACCATCAGTGGTGCCTCTTGCTCACGCCTACAGTCTACTTTAAAGAGCAGTATTTTGGCTCAGTACCACATTCCATGTCATTATGGGGAAAAAGAAGGGTTAAAAAAAGAAAAACGTCTGCCAGCCTTTTCCAAAAATGATTTGGAAATGCGACCGTACTTCTGAGGCAAGTGGGAGGAAATGGATGATGAACTTTTCATTGTCAGGATCAAAATTCAAGCTGGTATCTATCCAAGCATTCAATGATTTCTCCAGTTTGTCATCCTTAACATCCAAACTCAACATTACTTTCAGAGAAAAGAGAATGTTTTCTTGTGCTGCTAATACGAACAGTAATAAAGAAGTGAAAGGGAGTTGACCCAGCTTGGTTAAAAAGCTGGAATATGAAGAAATAAGGTGAGCCCTGGTGGTCAAAGTGCAATATTGCAGGCAAACTCTGCCTACAGCCTGGAGTTCGATCCTGACAGGGCTCAGTCTTCCATCTTTCCGAGGTCAGTACAATGAGGAACCAGATTGTTGGGGATAATAAGCAATTAATGTTTACACTATAAACCTGCCAGAGAGTGCTGTAAAGTGCTATGGGGCGGTATATAAGCCTAAATACTATTGCTATTGTACAGGGGTGGGTTCTAATTTTTTTTACTACTGGTTCTGTGGGTGAGGCTTATTTTGTGGGCGTGGCTTGATGGTCACATGACAATTCTTTAGGATTTAGCAGAGGTACTAGTCTACCAGGCTTTTAACTGCTTGCAGAGTTATACCGGTCTACTCATTTGTTTTTGGAGGCAACGGTATACCCATTTGTTTTTGGAGGCACTGGTCTACTCATTCATTTTTGGAGGCACCGGTGTACCACCACACTGCTTTTTAACACTGATCAGCTGTAGGGCGGCCCTTTGAAGCCCCACGGCAAGAGTTTAAACAGTTTTTTTCCTTCTAGCTGATCAGCTGGGACTTGGAAGGCAGCAATAGATTGGGGGTGGGGCCAAATAAAAGGTAAAAATAATGTGGGGCTGGGCGGGAGGGCCCAGCTCCTGAACAAAGAGAATCAGTTCAATGACATCATATTGTCACCGCTACCGGCTCGGCTGAACCGGGCTGAACCGGGAGGAACCCACCACTGCTATTGTAAGAGTTCTCAATATTTTCAAAATCTTCAAGATTTTTTCAATATTTCAGAGGCTGGAAAATCTTGGCAGATATTTGATTCTCTCGGTGGCTGTTAACAAAGATGGAGAACCTTATTCCTCTTCATCTGTTGCTGCAATCCCAACTAACATGGCCAAAAGTGAGGAGAAACTGCTTGTTGTACTTTATCACATTTGGGACTAGTAATAATTTCCCATCCCAGGCAAATTGAGAAAATTAACACTGTATATTTACCCATATACATCTTTTTCATGTTTAATTTTTTAAAAAAACAGCCTTAGAAACACCCACATGCAACTCTATTCATGATGGAGGGGGTAGGAGGAGAAGAAAGGATAATATCATCTTTGTAACCTTTAATGAAAACTCAAATGTCACCGCATCCATAAGGGGAATAGTATAAAGTTCTTTTGTTGGAAGATATCAGGATGTAGTTCATGTAGAAGGAAGGATATATTGTACCGTGATGACGTTATGGTACATTGTCAGCTGCCCTTTCTGATTCCTGCTATATCGTCAGACTATCTCTGCTGGGATACAGATGTAGCTCTCAGTTTCTTTTTTGTTAACACAAGGTGATTTATTTAAAGGAGTAAAAGTAAAAGTGACTGACAATCCTATATTTTTGAGACTTTTGTGATTTTTTTTTTTTGACACTGTTTGGTCACATAAATGTAGCAAAAAGTGCCTTGTGACATAAAATTAAATAAAAATCCCACAAGCACAACAGTTTTGGTAATGAAGGAATAAATTAACCTGTCCTTTTCCTAACAGCATTTTGGGCAGAGCTTTTATAAAATTTGATCCAGAAAGTCAAAAGACAAATATTTGTTGTCCAACCTAAAAGTGCAATTCAAGCAACCAGGATTATAAATCTTCTAATCTTGTGATTCAAGATGATAGACAATTAGCATCAAATACTGGGCCTCTCACCGCCCAGTACGCTCCCATAGAGAGTGGCTTCTCAGGGTGCCGTCAGCCAAACATTGTCGACTGGCGGCCCCCAGGGGGAGAGCCTTTTCTGTGAGGGCACCCACCATCTGGAACGAGCTCCCCCCAGAGATACAGAAGATTCCAGATCTGCGCACTTTCCGCCGTGCCCTCAAAACATTCCTGTTTCAGCAGGCCGGCCTGGCCTAACTTTCCCTTTATATTGCTTTTTGATTTTATTTTAAACTGGGATGTCTTGAATTATCTAGGACCAGAGTGTTTAGTATATTTTAATTGGTTTTTTATTACATGTATTTTTATCGTTCGCTGTTCACCGCCCTGAGTCCCTTAGGAATAGGGCGGTATATACATTTAATAAATAAATAAATAAATAAATAAATAAATAAATAAATACGCAGGTAAAAAAATGCAAAACGAAAGAGATTAGGAGAGAAGCACAAGCTTACTCTGTTAATTAAATTTCAACTGAAAAACAAAACAGATTTAAAAATTCCCTTTTTTCTCTTTCATTGCCTTTTATCTGTAATATATTTGAAATTATATTCTCCACTCAAAGATCATAGAATGAGCTCTGAAATTACAACTAATAAAAGTTTAAATAATGCAATAGTTGATTTAGTGTGAATTGTACAGTGCTATCAGGTTGTGTTTAATGCGACCCAAAATGCAGCTAATTTGAGGCTAGATGTGTGCAATTGTGGCTAGCAACTATGTAGTTGTAGCTAGGGTTTTAGATACTGCTGATCTTTATATATGCAAAATGGAGAAAAGGAAGATTCTGCCATAAGAAAACAGGACTAGTTAAAAAAAAAAAAGAAGAGGATTGTTATTACATTAGAACAAATGCTTGATGTAATTGTATAGCATGAATATAGCATTTAGCAATGCTAAAATAGGACAAGATATTGGAATGCCTGAATGTATGGTAAATTGTCTATATTTTTATTTTGCTTTCTATAACTATTCTATGACCTTGTTAACCATAAATTTACATTATACGTAGATTCTTTTTATCCTTTACTGTAATACTTCATTAATATACCCATAAAATTTATATTTACAATTTTTCATTGCTTGGAGTTGGAATCAATTAACATATTTTCCACAGAAATATCACTTTATATAGTGTAAATTTGAATAATGTGACCCTGTCATGGGATTTATTAACCACATTAATAAATGTACAGGTAAGACCACTTACCTGTATAAGATCTGGGATGAAAATGCCGTACGATGAGCCTTATGCCAAATTTTCGTTGTTTTTTGTGATCCAAATATTTGAAAAGTTGGAACACAAAACGTTCAAACAATGAGGATTTTATTTCTTGAGAATACATTCAGTTTAAGATATTTCAGCATTGTGTATTGAGTGAGACTATGGACTGCACATTTTTGGGACTTACACAGTTGTGTAGCCCCAGAGAAACACATATTTGTGTTAGGAAGGTATTAAGGAGGTTTTTAACAGATTAACAGAGTTGGAAGGGACCTTGTAGGTCATCTAGTCCAACCCCCCATCCAAGCATGAGATCCTACACCATTTCTGACAGATGGTAGTCCAGAATCAGAATCAGAACAGAGCTGGAAGGAACCTTGGAGGTGATGTGTGACAATTAATCAGGCACTACTGGTGCCTCCTTAACTCAGATCAGTGGTGGGTTTCAAAATTTTTTACTACCGGTTCTGTGGGCATGGCTTGGTGGGCTTGGCTTGGTGGGCATGGCAGAGGAAGAATACTGTAAAATCTCCATTCCCACCCCACTCCAGGGGAAGGTTACAGCAAAATCCCCATTTCCTCCCAATCAGCTGAGACTTGGGAGGCAGAGAATAGATGGTGGGAGGAGCAGTCAGAATTTTTACTACCGGTTCTCGGAACTATTCAAAATTTCCACTACTGGTTCTCCAGAACTGGTCAAAACCTGCTGAAACCCACCTCTGACTCAGATGTATATATTCCTATGACTTTCATTTAAATCCGTGTGAAACATCCAGGTATTTTAAGAAGGCACTTGCCAGTGCAGCACATGGGCCTTTGTCCCTTCCAAAGCATCTTCTTTGTTGTTGTTGTTTAGATATGAATTATTGCATATCCCTAATTGCCATATTTGCTTATCCTACTATTGTTGTTCTGCCCCAGCTATGGACCCCAAAGAACGCAGCACACACAAAGTCCGTACAAACCTTAGTTTACTAATTAAGGAATACTAATGAGCTTTCTTAGTAGTTGTTTAAACCAGTCTTTTCTGGTTTAAACCAATCTTTTCTGGTACAGTTTAAACCAGTCTTTTCTGAACAAGGACTGTTAATTTAACTTCATCAACAGCCGACAAGAATCCAAAGAATAATAACTCAATTCTGAGGCACAGTATTTCAGATAACCGTAATCTTACTGTGTTTGGCAGAATGCCCAGAACCAATTTGCAGGAAAACTGACAAGAGATAAACAAGAGCCAAATCAAACGTTTCTGGAATCAAGACGCGAAGGAATATGAACGAAGTTGTTTCCTGCAAATTGCATCAGTCGTCGTCCTTTCTTAAATAGGCTAGGGGAGTGGCCAATTAGCCCCAAGCCCTACTCTTGAGGAGACCTCCTCCTGAGAAGCCACTCCTGCCTTTTAACAGCTCTGCGCACTCGTGCATCGAGAAGAGGTTCCTCCTCTTCTTCCTCTTCACTTATGGGAGCTTCTGGAGGTTCTGAAGGCCATGCCTGAATCACTGCCTCTGGCACTACTTCTTCTACAGCCTCCTCATTGTCTGACTCAAGCGCCAGCTGCACAGGCTGCTGGTGCAACACCACACCAGCCTCCTCGCTATCGGAATCAGCTACTAACTGCACAGGCTACTGACAGGCCACAACAATTGTGGACCTATTTTGGACTGAATTCCACTAGACTGTTAATGTGATTTTAAACTAATTATTGAATGTCAAACAAGTATATATGCTTTTTTAGTACTATTTCCAATATTAATCCATCAGGACCTGTGGATTAATGAGGCATGAGGAATGGCTAAATGAGTTAGCCTAGATAGATCTATACTGGCCTACCACAGTGTGTTAGTGATAGACCTGGCTAGCAATAGCAATAGTAAAGATAAAGGTAAAGGTTTCCCTCGCATATATGTGCTAGTCATTCCCGACTCTAGGGCGCAGTGCTCCCCCCTGTTTCAAAGCCAAAGAGCCAGTGCTGTCCAAAGACATTTTCATGGTCATGTGGCTGGCATGACTAAATGCCAAAGGAACACAGAACACTGTTACCTTCCCACCAAAGGTGGTCCCTATTTTTCGACTTGCATTTTTTAGGTGCTTTCGAACTGCTAGGTTGGCAGAAGCTTGGACAAGTAACGGAAGCTCACCCCGTTATGTGGCACTAGGGATTCGAACCACTGAACTGCCAACCTTTCGATTGACAAGCTCAGTGTCTTAGCCACTGAGCCACCTCATCTCCTTCTTAGGTCTAATTTTTTTTTTTTTAATTTGATTTATATGCCGCCCTTCTCCGGAGACTCAGGGCGGTTTACAATGTGTTAAGCAATAGCCTTCATACTTTTTGTATATTTTTTATACAAAGTCAGCTTATTGCCCCCACAAACTGGATCCTCAATTTACCTACCTTAGAAAGGATGGAAGGCTGAGTCAACCTTGAGCCTGGGGAGATTCGAACTTGCAGTAATTGCAGGCAGCTGAATGTTAATAACAGGCTATTAGTCTGCTGCGCCACCAGGCTCTTAGTAAGTGTTATTAAGTGCTTCTTTTATATTTATACAAACAGAGTAACGGGAGCTCACCCCTTTACTTAGACTACTATACCTCTTCATGGTGCTTTCCAGCTCTCTCTAAGCAGTTTACAGAGTCAGCATATTGCCTCCAACAATCTGGGTCCTCATTTTACCAACCACGGAAGGATGGAAGGCTGAGTCAACCTTAAGCCTGGTGAGATTCGAACTGGCAGCTGGCAATCAGCAGAAGTAGCCTGTAATACTGCATTCTAACCACTGCGCCACCACGGCTCATGGTAGATATAGAGATATAATTTGTGAGTCTTTTTTTTTTCTTCAATTTTTCAACAAACAGCAAGAAATAACTATTAGGCCATTTTATCCATTTTTGGGGACTTCTGATAGAAAAGTCTAGGCTGTTTTTTGCCTTTCCAAATTATTTTATTGGAGCCACTGAAATATACCCTCATTTCCAAAGTTCTTTGAGAATCACTAAGTGTGGTAGTGGGCTTGGAAGGACTTCATGCCCATTAAGTATCTGCCTGTGAAATAAACTTTTACAAACTCCCAGGACAAGACATCGCCAAATTATACTTGTTATGTATGTATCTATTTTGTGTGGGAAATTCAAATGTACAGTGAATTCTGATTGGTTCTTGGTCGCCCCTGAAAAGTATATAAACAGGGCTGTTGCTGTTCCTTTGCTGAAGTCTCACCCTGAATTAAAGAGCTGTTGTTACTAGCCTGCTTGTGCCTCTCATTATTCCCGCGCTACAACATTGGCGACGAAGGTGGGATAGAGGACACAAGAGGAAATTCAAAAAGAGCTTGGAGTTTCAGCCAGGGTGACTAGCGAACACGGAGACACGGCATGTCTGCCTAAGTTCCGCCAAAATCCTTCGACCCGACCCGAGAGAAGTGGGGATCATATCTGACCAGGTTCAAGTGCTCCCTGGAAGCGAGCGAAATGCAAGGGCTCTCCGCGAACAGAAAACGGGCTCTGTTCTTAAGCCACTGTGGGCCAGACGTATTCGAGATGGCCGAATCCCTCTGCGAGCCAACCCCAGTCCAGATGGTTCCCTGGGACATCCTTCAGGCCAACCTGAGAGC
This sequence comes from Arizona elegans, assembly GCA_022577455.1. Classification (NCBI taxonomy): domain Eukaryota; kingdom Metazoa; phylum Chordata; class Lepidosauria; order Squamata; family Colubridae; genus Arizona; species Arizona elegans. The sequence continues at coordinate 116,685,559 of JAKOOJ010000002.1, forward strand.
CCACTATGCTCCAGTTCCGTCTAAATTCGTTCAGCGCTACGAACTCCGGCAACGAGTTCAAAAAGAAGGAGAGCCGGTCAGTGCTTATGTTGCCGCGCTTCGAAAAGCCGCAACGCATTGTGACTACATAGACTTAGACGACGCGTTGCTTGAACAACTGATTTGCGGGGTTCGAGATACCCGGTTACAAAGGCGTCTTCTAGCCAAGCCAGACCTAACGCTAGCCGGCGTGCTAAACGAAGCCCGAGCACACGAGGCATCAACGAAAGCTTTGGAAGCGCTGCAGCGACCCAGTTCAAGCAAAGGCGGGCTGAAAACAGCCCCTGTCCACAGAGAAGAGGTGCGAACCAGCACAGAGGAAGAGTCGGACGAGAACGTCTTCCATACAAAAAAGAAATCGAGTGAACAAAGCCGCCACCACGAGAACTGCCCTAGCTGTGGTGGGGATCACGAGAGACATTCGTGTAAATACAGAGAAGCCATTTGCAGGCGTTGCGACAGGAAAGGCCACCTAGCACGAGTTTGCAGAGCTCAATTTCCGCATAGTCGAAAGTCACATGACTACCGCGACCAACCAGAACCGGCTCATTCAAAACAGCCAATCAAAGATAACGGCACAAGAAAACGGCGCGAACCTCAAAAGCGGGAGACCTACAGCACGAAAATGGCCAAGCCAGCACAACCGACGATGAGAAAGTCTACACGAAAGTAGAAATCGATGGCAAATCATGTGAAATGGAAATCGACACCGGGTCTACGTTATCCATCATGTCCTTGTCAACACTCAAGGCACTCCTGCCCCAGCTTCAGAAGAACCAGCTGTCCCGTCAGAAAATCTGCCTACTTGACTACCAGGGAAACCGAGTTCCCGTTGAAGGCGTGGGCATGTTCCGGGTCACCTACGGCGAGTTCCAGAAAGAGCTGCTCTGACCGTCGTTAGCAAGCCCCTACCAAGTCTACTGGGCATGAAATGGTTCCGGGCCCTCGGCATGGGCTTCATGGGCATTCACAGCATCAGCGGATCATCACTTAAAGAAACCCTGCTCCACGAGTTTTGGGACGATTTCGAAGAGACTCTAGGCAAGTACGTGGGGACCCCTATATCCTTTAATTTAGACCCCAACGTAGCGCCAATCAGACTGAAAGCAAGATGAGTTCCATTTGCTTTAAAGCCCAAAATTGATGCGGAGCTCGACAAGCTCATTAAGCAAGGGGTGCTAGTTCCCGTAGAGCACGCTAAGTGGGAAACCCCAATAGTCACGCCAGTCAAATCGGATGGCTCAATTAGAATTTGTGCCGACTATAAATGTTTGATTAACAAGGCATTGCAGCAGAGCGCCTATCCGGTTCCAATAGTCCACCATCTACTACATTCCCTGGGGCCTGGCAAGCTATTCGCAAAACTAGACCTTGCGCAGGCATACCAGCAACTGCCAGTAGACGACGCTACGGCAGAATCACAGACAATAGTAACTCACAGAGGTGCCTTTAAATGCACCAGGCTTCAGTTTGGGGTCAGCATCGCCCCAGGACTCTTTCAAAGCACAATGGAGTGCCTTCTACAAGGCCTCCCAGGTGTCGTCCCGTATTTCAACGACGTTTTGATTAGTGGCCAAAACGAGACTCAGTTAGGCCAGAGGGTTAGACAAGTCCTAACGAGGTTCAAGAAGCGGGACTTAAACTCAAGCGAACAAAATGCAAGATAGCGGTTCCATCAGTGGAATTCTTAGGCTACAGAATCGACGGCACGGGCATTCACCCCACAGAAAGCAAAGTTAGGGCCATCCAAAGCGCACCCACCCCCAAATCAAAATCCGAACTGTAGGCTTTCCTGGGCCTTCTCAATTTCTATACGATGTTTCTGAAACACAAAGCCACCGTTGCGGAGCCTCTGCACAGGCTCCTTGGAAAAAACGTTCCGTGGGTTTGGGGCAAGCGAGAAGCGGCCGCATTCAACGCAGTAAAGAGACTTTTGTCTGAGGACAGTTTCCTCATCCAATACAATTCCGAACTACCTCTAGTATTGGTCTGTGACGCTTCCCCCTTTGGTGTAGGCGCGGTTTTAAGCCATAGACTGCCGAACGGGTTAGAGGCGCCCATCGCCTATTACTCTTGCACTTTGTCTAGTGCTGAAAGAAACTATAGCCAGCTAGATAGGGAGGCACTAGCGGCTGTAGCTGGGGTCAAAAAGTTTCACGAGTATTTGTTTGGCCACACTTTTGAACTTATTTTGGACCACTAGCCTCTTTTGGGACTTTTGGCTGGAGATAAACCGACCCCAGCTGCTCTTTCCCCCCGGATGACCAGATGGTCCATTTTCTTAGCCGCGTACTCGTACAGACTGCTTCACCGGCTGGGCAAAACTTTAGGATATGCTGACGCCCTCAGCCGATGCCCCTTGCCCGAATTGTTGGACAACCCGACCCCGGAAGCCCCGGTTTTACTGCTTGACATTGTTTCCCCGGGCCCCATTTCTTCAAACGAGGTGGCAAGGGTTTCTGCCAGACTCTGTTTTGCGCACTGTAATGGGCTGGGTAACGAGGGGTTGGCCTACCATGGGGGTGACTTTCAATTGTACTTTAACAAAAAAAATGAACTATCAATGTTGTGGGGTTGCTTGTTGTGGGGAGACAGGGTGGTCATTCCTTAGGGGTTAAGGCACAGAGTTCTGGAAATGTTGCATGAGGGACACCCTGGTATTGTTCGCATGAAAGGCCTAGCTCGTAGTTACATCTCGACCAAGATGTCACTGAGTGGGTGGGGAAGTGCAGGCCCTGCCAGGAGTCCTGCCCAGATCTGCCCATAGCTCCCGTTCGTGAATGGGAAAAACCAAAAGGGCCATGGGGAAGTATTCACATTGATTTCGCTGGCCCATTCCACGGCCAGAACTTTCTTATTATTGTAGATGCATATTCTAAGTGGCTCGAAATTGCCCTAATGCCATCTACCACTTCTGAGGCCGTAATCAAAGTACTCAGAAAACTATTCGCAACACATGGGTTGCCGGACACCCTGGTATCCGACAATGGGCTCCAATTCACGGCAACTCAATTTGAAGGCTACCTAGCCAAATTAGGCATAAAACATGCATTATCCGCTCCTTTTCATCCGGCTTCTAATGGCCTTGCAGAGAGATTTGTAAGAATGGCCAAAGAAGCTCTTTCCCGGCTTGATGCAGGGGACTGGCAGGCTAGAATAGATGAGTTCTTGGCAGTACAGCATGCCACCCCTTGCCCCACCTCGGGCCGCAGCCCAGCCGAGCTCTTAATGGGCCGAAAGCTAAGATGCATTCTCGACCGACTGCATCCCAATTACTCCCCCGATAGCTTCAAAGGGGAAGGGTGAGGACTAAGACAATTCCAAGTAGGAACACCAGTTTTTGCTAGAAGTTACACCAATGGGCCCTTATGGGTAGAGGGAACCATCGTAGGAATTACCGGCTCAAAGTCATATACAGTCGATATAGGGCATGGTAAAATCTGGAGGAGGCATATAGATCAATTGCGTAAACGTTTACAAAACGAAAACTCATATCCTAACTTTCAAGGTCTTTCTGACACAGCTACCTCAAGCCCGAGTAAGCCGGAATACTTATCTGGCAACCCTGAGTTCCAGCGCCGCCCCAGCGAGCCAACACTCCTAGCCGGAGATAGCCACACCTCTGGAGAAATCCAGGAGGTTCCATTGGCGGAGCCGGGAGAGACGGGAGGTCCCTCTGACCGGCTCGACGCCTCGCCAACAACTGAACTGCGCAGGTCAACCAGGATTAAGACACGCCCTGGTCACATGCGTAATTTTGTATGTAAATATGTAAATAGATAGAATAAGTGCCTTCTGGGAGTGGAGGGGTGTTATGTATGTATCTATTTTGTGCGGGAAATTCAAATGTACAGTGAATTCTGATTGGTTCTTGGTCGCCCCTGAAAAGTATATAAAGAGAGCTGTTGCCTGTGTTCCTTTGCTGAAGTCTCACCCTGAATTAAAGAGCTGTTGTTACTAGCCTGCTTGTGCCTCTCGTTATTCCCGCGCTACAACAATGCTGTAGCAGCTTCTATACTTTACTGTAATGAGGGTGTATATGTTATGAAAACCAGGTGCAGAAAATAGGTTTTGGAAGTTTGATTAATAATACTGTGGCCCATTTTTAAAAGGCAACAATAATAAACTATAATAACAATCTTTCTTTTAGCATCAGAAATGCATTTTCTCATTCTCTTGTACTTATGCACAATTAAACAAAAATATTTTGGTTCACAGATATTTTGTTTCCGATGAACCATAAAAAAAGAAAATCAACTCTAATGCACAATTCCTTGAGGCACCTTTGTGCAACCTCTTTTGCATCCTTTATCCCATATGTTTTAGATGAGAAACACTTTCAAAGTAATAAAGGCAATAAAGAAGAAGAAGAGCTCTCCCAAAAGCGGAGGGTATCAAAATTTTGCTGCACAGTTTAATAGTATCACTGTTTTTTAAACTCAAGTAAGGCACTTTGCAAAGAGAAAGCCATGAAAACAAGCTCTTTAATTAAAATCCCTTTAAAGTGGGAAAATAGGATTAAGCTGGAACAATGTCCACTAAATGTTATAGTTTGAAAAGACAACGATATACAGTATATAGTAATTGATTATTACTCTTGTTCTCTAATAAGACCTCTGAACAGATCCTGTGTCTTATTGCATCCTATCATTAGTTATCTGATTTAAGAATCACTCAATTTAGGAGTGATATGTGTGTGAGTTTTCTGAGGACTGATAAAGGCTTTTGTTCTGTACACTTTCAGGGGATAAAATGGAATGGGATGTAATTTAATAAGAAAAAAGTTCCAAGTGCTTTATCTGAGGGAAAAACCTTGGAGAAATATGTGCAGACAAAGTTAAAGCATATACAAAATGTGTGCACTGGGAGAAATTCCATGAGAAGGATGTCCAAATTGTCATACAGATGTCTTAATCAAATTACAGACTGCTGCAAAAAAAAAAAAAAAAAAAAAAGGCACAGAACCTTTTTAAGACTGAAAAATGGGAGAAAAGCCAACACTGACAGATTTTTACATTCCCAGAGGTGTATGTAGTTATGTATTGATTCAAGGCAAATAACCTTGGCTCTTAATAGTCAAGCAAAGGCTTATTTTATCCATGCTGCCACACTTGCCCTTTAAAACACATTCATAGCAACTTCTCAAGATGAGAAATGAGATGAGGGCAGTCCATTCTCCTGATAATTGGATTAAAAGATCCTCCTTGAATTCTGCAAGGGATGAGGTTTCACCAGGGAAGGTGCTACTCCATTGACAGAGTGGGATTAATTTATGGGCCTCTGTCAGTTTGTGGACTAATAATGCATTGATTCAATCTTTGAAGACAGTCAGTGTCTGTTGCGGGTAGAGAGGGGAGAAGGGGAGAGGAACTGTGGAAAGGAAAATTTGCGAGCACATAGACGTGATCAAAGGTAGATTAATATTAGGCAGCTGTGAGCCACTGCATGCCTCAGAACCTCAGTATTTTATGTTCCCTGTCTTGGCGCAGACATCATAAGCACTCATAATATCCACCCACAGGGCTGAGGGGGCCTATTTATGTAGTTTCTGAGGGATCTCCCCCTCCTCTTGAGCTTCCCATTAATGTGTTCCTGCACACATATTGAGCTACCGCAGTCTAATCCCAGGGAGCCTGCAGGTGGTACTGTCCTTGCATTGAAGAGTTATTAAATTCTTAAGGTCACCATGAAAAAAAAGGTTCCATTAAACTGAGTTAATAAAAACATTGGGTAAAAGGTTTGCAATGAGGGCAGGTGCCAAAGCCTGGAAAATTGGAGAGTCGTATATGACACCAAGCTCAAAGAATAAATTAAAATATACCACAATATATAACAATAATAATAAAAAATCTGCTCTCTATGCAGCAAACCTTGGGAGAATATAAAGATGCTACCCTTTTGCTTGCAGAAGGATTCATCTGAGCATTTTTATTTTAGCCAGCAAAAAAGGGGATAATTTACTTTTCTGATTCTCTTCTTTCTGACCCCTGCTTTGCATCAGATTTACAGTAAGAGTCAAACTATATTGTTGGTTAAGTAGTACCCTGGATTAAGTGTGTAGTTTAGGAATCATTCTGTGTTTTCAGATTGAGAAGTTGAAGGACTTGATCAGATTGAGCTTCAGCCTGCACCATAGAAAATAGTCAAAGAGAGGGCATCTGCAGAGACATAGGTCAGGGTCAGCTGATCCAGAACCAGGGCTAGAGAGCATTCCAAGCCTAGTAACATCTTGCCAATTTAGAAGTAAAAAGTCAAGCCGTCCACTTAAAAGAAGAAAGCCTCATGCAGCCAGTAGTCAATCTGGGTGCCATGGAAATAACAGATTACATAAAGGAAACTGCTCTTGATGTTTGGAAGTTGAATTGTGGAGACTGTACATCTTTTGTTTTTGGTTTGAAATGTTTCACTGCCAATCCAAGTAGCTCCTTCAGTCTTCAGCTCCTAATGCTCTATCATCACCTCTGTTCCTCACTGAGACCTTATCTCCATCCTTTGGGTTCCTTTAGATTATCTGGCTAAACTTTGGACTTGAAGTTGAACACTCTGAGTTCATTTCTGAATTGAAGATTTGTCTCTTTGGACTATCTGAAAAGTAAGCTTTGGTGCTCTTTAAGTAGTACCTTTGGGCAGCATTTAATCATGTGCATTTCCACTTCCTCTTTGAAATAACGACGTCCACTCAATTGACTTGAACATTCCATTGGTGATTGTCCTGGAATGATTGACCTCATTCAAAATTATTCCCAAAACAGTGTAGGATCTTCCTTCATACAGTATGTTGGATGACCTTGCTGATAGAATGTTCCTTTCCTTTCAGCTGACTTTTAAGTGGGGAAGAAGACTGGTGCTTCATCTGAAAGTAATAATGCCATTTCTTCCATATACTGTATGTGACTTTAGTATGTAAATAATATAAGAGAACAAAGGAAAGCAAAAGTAAATGTGAATTTAGCAGATGAAATCCCAAAGGTGTTGCTTTTTTTCTCCAAAAGGCAACTGGACTTCCTTGGTGTTTTCTTTGAAAATGTTTCACTTCTCATCCAAGAAGCTGTGATTGAGAATCTTCATTGCAGAAGTCCAAAAGACATTTAGGAGATGAGAACTGAGTCATCCTAAATATGGGAAGATTAATTATGAAGAACTAACAAACTGCTTTCTTCTTTCACATTTATTGTAGCTGGGGGTCCCATTACAACAAATTATTCTAGAAAATCTAACTAGGAACTATTGTCCTAATCATCTTTTTAGAGCTCTAAATACAAATAGCTTTTTTGGGGGGGGCGGGGGGTTAGTCAAAATGATTAAACGATAAGTGAGATCGTAAATATTCTTGAAGGACATGAGCTAAGATATTACCCATGTGTTATTTATCTTCCATCAGTTTCTTTGCTTGTGCTTTTCTTGCTAAAATGAAGTTTGATACTGAAGTTTAGTTAGAGAACTGTATAGTTCTCGTCTATATAACCAGTTCTGTCTAATCTTTGCTCTGACTTTTTATCATTTATCTGTTGGCTCCCAAACATTAAGAACAAAATGATGAAAACTGAGATTGATTGGCTGTGTTTGCTAGAATTTGTTTTTCTCTTCTTTTTCAGGACTTGGCTAATGGAGTAAAAATGAATTACACTTTCTTAATAACGTTCATTTAGGACTAAGCTCTCTGGGGAGGTAGTTTTAGTGACAAGTAAATGATAAATTGCATATTTAATTACATGAAATGCAAGTCAGTTTTATGTACCAGTTTAGAAACTAACCAGCAATTATGCTAGTACATCTCATTTTCAATTATAATTGAGTGAATCTGATGCATTTTAAGCATTTTTTATTTTGTTCAGAAACATTATTTTAAAAAGAAAAAACTTCTAAATCATCCAATGTTTACTGCAAACAATAGTTTAAATGAATTGATTGTCTAATAGTTACTCTAAAACAATAGTAATATGTTTTAGTTAGGCTAAATATACATCCTACTTTTTAAAAAAATTAAGCGTTACATAAATTTAAGTTTATTAACTTAATTTAAACTTTACTACTTGAATTGTTGTATTGTCAGAATGGAAAAAAGCATATGCATATTTCTTATGTTATTCTTTTAATATTTTGCATTAATCTATGAATTCAGTTAAACAGTATTTATTTTGGACTACAGAGAAACCTGTGAATTTAGAAAATATATAAAATTGTTTTCAAAAGGACATTGATTGAGTCATCACAATGATACTATTCAAACAGAAATCTTCCAGTGCAAGTCTCAGTATTATGGACAATATCAAAATAGCTATCTGTATAATTGGTTTAACTATTGTATGTATTCAGTTTGTCACTAAAACAATGGAAAGAAAAGGAATAAAAAGAAGAGTGTTTATCTATTTAATGCTATCCCCAAATTTTCTTTTTCTGTTTGATTTTTTTCCCTGCCAAATTAATTTTTAATTGGCTACATATTTAAGGTACATATGATCTTTGACAATAACCACTGAATTAATGAAATCCAAAGGAGATGCTACCTAGGAAAAAGACAGTGGGATTATTGAATGTGTCCCACTGCCTTTTGCTTTAAGGTATATACTCCATTTTATGCATTTTTATACACAATTAGGACTGATAATTTGTTTGTTAAGGAAAGTAGTCACTAAATAACACATGGTTGAAATTACCATGTTTTAAACAATTTTCAGTATTCAACTCATGTTAGATCATCTAATCTAACATTTCTAACTGCATTGTTGAAAATTTGAACATTTTTTATACATAGACACACAATGCACACACACATGTATATGCAAACACATAAATGCAAATGCATGTGCCCAAATACTGAACACAAAACATTTTGCTTTCATTTAAAATTTAATAAGGAAAATGGAATTAAACTAACTTTTTTTTAACTTTATAGAAAGTTTTAATAGATTAATAGCTTCATTTCTGTCCTTCTGAAAGCAAAATACCATTTTTAGAAGACCATATGGCAGGTGCCTCAATGCTCTAGGGTGATGCTAAAACATATGACTCTAGCTCATTATAAGAATTTCCTGGGATCTTCTTAATTGCTTCTGTAATTAAAATTATTTCTCTCAAATACCTCCTCTTTCCAAAAATTGTGAAAATGCCAAACAAATAATATGGAAGAAATAACTTCTTTCAGTTGTTGCATGAAGATCAAAAGGGAAACTATTGGGGTAGAATTGCAAAGGTGAAGAAAATCCTTTTTATATACATAATTTGTTAATATTGTTCTAAATGCATCACATGTTGATCTCTTGGGCCAATGTTTTGAGGTATATTGTTTTCTATAAGTAGTGTAAGTATGACATTGCCTCCAAAACTGTCTTTTGGGTCTGAGGAATTGTTCTTCGTTAGTTATGAAGAAATAAATTCCAATGGAGTCTGGTGAACATTTTCACATACATACTCTAAAAGTAATCAGATACTTCGTATGGAGAGTGATCTAAATAGGGTCTGCCAGCTTCAGGGCCAGTTTTCATTTACCTCCGGAAGTCTCTGGAGGTTTTCAAGAACAAACTGGACAGCCATTTGTCCAGAATGGTATAGGGTCTCCAGGTAGAGCAGGAGGTTGGACTAGAAGATCTCCAAGGACCCTAATAGAACCCTTATGTTTTGTTATATATTCTATATAGCCACATATTATGCTGCATTACAATATTCCAGAAATTTAGAAAGGCGCAATGCGAAGATTTCTAACTCTGACATCACCTTCTTACTCAGATAAAATTTATATAGGAAATTCATGAATAATATCACAGTCATCAGAGGGCTTGAATAAACAGAATTCAATTATTAAAAAAATTACAAGGCTTCAAATTAAGCAAGCCAAAGAAATTTAAAGCAGGAGGAATTTTGAAGTATATATGATATAAGTATATTGTTTTAAGATTCTAAGGACAAATTAATTCTTAATTTACAACTGTTAGGTAAGATCCTCTATAACAGTGTTTCTCAACCATTCTAACTTTCAGATGTATGGACTTTATGTCCCAGAATTCCCCATCCTGAAACATCTGAAAGTTGCTAAGACTGAGAAACACTGCTATATAATCAGTATTGCAACATCTAGGCAATTGTCCCCATGTGTTAATTGAATTTTCCCATATTACATTGTACTGGATCAATTTCCATACTACTAAAAAAGTCCATTGGTCAGCGGTCTGATAATTCAAGGACAAGCACTACAAAAATCCCAATCACCATTAGATGTACTTTAGCATCATCTAATGGCCATCCAATTTTTTGCATTCTGGATATGTTAGTCCTAAAATAAGAATACTTTAGGCTTTCTTGAATGGATGGATCATCAACCAAATAAGAATATGACTAAATACAAGGTCTGGATGAGGCACTGAAGCAGATCTGAGATACCATTTCTGATGGTAGTTCAGGCCTACCATTTCTGATTCTTTAGTCAACCACTCTGCAAAAATATTTATGATCTGGCATAATGATGATCACAGCAATGCTTGGTCATTTGGAAGAGCACTTGTAAGATAGATAAGATAAGATAACTTTTATTGTCTTTTTTTTTTTTTACTACAAGCACACTGGCCCACATTAAAAATGAAATTCTGTTGCCTGCTCTCAAGAGAATGCATATCTACCCAAACACATATATAACACAAATATACCCATGCTATATACATACATACATACATACATACATACATACATACATACATACATATCACTATCCATTTTAAACACGTAGCGGAAAGAGGTAACTTGAGAATTCACAATGTTCATGCTATATGGAACAAAACTTTGACTGAACCTAGATATTCTATTTTGGATAACACAAAGCCTCCTGCCAGAAGGTAACAAGGAAAACAGGTCATGAAGAGGCTACGTAATGTCCCAGACAATCTTGTAGACTCTGCTCAAGCATAGCTTGATAGAAGGAAGTGAACTACCAATAATCTTTTCTGCCATCCTCACCACTCTCTGTACCACCTTCCTGTCTGAACCAGTAAGTTTAATAGAGATAGATTATTGCCATAGTTTGACTTTTGGTTAGGATTAATGGTGGTCTAGTTGTCTTTGGAAGAGTGGAAATGGCACAACAATGGAGTCTGGAGTCCAGAGGGACAACACTGAACAAAGGTGAGATCATGTTCTCCAGACTACTGTATCCCATTAGTAAACTGCAGGAATTGAAGGGTTTTTTTGTATCACCTGTATGGACAATAAAATCAGCCAAGCCTGATTTCTTAGCCACATTTGGAAATAATTTCTCTCAAGCTGTAAAATAATTATCTTTTCCAAGAGATAAGAAGTCCTCTTGGTAAGTCTCATTTTTTTCTGGATTACAAAATTAAAAGAAGATTTAGAGACTTAAAGCATAAAGAACATTTGGCAAAAAGCTTAACAAGGGATGATATATGAAATTTAAAATAGTTAAAGGGGAATGTTATTTTTATACAGTGAATTTTCTCCAAACCTGAATTGAAAAAACTATAATTGAATAAGGAAATTAACTTGGCCCTTCTGTGAGAATATTATTTTTTTCTTTTTCTTTTTTACTAAAGGCTATATATTTAACTGGCAGAATTTACAAAACAAAACATAAAGATAACTTCAGTAGACTGAGCAAGGTGCTGGTTATTACCTACAAAGCCCTTCAGATTAAATGTATAGCTTAAAAAAAAAGATAAAAATCCTGATAAAATGGAAAATTATGTATAAGAAATGCCTGGAGATATAAAACAAATTAATCATAAAATAGAAATTTTGGAAAGTAAAATAGAAGTTATAGATAGAGAATTGTGGAGAGAGAGTTGGATAATTTGATTCTATTGGAATTGAGACAGAAAAAAATTTGTCTGAGATTTGGAGCTATCTTAGAGAGCTCTGATGAAAAAATTAGAGAAAGAATCATGCAGGCTTTGACAAATTATTTGATGGGAAAAGGAAGACACAGAGGCAGAGATAGATAAAGTGTACAGAATAAATTCAAGGTTTGCAAGAACTAAAAATATTGTCTTGGTACATGTGAGGGGAAAGACAAGGGATAAAGTTCAGCAAAGGCATTTCAATACATAATTGAAATATATGTGTTTGTGTGTCTGTAGAACATGTACCGTATACACTGTATATTTGTCATAAACCCAGGGTTTGGGGAACATGGAAATGCTATTTCCCTATATATATTGGATCAAGATTGATCATGTAGAACTTTTTCTGATTTGAACTGTTGATTTGTCAGACTCAAAAATGACATACAATAACCCAGCCAAAATTCAGTTCTTTAGAATATATGGGGACAAGAAATAGCAGTGAGCTATTACCTTCTTTCTTCCTTTCTTTCTGCCCTTTATTGTAAAAAAAATAATCAGGAATATTTTTAGGTTGTTTAAATCATCCCCTTGGCTCATAGGGGGAGGTAGATTTCTTGAAAAAGAAAGACTTGATTTGATTCACCATTATCCTCCTCAGTAGTTTACATAGAATTTAGTCTGATATGGTTTCATTTTTGATTGCCAGACAAATCTAGGCTTCTCAGTAAATCAACCTAGGTATGATTCCTTTAACAAGCAGAAGAAGATAATTTCCTGATGTAAGCAATCCATTCTTCTTTGCTAGTCTTTTTTTCCCTGTCCCCACCTTTTTTCTATTTTTCCAAGGAAGTCTAGTGCCCTATATATATCTTACTAGACTGATTCTAATGACAGGAGAGGGAAATTGACATATCACTCAGACTATCTATAGCACTGCTTGGCACATTGGAAGAATCATATGTTGCCTTAGGAAGTATTCAAAATAAATTCTAGTATTGTTTTTATTGCTTTGCCCCTTCCTTGGAATGTGCTCTCTCCTTCCTGGGAAACTGCTGTTTCTCTATAGTCCATCACCACCTTCCTCTCCATACACACCACCCATCACAGGACCAGACTGTATGAAAGGTTTATGTAAGGCAAGAGCCTCTTATAATAGTTGATCTTGAGCATTTTAACTTTCCCTAAAACTATTTAGGAGAAAATAATTGCTGTGGTTACATTTTGGCACATAAGAGCATACACATCAGGTGCAAAGAATCAGGAATACTCATTGAGTTCAAAGCACTGAACCGTTCATTATTGCTACATATACACAAGCATATGTCAACTAATGGTCAAAGCTTAATAGATGCTAGATAAGGGTCAAAATTAACTGGGGTTTGGGCTTGGGTTTCTTATGGCTGCACAATGTTTCCAAACTGATGATATTCAGTTCAGGTTGCTCATATCCTATGATACAAAGTTTGTCCATCTTAATTCAAGACCATAAATAATTATGAAATATATATTGCTATTATGTTTCAGAGTTTTAGAACATGCACTTTTCACAACGGAAGCTTGTCATCAGTTTAAGTTATCCAAATTAAAAGTAGGAGAATAAGAGCGAGGAAGAGACAGGATTCCTTTGGTCATCATCTTCAAGACAAGGGAATATATATGGAAATTCTGTTCTTTTTAGAAAGAAACACAAAAAGCACACAGGGAATACACACAAACCTGAATGGGAAGCTAATGTTATTCTCTACAACAGTGGATCTCAACTTGTGGTCTGTGGATCCCTGGGAGAACACAATATCATCACAGTGAGTCCACAAAGGCTTGAAGAAATGTTATTATTTTAATCTTGAGTTAAGTCTTTGTGGTTCATGGCCATGCTCCATAGCCACAAAAGGTATTTAAAAGGGGTGGGGGGTCCTATGGTGAAGAAAAGGTTGAGAACCACTGTTCCATAAATAAGGTCACTTTTGTCAATCCCCAGCACCAAATCCTGAAAATTAGCATAGACAATGGTTAAGAATATTATATTCATCACAACTTCACTTTGGGAAAACTATAGTGAATTTGCTTTTATATGGGAGAATAGGAAGCCTTTTAATCTCATAAAAACAGAGGCCCAGAATTTTCAAAGGTATTGGCATAGACCTTACATTAAGCTACTATGTTAACTTTGTTCATTTCACAGCCAACCCTAATATTTCATTTGTGACCTATCATTCTGTTTGGTAATTGAATTACTTTTTTTATCAGTAGGGTACCTGACACAGAACCCATTGGTGCTGTAACTTCATATCAGAGTCTCTACTTGCAAATGGGAAACAAACTAAACAAATACAAATGACTTGGAAATGTAATTGGCTAAATGTCAAGATACATCAAAGTCTCAGACTGTAGCGTAGTTCCTAAAGTTAAAGTCTTTCCAACAGTCCTGAGGATCCCTTGAGATCTGGTGTAACCTTGTTGATGACAGCAATTACACAAGTGTTATCACCAGGCAGAGAGCATTGCACACATTTTACTCTCATCAATGTACCTAATGGTTAAGCTGACATTTTTCTCCAAAGTTCTAAATGTCTAGCCTTTTTTTTTTCTTTTTCTTTTTTTTTACTTTTTACTGTATGGTTGTGCTTGTTACAGTGGCATCATGTTAGTCACCCATATTTAAGGAGAGAGGATACAGTCACCCTACATATGAAAAAGTTTTCTGAGATATAATGATTTCTATTTGAGATTCCTTACCCTGTAAGTTTAAATGTATTTCTTTTTATATAGCAATAGTAATAGCACTTAGACGTACAGTATTTACCACTTCATAGTGCTTTTACAGCCCTCTCCAAGCAGTTTTACAGAGTCCACATATTTCCCCCAACAATCTGGGTCCTCAATTTACCCACCTCAGAAGGATGGAAGGCTGAATCAACCTTGAGCCGGTGAGATTTGAATTGCCGAACTGCAGCTAGCAGTCAGCTGAATTAGCCTAAAGTACTGTACTCTAACCACTGCACAAACTCAGCTCTTGTATTCTTATATATAAGATAGAAAGCCGGGGGGCTTTCTATCAGGTCCACCTGATTCGCCAGTTGCATCCCTTTCTGGATCGGGACTCCTTGCGCACAGTCACTCATGCCCTTGTCACCTCCCGCCTGGACTACTGTAACACTCTCTACATGGGGATCCCCTTGAAGAGCACCTGGAGGCTCCAACTAGTCCAGAATGCGGCCATGCGGGTGATTATGGGAGCGTCATGGCACTCCCATGTAACACTTCTCCTGCACGAGCTGCACTGGCTCCCGGTGGTCCTCCGGGTGTGATTCAAGGTTTTGGTTACCACCTTTAGAGCGCTCCATGGCTTAGGACCTGGATATTTACGAAACCGCCTTCTGCCACCAAGAGCCTCCCACCGGCCAGTACGCTCCCACAGAGAGGGGCTCCTCGGGGTGCTGTCGGCCAAACAATGTCGACTGGCAGCCCCCAGGGGCAGAGCTTTCTCTGTGGGAGCACCTGCCCTCTGGAATGAGCTCCCCCCAGAGATACGGACGATTCCGGATTTACGTACTTTCCACCGGGCCCTCAAAACTTTTTTATTTCAACAAGCCGGGCTGGCCTAACTCTCCAGTTCTTTAATTTTAATTTTAAATGGGGTATTTTAATTGTTGAGCCAAATTGTTTAATATATTTTTAAATTGTTTTTAAACTTTGTATTCTATGTTTTTTACTTTTGGCTGTTCACCGCCCTGAGTCCTTCAGGAGAAGGGCGGTATATAAATTTAAATATAAATAAATAAAATAAATAAATATTTTGCTAATGTTTATAATCTGATTTATGGACTCAAATGTTCTTGAATATGTACATGAAACTGTTGGGGAGAATAGCTGAATGTTTAGGTTATATTTTCACTAGTGAGTAAATTAATTCAGGAAATATGGAGACAGATTAGAAGTGAATAAGAATGTGATGGAGAAAGGCTTCTGTAATGGCATTGTAATCAGAGGTGGTATTCAGCAGATTCTGACCAGTACTGGAGAGCTGGTAGCGGAAATTTTGAGTAGTTCAAAGAACCGGTAAATACCACCTCTCACTGGCCCCTCCCCCATCTATTCTCTGCCTCCCGAGTCCCAGCTGATCGGGAGGAAATGGGCATTTTGCAGTAACCTTCCCCTGGAGTGGGGTGGGAATGTTGATTTTACAGTATCTTTCCCTGCTAAACCCAACAAGCCACGCTCACCAGGCCATGCCACACCCACCAGGCCATGCCCACAGAACTGGTAGTAAAAAAAAATATATCACACCACTGATTGTAATGTATCCCCCATTACACCATTTACTCAATTCTGCTGCATAATCAAGTAAAATACCAGGAGTTGTGATAACAAGCCTACTACTCTCTCCCCAACTCTGTTGCCTCCACTACTTCATATAATTCCAACCACAGAGATAATATCCACACAAATGACAGGATCTGAACCCCAGTGTTTAACATAGAACAGACATACGCCTCATTATGTTATCTCCACCTTTGAGTGAATTCATTAAAAGAATCTTGTCCACAGTGCTACTATTTTTAACGCTTGCAACTAATTAATCTAGTGCTTGATTTCTGTGTATGTGTGTACACACACACATGCACGCACACACACACACACACACTATATTACATACCATCAATTAAAAAAGATTCTGCCACTATCATTGTGAAATCCCATATGTTCTTTACCAAAAATGCAATGAAATGAAGTTAGCAGGTGTTACTAAAAAAAATATGCTTGCTCCTTTTTGCAATATGCCAGAAGTTGATTGCAGACTAACTGGAGAAGACCTATGAGATTCTTTCCAGTGCACACAAAAGGAATGAACCTATAATTAAATTACAGTTAAACACAGATGGTTGTTTTACAGAAGGTGCTCAGCTTTCAATATGAATCCTTGAACTATTTTTTGTACCAACAGATTGTCCATTCCATTTTTCCAGCAATATTTTCTAGCTTAAGTGAGGATTGATTTTTTTTAATGTTTAAATTATTTTACAATTTTTAAGAAAAAAAATGTATTCATTTTTTCTAATGATAATCTTACTATACTGTGATGTGCTTAATTCTATAATGTTTCTTAAAGGGAAAATGAGAAGCCAGGTAATATTATTTAAAAATTAAATGTAAGATTGCAAACAGTGCTAGCCTTTTACGTAGGATGTAAGGCATTGCTATCAATAATATTTAAGTATAAATTAAATTATTTTACTTCGTGATATATGGAAAATTAAATTAGTTAATACAGGAAAGAAGTGGGGGGGGGAACCATCAAAGTCATATTCCAGTTATTTTATTAATAAGCATGATAAATTATGAGAATGTAGCACAGGTGGGATCTCTGTAGCATGTCCTTAGTAGTTGCTGTGGTTATTTTTTTCAAATCAGGTAAATCCAATCTTCCTCTTTCCTTTGCATCTTGTAACACCTTATATTTAACTCATGGGGTTTTTTTTGTTTTGTTTTTTTTGCCTTGCCATACAAACCTAGATTTTGTTGTAGTCCGCAAGCAGCCTGCGGATCTGGCAGCGGAGTCGGACAGTGAGGAGGCTGGGGAGGACAATGGGCCAGTCCTGGAGTCAGGGGAAGGCCTGGACAAGGGCTCTGCATCAGAGGCAGTGATGGGACCAGGGCCATCTGGGAGCGATGCTCAGACTCTGGAGTCTCCAGAGTCGGACAGCAGAGAGGCAGAGGAACAGGAGGAGCCTGTTCCTAGTGCACATATGCAAAGAGCTGCCAGAAGGCAAGAGCAGCTGAAGCAAAAAGGACAACTCGGGAGTAAGGGCAGAAGATGATTGGCCACTCCCATAAGGCTTAAAAGAGCAGCAACAAGCCGTTGGGTTCTTTGTTGAAAAGTAACATTGATTCCAGTGCTTTTTGTCAGCGTCTCTTAAACTTTGTGGGGGTTTTGCCAAGAAAAGCCTTTGGCATGTCACCAAAGACATCAAAGGTTGGTGATAAAACTGAGGGACTGGTTATGAAGAATTTGTTTTGGACTAAGCTGAGAATGAATTAATTCTCAGCTTTTTTAATAAAATAAGTTTGTTCAGGACTGAATTGTGTAATCACTACTTGGGCCTCGGTCACAACAGATATATCCTTTTGCTACTATTTAAAAGGGGCATCATTTGTCATAATGGGTATTGTGTGAAACAAAAACATCATTCTAGGCAAAACGTTCATTTTTATCAGAATGTCTCCCAAAGAAGGTCAATTGTAATTTCTCCCGTCTTAGCGTATCTTTTTACTTTGGCTTCATTCCATGATTTAACATCGTTATATTGAAATAACCTAACAATTTTTGTCAGAATGATACCCAGATATTTTCCTTTCTTCCTCAATGCTAAAATCTGTTTTCTTCACCAATTCTGCTTGATCCTCTATTTTTGTATTTTTGGTAACATCTTTGCCCTCTGATTATTAACTTTAAAACCTGCTAATGTACCAAATTATTTTTTTTCCCCATTTATATATCTGTTCCTTTTAGTGGATTTTTCAGAATCAACACCAAGTCATCAGCCCTTAATTTAACAAATTGCTTTTAAAAATTTTCACTCTAACAATTCTTTCATCTGGTTTTATATTTCTACCTGATATTTCAAGAAGTAAACTAAATAGGAGAGGAGACGACGATGTGATGTTCTCATCTGATTTACAGTCAGGTATGCAGGAAGCAGTTAAAAGTTATGTTGGGTTAAGGTAGTACAATAGAATTAAAGTTGCAAGCTAATTCTTCCCACAGTCTGGAGTTTGATCTTGATGGGTTCAAGGTTGACTCAGCCTTCCATCCTTCTGAGGACAGTTAAATGAGGACCCAGATTGTTGGTGGCAATATGTTGACATTGAGTGCTATAAAGAATGCTGTAAAGCACAATGGAGTGGTATATAAGTTCAAATACTCTTACTATTGCTATAGAATTAATGATGAAGTCATGGGGTAAGATGGCATATATTTATTTGCGTTCATAAATCTTAGAACTGGGTAGTGCATGGAAGATGTAACACTGAAAGTGAAAAATTGTTTGCCAAGGATAGGTAATTTCGTGTTTTCCCTTTGTTTTAAAATACTATTCCTTAATCTCAGACTACTGGCCATGACTGGATTTTATGACACTGTAGTCCAAATTATTGTAAGGCAGGAGATTTACTACCAAAGTTGTAAATGTTAAGAATAAATTATGTTGAACACAACAGAGTTTACACTTGAGTAAGTATGTACTGAAGAAAATAATACAGTATTTTATTTCGGAGATAGGGAATTGTTTTCAAACCCAGAAAACTAGGTGTCTATGATAACAAAAAATAATAGTGCAAAATATGAAATCATCTCTCTCTCTCTCTCTCTCTCTCTCTCTCTCTCTCTCTCTCTCTCTCTCTCTCTCTCTGTGTGTGTGTGTGTGTGTGTGTGTGTGTGTTTGTGTGTGCATGCATACCTTTCTGTCAATATTGTCTTCTAGAGAATACCTGGGATAGTCCCTGCAGTTTTCTTGCCAAGTTTTTTTGGAAGAGGTTTGTCATTGTCTACTTGCTAGGGCTACGAGAAAATGACTGGCCCTGCTGGCCACCGTGCTGTCTTTAAGCCTGCGGCAGGATTAGAACTCACACTCTCCTGTTTTCTAGCCTAGTAGTGCCTTAACCACTACCCCAAACTAGCTCATGAAATAAAATTCTACTTTTGTATTAAGACCTACAAAAATTCCCACAGAAAATTCAAAAGCAAAAAAATATTATATACTGATTGACTTCCATTTTAATCCTATATTGCGGCTATCCCTTTTACCTAATTTAAATACTCTCATTCCGTTTGCTGAAGTCCATTGTTTCTAAACCTAAAATCTTTGTAAGGAACTCAGAGGCATGGAGAGTGAGTTGGGCAGTCCTATAAATTTTCTTAAATAAATAAACAAATAAATATTATGTTATGTTATGTTAATTTTATTTATATACCGCCCTTCTCCCAAAGGACTTGGGGCGGTGTACAGCCAATTTAAAAACATAAATATACAGACATCATCATTAAAAGTAATTAAAATCAATTAAATGTTTCAGCCAAAATTTAAAACCCCAAGTTAAAACTCAAATTTAAAACCACTTAAATAGACAGCCCCGCCTGTCGGAACAGTAGGGTCTTAAGGGCACAGCGAAAAACCCGGAGGTCAAAGATTGTACGTATTTCTGGGGGCAGTTCATTCCAAAGGGCAGGAGCTCCCACTGAGAAGGCTCTCCCCCTGGGTGTCGCCAGCCGGCATAATTTGGCTAATGGCACCCTGAGGAGTCCCTCTCTGTGGGAGCGAACTGGTCGATGGGAGGCTATTAGTGGCAGAAGGTGGTCCCGTAAATAAAATCTAAAGGGAAATATGTGAGGAAGAAGAGGGAACCTTCCTTCAAAAAGTTAAGTGAGGCATGAACAAGCTCAATGGCCAGGTAATATTTATTATCTGTTGAAATGCTGCAATGAAGCTGAAGTCCAGGAAGAAGGGAAAAAATGGGGGGAAGCAGTGAATCCTGCAGCAGACAATTAGATGACAAGCCACCCACCTCAATGTAGAGATAGCTATTTGTCTGGATGTTTTGTCTGGTTGATCCTAGGAAAGGTTATACAAATGCCCTAAAGCTAATCTAATTGAATACTGTATTTCCTCAAGGCTTTTTCCTCTTCTCTGACTACAAAAAAACAACAACACAGCAACTTTACAAAATGTGTTCCAAAATGTGATAGTGATACTGTTGTTGTACAGCAGTTCTTATTTTTTGGCCACAATAATCTGAAATAAATTTAGGCCCCAGAACAGTAGAGAATGCAATCTGGATCTAAGATGGCAAATTGATACAGCTTGCAGAGAAACTCCAAAAGAGTTGGATGGAGAGTAGAGGGAGAAGATGCTAAGGAATCCTATCTCCTTTTCACTTCCGGTTCAGGACTAAGGATGAACCCACTATTGAGAAATTATTGGAGGGATCATTCAATTTCCCAAATACACATGATTGAATTTTTCCTCTTACCTGTTTTATAATTGACAATTAGGGTAGGAAAATTCCAGTGATTATTTATTCAGGAAGTTCTAAACTCTCCATTGTATTATTGTGGTTTAAGAATCTTTATTCCAGGACTCCACTAACACATCACTTTCTTTTGTTGCCTTTAATTAAAGTGTCAGCTGATCATCTTTTTCTAACCAAGCTCCAGAAGTGAATTATTGGCAGACAAACTCATACTGACAATATTGTCGGAAAACTGATGTGAAGCTATTATATTAATGTTAATAATAATAGAAGGAAAAATCCCAATGCTCATTTTCAGCGTGTATGTCATTTCCAATCAAATAGTAATATCACTATTCCCTGCAGGTAAAAGACATTGTGTTAGAAGAAAGAAATGTTATCATTTGTATTTGTTTTCATTGTTTGTGCTTTTGTTACTTCTGGTGATCTTTACTATTTTGGCACGATGAACAATTTTATTGTTTATAGACAAGAGACGCAACTTAGAAATAAGCTAAGATGGTATTATTAAGGTGAGTGAATAATATTATCATTATCATTAATATTAGAGCCTTTTTTTCAAGAAAGCATGAATTGGACTAGCTGCTAGATATTTTAGCGTGACTACTTACAGATGGGCAACACAAAGACTTTCTATATTGTCTTGAAGTGTTAAACCCAATGGCAGTTGGTATTCACTAATATTTGGAGGACTTCATTTTACTGACTTCTGCTGTTAACTTACAAGTACTAACATAAACTACGAAGCTGGGATGAGCTCAAAGAAACCATTTTATGGGCTTCTGCCATAGGGATGGAAATGCTCATACTTGTTTAGCAACCCAGGGGTGAAATCCAGCAGGTTCTGACAGGTTCTGGAGAACTGGTAGTGGAAATTTTGAGTAGTTCGGAGAACCAGCAAATACCACCTCTGGCTGGCCCCAGAGTGGGGTGGGAATGGAGATTTTGCAGTATCCTTCCCCTGCCAAGCCCACCATGCCCACAGAACTGGTAGTAAAAAAAATTGAATTTCACCACTGAAGTAACTCCAAATATTTTGTTGCCTCAAGAGTGATTGGATAGGACAACAGATAGAGCTGGCCAAACAATATAGAAGTATGGAAGCTGCTGCCATATTAACTTGTGTGTGTTACAGCAACACTCCACATTAGAATCCAACAATAGACCATTTGATCGATCAGGATCAATCAAATTTCATTTTCTATCTGTCATTCCCAATTGTCTATTCCCAATTGTATTTATTCAGAAAATTTATATGGGCACCGAGCTCACTTTCAGTGTCTCTAGGCAACTTGCAAGGATAAATCCCCAGTACAAAATAACTCCTACCCCTCTGGTGCCACTTGAGGGGCTCCATATCACCCTGGGTTCCCCAGGCCCATTGGCAGAACCAGGTCTTCAGGGTGTTCCAAAACACTTGTCAAAGTGTGGGGCAATCTTGCCTCTGCAGGGATGATGTTCCACAGAGAGGGAGATGCAGAGGAGGCTCTTCTTGATCCTGCTAGATGGACCTCTTTAAAAGAAGGAACCCATAGCATTCCGTGCCTCCCTGCTCTGGAGGATGAAGTAGAATTTTTAAATTTAGTTATATTTAATTTTATAAT
Source organism: Arizona elegans (assembly GCA_022577455.1). Lineage (NCBI taxonomy): Eukaryota > Metazoa > Chordata > Lepidosauria > Squamata > Colubridae > Arizona > Arizona elegans. Next base: position 116,708,015 of record JAKOOJ010000002.1, read on the forward strand.
TACAAGTTGTTATCAAGTTTTAATGCTATAAATCAGAGATCTCCAAACTTGAAAACTTTAAGACTTGCGGACTTCAACTCCCAGAATTCCCCAGCCAGCATGTTTATGCTGGCTGGGGAATTAAAAATAAAAGACATATTTTGTGGGTGGAATATTTTTAAAAGTTTAGGTATGTTTAAAAGCTATGTAATAAGTACCTCCCTTCAGCCTTTAATGACATAATCAAATTATCCAAATTAATCATATGAAGGTGTGGGAAAAGTACTTCTTATACAATTTTGAAACACACCAAAAAGCTGTCCTCAAAATGGCATATGTTGTAAAATAAAAAGGATTTAAAATATGTTTTAACTTTCTTCTGTTACTGTTGTTCAGATAACAGACTGGTTCTGATGGTCACAATGCCTATGTAAGGTAGAACAAGTAATTCTTCACTTTCAAACTTCATTCAAAAGGAAGTTCTAAAATGACTTTTTAAAGTAATGTTTCTTGTTCAATGCTATCTCTGTGTATTTTTTTTTTATGAAGGATCGCTTTTGCCTTTCACTTTAGAGATCGCTAGTCCAAGACTTCAAGACTGTTTTCAAATTTTCAATTGTTATAAGGCACTGAATGTGAACCAAAGTTGTAACCAGACATTGTGGTAACCTCAGGCAAAGGAGAATAATGTGGATTGTCCCTGTCTCTGTGTCGGCGGGAGAGACAGAGAAATACCTTTTATAATGAGACTGTATGCATTGGAGCTTATCAAAACTTATAATTTTTTTTTATTTGTATCAGTATATTTTTTTTTCACCACAGAAATGGCACACACAATAAACAACGCAGTTCATGTGCACAACCGATTCAAGGTTGTTAATTTGGGGACATGTTTCATCTTGTGCCTTGCTTATTGTTTCACAACTTGTCAATAAATCCTTGGATTGCTGTGCAGAAGAAGACATTTCTCTATTGTGGCAGCTACAACAGGTAATAATATTCCCATTAATTCTTTTTGTGTGTGGCGGGGGGTAGGGAAGGCTACAAGTGTCAGGAGCTGTCACTGAGAATTAAACATTTGTTTATATGCTTGGGCATTTCCCCAATTATTTTATTGCCAGCTAGCCTGAATAATTGCTGACTGAATGGTTTGACAGAATTGTATCGCATGATTATATCTTTAATAAACTTACTGTTAAAATGTTCTGGGGTTTTAGCAAAATGAAAAATGCTGCAGAGATTGTGATGGTTGATGAAATGTAAAGTGGAATAGAGCTCTTTTAATTAATAAATAAATGAATGCTTTGCTACTCTGGAAGGAGAGATAGAGAGACAAGATTTATTTATGTGTTTCTTTGATTTTTATCATGCCTCTAATTTTTGCCACAGTAATAACCCTGTGGGCTGAAAGATAGCAACTAACCCTTAATCACCCAGTGAGTTTTACGTCATTAGGATAGCCTTAAATATTCCAAGTCCCACTCCATTTGCTTAATCCAGGTTTTTGTCAACCTTGGCAACTTTAAAATGTGTGGATTTCTGCTTCCAGAATTCCCCATCCATTCCCCATGCTGGCTGGGGAATTCTGGGAGTCGAAATACATGCATATGAAAATTGCCAACTTTGAGAAACACTGGCTTAATTGGTGAAAGTGTACCACTGAATATTGCAACAAATGTTATTGGCCCATTTCTGAAATTAAAGACATTCTTCTCTATCAAGGGCTTGCAGCTTAAAGGAAAGTTTTTCCAAAAACATTTTTTGGCTTAAGTGTATTTAAGACAATTAGGGACTAAATTCCAACCACTATTGAAAGTATGTGACTGAAAAATTTTCAGAACTCAGTTGCCTGCCTTAGTTCCCTGCTCCATTTTCTCTTTTGTACATCTGTCGCTAATTGCAAATTGGCAGTGGCAGATTTGTCCATCCAGCATAGAGACTTAACGCTTTTCAGAGTTTTCATTTGAATTCTTATTCATTCAGCTAAGTTACTATCTCTTGCTTTCTAGTAGGCTCCTCATTTTTAAATAGCTACATGACACACAACATGAATCCTTCCATCAGGTATACGGTTAAGCCTATTGATTTTGGACAGGGCAGCAGGTTAAGGATTTTATTTTGTTAGATTGGGCTTTCTTGAAGAGGTGAGGTGAAGTAAAGTTTTCTTAATGAGGACGTAGCCACATTCAGGAAAAAAAAATGTAATGAAAGTCACAGAAAGAACTTGACAATTAAAATTACATATAAGTTAATGGGATAAAATGAAATTCACACATTTGTCTACCTGAATGAATTAATGAATGAATCAGTTCTTCCCAGTCTAACTTGATGTAAGATTCAACATACTTCCATCAAAAGACGAAGATAAAATTAAACAAGGGAATCCCCACACTTGATAGAAGCAGGCAGGCAGGCAGGCAGGCAGGAAGGAAGGAAGGAAGGAGGGAGGGAGGGAAGGGGAGGGGAGGGGAGGAGGGGGAGGGAGGAAGGAAGGAAGGAAGGAAGGAAGGAAGGAGGGAGGGAGGGGAGGGGAGGGGAGGAGGGGGAGGGAGGGAGGGAGGAAGGAAGGAAGGAAGGAAGGAAGGAAGAAAAAAGGGAGGAAGGAAGGAAGGAAGGAAGGAAGGAAGGAAGGAAGAAGAAAGGAAGGAAGGAAGGAGGGAGGGAGAGAGGGAGGGAGAGAGTGGGGGGAAGGAAGGAAATTTTTAAATTGTTTTTTTTTCTTCTACTAAATAATATCATTAACAGTAATCTTTGCTAAATTACTTAATGCATAGAGAGAGCAAATGTGCTGCTATTTTGGGAAGATAGAAAAATATGTTCATTTGTGAATGTGACTTCTTCATTGTATTTTTTATTTTGTTTTAAACTGGGAGAGTTGTATGTAATTTGGAATTGACTGTGACTGGAGCAGCCTATAACGAAAAATTAATTGATTTCTGGCCTGTAACATTTCCTCATGTGATTTTTTTTTTTTTGACATTTGTTCCCTCCCATTGAAGTTCTGCATGAAAAAAAAAGCATTCCACATTCAAAATATGCTTTCCAAATCCATATGTGTATCGTTAAGATTGTGCAAATTGGACATAACCTGTGTTGGGGCTTGTAAATCCCCATGTAGCTGCCAAGACCAGGGAAAGCCAAATGAAATTTTAGGAAGGATTATTTTCATGTTAGTCTGGGGTAATATTGAATCTTAAAAACTGTAACAGGGATATCTTAGTATTATGGTGGCTTGGCATATTTTCTCTAAAATGCTTTTTCAGACCTACCTCCACAGCTGGATTGACACCTTTTTGAAGGTAGGTATCCAACCAGAGGTGGATTTCAGTAGATTCTGACCAGAATCTGGAGAACCGGTAGTGGAAATTTTGAGTAGTTCAGAGAACCAGTAAATACCACCTCTGACTGGCCCCACCCCCATCTATTCTCTGCCTCCTGAGTCCCAGCTGATCGGGAGGGAATGGGGATTTTGCAATAACCTTCCCCTGGAGTAGGGAGGGGATGGAGATTTTACAGTATCCTTACCCTGGAGTGGGGTGGGAATGGAGATTTTATAGTATCCTTCCCCTGCCACACTCACCAAGCTACACCCATCAAACCATGCCCACAGAACTGATAGTAATTTTTTTTTTAATCCCACCACTGCATCCAACTGACTGACAAAGGAGAATATTGGTAGCTCAGGGCTAAAATGAGGCATCCTTGGTGCTCTCTGAGCTTGGTTGTTTCATTACCCAAACTAGGTAACATCATCAATACTAGTCCAAGTTACCTAGTTGTTATGGGTAATGAAACATCTGTAAGAAAACAAACAAGTTCAGGGAGCATCAAGGACCCCATTCAACTGTCATCTTCCGCTTAATATCTTACATTACCTCACTTCAACCATTAAAGTTGATACGTCCTGCTTTGGCTGGTGAAATATCAGAGGCCACATGTTCTACCTGGAAAATATCACAAAAGGACCAATTTGAGCATGAATGATGCACGAAAATAGCACTGTCAGATGACCCATGAAGCACAATGCCTTCTCCAGCTTTGCCAATGAAAGTGCTACCCTCCTTTCTTCATGCATCTGTACTGATGATTCAAGGCTACAATTTTGTCACCCCTATTGCCTTCAGATCAAATCAACTCAAGCTTTTCATTGGATAGTCTAAGAACATTTCAAATGGTTGACAGTTTGTGTGGCTAAAGATTTATATTCCCTGTGGAAGAAACAGTCCAGTTGCCTTTTGAAAAAAACACCTTTGAGACAACTATGGCCTAGATGTCCAAGAATTTCCACAGTCATCTATGGATTTATTTATTTTTGGGGGGCCCAGAATTGCATGGAAAGGACTTTATCCCATTTCAAAGCTTTTATCACTTTTCAATATATAGACCCGAACCTTCAGCTACATTGTTATTCCTGACTACACCTTGTCCTGCAACCTCTGAGCAGTTCAAGTGATCTTGAATGAAGTGAACATGATTTGTTTATTGCTATGGCCATTTAATAGCTTCAGACATTTTGTGATGCTATAAATCTCAGTTCACCAGGACTGCCTTTCAGCAGCTGCTTCTTTGAGCTCTTGTAACCTCCTACTTGTGTGATCAATGAGAGCAAGTAATCGCCTTGTCTTCTGACAGTCTCTTTTGGGGATGACTTGCTCATTAGAAGCCATTATTAAATGTTGTGGGAAGGAGCAGGAGGCAGAGAATCACACAAAATCAATGCCTGGCCTTGTCTTTCTTCTAATTTTGGTTAAAACTCCATACAATTTCAGAGAGGTATTTGCTGTCTTTGTTCACATTTCAAACCACTTATTCAACACCTTTATTAATGTCACAACGCATGAAGGACTCTGCATTAAGTTCAGTGCAAAGCAACTTGCACACAGATGTTACCATAATGATATTTCCATGGTCACCATGATATTACCACAGATATTACCATGGTCACCATGATGTAAAAAAGATGTTGAGACTCTAGAAAGAGTGCAGAGAAGAACAATAAAGATGATTAGGGGACTGGAGGCTAAAACATATGCAGAACGGTTGCTGGAACTAGATATGTCTAGTCTTATGAAAAGAAGGAATAGAGTGACATGACAGCTGTGTTCCAATATCTGAAGGGCTGCCACAAAGAAGAGGGTGGGGGGCTATTCTTCAAAGCACCTGAGGGCAGGACAAGAAGCAATGACTGGAAACTAATCAAGGAGAGAAGCAACCTAGAACTAAGGAGAAATTTCCTGACAGAGCAATTAATCAGTGGAACAACTTGCCTCCAGAAGTTGTAAATGCTCCAACACTGGAAGTTTTTAAGGAGAGATTGGATAACCATGTGTCTGAAATGCTGTAGGGTTTCCCACCTAAGTAGGGGGTTGGACTAGAAGACCTCCAAGGTCCCTTCCAACTCTGTTATTCTATTCTAGTCTAAATGTGTGTTCAGTGCAAAGCAACTTGCACAGAAATATCATATCTGCATTCCCCCCCACCGCTTTCTTTTTCTTTTCTTATACTTCTAAAGTCTAGATACATTTACAACTTCTGCTACTCTACTCGATCAACCGAACAAAATTCCTTTCAGCAACTGTTAGGGGATCCTGTGAAAGCAGTCATCTGACATGAATCATAGGTCTAATTATGGCAATGTCAGAGCTCTTTTAAACTTGTAGAAACATTTATTTTTGTGTCTAGTTATATCTCGGTAATAACGACAGAGAGTTGCCAATGACTCTTATGTAAGCATTGACCATAAATTATACTTAGCCCATGCATTTTGGAAGACTGGAGGCAAGGTAGCTGACATGTTTAATTTACTAGTCCTGTTGTCATTAGAACAAGTAAAGTGGGAGGTAAGGTGAGAAGAGGGTCAAGGCTAAAAATTCTTCATAAGCAGAGAATCTGCCCATAACTGTAACAGATGATTACCATCCTACACAATCACTTTGATTGTCTCTTAGCATGAGTGACATCTGCTGGCAATTGGGAGAAAACTAGCACGAGAGCTGTTGAAGTTTATTACCCTATCAACATTGAATTTTAATTCTGGAAACATAATTGGAAAATCTCTAAGAAATTCCTACTGATGACATCTCCATTATTAAATAGTTTTAGCAAAATATTTGCTTTAGATTTGTTGAGATAAACACACACATACACATACACACCTATGGAATGACAGTGAAATGAACATAATTTTTATTATTTGAAGACATATATTTATTTTATTTATAATTTTTTATTTATTTATAAAGGCAAAATGAAGAAAGTAGTTCAGAGTTTTTTTTTCCAAACTTTATTAAATGTCAACAAAAAGTAAAGTGCATAAAAACAAAAAAGATTAGAAGTGAAAAGTCTGTGAAATAAAAAGGGTATGTATATGTGTGAAAAAGGAGTAACTTCCATCTTTTGATTCAGTACAAATATAACATACATTGATCTCTGGCTCTATAATTCAAGATAGTACACAGTATTTCTACAATCATAATTGTTTTATTGGGGTCTGATCTGATTGCCAGATCTCCAAATTAAAGTTTTATTCCTTTGAGTTTCTAGCAAAAAGTCCAAAACTGGTTTCCAGGTAGAAATAAAATAAAACAAGGTTTTCTTTAATCATCATAGACAGTTTTGCAATCTCAGCTAATTCTATCAGTTTCACCAACTATTCTTCGATTGTGGAAGAATTGTGCATACAAAAACTCACTGCATTTTATCATATGTAAAAACAGAGTTCCATGGGTTTTTTTCCAAGATACTTATCCATTCAAATTAAAAGAAAAACCTTTAGTTCCAATGGTAAGTTTGTTTCAAGAATTCTCTGAATTAGAATATGTATCTGATCTCAATATCACTTAGCTTTCTTATATGTCCACCAAAGGTGATTAAAAGGTACCTTCAGATTGATTGCATTTCCAGCATATATTTGATACGCCCTTGTACACCTTTGCCAATTTATCAGGTGTTAAATATCAATGGTATTGGTACATCATCTTATAAAAATTATCTTTCAAATTGTAATTTGGTGTGAATTTCAACCTTTTACTCCACAAATTTTCCCATTGATCAAGCATTATATTATACCTCAAAAATATTGCCTATTTAATCATACAGTCTTTAACACAGGGGTGAAATGCTCCCAGTTCGGACCAGATTGCCTGATCCAGTAGCGATGGAGACGGGTGGTTCGGAGAACCAGTAGCAAAAATTCCCGCCCACCCCCCATGCCCAACTGAGCCGCACAATCATCAGTGGCTTTTTTTTTTACTTTTAAAAGCATTTTTTCTACAACTTTGGCCAAAAAAATGCTTTTAAAAGTAAAAAAAAAAAAAGCCTCTGATGATCGCGCGGCTCGTCAAAGGCATTTAAAAGAAAAAAAGGGTTTTTTTCTTTTAAATGCTCTGACGATCCAAGCTGAGTTCCCTGATCGGCAGATGCTTTTTTAAAAAAGCCCTTGCTGATCAGGGAACTCAGTTTGGATCGTCAGAGCCTTTTGAAAGCATTCTTTTACAACCTCTTAGCCGAAGAGGTTGTAGAAAAAATGGTTTTAAAAGTTTTTTAAAAATGGCCACACCCACATTACACCCACCCCCACCAAGCCACGCCCACAGAACCAGTAGAAACAAATTTTAGATTTCACCCCTGCTTTAACTTATTCATTTTCTGTATTGATTTTCAATAAAAAGTTTATAGTCTTAGCAATAACATGCTCATAATTAATACACCAATCCAATTTAAAATCAATCTTCTCATTTGTAATGTCGCACAATAATTTAATAGCTTCAATTTAAGTCTGAGCATAAACAAACCACTGACAAGTAAAGCTCTCATTTTTTTTAATCCTTCTTTTGTTTTTAATTTAGGATTTTCTTCAGAAAAAGTCAGTATAAGTCAACCAAGTTTGTCTAACTATCAATTTTATTCTAAAAAAGGCTTCTTGGGATGGCAATTGTAGAATAACATGGGGAATAACCCACATAGGGGTGGGTTCTACCTACCATTACTACTGGTTTGCAATGGGGCCGCGCATATGCTCTTCTGCACATGCATTCTGATGATGTTGGGGTCGGTGGGCGGAGCCTCCCACCGGTTTTACTACCAGTTCTATAGAACCAGGGGCAACCCACCACTGGAGTCAGTCCTGGTTATATATGTTCCAGCAGGGGTAGGATCCTACTGGTTTAACAACCAGTTCGCTAAGCGCACACTTCGCAGTTTGGAGAAAACTTACTTTCCACATTGCTGCCGACAAGGAAAACAGCTTAGGCCCGGCAATCCACTCTACCACGCCTATCAGCTGGGCTTCGGAAACAGAAATATATGTGAGTATAATGCAGGGGTGGGCGGGCCCACTTCAAAATTGGAGCGAACCGGTTCATTCATGGCTGAGAGTCGGAACTAACGGTAAACCGTCGTAAACCGATCCAAACTGGTAGAATCCCACCACTGTGTTCCAGACCAACATGTTTTCCTAGCATGTCTAGCAAAATTATTTTGAAAATCTGTATTACATTAACATTGTCATACCATACGTAGTCATTCCACCCAAATCTGGAATCATGCCCATCTGATTCCAATTTCTCAGAATTACCCAATCTTTCATCCATACTGGATAAAAGGCACAGATATCAAACAATCACAGAGTAATTTTTTTCAAAATCCCAACATTAAAGTTGCCACTTTTCTTCATATCCAAACAGATCCTGTACTGACTTACCAACCGAATTATACATTTAAAAAAATCATCAAGTACATTTCCTTCCATTACACAATCTCCATGCTAAGAAAAGCTATCCTGTTAAATGTCATGTGGATGCTATAAGCAGAAAACCTCCACTAGGAATAAAAATCTGGCAGACTTAACAACATACACCATCAAAAAAAATGTGCGAAGAAGATCAGACTTTAGGTATAATAAAGCTGAAAATTAAGTACACATTTTTCCCTAGCAAGGCTCTGTGCTTCACTTAGCAACATCACTACTTTTTGTACATGTCAGAAAAAGTAATTCTGCTCATTTTCTTTGTTCTTTATCACTGAATTGTAAAATGAAAGAGCTGTCAGGGATCTTGGAGATGATGATCATAATTTATTAAACTTGTATGCCACCCAACTTCCAATGACTTTGGGCAATTTGCAGCAATCAAAGAATTGCAGTAAAACCAATAAAAGATGGCAAACACAACAGAGATCTCTTTTCCACTTGCCAAAATCCTGGATCAAGATCCAGGTCTTTATGGTTCTTCTGAACAACAATGGAGTGAACAACATCATCTCATGCAGGAATCTACTACCACAGAATCCTTAATAGTTTCTCTTACCTCTGTTAAAATGCTTCCTATGAAAGCAAGTCCACCGCTCTTAAGATAGTTTGTCCCAATGTTGAATGGCTCTGTGTTGGGAGATGCTTCTTGATGCTTAGTTGCAAACTACTGCAATTTAAGACAACAATTGTCTTGTGTTTTGGAACAACACAGAAGAATGTTTTCCACCTTTTTTATGATAACCCTTCACATGCCTAAATGCAGCTTCATTGTCTTCTCATAGACTTCTCTATTCTAAACATAACCAATGTCTACAGTTATTCTTTTCCTATATTTATCCAAAATGGTGGAATGAGAATGTTTGCTATGGCCTGAGCAGTGCAGAGTAAGAGGGAATTATGACATCTCTTCATCTAAACACTGTAGTTCTATTGGTCAGCCTGGAATCATACTTGTATGTTTTTATAGCCAAGTCACAAAGTTGTGTTATATTCAGGCTGTGATGGGATTAGACCTAGGTGATATCCCTATCTCTTCCAAAACGTTCTGGAAAATAAAACCACAAGATCAATGAGAAATTTTGGGAACTTTGCAGTTTGGACTGAGTTCATATTTCAATAAAATCTCCCTACCCTCCCTGGAAAATTTCATAAAGTTTTGCTTTCTTTTTACTCCCTGAAATTTCTGTGACTTCTGTAATGGTCCAGGATTGCATTACCTAAAATTTCTGTCTAGCCTACAGACTATAGCTGATCTACACAATTATATCATTGCTATTTCAGTTTTCTTTGTTTGGCTAATAAATTGCTATTTCTTAGCCAAATCCTCTTGAGTGGACATTTGTATTCAAGTATATTTCTGTACATGTTTGCCCTCCCTTCATGCTTCTAATAATGGCAGTCATCCTCCCTTTTTGTCTGAATTATTCTTTTTAGCATAAGGGATAGGATTACCCTTTAAACTTTGCACAGTTTTGTGCCACTAGGTTTCAGTAATACCTACTAAATTATATTTACTTAGCTTGCATCAGAATGGCTTCCTGTTTCTTTCCCATACTCCTCAAATATATGGAGACAATGGATATCTTAGGTTGTATGACTTAACCTACTCCTTCCCATATTTTTTTGCTCATTATAGGATGCCACACAATCTTGCATGCTGCTTCTTTTTCCAATGCTTGGCATTATGCTATTTCCTGGACATGGCTTTATAATAAAGCCTATGGAACTGTGAGCACATTCTTCCCAGATTTTGTGAGATGCAGCCTATGTCTTGCTAGGCATCCTATGTGGAGACGTTGATGGTGTTTTGTAACAAGAGACTTCTTGCAAAAGTCATTGCTTCACATTTATGACCCCTACTCTCTGGATTATATATGCCAGAGGTGGTATTCAGCAGGTTCTGACCAGTTCTCAAGAACCAGTAGCAGAAATTTTGAGTAGTTTGGAGAACCAGTAAATACCACCTCTGACTGGCCCCGCCCCAATCTATTCTCTGCTTCCCGAGCCCCAGCTGATCGGGAGGAAATGGGGATTTTGTAGTAATCTTCCCCTGGAGTGGAGAGGGGATGGAGATTTTACAGTATCTTCCCCTGGAGTGGGGTGGGAATGGAGATTTTACCACGCCCACCAAGCCATGCCTACCAAGCCATGCCACACCCACCAAGCCATGCCCACAGAACCAGTAGTAAATATTTTGAATCCCACCACCGTACTGTGCATATCACCATTGAAAACTCTGGGTTGCCTGCAGTATCCTAAAACAATATGAACAAGTAAAAGTGAGAAAGTTAGAACATCAAGCATTCAAATCAAGACATTAACATTAAAAATAAATTAAATAAAATGAATCCATATGTTCTAAATGTTAAATGTTAATTTATTTGGTATTTGGATAACCTTTTTTTCTTTTTTTGTACAAATGTTGTTTGTGCTGGACATACATTTTTGTTTTTTTTTTCTGTTTTGTATTTTACCTTTTATGATAAAACAAAATAAATATACTTAAAAAAACAATTATTTAATGCAGGAAATTACAGATGTCACTTACAGATGTCACTATTGGCATCTAGAATACAGAATGTATTAATTAGATTTTTATTTCACCATATTATGTCATTCTTACTGATCATACAGATGTACTGATTAAAATGCCAGCATTGGCAAGGAATATTTTCTCTCTACCTGTGGGCTTTCGTGCCATAGGTCTTACACTGTTTACGATCAATAGGAGAGAACAATCAAGATTCAAATATGGCTTTGAAAAGATAAAAAAGATTTTCAATGGCTAAAGCACTAAATTTGATGATTAGCAAATAAAGCAATCTATTGAGAATGTGCAATACACCATGGAGATATCTAATCAAACTTAACATTTCACAATCGGATCAGTTTGTACCTTTCGGCAACCATCTGCCTCTAAGCTAAATTTCCATTTATCTAAATGATTTTAATATTACCTCGGCAATTCAGATGGATTGACAGTATTGTATTTTAAATTCTGAAAATATAAAATGTTGAAATCCTATCCTGATTGCCTATTGACTATGAATGATATTTTACCTGTCTACTTAGTGTTTCATATTGAAAATATTTTGCCCATATTGTTTTTTGCTGAGTTTTTTGTTCTAGGACATTATACCCTTCCTAGGATTACAGTAAACTTGAGTTATGGTAAATTATCTCAGTGAACTCCAGGTGTATATTTTGGGTACTAATCAGTGGTGAAATCCAATTTTTTTTACTACCAGTTCTGTGGGTGTGGCTTGGTGGGCATGGCAGGAGAAGGATACTGCAAAATCCCCATTCCCTCCCCACTCCTGGGGGAAGGATATTGCAACATCTCCATTCCCACCCCACTCTGAGGCCAGCCAGAGGTGATATTTGCTGCTTCTCCAAACTACTCAAAATTTCCGCTACCAGTTCTCTGAACTGCTCAAAATTTCCGCTACCAGTTCTCCAGAGCCTGTCAGAACCTGCTGGATTTCACCCCTGGTACTAATGTATCAGTGTAAGATATATAAACTGTCATTTCTGTTCTATCTCGAGAACTCAGTAATGATGAGGAGGGTCGGCCGGTAATTCAACACTTTATTGAACACAACAGTAACTAGGAACCACAACCAAGAACGTTAAGACAAAGACTAAAGTTGCCGTCTGACAGCTGCTTAAATACTAGCTGTCAGATCGGCGGTAACCAATACGATTGCAGCATTTTCCCGCTGACTGCCTGCTCGCGTCTAACCCAATCAGAGCAGGGCAGCAACAAGGGAGGTTTCAGCGGAGGTCGTAATAGTGAGGACTTAACACCCCTTCCCACCCGAATGGCGCATGCGTAGTCCTCCAAGTACGGTGGCCTACGATGACTCCGCCCAGATCTCCTTAGTACGGCAGCAGGCGCTGTTGGAGGCGGAGCTGGGGTGTCCTGCGCCAGGATTTCTGGAGTTTGCGCCGAGGCAGCGGCCGGGACCATCGAGGACTTGGAAGAGCTGGATTGGTCAGGTGAGTTTGCCGCCGTGGATGGTTCGGGTGCATCCAGGTGTTCCGAGGCCCGAGTCGTTGGAGGGTAATTAAGAGGAGGCTCCGGGCCGTCACGGGGTGGAAAGGAGTGGCTCGGCTGGGCGGAGGCCTCACGGACGACCCGCCGTTGGAGTTGATTTATGTGCCTCCGGCATTCCCGGCCGTCATCAAGTCGGACCCTATAAGAGTACGGTCCCATTAGATAGAGTACACACCCCGGTAACCAATGAACATCGGACCCATAGTTTTGGGCATACACAAGGTCCCCCGGCGCAAATGTCCGGAACCTGGCGGGCATGACATGGAGAGCGTCTGGGGCGTAGGATGGGTGCAGCCGGTCTAGAGGTGTCCGGAGTCTCCGTCCCATAAGCAGTTCCGCCGGACTGAACTTGGTGACTGGGCAAGGCGTTGTGTGTTGTGCCAGCATGTACTTGTTAAGAGTGTGGTGCCAATCGGAGTGGAGTAAACGGCTCAAAGCCTCTTTGGCCGATCTCACAGCCCGTTCTGCCAATCCATTTGCAGCCGGGTGGTAAGGGGCTGTCGTGGCGTGGCGGATGCCCTTCGTGGCCAAAAACATCTGGAAGGGTGCCGAGGTGAACTGGGGCCCATTATCAGTCACTACTAGGTCCGGCAACCCATGGGTCGCGAAAAGCCTCTCAAGGACTTTCACTATGGCCTCAGAAGTGGTGGAGTGCATTACGGCTAACTCTACCCACTTCGAATAAGCATCTACAACTACCAGAAACATGTGACCCCGAAAAGGGCCAGCCAGGTCCATATGTATTCGCGCCCAGGGGAACCTAGGGGCTTCCCATTCCCGCACAGGGGCCGCCGGAGGGGCTGGCCTTGACAGTTGGCATGTGGAACAACTGGCCACCCAATTTTCGATCTCGCTGTCCAGAAGGGGCCACCATACAATGCTGCGGGCAAGCGCCTTCATACGTGCTATGCCGGGGTGAGCCTCATGGAGGCATGTTAGGACCTGGTGTTGCAGAGGTGGGGGAACTATGACCCTATTACCCCAAAGGAGACACCCCTTCTGAACTGACAGTTCTTGTTGCCTGCGATGGTAGGGCAGAAGATCGGCCAGAATCGGCCCCTTCGGCCACCCCCTGTGCACGTGATCGAGGACCAGTGAGAGCACAGGGTCAGAAGCGGACGAAGTCCGGATGTCCGAAGCGGACAACGGCGACTGCCATTCCTCAACCAGCAATATAGCGGCTGCAGGAGCAGGGTCCAGAACAGGAATAGGGAGAGGGCAACGGCTGAGGCCATCAGCATGGCCAATAGCCGAGCCCGGTTTATAAAATTAGTGATAGGAATAAGCGGAAAGAAATTCCGCCCATCGGGACATTCGTGGGGACAAAATTTGCGGCGTCTGGCGGTCTCCGGCCAACAACCCCAGGAGCGGTTTGTGGTCCGTGATGACTGAAAATGCACGACCATAGAGATAGTCATGGAATCGTTTGATTCCAGCAACCACAGCCAGCGCTTCCCGATCCAATTGGCTGTAGTTACGTTCAGGAGCAGATAGCGTGCGCGAGTAGTACGCAATGGGGCCCTCTGTGCCATTGGGAAAAACGTGGCTCAGAACTGCCCCCACGCCATAGGGTGACGCGTCACAAGTCAGGGATAAGGGCAGACGCTCATCGTACTGGACGAGGACAGCGTCAGAAACTAGGGCGTCTTTGACAGCTTGGAATGAGGCAGCTGCCTCCGCATTCCAATGCCACGGGGATTTGGCATCCAGGAGCCGATGAAGGGGCTCGGCAATAGATGCTTTATGCGGTATAAAAACCGCGTAAAAATTAAGGAGCCCTAAGAAAGCCTGCAATTCCGACTTGTTAGTCGGGGCGGGCGCATGCTTAATAGCCTCTATTTTCGAGGGAGTGGGGTGGATCCCCTGAGCATCGATAAGGAACCCCAGGAATTCGACCTGAGGCACCCCCAGGGTGCACTTATTTCTTTTTAATTTAAGCCCTGCTTCGCGCAGGCGCGTCAGGACAGCTCTCAATTTAGACAGGAGATCGGAGTGATTGGCGGCAGACACAATGATGTCATCGAAATAAGGAACCACTCCAGGGATTCCCTGCAGTAATCGCTCCATGATACACTGGAATATCCCTGGAGCTACGCAAACCCCGAATTGGAGGCGCGTACATTTAAACGCCCCCCTATGGGTGACAATGGTCTGGGCCATGGCAGTCTCCTCATCAACAGGGAGCTGCTGGTAGGCTTGCGCCAGATCCAATTTGGCGAATATTTTTCCCTGACCTAATGAATGTAATAAATGCTGAACCACAGGGACCGGGTACGGGTTTGCCTGCAATGCCTTATTCAGGGTGCCCTTAAAATCAGCGCAAATTCTCACTGACCCGTCTTGCTTAAGAGGAATCACTATGGGTGTCTCCCAGCTAGAATGGCCCACTGGTACTAAGATACCCTGCTCTATAAGCTTATCTAGTTCTTTATCGACCCGTGGCCTCAGCGCCAACGGCACCCTTCGAGGTTTAAGGCGAACTGGAGTAACCTGGGGATCCAAATTTAGGGATATGGGGCGCCCAGTATATTTACCCAGGTGGTCATCAAAAACATCCGCGAATTCACGGGCCAACAGGGTAGACACATCAGGCATCGTTGCATGGACACTGGACACATTGAGGTGCAGCGCAGCGAACCAGTCGAGACCTAAAAGGCAAGGCAGGTCATTTTGAACAACAATTAGCGGTAGTTTGCCCGAGAACGATTGATAAGACACCTGGAAGGTGTCATAGCCAACGGTCGGAATTGTCTTCCCCTGGTAGTCTTTTAGGACAACCGGGCACGGCTTGAGCCGGCGTTTCGACATCTTGGACAGCAATTGGGAAAGCGTAGACCAAGCAATAAGGGACTTGGAAGATCCGGTATCCACTTCCATCTTGCAGGAAACACCCTCTAACGACACGGTGAGGTAAATTTTGTTGACCGTTGCCACTGCTGCAGCGTTGTTCACCGACAGGTCAAGGGGCTCATCGTATCGGGAGACCTCGAAACAATCGTCGCGCCGGGCAGCCGGACGTTTGCCTAAGCGGCGATTCTGCAATGTCTCTGCTGGGGCCGACCTTGCAGGGAGAGTCGCCCGGCAGACTCGGGATAAGTGGCCTCTCTTTCCGCATCGGCGGCATACGGCGGATTTAAAACGGCAATCAGCCCTTAGGTGGTTACCGCCACAACCCAGACAGCCATCCGGCGTGTTTTTCGTGGTTTGGGGTTCTCGCTTCCGCCGCGTAGACTCGTCCTCGGAAGTGCTGTCCTGATCAGCCTCTTCACGATGGACAGACAACGGCTTCCCTCCGGACGTGGCACCTTGCTGGAAACGTTGTATTTCGGCAGCGGATCGGTCTGACATTTCCGCTGCCCTAGCCTCATCTAAGGCCGACTTCAGGTCCAACTCCGAACGGGCGAGCAGGCGTCGTTGAAGTTTCAAATCCTTCATGCCGCAGACCAGTTGATCTAACAACATCTCATCCATGTTGCGGAATTCACAATGGAGGGCGGCGGAACGCAAGGACGCCATGTAATCATTAATTGATTCCTCTGTTTTCTGAGATCTTTGCCAAAATGCGTGCCGCCGTGCGATACGCGAGGGAGTTGGGGCATAGTGGTTCCTCAGTCTCTCTAACAGAATGTCCCAAGGCACTTCGAACACTTGTTGAGGAGCTGCCAGAGCCCTGGCAGTTCCAAAAATCTCACTACCACAGGAACTGAGGAAGTAGCCCCTCTTTCGGTCACTGGATAGGTCAGTCAGCTCGTTGGCCTGCAAGAAGCATTCGAAACGCTCGAGATAAGCGTCCCATGTCTCGGAGGCTGGAACGAACGGGGCAAACGCCGGCAGGAAGGTAGACATGTCACCTTTCGCCCGAACTCGCCGCGGTGTGAGTAGCTTTGCCTCTCGTGCCTGAGGGACCCAGGGAATTCGTTACAGTTATTATTTACGGTCTAGCCGCAGCCTCAGAACGATCCCATCCTCGTCGCCAATGTTCTATCTCGAGAACTCAGTAATGATGAGGCGGCTCGGCCGGTAATTCAACACTTTATTGAACACAACAGTAACTAGGAACCACAACCAAGAACGTTAAGACAAAGACTAAAGTTGCCGTCTGACAGCTGCTTAAATACTAGCTGTCAGATCGGCGGTAACCAATACGATTGCAGCATTTTCCCGCTGACTGCCTGCTCGCGTCTAACCCAATCAGAGCAGGGCAGCAACAAGGGAGGTTTCAGCGGAGGTCGTAATAGTGAGGACTTAACAATTTCCAAATGTCACGTTTTAGAATTCAGACCCCAAATTCTTTAAAATCATAAGGTGAAGTACCAAAATCTCATGAGATCTGTCAATCTTACAGGATTTCAATCTTTTTATTTTTATAAATAATTCTTATCTACAGGTACTCCTCAATTTACAACCTTTCATTTAGTGTCTGTTCAAAGTTACAATGGCACTGAAAAAAAGTGACTTATGGCTGTTTTTCAAATTTATGACCATTTCAGCATCCCCATGGCCATGTGATAAAAATTCAGATGCTTAGCTCATATTTATGATGGTTGCAGTGTCCAGGGGTTCCATGATCACTTTTTGTGACAAGCAAAATCAATGGGGAAGCCAGATTCACTTAACAGTTGCATTACTAACTTAACAACAGCAGTGTTACACTTAACAACCGTGACACGAAAGGTCATAACATGGGCAAAACTCGCAACAACTGTTTTGCTTAGCGACATAAATTTTGGGTTTAGTATTGGTCATATGGTGAGGACTATTTGTACTTATCTACCCGCAGATGCCATCTAAGGAAATATGAATGCCATAGATATGATATTGCTAATCCTTAACTATGTGTTAACTCTGAGAAGCTTTCATGGAGGTCACACAGCCAACTGAGAGTTCAAACACCCTTTTAGTGCTCCAAATTTCCCCATAAACACTCCCGTGTTCTTGGCAAATTCCAGAGCAAAGCATGTTTGTGTGTACTTGTGTGTGTGTGTGTGTGCGCGCGCACACACACACACGGAAGCATCTGGCTGCACCCAGTCCAGCAAAATAAAGGAACAGGAATAAAGGAAGAAGCAAACAGTCCTGCAAACTCTAAATGTCTGTACCAGCACACCAATTCAGCATTTGTTCCTGACAAATGCCCCTCCCCACAGCGTTTTCTTAAATCTCAGTCCCAGGTGTGCCTTGCGAAGAGGGGTGGGGTGTTCTCCTCCTGAGTCTTCGGGTTGGCCTGCGCTGTTCCTGCTTTCTCTCCACTCTCCATGCTCGGGGATCAGAGGGGGCAGTCCTTGCTTATCACCTGAGCTCCATCGCTCCTCATGTCCACTGCTTAACTCTCTTGGTCATCCTGACCCCTTTCCTCCCTGCTCACAAGCTGTCTCAATCCTGAGGGGCCCTAAGTTGACTCAGCCTGCTCCTCCTCACATTCCTCTGAAGCCAACGAAGCTGCCCCCTCGATCTCCATCGGCTCCAGCTCCAGCTCATCCTCCTCCACAGATTCAGGCTCCAACGGGGGTATGACAGATCTATAGAAAAGAAGATATCAGGAACTGCTGATTTATTTATTTATTTATTTATTTATTGCAAAATTGCATATCTATTAGCAGCAATAAAATCAGTAGGGTTTTAGGAAGATGAACATGTCAATCTAATACATTACACTCCCAATCTTGCAGGTTAGGAATAACAGCATTTCCGCACTACTTTATAATACATAGAAACCAGGGGTGAAATGCTCCCGGTTCGGACTGGATCACCATCACTCAGCTGGGATTGTCAGAGGCTTTTAAAAGCATTTTTTACAACCTCTTCGGCCGAAGAGCCATGTCCACCCAGTCACATTACATCCCCCCACCAAGCCACGCCCACAGAACCAGTAGTAACAAATTTTACATTTCACCACTGATAGAAACAAGTATTAATAAAAATATAGAAAGTACAAATACAGAAATAAGTCCAAGGAAAGCAATAGCAATTAGACTTATATACTACTTCATAGTGCTTTACCGCCCTCTCTAAGCAATTTACAGAGTCATCATATTGCCCCTAATGATCTGGGTCCTCATTTTACTGACCTCAAAAGGATGGAAGGCTGAGTCAGCCCTGAGCCTG
Organism: Arizona elegans; assembly: GCA_022577455.1. Taxonomy (NCBI): domain Eukaryota; kingdom Metazoa; phylum Chordata; class Lepidosauria; order Squamata; family Colubridae; genus Arizona; species Arizona elegans. The sequence continues at coordinate 116,726,905 of JAKOOJ010000002.1, forward strand.
GTGAGATTTGAATTGCTAAATTGCAGGCAGCCGGCAGGCAGCAGAAGTAGCCTGCAATACTGAATTCTAACTACTGCGCTACCACGGCTCTTTTAAAGAACGAAAAGCAGTATCTTTGGTTTCAATATATTTAAGAACAGTTCTGTTCAGCTATAGGCTCATCTGATTTTAATACAATCTATATGTATGTTCCAGTTGCAAAGAAAAGAAGAAAAAACATTGTTTCTTATATCAATCACCAATTAGCTATATAAATTGCTATGATTGCCCATATACCGTTCTTTCACAATCTTATTGACTATGATTATTTCAGTTTTACTGGTTTGATTAAGATTTAACTATGCTAGAATAGGACTATTGAAACAGGACTATTAAAATCATTTAAATAAGCCTAAATGACCTTGTTGTTAATAAGCAACTATTGTTGTTTATGTGATGGTTGTTTAATTATATGATTATTAACATTGAAGTGGTCCACAGGATTATGATCTTAAGAATCACAACTCAATCTTAACTGAAATGCCACAGTTGTCAAGTTTAATTCCTATCTTCTCAGTTTTAACAGTTCAAACAACATGTATAATGTTCTTCACAGTGCACAAGATAATTCAGTCCCAGGTTTTTAAAATGTACTATGTTGGATACCATTCCTCTATCTTCAACTATGTGGTTTACCTATCTCTTTCTTTTTCCCTTGATATCTGAGCAGCTGCATTCAATTCTAAGCTTAATTTCATGGTCTGAAAACACAGGCTTTTGAAGTAGCTATTGTACAATTCCCAATTGTCTAAATCCACCCAAAGTCTATTTATTGAGATTTACTTTTCACCCCATACCAAGGGCATTTTTGGCAAAGGTTACAAATGAAACTACCTATATCTCATTTCCTCTGATGCCAAAAATAATCCTCAAAACTGATTTATGTGAATCTCCCTTGATTCTCGTTAGAAGATACATGTTGAGAGATCCTAGTTATTTATCATAAGTTTTTCTTCTTCCTCTTCTTCTTTTCATGTTTGCTTCCTCGTTTTGCTGCTTGGTAAAATGATTCCATATGTTGTCCCAGTCACTCAGCAATGTCCCAAATTACTAATCTTGGATTTAGTATAGAACAGCAGGATTGGGTGATAATTTCCAGAAATAGTGCTGTCTGAACCACAGAGGACTGCTTGCTAGAAAGCTGGTGAGAGGACAGTGGGTAAATTCAGCTGAAGCATTTTACAATAATTATCTCTACTTCTTGATGTTTGCATCTTTTCCTCCCAAATGCAGGATGGTTTTCTTGCAAGAAACAAAGAATTTGCCACTATGTTCCTCATTTTTTTTTTTACTGTAAATCACCATAGCAAGCTTTCAGGCATTAGCTCTCTCACAGCTGTCTAGCCTGTTGTCATCCTGTTGATGCCTTTATGAAGGCAAGAAGCTCAAGAGATCTGGGTAATTTATTGTGAAGGACAGAAAAAATGTTGTTTTTGCCGTTATTAATGTGTACAACATACAGGACACTTTAGCTACACCTGGTTCATGGCAAATATCTTTGACAGTCCTTTAAAAAGGCTTACATATTTCCCTGACACTTTTTTTAGCACAGTTTGAGCAAACATTTATTTGCTCAGTCTGATTTATTTACATTTACTCTTGTGCCCAATTGAGGGATCTTTCTCCTGGGATAAATAGATGATTTCAGGCTCTCACTTGGAATTTCAAAGCATATAGTGCATGCACCAATAAATCAGGAAACTTCTCCTTATAGAAAGAGCTGTCAAGGAACCATAGTGGACCTTCCAAATGTGTGGACTTAAATTCTTCAAGTTCTCAGTAATGACCCCATTGGCTGGGGAATGCTAGGAGTTAAAGTTCACACATCAAGAAAACATTGACCTTGCCAGTGACAAAACACAATTTACCAAAATTTCAAACAGCCTCTTAAGATGAGTGAGAACAACGAACTGTTGCATAAATTTGAGGATCAGACTCAATAAATTATCAGGAACAAAGTATTCAAAACAAAGTACTATTTATTTACAGTAGGCATTCTATATTCTCTGAATGATTGCAGATAGAAGCGAGTAGGAGGTGTGTACATCCCCTTTTTATAACAATAAGGCGGAGTTATAGGTAGGAGTGGTTACATATGAATACATTAAGAAAGGAAGGGTGGATTAACCCCTGATGTTCTATGAACATATATTATCTCCATTTGAGAATAAGGCATTTACTCGTGACAAATCCCCCTCTAAATGCCGATTCGACATACAACAGTAATTACACTCAGATTCAGAACAATATAAAACTTGTAGTTTTGAAGTTAAATATTTGTGTTGTTTTGATTGCAAAGGCTTAGTCAGTATGTCAGCTATTTGTTCTGAGGTTTCGCAATGAATAGCTTTAATGAATCCATCTTGAGATAATTGTCTTACATGTTTGAATTTAATATCTATATGTCTAGATCTTTGACCAATAGCATCAGACCTAGATATCTCTATAGCAGCTTTGTTATCTTCATGTATAATAAAAGGTAATGAAGGGCTCTTCCAGACATCTGATAACAAATCATTAAACCATACAAGATTATTAGAGGCTTTAGACAAACAAACATATTCTGCCTCAGTAGTTGATGTGGCTACTAGATCTTGTTTCCCAGTATACCAGTAAACTGGACAATTGTTAAGAAAAAATACATAGCCTGAAGTGCTTTTTCTGCACTTAGTGTCACCTGCCCAATCTGCATCAGCGTAACAAGTGAGAATGGGTTCATTAACATTGTTGGGTTCCAACAGTAGACAGAAGTCTAAGCTGTGCTTCAGATATCTTAGTATTCGTTTAATGGCTTCCCAATGATACATTAAGGGTTTACTAATGTATCTAGATAATAAATTAAGGGGTAGAGCAATATCAGGTCTAGTCCAATTAGATATATACAAAAGGGAACCAATAACTGATCTGTAAAGTGTATTATCTTTAAATTCAGGGGATGACTCATTCATGTTTCTTAAAAAATTAGCTTGCATTGGAGTATCACAAGGCTTTGCATCATTTAAATTACATTTATTCAGGAGTTCTATAATTTTATCTTTTTGAGATAATTTAAATCCCTTTTTTGTCTTGCTGATTTGAACTCCAAGATATTTATTTACTTTTCCTAGTGATTTCAAAGAAAAATGTTCATTCAGTTTCGTTACAAATGTATCTCTTTTCTCTTTATGTTTACCAATATATAAAATGTCATCCACATAAATTAACACAAATTCTAGTGAATCACCATCCTTTCTGACAAAGAAACAATTGTCTGCAGTTGTAGCATTGAAATTCATAGTTTTGAGTACATTGACCAAACATTCATACCAACGTTTGCCGGATTGTTTTAGTCCGTGCAAACTTTTGTTCAATAACCAAGTTTCATTCCTATTTGTATATTGACTATGAGGGGCTCTTACATATATCTCTTTATTAAGCTTTGCGTGTAAGTATGCAGTTTGTATGTCATATTGAAAGACATCAAGATTAAGTGCAGAGGCTATAACTAAAGCTGTCTTAACACTTTCAGTCCTTACAGTGGGAGAATATGTATCTGTATAATCCTCAGGATACTTTTGAGCATAACCCTGTGCAACTAATCTAGCTTTATATAATGTGTTGCCTTCTTCCAGATTTTTAATTTTGAATATCCACCTGGTGCCTATAATTGTTTTGTCCTTTGGTGCAGGTGTTAAATGAATACATTTAATTCTCGTAAACTGTCCATTTCTTTGGCCATAGCTAATTCCCATTTTTTTCTTTCTTCAATGGGAAGTTTTAATACTTCCTCGTATGTGTTGGGTGTTGATGCTTCATTATTTATATACATTACGTAGTCCTTATATTTGCTTGGTACTTGATTTCTGTTACTCCTAATTGTTTTTTCTGGTTTACTATCGTTATCGTGTAAATATCTTGCTTCCTTTTTAGTTAATGAATCTGTTTTTATTCTGGGGTGATTATGCTCTTCCTTTTCTAGTCTATCTTGGTTTTTAATGTCTGTCTTTGTGATGGGAAATATTTCATTAAGATGTATCTTAGACCAATTGGCCTGTTCATGAAATACAGCTGTTCTAGAAACTATGAATTTGTTATTATTATCAATAAATCTGTATCCTTTTGTACCTGTTTCATATCCCATGAATCTAAGTCTTCTGGATACGTTATCTCCTTTACGTCTCAATTGTTTTGGTATGTGTACATCCGCTGTAACTCCAAATATGTGCATGTGGGTTATTTTAGGTTTTTTATCATACATTAATTCATATGGTGTTTTGTTTATGACACTAGACCAGGTTCTGTTTAGAGTATAATTGGAATATAATAAGGCTTCTGACCAGAATTGTTTTCCTAAGCCAGCATCTTCTAATGTACATCTAATCATGGTTTGTAGTGTCGAGTTTTTTCGTTCTACCACTCCATTTTGGAATGCAGAAAATGGGCTAAATGTAAAGTGTAACATTCCTTTGTCTTTTAGCCATTGGGAGAATTCTTTTGACATGAATTCAGATCCCCTGTCTGTCATGATTTGTTTTATTTTAATATTGTGTTGTGTTTCTACACGTTTGTAAAATTCTTTAAATCTTTGAAATGTTTCATCTTTGTGTTTTAAAGTATAGACAAATCCATAACGACTATAGTCGTCTACAATAGTAAGAAAATACCGTTTTTTATATGTGATTGATGGGGTTAATGGGCCAACTAGGTCCATATGTACCAGGTCAAAAGTGTGATTAGATGATCTTGTTGCTTTTTTTGGTCTGGGGTTAGTTCTGAGTTTTGAGGATTTACATACTGAACATTCCAAATAATTTTTACAATTTTTTATTTTAACACCTTCAGCATGTTCAATCATTTTCTGTATTACGGGAAAGCTAGCATGTCCTAATTTTCTATGTAATATATGTGCACACTCATCATGAATTGGTTTTCCAATCATTGGTTTTTTGTTATTGAGTGTATCACCAATAGATGTATTTTCGTGATTATGATTTGTTTCATGTTCCTCATTGTCACTATTACTGATGTTTTCATTCTCTATGTTAATGTCATTTTCCATGTTTGAATCAATGTTGTGTAGCCATTTTTCTTCTGTAATTAAATATGGTAGGCCTCCTTTGATAATCACATTACCTAAATTTATTTTGTTTTTCTCTAGAGTTGCTTTTCCCTTTGAGAACACTATATTTATGTCAGAGTCCCTGCTTAGCTTTATTACACTAAGTATGTTATGAGGTATTTCGGGTATTAATAATACCCCCTCTATTTTCCCTAGACCGGGTAAATTTACACTTCCTTTCCCAATAACTTGGACTTCTTCTTGATTGGCTACCTTGATTACAAATTTATCTTCTATGAAGGAAGATAGTATTTTCTTGTCATGTGTTGTGTGATTAGTTGCCCCAGAATCAATAAGCCAAGCATTATCTTTTGAATTTTGTTTGTTGGTTATGGTATGTTTATCTAATCCGTTTAATGATCCAGACTTCCTATCTCTTGAGTTATCTCTGCCCCCTCTATGTTCTCTAAAATTTGGTGAGTGTCTATACCTGTATCTATCAATAGATGATTGTCTGTTGTGATATCTGTTTCTATAGTCTTGTTTTTGTCTTTCTCTAAGAAACTTAAGACAATTTCTTCTACAATGTTCTTTGGATCCACAATTATAACATTCAATTGATTCTCTATATTTTTCTTGAAATACTACTCTCTTAGTCTGTCTATGTTCCATGTATGTACTTCTGCGGCTTCTTCTTAAATTATCCTCAGCTATTAGTCTATTCGATAAGTTCTCTATGGATAGGTATCCCAAATTAATTGTATCTAAATGTGATATGTAGTTATCCCATGATGAGTCTAATGAGTTAATGATAACACTTTTCATTGTTTGGTCTGATATTATTTCCCCCCTTAAATGAAGTTCTGCTCTGATTTTGTTTAGTGATATTAAATGTTCACTTACAGTAGTCCCAGCTTTTATCCTGGCTGAGAAGAAATCTTTAGACATTCTCGTTGTAGTTGCTACACTTTCACTATGAAACAATTTAAACATGCAATGAATTATTTCTGAGACAGTCAGATTATGCTTAATACTATGATACATAGCAGGAGATATGCTAGATATTAATAAGTAGAATGCTCTGTGATGCAGGCAGTCCAATTTTAGAGTCCAAGGTTTTTTGGGAGGGTTAGTTATAAAAAATAATAAATTCTCTTTTAGGAAAACAACCTGAAGTTGTTGACACCATTCTTGTAAATTAATACCGTATATTCTGAATTTTGGGAAATCATTAGGCAAGTTCCCAATATTATTTGTTGCATTACTCACAACTGGAGGTTGTCCATGATCTTGTAAATGTTGAAAGTTGCAGAATGGTGTAGGAATGCTTGCAATCAGTCTGAATGGTTCTCTTTGTTCTTCATGGCCTCTGTAGTTGTTTGCATGTGTTTGCGCATGCGCGTTGTTCATTTCATCCCTGAAGCTGTCGGGAGAGGTTCTAGCCGCTGTGGCTCTTTCGTAGCGCTCTTCCTCTGATGACTCGGTCTCCGGTTCGACTTTGGGTGTCCAGGCGACGATTGGCGCTTGCTTCCTTTCACCGAAGTTGTCCTGGTTGAGGTCTCTGGCACTTGGAATCATCTGCGGCGTTGGCGAGTATTTGCAAGGTTCTCTGGGTTCAGGAGTTGGCGTTCTTGCCGTCCGGGTAGAAGCGGGTGGATTCTGAGACGTTTGCTTGCTTGCTTGCCTTTTCTTTATTTTTTGATCGGCAGCTTTCATTGATTTATTTGTTATTTTCAGATTTGGGCCAAAAGTTGCAAAAAGCGTTTTCATGGCTGATTTTATTTGCAGCTCGATTGGAGTTTCTTCGATGTCTGTATCAGATTCTTCTGAAGAGTAGAATTTTTCTTTTTTACTTTTCACACTGTGCAGGGCTTTTCGCGCTAGACATTTTGAATTCTGTTTTCTGATTGGCTCTGCTTCGCTCATTTTAGTGGTTTGTTGAAACCAAGATGGCTGCCATTCAAAATTTTGCGCGGGGCCGTTAGTCTTTCTCTTTGTTATATTTTCATCTACAGGCAATTCGCTCACCGTTTTGAGGTCTTTAGATTCAGTTGCTACGATGTGATTTTCTCTCGCTGCTCCGCTGACTTTTATGATGTCTTGGAGGTTCGCGATGAGGTTTTTGTCGTCTTTTTGGCTTTTCAGCAGTCTCAGTATCTCTGATCTGAGATCGTTGTTTTCTATTTCGTTCTCTTCTTGGTCATCAGATTCATCGATTACCTCTTCGTTGTCTGTAGTGCAGTCTTCAGATTCTTTTGTTATTATAGTTGTAGAATCATCGATCATTTCTTGATCTGTTTCCATTTCTTTATTATGTGCCCTGGTGTTGGGTCTTTCTCTTTTGTTTCTGGAGTTTTCTTTCTTAGGCATGTCTATTTTTATTGAGTCAGTTAACCATCCTCTGCTACCAATTTGTTGCATAAATTTGAGGATCAGACTCAATAAATGATCAGGAACAAAGTATTCAAAACAAAGTACTATTTATTTACAGTAGGCATTCTATATTCTCTGAATGATTGCAGATAGAAGCAAGTAGGAGGTGTGTACATCCCCTTTTTATAACAATAAGGCAGAGTTATAGGTAGGAGTGGTTACACATGAATACATTAAGAAAGGAAGGGTGGATTAACCCCTGATGTTCTATGAACATATATTATCTCCATTTGAGAATAAGGCATTTACTCGTGACACGAACACTAACTAATCACTAACAGAACAATTAAGCAGTGGAACAGTTTACCTTCAGAAGTTGTGGGTGCTTCATCACTGGAGGCTTAAGCATGGGGAGCGTGGGGAGGGGTCACACATGCATGTGCCCACACCCATAATTCAATTCCCCCATGCGCTGACCCCCCACCCCGCTTTTGTTACGTGATGGCAAAAAGGTTACTGGTGGGCCTAGTAGGCCTGTTTTTCACCCTCCCCAAGCTCCAGAGGCTTTCTTGGAGCCTGGGGAGGGTGAAAACGGCCCTCCACACACCCCTGGAGGCCCTCCATACACCCCTGGAGGCCCTCCACACACCCCTGGAGGCCCCTCCACTGGGCCCAAAAGGCCCGAATATCATCTGGCCAGTGCACATATGCATGCTGCAGCTGAGCCAGGGCAACACTCGCATGCCCACAGATATGGCTCCGGGTGCCGCCTGTGGCACCCGTGCCATAGGTTCGCCATCACGGGTATAGGGTCTCCTGTCTGAGCAAGGGGTTGGTCTAGAAAACCTCCAAGGTCTCTTCCAATTCTATTATTCTGTATGATTTCTCCCATCCTGTAAGATTTTTGTAAGGTCCAAATATGATAGTAGAGGCTGGTATTTTGTTTTTCAAAATGCACTTTTTAAAATTAAATTAAAATAAAATAAAATAAAATAAAATAAAATAAAATAATAAAAAAATAAAATAAAATAAAATAATAAAATAAAATAAAATAAAATAAAATAAAATAAAATAAAATAAAATAAAATAAAATAAAATAAAATAAAATAATAAAATAAAATAAAATAAAATAAAATAAAATAAAATAAAATAAAATAAAATAAAATAAAATAAAATAAAATAAAATAAAATAATTGATCTAATAGCTTGGTGTCCACAGTCACAGTGTTGCCTACCCTGCTATACCTTAGTATCATGGACATAGTAAGACACACCTTGCTATAAATTTGTTCTGAATGCATGTAAGGATCAGCATGTTAGACATTCCGGTTTCATGGAATGGCTATAGAAGGTTTCCCTCGATATGTTAGGATTAGAACTCCCACATTCCTAGTTAGCAAATGCAACAATAGTTAGGAATGGTAATCCCAAATTGGATACATCATAGTTTAGTTGTTTGTTCAGTATCTGTGGGGTAGCTTCCTAATCTGATGGTATACTGACCATATCACCTCCTTAGACTACACCTGCATTGGGATCCCTTAGACAGATAAACAGGAAGACATAGCAAGTACAGGCAAAGTTCCTGATGGCTTCTTCATGTGTTCAATATTCATAAATACTGAATGCTTAAATAAAACCTTATTAGTCCCTTGACCTTCTGCTTTGATAAATATGCTGTTTCTTCTTAGCTACTCAACTTTCAATGAACCATTGTGTTCTTATGTTTATTCGTATCATTATCAAATACATTTTTAATCATTGCTAGCAACATCCCTGCAAAGGATTAATAGAGCCATCTATGGTTACATCCAAAACAGCTAACCTTGAAGTAAAAGGCAGATTCTAGAGATTTATTTCAGCAGGAACAGAATACCTCTTTCTATTTCAGTAATTTTTATTACCTTTCCCCATTTGTATGAATATTGATCTCCATTTCACTTCATTGTATGTGCGTAATATCAATACAGGAAGACAAAAACATGGCTTGAGTATAGATCATAAAAGGCTTTGTTTCCAAGTGATTAAACATAATGAATTACTTCCAATCTCTATTTTCACTGCACTCTAATCATAACTTCTTTATTCTGTTGTCAATGAAAACTAAGCAGCTTAGGTCATAAAATATTGGCTGTGATGAGAGTGTAGATTTTTATTTAGATACAGGTTAGGCTGGTCTACCTAAACTGCTAAATGAGACATGATCAATAGCCAGTTGCTTGAATTAAGAATGCTGCGGAGAGAATTTTTTTTTTGGAATCAAATCAAAGACCTCTGTTGGTTTTCTTGCTGCTGTTGCCTATAATCCTCCCTCTTTCAACCATAAAGCTTGCAAAAGTGCTAGATGACACCCAGAGAACTCATAAAATGAAACCTGATAAAATAGTTATGAGCTTGTAAGTTTTCCTCAGAGCAAGATGCCTGAGTGAATATTAAATGCTTCGTTCCCCTTGCCCTCCAGTCTATAATGCTTCTGTTTTCTCCATATTGATGTTAAGTAAAGAAGAAGAAGAAGAAGAAGAAGAAGAAGAAGAAGAAGAAGAAGAAGAAGAAGAAGAAGAAGAAAAAAGAAGGAGGAAAAAAAGCAAAGTAAACAGATACAATCCATAAGGCTCACAGCTACACATGTTGTACTCGTCATCAGAAAACGTCTGGAAGATGAAAAAAAATGACAAACAAAAGAACACGATTTATTGTATTATTTAAACTCTACCAGATTATAAAAATATTTTTATTTTCAATCTTTGATTTGTACTATATTTGAAGATAGTTATATTCTTCATTATGAAGGAATTGACAGCTATTGTAATATTGGGTAGTGTTCAATACAACCTATAAATTGTTGCAGGAATTTACCCAATCCACTTCTCAAATCTAAGTCCAATCAGAATGAATATACTGGAATGCTGACATTCATTGATTGATTGATTCATTTATTCGTTTAGAATTGTTGGACATGACACAAATAATATTTATTAGGGGAAAATAATCACCGACGCACACTAGCCATATTAATAGAGAATACGGCCAAGAACAGTGATGCTTAAGATCTTATCTGGGAGAATAAAGTTATACTTAGAGAGATAAATGAACAGGCAGATTTCAGAAAGGTAGAAGTATAGGAGATCAGGTAGTTAACATAATATATTTATTTGTTGATTTGTTTATTTATGATTCCAAACAACATAGCTCAGAAATCAATGTTAGAAGTATGTTTTTAAGGTCGCCATTTCTTGGCTATATTAACATTCATTGCAGTAGTTTTACTCAGTGACCAAATATATGTATTCTGTATTGTTTTCATTGTTCTTAATTGTTTTTATGATGAATGACATTCCAAAGTCACTTGTTGAGATGGATGACTATAGAAATCAAATAAATAAATCAGTGGGATTCAAAAAAAATTTACTACCAGTTCTGTGGGCGTGCCTTGGTGGGCATGGCATGGATTGGTGGGTGTGGCTTGGTGGGCATGGCAGGGGAAGGATACTGTAAAATCTCCATTCCCACCCCACTCCAGGGGAAGGGTACTGCAAAATCTCTATTTCCTCCTGATCAGCTGGGACTCAGGAGGCAGAGAATAGATGAGGGGGGGGGGCAGTCAGAGGTGATATCTACCGGTTCTCCGAACTACTCAAAATTTCTGCTACTGGTTCTCCAGAACTGGTCAGAACCTGCTGAATACCACCGCTGAAATAAATATAGCAAAACACAGGACTAACTTAATAATATTAGCATGGATCAAAAATTGGATATAGGAGGTGGCTTATTCTTCCTTCATTCATAGCAAGACCTTTGCGTAAATCATGCCAGACTGTGGAACATATTATGGTTAATGTAAAACTACCATAAGAAGAGATTATTCATCTGAGGAATTTTTACACTTAACAAAAAGCAGCTATAAGAACTTAATTTTAAGAAGTGCTTCAAAATTTTAAAAAGATATGGAAAAGCATGCATATTTACACAGCCAATGTATTTATTACAGGGATGGGATTCAAGATGACAGCTGAAATCAAAAGTGGAGGTCAAAATACTAACCATAGATATGCAGATAACATCATTTCATTAGTTGAAAGTGTCAGGCTTCACACTAGAACTGGCCAATAAATCTTGACTCTCCTGACACTTAATCTCTTATTCAAGAATAGGCTTCCTCAGCAGAAGAGTCACAGTTGCAATTTGGTCAGATTAGGCTATTGTAGACAAAGCTGCTTTGTCCTTTACAGAGGAAAGAAATCAAAGGTTTTATATTTGTCTATTCTCAGGATACAAGGTGTTTCTTTCTGCCTTTTCAACAGATACTATGATTTTGCTTGTAGTGGACTTGGAGTGATCAGACATGTTTATATGACAGGTTGCTATAGTCTGGAAAGATCTAGCCATTCAAAAAAGTCAAGAAGACTTAAAATAACTGTTGTCAAGAGTCAGACACCATTTAGTCGTGTCTGACTCTTGACAACTTTATAGGCAAGTGCTCTCCATGCTACCCTGTCAAGCACAGCTCCTTTCAATTGTTGGATGTTCAGCTTTCTATTGGATTTGATGTTATCAAACCTGCATGTTCTTATGAAAGCAAAAAAAAAAAAAGTGGAACATAAGTATTCCCAGTTAATATTAAATTTAAGAAATCAAAGAAAATATCAACCTGCAATCTCCGTACGTGTGCAGTTATCAGAGAAGTGAAACTGGTAAGCACCTTTATTTTCTTGAACTCAGGAAGAGCTGAAGATGACTTTATGGAAGTAAAGAGAAGATTAATCTGAAGCAGGAAGGGACCGACGAATTTAGAAAAGAGGAAGGGTAAAGACAAAATAAGAATATTGAAAGAACACAGCTCTGAAAGGTGGACACTAAGAATGAGTGAGAGAAAGAAGATATATGCCATCAAATTATGGATCTGGAGATGATTACTAACAAATAATCCATAGACGACAAGAAGAACCAATTTGTCAGCCCTTGAAGCAATGATCTTCAAGCAGAAATTCATTGACTCTGAAAAGTGCCTCTTGACTAAGAAAAGTTAATATGCTTGGCAAAGTTAAAAGAAAGAAAAAGGAAGATGTCTTTCTCTGCAAGTACCCAAACGCATACACACACACACATACACATACACACACATGTCTTTAAAAAACATAAAATATGACATTGGAAAGGTGGAGATAGCAAGTGTTCATTCATGTGGATTTGTCCGTAGAATCACTAAGATCTAAGCCAACTTGATGGCACTTAACTTTTTTTTGTTTTGTTTTGTTTTCTGAATTTAAATGTGATGAGAGCATGAGCCAAACCAAATTAGGGCAAGAAAGCAAGAAACTGCTTTTGGGATTTACATTATCTAGAAGAATTGGGTCACCTCAGGCCATGCTTGATCTCACTGTGGATATCTAAATAAGTATTTACCAGAACAACTAATTTAGGATGTTACTTTGTTATATTTGCTATATAAGAGGGTCAGTAGTAAAAAGCAAAAATAATGTTTTTTTTAATGAAGTTACTGCTTATCTGCTTTTTATCCAGAAAGCATGGAAGTTGAAGAGCAGTGCTACAGTCTGAAACAATCCAAAATCCAGATATGCAAAATTATTGGGAAATGAACATATTACAACATACAGAAACTGTAATATTCTCTGATTTTCAATAGGGATAGATGTGCTTCTTGGAAAACTACCCTATATTTAGGATAAAGCAAGAAAGATTTATTCAGTTATTTCCCCTTTGTGTCCTACTTTTCCTCACTCAAAGTACTGAAGAAGGCTAGAAGTCTAAAATCAAATTCAAACAAAAACAAAAAAAAGTTTACATTTATTAGTGCAGCTCAAAAGGTTACCTTTATATATAAATAATTACCGTAGAAATTAAAATTAAAAAACTAGATGTTGTTTTGATACTGCAGTGTTGTAGTGTTGATCTATAGCTAATGTAGTGTTGGCTATAGATCATTTGATCTGTCAATCTCCCTCACTCCTCCTGTCATTAGACTAAGTCTGGTAGCAGACATAAGTAGAGTGCTAGACTTCATTGGGGACAAAAAATGAGAGGAGGACAGAGAAAAAAAAGACTAGCAATGAGGAATAGAGTGCTTACATCATAAAATTATTTTCTCTACTTGTTAAAAAGGAGTCATACCTAGGTTGATTCACTGAGAAGCCTAGATCTGGTTAGCAACAAAAGTGAAAGCATTTTGGGCTAAACTCTATGTAAATTACTGAGGAGGATAAAGGGAAATCAAATCAGCTCTTCTTCTGCAAGAAATCTCTACCTCCCCTTATGAGCCAAGGAGATGATTATCAAGCTAAAGGGAAAGGGCCATGATCCACCCATAAAAAAGGGAAAAGGGAAAAATGCATTAGAGGAAACCCAACTTCAAATTATGGTGATTTTCAATAGAAAATTATGGAAGCTGGGAGGTGAATGAACATTATTCTTCTATCGTTCTTTCCTTACTGAAACTCCTTCAATTAAAGTTCTGTTCTTTCTTTATTTTAACCAAATCTGAAGCACCAACATGCTAATTTATACCTCCAGCACTAGACTGAGGTCATTTTTTATGAAAACAGACAATTACCTTGCCATTCACAAAATGAGGATTGACATTATCTTGAATCACTGTGGTCTTTGGACATTCTTCCAGTCCATCTCCTCTTGCAATGCAGCTAAGAAGACTTCTTGTATATCTTTAATGACTCAGTGGTCAACAGCCATTTCTCTCCATGACTTGTAATGATTTGTAATAACACCCAACCAAGGTTGAGGCAACATAAAGCCTATGTTCAATACTGTTACATGAGTACAACAAAGACTGGGTAATACTGTAAGTCACAAATGTCATAATGACTAAGGGTAAGTCTTGGAACATGGTGGTTCAGTGGCTAAGATGCTGAGCTTGTTGATCAAAAGGTTGGCAGTTCAACTGTTCGAATCCCTACTGCTGTGTAATGGGGTGAGCTCTTGTTGCTTGTCCCAGCTTCTGCCACCCTAGCAGTTTGAAAGCAAGTAAAAATGCAAGTAGAAAAACAGGGACCACCTTTGATGGGAAGGTAACAGTGTTCCATACACCTTTGGCATTTAGTCATGCCAGCCACATGACCATGGAGACGTCTTCAGACAGCACTGGCTCTTTGGTTTTGAAAAGGAGATGAGCACCATCCTCTAGAGTCGGGAATGATTAGCACATATGTGTAAGGGGAACCTTTACCGTTACCTTTTTAAGTCTTGGAAAAGGCCACTAGCTGAAGGCCACTAGCTCACAGAAATTTGCCTTATCACAAATGTAAGTAGTAGAACTGTATTGTGAATCATCTGAGCGAAGTACTTTGGAAAGCCTGCTAACATGAACAAAGTACATTTGCTTGAAAGGTTAAAGCAGCTACATCATTTTCAAGGCTCATGACTCGAAAGTTGTCTCTGCTAATTCAGTTTGTTGACGATCCTAGAAGAAACGTTATCTGTATATTCAGGGGAGATGCAGACAATCAGGGAGAGCTTTTGAAGTAGCTGAGCAAACCTGGCAAAGGGCATGACTCTTTTAACACTGAAGAGATGTGCTTCATTTGCACTAATACGTCTTTCAAAAGCTTTGCACAACACTACTAGACAATACTGAATTAGATGAATTGATTGCCTGACTTGCTATAAGGCAATCTCCTAAGTTCAAATCAAACTCCTGCCCTGGAAATTGCTTTTTTATTAAACCCTCTTGGTCAGTGATTCTGGTTTGAGGTTCTCGTCTTCAACCTTTTAAATCAACAGGGCTTTTAGATGACATATTGTATGACCCAATGACTGTGATTTGGGCTATGAAGTACAGCTTTTGAAAACTCAGAACTCAATTTTAATTTAAGTCTGCCTAATCCTTACTTTTCCATTACATATACCCCATCTTCTCATTTATTTTCCTTACTTAAAAAAAAAAAAACCAACAAGCAAATTGTGGTCGACAGGTAAATCCCATTATCATTTGAAAGAGACAAAGACCAAAATAATCCTGGAACAGAGTTTATTCTTTGCAAAGGTCTCCCTCAAAGTGAGAGAGCAAATTACCATTCGTTCTCGCCGTCTTTTATACAATTTCTGGTTACATCTTACAGGATACAAGCATGTCCCTTGAGTACAATTTCAAACCTTATATAATAGACAAACACATGATATTCCCATTATGGAAAGTCCCCACAATTCCAATATAAAAATACCCTACTTAAAATATTGCTTATACATGTAAGATCAGCATTCACGTACTTCCCCTTCTTAACGAGGTCAAGTTGACCTGAAGCATACATCCTGTTGAATAAACACTTTCTCAAGAACACAGGAAACATATAATTCTGTTCTCATGTTCTTAAATGTCAGCTAAATTATATAATCAGGTTATACAAGGTAAAACAAAGCCTTAACATGATTTTAAAATGGCGTAACTCAAGTTATGCTTTTACAGGAATAATTCTTATTTCTTTATTTCTCACAATCCCCCCTTCTCCTCTTTACTATCTTTTATTTCTGTAAACTATGAATATCCTGTAACAGTATAGAAACTCTTCTCCATACAATAGGTAATTTGGACAATGCCATGTTACCACATAAAAACATTAACCTGTAAGGAACTTGTATCCTTAGACATAGAAAATGTAACCCTTCCTCCAAAATCCAAAACTTCTTGTATGAAGGTGTATAATTACCAAATAGCTCAGTGCATTGCTTATATAAAAATTCCATTCTATTTGTAAGGCCAATGTATTGAGGAACTATCCCATATGTACGTTTGCACTTGGCACACACCATCTTCAAAAGATGACTTAATACATATCTCGGCTTCCTCAGTGGTGTCTATTAGGGTTAGTGGTGTTTCTATAAAAGTATAACGGTGCTCGAATTCAGTATGGAAACGTAGCTGCTACCATGTTATAGGGTAACTAGGCAACACAGCTAAAATCCCCATTCCTATCCGCACCTGTAGAATAACAAACATTACCACAAAAACCCATTATTCCTAGTGAACTAGCTCCCCCAACATATTATTCAAAGAGGTAAAAGATTATTATCTTACCTCCAATTCATCAATCAATCAAGGAGAACTTACATCCACTGGATACCAAAACATAGATTTACACCAATCAATAATATCTTTCCTCAATACAATCAAAAACACAACAAGAATTATTACCACTCCTAGCCAAATACAAAATTCTTCATAAAACTCTTCTTCCATCCATTGGTCCCCAATCGTCTAAGGTTTGTCATCAAAAAGTCATCTTAAGAGGGTTTGCAGGTTCCGTAGCAACTGTCCTTCCATAATGCAAAGCCACCAGTCTCTCAACTCTGGAATAGCATACCCAACCTTGTTCCTTAGTCCTTACAGCCGACCCTGTAGTTAACAGAACTTGGAACGGTCCTTTCCACACCTGCTGCAACTTCTTCTCAGTAATGGCTTTTATCGGACCCAGTCTCCACTTTTTTATTCATGTGCTTGGAAATCAAGAGGTGGATTCTGTCCTTTTTACCTTAAATGAGAAAAACACTGGGACAGTCCCTGTATATATTTTCAAAAAAAAAACATCCTTCAATTCTATCCTAGGCATCTCAACTTTCCCCACATATGGCAATCCAAACATCATTTCATATGTAAATATCCCCAGATCTTTCCTAGGACTAGTTCCTATTCTTAATAGAGCTAAAGGCAAACACCTCATTCAAGGTAGTTGAAGCTCTAACATTAATTTTTATAACATAGATTTACTTATCTGATTAAACAATAAATGTAATTGCCAATCAATTCCTAATTGTTCCATAAGCTTCATCACCTTGGACAATGAAATGTATACCCCTATCACTATCAGTAAGATCAACCAATTCATATTTGGGTATTATTCGCTCCAATATGAATTAACAATCTTCTGAACACCTGTCTTTACACAAAGAAAGGCTTCAACCTATCCAGTAAAATAATTCACTATTATTATTACATATATCAATAGTCACACCACCAGCATTTCAATGTAATCTACTTAGATTCATTGAAAAAGCCAAATGGTCAAATCTCTACATATATTTTTTTTCACATACACATTTTTCCTTCACTTTTATTCTTATTTCTTTATTTCTCACACAAATCAAAATAATAAAAGTGAAGGAAAAATCAATCTCCATTTTTGCCTGCAGAATATATGGTAAACATGATTCTGGGACTGTCCATCCATGTGTAGAGTTGTCTTTAAGTTTCCAGAAAAAGGCATTCGTTTTCTTGTGGAAAACTTTATTAGTTCATCTCCTGCTTTCTTTGAAAACAGCACATTTTTCTATTATTGCAAATGCTATTTTACTTTTAATTTCAGCATTCCAGTTATATATATAGTGAGCAAGATATTCTTTTTTTTTTACCTGTGGTATTGAAAAGGTGCTGCAACTCATCCAGAATTATTCAAATTTGCATCTGTGATTTGACCATAGACTTGGATCATTCTAATTTGATTTGCTTGCTTGAACTCAAATCAAGATAATGTTATCATATTTGGGGTTTGTTTTGAATACTGAAGTTCACTTTGGTTAATATTGGTGACTACTTCATATGTTCTATGTTTTTTGTTTTGTTTTTGTTTTTGTCTGCAGGAGATCTAATGTCCTCTGATATGAAGTGACCCATTCTAGTCCATTTCAGTTTTCCATTTCCCAATGGCAGTTTTAAATCTTGATATTTAATCTTGGACAACATAAAGTTTGTTTGGTTCATGGAAGTGATATTCCACATAACAGATTCATCATTGCAGCACTGAATTTTCCTTTGCCTTTGGGAACATCAATGTTACTCATCCTTGAGCTTTGCTCTTCTTCAGACTGGGTACCTCCCATCATTGGGATTCATCTTTCATTATGATGTTGTCATTGTCCTGGCTGGAATGTCCTTTAGATTTACTTGGAAGAATTCTGAAATTAGTTGTCATGTTCTTCTCCAGTGAAATTTATTATATTTAATCTTATCCCTTGATTATGGCCTGATCATACAGGAGTGCACATTCCCAAAAGCATAGCTTATTCCAGCAATAGACATGAAGGTTCTTTCCTCGCTATAAAGTAAGAATCTATGTAGTATTATTCTGGATTTTTAAAATAGTTTATTATGTATGTAATACATAAGTAGAGATGGGCATCATGTACTGTGACAATCGGTTTGCCCGGAACTGAAAATGTGAGCTCACGCATGTGCACACTTGCTTGGCTCATGCACTCGACTTCTATGCGGCATCAAAAAACTGGTGATCATAGAGCCGTGATGGTGAACCTATGGCACGCGTGCCACAGGTGGCACATGGAGCCATATTAGTGGGCACGCCAGCTCTGGGGAGCATGCGCGTGCCGGCCAGCTGATTTTCGGGCCTTCTGGGCCCACCAGAAGTAGGGAAACAGGCTGTTTCCTGCCTCTGGAGGGCCTGGTGGGGTGGGGAAGGCCCGTTTTTCTTTCTTACCTGGCTCTAGACCCTCTCTGTGCATCTGGGAACAGCGAAAACAGCCTTTCCCACTCCCTTGGAGGCCCTACGGAGGCTGAAAGGGCCCATTTCCCCACTCCCGGTGGGACAGGAAGTGACGTTTTTTTCCTGTCCCCAGCCTCCAGAGACTCCTAGAGAGGCTCCTACAGACTCCTAGAGAGGCTCCTACAGACTCCTAGAGAGGTTCTGGAGGCTTGGGACAGCAAAAAATGTGACTTCCTGTCCCACCGGGAGTTGGGAAATGGGCCCTTTCAGCCTCCGTAGGGCCTCCAAGGGAGTGGGAAAGGCTGTTTTCGCCGTTCCCAGATACACAGAGAGGATTTGGAACCAGGTAAGAAAGAAAACGGGCCTACCAGGCCATCATGTGCCAGGAGCGGGGGGGAGGGGGGAGGGGGTTGCACACACATACGCGTGGGCACATGCGTGCGCGACCATCCCCCGACCCCCCTCTTCTGGCACGCGATGGCAAAAAGGTTAGCCATCACTGTCATAGAGGATGTGATAGCGCATGGGTGGGTGAATGGGCCCAGGTGCTGGGCAGAAATACCGGTTTGCCTGAACTGGTCCGAACCAGCAGCAGCCTACCACCGTACATAAGATTTGTTGAAAAAGTCACAAGTAAGTGAGCATTATAATGGAATTAAACTACCGAGAACTGCCTCTCAAAATCTGAAGCACATAAAATTCCAATTTGCACTCAGTTACAAATTGATATCTTTCAGGGCAGGGGAGGGTTCTACTTACCTTTACTACTGGTTTGCAATGGGATTGTGCACGCTTGCTTCGCTCACGCAAGCGCCTTGCTACTGTGCATGCACAGAAGCTTCTGCACATGCGCAAATTGCTTCTGATGATGTCAGGGTCAGTGGGTGGAGCCTCCCACCGGTTTTACTACCAGTTCTATAGAACCGGTCCGAACCAGGGACAATCCACCACTGTTTCAGGGATCTTGAGCAATAATTTTGATCATACCAAAATATTATAGCCTGACTTATTCTAGCTGAGAATGAAGAGAGAGATTAGCTAAATAGTCTGATGAAGGAATGAGTATGAAGGGAAGCAGAGTGCTGAAAATTATTTTATTTAATCTAGGAACATTTCTGAAATGTTTGTAGATTCCCTTGAGTAACTGGAGATTCAATATTTTGGCTTTTGCTTTAAGATCAAAGAAAAGTGTAGATAGCTCCAGGAAAAGGAACAGTCCAGTGCCATATCACGTTATCATCCTTTAAAACATATAAATAATGTAGCAAAGCATACTCCATTTTCAAAACACGTCTATCTGTCTCACCCATTCTTCTTTCTATAGCTTTGATTGATATATATTTCCAAATCAAACACAACTGTCATTCTGAGTATTATCAGTGTTGCAGAGGATAGAATATACATGTGTTCTTTTAATAAAAGATAGTAGTAATGCACCTTCACTATTCAGATAATTCCCTTTTAGTTCCTTCCTTTTATCCTCCCTTTTGAATCTGACAAAAGCATTTCCAATTCTAGTGTTTATCCAAGTTTACCCAGTATTGTAAGTGCCATTGAAGATCAAATGATCACCTTCATCTAGTGGCCAATAAATGGTTGATATAGAAGCTTTTTATAAAACATCTTCAATGTCATATAAACAGGTAATCCTCAATTTATGAGCCCAACATTCCTATTGCTGAGCAAGTTGGTTGTTGCATTTTGTCCCATTTTACAATCTTTCTTCCCACACTTTTTAAGTGAATCACTCAAGTTGTTAAAATAGTAACAAGGTTGTTAAAGGAATCTGGTTTCCCCATTAAGTTTCCTTGTCAGAAGGTCACAAAAGATGATCGCAGGACCCCAGAACACTGCAATCATCACAAATACCAAGCACCCAAATTTTGATCATGTGACCAGGGGGGATGATGCAACAGTCATAAGTATGAAAAACAGTCATAAATTATTTTTTTTCAGTGGTGTTGTAACTTTGAACAGTCACTAAATGAATGTGTGTGAGTCGAGGACTACCTATGTATCAGTGGTGGGTTGCTCCCGGGTTAGTCCGGTTCAGGCAAGCCGGTCGTGGTGATGATGTGACATCAGCGAACTGGTTCTCTATGACTGGTTGCCCACGTTATACCTACCTTTATTTGTCGTTTTTTAGCCCAGCTGATAGGCGCGGCAGAGTGGATTGCTGCGCCTCAGCTGGGCAGAAATCTAATGTGCTTGAGCAGAGCGCAAGTTTGGCGCGCATGTGAGCAAAGTGAGCACATGCGTGGCGATCATGCACAAAGTGCGTCCGCAAAGAGAACTGGTGGTAACACTGGTTGGAACCCACCACTGCTATGAATATATGTATATGTATTTATATATGCAATATACTGTATACACATATCTGTATCTATCTAAATCTGATCTATATCTCTATATCTCTATCTATCTATGTTTCTGTCATCTCTATTTATATATCTATCTGTGACATTAAAAATAACTCACTTTTTACAACCCTGTGATCCCTTAATTTGAGGTAGAGTCGGAACAACTGGATGGAGATGAGTGTTTACTGGCCGAATGCCCTTCCTGATGCTACGCAGAGTTCATAGCAGATATTTTTTTGTGCCCTAAGAGAAAAAATATTTGTTGCTATCTAGTATTAAACTCTCAACCTTCCGAGTAGGAGACGAACATATTCACCACTTGACCACCATCCTATTCTATTTATATATGACATTAAGGGTATATATTTCAATTTTCAGACACGAAAAACTTTAGTTTCCAAAGATATATTTTTCTTATGAAAGATTTTATCTGCTCAGATGATAGGCTGCCTTGATCAAAACTTAAAGGTCAGGATCCAGTAAAACATACATGGAGAGCCAGGGTCCTTTTTGCAGAATTGTCACCATCAGTTTCTGAATGGCAAAGTACAAGGAATATTGAGCTTAATCTTTCATTACTTCCGCCAAGTCACTAATTGTTGAGATTTTACATTTGTGAAAGAGCTTGTTGATTAGGGAGAAGGTTGGCACACATCAAGCTGAGTACTTTTTTAAAATTTAAAAAGTTGTTTTTGTGATTCTGCTAGGAACGCTTTGCATTTAAAATGTGGCTTCAGCACATGTCACCCTATGGGGAACAGAACATACAAAGTGATGCTTAGAAATACTCTGCACTGCTGATCTAGCTTTCTCATAAGAGAAGTGACTGGTGAAGGTTTCCCCTCAGTGTTGTGAGTTTGGCGAAATTAAATTGTAAACCTTTTGTTGTTTAACGCTTCGCTGATTTTAGAAAACCTGATCTGACAACTAGTGGGCAAATTATGCTTACAAAGCTCCCATATGGAATTTCTCCAGTTGGCAGTGAATCACAGGGCGGTAACAGATAAAACTATTTTTCTCCTTTAAAACATCAGGTTGATTGGAAAAGGCAGGGTTCCCCCCCCCCCATTTTTGGCATGCTTTGGAATATGCTACCTCTCTTCTAATGGATGTGGGGCCGATTAATATTGTACTGGAATTTGTCTTTCATTCTGTTAATGGTTTTCTTCCCCAATCCTAGAGGTTTCTTTCTTCTTAGAGAATTTATCCATTTAATTATTTTAGTGATCATTTTAAGACTGCCTTGTCATTGCAAGACAACTAAGCTTCTAATTAGTTTTTTCTCCCTTTTTAGCACAGTTATCCTGGTCAGAATCCTTGAGTTCATTCAGGTTTATATACAGTATGCATAAGTTTAAGTTTATTGGATTTCTATACCACCCTTCTCCCAGGGGACTCAGGGCACTGTACAGCCACATTAAAACACATAAATTTATAAAATTTAAAACCAATTAAAACAAATATATACAAATTGGCCCTCAATTAAAACACACATACAAGTAAGTAAAATTAAGCCTAATTAATTGGAGTAGATATAGAGATGGGCATTTAAAGTCCAAACTCTCAAGTAATATGTATCAAGGACATTTGATAAAGTCTTGCTTTGTTCTCCATTGTTTTCTCGGCAATAATATCAAATTGTTCACTATTACTATTTTCCTTCTCCCTGATCTATGGTGCTGGGATTTCCTGGTGGTCTCCCATGAAAATACCACCTCAGCTTGACCTTCATCTCCAACCACCATATCATCCAGGAGTGGGTTCTAATTTTTTTTACTACCGGTTCTGTGGGCGTGGCTTAATTTGTGGGCGTGGCTTGGAGGTCATGTGACGGTGGGCTTGGCTAGCTGGTCAGAGTCATTTCTGGAAGGTCCTCACACTTACGACCAGTCCTCGCACTTACGACCCGACTCATTTGTTTGCTTTTAACACTGATCAGCTGTAGGATGGCCCTTTGAAGCCCCGCGGCAAGAGTTTAAACAGTTTTTTTCCCTCTAGTCATCAACTGGGACTCAGGAGACAGCAATAGATTGGGGGTGGGACCAAATAAAAGGTAAGAATAACCCGGGGGGTGCGGGGGCGGGGGGGAGAGAACCGGTTCCGTGACGTCATATCGTCACCGCTACCGGCTCGGCCGAACAGGACCGAACCGGGAGGAACCCACCACTGATATCATCATCACCACCAACATCACCACCACCAACAACACTTTGAAGCCTCCCAAACCTCCTCTGCTTTTTGTTCTGCAAAATTACTCAACAGGGGAGTTTGACCAGGGGTGGGATTCAGCCTATTCAGTCCAGTTCGGGTAAGCCGATTGCTCTGATGATCAGCTGAGAGCAAAATGGTTCACTCCGACCGTCAGCTGGGCCCTCCGGTCCCTGCGCTATACCTACCTTTATTTCATTTGTTTGAAGCCAGCTGATTGGCGCGGCAGAGCAGATTGCAGTGTCTCAGCTGTTTTTAGTGCTTTTGACACTGCTTGTAATGGTCTTTTCTAATGCACTGAGCACATGCAATGCGTGCAGCGCACGAAGCACGTGCTCAGTGAACCGGTTGTTACACCAGTTGAATCCCACCACTGGAAGTTTCCTTATGAACTCTTCCCTTGGAAGCAAAGAAAGCTTGGGAGACTACACGTTTCTGGAGTGATGATTGAAATATGCAAGGCAACAAACACACAAGTGATTCTGAAGCTAAGAAAAAAAAAAACATCTTAAGATATTTAACCAATGAAAATTTCATCTCATCTGTCTTCGCCTTTGCGGCTAGAGAGGAATCTAAAGGGGGAGAGGGGGAATTCAGATGTTTCAGTAAAATTCTTCCAGTGATAGTAATGGTGATGGTGATTTTAAAGCATTAAGACCACATAAATACATATCGATATGATAAACAGTGTTATTTATTTATTTATTTATTTATTTATTTATTTATTTATTCTGTCTGTATGGCTGCCCAGAGTCTCTTGCTGAAATAAGCAGCCATACAAATCATATGAAATGAGATCAAATCAAATCAATAAATTGTAGCAAAAATCAAGGAAATCTCATCTCCACACCCAGGAGATAAAGAAAACACCCAGGAAATATATATTTTCCGCACATTTTCATTCTCTTAATGCTGGTCTTTTAAGAGTGCTAAGTGTGAATGAAGGGGTCCTATGCAGTCTCAACAAAGAGAAGAGCCTCAAGTAAGAAAAGTGCTTTCCCCCCACCCATAAGCACTTGCTTGTCCCCAAATCTTAGCCTTCTCCTCTGATGGTAGCCTTACAACCCCCAAGCAAGATCTCCTGGGAAAGTGTTGCTTCCGTAGAATCTGAAAATGCTTTATTATCTTGAGCTCAGCAAAGCTGATTTTCAGCCCCTTGCTTTCAGCAGCCTACAGCCAGCATATAAACATAGGTGTAAGAGAAAACAATTAAAAAAAATGAATAAATCAACAAGCAATTCCATGCTATCTCCATTAAAACAAAAACTAACCACAAAGTCTAGTTGAGTTACAGCAATGGCCAAAATTGTGGAAACCTTTTGGGGAAAGTGTATTTTTGAGATTTGATGGCTAATAACACCACTTTTTTTTTTTTTTTTTTTTTTTTGGAGTTTCAAGATCATCATATTCCACTGCTGGAATGGCCTGGGAATAGCCCAGGCCTTAACCCAATTGAAAATCTATGGAGCCGACTAAAGAAACATGTTAGTCAGAAGCGACCCAGCAATAAAACCCAGTTAATAGAAGCAATCATTCAATCTTGGTTTCACATTATAACAGCTGCAAAACTAAAAGACTTGGTTCACTCCATGGGAAGATGTTGTAAGGCCATAATTCATGCTAAAGGTTACCCAACTAAGTGTTTACTGACATGGTGATGATTTTTGTATATCTCGTTTTTTTCTATAGTGATAATTTTTGTATATCTCGTTTTTTCTACGTGTTTCACTTTTCTTCTTTATACTGTAACTGCTATTCTAATAGCAAATCCTTCATAAAAGTTATTGCATTACATTCTTGATTAAATTATCTTTTCATTGATATACATAATTTTGTACATATGGTACTACTCCCAAAAAATGTGGTGTTATTAGCTAGTTTTAGAAAATACACTTTTCCCAAAAGATTTCCACAATTTTGGCCGCTACTGTATATGAGCCACTCTGTCTCTGAATGTAACTGAATTTGTCTCCCTGCTTCTCTTATTAGCTTAACTTCAGGGTTGCCATGCTTATAAAGAACTAATATTCTATGGAATGGCAATTTTAACAGAGGGGCAGCATTAATCTTGGGGGTCAAGACCAGATGTGGTATTCAGCAGGCTCTGACCAGTTCTGGAGAATCGGTAAATACCACCACTGACTGGCCCCGCCCCCATGTATTCTCTGCCTCCCGAGTCCCCACTGATCGGGAGGAAATGGGAATTTTGCAGTAACCTTCCCCTGGAGTGGGGAGGGAATGGAGATTTTACAGTATCCTTCCCCTGACACGCCCACCAAACCAGACCCACCAAGCCATGCCACACCCACCAAGCCACGCCCACAGAACCGGTAGTAAAAAAAATTGAATCCCACTACTGGTCAAGACCATTTGACAACTTTGCCATTGCTGCAAAAGCAGCATCTACTAGTGGTGGGACATAAAACATGGGCCTCCATTGAATATCTTAGCAAGTGTGCATCTCTGAAGAAGGTTGGATTTATTGAGCCTGGAGTACAGCTAAAAAGATAATTTTGAGCTGTTGGAAAGAAATTACTACCCTATACTTAAAATCCTGGCCAGAAGAAATGTGTTTACTCTCAGTCTGAACTGGATCTCTATTGGCATAATGGAAAGCCTGCTCATTATGATTCTCTGCAGTCAAACTTTAATTTGACGTTTAAACATTGAATTTCTTTTATACAGTATACCTACTGCAATATATGTCTGTGCATATCTGTGGGTTTTATTTCCTCAGGATGTTCTATTTGTCTTTTTGTTCTTGCTCAATTTTGGTTCTTGCCTCTGTGTGTGTGTGTGTAAATTATATTTTGTAGACTTTTCCCCTTTCTCCCTTTTTGCTTACTTTCTCTATATTATAGCAGTAAAATAAATAAAATGCTTAAAATATTAGAAGTCACACAAGTTATTATATGGAAACGCAGTGCTTTAGATACTCTATGAGCACATGACATTAGATTCAAAAGTTGGGTGTAATAACTTCTTGGACAAAGTATTGGAAAGAAGATCTCAACCTCTTAGCACAATATTGCATTTTCTTTCCATGACCCCTTACAGAATTTAAACTTGGCTCTTTCTGATGCTTAAAAGGCTAGAAAGGGAATTGCAATGACTCCTGCCCCACCAAACCTGCATTGTTTCCCAAAGTGATTGAGGTGAAAGAGCTGATCTAAATGAATTCCTCTTCTTCTTCAAGCGGTGGAATATAGTTTATTTTTGGACAAAGTTTACAAATCTTTCTCAATCTCTATCTCCTGCTGATTTGCTGTCAGTAGGAATAAAGAGATTACCAAACATGGGCTGGGTTATATTCTATGCAGCATGGGACCCTAACCTTTGGAGCACTCTTCTCATCAAATTTGAACTAACTCCATTTTGGTATATCCAAAAGCCCCTAAGTCTTGGCTATTTTGTCATGCCTGGGGCTCCAAGGTGATCAGGATCTGCTCATAAGGCTCCAGTCATAAAATGTGCACCTGACTCAGGGGTGCTATGCAGCAGGTTCTAACAGGTTCTGGAGAACCGGTAGCAGAAATTTTGAGTAGTTTGGAGAACCGGTAAATACCACCTCTGGCTGGCCCCACAGTGGGATGGGAATGGAGATTTTGCAGTATCCTTCCCCTGCCTTGCCCACCAAGCCATGCCCACCAAGCTACACCACGCCCACCAAGCCACGCCCACAGAACCGGCAGTAAAAAAAATTGAATCCACCACTGACATGAATGCATGTGTTCAAGAGTATTTCTGGGACAGAATTTGAATTAAGAGTCAGCTTTCACATGGACTCCTCATTTTTGATATCCCCAGGGCTCAGGTTTTTTTTTCCCAGTTATCTTTTCTGTGGATATGTGCAAATAATGACTATAGCACTACTTGTCTCTTTTTCAAAATGAGGACTAAAACAGATTCTCTGCACTTTGAGTAGATCAATACACATAGTAAATATATTAAGAAGTTTCCTATAATAAAATCACCGGTCACCTTTCAAAAGATAGAGACTTTATTTCTATAGTAAATACTGAACTCACAGTTAAACAGGTTATGATGCTGATTTAACATTCAATAAAAATTCTTCAGCAGAAAGTGAATTTCCCCAGTATCATTACACTTTATCACGGTGGTATAATACTTTTTCACTAATTACTAATATCAAATTCCTCCTGTAGCCATAACTATTATTTATAACTGAAATCATTGAACTATTTTAAATATGTTCCATAAGTAAGAAGAGCCTCATGCGCTCTGCTAAATAAATAAGTGAATAAATAAAACAGGCAGACTATAAACAAGTTTTTATTGGAAAAGTTTGGGAAGAGGAGAATTAAAGTCAGCACTTTCATCTTACGTGACTGCAGGAAATTATTTAAAAAACAAGGCAAATTTATATCCTGCAGCTACCTCTGCTATTGATTATTGCTTTTATTTAGCATTAAAATGGCACACTGGCCATTTATAAGGTTTCTTTAGCCATTAATGTGTTTCTCTTGACATCGGCAGGACACTTTAATGGAAAGCATCATTGACACAGCTGTTTCTCAAGGTGTGATATCCAGATGGGGAGCAGGGGAGATTAGTCACAGTGACAGCCTAAACATTTGGGAATTACTTTTCTGTGCATATCATTAAAAATGATCAATACCATGAATACATAGAGGCCAATACTATTTACTGTAGAGAACAAGGGAAAAGAGAAAAGTTCTTCTTTGCATCACTGGGTTTGATTGCCATGGCTCTTTGCAAAGTGTTGTGTCGAAAGTCACCTTGACTTAATCCTGAAAAGGAACCAAGTAGGTTTCAAATCTAGCAAAGGATAAAAACCAGTAGTGACAGACTTTTCTATTGCTGCATATCCCCGAACAACCATTTCTTAAAAAAAAAAAAAAATGCTTCCTGAAAAGATTTTGGTGATTATGAACCGAACACAAATATAGTTTCAGAATCACTGAGGAAATTTGAAAAATATGAAAGTAACATTTAATGACTAATGTATTTAATCGCATAATGTTTTTGACATGCTGCGTGAGTTCAAAGGAGCTAAAACTTTTTTTTCCTGCTGATTTTTATTTGTGCTAAGTACCTGATGCGTCCTGCTGCAGGGTCCAACAATAGTCAGCCAGCAACTGATGGGTTCCAGTTGCCCTGAGATGCCATTTTTCCATAGTGGCAATGTCCTGATGAAAACTTTCACACGTTTGTCACTGACTGCCTCTAGATTTTCGGGAAAGATGTCCAAGGATGAATGCAGAAAACAAATCTTCAGTGACATGATGCACTTCATGGTCTTATATGCTGTAAGAAGTTTGTTAACCAACTGAATAGAATGGAATGGAATGAAATGGAATGGAATGGAATGAACGGAAGGGAACAGAACAATAGAATAGAATAGAATAGAATAGAATAGAATAGAATAGAATAGAATAGAATAGAATAGAATAGAATAGAATAGAATTTTTTATTGGCCAAGTTGAATGTAGTTTGATGCTCTGTCTCTTCCTCTCAGCCCAATTCACCTTAAAGCAAGGGTGAAATCCAGCAGGTTCTGACAGGTTCTAGAGAACCTGTAGTGGAAATTTTGAGCTATTCAGAGAACCGGCAAATACCACCTCTGGCTGGTCCTAGAGTGGGGTGGGAATGGAGATTTTGTAATATCCTTCCCCTGGAGCGGGTTGGGAATAGAGATTTTGCAGTATCCTTCCCCTGGAGTGGGGAGGGAATGGGGATTTTGCAGTATCCTTCCCCTGCCACGTCCATTAAGCCATGCCCACCAAGCCACACCATGCCCACCAAGCCACGCCCACAGAACCGGTAGTAAAAAAATTTGGATTTCACCACTGCCTTAAAGGTTGTTGTTGTGGGGGGGGGGGATAAGAGGTGGCAGCATTTGGTATGTGTACTGCTTTGAACTCCCAAAAACTGGAGGCAGAATAAATCAAATAAATAAATCTAATATACTGAAATAATGCAAGAAAGCATGAGACTTCAGTGAAGAGGTTGTTAAAAAATGCTTTCAAAAGGCTCTGACGATCCCAGCTGAGTTGCCCGATCGGCAGAGGATTTTTTTTTTTTAATGCCTCTGACGATCAGGCAACTCAGCTTGGATCGTCAGAGGCATTTAAAAGAAAAAAAAGCCTTTGCCGATCAGGCAATTCGGCTGGGATCCTGAGACATTTAAAAACATTTTTTCTACAACCTCTGAAGAGGTTGTAGAAAAAAAAATGCTTTTAAAAGCCTTTGAGGATCCCAGATGAGCCACATAATCATCAGAGGCTTTTTTTTTACTTTTACTTTTTTACTTTACTTGGCCAAAGAGGTTGTAGAAAAAATGCTTTTAAAAGTAAAAAAAAAAAAAAAGCCTCTGATGATTGTGTGGCTCAGCTGGGTATGGGGGGGGGGGGGCAGAGATTTTTGCTACCGGTTCTCCGAACCACCCACCTCCATTGCTACAGGATCAGGCTATCCGGTCCGAACTGGGAGCATTTCACCCCTGGACATGGCAGAAGAAGAAGAAGAAGAAGAAGAAGAAGAGGAAGAGGAAGAGGAAGAGGAAGAGGAAGAGGAAGAGGAAGAGGAAGAGGAAGAGGAAGAAGAAGAATATTCTCCCATTCCTTTGTAATTGTTGCATGATCCCTGGACAGTATTTTCTTAAAACTAACTCTAGCATCATCCAGTAGTTCATTGCTCCCCTGGATGTGTGGTCTCTCTCCAGATTAATTGAGCTAAGACCCAAACTGCAATCTCTGAGAAAAAATAGATTTTTTTTCTCACTCACTCCTTCCCTCAGCATTATGAGAAGCTATGAGATGTTCACAAGGTCAGTTGAAATTTCATTACTGTAATATGGGGTAGATGAAGCTAACTGACATGAATAAACAAGCAATCAAAACAAAAGGAATTTCTGCCATGTATATACCATGAGGTAGAAATTGAAAATTGTATCCAATAGCTCATAGCTCACAAATTCCTTATAAAGCTATCAGTAGATGTGCAAGCATTCAATTAAAAACAAAAAAACAAACATTTTGCAGTTTCCTGAGATGGCAATAAAGGTGTTAAGGGAATTGATATACAGTATACTGGCAGCCAAATTCAGTTCTTTTTAGGAAAAAAAAAATGAAAAAAAACTTTAAATGTCTGACTTTCTTTTCAGTCATTAACAAGAAGAACTCATCTCATTAAAAATTAACACCTTTTTATTATACCTAATTTACTTATAAATCTTATTGCCTCTCATTATGAGCTTTCATGGACATCTCAATCAGCTCTGTGATTAAATCTATTTCATTCAGGATATTCTTTCCCCACTGATTTTAATTTTATCTTAATGAGTTTCTTTCTTTCCCTTCTCCCTTCCCAGCCCTGAGCATTCACTTGGGCCATTTCTTTCTCATTTTCTAATCCAACTTATGTCTTTCAATCTATTATATTTAGTTGTGGGCATTTTGTTTTCCCTTTTCACCTACCATTATGTAGAAAAGTTTATAATTATAAACTGTCTGAGATATGCATCAATTGGAGTGGAAATGAACCTTATGAAGTTGAATAAAAGACTTCACAGAACAAGTGAACTTTAAGGGCAGAAGTAATAGAGGTAAAATACATTCATTTCAGGAGGCTAAGGTAGAGTTGGTTGAAAGAAATGACCCCTGGGGAGGATGAAGCAATAAAAACATGAAGGACAGAGATACAATAAGATAAAATGGCAGCCCTTGCATTTACAGAGGGACAATATGTGATCAGAAAGAAGAGAAGAATAGTGTTGACAGCCAAGCAGTAGAGAAAAGTTAACAGTATGAAGTGAGACAGTAGAAGGCTATAGCAGAAAAAGTGAGTGATGACAAGGGCATGAATGAGAACTTTCATTGAAGAGCTAGAGAGGAAGGAACATATTTTTATAATGTTGTAAAGGAGAAGTGACATGACTCAATATGGGGAACAAAGGAGAGAGAGAGAGAGAGGATATAAAAAAAATAAAAGATTTTGTGTCAGTTCAAGAGGGTGATTGGTGATCTTTTCCTCTCATCAGAAGTGTTTGACAACGGGAGGAGGATTTGAGAGGAAAATGAGACATTTTGTTTTTGATATATTGAGTTTTGACCCAGGCTTGAAGATAAGAGATTAGATGCCACTAGAAATATGTCACTGGAGGAAGATATACTGGACCACAGATGTAGAATTAGATGTAACTGGCATAGATGAAAATTACATACACCATGGGATTTATGAGGTAACCCAAGGACAATGTGCATAAAAAGAAGACTTATACACACATTCCCATTCATCACCATCAAAAGATGAGGAAGACAAGGAAGAGGAGGCAGCAAGAATATGAACTACATATTGCTGGAACTTACCTAGGAATTAGAGGTGGCAGAGGACCCTGATTGTTGGGGGCAATATGCTGACTCTGTAAACCGCTTAGAGAAGGCTGTAAAGCACTGTGAAACGGTATATAAGTCTAAGTGCTATTGCTAAGTGCTATTGCTATTAGTGGTAGTCTAACATGTATCTTCAACTTCAAAAAATGATTTTAATAACCTGAGAACAGTAAGTGGGGTTCTGTGGAAGTAGAATCAGTGGAAAATGTAGCTCATGATGGTGAGAGTTCCTCTTTGAAAAGATTCTAAAGGGATAATTGCAAACTATTCCAATGAGGAATAGTTCATAATAGTATGAAAAGGAAGATAGCAAGGGGAAAAAATGGTAAAGAAATTTTATGAAGATCTATAAACAATAAAAAAAAAAGCACAGAAAGAGGAAAGAGGGAGTGACACAGAGATTATCTATAATTATACATTACACGCAGAATCAGAAACATTAAAGCTCAAAGCCAAGGTGACAAAGGATGCTAAGAATGGAAAGAGCTTCTTCAATTATGTTCAAAAACGAGAACCAGTTCATCATTCAGGACCAGTTGAGTGGGGATAGCAAAACATTAACAAGTAATAAAAAGGAGACAGAGGGGGGAAAAAACCTCAGTTCCTATTTTGGGTCAGTTTTTTTCCAACAAGAAGATAAATGTTTCACTAGGTAATTGTGAGAAATAGGCTGACATAGTTGTAAATTGAATATGAGTCAATAGCCTTAACTTGCTGCTAAGAAGGGCAATTCCAAGTTAGGCTTTATCCATAAAATGTCCCATTTTATTCTGCATAGTCAATCAAGCATTCTATCCAGTTCTAGATACCACGCTTTAATAAGGATTCAGAAGACTATAAGGAGTTCAATGATCAGTAAGCATAATCAGAGGAATAGAGACAGAAACAGACCTTGCGTATTTCTGCCCAAGAAGAGGACAGATACAATCATAATTTTAAAGTATCTGAAAGAATGTCACAGAAAAAAGACATAACTTTCTCTTTCCTCCAAAAGAGGTTATGGAACAAATTCCAGTGAATTGTTAGGAAATGTTCTAATAGGAAGAATACTATTCAACAATGGTCCCAATTACCCAGGAAGAGCTTCCTTTCCCTGAATGAGCTCAAAGAAAGGCTGAATCAGCAGATGTAATGGATGCTTTAATGTGGTTTACTGCACAAAATGTGGCATTGAATTTGAAAGCCAAACTGTCTCTTCCAATTACATGATTCTATGATATTGGCCTATTAAAATCAAAATGATTGCTGAAATGGTGTTTTCATGCATAAGAACCACAAATAAAATGGTGGGTGTTCCACTGATTGACCCAGGGGAGCTGAACTGATTGATTAAATGTTAATTGATCATTACATTTTAAATCCTGCAGTTCTGAGATTTCCAGATGGAGATAGTATAAGATTTATAGACTGTAAGAGGATTTTTCTTGCCAATGGAACTTGAATGATTTCATGGGAAGTTGTGCTGCCCTGCTCCCACACGTATGCACACACCATGGAGAATTCTAAGTTCTTTATTCAAGACCCCCAACAGGTCTTCAGGTGGCATACACCTTGAACAGATCTGGTCCAGGGGTGGGTTCTACTTACCTTTACTACCAGTTCGCAATGGGATCGCGCGTGCATGCTTGCTTCCTCGTGCACATGCCTTGCTTCTGTGCATGTGCAGAAGCTTCTGCACATGCACAGAACACTTCTGATGATGTCAGGGTCAGTGGGCGGAGTCTCTCGCCGGTTTTACTACCGGTTCTACAGAACCGGTCTGAACCGGGGGCAACCCACCACTGGTCTGGTCCCCAAAACCTGGCACAACAAGAGGCACTAGACAAGTCCGGTCCAAAAGGCACAATCTAAATCCAAGAAAGCAATCCAAAAGTTAAAACAGGAAGTCACAGGTTAAAATATGCAAAAACACACAGCTGGAAACTCGACACATCCCAGCGATGCTCAATTCCTCAGAGCAGGATTAAATAGGCAACCCTGGTGCAGCCCTTCACAGGGGCCAAAACTGCCTCCTTGCAAGTAGTCAGGCTACCAGCATTGTGCTTGTCTCCTCTCCAACCTGTGCATCCTTGGATCAAGGTGGTGTAGATTCCATCTCCTCCCTCATTACTAACTGCTGGCAGCTGCTCTCAATCCTAGCCTGGAGTCTCCTGAACAACTCACTGCAGCTGTGGTTTTCTCCACTTGGGATCCACCCAGGGGTGAAATTTAGCCAGTTCTATCCGGCTCGGGCAAACCAGTAGCAGCGGCTGTGGGAGGCTCCACC
Organism: Arizona elegans; assembly: GCA_022577455.1. Lineage (NCBI taxonomy): Eukaryota > Metazoa > Chordata > Lepidosauria > Squamata > Colubridae > Arizona > Arizona elegans. The sequence goes on from JAKOOJ010000002.1 coordinate 116,761,026, forward strand.
CACCCACACAGACATCATGATGTTGTTTTTTGCAACATTTTAAGCCTCTGTGCATGCGCAGATGACGGTGCGTGCATATTTGCCAACCAGTAGGGAAGGTAAGTGAATTTCACCCCTGGATCAGCCTATTGCTTGTTCAATCAGCTGTGGCTGCTCCATCGGGCTCAAGCCCACTAATCCCCGATCGTCTTGACTCATCCTCTTCCTCCTCCTTCAAACTTGCATCCAGGAAAGGCTCAGATCCACTGCAGAAGCACTCAAGAATAGTGATGTGAAATGTAAAATAGGGCGTAATCAGAATGTACTGCTGTGATGGGGAAGAGAGTTAAATTATATCTCCTTCCTAGCATGTCACTGAGAGAAAATAGCCATAGGTGAAGATTTTTTAGTTCAGGAAAATGGGCACTGCCATTTAAGTCCAATATAGTTTCCCACACAAGCAGAAATGATTTTTGTTGCTTTACTTATAAAGTGGGAGAATAATTACCAATCTTACCATATACCTGACTTGGACTTCTACATTTTATTCTACAATAGGTAGGTAGAAATAGATTGTAGACAACAGATCAATAAATAAATTGATTTGACTTGCAAAAGTGTTACTTAGCATTATTGTCTGAAAAGCCATCAAAATAAATAATGCATAGAAGGATGCATACCAGCCCTATTATTGTTCCCCAGTTATTTCAAATGCTAATGTTAAGTTTTGTTGCAATATTGTGTAGAAATGTTGCATTTATTTAACTTTAGTCAATTAGGAAACATGCTGTGGTCCTATTATCATAACAAATTAATCAACTACTTTTCATTTCCCCTCCCAAAATAAAGGAAAGACAAGGGGAAAAAACATAATAAAATATCCTACATATTGCTAAGCCAAGGTAAAAAAATATAAAACTCTAGCTTTTCCCTGCTCTGTTTCACATAAATAAATGAATCAGTAAATGAAAATTAATTGCCTAAAAATCAAGTGTCCATTTCCACAATTAATTGATCCTCAATCAATTCCTAAGATGTGTGTGAGAGACACTAGGGTCTTTCACATACAAACCATCCTCCCACACAGCACAATAAAATAACACCCTCAAAAAAAAAACAAAAAAAAACCCCTACCCTACTCCTTCTGGCACAAATAACAACAGCAACGATATTAACTACTTTGGGTTTTAAGTAATAGGAAAAGGGTTGCTTTGCTGGATAGAGAATTAAAAAGGAACTGAAAAACACTTGGAAAACAAGGCAAGAGATAACATACAAGAAAAAACAGCCTTGTCAGATTTTCCAAAATAAGGTATCGTCAGCGTTCCAGAAAACAGGTATTATATTCAGCCAATTAGGAAAAAGTCCAATTCCTTGCCCCTGAGTAGCTAGCTTTCACATTAATCCATGTTTTTAGCAAGGATATATACAGTCGCTTGCACTTCTAACCCATGTTCTTGTTCTCAACAGCAAGTATGCATTCTTGACAAATATAAGTGTCAGGCCTGGAAGCCATCTTTGTATTGGATCTTCAAGTCTTCTACATTTAGTGCTGTGGGAAACTGGGAGGAGGGGAATGTATGGAGCAGGGCAGTGGGGGTATTCACTACTGGTTCGCAAATGTGAGTGCGCACGTGCCTTCTGCGCATGCACAGAGCAAGAGTGATGACATCCAGGTGGGACCCTCTCGCCACCACCACTACCAGTTCACCCAAACCAAACCCTGACAATAAGTTGATCTTCCTCCCTTCAGGATTCAGGGGTAAATTATTTGGAGGGAAAACTGCCACCTTCCTATTGGATATCATGAAAGTTCCATTTACCAGACCTGATACAACAAAAAGTATGTCACTTCTGTCCTTTCCATTATGATGCAAATTACATCAGATGATACAAACAGTATAGTTTATACCATTTATGTGATGATGTCATCATGTGGATGGCGCAAATCTCTGGGATCTGACAATGTTCTCCAGAATTTACCAGACATTTTTCATAATGGACATCCACTGCTCTAGTCATCAATGAAGTACAATGAAGATTTACTGTAGTACTTACATTTTTTTTTTTTTTCTGGGATGATTAGGTCAGTGCCAAGAAATATGAGAGCAAATACTTCTGTGGAATCTGCTAATGAAAATGAAGTAAACCCAAATGTTTCAAGGTGACAAATATCTCCTTTTAAAACTACATGCTCTTTTCTGATCTCCCTGGGGCTGCATCTCGGCTGCCTTCATCATTCAAAAGTTTGTCATTAAAATATTTTTCTTTCACATCTGTAAAAGGTTTCATGTAGCAAGGAGAGAATGATATCTTCAAGTTGTTGTGTCTCCTATCTTGATGGATGTGTTTTGGTTTTCAGGCCCCTTCAAAATACTAGCTACCCAGAGCAACCTTTCCGTGCTCAAAAAGTAACATGTGACCACCATCTAGTAGTAGTAGTAGAAAGGTATAATAGTAGTAATGAACTACTTTGGTGTAGTGGTTAAGAAAGCAGTGATGGCCTAGGAAGCAGGAAACTGTGAATTCTCGTCCTTCCTTGGCATGAACATTGGCTGGATGACTTTGGACTAGTCACTGTCTCTCAGTCCAACCCATCTCATAAGGTTGTTGTGGGAAAAATAGGAGGAGAGGGAGTATTACCTATGTCTGCTGCAGTGGTGAAATCCAATTTTTTTTACAACCGATTCTGTGGGTGTGGCTTGGTGGGCATGGTGTGGCTTAGTGGGCATGGCTTGGTGGGTGTGGCAGGGGAAGGATACTGCAAAATCTCCATTTTCACCCCACTCTGGCGTCAGCCAGAGGTGGTATTTGCTTATTCTCCAAACTGCTCAAAATTTCCACTACCGGTTCTCCAGAACCTGTCAGAACCTGCTGGATTTCAACCCTGGTTTACTACCTTGAGTTATTTATGAAAATAAAAAAGACAGGATTTTTACAAAATCTAAACAAACCAGTAAAAGGTTGCAGCCCTCTGTAAAACGGGTCTCATGATTCATTCATCTTCAGTCATGGCTTCTCTTTCAGCAGTTGTTTGATCTTTTGAAACACCATGTTTAGTCGGAAAATCATTTCCAATTGATATTTAAGCCATTTTTATGTCTTTTATATTCATTTGCAACTTTTTTTCCCCACAAGTTTCCCTTTACTCTTCTAAATGGATTATCCAGTACTTCTATTTGTTAGATAAACGGATTCCTCTGCTTCTTTCTTTATGATAACTATTGAAGCACTCATGACTGATTTTATCATTCTGGCTATTAGACACATTTAACCACCTTAAAATTGATTGTGCATAGTGTACTAGGTTGTCTAGCTCTGGACCCATATATATTCCACAGAAACCAATAGAGGTAAAGTCATTATGTATTACAGAAGGTGATGTTTCTTTAGTTAATTGCTCTTTGCCTTGCATTTTTTCCTTTGTTGAGTTACTCCTCTACCAAAATGAAAAATAAAACCATCAAGGAAAGAGCTCAGGGATAAACTGAAAGCATCCAAATATTTGCCCCAAATGCTATTGATCTTGTTTGATAAAAGATGGTCCTAGCTGTACGAAAAAAAAATCAATAGGTAGAATGTGATTTTTTTTTATTTAGTTTTCATCCTAATCAAATTGGCACTGTGCTGAAATGAGGAGGAGTAAGAAAAAGGTAAATTATTTCAATTACCGTGTTTAAAAGAGATAGGGATCTTGTGTTGGAAATCAATCCTGCAGTTCTTAAATTTTTCATTTTTCTATTCAGTTCAGAAAAATAAGATGGAAAGTAGATTTGGATATACATATCATTAAGACTACATATACAACTACAAATTTGGACAGAAGTATGGACAAATAATATATTAGTCTGGTAGTACAAAGTGAATGAATACCAAGATTTATGAATGCATGAATGAAATAAGCATAGGATTTGACCCTTTTGTTCAGAAAACACAGGCTATCTACTTACATTTTGAGCAGTAGTGAAGGCTAACTCATTAGAATATTAATAATCATCATTTTCTCCATAAGAACAAGGTATTTATACAAAAAAGAGAACTGCCAGAGACACCCACAACTATTTTTAAAATTCTTGGTCCTAAATACTTTTAAAACCATTATTTAAAAGACCCATTTGAAAATATTTAGAATGGCAAATATGTGCATTTAAAAAAGAAAGGGATCAGGGCATTCTGAAGAATGCAGAAAAGAAATATGACAATGGTTTAATACTATTCGTTATAGTTGTTATCCTAACACTATTGCCTTTAAAAGTAGGGCACTCATAAAAAAATAACCCTGATCGCTAAGATGGCTAGATTTCAGTCAGGATACTGCCTGCATTTTGAACCTCATGAAAATATGCATGATATGAGCAGATGGCCAATGCTCTTGCTATTGATATGGTTATATGGGTATGGTTACATCTGGTTGTATGGATCATTACCTTTATGTGGCTTAAGTACCATGGTTGCCATAAATACTTTGATGGCTATGGTTTAAAAGTATGCTAATAACTGTGTTTGTGAACCATGTCAACTATTGGGTGAAAATTGAAGCAGAAGAGATGTTAGAATGATAGGTTGGTAGGTAAACCTTTATTATGTCTTTAATCAAAACATAATAGTTTGGTGAAGGAAGTCCTTGGAAGTAACTTTAATAATAAGTGACCAATTGGTTGCTCTGGACATTGAGAACTACAAGTCCAGATAAGATAATGTTGACTTGCCATGATCTTTTTATCAGCCCCAATAAGACTTTGAAAACATCTCTGATAACACATATGAAAGAACAATAAGAGTGATAAGAGTGTTTAAAATACCAATGTTTCCCCAAAAATAAGACCAGCAGGGGTTGGACTAGATGACCTCCAAGGTCCCTTCCAACTCTGTTACTGTTACTTTGAGAAGTCTTATTTGGGGGGAGGGGGCTCCAAAATAAGCACTAGGGCTTATTTTGGGGGATATCTTATTTTTTTTCCCCATGTATGGGAGGCCCACTTCTGCTTGCTTGCAGCGGGGCAGGAAGTTGCATGGCATGCCAGGGCTGCCACTGTGAGGCAGGGGTTGGAGCTGCCCCATGCACCCTGCTCTGGCTTACCTCAGGGTCCCTGCAGCTAGGCCACCCATGCCCTGACATCTGCCCTGACACCTGCCTCACCTTGCGGCTGCAGCACCACCACACTACTTGGCCTTCTGCTCTGTTGTGGCCATGAGCAAGCAGAAGAGGTGGGCCAGCTGCCACGTGGGCTCCTGCTGCACCTGGCAGCTGGTGCTGCCACTGCGAGGCAGGTGTCGGGACGTGGATGGCCTGGCTGCAGGCCCCTGAGGTAAGTCAGTGTTGGGTGTGTGAGGCAGCTTCACCACCACCCCGCCTTGCCTCATGGCCATGGCATCATGAGCAACCAGACAGAATGAGTGGCTGGCCTGCTGTGCAGGCTCTTAAGTAGGGCTTATTTTGGGGGTAGGGTTTATATTAGGTGCACGGATAAAAACATGCTAGGACTTATTTTGGGGATAGGTCTTATTTTGGGGAAAACAGGGCACACACACGCGCACACACACATGCACACACAGAAACACACACACACACACACACACACACACACACAGTGTCATATTTCTCCCATAGAAAAACTTCATGCACCCAGAAATATATTCATGCCAATGGTATCTGGAGCAAACAATACTGATGTTGAAACAATGACATAATTACATAAATTCCATGATCGCATACTTGTGTCAAGCTATCATATTTTCATTTGCCTGCTGTGCTCTTCCACTCCGGCAGTTCCCATCTCATACGTACCCATGTGATACACCCCTGATATACACACAGAGCTGGTCCACCCCATCCAATCAGAAGAGAATATGGGATACCACAAATATTAAATGAAGCACTGGGACAGATCAAATGTACATGGGAATCTCATTGTGCAGGAATACAACTGATCTTTGTACTCCCAACGTTGAAACAGAATCTTTGCCTCAACAAGGATGTAGAATTTTTCTTTGAGTGAACTTTGGGATAAATCTATATATGCTGTATGCAGTTGGTATGCATATAAAAAAGTTGATCTTTTAAATTTTAAGCTGTTCTTTTCTAACAATCTGACAACTTACATAAATTCCAAGCTGCTTTTATGGTGCTTTTCCATTATTTTTTGTTGCTTGCTAATTACTTTTCTTGCCCAATTTCATTTGCAGTTTGAATAAATAAACTGTTTCGTTCTGCCTTCAGGATATTGCAGGAATAGTCAATATGCAGCTATAATAAAATCATAAATTTCTTTGAACAGGCAATTTCCAACATATTTTTCCATGGGGCTTTAAAATCTCTATTGTTATAGTAACTTACTTGCAAGCTGAAAACTTCCAGTGTTAATTTCTGAACTTCAGAATAATTGAGAATAGAAATAAATTGTTCCTATTGCTCTACAAATTGTAAAGGGGTTATTTAAATATTTATACCAGGTGACAGTTCCACCAAAGTACACAAAATTGTAGAATGCTTAATGTCCTTTTAAATTTGAAATTGAAGGAGTCTGAAGCCTTTTATTTTAAACAATCTTAAGTTAATTAAATATGAACTAGGCACAACCCAGCAAATGCCAATCTTGACAAATTTTCACTAAACTCAATTGGGCAAAGTTAGTCTCAAGCAAGAGAAAAAAATACTATGGTGAAACCTAAGCTTCTATCCTTGTGGGTAATGACGCTGCTGCTCTATATACAGTTGCTAGGCAGTCAGCCCCACTGAACATGTTGTCATTTAATTCTTAGTAAATGTGTCCTAAAATATCATCTCTTAAACCCTTCAGATCTCAAATGGAACTTACATTAACCTGGGTTAGAACAGCCTGAGCATGTATCCTTTCTTCTGAACCAAACTGGTCTGTTCCAGCCTCATTTTGGAGTCACTATGACTCAAAATTAATTAATTCATCTTAGAGAGAGATTGCCGGAGGTGGGCTGCTACTGGTTTGCACCGGTTCTCCCGAACCGGATGTTAATTTTCTGAGCAGTTCGGAAAAAACAATTGTTAGAATAAATCTTTTCCCACTTTACAGGGCTAATCCTGCAAGGGAGGCAGGAAGGAAACATTCTGATATGCCTGTATTTCTAGCCTAATCCTTATCTTAATTGCCTTGCTGCTTTAAGTGTTTTCAGAAACTGCCTCTGGGTTAAGCGTGTTACATTGTAAGCCTTATGCCCAGACTTTCTGTCTGTAGACTGAGCTTCTCCAGAGTCCCCCACCCCAACCCTGGAGTTTTTTGTGGTACTTTTTTTTCCTGGGCTTGACTTTCTTGCTACCTTCTTTTATAAGGCAAGTCATTTCTTCAGCCACTGTGTCTCCAAAACAATGCTACCTCATGCTAAAGCAGCATTTCCAAGCTATTGTTTTGCCAAAATGTCAGGGCAGTGTTCAGGTGCCCAGACAGTTAGTTCTTTTGGACCCTTATGAAAACTATAAGCACACTAGTGAATAAAGAGTTTTTATGCTTGATTATTAACTTAAGCAAGCAGATTTAAAAGAAAAATATAAGAAGCATACACACCAAGCAAAATGGTACCCGAATCTCTTACAAGTGGTCAACAGCTCTTTAATAATAACAGCTGGGAATTTCAAAAGGGTGGCCAGTGCTAGGTTCTGTGCAGAAGCTCCCAGCTTAAAGCCAGTACTAGGGTTTTTATTAAAAGCTAGCACCTTGGTTTCATGGCTCCAGTGCTAGTATCATGAGACTGGAAGACCTGATCTTGACCAAATGGCACATGACTCTGGCAGAGGTGGTATTCAGTAGGTTCTAACCAGTTCTGGAGAACCAGTAGCAGAAATTTTGAATAGTTCAGAGAACTGGTAAATACCACCTGTGACTGGCCCCGCCCCCATCTATTCTCTGCCTCCTGAGTCCCATCTGATTGGGAGGAAATGGGGATTTTGCAGTAATCTTCCCTCTGCAGGGGGTGGGAATGGAGATTTTACAGTCCTTCCCCTGCTACGCCCACCAAGCCATGCCACGCCCACCAAGCCATGCCACGCCCACCAAGCCATGCCCACAGAACCGGTAGTAAAAAATTTTGAATCCCACCCCTGGACTCTGGGATGGGAATCAAAATCTGAGACTTTCATAGATAGAAAAAGCTTGCAGCTATGTGAAGGTTTCCCCTCCGCCCCTGTTCCTTTATTCAACAAGCAAGAGTGAAAAACAAACAGGTGAGCTCAGAATGAATTTTTAAACTTTTAAACTTTTCTTTGGAAAAAATCAAAATATGTCACTAAACTCTTCAAAGTACAATGATGTTTCGCATTGCCAGTGCAGCTATTTAGAATGAATAGCTCTTCTACTCAAAGTGTTGATTTGTGGCAAACAATCATATAAAAAGAAAGAATATAGTTTTGGCTGGGGTTGTAGGAATATTAAATAAAGAAACCTGAAATGAACCAAACTGTGATTCTAAAATATGTGCACATTAGTGAAAAAAAAAAGGTTTGTATTTGGAAACTTACTGGCAAACTTAGAATCAAAAATATAATATTTATGAAAATAATCTATAAACTTAAGATGGGAAAAATGGAAACAGAGAAATGAAAACTGACATGTTTGACAAATTCTAATTGTACAGTCTACAATACCCAATCTTTTTACATATGTTAATGTAAATTTTACATATGTTTCATGTAAATTGTCTCATGAAGAGACCCAATTACATTGCTCAAAGAAATCGATGCATTTGTGACATCTTATCCATGTTCTGAAGCAGCCCTGCCTACAATCAAGATCTCTTCCTCTGCTATTGTAAAATTTTGAAGAAACAAATCATTTTAATATCAAAATTCCAGAACTATTAACTAGATCATCATTCATGAGTTTAACAACATATAAATTATAATATTAAATATTAAAAGATTTCTACCTGGCATCTTCTAAATACTATAATTCAGAAGATACATAAAACTATAAGAAATACTTAAGAGTTTTGATAGCAGTAGCAATAGCACTTAGACTTATATACCACTTCACAGTTGTTTACAGCACTAAGCGGTTTACAGAGTCAGCATATTGCTCCCAGAAATCTGGGTTCTCATTTTACCCACCTCAGAAGGATGGAAGGTTGAGTCAACCTTGAGCCTGGTGACATTTGAACTGCCAAATTGCAGGCAGCCGGGCAGTCAGCAGAAGTAGCCTGCAGTACTGCACTTTAACCCAGGGATGGGTTCTAAATTTTTTTACTCCCGGTCCTGTGGGCATGGCTTATTTTGTGGTGTGGCTTTGTCATGTGATGGTGGGAGTGGCTTCATGGTCATGTGACTGGGTGGGCATGGCCAACTCAATGTCACTCACATCAAGGGATCCCTCGCCTGGCCCCTCCCCTCCCAGCCATTCCTTGTCACACACAGCCTCAACATATCTATAGTTCTGTAAAAATGTTGTTCACCTTTTTTCAACTTTATTATCTACATACTATAGATGTACATTCATGGACCACTGAAAGGAGGAAATGGCTCACATGCTTTGCCCAAGAGTGTGATAGGCAACAGGATTTTAGGGGACTGCCAGAAAGAATGTATAGGCAATGTATTTTCCAAAGCACCAGAAGGCAAAACAAGAAGCAATGGACGGAAACTGAACAAAGAGAGAAGTTAACTTTTCTCCTAAAATGAAGGAGAAACTTCTTGACAGTGAGAACCAATATAGATGCAGAAATATTTCAGTCATAATTTCACATATAAAATAGCCATTCATGCATATTTTTCAAAACAGTAATTAGTATTATGGCTGATGTTTGACAGCAAGCGTAAAAGTCAAAGATCACAAGTGTGCTTCTTTCTCTAATATACTATATGTACCAAAAATAATTAAATAACAATTTAATCTGATACATTGGGTTAAGTGATGTAGGGCTTGATCTAATTTCAGGCAAATTCAAGCCTCTGTTAAGAGACACCTGCATTCTCTCTATCTCCCTTCCTTTTTCTTTTTCTTTATCTTTCTTTGTCTCTTTCTTTCTTCTCTCTCTTTCTCTCTTTCTTTCTCCCTCCCTTTCTCCTTTCTTCCTTCCTGTGAAGAACCCCAGAAGTCTTTGGTAGGAGGAAGAAAAGCCAGACATTTTGAAACTCAGAACATGCCCATTGATAATCTGGCATTCTTAGAGCTCCACTATTGATTAGTTTAGCCTGAGCAAAGATAGCTAGTGCAGGACTTACAATAAGCTCTCAACTCAAGCTCAATGCACCTGGGGATCTCCCTAAACAGTGAGGATTTCTTTGTTTTTTTCTCCCTTGAAGCCCCCCTCCCCCACAGCCCGTTTTTGCTGCCAGGGGGCTGCAGGGAGTCTTGCTAGGCACTCCCCTCATGCCCCATTCTGGCCTTAGCAAGCCTCCCTGCAGCCCCGGGAGCCAAAACAGGGCATGGGAGGGACTCCTGTAAGGGGCGGAGAAGGTAAGGTCGTGAGCCCAGTGGGGGTGGCACAGCATGCTGGGGGGGGTAGCGTGACTTACCTATAGGCAGGAGGCGGCAGCTCAGTTGGGGTGCAGGGCAGGCACCATGTAGGAAGGCAGCTTAGGCAGGCAAGCCCTGGGTGGTAAGGAGGAAAAGGAAGTGACTGGGTGGAGTGGGGACCGGTTCGGGGGCATGGCCAGCCAGCAATTAATACCAGTTCTGCGACTCTCACCAATTTATTGCTACCGGTCCTCCTGAACCAGTGCGAACCGGTAGCAACCCACCACTGTTCTAACCACTGCACCACCATGACTCATCCATCTAATCCATTTGGCTTAGCATTATCCATCCAGGCTGAGAAAGTACAACTTAAAAGTTTGGAAGACAACAATCCCTTTATTTCTTCTGAGCTCAGAACAAAATATGGCAGGTTGTGTTCTACACAGTTTCATATATCCCACTCTCTTTTGACTGGCTTATAGTCTTTATTTACTTCAGCTATCAAATACATGACTCCAGATAACTATACAAACAACCTCTTCCATGGAGTAGATATTAGTTTATATGACAGACATATTGGCTAGCATATGGTTAGCATATGGGGGGAATTTCTGTACAAGATAGGAAGAAAGCTTTAAAATTGGACTTTGCACCTATAATGAGATATACATTGTGAGCAACAAGCATATCAAGCTTTTATTTCCAGAAAGTAAAGGATCTGGGAATAGTTAGAAAAAAGCCAAAGGTTAACAAACAAACAAACAAACAAACAAACAAACAATAAATAAATAAATAAATAAATAAATAAATAAATAAATAAATAAATAATTTTATTTCTATACCGCCCTTCTCCTGAAGAACTCAGGGCAATGTACAGCCTATTAAAAACACGAAGACAAACATCAGTTAAAAAATAATTAAAATTATTACATAATTTCGGCTCAGATTTAAAACCCCCAAATTTAAAACCCAATTTAAAAAAACATTACATTGATAGCCCGGCTTGGCAGAACAGCAGGATCTTGAGAGCACAGCGAAATACACGGAGGTACAAACTATAAATTCTTGGTAGCTGTTGTGAAGGTTAGTTACCAGTAATCTCCTACAATTGCCCTCAGTTTGTCTATCTGAACACAGAGGAAGGGCTCCAGCCCAGCAACTCCAAAGCTCAGTTATCCAGCTCCTGTTTTGAATGAAGTCTAGTGTGTTCTGCCTGAACTTCCTGTCAAGTTTCGAAGTAGGCTTTTGCTGTTGCAATCATTCTCGCTTCTCAGTTGCCAACGAACTAGGGGAGGGGAAAGGAGAGATGGAATGTAGACCCCAGACATCAAGAAGACAGCCGTGAGAACCAAGGACACTTTGGCAGGTGTTCGCCAAAGTCAAAGACTTTTTCCCATAACAATACAATGAGTCTCAATTGGACAATGTGACCTGGACTAATAAGGGGAGGGAGAATTTAGATTTTAATTATGTGGGTTTGCGCAGGAATTAGCCAGATCTGTTTTTGCCCTCATCTGTACCGAAATGATGTACTCAATAAAGTTTTGCATTAAGAGATTGGATCGTCTCAGCCGTGCTTGCTTGGATTGGGTTCATCAGTCAGAACATTGACATTCTTTATCCTATTGATAACTTAGTCCCCCTTATGGGGTTGCCTTCTGTGTTGACAGTTTCAAAACAACACCACTAACAAAATAAGACTTAAAATCTAACAGATATCTATGGTAAAATATTGCTAGAATAAAGCATAAAGATTACATCAGCATTTTTGCACATGATAAATACTCCAAAGCTTAGTTTTAAATAGACAGTAAGGTCAACACAATGAAGTCAGGTTATATTCTTGGGGTTGCTAGGCAGCGCTCCCTCCCAATTGAAACTCATCCTTAATTATGGCTTTGTCATAGATAGTGCAAAACATAGTAATGGGCTATAAGAGTAATCTTCATTACCTGGAAGAAGAGCAACCACCAAGACAACAGTCAGAAAAAAAAAAAAGAAAAGAAATGTTGAGTCCAAGGCAGACATGTAATTTGAAAAAGTGTCTCAGGATTGACCTTTGAAAGTTACTGCAACTTTATAATAAACGTAATATTAGCATTTGCAATTTTGGTTTCCTACTCTGGTCTACCATAAATGGGTGATACTTTCACATAACTATTGTTAAGTGCACATCCAACAACTCAGTTACAGCTTTATAATGCTTACTTTTCAGTAAAACTATTTGATTTAATCCACCAATTAATATTTTCCCTCCTTGAGGTTTTTCATGGAGTATTTGCTGCATAGGAATGAAGAAGCAGAACAGGTAGAAAGTTGAAGTAACTAAGAAATTAATGGTTCAGTGTCTCAGTATCATTTTAATATCCTGTTGTCCTGAAAATACGAAATTACAGATGTACTAATGTTGAATTTTCTGGTAATGTAAAAAATATATTGATTGATTTGTTTGTTGAGCTTTGCTGACAGATTGCCAAGTGAAAACAAATGCGTATTATGCATGTCTTAGGAAGAAACCTTAAGCCAATATTTTTGCTATTATTATATTGCTCATAGAAGAGTAAATCCATTTAGTTTGCTTTGTTGCTTGCCAGTCTCAATTGCATAAAGTCTACTAACTGTTCAGTGATATGTTCCAACCAGTGTTACCACCGGTTCTCTTCGCGCACGCACTTTGCTCGCGATCGCCGCGTGCATGCTCGCTTCGCTAACACCTTTATTTTAGCAAAGGGGGGGAGTCATGATATGTCATGTGACAACAACGTGATGCTGCAAGTTTGACACCCCTGCTCTACAGCAAATGAACCATGCTTCATGAGAGATCCTGAACATGGCTATCCTGTGCGCCATCTAATTTGGCCTTCATACTATTTTTCTCCAAGAGCTTTCTGAAATATGAAAGTTAAAAATTATTTGTGCTGTGTGTTGCATTGTGTGTTGTGTGTAATGTGTTATTAGGAAAGACATCTGGCCAGTTTATATATAAATAAAATCATTTTGTCATCATCATTTTAGCCATTGTCTATCCCCTACGGGATGAGGGCCTCTTCCACATGTTTTGCCAATTGGGCGTGCAATACTTGCTGATGTCATCAATCCATCTTGTTTTAGGTCTCTTTTGTGGCCGCTTTTTATCAAGTGGGATCCATATATTCATCCATCCATCCATCCATCCATCCATCCATCCATCCATCCAAGATAATATATTCTTGGAGGCAAAAGAGAATCCCACTTTTATAGTCAATAGGCTTTTATAAGAAAAATAATTAAGAATGAAGCCTTTTATTAATATTCAGCCTACTGAAGCAAATTGTGAGCACATGTGTCAAAATAAAAGCCTTTGATTTTCCCCCCCATTTTATTATCAAATTTCAGAAGTCTGCTTTCTTCAGACCACTTTACAAGCCTGGAGAATGAAGATTTATAATTGTCCATTTCTAGATGATCACTTTAAAATCCTGGTCCTTTAAATAGAACTAGTAACTTGCTTGTTTAACCTTGGGATTCACTTTGACCCACTTTCTTAGATGACTTTTTCCCAGTCAAGATCACACACAAAAATTTTTGCAACGAGATCATTGAAAGAAAGAAAAATGACAGCTTCAAGTAGCTTTGCATGCATAAACCTGAAGTTAATAAGACCTTAATTTCACTCTGCCTAATATATATGTCAGCACAAGTGCATTTCCATTTTTGCTAACACAAAGAAACAGGCATCGGCTGTCTGTTATTTTTCTGGATGACATCAAGAATGAAGCTTCTTTTTTAAAGAAATGGAAATAAAATCTATATTTTTGGTTACAGATAAAATAATAAGCAAACAATTGTGGCATCCAAAGCAAGATAATTACTTTCAAACTGAAAAAACCACAACACAAGAGCTATCTGCGAATCTCTCGTATAGGTCTACTGCGTGAGCAGCGGGGGTTGGATTAGATGATCTCCAAGGTTCCTTCCAACTCTGTTATTGTTATTTCGAGAGGCTGTGTTAGGAAATGATTATTACCTAACTTGTTGGATTGGCAATATTTAAACCATCAATATAGCTTTAAGACTGCTGCATTGCATCATACTGTGTCCTGATTGATTAGCTCTGTAGCCAATGTCCTTAAGAGGGAGCTAGAAACATGGTTTGTTTTCTCTTTGATGCTCTTTGCTGTTTGCTGTGTTTGCTACTGTTTGCAACTGTTAATGTGTATGACTATGACGACTGGTAAGAAGACTTTGTTATTGCATTATCCCTGGACTATTGTTTTATTATCTACTGCTTTATCTGTGTATGACCTGGACTGTTTATTGGACTGTGCCTTATTACTATTTCCTGAAAGTAAACACAACTCAGTGTATCTGTGTGTTGGCTGTGTTATTTCCTAACTACTCTCAATCGCTTTTCATGTACGCACCCTTGCTACTCAAGGGTTGCTCTGCGAATTCCTTAACAGGCTGCAAAGTTGTGGTTGAAAGCCATATGGACTATTGCTTTTTTTTAAGTTGCATGCACAGCAGTCACCCAAATACAATGTGAAGAACTGAAAAGTAAGAAAGATATTCTAAATCAGAATTGCTAAGAAGCCATTAATGGCTATGGCTGGGAAAGACGCGAGTCTCAAACAGTCAATGTTATCTTGATATGGTGTGACCAGGAAGATGACACTCAAGAAAGGGCTCATTATGTTAAAAAAAAATTAATTCACCTCATCTAGATTGTATTGAACCTGTCAAGTTAGAGCAAACTTTTCAGATTGAATTTCCTTACTGATGCTAAATTTCCTAGGCTTCTGTGAAGGAAGGTTTGGCATGGTCTTTAGCTACTATAATAATGTTGAGGAGATTTTTAAACATTATGCCTTGCTGTCTGCATAATGTATCAGCTTAGGGAGTAGTCTTGCTGGGTACTTTTATACCTGCCAGAAGTATATTTGGCAAATGGTAAAATAATAGCTCTTTGCTTGTTTGCGCAGAAGCTTGTGCTTCTTACATTATTTTTCATTCATTGATGACATAGAAGCCTTCGGTGGCTTCTGTTTACTCTACTTGGTACAAGTATGGAAGCTTAAAGAATCAGAGAACATCCTCTAAAACCAAGCCAAGTCACCAACTCATATTGTACCTCCATGCTGTACAATTATATTCTATGAATGCTCATGCTGAATATGCCCCCCCACACACACACACACTGTAAACATACCTATAGTGGAAGTTAAAGGAGAATAAGTTAATAAACTTGGCAAATATCCATAGATGGACAATTGAGTTGGAAAGAGAGACAAGTAGATCATATGAACCCACTTAAGGAATCACCTTAAGAAAGATGTGATCTTGACTTTTTACTTTTTACTATATTTTTTATTGAAAATTTTTGGATATCTTTAATAATTGTGAATTGAAATCCTAGGAAACCATATAATACTTAGCATGCCATGTGGAATAGAATAACAGAGTTGGAAGGGACTTTGGAGATCTTCTAGTCCAACCCCCTGCTTAGGCAGGACCCCTACACCACTTCAGACAAATAATTATCTAATCTCTTCTTAAAAACATCCAGTGTTGGAACATTTACAACTTCTGGAGGCAAGTTGTTCCACTGATTAATTGTTCTGTCAGGAAATTTCTCCTTTGTTGTTTCTCTCCTTGATTAGTTTTCACCCATTGCTTCTTGTTCTACCCTCAGGTGCTTTGGAGAATAGTTTGATTCCCTCTTTTTGTGGCAACCCCTGAGATATCAGAACACTGCTATCATGTCTTCCCTAGTCCTTCTTTTCATAAGACTAGACATATCTAGTTCCAGCAATCGTTCTTTATATGTTTTAGCCTCCAGTTCCCTAATCATCTTTGTTGCTCTTCTCTGCACTCTTTCTAGAGTCTCAACATCTTTCTTACGTCATGGCGACCAAAATTGGATGCAGTATTCCAAGTGTGGCCTTACCAAGGTATTATAAAGTAGTATTAACACTTCACGTGATCTTGATTCTATCCCTCTGTTAATAAAGTCTAGAACTGTGTTGGCTTTTTTTAAAGCAGCTGCAGCACACTGCTGGCTCATATTTAAGTGATTGTCCACTAGGACTCCAAGATCCCTTTCACAGTCACCACTATTGAGCAAGGTACCACATATACTTTACCTGTGCATTTTGTTTTTCTTGCCAAAATGTAGAACCTTACTTTTTTCACCATTGAATTTCATTTTGTTAGATAGCGCCCAATGTTTCTGTCTTGCTGTCATATAGTACAATAGCTATGCTTTCTCATAATTTCTGCAGCTCCATCCAATTCCCCTCCCACAAATCTATGGCAGAAAACTGCCCTCATACTGAGGGCTTGGGTGGAGTGAGGTAAGTTAACCGGATCAGATATGGGTATTTTTGAAAAAGGCTAGGGATGGTTATAGCTAGCTAGAGATACCGTGATACCTCTAAAAGGTAGGGTGTGGTCAATTAGGAAAGCTGGTTAAATGCAGGAAAGGTAAGGCTGGTCCAGGGGTGAAATCCATCAGCTTCTGACAGGTTCTGGAGAACTGGTAGTGGAAATTTTGAGTAATTCAGAGAACCGGCAAATACCACCTCTGGCTGGCCCCAGAGTGGGGTGGGAATGGAGAGTTTGCAGTATCCTTCCCCTGGAGTGGGGTGGGAATGGAGATTTTGTAGTATCCTTCCCCTGCCACGCCCACCAAGCCACGCCCACTAAACCACACCACGCCCACCAAGCCATGCACATAGAACCGGTAGTAAAAAAAATTGGATTTCACCACTGGGCTGGTCCATATGTTTTACTGTATTTCTGAACTAGGACAACTGTGTTCTAAGGGTGGGGGAAGAACAGATGGATTGGTTGTTTTTCTCCAGCAGAAAGAGCTTGGAGGGACAGCCTTGGCCTGACAGCAAGCCAAAATGCAGAGCAATCAAGAGTAAAGCTTTTCTCTGTGTGTCTAATTGAAGGGGGACAAAAAACCCATGAGGTTTCCAAATTTCTCCATTGCTTTATGAAAAAACAGCACATCTATTACTTTTTAGATCAGTGGTTCTCAACCTGTGGCCTGTGGAGGGGCTGGGATGTCATCACAGGGAGTCCACAAAGGCTTGATGCAGTCTAATGTTTTAAATCTGGAGTTAAGACTTGGTGGTCCAAGGCCATGGTCCATGGCCACAAAAGGTTTTGATGGTGAAGAAAAGTTTGAGTGCCACTGCTTCAGGTATCAGTTGTTTGTTGCATGATAGAACTGAATAGGCCTGAAAAACTGAATTCTATGGAGTAGCCAGTTTCATTGACTGTATTATTTTGTGCAAAATCAACCATAGTTGGTGAGCAGGAAGGAGTGCTATTTTCAGAAACATGACTAAATTAAAATGTAGCATGTTTAGAATGTTTTTGACCCCCTCACTTTAGCCTGCAGTCCTGAGATCCACTTTCAGCTTCCCATCCAACCACATCTGTTGCTGTGGTTAACTTTTTCCAACCAGCTAGACTTAACTAGGCATTATCATCTAATTGGTCACAGCCCATGTATTAAGTGTCATTTTCACTGCCTGTAACTTTCAGAAGTGATAGATTTGGATTGTTCTAACACATGGGTGTCAAACTCGCTGCATCACATTGCTGTCACATGATGTTTTGTGACATTTTTCCCCTTCATGGAGCTGGGGTGGCTGTGGCCGGCACATGACACATCTGGCCCGCAGGCCGCCAGTTTGACATCCGTGTTCTAACATAAGTGGGGTATTATTCTTCTATCTAATACCAGGCCAATTTATTTTTCCAGTTAATAATTTACAGTATATATGGCTAATTGTTCATAACCAATTATTTCCAGATCCATTTATATGAGACAATTTATTGAGAATGGCAATAATAACAAAATCATGCAAGTCTGATTATGTTGCTCTTCCTCCTTATAGTTCAGTGAATTTGGGAGATGCCTGTCTGAATCATTTCTGAGTATTGTTTAAATGGTATTGGTTAAGGTGACCAGACGTCCCGCTTTTGGCGGGACAGTCCCGCTTTTGAGCAATTTGTCCCGCGTCCCGCGGCGTTTTAAAAAAGTCCCGATTTTTCATTCTGCCTCCTGGTTCCCGGCTGCCTCCTGAATCCCCGCTGATGGCTAGAGGGAAAAAACCTGTTTAAACTCTTGCCGCGGGGCTTCAAAGGGCCGCCCTACGTTAATTAGCTCGGCTTCCCCCTCTCAGCTGATTTGCACAGGGCTCTGCTCTTGCTAAATTGCTCAGTTTTTTTTCCTCTTTGTGCAAACCAAGCTCAAAACGAAACTGAAAGTAAAACAGGCTGTTGGCTTTGCGGTTTGCTTGCAACGTTGGAAAATTAGGCAGCAGATTTATTTTCCTTTTCCTCACCAAAAAAGGTAAGTGCAAACAATGGAAAATTATTTAGGGCAAAAGAGGAGAGTTCAAGATTTTAAAACACAAAAGAAAAAAAAGCTCTTTTTAACTAGGGAATTGTAATAATTGAGATATTATTAATTGTATACTGTGTTGAAAGCAGAAATGGTTAAGTTGTGGTTTGGAGGAATATATGGGGGAAATTATTTGGTTTATTATTATTGGTAAGTATAATTAATTGATTTGTAAGAAATTGGATTGCATGGAAATAATTGGAATATTCATGTTCATATTGATTAATATACAAAAAAGATAGTTATATAACTAATTGATTTATATTAAAATGTTGAATTTGTATTAAACAACTGTATTACATAATTACATAATTAACCAATGTGAGGATGGATATAAAAATAGATGACAATGGGAAGGGGTATAAAATAGAATAGAAGGGAAAAATTGAATTTGATTAAGATTAGAGATGAGGATGAAGGGTAAAATTGTTTTTTTTAAAAAATAGATGAGGAATAAATATGGCAAAAAGGAAATATAGAAATTGTAAATTTAATTGAAATGACTAAACACTGTTTAAATTTGTGAACCAGCCAAATATTCTGTTCAAAGAAAATACATTGTATGTATGTGTGTTTCTAATTATTGCTATTTATTCATATTTGTTCTCTTTTATTCTTTAAAGTTTAACAATTCATTCTTTATCTTAATATCTTTATATTTGTTTGGGGTTGGCTTTCTTCCCTTTCATCTTTTTTATTGTACAGCAATCTTTCTCCTCAAACCTACCACCTCTCTTTTCTTTCCTTCTTACTTTCTCTTCCCCCCCTCTTCTTCTCCCTACTTCCTCTTCCTTTCTCCTTCTCCTCCTCTCTTCCTCCCTCTCTTAACCGTCACTCCTACTCTAATTTCCCTTCCCTTCCTTCATCCCTCTCTATTACTGTATCCTTTTATGCATATGGACTACTCAGAGGGCTGAAAAAGTTATTTTTGACTGGTCCTCGCACTTTTGACCAGTCCTCGAACTTACGACTGTCCTCACATTTTACATTTTTGCCCTATCTTGTCATCATGGTGAAGAGAAGCAGTTGTGAAATGAGTGACATGGTTGTTAAGAATGCTGCAGGGCATAAATGTGAGGATGGTCATAAGTGTGAGGACCAGTCAAAAGTGTGAGGACCTGTCAGAAATGACTTTTCAGCCCTCTGAGTAGTCCCTATACACACAGCCATGGCCACCTGGTCACATGACCAGCTAGCCACGCCCACCCAGTCACATGGCCTCCAAGCCACGCCCACACAATAAGCCACGCCCACAATGGTGTCCCTCTTACCAATGTTAAAATCTGTTCACCTTACCCTATACACATAGCCATGGCCACCCAGTCACATGACCAGCTAGCCACGCCCACCCAGTCACATGACCAGCTAGCCATGCCCACAAAATAAGCCACGCCCACAATGTCCCTCTTTACCAATGTTAAAATCTGGTCACCTTAGTATTGGTATTAAATGATATTGAGAGTAACCAAACTGAGGGAGTGGGTAGGTGAGAATATCATTGGTGACAGTAGCAATACCAATAGCAATAGCACTTAGACTTATATACCGCTTCATAGTGCTTTACAGCCCTCTCTAAGCAGTTTACAGAGTCAGCATATTGCCTCTCAACAATCTGGGTCCTCATTTTACTGACCTCAGAAGGATGGAAAGCTGAGTCAACCTTGAACCTGGTGAGATTCGAACTGCCAAATTGCAGGCAGCCAGCAGACAGGAGAAATAGCCTGCAATACTGTATTCTAACCACTGCCCCACTATGGCTTAAAGGACTTATGGTACAAGACAGGCCACCCTCAGGGAATGGGTCTTGGTGAAATACAGGGGTGAAATACAGCAGGTTCTGACAGGTTCTGGAGAACTGGTAGCGGAAATTTTGAGCAGTTCAGAGAACTGGCAAAAAGCACCTCTGGCTGGCTCCAGAGTGGGGTGGGAATGGAGTTTTTGCAATATCCTTCCCCCAGGAGTGGGGTGGGAATGGGGATTTTGCAGTAGCCTTCCCCTGCCATGCCCACCAAGCTACACCACGGCCACCAAACTGTGCCCACAGAACCAATAGTAAAAAAAAAATGGATTTCACAATTGGTCTCGGTGCCTTATACCAATTCTGTATTTCAGCCCCCAGTTCTCTGCTCCAATTCCCATTCAAATTCCTTTAGGCAGACCTGGACTTCAGCTATTGCTACTTAACGCCAGATTGGTCTATAATAAAGTTATTTCACCCATGAGTCAAAAATGGATGAAAGGGTTCACCTGTCATATATAATTGAGATCTGTCTGGGCATAGAGCAAAGCAGTTTACAGGCTTATGCAGGTTTGAGGTGTGTCCCACCCACCACCCCATGCCTGGATGTAAGGCACTTTTTGTGAAGTTGGGCTCTCAGGATCAGAATAGGATTGCTGCTGTTGTACCAGCCTCCCTCCTTACACTTTTATTATTATTATTTTGGTTCAGAGGATCTTTGGTGAATGAAAAACAAGAAAGTCCAGTTGTCTCCTGAAAAAGCAACTTTGGGACAACCATGACCTGGATGACAGAGAATCTCTACAGACTTCAGTGAATGAAGCAGAAGAAATTCCTTATACCAATACCGATAGCACTTAGATTTATATACCACCCCATAGTGCTTTACAGCACTCTTATGAGTGGTTTACAGAGTCAGAATATTTCCCCAACAATCTGGGTCCTCATTTTACTGATCTCGGAAGGATTGAAGGGTGAGTCAACCTTGAGCCCCATTAGGATCGAACTCCAGGCTGTGGGCAGAGTTAGACTACAATACGGCATTCTAACCACTGCATCACTAGGGCTCTGCTCAGAATCTCCTTTTAGGGTTGACAGGTAACATAAATATTTGATAAATAAATTCTTACTTTACTTTATTGATTAGCCCTTGGGCCATATCAAAGTATAGAGTTCCAGACACAAATTATTACTAAAATCTGATAAAAACAATTTAAAATAAGAGTAGGGTAAAATACAATAGTTATAGAATAAGATACAATATAATTTAATACATAAATATATAAAATAGAATAAAATGACATAAAATTATATTTTAATAAATTCCTAGGGAACCAGTAGTGAAAGAATTACTTTAAAGGAGCATAGGTAATGGTCTTTCTTAAAGATCATCTGGTGTCAGTAGGAATTGATGCAATTCTTATATGTGTTTTTAATTAGCCATTATAAAATTTACAAACAGGCACAATTTTTTTTTAATTGAAAAAGTTTTCAAATACAAGTTTTTCCCCCTTTCCCCCCCTTCCCTAACCCCCCCTCACCACCCATCCCCCCCTGTGACTTCTTCACAACAATAAGCTAATTCATAACTAATTACATAATATTTTACCATACCCTTACTCCCTCCTCAAAATACTGACCCTTAGCATAATATTCTTATAACTCCCATTTTCGCAATAATCTGCCCTTTTTCTCCTCCCCCAAACTTATAGTATATTATTACAACAACATAACATTTAATCTTTTATATATATTAATATAACATTTCAAAGCAGCCTTCTCCCTACATCCAAATTTAACATTTATTCAGTTCTATCCAATTCCTCCACTCCCCTAAATATATGACTTAAAAATCCTTTTTCTTAAACTAATCAATCAGTAAACTAATCTATTTCAACCCAATTTCCTGCAAAATTACCATACAATACAATTCTAAATATAATCCACTGCCCACTCTACTAAAATATACATATATCTATATATGCATTCCATTTTATAAAAAAAAAAAAGACAATAACTTTAAATTTATAATCCATATAATATCTTCTTTGATGTCTTTCCACTGGATTGTTAAATCCATCATCCATAATAGGGTAAAATGGACTACTGTAATGCTCTCTACATGGGGCTCCCCTTGAAAAGCACCTGGAGGCTCCAACTGGTCCAGAATGTAGCCGTGCAGGTGATTATGGATACAGCTTGTTACGCCCATGTAACACCTCTCCTACGCGAGCTGCACTGGCTCCCGGTGGTCTTCCGGGTGCGATTCAAGGTGTTAGTTATCACCTTTAAAGCGCTCCATGGCTTAGGACCTGGGTACCTACGAGACCGTCTTTTGCCACCAATAGCCTCCCACCGACGAGTTCGTTCTCACAGGGAGGGACTACTCAGGGTGCCATCAGTCAAATTATGCCGACTGGCAACTCCCAGGGGGAGGGCCTTCTCTGTGAGGGCTCCAACCCTTTGGAATGAACTGCCCCCGGAGATACGGAATATCCCTGATCTCTGTGCTTTCCGCCGTGCCCTCAAGACCCTGATGTTTCAACAGGCGGGGCTAAACATATGAACATGTGAATGATTTTTTTTTTAAATGTTATCTAATTCTGGGTTTTATTTAATTGACCAAACTAAGTAATAATTTTAATTAGCAATTTTATGATGTTTGTGTGTCTATATTTTTCTTGACTGTACACTGCCTTGAGTCCTACGGGAGAAAGGCGGTATAGAAATATAATAAATAAATAAATAAATAAAATAAATAAAATAACATGCTGGTGCAACAGTTTGTTCAAGATCTTCAATCATCTTCTGCCCCCATCAGTAGTAGATATCCTCATATATATATAAAAGTAAAAACAACCACCCGAGTGACATTATAATTATATCCAAATAGTTGTAATTGTGGTTTTCATCAGGATTATTAATTCCCATCATCCTAATGGGTAACATCCAGATCTTCTGCATGCCCCAGCATGACTCTTTTGCCTTGTAACTCGAAATAGTTATAATATATTTACCAGTAAAAGAAATCCAAAGTAGATAATTCAAATCCAACAATGTAAGGCTCTTTTCACATCCCAAAATCACAGCATTGCAGAGATCTGCCACTATCCTCAAGATAATATTAAACAAT
The DNA here is from genome assembly GCA_022577455.1 of Arizona elegans. NCBI lineage: Eukaryota > Metazoa > Chordata > Lepidosauria > Squamata > Colubridae > Arizona > Arizona elegans. Next base: position 116,784,698 of record JAKOOJ010000002.1, read on the forward strand.
AGTTCGCCTCCACTATCTTTTCACATATTCATTCATTTTTTAAAGTCCCTGGCTTCACTGTTGCTTGGTTTAGAAACTACTATTTCTATGAGATCTATTTCTTTTCCTTTTCTTTTGCGGGTTGAATTTCCATCCTGATTTCCTTCCTACAAATTGTGTATCAGCTGATCGATTTTCATTCTGCTTTATAAGTTGATCTTGTTGGCTTTGTTTTGTTATCTCGTATTTCTTTTCCATCACTTGTATATCAACTGGTTGGTTTACGCACTTGTCTGTAACTTGATGATTCATCACGTTGGGGTCGGATGACACTGCTCTCATATTTATAGACAGTCCAGCTGGGGTATCCAGGGAGTCCGAAGACAATTTATCTACCACAGCCTCTGTAATTTGATATTTTCCCTTTGTTTCCAACTCCTTTTGCTTGTCCTGTATTGTGCCTAAAGATGTTAAATTCATTTTTAAAATTTTTTGATAAAATTCTTCTGCTTTTTCAACAGTGTTCAGTTGGTATCTTACTCCTTGGTGTCTCAATATTAAACCAACTGGGACATCCCACCTAAATAGGATATTTCTTTTTTTTAACTCAGTCACTAGAAAACCAAATTTCTTCCTCTCCATTAACATCTTAGGCGGGAGCTCCTTAAAAATCCAAATCTTTCTTCCATGAAATTGTAAGGTAGAATTAAAAGAGTTCTGCACAATATTATTCCTAATTTCTTTATCTGTAAAATAAATCACCACATCTCTAGGCAATTGCCTTTGCTTTGCCAACCAGGAGTTTATTCTATAAATTCTATCAATCCTGCAAAACACTTCATCAGGTTGAACCTTTAAAATCCCAGCCAGAATTTCAGAAGATATTTTCCTTAAATCATCTCTGTTATTTTCTTGCAGACCTCTCAGTCTAATTGCATATTCTGTAAAATTATATTGGATCATTAAAACTTCTCTTTCAATCCTCTGTTGTACATTTTCTTCATTACCAGTCTTTTGATCAACCTCCATTTTAGGTTTGTCTTCTGAACTATTATCCTGAGTGTTTACCAAATCCTTTTTAATTTTTTGGATCTTGTCATCCAAATTCTCCTCAGTTTCTTTCATTTTAGACTCTAATAGTTTAGTATTTGCATCCAACTGAATCAGAAAGTCTGATAAACCGTTAGCTGTTTTTAAAATCTTTCGATCCAAAAAATCAAACTTTGATTTCACCAGTTCACCAATTTCTTTAATTTCCTGCTTAAATTTTTCAAGTTGCTGGTTCACAATCTCATCCCTTCTTACAATCTCTTCAAGGAGAAATTCTATTATATTAAAGTCAGGTTTCTGAGACTGAAGAGTTAGAACTTGTTCATGTAATTTGTTAATGGGGGAATCCCCCCCCCACTGCCTGTTTGTCTAACTGTATAAGTCTCAGTGCCATTTTCCACACAGACAAGATTTACTGGAAAAGAGAAAAAAAAGCTTGTTTCCAACCAAGATCAATATCAGATCCCCAGGAAAAAAAAGAGAAAAAAAACAAGAGTGAGAGTGAGGTTTTGCCTTCAATTACAGCCAGAAGTATTCATTCTGCTACTTTGTAATAGAAAACGGAAGGACTTTCCCTTTCAGCCTCTCTTCAAGCCGCAGCAGTCGCCATTTTAAAAATCTTTTTTCCTTTCACTTCTTAAACAACTTCAGTAACTTTTCTAAAATAAGAAAAATACTTGCGCTTCAGGATCAGAGGTCCAGCTCATGTCTTCTTTAATTAATTTAACAGATTTATTAAATTAGGCTTGCTTTTGCCACCTAGCTCTGCATGTAGCAGAGATCTCCCAGAGCCCGGAGCATCGGCTGGGGATACGGGGAGTCTCTTCCGCTCCGTCCCAAAAGTAAATAAAAAACTTTTGGGATTAGGCAGAGGACTCTACCCACCCCAGCCGGCTCTATCTCCGTTTCCTAATGGAAACGGAGTTTTTTCGAGCTGCCATTCCGCTATAAAGGCGGCTCTTACAGGCAGTGGGTTCGACGATCCCGAAGGAGCGTCCGGCGGGGACAAGCAGCAAACCGGAAGTCCGGCACAATTTTATTGATATGCAATAAAAATTAAAAAAAAATATTATAAAACCAAAGTCAAGTGTCAAGCAATCCTTGATACCTCGATGACCTGACGGAAGGCCATCATATCACAAGCAAACGAACGATGCGGGACGTGGGTTGATGGGCACGGGTGAAAGTGATGGGGATAGGATAATTACAAGCAGGCCATGAACTCACTGATGGTGGGAATAGAAGGACTCATGTTGGGTGTCAGGTAGCGAATATTGGAGGCATAGCAGGCACCTCTGATTAATGTATGGCAGGCCGGTGACATCACCATCCCATGACCACGCTGACTGCATCGGTGGCAGATTCGAAACAAACAACCTGGATATGCTTAGGAAACTGCACAACCGGCAATTAGAGCAGGGCAGAACTATAAAGAGGCACTGAGTGGCGGAAGCCCTCAGTGGCGGAAGCCCTCAGCCGACTTTGTTCATTTTATCAATCCAGTGTTGACTAGAAGCTATCGTGCAGCACGAAAATAAACCAGGTTTGCTTTACTGAGTGTCGGCTGTTTGTATTTCCCGGGAGTCTGCACCGGCAGCCTAGTGGAGCTGAGAACCAAATTGTTATTAATTGTACTCTTTCTCCCATTATATCATGGCTGTTGATTGTAACCAATGTAATAAAGAAATATCTCAGTTCTCCTTGAATCCTATCTTCTATTTTAATTTGCCTTTTTTCTTTAGAAAGGCTACTTTAAATATCTAGGTTTGGCTTTGTGTTAAATAATATGTGACATATAAGGTAGCCATTTTTGCTTGAATTTAGATAAACTTATAAATATTTAGTTAATTTAGCCCTTGCTGCCTATTTCCAAGTTTAGTTTTCCTGATATTTTTGGCAGTGTCCTTTTTCCAGTGTTGTGCCAGATTTATCCCTATAGCTGTCAACATATTATTTGTTTATAGAAACTGTTCATTAATTATTCTAGAACAATTACAAATAGAAATAGTTGAGATTTCAGTTCATATTTTACATTTCTAATATCATATTTTGGAATTTCTTTTCAGTACCTTAGAATTGCTTTATAACCTACTACAAATTCCAATCTTGGGCAATGAATGCTGAATTTGCAATAATCAATCTTTAAATTATTAATTATTGTTACTTTTTAAAATTTTATTCTATCAGTTTAAAGTTGCTTTGGAAATTGGATGCCCATATAAATGGATGAGCAAACAATTTTACCGGTTATTTTTCCAAAATTTCCTATATTAAACAAGATACTGTGCAATCTGTTGAGGATATCAAAGCCCTGTATCAACCTATTACCTTGTATCAACCTATTACTATCTCTCTTTTTATATCGCTAATCAAGAGAAGCTTATCTCAACTTTATTAAGATAAAGGAGAAATTAGATAAACATTTTGTAAATAATCTTTGTCTTTTTTAAATCAAATTACTACTATTGTTTATCATCTCCAAACATATGAAAAGATCCCCAAGCAGTGACCATTTCTGGATCTGGCATCTAAGAATACATTTTGTAGACCTTCTATTAATGAAGAATAAAAACTGTTCTAAATTTAAAAACTGGTTTTAAATTCTAAATGACAAGCAGCTGCTTTATGAGATGTTGATCAATAACAGATTAATGACTGGTAAAAAAAAATAGTAATAATCCCACCGTACAGGATTTGATTCTGAAGAAGGCTGCCAAATGTTCACACATTAGCAAGATCTAAGTTGATGAGATATGAAGAAAACATTGGACCAGCTGGGTCCAGTTGGATAATCACCCAACTCTCTTGGCAGAAGATGGTGGTATTGATTTATAACATCTCAGCTCTATTAATCTTTTGCAGAAAAATAAGAAATCTATATGGCTTAGTTCCAAACTTGAGAGGATGCCTTTTTCTATAGGATTCTTCTTTTTGTTCCCTTTCAGTGAAATCATGTAAGCTTTAGCTACAATTGCCACTGGCTATCTCAAGACTGGAGGCCATTCCTTCTCTGGTTCTTTAGAAGGCATCCTTTGCTCAGCCGGAACTCTTATCCTCTTTACTCTTTAAAAAGCTCCAAAACAACATCTTTTAAAACAAGTGTTTAATTGTTGGTATTAATTGTTGATCTAAATTGTTTTCAAGTTTTTTAGTGTCTCTACTTTTGATTTTTTTTTATTGTATGGATCTCAACAGACAGTAGCATGATACATCTATATAAATAAAAATGTAAATGTCAGTTTGTACATAACCACACATCTCCGAAAGTTCTTCACCGATTGCTTTCAAAAATTGACACAATGTTGCATTTGACTACGGGCGTGTTTCTATATACCTATATTATATACATGTCACACCTGTGACAGGTAAAAACATGAAAAACATTGGAAAACATTTGACAAACATTGACAAACATTGAAAAACAGCGCCACCTGCTGGACATAAAACCAACACACCAACATTTTACCACATGACTTTTGAAAATTAAATCACAAATTTTTCACTAGGTATAATTCCAAAACATATCAACAAAACAATATCAGCAGTCCAAATACAGAAGACTCAGGTAGTCCTCGACTTGCAACAATTTACTTACTGACCATTCGAAGTTACAATAGTACTGAAAAAAGTGACTTATTACCATTTTTCATGCTTATGACCATTGCAGCATCCCCATGGTTATGTGATTTACATTCAGCTGCTTGACAACTGACTTACATTTATGACGGTTGTACTGTTCCTGGGTCATGTGATCACTTTTTGCAACCTTCTGACAAGCAAAGTCAATGGAGAAACCAGATTCACTTAACAACAGGGTTACTAACAACTGCTGTGATTCACTTAACAAATGTGGCAACAAAAAAAAGTGGTAAAATGGGGCAAAACTCACTTAAGAAATTTCTCACTTAGCAACGTACATTTTGGTTTCAGTTGTGGTTGTAAATTAAGGACTACCTGTATAAAAGATTGATTGGATTCGATTGGAAAGATTTAAAGAGCTCAGAACCAGATAAGAAAAATATAGTGCTACAAACATAGCAATAGAAACTTAGATATAGAAATTCATAATTCTATAAAATATAAATAGTTGTAAATTAAAGTAATGGGCTCTAGCTTAAGATAGGTAGGAGAGTAGAAACAAATATATTGTTAACATAACATGCTGTGGTGTGGAGAGCTGCGAAGGCCTGGCCTGAAAAGGTAAGGGTGATGGCGGGGGATGCAGAAGAGGCCAGGCCAGAGACAGAGATAAACAGAGAGAGAGGGAGAGAGATACATAGAGAAATACAGAGAGACGGGGGGGGGGGGAAGAGAGAGAGACACATACAGAGATACACAGAGAGAGGGGGGAGAGAGGCAGACATAGAGAGATACAGGGGGGGAGAGAGACATAGAGAGATACAGAGAGAGGGGGAGAGAGAGACACATAGAGAGATACAGAGGGGGGAGAGAGAGACAGAGAGATACGGGGGGAGAGAGAGACATGGAGAGATACGGGGGAGAGAGAGACAGAGAGAGAGGCAGAGAGAGGGGGAAGAGAGAGACAAAGATACAGAGAGAGGGGGAGAGACAGAGACACATAGAGAGATACAGAGGGGGGAGAGAGAGACATAGAGAGATACAAAGAGAGAGGGGGAGACAGAGAGGGAGGATTTTGTGGTTCCCATTATTTTTTAGCAACCGGTTTTCTGCCCTAATCACCAGCTGTGTAGGCGTGGCTCGGGGGCTGTCATATGACTGATGAAAGTGAGTGACGTCGAGTTGGCCACGCCCACCAAATGTTTGGAGAGTTTGGAACTTCAGCCTCACTCTTTTAGCCCAGCGGAAGCACCAGACTGGGCCACAGCAACATGTGGCCGGGTACAGCTAGTCTAATAATAAATCAATGGGGTGGGAAAAGGGCAAATTGCTTGGTATCCATCTTTCTTTCTGCATATCTTGAAGCACATTTAAAAAATATTATTCTCTCTCTCAAAAGTCTCATTAATCCTACATTTCTCATGAACAGTCTATTTTAGATTGCTGAATAGAATCCCTCCCTCCCTCCCTCCTTCCTTCCCTCCTTCCTTCCTTCCTTCCTTCCTTCCTTCCTTCCTTCCTTCCTTCCTTCCTTCTTTTCCTGGCAGAGTTAAACTCATTTCTAATGTTTGGGAAACCAGCACCTTAGATACATTTGCATTTAGAGTCGTATCAAGCCTTTAGAGCATTCAGTTAACCTTTATTTTCAACCTTCCTTAGCTCCCTTTGAAATGAAATCCACTTTTAGAAATGGAAACGAAAAGGGTAATGTTGACTCCAAAAGCTTTCAGAAGAGGTTTAAATCAAGATTTAGTAGGAGTCGACAGACAGGGCCAGACAGATCCTTGTCCTTGTAAAAAGCTTACTTGAATTTTATCTCCCTCATTGCATCACATCAGTTGATGTGCTCTCAGCCTCTAAGGTCTCCCTATTGCATTGGCCATCAGTTATGATGAACAGAAAGGAAAGGCCTGCAGGGCTCTAATCAAATAAATTTGAATGCCACATCCATGGGTACTGTTCTGACTTGGTGACGCATAAACACTTTTTAACTCTGCCAGGAGAATCTTACAGAAATGCCTGAAATGTAAATGAACTGAACCTCAGACAACCTTAAAGCACAATAAAGTCTAACCGAACAATGAAACTTTCTGACAAAACACCTGAATGTGGTTCCGTGTTGGACAGATTGGTCTAGCTGGCTGTTGAAATGGATTGATTACAATCAAAGAACTATTATTTTCACATTTTGACCTTTTACAACCAATATCATGGTGCCAATGAGAAGTGCTCAGAATTGGGAGTGTATGTGTGATGTTCCATGTGTTGTGGCCCGCCAGCTGCCAGTTGAGCTGGTGGCAGACTCAGATGAGGAGGAGGTTGGGGAGGAACTTGGGCTAGTTCTGGAATCTGGGGAAGGCTCTGATGGATGTTCTGCATTAGACGCAGAGATAGAGCCAGGGCCGTCTAACATTTCCTAGCCACCGGAGAGGCAGCTACCTTTGGAGGCTGAGATAAGTGAGGAGGAAGAACAGCTGGGGCCTGTTCCAGATGCATGTATGCGCAGAGCAGTTAGGAGAGGAGAACAATGGAGGACAAGGGGTTGACTTGGGAAGCAAAGCACACACAGACGCTGAATGGCCCCTCCCTGGCTGGGGAATAAATAGAAGGAAAGGGGAGTGGTTGTCATAGGAGACAACAGTTCGTATTTCTGAAGATTTTGCTCACTGTGTTTTGTGAATCAAAGGCTGCTTGCCAGAACTTAATTTGCAGCTTTTCGGCTGGGAGCTCATGGCCTTGCAATTATCACAAGGAACTGTTAGGATCTGTTGCTGCATCTAACTCCTTGTAGGACTCTTGCTTGGACTTTTTGGTGGGTGAATGCCATTAATTCACAAGAGGTAAATAAAGAGGGGGTTTTTGTGATAAGGAGTCTGTTTCTTGCTTCTACTAAGGCTGGGTCAAAACACCATGACTGGTCTAAATCTGGTGTGCTCTTCATTATGACTCTTTTAATTCTTGATCATTGACCTCACTGACTGGAGTTCATAGGAATTGTAGTCCAATGCATTTGGAGAAAATTATATTAAGGAACACTTATTTAAGTCCAAAGACACAACTGAGTAAAAGCATTTTCATCACCTTTTGAGACACAAGTAGGCAGAACACTATACATAACACCAAGATTATTATATTCTAGAGCATGAAGGTGAACAAAATCAATTTTGGCAAGGCAATAGCTGATGTAATCCAGTTCATCTATAACGTCATATCTTTCATTTATTGGGAGCCAAATTGGTGTAGTAGCTGAAGTACTGGGCTAGAAACCAGGAGATAGTGAGTTCTAGTCCTTCCTTATGTATGAAAAATGGCTGGGTGACTTTGGTTAGTTATTTTCTCTAATTCCAATCCACTTCACAGAGATATTGTTGTGGGGAAAATAGAGGCAGGATCATTAGATATGTATGCTGCCTTGAGTTTTATCCCTGAAAGTAAAGATGAGATAAAATCAAATACTGTAAATAATCTTTTAATTCTTCTCCTCTATTCTAAACCTTGAAGAAGTGGATTAGTGAGAACTCTTGGAAATTAATGAAATTAAACTTAATTTAGATTTTAAAAGTCTAAGTCATTTCATTGGATTTAATCTGAACATGACTAATACCTGGATCCAATCCCAGTTTAGTCTAATAAGTCTGATTCACAGTGATGTTTTCTCTGATTCCCAGAGTCTTTTCCTCTTTGATGTTTTTAATTTTAAAGATGCTACCTATATAAGAATAAAAAGAATTCTAATATAAGAAAGAATATTTTTAATTGTCATAGTTATCAATAACTATGCTAAAAATTCACCTTATTTGTAGATAAGCCCCATTCCCTCCTTTTCAGACAAAATATGTTCCCCCTCGTGTGACATACAACTTCAAAATTATTTTGTAATTTAACACTCTCAGGTGTCATAGCTAGATAAAAAAAAGATTGTTTGGAACTCTACAACATTTTCCCTTACCGCTGTGAAAATTTGAGCTGATGTAATTCTGAAACTCCAAAATGTATAACTCCGATTAGAAACTATATCCACTTTGCAATGAGGTGAACTCCTACATTAAGATTTTAAAAGTCATCTCCCTTAGAAGTATGCACTTTTTCTGTCCCCACTTCTTAACAGTAATTTAACCTTCTTAAAGCAAGTAAAATAGATTGGCTCCAGAAAAGATGCATGTCCAGCTGTGTTCCAAACTTGGGACACAATTTGATAAGGACTATCTCATTCTTCTAACTTTCTAATGGACTTTTAAATATTAGAGCCACCTTATATAGGGCATAACCTCCTAAAATAAAACTCAGATGTAATGCCTGAAAATGATTAGGAATGCAAAAAAACATGAATATTCCATATGTCTTCAGGCCCAAATATAACCACGGATCTTCATACTGAAAAATTACACTGAAAAATTAAAATTATTAATCTGACTTGAATTTAGCAATATTTAACTTTGTACAAGTAAGGAGTGATTAACTAGGAAACTATATTTGAGAATTTTTTCTCTCTTATAATTGTAAACCAGGATCAGGTTAATGGAATGGTGGCATAAGAAATATATTCAGAATTTATCATGCAATATTACAGTGAATATTGGGGTATCATAATCTACCACCTGTTCCAATTTAGGATAATACTCCAGTTCATTTGTAGAGAATCTAAGAATAACCCTCTTACTGGTCTCTGAAGCCAATCCATCTGGGTTTAAGGATGAAAGCTTGAATGGGATCAACCATGTTTGCTTACCACATAAAGACTCTGCTTCAGCTTAATGAAGATCTTTAGGACAAATTGGTCCTCTGAATTCTCCAAAAGCTTGTTAGTCTTATAAAATGATGATCTATTGAGATGGCTCATCCCAGATGAAGAGCTTCAGTAGCTCCATTCTAGACATGGGAAGACTATATAATGATTCCTGATTTCTGATGTTTTCAGGATTTTCTCTGGTTCAAAGTGCTACATGATATTCAGAAGGTTGTTTAAAATTACAAATTGACCTTTAGAAAGTGCCTCCTAGCAACAGTAATAATTATTATTTTACTTGGAACAGCTGAAACCTTGCAACAATACAAAAACATACAGTTTTTCCAAGATCTTTGGAAAGGACTTGTTGGGTAGATACAAAATGCCAAATTCCGTCTAAATGTCTGGTTGACTGGGCAATCAACCATAACAACGATAGTATTTGCTTAGTGAACACATACACTTTTGAAGTATGTCACATGCATGGCTTAATTCCAAACTTTACAGTTAGGTGCAGCGCAATCCTGCAAAAATTTACAGTGCAATTTTTTTTCATGTCTATCCAGAAAAATGTTCTGCTAAAATTCAGTAAGGTAAAAAGGTATGAAGAAGTGCAGCATCATGCTGAAATCTTGTACCTGTCTACTTAAATAAACCCCTGATTTTAAAATCATTTTCTTCAATTTAGGTAGTGACATGGAAGTGACTGGCTAATTTTGAAAAAACAGCAAGTAGGACCTGTTCAGTATTTAGATGAGAGAGCATCATGCCACTGTAGACTAAGTTGAAAAAAAAATCCCTAACAGAGGCAGTTTCAAGCTATATCCAAAGGGTTGGACAAGGAAACTATAGACTTGTCCACAAATGAGCTGAACTAGACTGGGGTGTCTTTACATTTGTTTTCCTGCTAATTTGAGTGGGAAAAAAACTGAGACTTTTATTAACAGAATAACAGAGTTGGAAGTTGAAGGTTTTCTACACCATTCAAGACAAGTAGCTATCCAGTCTGTTCTTAAAAGCCTCCAGTGATGGAGCACTCACAACTTCTGGAGGCAAGCTGTTCCACTGGTTAATTGTTCTCACTCTTAGGAAATTTCTCTTTAGTTCTAGGTTGCCTCTCTGCATGATTAGTTTCCATTCATTGTTTCTTATCTTGCCTTCTGCTGCTTTGGAAAATAGGTTGACCCCTTCTTTGTGGCAGCCTCTCCAGTATTGGAACATTATTGAACACAAAAGATCTCCTGGAGCAGGTGTCCCCCAGACCCTGGTCCATGGACTAGCACTAGTCTGTGGCATGCCAACTGGCCCAGCCACATAAATAAGTGAAGCCTAGGATACAGGCAGCACATAAAACCATGCCCCCTCTGGTCCATGGAAAAACCTCTCTTCATGGAACCAGCCCCTGATGCCCAAAAGATTGGGGTGGGGTGGGGGGGCACTGTCCTAGAGTGCTTAATTTTGAAAAGATCTTCCTTTGATAGCTGCCATGGTTTTCTTTTAACTACAAATATTAATTAAAACAAAGAGAGTTTCTCATTCCCTACGTAATGTGTATTGAAATATATAAGCTTTTAATAAACCCCTCTGGTCAAATGATAGAAGCCAAACCTCATAACATTTTATTATATTCCTTGATGTTTGGGGGTGGGGAAGCTGCTGTTCACATAAACATAATTGCACATGCAATTTGCATTACAATTACACATTAGCACTAAAAGGACATGGTTTCTAATGATGTTATGAGCATACAGAGGGGCATTTTTATATACATATCTATATTTTTCTTGAGCTGAAGCGCAGGTTTACATAATTAATGTTGCATAATGTTGACAAAACATTAGCTCATCCTGATGCCTGACGGACACAGGGATGGTACAATGCTTTGGGCAAATGGAAGAATCAGCCACAGATCTCATTAGGCATTAGGCATTTGGTTTTGCATCTGGAGAGCATGTTCCAAAACAGGGAGGGTTAAAAAAGACAAACTAATGGTCACAAGCATGCAATCAAAGTCCCATACATTGCATCAGTGGTGAAATGTAAAATTTGTTACTACCAGTTCTGTGGGCGTGGCTTGGGGGGGGTAATGTGACTGGGTGGGCATGGTCAACTTTTTTTTTTTTTTAACTTTTAAAGGCATTTTTATCAACAACCTCTTCGGGTGAAGAGGTTGTAAAAAAAAATACTTTTAAAAGGCTCTGATGATCCAGCTGATTTCCTTATTGTCAGAGGCTTTTGTTTTCTTTTAAAAGCATTTTTTTTGCTTTTAAAAGAAACAAAAAAGCCTCTGACGATCTGGCAACTCAGCTGAGATCGTCAGAGCCTTTTAAAAGCATTTTTAATTAAAAAGCATTGTTAAAAAAATGCATTTAAAAGGCTCTGACTATCCCAGCTGAGCCATGTGATCATCAGAGACTTTTTATTTTACTTTTAAAAACATTTATTCGGCCGAAAAGGTTGTTGAAAAAATGCTTTTAAAAGTAAAAAAAAAAGCCTCTGATGATCACGCTGCTCAGCTGGGCATGGCGGGGGGGGGGTGTTGGTGGCAGGGATTTTTGCTACTGGTTCTCCAAACCACCCGCCACCATCGCTACCAGATCGGGCGATTCGGTCCGAACCGGGAGCATTTCACCCCTGCATTGCATGCATTGAACACATGCCATCTTTTCTTTACCCAACTTGGTAGATACCCTGTCACGATCATTCCAACGAACTGATTTCAATGGTGGAGAGCCATCTGCCTATTCACACTCAGAAAGAAAAAAAAACCTACATTGTTCAGGTCAGAGATAGACACTAGTCTCTAGCATCTTTATTTATAAGAATGCCTCTAGATTCCATATAGCCTCATGGGTAGTAAATAAAATGGTTATGTGGCTGCAGTCCCAGTGCTTTGTGCGTCTATTTACCTTCCATTCCCCCAAAAAAGGCAAAGGTCATTTTAGATGGTATAAAGCAGCAGAAGGCCACATTTAAATTTTGGTTTCTTTTAAACTATTCTTTTTCTTCATGGCATTTAAGTGAGGTCTTGCATATAAAGATGATACTAGGGACTCTGTCCTGAAGAATGCAGAAATGGTATGTGGAGGCACCATTTATGATGTTGAAAGGGTCAGTACTTATCCATACAGAGTTGTTATGCAATTCGGGAGTTTCTCAGGTATCCAGTTCCTGCTCAAGAAGCACTTTGGCTAGGAGGGCATCTGCACTGATCCCCCCCTTATGTGTCCATTCCAATGGTGGGTTTCACACAGTAGTGAAATCCAAATTGTGTTAGTACCGGTTCTGTAGGCGTGGCTTGGTAGGTGTGGTGTGGTGTGGCTTGGTGGGCGTGGCTTGGTGGGCATGGCTTGGTGGGCATGGCAGGGGAAGGATACTGCAAAATCCCCATCCCCTTCCCATTCCTGGGGGAAGGATATTGCAAAATCTCCATTCCCACCCCACTCTGGGATCAGTCACAGGTAGTATGTGCCAGTTCTCTGAACTACTCAAAATTTCCACTACCAGTTCTCCAGAACCTGTCAGAACTGGCTGGATTTCACCCCTGGTTTCACATAATCTTACCATCGGTTCGTCAAACACCTGTCTTCCGCGCATGCACCCAGCCTTCCGTGCATGCGCTCGGCCTCAAAAATGTGGCAGGCCAACCTGCAGTCGCCGCTACCAGTTTCCCCGAACCAGTCCGAACAGGCTGAATACCACTGCTGGCCCATTCCCAACTGGGAGGCCGTGTTCCCTGTCAATCATGCTTTGAACACCTCCCACATGGATTATTGCAGCAGAAGCCAAAAGCACATGGAAGCTACAGATAGGGCAGAAGTTCTTTTACTTCACCTTGGGTCCCTGGCTTCTGGATACAATTCAAGGGTATCACATATAAAGCCCTTTATGACACAGGACTAGGTTGTTTGCAAGAGTACCTGTCTCTACTGTAATCATTTCTGCTCATTTCATGAGGTTACACATATTCTGAGTCTCTTCTATTAATCAATGTCATTTAATTTGCCCCAGGAAACAACTCCCTAATAGAACAATATACTCGCTGAGATTTCAATGGCTCTAATCCTGCTGACCTTTTAATGTACATCAAAGACCTGATTCTTCCCCAAACTTTGGGCCAGGCTGTTATTCTGGGTTGGCATTGGATTAATACTCCATTCCTCAGATGGTTATGCCTACAGCAGCAATATCTGGTAACTCAATACTCAAAATTCTATATATTCAATAAACCTGTCAAAATTATAGCTATGAATAGGGTGAGGGTGAAATAAATTCTGAAGCAGATGTGCATCCGATAAACCATAAAATCTGCTTTTGATGATAATTTTGGATGGCATCATAATGTTAATAAATAAATAAATGACATGACGAAGACAGCATTCATAAGCAAACTGAAGCATGTGGGGAAGAACTCCCAAGAGAAATAAAAAATACTTCCATTCTGAGGCAGAGCAAGCTAGGCACACTCGCCTTGAAATTATTTAAAATGAGGCCCACTTAACAGAAATAGGCCTGTTTCTGTTTTATCTTACTATATGGTTAATTTGGAGCAATTGTTGATTTTTGTTCTTTACTTTCTTATCTCTGCAATTTAATCTGGTTCCTTCTGCGTCAATTATTGTGGAAAGACAGAATATATGTATGTATGTGTGTGTGTGTGTATGTATGTATGTATATATGTATGTATGTATGTATTTCTCTTTAGCCAGGTTCTTCCTACGTAAACCATGATTTTTATGCAGTCCTAGTTCAGTGAAATCCCAATCCACTAGTTTCTAGGCTTTTTTTCTTCAGGCAGCAGCAAGCAATGAGCAGCAGGGTGCTTGCTGCTGCCTGAAGAAAAAAAAGCCTAGAAACTAGTGGATTGGGATTTCACTGAACTAGGACTGCATAAAAATCTTGGTTTACGTAGGAAGAACCTGGCTAAAGAGAAATCACATAAAGGCCTACGAAAAGAAAAGTATATATATATATATATATATATTCTGCAGCTAGGGCTGCAGAAAAACCTTGGTTACGTAGGAAAAACCTGGCTAGAAGAAAAACACACATAAATCCTACGAAGAAGTAAGAAAATAGATATTGTACCTGTTATGTATTGATACTTTTAAGCGGGAGTTTCAAACCTGCATACGTTTCTGATTGGCTGACAGTCCCTCCTGGATTGTATATAAGGAGGACTGCAGCCCCTGAGTTTTTGCTGAAGTCTCACTGTATATTAAAGAGCTGTTGTCACTTGCTTGCTTGTGCCTCTCGTTATTCCCGAACCACTTCATTGGCGACGAAGATGGGATAGAGGCTACAAGAAGCCAACCAGTGAGACCACGAGCTTCAGCTAGGTGACGAGGCGAACCACAGGAGGCATACCGAACATGTCTGCCTACGTTCCGCCCAAGCCTTTCGATCCGACCCGCGAAAAATGGGTCTCGTACCTAACGAGGTTTGAATGCTCGCTAGAAGCCAGCGACATGCAGGGCCTCTCGGCTAATCGAAAGAGAGCCCTATTCCTAAGCCACTGCGGACCGGACGTGTTCGAGATGGCCGAGTCACTGTGTGAGCCAACGCCGGTTCAAACAGTCTCCTGGGACACCCTGATGGCAACTCTCCGGGCTCACTACGCTCCCGTCCCCTCCAAGTTCGTGCAGCGATACCAACTGAGGCAGCGCGTTCAACGAGAGGGAGAGCCAGTCAGCGCGTACATGGCCAGCCTGAGAAAAGCCGCAACCCATTGCGACTACAGAGATTTGGACGATGCGTTGCTTGAGCAACTGATCTGTGGTGTTCGGGACATTAGGCTGCAACGGCGTCTGCTCGCCAAGCCTGATTTGACGCTTGCCGGAGCCCTAGACGAGGCTAGGGCTCATGAAGCCTCCACAAAGGCCGCTGAGACGCTACAGCGTCCGTTGACCAGCAAAGACAGCCCCAAGTCTGCCCCGGTGCACAGAGAAGACGCCGGATCCAGCTCGGAGTCCGAGTCGGATGAGGACGTCTTCCGAACGGAGCACCAGAGAAAAGACACTGGCAGCCCCCGGCGAAGCTGTCCCAGCTGTGGCGGGCACCATGATAGACTGTCCTGCAAATACAGAGAGGCTATTTGCAGGCGCTGCGAGAAAAAAGGGCACTTGGCGCGAGTCTGCAGAGCCATTCTGCCCAGAAGACACAAACCACATGAGCGCCGCAGCCAACCGGAATCAGCGCGCCAGAAGCAGCCAACGAGAGAAGGCGGCGCAAAAAAACGGCGCGAATTTGAACCGCGAGATGGCCGCAGCATACACATCGACCAGGCCAGCACGGCGATCGAAGACAAGGTCAGCACGGTGGTCGAGATCAACGGAAAGCCGTGCTCGATGGAGATCGACACCGGATCAGCTCTCTCCATAATGTCGTGGACGACCCTAAAGACCCTCCTGCCGTCGTTCCGGAAGGATCAACTCTCCAAACAGAGAATACGCATCCTAGACTACCAGGGGAACCGAGTCCCCCTCGAAGGCGTGGGCACGTTCCGGGTCACCTACGGAGACTACGAAAGAGACCTGCCGCTGACCATCGTCACGAAGCAGCTTCCTAGCCTCCTGGGCATGGGGTGGTTCCGAGCCCTTGGCATGGGCTTCACCGGCGTCCACCTGATGTCCAGATCAACCCTGAAAGACAGCCTCCTGTCCGAGTTCCAGGACGTCTTCGGGGACACATTGGGCAAGTATGTGGGGACCCCTATTTCACTAAACTTAGACCCCAACGTAGCCCAAGTGAGACTGAAGGCCAGACGAGTACCGTTCGCATTGAAACCGAAGATCGATGCGGAATTAGACAAGCTGATTAAGCAAGGGGTGTTGGTTCCCGTTGACCATGCTAAGTGGGAGACCCCCATAGTGACCCCAGTTAAATCCGACGGCTCAATAAGAATTTGCGCCGACTACAAGTGCACGATCAACAAGGCTTTGCAGCCGAGCGCCTATCCGGTGCCAATCGTGCACCATCTACTACACTCCCTGGGGCCCGGAAAAATCTTTGCCAAATTAGACCTGGCCCAAGCCTACCAACAGTTACCAGTCGACGACGCCACGGCAGAGGCACAAACGATCGTGACTC
Organism: Arizona elegans; assembly: GCA_022577455.1. NCBI lineage: Eukaryota > Metazoa > Chordata > Lepidosauria > Squamata > Colubridae > Arizona > Arizona elegans. The sequence continues at coordinate 116,801,121 of JAKOOJ010000002.1, forward strand.
ATAGGGGTGCATTTAAATGCACCAGGCTCCAGTTTGGGGTGAGCGTCGCACCCGGCTTATTTCAAAGCACCATGGAGCGCCTGTTGCAAGGACTCCCGGGAGTGGTGCCCTATTTCGATGACGTCTTAGTCAGCGCTCAGGACGAACACCAGCTGGGGGACAGGGTACGGAACGTCCTGTCTAGGTTCAGAGAAGCGGGACTAAGACTAAAAAGGAACAAGTGTAGGATAGCTGTTCCCTCTGTGGAATTCTTGGGGTACAGGGTGGACGGCACAGGCATCCACCCTACCGAGAGCAAGGTGAGAGCTATTAAAGAGTGCACCAGCCCCAAAATCCAAAGCAGAGCTCCAAGCCTTCCTTGGACTGCTCAATTTTTACTCTATGTTCCTAAAAGATAAAGCCACGGTTGCAGATGCCCTTCACAAGCTTTTGGGAAAGAACGTACCATGGATCTGGGGGAAACCGCAAGCAGCCGCTTTTGAGGCAGTGAAAAGACTCCTATCCGAGGACAGCTTCCTGATACAGTACAATGCAGAGCTGCCGCTCGTCTTAGTCTGTGACGCCTCCCCCGTAGGAGTTGGTGCCGTCCTAGGCCATAGACTGCCGAACGGCCTAGAGGCGCCCATTGCCTTCTATTCCCGTACCCTGTCCAGCACAGAACGAAACTATAGCCAGTTGGACAGAGAGGCTCTGGCTGCGATTGCGGGGGTTAAGAAGTTCCACGAATACCTCTATGGCCGAAAATTCGAACTTGTGACTGACCATAGACCGTTGCTAGGACTGCTAGCAGGCGACAGGCCAACCCCCGCTGCCCTCTCCCCCCGTTTGACTAGATGGGCGATTTTTTTGTCGGCCTACTCGTACCAGCTCGTCCATCGACCTGGGCGGACCCTGGGTCATGCGGATGCCCTTAGCCGTTGCCCCCTTCCCGACCTGCTGGACAACCCAACGCCGGAAGCCTCCGTCCTTTTGTTGGACACGTTAACTTTGGGCCCCATTTCCTCCGGCGAGGTGGCGAAAGCATCAAATAGAGACCCAGTTATCCGGACTGTTATGGGTTGGGTTCTGAAAGGGTGGCTGGACAAGGTGGTCAGAGAGGAGTACCAAGGGTTTGCCAACAAACGAAATGAACTGTTTATGCAAGGGGGGTGCTTGCTATGGGGTGACAGAGTGGTAATTCCAACGAAACTACGGGATAGGGTTTTGGAGTTGCTGCACGAAGGGCACCCGGGCATTGTTAGGATGAAGTGTTTAGCCCGCAGCTATGTCTGGTGGCCCAACATGGACCAGGTCATTTCCGAGTGGGTGGGGAAGTGCAGACCCTGCCAGGAGTCTCGCCCCGATCCCCCAGTAGCGCCCATCCGAGAGTGGGAGAAACCAAAAGGCCCATGGGGGAGGATCCACATTGATTTTGCCGGCCCGTTCCATGGTCAAACGTTTTTAATAGTTGTGGATGCCTACTCAAAATGGCTCGAAATTATATTAATGCCATCTACAACGGCCGAAGCCGTTATCAAGGTCCTAAGGAAGTTGTTTGTTACCCACGGCCTGCCGGATACCTTGGTATCGGACAACGGGCCTCAATTTACAGCAACCCTTTTTGAAAGTTACTTGGCCGGCCTGGGAATCCGCCATGCCCTATCAGCTCCATTTCACCCGGATTGGCTGAACGTTTTGTCAGGACAGCTAAGGAAGCACTGTCCAGATTAGACAATGGGGACTGGCAGGCCAGGATAGATCAATTCCTAGCGGTTCAGCATGCATCACCATGCACAGCAACAGGGAGAAGCCCAGCAGAGCTCCTCATGGGGAGGAAGCTCCGGTGCGTGTTAGACAGGCTTCACCCTAACTACTCGCACGAAAACTTTAAGGGAGAGACCTGTGGTTTAAGGCAGTTTCAGGTCGGGTCCCCGGTGTTCGCTCGCAATTATGCCAGCGGTCCTCTATGGGTTGCAGGAACCATAGTGGGAATAACAGGCCCAAAATCGTACACGGTGGACGTTGGGGTAGATAGACTCTGGAAGCGCCACATAGACCAACTTAGGAAAAGGGTGGTAGGCGAGGCGAACATTAACTTAGACATCTCCGAGCCTAACTCTGACCACTTCTCCAAAACAGCTAACTCAAGCCCGGGGTCGCGAGAATACTTAGCTGACAAGCCCTGGTTCCAGCGCCGCCCCAGCGAGTCGCCACTCCCAGCTGGGGATAACCACGCCCCGGACCAAATCCAGGAGGTTCCATTGGCGGAGCCGGGAGAGACAAAGAGTCCCTCCGTTCAGCTCGACGCCCCACCAGACTCTGAACTGCGCAGGTCAACTAGGGCGAGAACTCGTCCTAAGCACCTGCGAGATTTTGTCTGTACATATGTTAATTTTTGAGTATTAGTGCCTTCTGGGAAGGGAGGGGTGTTATGTATTGATACTTTTAAGCGGGAGTTTCAAACCTGCATACGTTTCTGATTGGCTGACAGTCCCTCCTGGATTGTATATAAGGAGGACTGCAGCCCCTGAGTTTTTGCTGAAGTCTCACTGTATATTAAAGAGCTGTTGTCACTTGCTTGCTTGTGCCTCTCGTTATTCCCGAACCACTTCAGTACCTTTACAAGGAGGATATATGAGATGTGGGTGTGGCTTACTGATGATGACTAACGAGCCAGAAATAGATCCATATAAGTTTCTCACCTGGCAGCAAGAACTTGCTGGCTGCCAGAAAGAAAAAAGCCCAGAATCGAGTGGATGTGATTCCACTGAGCTAGGGCTGCAGAAAAACCTTGGTTACGTAGGAAAAACCTGGCTAGAGGAAAAACACACATAAATCCTATGAAGAAGTAAGAATATATATAAATAAATAAAAAGCCCAGAAACTTGTGAATGAGATTTCACAGAACCAGAGCTGCAGAACATCTTAGCTTACGTAGGTAAAACCTGGCTAGAAAGAATATGCACATAAAGCCTACGAAAAAGAAAAAGATAGATAGATAGATAGATAGATAGATAGATAGATAGATAGATAGATAGATAGATAGATAGATATTCATAGATTTATATATTACACACACACACACATTGAAAGAGCTAGGATTTCTTTTTCAATACTCATAATCTTCACATCTAGAAAAATAATGGTGATATCCTGTCATATACATAAGATATGTCAGGTTCTTCATCACTGCTGTGAAAATGTTCTTCCCTTCCAATAGCTGTTTTAAATTATATCCAAAGATATAAATGATACTTTATGAGATTTAGCTGGGTCTTTTGGGTAAATTGTTAATTAGTAATGATTTTTAACGAAATGTTTTCATCAGATTTTATATGTTTTTTAAAAATTTGTTAGACACTTTAAGTGCCATCAGGAAAGAAGGGTGGAATATTGTTTAACACAGCAGAAGGGAAGGCTTAAGCTCAGCTTCTAATTAGCTCTGCATTTATAAACTGGGGCACCCTTTTGGTCCAATATCAACTATGTTCTGAGTTTTCTGAGGCAGGAGAACATTGCGCAGTAAGTTGATCAACTCTGGCAAGTTTCTTCCTTGAACAATCTGAAGCTTCTGGATTTGGAACGGAAACCATTGTTAATGCTCATTTAGTTTAAGATGCGAAGAACAAAATGGTTGAGGAAGGATCATTCTGACACTGAAAAGCCCAAACAGAAATCTGCTTTACTGAGGACAAAAGAACGCAAGACCTTGAAGTTCTTATGTGACATATCCATGTTCTGCATCCCCCATCACTTTGACTTTACTTGTAGTGCCCATGCCTAGGTTACAAAATCCCCTTGGAGATATAAAAACTTTATATGTTCATGTTCAGTGGCATCTTCTTGGAATCACGGTAGGAGAATAAAACACATTTGGATAGCAGAAATATGCTCACTCGCCTTTATCCCCCTAGTAACGCAGCTGAAATGACAAAACACATTGTGACAGCAATTTGGCAATAGGTAATTCTAATATCCATGTAAAACATGAAGGAGCAAAGAAGTATCAAATTCTCCAGAGAGTTGATCTAAAACAAAAATAAAAAGAGCGACTTTCCTGACTTATTTATTTTAATCTTCCAAACCTGTCAGGGAAGCATGATGGCCTTTGCAAACGTGGCTCTTTGAATGAGAGTCAATATAAACCAAACCGTGTGGGATTATATATCTTTAGCTAAACGGAAGCAATATGATACAGATCATTAACTCTAAACACCTTCTCCATTCGTCTTCAGCAACACACATATTGAGGTTGCTGAACTGAGAAATGTTACTGTGGGTACAGGCCATCCATTTTAAGCAGTGAGAGGCAATAAAAAATGATAGTGGGAAAAGGGATTCCTCTATTGAATTATTATGCAGCTTGCTTAAATAATATTTGCTGTACTTTGGCCTCCCCATAAAATATCTAGTTCACTGGAAGGTATAAAGTTGATTGTGTGTAAATGCTGAATTGCTGCATAGGTCAGCAGTGATTTAACTCCTGTACATACCTCAGTGCCCTTTTTCTCTTTGTGGACAAGGAGCTAATGTAACAACACTAAGTAGTTTACCTCATATGTCCTCTTAATCCTGCTTAATCAGGATAAAGTGTAGTAGGCCATTGGCATACACCTGCAAATTGTTTCACACTACAGATCCTTGCCTCTAAAAATAATAGATTTGTTATCTTTGTGGCCCCATTATCACCATCTGAAACCAGGCCACAAGCCGCATGGCGCTCCCACATAACACCTCTCCTGTGTGAGCTGCACTGGCTTCCAGTGGTCTTCCTGGTGCGCTTCAAGGTGTTGGTTATCACCTTTAAAGCGCTCCATGGCATAGGACCTGGATATCTTCGAGACCGCCTGCTGCTACCAATGCCCTCCCACCGACCTGTGCGCTCCCACAGAGAGGGCCTCCTCAGGGTGCCATCGACCAAGCAGTGTAGACTGGTGGCCCCCAGGGGGAGGGCCTTTTCTGTGGGGCATCTGCCCTCTGGAATCAGCTGCCCCCAGAGATATGAAGAATTCAAGACCTCGGTGCCTTCCACAGTGCCCTTAAGTCCTTTCTTTTTCAGCAAGCTGGGCTGGCTTAACACATTTTTTAAAAATGTTTTTAATGGGTTTGTTACTGTTTTTTAACTTTGGGGACAAATGCATATATATCTTTTTAACTGTATTTTAATGTTTGTATTTATGTTTTTACTTTGGCTGTGCACCGCCCCGAGTCCTTCGGTAGAAGGGCAGTATATAAATTTGATAATAAATAAAATAAATAAATAATTTATGTAGCAAATCTACGTATCAGAAAATCCTCCTATCAATTATAACAAGGTAGCAACATTTAGTACATATTTCACAACAGAATGTGTTCTGATCAGACATACTTTTCTCTTCAAAGAAGTTAAATAAATGCAACTTTAAATACAGATATGCAGACACAGAGAAGAGAAATAGGGTCAGTAGGTAGAATTAAGATATGAAGTTTGAGTCGCTGCTAAATTACTTGGAAAAGAAAGCTATTTGTAGACATCAGTTGCATCCATCCACATCAATCTTTTAAATTCATTTATTAATTGAGACAGATAAGAGTTCCATGGGGCATCCTATTATATAAAGTTTGGGAGAAATGGGAGAAAACTCAAGAACATTACAGCTGTCTCTCCCTTCTATAGAGAGGTCCATCTTTCTACTCAGTGAAGACCAAAAACCCAATATTCAGTCTCCAGAATAGTTTATTTGGAAGAGTCTTCAGAGCCTGGTCGCTCACACAAAGAACATAATAAAACTCCCAAGTTGAAGGACTCCTTTCCCACCACCAGCTACAAGCTGCACTGTACTCACTGTACAGGAATAAAGAGACTCAAATCACAGATTATCAGTTACAAGGTAGGTGTCAAGTAACTCCCTACTCAGATACAAATGAAGTCAAGAAAATATGAATATTGGAAAAAATATGCACTATGCAATTCCTGATCTCTACTGTGCTATCTGCTCAAATAAAATGGCACAAACCTCCCTACTTTCCCACAGAGGCTAAATGTGATTCCCCACCACTCGTGAGGCTATATGGAATCTAGAGGCATTCTTATAAATAAAGATGCTAGAGACTAGTGTCTATAGTGATTCCCCAAAAATGATTTCACCCATATTTTTTGCTTCAATCTGTGGCAACTGAATTTAAATCTCAGCAGCACTCTTCTTTGAAGCCACATCATTTCAACGTAGAAAGGTTTGTGTCTTTCCATCTCCCCATTTAGTTTAATTTCTTCTAGTTCGTTCTGGACTGCTTGCAAAGATTTGTTCAAGTTTTCTTATGTTCTATTTTTTCTTTTTAAGAGCTGAACAACCACACCACCCATCTATAGCAGCCAATTGAGGAGATTTCTAAACATCAGAAAAGTCAATTTGTACTATTAAGCGTAATTCTTAAAAGATGTGGAGACTACAGAAAATAAATGGGAAGCTTAATGGCTGAATAATCAAACCAGGTTGGCAAGAGCCCGTCATTCAAAACTTTCCACCTTGATCAATGTGTCCACGAGTTTTGCTTTTTCTATCATCCGATATTTTTTTTTTTTAAAAAAGTTCTAACCATCATTTCAATTGTAACATTTACAAATTGGAAGCACTCATTTTTAAAACACTGCCCATCCCTAATTTAGAGGAATATTACAAGGCATTCTCAAATGCAGCTACTGTTGAATTGTACTTTCAAACTCCCAACCAATACCCTGCAAAATTATTAGTAAACATGTTGGAAGTTATTTAAGTTATATCCATATTTGCCACAGCCTTTCTTCAGCAGAGCAAAAATCCTAATCTTGTCTAATCTTAAATAGACTGTATTTTGAAAAGACAGCACTAAATTATATAAATTTTCAGTCTAGTTATTTAAAATAGTACGCTTCTCCTTTTCACTTATTTATATTCTATTGTATTGGATATCTTCCTCCTGTCCTATTTACTCAAATCACATTTGCAAAGCTAAATCCCTTCTTAGTTTAGTCTCTTCTCCTTTCAGAAAATATCCCACTTTTCTCCCCAGGAACGGATTTAATACATTACATTGAGACTTACAGAAATGTCGTGAAAATATCTCATCCAAACTACAGATACCAGGGAGAACACAGAGCAGGCCTAATTACCAAGCCTAGGAAAATCTTCAAGACTGTATGCCCACATTATACTCTTATAATTTTCAATTCACTTGAAAGATCTTTCTTTCTTCGTGCTCCTTTTAACAAAAAAAAAGTGCTGTTTCTATACTTTTCTGTGAATTTTAAGAAACATAAGCATCATCATGGTACTCATTATTCCACAGACATATTACATTTTAAGCATAAAAAGTGGCTGGTTTTCAAATAGAACAGAGCCCCACAGACATTTTTTTTTAATTCTCTCTGTGGAAGTGTCCCCATTTTTAACAATATCAATCAACGGATAATGGTGGCAGAACTACCTACTAAAATCTAGGTCTGACACAGACTTGCAGAAAGTTGAAGGAAGCGGTCTGTGGCAGCCAAAATCTGCCTCACTTAAAGGAAACAAATCACTTCAAAAATACAAAATAACTATAGGAGCATGCATACAATACAATATTAGGGCTGGGGGTGCAGAGAAGTGGTATTGATAGTGAATAAACCTTCTTATGTCAAGGGAGGGGGTGGTTTACCACTACAAAGCTAATATAGAGACAAAGACATCTGCAAAATTCTCCACATCTTCCCCCACTCCTCACACATACAAACCCACATTCCATCTTTTAAGAATTTGAATTCTGTTGCTGCAATGAATATGATTGAAAAGGGAAGAGAGACTGACATGCTGCAGTTCCAGATTGAGAAGCCTTTGGCAAAGTGATTCCTCCAAGCATGGGCAACTGCAGCCACTACTAGCAATTGGGTAAAGCATTGGATTTCCCCACAAAAGCTTACTACAAGCCTGGGAAATGCAAAATATCCTACAACTTCCTAGATAAGCCTTCCTTCCACTTGTGCAGTAGCTGTCTCCTAGCCTGTTTTAAAACTCCCATTTTCATTTACCCATATTTTCCGGCGTATAAGACGACTTTTTAACACATGAAAATCTTCTCAAAAGTCAGGGGTCGTCTTATACGCCAGTTGTCGTTCTCCTGTAACCAGGCAGACCAGCCGGAAAGACTCTGACGAGCCTTAAATGACTCTGACGATCCCAGCTTTGCCTGCTAATCAGGCAACCCAGCTGGGATTGCCAGAGTCCAGAGCCCTGTAAAAGGAAAAAGTTTTCCCCCTCCAGTTTGCTTACCTTAGCTGCTAATCGCAATGCTTGCCTTGCTTAGCTGCCTTGCTTCGCTTGTCTGAATCGATTCCATCAGCAAGCAACTCCCTGCCTGCAATCAAGCAGCCAGGAGTTGTGGACTTCAACTCCCAGAATTCCTCAGCCAGCAAAATAAAGCTGGCTGAGGAATTCTGGGAGTTGAAGTCTACAAGTCTTAAAGTTGCCAAGGTTGGAGACCCCTGTTCTATTGGGTAAGTTTTTTTCCCCTTTGGGAGCTTTAAAAAAAAATAGTTAATTGGGTTTTTTTTTTTAGTTGTTCTTTTTTAGACCTAGCCATTTAAAGTTTAGGAAGTTTTAAATTTAGTTTTCATATAAAAATAAAAATAAAATAATATTTGTGCAGCTTTCTGAGATTTAGTATGTTTTTTTAGTGTTTCATTCTAACTACACAAACACACAAAATCTCACAAAGCTGTATGTGGAATTTTGTGTGTGTAAAGTGTGAAAGTTGTTTTTTTGGGGGGGGCTTTTTGTGGCTGTGTGAGGTTCCTGCTTGTTGCAGGGGCCATTTTGGGTCTAGCACAGCTGCTTTTACATTGTGGGTGAGCCAGTTGATGTTTTTTAATTTTTATTTGGTGTGCGATGGAAGAGGGGTAGTCTTATGCGGTGAGTATAGCCCAAACCCTATATTTTAACAGGAAAAGTCGGGGTCGTCTTATATGCCCAGTCGTCTTATACGCCGGAAGATACGGTACTTTTTAAGCAAAAAAAAAAAAAAAAGCATTTTGATTGTGTTTATGTATTTCAAAGACAAATATTCATTCCAATTGTTAAGTCCACAACCTTTATTTTCTTAATAACTGATTCATTTCTTTGACTAAATCCTCTAGACTGTTCCAAGATTCTGATTAGGCTTGCATCTTGTACAATGTTTAACTTAGATTGCCTAAACTTCTGCAATTTAGCTTCATTATGCTTTCCCATCAACATTATTACTTCATAGTTCCTAACAGTCCATAATGGTGCAAAGTATTTTTAAACACAATGAGGATCAGATAGTGGGGGGCACTATATTGACTCTGTAAACCGCTTAGATAGGAGCTGTAAAAGCACTGTGAAGCGGTATATAGGTCTAAATGTATTGCTATTGCTATTTTCTTTCTTTTTGGTTTTTTTGCTCACTGAATAGTGCTTCTCCGTTTTTGTTTGCCAATGATACAGTCTAGTCAATCTGATTTTTTGATATTGTCCATCCAGTGATGTCTTTGTTTACAGTAGAATCAACTTTTAGATTTTAGAAAGAAGATAATTGCTATACACACTCTATTTTTGATATAATGCTATAAAAACTGTCTCCCACTTTGTTTTATACACTGAAATCAAATTTCCTTATTCCAGTAGGCTATTTTATATGAAACTTTATCATTTTTGTTGTCTGTTAATGAAAATGATATCTTTTGACATTTTGTCATCAAGATATTGCTGGAAATGTTATACTTTTTTCTGTGACTTTGTGATAACATAGACATGGATGACTATGATAGCATAATTGATCTCAGATTAAGACTATCATTTGGGGGAGAGATATTTGAACACCTTCTTACTAATGATGCTGGCTCCATTCCTTCCATGATTTTTTTTTTTAGCAATAGCACATCTGATGCTTTTTCAGTGTGAAGTGATCCATTCTAGTTCATTTCATTTCACTGATTCTCTGAATGTCAGTGTTCAGTCTTGAGATTTCTGCACTTGTCAGGCCCAAAACCAAGAATGACACATGGTGATTCTTTCACAGTGAATTCTTTATTGTTTCACATCTATAAACAAATCTTTGCCATACTGAGCACTCTACTATTTATATCTATGATATACTACAATGTATTATATACTACCGTGAACTATTAAGGAAGGGCTGAACTATTAGGGAGCGGCTGTCTTTATCCTCTTTCCATCATATAAATAGCAATAGCACTTATATACTACAGTGCTTTACAGCCCTCTCTAAGCAGTTTATAGAGTCAGCATATTGCTGTTGTGGTCCACCGGCAGCCTGTGGAGCTGGCAGCAGAGTCGACAATGAGGAGGCTGGGGAGGAACATGGGCCAGTCCTGGAGTCTGGGGAAGGCTCGGATGACGGCTCTGCATCGGAGGCAGAGATAGGGCCAGGACCATCTGGGAGTTATGTGCTGACTCTGGACCTCCAGAGTCTGACATCAGCGATGCAGAGGAACAGGTGGAGCCTGTTTTCAGTGCGCACATGCGGAGAGCTGCCAAGAACAGTTAAGACAAAAGGGGCAACTCAGGAGTAAAGCTTGGAGATGATTGGCCCCTCCCAATCAACATAAAGACATAAAGAAGGAGCAAAGGCACATGAGCCTTTGCAGGAAGCAACTTTGTTTGTTGTGGTCAATTTAAATTCTGAAGCTGCATTTTGACACTGTGCTCCATGTGGCCTTGCAAAGCTAATTGCCAATTAGGTCTTTGGCAGTGTGTCAAGGGAATTAAAGGTGGGTGCTTATCAGTCTTATCCTGAAGGACTGTGGCAGATGTCTGTCAGACTCTTTACAAACTATTTGTGACTCATCACGGGCTGGGAAGGAATAGAATTCACAGCCATTGAAATAAAAAGAGGGTTTTTGGGACTAATTGTGTGCTTTTTACTGTCTCAGGAAGCCTAGGTCAGAACAATTGCCCCCAACAATCTGGGTCCTCATTTTGCCGACCTCAGAAGGATGGAAGCCTGAGTCAATTTTGAGTCAGTCAGGATCAAACTGCTGGCAGTGGAATGCAGAATTAGTCTGCAGTACTGCATTCTAACCACTGTGCCACCACAGCTCTCTCTGGACTGAGTTGCCTCTTACTCCTCTGGAATTCACTCCCTCCCTCCTAGGAAACCACATTCTTGTACTTTCCATCACAGCTCTGAAATATGCTTGCCATCTTTTGTGGTTCTGACATTTCATATTTATCTTTCTAGTTTCAAATTTTTGTTTTGCCACTGGGGCACATCAGCAGCTTGATATCCTTTTGACTTTAATGTTGCCACATCATAAGCTATCAGTTCTATTAGTATTTGCCCTGTTTGCTAGTGCTAGATTGGATATCTTCTGACTTGGGGGAGTGCATATTTAATAGAGACTGCTATTATAAACCCATGATCAGAGAATAGCAATAAACCACTATTCTGCGTAAAAGAAAATCTTTTGACTGAAGTGATCAGAAGACTAATATATGGAGGCGCTCATGCATCCTAAAACAAAACTGCATTAGCATGTATAAAAGAAGGAGACTTGGAAAAGAAACAGCCAATATCCCAGTAGATTATAAAAAATGGAGACCACTCTTTGAAAATCAACTTTTATTTTCAAGAAACTCAACAACCAAGAAATCAAATTAGCTTGACCTAAACTTATTTTGAAAAGGGCAGCAGTGGTAGCGTAGTACATTGATCAATCACAAGTGGGGTTTTTTTTTCTCTTGTTTGATGAAAAAGAATGATGTGACAAATGTCTTTTTGGGCTATTCCTACAATTAGTGGGTGAGCATGCCGGAATTAAATTTACAGGATGTCTGTGCATACAGCTTTCACCTGACCTTGCTAATCATACATTCTTGAGCAAACCTGATTAGTTAAGCAACTTTGTCACTTATTACAATTTACATAATGCTTATATTTCACAATAGCATAAAGACTCAGGGCAACCATAAAATGTGAATGATGACCCTTTTTATTTCCACGTTGAAGCAAGAGAAAGAAACATTCAGTGTTTATGAGAAAATGGTGATTGGTGGAAGGAATAAATAGTAATTATTCGGCACTTACTAAACAAAGAGTAACTATCTTATATTAATATACATTCAGTAATTTACTGCAGCTTAGTCAGATATTGTAATCAGCCATGGCAGAAACTGAATGCAATGGCTGCACCCGAAAGTGCTGTTTATTAATTTATCTTAGCATTTAATGATAAATTGTCAATGTAAATTATGTGGTTTCATCAGTTGTTTCTTTGTATTCAGGAAATGCTTCTAAGGGGGGACTGGGAGTCCTACTTTTCCTTCTTCTTTTCCTCTGTTTATATTGAAAAGCATTGGGTATTCATGAGAATTGATTGCCTTGCTCTGTCTGAAGTGAGCATGATATGTCATTCAAAACTACCAGGGTCTATCCAGCTCTGCTAGGCAATGTCATTCCCAGGAACTGCTGGAACTGTCAGTTTTGATTTCACAAAGCTTCTAATTTTTTTTTTAAAACTATTAGGTTTATTCCACTGTCTTGAGTTTTTGGAGTTTGGAATGATTTTTTTTAAAGCCACCACCCAAAAAAAAAAAAAAATTGTTTGCCCTTCCACTGCTTGCATTTTTATATACTTTTCCTAAATCCACTCCAGAGAAAACAAAAGATCTGTAAATAGATGATGCCTATGATTGATGAATGACATTCATCCTGTTTGAGAAAGGGTTGCAACTCATCATAAAAGATCAAATTCATAGCTCATAGCTACTCATAGATTCATCTTTGCCCATTTAAGGCAAATGCATTGTCAGAAGTTTCACTGCTTTTCACCAGTTTAGGTTCATATACCAACTACTGAACTGCACAGCTAGATCTTCAGTTCAGGAAACGATGTTAGTAGAAAATATGGCAACTGGAGCACTGATTCGAGCTGGAAATTATGATTACAGTAGGCATCACAGCATAGTTTCCAAGTCCATATCTAAGTTGTTAGACTATAAAGCTCTCAGGCTCAAGCCCAAAGACGACACAGCAAAATCCAGTCGAGTCCATTCCTTTATTTGCTTACAGCAAATGGACAGAATCTTGCCAAAGTAAAACTATAACCTAACCTCCTAGATATATCCTGAGATATTTTAAGGTGTGGACACTCTGAATCTCTTTCCCCTTCACCCATCCAACTCGGGACTGTGCAGTCTCTAAATCTGGGCCTCTCTCTGATGAGCTTTACTGCCTCCTCCCTGGCAAAGCTCTGTGTGGCCAAAACCTCCATCCACTGATTCTCCAGGTTCCATCACAAAAGGATGACAGTATTTGAAGCAGAGTGTTCCCAGATACTGCATCCTAGGTTTATTTTCAAAGCTCTGTATCTCCCATTTGAACTATGGCAGGTCATACCACTTGGGAGTGATCCTTGTCAATGGAAAAGGTAATAGAGCTTGGAGAAATGCATCTGGTTCCCTTCTCAGCTGCCTTTTCAGCATCAGATTGAGACATTTTTATTCTCTAAGGCCCTTTTATTCAAATTGCCACAGATGAGCAGCAGGGTGGTCTTCAGATAAATCATATATTTACCATTGTAAATGTTTAGTAGATACCGTAGGTGATAATTTTAATGGATTTTTTTTCAGTGTCTTTGAAGATAATTTACTTGTTTTCTTTGTCTATAGTCTCATTAGTCCACTATTTTAAATTTATAATTTAAATGTCAGTTTAATTTTTTTTAATGTATTTAGCTGCATGTCAGGTTGGTGAAGTCTGTTTAGAAAGGCAGTGTATGCATTCCAGAAATAAAGATTTCATTTTTGCAAACAATTTTCCTAATATGTTTTTCCACACATTGTTTCTAGCCCTGGGCCATATTCATATTAAAGTTATAATGTCTTTAATGTAAATGAGGGCTACAATTTGAAGATCATATTTTCTTAATATAAATCGTGTAGGGAATATAATTAATGTACTTAAGATAAATAGTTAAAAAAATAACTAAGTTTAGAAGAAATAACTTTGCGGTTATGGAGCAAATGCAATTAAATGTGTAACCTACAAATTTAGAATAATGGTTCTTGCATCAAAATGTGCATTTTTTCTCTTCTTTCCATTGAAAGGAGATGACATACTGTATGTAAATCCTCTAAAACAGGGCTATCAAACTCTGGGCCCGTGGGCCAGATGTATCATGAGCTGGTCATGCCCATGCCTAGTTTATTGAAGGGGGAAAAAGTCCTGATACATCATGAGATGCCACCGTGATGACATGAGTTTGACACTCCTGCTCTAAAACTAAGCCAGTCAAAGAAAATATCCATGGAATTCTTGAATGAAGAGACCAAAGTAAATTTATAATATAATAAAATATAAATATATAATATATTTATATACATGTATGTATTAATGTATGAATATATATATTAATGGGACGTGGTAGCTCAGTGGCTCAGACACTGAGCTTGGCGATCGAAAGGTCGGCAGTTCAGTGGTTTGAATCCTTAGTGCCAAAGGGTGAGCTCCCGTTACTTGTCTCAGCTTCTGCCAACCTAGCAGTTTGAAAGCACATAAAAAATGCAAGTAGAAAAATAGGGACCACCTTTGGTGGGAAGGTAACAGCATTCCGTGTGCCTTTGGCATTTAGTCATGCTGGCCACATGACCACAGAGTCGTCTTTGGTCAGTGTTGGCTCTTTGGCTTTGAAACGGAGATGAGCACCGCCTCCTAGAGTCGGGAACGACTAGCACATATATATGCAAGGGGAACTTTTACCTTTACCTTATATATATTAATAATATAATGAGTGGCATGGTGATGACGCTTGCCTCTCACTAAGAAGATTGAGAGTTCAATCCTAGTCAGTGACAGATATTCACCACTATTGCAAAGATGTTTCTGTTTCAGGACTCAAAGAGAAAATATCTGCTGTGAACTCCACATAAGCATCAGGAAGGGCATCTGGCCAGTAAACGCTCAGCTCTGTTCAGTCACCCCAACTCCACCCCAAATAAAAGGATGACAAGGTCATTAAAGGAATATGCAAATATATTTATTTATTTATATAAATGTAAATAAATAAAAAGACATTAAAATATATCTATAAAAGGATATCAGGCCAATATTATTGGAAATATGTGAAAGTAGGGACAGAAAGAGAAACAATTCCAATTACCTGGTACTTCATGAATGTGTGAAAGCATAAAGGGAGATTATTATTCTTTTCTGTTTCTTTTTTTCAACAGAAACAATATAAGCTTAAAAACTGCTAAGTATATAAAGAAAGGTTTATGAATAAAGATAATAAATAGATGAAAAACAGCCAAACAACTATAGCATTTTGAAGAGAAGATGATGCAAAAAACAATTGGTGAAAGATAACAGGTGGGAAGAAGCACTCAGATAATTCTGTCTGAGGTAATTCTAGAATCTCAAGTAATTCTATTTTTATGTAAGCCCTGTGTTGTATATTGGTAAATTTCTTTTTTAAGTGTATATTCTTTTTAGTCAAAGCAACTACTAATTAAACAACAGAGGGAAATGTACAGTACATACAGAGAGAGTACAATAAGCATTGGGGAATTCTAGGATTAACAGAAATAAGTAAACCTTAAGGAAGAAACCACAGCAAGTTAGTCTAAAATGTTTAGTAAGCAGAGATGGTAACGAGGGATAAAAAAATGGAATAAAGTGCCTAAAATGATGGTTGTTCCTCTAAAAATAAGAGCAGAAAGAGAACACTGATGTATCACCAAGAAAAATATTAAACTGTTGTAGTTGTTCGTTGTTTGTAAATGTACTTAGGAGCTGAAGGCTTCTCCTCTCTGATCCTGGATGATGCTGCATTTTCCCAGACAAAACTAATGAGTAATTTTAGGGTTTTTTAGATCTTCAGTTCCTGCTTGAACAGCAGTTAGCATGGTTTAGGACCGTCCTGTGTGCCACGTATATGCATTCCTGGATTGGTTATAGTTACGCCCGTCTCATTATCTCTTATCTGGATGGTTGGAATGCACTCTCCATGGGGCTGCCCTTGAAGTCTACTTGGACACTATGGTTGGTTCAGAATGCGGCAATGCAAATAGTACAGTCATGTAACACTGTAGTGGGTGGGAGTTGTTTGGGGATTGTTATGTGTGTTGGACCTGGTCTTTGGGCATGAGCTACTCTGATTATTAGTGGACTTCTGGGTACAATTCAAGATATTGATGGCCACTATACAGGTTGTTGTCAACCTACAACCTACAACCTACAACCATTAGTGACAGTTCGAAGTTATAACGGCACTAAGAAAAGTGACTTATGACTTATGACAAGGGCCTGGTAGCTCAGCAGACTAAAAACATTGTGATTAACACCAGCTGTCTGCAATTACTGTAAGTTCGAATCTCACCAGGCTCAAGGCTGACTCAGCCTTCCATCTTTTCTAAAGTAGGTAAAATGAGGACCCAGTTTGTGAGGGCAATAAGCTGACTTTGTATAAATATACAGAAGTATGAAGGCTATTGCTTAGCGCACTGTAAGCCGCCCTGAGTCTCCGGAGAAGGGTGGCATATAAATCAAAATTAAAAAAAAAAATTCACATGAAAGCTGCAGCATCATATGATCAGAATTCGAGCGCTTGACAATTGACATGTATTGATGACAGTTGCACTGTCTCAGGGTCATGTGATCACTATTTATAACCTTCCCAGCTGGCTTCAAATAAAGCAAAATCAATGGGGGAAACCAGATTCACTTAATGACTACATAATTCTAAGCACAGGAGCCGCCCAGGGTTGTGTGCTAAACCCTTTCCTTTATTCCTTGTACACACATGATTGCACCCCATTGTATAACACCAACACAATTATTAAATTTGTGGATGACACAACAGTGGTGGGGCTCATTAATAAGAACAATGAGTCTGCTTAGAGGAAGGAAGTACAAGGGCTGACATTGTGGTGTATTGAAAATAATCTCGCACTTAACACCACAAAAACTAAAGAACTTATAATTGACTTCAGGAGGAAGAGAGATGTACATCTACCATTGTACATAAATGGTGAGGAGGCGGAGAGGGTGGGTAATTTTAAATTTCTGGGCATTTATATCTCGAAGGACCTCTCATAGACTATGAATGCTAACATGCTTGTGAAGAAGGCACAGAAGAGGCTGTACTTCCTGAGAATGCTCAGGAAGCTATATCTATCTCAGCATCTACTTCTGTCCTACTATCACAGCACCATTAAGAGTGTCCTGACATACGGCATTCTTGCATGGTATGGGAACAGCTCTGTAGCAGACAAAAATGCTCTACAGAAAATCATTAAAACTGCCCAGAATATCATCAGACTCCAGCTACCAGCCCTAGATGACATATTTGTATCTCGCTGTTGGAGAAAATTGCATAACTTTCTCAGAGACTCTTCCCATCCTGCTTACAATCTTTTTGGACTGTTGCCTTCTGGCAGAAGATACAGAACAATTAAAACTTGGACCACACATTTTCTGAACAGTTTTTATCCCAGAGCTATAATTGCACTCAACAATGAACTAAAGAGCACCATCAGTGAGCTGTTGGACAGTATTACTTGGTCTGTTGTGTTTGGGTGGTTTAGGGGTGGGGAATTGTAGTAGGTGGGAGTTGCTTGGGGAATTGTTATGTGTGTTGGACCTGGTCTTTGGGTGTTAAGTGAATTTCGTTGTATGGGTATACTGTGTATACACGTACAATGACAATAAAGTTATTATTATTAATTCATTTAACTGCAATGATTTGCTTTATAACTGTGGTAAAAAATGGGCACAACTCACTTAACAAGAGTCTTACTTAGCAAGAGAACTTTTGGGTTCCTTTGTAGTCATAAGTAAAGCTACAACATTTTCAGGACAGTATCTCTCTCTCTCCCTCCCTCCCTCCCTCCCTCCCTTCCACCCCCCTCTGAGAACTTCCAAAGCTGTCTAAATTAATATCCAAATCTTACTTAAATAGACTTCCAGCATTAAGGCTTTTGGATTTTGTGAATTGGACCTAAAAGGGCCAAAAGTATTCCCTACAGAGCTGTGCTTTGGAAAAGAGTTTTCTCTTATGTGCTATGAACAGATATTTCCCAGAGCTTGGAAGAGTTTGCAAATTGTGCCTCAGGCTGTTTTCAGACTTCAAAAAGGGATTCATTTCATAGATTAATTGAATGAGTGAAATGTAAATTTATTATCCAGGATTCTCATCTCAAGGATAAATTGAGTAAAGAAGAGGTAGAAATGCCATTTTACTAATCATCAGTAGTTTTGCTGATAGATTTTTCTCTAGTATCTTCCATTATTGAACCCATTATTATGTAGTATCTTCCATTATTATCTTTGTCCCCTTTTTTTTTATCAAACTTTGAACTAATTCCTAAGAAATGCTAAAAATGTCTTATGAAATAGTCTTCCAAATTTTAATTTAATACATTCCAGAATTAGCATGGATATCTGGTTTCAATATCAGAACTCAACTTTGGAACAATCAGAATACTGTAAATGCCAATATAGAAATCAAAATAAAATGTTTCTCTTTGTATGATTAATTATAATATATAAAATTACAATTTAATGGTGCAGGAACAAATCTACGCCTTTTTTCTTGCATACTTAATAAATGTATACTTAATTAAATGTACAGTGATTTGCAGCAAAGAATCATTTACCATTCCATGTGAAAGTATAAATCATAATTTGTGATTTTACTCTTCAAAATATTAATTTTAAAATTGCTGTGCAGAGCAAAAATTAACTGCCTTGTTACTTCAGATGATAAGATAACAGCATAATCTCAAATGAATTTTTCGCAAAATTTCTTTTAGTATATATTTCTTTGCATTTTTGTTTGTATATAATTCTGAGAATGGTAGGCTTTAAATTACATATTGTGTCAATTCATAGAAAAGTTTTTTTTTTTTAAGGTAGGCAATGTAAGGAGAGGTTTACAAAAACACATAGTTATACTTAAGTATATCAAGCAGTTGTTTAACATAAGTGTGAACTGACTTATAGAAAACTCCCATATCAATGACTAGCAGAAAAGTTCCAGAATACAGATAAGTTTCCTCCATTTTGAGATCCCTTATTTCTCTGTATATTATTGCATTATCCTTGTATATTTAGTAAATATTGATTTTTAAAAGCAAACTAAACAAAACATTCCTATAATCTCAACGTTTCTCAAAAACCTAAATTGGGTTTCATGATCATCCATGATTACCTCTACATTACAAATAATATATATTTACTTTAGACTTTACTTTAGTCTTAGTTGTTGATTTTTGTTGTTGTCCTTTTGGGAGTTTTTCCTCAAAGCAAATAAAATCATATTATATGCCGGTGCTTAGAACTAATTGAAAAAGAGTAATATGCCAAATTCCTGTGAGAAATGAACCAACAAAAATATATGTTTTGGACCAGTTTGATGAGTCAAATTCTGAATTGGAAGAATGAGCCTTAACAGGCTCTGATCTTGCAGAAGGCTCTCAAACATCTGTAGATGGTGTACAGGAAGAAGTTGTGGGAAAATGAGCCTGCAGTCCTATAAGGTTTCTCAGTCATCCAGATCATGGCTGTCCCAAAAGTGCTTTTTCAAGAGGAAACTGGACTTTCTTGGTTTTTTTTTTTATTTGATTTATATGCCGCCCTTCTCCGGAGACTCAGGGCGGCTTACAATGCGTTAAGCAATAGCCTTCATTCTTTTGTATATTTTATACAAAGTCAGCTTATTGCCCCCACAAACTGGGTCCTCATTTCACCTACCTTAGAAAAGATGGAAGGCTGAGTCAACCTTGAGCCTTGGAGAGATTCGAACCAGCAGAAATTGCAGGCAGCTGTGTTAATAACAGGGTGCATTAAACCACTGTACTATCAAGGCTCTTGATAGTTTTAAAAAGAAAGTCCAGTTGTCTCTTGAAGAAACACCTTTGGGACTGCAACAGGCAGGTTTGTCAGCCACCAGCTGCAGAAGCACTGTAGAAAGCTGAGTCACCTGACCTAGAAAGATCCTTTGCCCTTATACAGGAAGATCAAGTGAATCAGAAGAGATGTTCAAAAAAGAGGTATGACTCAGGAAAATAGACATATCTGAGTCAGTGCTATAAAAAGAAAGGCTTGAGAGTCAGTCTATTTTTGGAAAACAACTATGAAACATTCATCCCAGCTTCTTGACTTTATGCTATTTCTGATTCCCTGGATGACCACTGGATTGATACAGCACTATATTCAACATATTCATTGTTGAATCTTTGAACTCGGGAACTTGTTTGGCATCTTAAAAATGCACCTCCACAATGCAGTATTGAGGCTTGAAGCTCAGGCCTGCATTAGGATTCTAATTTTTAGGATTTAAATTCATGTTTGATCCTACAGGTCTGATGCCTCTGCTGCTGTCAGACAATTACTAATCTCATGGGCATCACACCTATATAACAGAATTTTGTAATCTTGGCCTCTCTCCTGAATATTTAGGCCAATTAGCCATGAGAAGGATGAATAGTAAATAGTAAAAGGGAAAGGGAAATAATCTTTGCAGATTTCACTCTGCTAGTCATTGCCAACATAGGGGGCAGTGCTCACTTCCATTTCAAAGCCATTGAGCCAGGGCTGTCCAAAGACATTTCTGCATCACATGACATCACAGAGCGCTGTTACTTTCCCACTGAAGTGGTACCTATTTATCTACTTGCATTTGCATGCTTTCAAACTGCTAGGATGGCAGGAACTGGTGTACAGACAGGAACTCACCCCTTTGCGTGGAACTTGGGTCTCAAAACTAGGCTGCCCACTTTTCCAGCTGACAAGCCCAGTATCTTAAACCATCCCTAACAGTAAAGAGTAAAAGAGCAAAAGAGCAAAAGAGAGAATCAGGGACATTGGTTGCCCAAATAACCTCACCAGTGCTCCTGATTTCTATTAGATGACCACAAACCCTCTATTGTGGGGTATCTACAATTTAACCCAAAGCAAATATAGAAGAGCTTGCTTTGATGCCCTCCCCTTATCTCTACTGATGGGAAGATTTCATGGGATTCCTTATCTGTAGAGACTTTGTCCTTGTGGATCTAGGGAGGTAGAAACTCTAGGTCATATCATCATACAATGCCCTTTATATGATGCCCCAAGATGTGCTCTGACCCCCCTCCAAACGCTTCCAAATATGAGGTCCATACAGATAAATTTTATATTCATTATTTTTTTTATTGAAAAAGTTTTTTGAATACAAATTTTACCCCATTTTTCTCCCCCCTCCACCCTAACCCCCCCTCACCACCCATCCCCCCTGTGACTTCTTCACAACAAAAACCCAATTCATAACAGATTATATAATATTTTACCATCCCCTTACTCCCTCCTCTAAATACTGACCCTTACTTACTAATAATATTATTAATATTTTTACTTCCCCCTTTTACCATACATTTCAAAATAACATTCTACTGTAACATTGTGTAACTTCTAATTTATAACTTATAATATTATTGTAACTCCCAATTTAGCAATAATCTGCCCTTTTTCTCCTCCTCCATACTTATATCTATATATTAATACGACATTTCAAAGCAACCTTCCACTTTAAAACTATATAATAAATCCTACTTTAACATTTAATCTTTTATGTATATTAATATAACATTTCTAAGCAGCCTACCCCATAAATCCTAATTTAACATTTATTCAACTCTATCCATTTGCTCCACTCCCCTAAATATATCACTTAAACATCCCTTTTCTTAAACTAAACAATCAATAAACTAACCTATTTCCACCCACTTCATACAAAATTGCCATGCACAAGAATTCTTAATCTCTTTAATCCACTACCCACTCTGCTAAATATATATATATATATACACACACACACACACATATACATACATACATACATATATATATATATATATATATATATATATATATATATATATATATATATATATATATACATATTCCATTATATATATAAAAAAAGAAAAGTCAATGACTTTAAATTTATAATCCATATAATATCTTCTTTGATGTCTTTTCACTGGATTGTTGAGTCCATCATCCACAATAGGGTAACATAGCATCCTGGTGCAACAGTTTGTTCAAAGTCTTCAATCATCATCTGTCCCCATCAGTAATGAATATCCTCATATATATATAAAAGAAAAAAACAACCGCCCGAGTGACATTATGATTATATTCCATATAGTTGTGATTATGGTTTTCATCAGGATTATTAAATCCCATCATCCTAATGGGTAACAACCAGATCTTCTGCATGCCCCAACGTAGCTCTCTTGCCTTATAGCTCAAGATAGTTATAATATATTTATCGAAAAAAAATAAGAAATCCAAAATAGATAATTCAAATCCAACAGTTTAAGGCTCTTTTCACATCCCAAAATTACGGCATTGCAGAGGTCTGTCACTGTCCTCAGGATAATATTAACCGATACTTCGTCTCCACTATCTTTTCACATACTCATTCATTTTTTTAAAAAAAATAACTGGCTTCACTGTTGCTTAGTTTAGAAATTTCTATTTTTATGAGACCTATTTCTTTTTTTCTTTCCTTTTTGTGGGTTTAATCTCCATCCTGGTTTCCTTTCTACAAGTTGTATATCAATTGATCGGTTTTCATTCTGCTTTATAAGTTGATCTTGTTGGTTTTGTTTTTGTATCTCATATTTCTTTTTTGCCAATTGTATATCAGCTAATTGGTTTCCATACTTGTCTTTGACTTGATGAATCATCACGTTAGAGTCAGATGCCACTTCTCTCATATTTATAGATAATCCAGCTGGGGTATCTAAAGAATCCGAAGACAATTTGTCTACCACAGCCTCTGTAATTCGATGTTTTCCCTTTATTCCCAACTCCTTCTGCTTATCCTGTATTGTGCCTGAAGATGTTTGGTTCATTTTCAAAAAATTTTGATAAAATTCTTCCGCTTTTTCAACAGTATTTAGTTGATATCTTTCTCCTTGATATCTCAATATTATACCAACTGGGGCATCCCACCTGAATGGAATACTTCTTTTTTTTAACTCAGTCACCAGAAAACCAAATTTCTTCCTTTCCGTTAACATCTTGGGCGGGAGCTCTTTGTAAATCCAAATCTTTCTTCCAGACAATTGCAAAGTAGAATTAAAGGAATTTTGCACAATATTATTTCTAATTTGTTTATCTGTAAAATAAATCACCACATCTCTAGGCAATTGCCTTTGCTTTGCAATCCAGGAGTTTATTCTATAAACTCTATCGATCCTACAAAATACTTCCTCAGGTTGAAAATTTAAAATTTAAAATCCCAGCCAGAATTTCAGAAGATATTTTTCTTAAATCATCTCTGTTATTTTCCTGCAATCCTCTCAGTCTAATCGCATATTCAGTGAAATTAAATTGCATCATTAAAACTTCTCTTTCAATCCGTTGTTGCATGTTTTCTACGTTACAAGTCTTTTGTTCAGCCTCCATTTTAGGTTTTTCTACTGAGCTATTGTCTTGAATGTTTGTCAAATCATTTTCAATTTTTTGTATTCTATTGTCCAAATTGTCCTCAATTTCTTCCACTTTAGACTCTAATACATTCGTATTTTCATCCAACTTGCTCATAAATTCTGCAAAGCCATTAGCCATTTTTATGATCTTTCGATCCAGAGTATCAAACTTTAATTGCACTAATTCTTTAATTTCCTGTTTAAATTTTTCAAAGTTCTGATTCGCAATCTCATCCCTTCTTACAATCTCCTCCAAAAAAAATTCAATTATATTAAAATCAGTTTTCTGAGACTGGAGCTTTAAAACTTGTTCACGTAATTTATTAATGGGGGAATCCCCCCCCCCACTGCTTGTTTGTCCGGCTTTGCAAGCTTTAATGCCATATTTCAACAAAAGTAGAGCTTTATTTTCAAGTGTAGCCAGAAGTATTTATTCCGCTACTTTGTATCTCAATAGGAAACGGAAGGACTCTCCCTTTCAGCCCCTTCTCAAGCCTCGGCAATCGCCATTGTTAAAGATTCTTTTTTTCCTTTTCCTTTTCCTTTTTCAATAACTATTGTAAAATAAGTAAAATACTTGCGATTCAGGGTCACAGGTCCAGCTCATATCCTTTTTGATTGTTCTGTTAATTTTTGTAGGGTTGTTCTTGTCGCCTAGCTCTGCATAAGCAGAGGTCTCCCAAAGCCCGGAGCAACGGCAAGGGAAATAGGGAGTGTCATCTGCTTCGTCCCCAAAAGTAAAAAAAAAAAATCCTTGGGGCTATGCAGAGAGCTCTACCTGCCCCCGCCGGCTCTCTCTCCATTTCCATATGGGAATGGAGTTTTTTCGAGCCACCTTTCAGATGTAAAGGTGGCTCTTTACAGGCAATGGGGCGGCGATCCCAAGGGATCATCTGGCGGCGGCAAGAAGCAAACCGGAAGTCCTATATTCATTATTTTTTAAAGGATGCTAACTCTACACTCACATATCTGGTAGCCAAATATCTTCATCAGGTTATACAACTGTACAAAACCTTTAATTAGGTATGCTGTTTTAGTCTATTATTATTTTTCCCTTCCCCAAAACAAATTGCTGTATTAAGCTATTTCTCATTTTATTGTGCTCTGAAGGCTGGTCAAGATATTTGACTTCATTTGATTTCAGTCTTCGATTTGTCTGCATTAAACTTGAGCTTTTGAAGGACATTTTCCTAAATTCTCCCACCTCTACAACATGGAGAGATGTATATCAGTCAGAAACTAAATCTGAGTGCCTGAATTTCTAATTGCTGCTGTGGGGTAATGCAACATTACAATCATATTTCCACATACTTGCTTAAAATGATGTAACAAGATGCCATGTAGAAAAGTGGTATGTGCGGCATAATGCTCACAGCAATAAGCAAAATCACTTAAACTTATGTACCGCTTCATAGCGCTTTACAGTGGTTTACAGAGTCAGCATATTGCCCCCAACACTCTGGGTCCTCGTTTTACTGAACTCAGAAGAACAGAAGGCCCAGTCAACCTTGAGCCAGTCAGGATCGAACTCCTGGTTGTGGCAGAGTTAACCTGCAATATTGTATTCTAACTACTGCACCATCTCTACTGCACAACTCTATTACCCTGTCTTCTGAATGTTTACTCTGTGATTTGTATCTAGAACCCATCAGCTTGTTTTGTGTTGAGCTCGGGGGGGAAAACCAGTGGTGGAATTCAAATAATTTAACAACTGGTTCCCTGTGCTAATTACCGGCTGGGTGGGTGTGGCCATGGTGGCCAGGGGTTGTGACAAGCAGCACTTGGCCTCCTGCAGCTTCCTGGGAGCAAAAATGGGCCATGGGATGGCACCGGGCCCCCCCCGTGTCCCGTTTTGACCCCAGTAGGCCTTCCTGCAGTCTCCTGGGAGCAAAAATGGGCCACAGGGGTTGTGCCTCTGCCCCACACTCCATTTTGGGCCTAGTAGGCCTCCCTGCAGCCTCCTGGGAGCAAAAAGAGGCCATGGGGGGCCCACCGCATTCCCCCTCACCCTGTTTTGGGCCTAGTAGGCCTCCCTGCACTTAACTGGAAGCCAAAACTGGCCATGTGGGGACTTCTAGAAGGGGAGGGGAGGGGCCAGTCAGAAATTTAACAACTGGTTCGCCTGAACTGGCCTGAATTACCTGAACCCCACCACTGGGGAAAACCAATCATAAACAAAACAAATTCAAAACAGCTTAAATATTCTAAGCAAAGTCAAAAAAAAATTCCGTGTTCCAGCAGCAGAGACTCAGGATTAACTTCTGCTCCTTTGGTTTTCATAACAGGACCACAAGAGTGGTTTGTAATCCACGTCAAATGCTACTTGCCATCCATATTATAAAAAATTATCTGAAAGTTTAATTTTAAAGAACTTTTAAGTATGTGATAGTGGTGAATATCTGTAGCTCGGGTGTAGGATGAGGATAGATGTTCGTTCTCAGAGCTTGTGAGTTGGATTCTGAACGTTTCATTACCAGGTTAGGTAACATCTTCAGGGGAATTTAGGGATGTCAGTGTCAGTGTTCTTCTGCTTAAAAGGGCTTTAAATTCCATTAAAGATGTTATCTAGCCTGGCAATGAAACATTCGGAAACTAACCCACAGGCTCAGAGAAAGAACCGTCAGCTTTTAAGTATTAAAATACATTCCTATGGGAAACCATGGGAATCAATCTGATTTATTTTTGACTGTCTTCTCAATGTTATCCCAAATTTCAGTAAATCTCCAAATCGCAGAGATAATAGATTACAAAACAAAGCAATTTCTCTTTAACTTTTCCTTCAGTTAGCACCTACCCTGTACAAGGATAGAAAAATCCCCTTATCCATTTTTTTCATAATGCTTAAGGAAGTTCAAGCAACACATTTAGCGTGTTTGTTTCTAGCCTCTCTGAAAGATGCAAGGGCAGAAAAAGCAAGTGTAATTGTTCTACAGTAATGTTTTCCTTGTACAGATGGATTGCTGAAGGTTGAAAAAGAAAGACGGCTAATGCTTTTTAATTGCATGAATAATAATATTATTACCAATGATAAAAGACAAGATGTTAAACACATAGCAAAGCTCAACTAATTTCCACAAATGAATACAACATCTTTACATTTTAAAATGCATGAATTTGAATTTAGCTTCGCAAGACTTATGAGAGAAAACAACTGACCAAACCAACACATTCTGGTAATCTTTAAATAGGCATGCATTAGCATGAATTGTAGCACATGTAGAGATATCTTTGCATCACTTTACCGCAGATTAAACCATAGTGCGCTCTCTCTCTCTCTCTCTCTCTCTCTCTCTCTCTCTCTCTCTCTCTCTCTCTCTCTCTCTCGATGTAGAGAGATGATAAAGTGACAGAGAGATACCAGAGGGTGGAAGGGAGACACACACACACACACACACACACACACACACACACACGCAGACCAGTGGTGGGTTGCTACCGGTTCCCCCTGGATCAGGCAAACCGGTAGCGGTGGGAGGCTCTGCCCACCCGCCCGGTTGTCTCGGCGCATGTGCAGAGGTGGCACGCGCACCCACAAGTGTGAGCATGCCCACGAGCAACCGGTAGCGACGGGATTTGAATCCCACTACTGGTGCACATATGCACACAAATGCATGCAAGCGTGCAGTGAGCATATTTATCTACCTTTGACTCCATGTAGAATTAAAAAGAAAGAACAGGAAATGACTTAGAATCTAAAGGCGTACAATGGTGAGTATTCTGCCTGTCTATTTAATGGCTGTCTTCTCCTAAACACTGTGCTGCCATATTATCCCATTCAATTGAAACCAATAGCAACTCAGAAATAATTGATCCAGACTAGATAGATAGCCATTTTGGATTTCAAAAAGCCACCCAAAGCCACACACAAAAACCCAAGATACATACATAACATTTTGCTTTAGGGCTTATAAAGCCAGATCAGAATGTTGTGCTGATGAACTGCTTTGCATGTCCCTACCCATTAACTTTTGCTCATTTAAACAACAGATTAATTTAGACCTTTGGTTATTTGTTCTTTCCACACGGCCTCCTGATTGGAGGAGAATATCAAAAAAGATAAAGGGGGGAAAAATCAGTATCCTTTATCTCATTTGGCTGTGGTCCAACCCACAGCTGGCTTCGGCATGCCTATTATATTTCCCCCAACAGGTTACCTATGAGTGAACATGGTCCTTGACATAAAAATGTCCAACATTATTTTAGATGAAAGAGATGTTTGAAACTCAAATGTCATCCATTACTTTCACAGCAGGGCATAGATTTCCACAGACAATGGCCTGGCCCATCCATGCTGTCAGTGGTTCAGCTTGCCAGTGCCATGTGTGTCCTTTCCTTTTAATACAAAGCCACTTTGATCTGAATTTCATTGCATTTTAAAATTATTGATGAGTCTTTCTAGGATGAGTGGAAACTTCTGGTCAACCTCCCCTAACAGCAAAGCATGACGAGGGAAACAAGACACACAATTTCATTTCCTAAGTTTAATGTCAAGAAATAAAGAATAAAGATATCAAATCTGGGAAAACGAATAAACAAAACTCCCCTCTTGATTTGCATGAGTGATTTTTTTTTTAAAAAAAAAAAAGAGGAGAGTTTTTGTGGTTTTTCTGAACCTCTTTTTTCCAGAAGGAGAAACTGAAGGGCTAATGGCTCTTTCCCCATTTTTTTTTTTTTTTTACTCATTGTTGACTCCTGGCAACTGCCTGAACTTGTCCTTGCAGTTTTCTTGTCACCATTTTTGGAAGTGGTTTGCCATTGCCTCCTTCCTAGGGCTGAGAGAGAGTGCCTGGCCCAAGGTCAGTCAGCTGGCTTTGTGCCTAAAACAAAACTAGAAATCACATCTCCTGGTTTCTAGCCTTCACTACTGCACCAAACTGGCTCTCATTATTATAGTTTTAAATGCTCTATTTGTTTCTCATGTTCAGTATGATCTCTTATTCCCAACTTCAAGAAGTGGATCCAAGCCTCCAGAAACTTCCTGACATGGTTTGAAAGTACCGCCTTCTGCTTCATTCTTTCAGAATACAGAATAACAGAGTTGGAAGAGACCTTGGAGGTCTTCTAGTCCAACCCCCTTCTCGAGCAGGAGACCCTATACCATTCCAGACAAATAATCTGTCCAATCTCTTCTTAAAAACCTCCAGTGATGGAGCACCCACAACTTTTGTAAGCAAGCTGTTTTGCTGATTAATTGTTCTCACTGGCAGGAAATTACTCCTTAGTTTTAAGTTGGACCTCTCTTTGATAAGATTCCATCTGTTACTTCTTGTCTTGACCTCCAGTGCTTTGGATAATAAGTTGACCCTTCTTCTCTGTGACAGCCCCTCAAATATTGGAAGACTGCTATCATGTCACCTCTAGTCCTTCTCTTCAAAAGACTTTAAAAAAAAAGTTTTTCTTCCCCTTAGATTTTCCAAACATAACACAATAAGGAATTTTCTACAGAGGCTGAGACTGCAGGTATCTTTGTGCATACCACCCCCAGAGCCATATAATTCACAGCCCAGCTGTTAGAGCAATATTTCTCAAAGTGTGATCTGAGAACACCTGGGGATCCTCCAAGTTCCTTTTAGGATCTGCCAAATTAAAATTATTTGCCAGATTTTGAAAATACTTGCAAAAATTTAAAACAATGTCATTCTTCTTATTCTTCTCATTCTTTGTTTTATTATTTATTTATTTACTTATATCCTGCCCTTATTATTTTATAAAGAACTCATGGCAGTGAACATACCCATGCTGCTTCCTTCCCCTGTTTTTCCCTCTCAACAACCCTGTGAGGTGAATTGGGCAGAGAGGGAATGACTGGACCAAAATCACCCAGCCTGCTTTCATGCCTAAGGTGAAACTAGAACTCATAGTCATCTGGTTTCTATTTTTATGTATTTCTATTTTTTTATTTGTTAAGAACCAGTTTTTTTAAGGAAAATATTTTATTTATGTTAATATCTAATGGGTTTACTAATGTTAATCTTCCCTAAGAAGATCTGCAAAATTCAGTTCAGATTCCTTTCAAGATAGACTTTAACAACAGTTTGCCAAAGTAGACCATAAACCTAGACAGAGAATGAATAGGTGGGGAAACAGTCCAGTATGTCTGGGTTATTGCGCAAAAACTTCTCTTTCAAAAGTTTCTCATTCAAAATTAGATCCTAAACAAACTCAATACTAGAAAATTAAATAGCAGGTGGGGGAAACAGCTAATACATCAGATAAGATACCTGCAGTGACCATGTAGAGAAATTGGTTCATTATTATTTAGAAGGTCCACATTTCCAAGGTTATGAAGTTGTCAAGGCAAAAGATTCCATATTGCTTTTCTAACCAAAGCTGACTGATTAAGAGTGCTGGACAGAATATGTTTTCTTCTTAGAATCTTAATTAGCTTGACTTTAACTAGAGACGGGAGATTCTGCCAGCTGTCAGCTACTGCTTGGAACTTTGACTAATTAAAACTCTGAGGAAGCCTATTAAAGGTGTTCAAAAAGCTAAATCTTCCTTTACAACATTTCCAGCATTGCATCAGAGACTGTATGTCAGCTATATTACTGTGTGCATATCTTTTCTTTTGACTTTTTTTCACTAGAAATGAGTCAAGACTTTATTTTTTATTTATCCTAAGTGTACATTAAATGAGAGCTATGTCTGCAGATTATATCATCCATCCATCCATCTATCATCTATCTATCCATCCATCCATCGGTCCATCCAATTTTTACATTGGCCATTTTACCAAAGTGACTCTAATCTTTAGGGATGCCATTTGAACTTTTTCACAGAGACAGATTTTTGAAAACAAGGACTGTTGCTGGTTTCTTTGGAATTAAAAATGTGAAGTGGATGGAATGAATTTAATTCTCTGAATCAATGTTTGCCTTCCATTTAAAGACACAGACATATTCTTTCATTTGTTTCTAGATTTATTTTGTGTGCCCTGCAGAAAATCATTGAAGCATTAGGACTGTATAGTTTCTCAAGCTCTGTAGTAATCAAAGGCTGTTTGATTACTACAGTGAATTGAAAGTCACGTGGAGAAGATTCCAAAACATTCTAAAAGTGACAAAAGTTAATTGTCCCAAAATGACATGTTTGTACATCTCATTGAGAGTCAGATTTATTATCACAAACTTTAATACTCTTAAAAATAACATGGTGGGATGTAATTTACAGAAATCCATACTAAATCAGTTGTCAACTCCCAAAATGGTAAACATCCAGTGGGCCATTTCGGGGTTGCCATTTGGGGGCGGGGAGATTTCCATTCATAGGGGAGAAGGCATGGAGGGGGAGGCCAGTTTAATATGGACTCATATGGCATGGGAGGCATCCAGTGGCAGAGGAACCAGGCTGACAATCAGCTGTAGAATCAGAGCTGATCAGCTGGAGAGCTGGAGAGCCAATCAGCTGGAAGCTCAGGGCACCGATCTACTGATGAGCCAGCTAGACAGCAGGCAAGCCAGAAGAAAGATGGATTAGGTGCGGCCGAAGCTTCTCAGTTTTTCTTGGCATCCAGAAGCTGTGGAGCAGGGAGGGCGCACACAGGGGTTTAAAGCAGTGGGAAAGCAGCAGCGGTTAGTGCTGACTTTGATTGCAGTCACTTTGTGCCGAGTGTCTAAACCTACATTAAATGCATCAAACGAACTATGTTACTTGCTGTTTCATGGTGCTGGAGGTTCGGAACTTGACAACAGTTTTTGTTCAAGTTAACAAGTAACTCCAGCTAGGTTTTGGAGTTCTAGACATATGGTGACAAATTCAGGACTGTTAGCTGAACAACCAGGGTCAGCAGCTGCAGGACTACTTCAGAAAAAAATGTTTTCCCATCATAAATATACAACAATTGAAAACAGAAAAACATCTCAAGTACTTGAACACCATCGGCATTAACAAACTAACCATCAATCCAATGCAAAAGGCAGCTTTATTTGTAACAGCTTACATCTTGCAACAATACCTTTAACACTATCAAAAACAACATCTGCCTATCCCATTTCTTGGGAAGCACTCAATAGGTAGTTAACATGACAAATCCAGTTCTAACATCTGGCTGACTGTCCAACAAACCATAATAATAATAATAACATCCCAGGTCCTTGGGAAGGAGTCAATAGATGGACAAAAATGCCCAATCCAGTCTGAACATCTGGCTAACTGGGCGACAGATAATAATAATAATAATAATAATAATAATAATAATAATAATAATAATAATAATAATAATTGGACCACAATTTAATTGTGGCTTCTTTGGGCCAGAAAAATGGAAGGGAGATGTACAAATATTATCTTTATGTTTTCAGAAACAGCCCAGCTTGGTGCCAAAGATACATGTTAACATGATTTGACAAAGTAATAACATAATAAAGCTATCTCAGAAGAAATCAACTAATTTGAGTTCTCAGAGATAGCACAAAATGAATCTTCCTCATCTTGTGGTCCTCCATGAATGTTAGGGTCATAAGATTTTATTTCAGTCCAGGTCCAATTTTTATCTTTTTTTCTTGCCTTGTAATTCAAGAGATATGATAGTACTAGAGAAGGGTAGGCTGGTCACCAATGGAATATTAGATGATTAGAGGGATTGGAGAGGGAGAAGGAGCATTAGGTGGAAAGAAAACAGATTGAATATCAGAGGTATCTTTAAGAAGATGAGGAATTGCTACACAGGTAGCCCCTGATTTACGACCATGATTGAGCCCAAAATTTCTGTTGCTAAGCAAGACATTTGTCAAGTGAGTTTAACTCATTTTACAACCTTTCTTGCCACAGTTGTTAAGTGAATCACTGCAGATATTAAGTTAGTAACTTGTTTGTTAAGTTACGCCCACCAAGCCATGCCCACAGAACCAGTAGTAAAAACATTTGGATTTCACCACTGGTTTGATCCAGTGGTGGTATTCAGCTGGTTCTATCCAGTTCGGGCGAACCAGTAGTGGCAGCTGCGGGAGGCTCCACCTACCCACCCAGATGTCATCACTTCCTGTTTTTTGACCCTCTGCGCATGCACAGAAGGCTCTGCGCATGTGTGGAGGTAGTGCGTGCGAGCGAAGCAAACACGCAAGCACGCACGCTCGCATTTGCGAACTGGTAGCAAAGGTAAGTGAATACTACCCCTGGTTTGATCTGACCTTTTCCTACCAAAACTACAACCATTCGCAAAAGGCTAGGATTCTGGGATCTTCTGCATTTGTCTCCCATACATAAACTGTCTACAAATTAAGCTGGCCTTGAAATTCCTGATCCCAAAGAGTATGAAATCTTATAGACTTTTTTTTTTTTTTTTTTTGCTTTATTCTGCTTTCCAGACAGCATTGACTCCTACCAACTGCTTGGATTAATCTCTGCAGTTTTCTAGTCAACATTTTTGAAGTGGTTCGCCATTGCCTCCTTCCTAGAGTTGAGTGAGAGTGACTTGTATTGCTTATCTTTTTATCCTGTTAGGTCTTAGACCATCAATACATTTTATTTGATTTATTGGAGCTGGCTTATCAAATCGGTTTTGGGATTTCAGGCCCTTCTTTCATTTTAGACACAATGGATGGCGAGATGTTCTGTACATACATGTATGTTGAGACTGCCTTCAACTGATGGATCCATCTACTTGGTTTTCCTCCCTACCTGGGCCATGAAGGACAAAAGCCAATTGTTTTTTCTCCTATGGGTTTATTTTTGGAGGGCTGATGTGGGGAGGGGAAAGGTTTATTGTTCTTCCTGTCACTTGAACTGGAAAGGGGAAATTGGCAGAAGTCTTCTGAAGTTCACCCAGTTAAAAGAACAAATAGAATAGAATAGAATAGAATAGAATAGAATAGAATAGAATAGAATAGAATAGAATAGAATAGAATAGAATAGAATAGAATAGAATAGAATAGAATTTTTATTGGCCAACTGTGATTGAAAACACAAGGAATTTGTCTTATAACATATATCAATAATAATAATAAAAATTATAGCAAGAAAAATTGAACAAATGCAGTGCCACCTAGGAATGAGGAAAACTATTCTTGTTTAATGCAAATATTAGGAACTACCCTGTCTCATTCCCATCAGTTTGCACCTGATCATTATGCAAATGTTACCAAAGGCACAAATGATTATATCTTATAATCATTCAAATGGATTTGGCTATTCAAAACATTTAAGTTAAAGTTTTATAGAAAAATGATATTAACATTTCCTTAATTGGGAGAAATGCAGGTGAAAACAATTTTGCTTTGCAAACAATAAAGGCAGATTTGAATTTCTGATGTTTTCTCTTTCCTAATTAAACAAAGAGAGAGAGAATTGCCCAGGTGTTAAGTATAATGATCAGTCAAAAATTCTTGATTTGATATAATTCCTAGTCACGAATTTATTGGCTTCTTTAATAACTTGTAACAGAAATATTATCCATAACAATATTTCTCCTCTCAATTTTTTCATTATATTTCATTATATATCTTTTTCCCCATAATTTAAAGGTTACTTTTCTAAGATTCAATGTCGGGTAGCAATTCACTTATTACAAGTTTATGTACCTTTTAAAATTAGTTCTGTAAACCACATAGGTTTAACAAGGTTAGCACTAAACTCCAATGTTCTTGGTATTTATCCATGCCTCAAATTAGTTTGATTGAATCATTGATTATGTAACATTAACTCACTGTTTACTGATATTACCACATAGATGGATTCTATCCAGGAAAAACGGGCCCTAATCTGGTCCTTCAAGTCTTCCAATGGTTTACCCATTGTTACTATAATTCAGTCCATCCATCTTGTTGCTGATCTTCTTCTCTTTCTTTCAATTTTCCTACAATTACAGATTCAGATATAGATACAGATTCAGAGAGCTAAATCTTCATATTGTATCCTAAATTTGGTAAATTGAGACTGGTCATATGTCCCTAGAGTGAATAATCTGGGTTGATTTGTTCAATGAGCCATTGTTCAAAGGTCAAAAGTATCAATACTCTTGCAAACTTGTTCCTTCAGTTTTGCTTCTGTAGAGCATTACAAGGAAAACCATTGCTAACATAGTTTGGATTTTTGAAGGTATAGACACATTCCACCCTATGAATATATTTTCCAAGGCCTTTGCGACAACTCTACTGGCATTGTTTTTAACTCCTTTGATAGTTGATTCTACTAAGATGAATGCCAACAATACACACATTAATTTACCTATCTAGTATTTAAGATTAAGATATCAAGTAAGGTAACTCCTTCAGTTTATTGTTTTATTTATTTTTTTGCATATGAGTAGCGCTTTAGTTTTCTGGAAGAAAACCAAATTTTCTAAATTTATTTATTTATCACAATTTATATAGCTGCCCCTCTCAAGGAACATGACTCTGAGTGGCATACAATAAAAAGGCATCATTCAAAACTAACAAAAAAGCATTCAACAATTAAAAACACCAGTCAAGGTTATCAATGACAGAGTAGCACAGAATGCTACCATGACAGGCAATTCAGTCTTTGCATAAATTCACTACTTCCTTGAGTTCTTCAAGCCTCATGACATGGGCAGATATAATTATATGGAGATGATCCCTCAAGTAATCCATCCCCATGCCATAAAGATCAAAACTGAATTGGATCCAGAAACAAAGTGGCAACCAATGCAGCTAATGGAGCAGAGGTATAACATGTGCCATTCTAAAGATACACATAATAGGTTGCATTGCCATCTTTTGTTTCAGCTGAAGTTTCCAAATACTCTTCAAGATAGCCCCATGTGTAGCATGTTGCAATAATCTAACTGGGAAGTGACAAAGAATTAATAACTGTCAGGAAACCCATCCAGTCCAACAATACAATAAACTGTCACACAACATGAAGCTGTGCAAGTCATAACTACTCTTCAAACAGGAGTTACCAGTTCAGAGAGTTGGAACATGGAAACGGTATAAAACATTAATTGTAAATTAAGGACTATCTCATCTCAACTATATCTACCCAATTAAAGACTCCTTAGAATCTGTTGGTAAGAAGAGTCAAAGCTAATTGGTATTTTGTATATTGGCACCAGACCAAATAAATGGTTCAATTGTATTCAAGGAACATAATTAATGAAATATAGATAATGTAGGTGAGACAAGATTACCCATGCTATTCTAGTCATTATATCTTTATTTCTTTTCATCTCTACTCCCTCAATACTAAACCTTCTGAATTTCACAGAATTGAGAGATCTTATATTGCTAACTCATAACATAAGATATAAGATATTATAAAAAGAGTTTATAAAATTCAGTGGGTTATTCTAGCAAGACCAAGTATTTTATTTTTAAAAGTGTGGTTCATTTAGTCAGAAAGAAAAAGAAATCCTAAGCAAATCAGTATTAACACTTGGGATTAACATTTCTGCTAAATTTGTGCAAAAATAGAGAATATTCAATTCATTTTTTGATGCAAACTTACCTAAATTTTGCACTTTGAAGTTATTCTCTAGGCAAACAGAAAAGGCTATATTTCAACGTATGCATTTTAAAATATCTTTACAATGCAATTCCATAATCAAAAACTAAAGAAATATGCATATACCAGCAGGAAGTATACACAAAATGCATACATTCATGAAAGTAATGAAAATACTTAACACAAATATATTAAAATTGTGAAAAATTGTTTTTGAACTGCATCTATTACAGAATTGTGCATGCTGCATATATTGCATAAACCAGTGGGTCCTGTAGGGTATACGGTGTGTGTTTTTTTAAAAAATCTAATTGTAATCAAATTCAAAGTTCTAAAAAGTGGGAGGAGAATCAGATGAATAAATGGACAAATGTCCATTTTAAAAAAAAATCCACAGAAAATTGCACTAACTCAGAGGATTGCCCAGCCAAAGTGGCTAGTAAATTGAAATGGATCTTTTGAGCTTTGCTCTTCTCTCTTTATGAGGATTTAGATGGACAAAGTAATGTCAGGTTTGACTGCCCAATCCTCCATAATCCCTACCTGACTTTGCTCATTTTCTTCTGCGATGGTGAACCTAGAGAACAAACATACTGTATATTCCCTAGTTTATATTTTGTCTGAGCTTCAGTAAACATAGATATTTCTTTGAGATGGGCTAAAGTCCATGAACTCTTTTGGAAGTCCTGGTTCAACAAGTTTCACTTTTATATCTTTGGTCCATAGTGTTTCACTGTGTATACTACCTCTGGACAATTTTCAAGAATAAACTTTCATCTATTACAAGATTATATTGCAGGTATGTTCGGGTACATAGAATTCACATTCAATGTCCAATTTCTGGATCTGGAATTATATGAATATTTTCTGTTCACAATGCCTGTTTAGTTGACGACCCCTTGCCTACAGATTGTTGTGATGAAATACTACCAGTAGCAGATGTCTCTCAAGTAGTTGCGAGCTCAGGAGGCTTTCAAAGTCCAAAGTTTGCATTTATATGATCTGCAGAGGATTCTGAGAAACGTATTTTTTTTATAAAAAAATCCATGTATTAAGCATGTACTCCATCCTATAACAAATCTACTGTAAATTTTGAGAAAGGATGTGATAATTCATTGTAAATTTGATATTGTCTAAATTCCGAAATTCCAACAAATAGTTTGATGTTTCTGTCATTAAAACTGCTCACCAAGACAGAAAAGTTTGTATTTTTGCTACCATTTTTTTTTCCAATTCGGTGAAAGAGGATTTGCTTTAGAAAATATTTCACAGGGGAAGCGAATTGATGAGAAATGACAGGTGTCTGGTAACAGGTACAGTTTAATATTCTTGAACTTTTATAAAACAAGGCACCAAAAGGGTATGCATGGATGCTGTTTCTCTGATTGTATAATCATATTTTCAGTACTTTGCAACCTTATTGTCTTCTTATGCTTCAATCCAATCCCCAAGGGCTTCTCTTTCCATTGCACTTCTTCAGACTGGAAGGCTTTCAGAGCGATGGAAAACTGCAACAGTGAAAATTGCATTAGCTGTAGCAGCTACCTCCAATAACACATTAAGAACAAAAATACCACTTGCAGAAATTTAAAAGAAATTCTCAACCTCTCTGAAAACAAGGCAGAGTCACAGAAGTTTCTTTTGGAATGGAAGTAAACTTAAGAGGAAAAAAAAACCCCTCAATAATGGAAGTCACACAGCTTTCCTTAAACCCACATGAAGGCAACTATGGTGTGGGACTATTTAGACCAGGAAAATGAAAGGAAGAAAATGCTTTGCATCATTTATTCCTCTCCTTTCCTGGCTTAAAAAAAAAAAATCTGTTGGTCAAAGCTTCAGCTCACTTCTCTGCAACATATTGTTTGGAGTTAAAATAGAATGAGAAGCTTACAATGGAGCACTTCTTATCACCAACCCTTTTTCTATTCTTTCCCAGGAGTAGAATGGTTTCCTTTTTTTTTTCTTTCTCTCGCTTTCAAACTCAGTGCCCAGCATAAATATGGAATGCAATTCTGAACAGTTGTAAGCCTGGCACCGAGTGTATTTTTAAATGTTTTTCCTATAAGTAGAATCAGGACGCTCTTCAAGTACACAAGAAAGTCATGTGATTTCCATCCTTCATTTTCCGTAATAAAGTCCTGGGTCAATAATTCAATGAGAGAGGAAAAAATTCATTACCACTTTCCTTAACTCAAATTACCTTTCCACTGGATTAATGGCATCTATGTTGGGGCTAAAAGAATGTCAGGAAAACCCAGAAAGATCATTAGGAATGCCTTTTCAAAATACCTTTCTTTTTCATTGCTATCGACCCACATGCTCATCTACCCTGGGATGTTTATATATTTTCTAAAATGATTTCAGTATATATAGTATTACATATCCGGTATTTAAAGGAGATACTCTGCTGAAGAATGCAATGAGCTGATGCATCTAAAACTGTGTATCTATATTTACTTGTTTTTCTCCATTTTATACATAACGAAACAGTGCATAGCAGAGGTGGGTTTCAGCAGGTTCTGACCAGTTCTGGAGAACCGGTAGCGGAAATTTTGAGTACTTCAGAAAACTGGTAGTAAAAATTCTGACAGGCCCCGCCTCCATCTATTCTCTGCCTCACAAGTCCCAGCTGATCAGGAGGAAATGGCGATTTTGCAGTAACTTTCCCCTGGAGTGGAGAGAGAATGGAGATTTTACAGTATCCTTCCCCTGCCAAGCCTACCAAGCCACGCCTACCAAGCCATGCCATGCCCACCAAGCCACACCCACAGAACCAGTAGTAAAAAAATTTGAAACCCACCACTGGTGCATAGGTATGCATGAATCCTCTCTTAAAATTTTGGGATCAGAGTCCCCCTTCAAACTTTGAACGATGGATGGATAAATGGATAGAAAAAGAAAATGAGGGAGAGAGAGGGAGTGACAGGGAGGGACCAAAGAAGAGGGGAGGAGAGAGAGAGATGCATGAACACACATTGAAATGACTTTCTTTCAGACAAGTTGTGATCAGTTATCAGCCAAGGGACAAACTATCAGCCCATTCACACATTAGGGATAGTTGTAGAATACTGTATATGTGCAAATCTTATTGTATAAAACAGAACTTCCCAAAAAATGGCAGCTTTTGCTATGAAAGATCAACAGGAGGAAAAAGATATGTCTCCTCAACAAATTGACTGGAATTAATATATAATGAAATTGTAAATTAGCATCTTTATTAAAACAGTTGTTTGAACTTTATGTAGGTATATTATGCATGAGATGCTATCGTATGTATTTAGTTCTACTCTTCTCCCCCCTCATTTTATTGCTTTATGTCCTTCCCCCCCACTCCCTTTAATTAAATAAATAAATGGGGGACAAATCTAAGCAAACATATTATTGAATATACTATGTATATAATCCTGAGAAATCCAACATATGTCTTTTTAAATATACAAGAAACAAAGCTATGGTGCTGTTTGCATTAAGAAAATACTAAGCTGAAATGTAAGTTTATATGATAGGGATTATAGATTGCATTTAGATTTGGTTCCTGGGAAATCAAAATCATGTATTTCTTTTACCTGGTTAAACGCTGTGATGGCAATTGTACTGATGAAAGCTTTCAACTTCCCCTGTCCGGAATTTCTAAATGTTATGCAGTGTTCAGATTCTAATGGGCTGCATCACATTTTTGATCAGAGTACCTGCAAGAAAATAATTCATTTATGGTAATATTCTTTAGACTAAAATGAGAAGATGGATCTTTCTGCCAAAGCCACTATTTCAAATAATGGAATCTTAGATGAAGATCAAATAAGTAACACATCCCTTCTTTAGCGATTTTCAGTACAGTAGATATGTATTGGGCGAAATGCTCATTGGCTTTAGTGGATTATTATAATGGATATACCATAGTTTCAGCAAAACACCCATCTGATTTACAGTAATTCAGGAATGTACACACTCCTTTAAATTTAGAATGATAAAGAGAAGTAGTAACTAGCCTGAACTACTAAAACAGTATTCAGATAATGGCAATACATAGTTGACCTTAGCTGATCCTCCCTCCAAATGAATCACAGACATACTATATACTAAGAACAATGCAAGGTACTGATAAAACACAGTAACCAAGATGAATAAAATGAAACTAACGATTATAAACTATCAGCAGATCAAGCAATCTAGATCAGCAAGTATAACAAATTCTAATAATTAGAATTTATATCTCTAATATGAAAGTGTAGATTTGGTTTATTTAATTTAACAATTTAACAACTTAATTTAACAAAGGTCCATAAGGGAAAAGAAGGCATAAAGAGCAAAGAACTCTAAAGAATATAGTCAGTTGACTCCATCACTGACTATTGGGGGCAAGTCTTTGGCCCCCACAGAAAGGGCTCGCAATCTGGGAGTCCTCCTGGATATGCAGCTGTCCTTGGAGGAACATCTGATGGCTGTAACCAGGGGGGCCTTTTGTCAGGTCCGCCTGATTCGCCAGTTGCAGCCCTTTCTTGATTGGGATTCCCTGTGCACAGTCACTCACGCCCTCGTCACCTCTCGCCTTGACTACTGCAATGCCCTCTACATGGGGCTCCCCTTGAAGAGCACCTGGAGGCTCCAACTGGTCCAGAACTCAGCAGCGCGGGTAGTGAGGGGAGCAGCATGGTGCTCCCATGTAACACCACTCCTGTGCGAGCTGTACTGGCTCCCGGTGGTCTTCTGGGTGCGCTTCAAGGTGTTGGTCATCACCTTTAAAGCGGTCCATGGCATAGGGCCTAGCTATCCTCGAGAGCGCCTGCTGCTACCGATGACCTCCCATCGACCCGTGCGCTCCCACAGAGAGGGCCTCCTCAGAGTGCCATCAGCCAAACAATGTAGGCTGGTGACCCCCAGGGGGAGAACCTTCTCTGTGGGGGCACCTACCCTCTGGAATCAGTTACCCACAGAGATAAGGAGAATCCAAGACCTCAGTGCCTTCCGCTGTGCCCTTAAAACCCACTTTTTCCAACAAGCCGGGCTGGCTTAAGAAGAAATTTTTAAAAGTTTTAAATTGGTTTGTGATTTTTAATTTTTGGGCCAAATTTATATATATATATTAATTGTTTTTTAATATTTGTATTTCATGTTCTTAATTCTGGCTGTACACTGCCCTGAGTCCTCAGGGAGAAGGGCGGTATATAAATTGGAAATAAAATAAAATAAAATAAATAAATAAAGTCAAGTTTGGAATATAGGCAACAAGAGAAAAGTTGAACCTAAGCAAAAATATCACTTTTACACCTTTGTTATTCTCTAATAGACAAAAAGCCAGAGACAAATGTTGCCACTTTAAAGATAGAATAAGGGATTAAATCTGGTAAAAGGAGGTTGACATGAAAAATATCTGGCTGGATATTTCCTTAGGATAGATGTTGGATGTCCCTGTATGTCACTGTATGTCACTGATTTAGCAGATCCCAGGGGGAAAAAGGCATGTACATTTATCATACAGGATATCAGCAGGATACTGTACAGGATACATTACATAATTGAAGAAAGAAATACCCTTAAAATGAGAACCAGTTTGAGGTACTGTTTAAGGCACTGGGCTACAAAATGGCATACTGTGAGTTCTAGTCCTGCCTTAGACATGAAAGCCACCTGGGTGACTTTGGACCAGAGACTCTCTCTCAGTCCTAGCAAGAAGGCAATGTCAAATTATTTCCAAAATCTTGCCTCAGAGAACTGCAGGAACTTGTCCTTGCAATTACCAGAATCACTGACTCTGGTAATCACTGGCACTGATATTTTTTAAAAGATATTGAAAAGGCCAAAAAAAAAAAAAAAAGGTATATTAGTGCCTTGGAAAATTATCAGTAAAAAAGATGGTTGGGGAAAGAACATAATTGGATTTCTAACTGTACTTAGATGGTTCCTAACCCATTTTATGTTAGTTTGGCTTTTGCTTGTCCAGTGGATGCCATAAGAATTTAGAAAGACTACAACTCCTTAGTTTTGATTCTAATGAAATTATCCATATGGAATGATGTTGATCATGCAAAGTTAAGAAGGCTAGGCCTTCTGAACAATATACTGTATCAGTTTAATCTGAAGCTCATGTACAGGTCTGCTTTGCCAACTCTTTGAAAATAATGTCCATTGAACATCATTTGGGAATACCAAACAGGGAATACTAAAAATCACACTTAGGAATCTAGATTGTACTTTTTTAAAATGATGGAAGTCTTTGTGTTTATAGGGGCAAGTTTGTTTGCCATAAAGATCTTGAGGATTTGGACTATTATGAAATATGGAATAAAATGTACAGTTGGCTCGAAAATAGAAATCAGAACAAGAAGTGTTTAACTGGGCCTGGTGGCTCAGCAGACTGATAGCATTGTGATTAACACCAGCTGTCTGCAATTACTGTAAGTTTGAATCTCACCAGGCTCAAGGTTGACTCAGCCTTCCATCCTTTCTAAGGTAGGTAAATTGAGGACCCAGTTTGTGGGGGCAATAAGCTGACTTTGTATAAATATACAAAAGTATGAAGGCTATTGCTTAACGCATTGTAAGCTGCCCTGAGTCTCTGGAGAAGGGTGGCATATAAATCAAATTAAAATAAAAAAAAATAAAAATAAACTTAATATTGATGAAACTTAAAGTAACTGAACAACATTAAATAAAGAGAGGTAAATATAAACGAATATAAATATGTAGATAAGAACAAATGAATATTATAATGTGTATATACATTATACACATTATATATAATGTGTATACACATATATACAGTAGAATATACACACACACAATGGGGAAGGAGGCAGGGGAAAGTGCATCG
Organism: Arizona elegans; assembly: GCA_022577455.1. Taxonomy (NCBI): domain Eukaryota; kingdom Metazoa; phylum Chordata; class Lepidosauria; order Squamata; family Colubridae; genus Arizona; species Arizona elegans. The sequence continues at coordinate 116,843,766 of JAKOOJ010000002.1, forward strand.
TCATCTGTCAGCATGACTAAGGCAGAAAAAAAGATAATTACAGGGGGAAGGCAAGGGTGTGGGCCTGTTACATGCGCAATGACCAAATTGATCAGCATTACATAAAAGCAAGCAGCTCCTCAAGAGGGATTTTATACTCGGACGAAGTCGGTAGGGGCCGACGAAAGCTTAGCACAAGTTTTAAAATAAAATTTTTTAAACTTTTAAACGTTCCAGAGATCGTGATGTCTATCGCCTCTTCTATAACTATACCTGGAACTCGCATCTTTAGAACAATTCTTAACATATATACTATATATATATATATATATATATATATATATATATATATATATATATATATATATATATATATATATATATATATATATATATATATGTTTTCTCAGGTTTTCGCGGGTGTTTGTATGTAGGTCTTTGGTTATTCGGGTCTTCTCCCACGTAAAATTGGAAGTGTCTTGGCGACGTTTCGACGAAGTCTCATTCGTCATCTTCAGGCTGGTGTTCTCGGCTTCGTGCTTCCAGGAGCAATGTGAGATCGCAGCTGTCTCTTCCTTTTAACTGCTAGTGGGGGTGTGAGCTGATTGGGTGGGAACTTGGCTGTGTTCTGATTGGGTGGAGGTGTGTTCTGATTGGTTAGGGGCTCGGCTGTGCTCTGATTGGATGGGGGGTTGGTTGTGCTCTGATTGGCTGGGGGTGTGTTCTGTTTGGGTGGGGGCTTGGTTGTGCTCAGCTTAGTCTGAGTTGCAGGGGGATTTGAGCTGGTGAGCTGCGTTGTTGTTGTTTGGCTTCGTGTTTGTGGCCGTGCGAGCTCTTCATGGTGGGTGTCAGTCTGCTTCATGTATGGATTGGAGAGGTTTAAAGTGGCTAATGATGCAGCTGCAGTCTGGCTTCTGGTCCTTGGTCGTGGCTCATTATCAGTGTGGGTTTGAGTCTGCTTTCTGCGTGGATGTGTGGTGGTGACATCCTGTGTGGCTCTCGTGAGTGTGGGTCTGGTGTCATTCGTCGTGTTAGGGACCCGTTTGTCAATAAGGGCGGGTTTCCAAATGGCTGGTAGGCGGGAGGTATCGTCTCGTTTGTTCATGCTGTGTGGGCGTTTTTCTATCTCGATGGCTTCTCTGATTATTCTGTTGTTAAAGTGTTTGGTTTTGGCGATAGTTCTGGTCTTTTTAAAGTCAATATCATGTCCTGTGGCTTTAAGGTGTTGGACCAGGGAAGAAGTTGGTTCTTCTTTTCTGACTGAGTTCTTGTGTTCTTCTATGCGTGCACTTATTCGTCTGTTGGTTTGTCCGATGTATGTGGTGGGGCAGGCGGTGCATGGGATTTCATATACTCCTTGATTTTCTAACTCAATTTTGTCTTTGGGGTTCCTTAGGATGGTGGATATTTTTCGGTTTGTGCAGAATGCTGTCTTGATGTTATGTTTGTGGAGGATTTTGCTTATTCTGTCTGTGGTGCCTTTTATGTATGGGAGGAGGGCTTTGCCGTTTTCTTGTTCTGTGTCTTGGATTTTAGTGGGGGTTTCTTTTTGGATTAGGTTGGTGATCTTATTTCTTTGGAATCCATTGGATGTTAGTACGTTAGTGAGGGTGTGTAGTTCGGTTTTTAGGTGTTGTTCGTCAGCTAAGCGTTTTGTTCTGGAAATGAGTGTCTTGGCTACAGAGTTGATCTGGGCAGGGTGGTGGTGTGAGAGTGCGTGCAGATAGCGGTTTGTGTGTGTTTTCTTCTGGTAGATAGTGTGTCCTAGGGAGCCATTGGATTTTCTGTAGACTAAGACATCCAGGAAGGGAAGTTGGTTGTTCGCTTCTGTTTCCATGGTGAACTGTATTTTGGGGTGTAGGCTGTTGAGGTGTGTGAGGAAGTTGTCCAGTTTTTCTTTCCCATGTGGCCAGATTATGAAGGTGTCGTCCACATATCTGAGCCAGAGTTTGGGTTTATGATCAGATTTTTCTAGAGCTTGGGTTTCAAAGTATTCCATATAGAGGTTGGCAATGACAGGTGAGAGGGGTGATCCCATGGGTGCTCCTTCTGTTTGTTTGTATTTCTGTCCATTATAGATGAAGTATGTGTTGGATAGGCAGTGGTTGGTCAGATCTAAGATGTGCTTGGGGGGGTTATATTTGTTTTGGATAACTGTCAAGGCTTCTTTGATTGGTACTTGGGTGAAGAGGGATATGACATCAAAGCTCACGAGTAGGTCACTGGGCTGTAAGTTTTGTTGCTTTATGATGTCTATGAACTGGAATGAGTTTTTTACGTATGAGGTGATGGATTCTGCATAGGGCTGTAGTTGTTTGGCGAGAAATTTGGCTAGGTTTTGTAGAGGTGAGCCTATGGAGCTGACTATGGGTCTAAGTGGGGTTCCTTCTTTGTGTATCTTGGGGAGACCATAAAGCTTAGGGCATCTGGATGATTTCTCTCTGGGTATGATTCTTTGCTGAATCTCTTCGCTGATGGGGGAGGCTTTTATTTTGGATCTGGTGGTTTTTTCCAGGTAGGTGGTGGGGTCTGTGTTTAGGGGTTTGTATATGGAGTCTTGGAGTAGGTTGTTTAATTTGGTTTGGTAGTCAGATGAGTTCATAACCACCGTGGCATTGCCCTTGTCTGCTGGTAGGATTATTATGCTGGTGTCTTCTTTCAGGTTAAGTAGTGCTGTCTGTTCCTCTTTGGGTAAGTTACTTTTGGGTGGCTTGCTGGTGCAGAGGATGTTGGTGATTTCGAGTCTGATTCTGTTTGCATCGTCGGGGTTGATTTTGGTCAGGCGTCGCCAAGACACTTCCAATTTTACGTGGGAGAAGACCCGAATAACCAAAGACCTACATACAAACACCCGCGAAAACCTGAGAAAACAAATATCGCACCTCTACGGGGAGGATATCCACCATCTGACCAGGACCTATGAAAAACTCGAAGTCCAAAGAGCTTCCATTTTATGTGACCTTGCATTCCTACGCAACTGCCGAGATCAAAATTTAATCCCCACAGGCTTCCAACTGAAATTCCACTCCAACTCTGCAGCCACCAAACGCATTCTGAAAAGAACAGAACTAGCCCTAATCAGAAATGAACTCCACAGAAAAAGATTCCTCCTAGACCGAATCAACAAGGATCTCCTCACACTTCACCTCAAACTCAGCAACAAGATCCACCCCGCACTTTGGGACAAATCCAAACAACTTGCCGTCTGGAGAGCCGAAACACAGACCACCCTCAAGACAGACACACACACCAACAAATTCCGAAGACTACAAGAACGCCAGAAACAATCCCCTCCACCCTCACAGCCACACATGAAACAAACAGTGCATAACATCTCAGATAGGATCCTCACCAAAGCCGAAACCAATGTCCTTTCCAAAGGATTCAACTTTGCAGTCGCTCCCAAAAGCATCCCCACTGAAACCATTATATGCGGAGTTGAAACCAGCCTGACCAAAATCAACCCCGACGATGCAAACAGAATCAGACTCGAAATCACCAACATCCTCTGCACCAGCAAGCCACCCAAAAGTAACTTACCCAAAGAGGAACAGACAGCACTACTTAACCTGAAAGAAGACACCAGCATAATAATCCTACCAGCAGACAAGGGCAATGCCACGGTGGTTATGAACTCATCTGACTACCAAACCAAATTAAACAACCTACTCCAAGACTCCATATACAAACCCCTAAACACAGACCCCACCACCTACCTGGAAAAAACCACCAGATCCAAAATAAAAGCCTCCCCCATCAGCGAAGAGATTCAGCAAAGAATCATACCCAGAGAGAAATCATCCAGATGCCCTAAGCTTTATGGTCTCCCCAAGATACACAAAGAAGGAACCCCACTTAGACCCATAGTCAGCTCCATAGGCTCACCTCTACAAAACCTAGCCAAATTTCTCGCCAAACAACTACAGCCCTATGCAGAATCCATCACCTCATACGTAAAAAACTCATTCCAGTTCATAGACATCATAAAGCAACAAAACGTACAGCCCAGTGACCTACTCGTGAGCTTTGATGTCATATCCCTCTTCACCCAAGTACCAATCAAAGAAGCCTTGACAGTTATCCAAAACAAATATAACCCCCCCAAGCACATCTTAGATCTGACCAACCACTGCCTATCCAACACATACTTCATCTATAATGGACAGAAATACAAACAAACAGAAGGAGCACCCATGGGATCACCCCTCTCACCTGTCATTGCCAACCTCTATATGGAATACTTTGAAACCCAAGCTCTAGAAAAATCTGATCATAAACCCAAACTCTGGCTCAGATATGTGGACGACACCTTCATAATCTGGCCACATGGGAAAGAAAAACTGGACAACTTCCTCACACACCTCAACAGCCTACACCCCAAAATACAGTTCACCATGGAAACAGAAGCGAACAACCAACTTCCCTTCCTGGATGTCTTAGTCTACAGAAAATCCAATGGCTCCCTAGGACACACTATCTACCAGAAGAAAACACACACAAACCGCTATCTGCACGCACTCTCACACCACCACCCTGCCCAGATCAACTCTGTAGCCAAGACACTCATTTCCAGAACAAAACGCTTAGCTGACGAACAACACCTAAAAACCGAACTACACACCCTCACTAACGTACTAACATCCAATGGATTCCAAAGAAATAAGATCACCAACCTAATCCAAAAAGAAACCCCCACTAAAATCCAAGACACAGAACAAGAAAACGGCAAAGCCCTCCTCCCATACATAAAAGGCACCACAGACAGAATAAGCAAAATCCTCCACAAACATAACATCAAGACAGCATTCTGCACAAACCGAAAAATATCCACCATCCTAAGGAACCCCAAAGACAAAATTGAGTTAGAAAATCAAGGAGTATATGAAATCCCATGCACCGCCTGCCCCACCACATACATCGGACAAACCAACAGACGAATAAGTGCACGCATAGAAGAACACAAGAACTCAGTCAGAAAAGAAGAACCAACTTCTTCCCTGGTCCAACACCTTAAAGCCACAGGACATGATATTGACTTTAAAAAGACCAGAACTATCGCCAAAACCGAACACTTTAACAACAGAATAATCAGAGAAGCCATCGAGATAGAAAAACGCCCACACAGCATGAACAAATGAGACGATACCTCCCGCCTACCAGCCATTTGGAAACCCGCCCTTATTGACAAACGGGTCCCTAACACAACGAATGACACCAGACCCACACTCACGAGAGCCACACAGGATGTCACCACCACACATCCACGCAGAAAGCAGACTCAAACCCACACTGATAATGAGCCACGACCAAGGACCAGAAGCCAGACTGCAGCTGCATCATTAGCCACTTTAAACCTCTCCAATCCATACATGAAGCAGACTGACACCCACCATGAAGAGCTCGCACGGCCACAAACACGAAGCCAAACAACAACAACGCAGCTCACCAGCTCAAATCCCCCTGCAACTCAGACTAAGCTGAGCACAACCAAGCCCCCACCCAAACAGAACACACCCCCAGCCAATCAGAGCACAACCAACCCCCCATCCAATCAGAGCACAGCCGAGCCCCTAACCAATCAGAACACACCTCCACCCAATCAGAACACAGCCAAGTTCCCACCCAATCAGCTCACACCCCCACTAGCAGTTAAAAGGAAGAGACAGCTGCGATCTCACATTGCTCCTGGAAGCACGAAGCCGAGAACACCAGCCTGAAGATGACGAATGAGACTTCGTCGAAACGTCGCCAAGACACTTCCAATTTTACGTGGGAGAAGACCCGAATAACCAAAGACCTACATATATATATATATATATATATATATATATATATATATATATATATATATATATATATATGTTGGATAATGCGATTTTTTGATCTGTCCCCGTCCACACACACACACAAACACAGCCAGCCGAGGGTTAAGGAAACACTTTGGAACGCACCCAGGTCTTATCTCCCACTTGGCAGCGATAGACACACCGTCTGCCAAGTGACTTTATTTTCACAGTAAAACAGAAAGATAAATACTCAAGAGTCCAAATGTCCGACACTATAAATCTTTCTCTCAGCAGTTCCGGACGAGGCTTTAGTGACTATCCAAGGTTTGCTTTTGTTCGTCACAAGGATCCCTGACCACTACCCTCTATTATATAGTCTCTGGGGTGTGGTCCAGTGACTCAGTTCTAATCCCTAGCACGCCTCCTAAACTGCTGCAATCGTTTATCACGCCTTCGGAGGCGTGCGTACAGGAATGATGTTTCTACGTCACTCTGATCCGAACCAGCTGTCTCCCTGCTGATCTCCTCTCCCTCGGCCGGCACCTGAGCCAATGCCAGAGGGGAGGGGCCTGGAGAGGGAGGCCTGGCTGACTCCTCTTCCTCATGCTCGGAGCTTTCTTCCTCCGATGGGACAGGCTCAGAGGGCGGGGCCACAACATTTTTCTACTTTGAGTAGTAAATAGAAATGATAGAGTAGAGAACTACAAAAGCAAAGTATGCAAGTTGATACGAAATGCTGTAAAATTACCATTAATGTTATGTAATGTCCAATACTTTATGTTTTGACATGTTTTGTTTTTATATATGTGTGATTGTTTTTTGTGTTGTTTTTAAAGACAAACTGTTTAATAAAAGTTATTTTTAAAAAATAAAGATCTTGGGCAATTGTTGTTCGATTTGAGTATACCATGTCCCTGAATCCTGAAATATTATGCCCAGATATTTGTATTGTCTCATTTGCTCAATAAAATTGCCACTTATATACCATTTTTGCCTGGCCATTTTGAGAATATCACAATTTAGACTGTTTTATAAAGCTATTCAAGTTATTCATAGTTTCTACTTTGGTCTAGGCTTATAAACTCTATGTTGAATCAAGTACCCATTAAAGGAGCTGATATTCACTCTCCTTAACACATTCTCAGCTATACAAAGATTAAAACAAATTATGTCTGTTTAACGCTCATTGTTCAGCCACATGCCGCTTGAGGTTTTTCTTCCCACCCCCTCCCTCCTGCCTTTTCAACACATTTTCAATGTTCTCTGACTTGGTTAATGTGCAGCGGTAATGATGACTTGTAAATTGCAAGCTGCAATTAAAACCTTTCAAATGTCTGCTGAAAATCAAAGATATTGCCGCAAAAACTCCTACCGTTGAGTATTTTCATTCAGACTTGCTTCTTAGAGTTATCTGATACACAAACTCACTTTCCTAGTTCCTCCACTCCTGTGTTCTGCTTTGATCATTTTCAGTCTGATTTGATAATAAGAGTGGATTCAAATGTTCAGCAATGTGAAGACTTTGACTCACTTTCACTTGAATGTTTCTAGTATACCATTTCTAACTTCCCTGTTCAACACCTGAAGTTGTAAAGTTGAGGAAGCATAATTGAGCCTTGACCTACCTCCAAACTCTGTGTTTTTCAACATTTAGGGGTATGCCTGAAAAAGTCTATAGTTATTGCAGGCGAAAAACAAATCCCTCATCCTTTTGAGTAAGTGGAGTCCATATCACCTACTTTAAGTCAAGTATATTGTAAGTGCCCAAGGGGAGAATAGAGAGTTCTGCTCACTAATAATGGACAAAGCAAAAGCTTATGTAGTGATCTTTTTTTACTTGAGCAAAGGCAGAACCCCTTAGGAACTAAATCCCCCTCCCTGGTAACTTAATTTCTCCTTTTTTTAATCATTTGCTTTAATTCTAGTTATTTGGCAAGCTTTTTACAGGGTTAGAGTTGGCCATGGTGAGTTGGCCATGGCAAGTTGTCCCATTTTGTTATTAAGGTTCTGCTTCTCTGTTCTAGCAACTTTTCCTTAAGTTCCCTTTATCTTTTCCACAAGCTGCTATTTTGTCTGGTCTGAGTCCATTTTGTTAGGCCAAAGTGATTCTTTACTTCATTATCATATGCCTCATGACTCTTTGTATTTTTTTTATTGAAAAAGTTTTTCAAATACAAATTTTTCTCCCCTTTTCCCCCCCTCCTCCCTAACCCCCCTCCCCCTCCCCTCCCCCTGTGGCTTCTCCGAAATAAAATCCAAATTCATAACAGATTATATAATACTTTACCATCCCTTTGCTCCACCCCCATACGCTGACCCTTTCTTTCTAATAATATTATTATATCCCCCCTATACTATACATTTCAAAATAACATTCAACTGTAACATTATATAATAACTCCTAATTTAGCATAATATTATTATATCCCCCAGTTTAGCAATTTCTACTCATAATCTACCCTTTTCCTCCTCCCCCATACATATATCTCTTAATTCAAATCTTTTATATATATTAGTATAACATTTCAAAACAACCTTCAACTATAAAACTATATAATAAATCCTAATTTGACATTTATTCAACTCATAGTCTGTCCATTTCCTCCACCCCCATACATATATCTCTTAACTCAAATCTTTTGCATGTATTCATATCTAAACATAATATCCCTTTTCTTAAACTAAACAATCAATAAGCTAACCTGTCTCCACCCACTTTCCTACAGGACTACCATACATAATAATTTTTAATATCTTTATTCTTCTGCCCACACCACTAAGAAGTATTCCCTTATATAAATAAAATCCTCAAATGACTTTAAGCTTGTAATCCATATGATATCTTCTGTAATGTCTTTCAGCTGGATTGTTAACTCCATCACCCATGTTAGGGTAACATCACATCCTAATTCCAACAGTATGTTCGGTATCTTCAATTACCATCTGCCCCCATCAATAGTAGATGTCTTCATATATAAAAAAACCACCCGAGTGACTTTATATTTGTATTCCATATAGTGTCTATTGTAATGTCTTTCATCTAAATTATTAATTCCTACCACTGTAATAGGGTAACAACCAGATCTTCTGCGTGACCCAATCCCATGACTCTTTGTATTTTTAATTTTAAAGATTAATAGAGCTCATTTGATTTTTATTTCATTTTTTTTACAAAATATGGTCATTTATTTATCTGGTAGATCAATCATAAACTGTTTGAAACAAGAATTCACAAGGATACCAAAACAGTACAAAAAAGGCCTGTCAGTAAACCATAGCAAACGAGAGAATAAAGCTATAAACAATCTAAGTATATCCCATGTATATGAAATATCAATCATTGCATAAACAGTTCCAATTTTTCAAAAAAAGAAGTCTCTGTTGTGAAATATCATGAAACAAAATGCCACATTTTTAGAACTGCTACCTGTCTTATGTCACCGCTTACAAGCTGTTGTTTAAGATAAAGTAGAAATTGATTAGCCTTTCAGCTGAGTCATGATTCTTCCCTGTAGAAGAAGACAGGAAGTTTACCCCTCACATGAAAATGCCACGTGTTCATTTCTTTTGCTTTTTAAGCAATGGTGAAATGACTGCAGACGGCCCAAATTTAAGTGTTATGCTCCTTTAATTCAGTATGGAGATCTGTCAGAGTTTAACAAAAATGATACCATGTTTCCCTGAAAATAAGACCCTGTCTTATATTTTTTTTAACCCTGAAATAAGAGCATGGCCTTCTTTCTGGGGAGGTCTTATTATTTTGGGGCGCATGGAGCAAGATGGGGCTCCTCTTGCCATCTTACCTGATTTCTAGCTCTGTGTTTAAATATTTTTGGGGAGAGCTTTTTTTCAGGGAGAGGCTTATTTTAGCGCATGCACTCAAAAGCCCAATTGGGCTTATTATCAGGGGATGTCTTATTTTCGGGGAAACAGGGTAGATGAAGCCTGATTTGCCTCAAAATTCATAGATGGTTTGGATTTCTCTGTTTTCTACTTTCTTACATTTATCTGCCAGTTTTCAGATAAATATCCCAAACAAAATGTTTACTAATACTATGTCATCTCTCTACAACATACAGTGAATTAGATGTACAATCTGGCATTTCAATTTAAACCAATAGTGGACAATAGTGTTCCAGAAATGAGCAGTTACTACATGAAAATCAATAAATCACTGATCCAAAGTTGCATTTGCAAACTATTATTTGCCTGTAATTTTCAGTTGGTAGAATATTTACCCTAGAGGGAAAAATCATTCTGGATAAACTGTTATAATTTGGATGTGTATTGCAATGAGTATGCATTTACTCTTTTCGATGTATATCTTTAGAACCGAATTTTAATATTGGTGAAGAAGAAAAGTAGCCGTGAAAACTGGGACATTTTTATGCTAAAATATATGATTTTTTTTTTAAAAAAAGATATATGAGTACCACTGAAATAAATGAAGCATTTCCCCAAGAAAGTTGGTATATGGTTGCAGCATTAGGTACTTAATTATCTTAATACTGAAATAAAGAATTAAAATCCTTACTTTTGGTTGGATCATATTTAGAAGTGGTAAAACCCAAGTGTACACTGCTTCTATGGAAAGTCTATGAAAAGTAAAAACAACTTTTGATATATTGATAAATTTCTGGTTCTGTGCATTGTTGGATAGCAGCTGTATTCTTCCTCCTTTTCTGACACCTATACAATTCAGACTATGTTCTGCCTGTCTTCCACTCCAGACAAGAAAATAAGGTACTGCAACTTGAAAACAAATGTATGCAGTCAAACTCAATGAAACTAATATAAATCCATATTCAACTGCATGCATGCACTTTCAAGCATTGAACAATTTCAAAGTATGGCATGCAAATATTAAATGAGAAATGTGATTTTTTCATGCTTTCTAAACATCCTGGAAGTATGATGGATGTATCTGTGTTTTGCAAAAATATTTTATATCTGGGACAGAATAAATTATCCCAAAGCAGGAGCTCTGTATGTACATACTGTAAAATATGAAAGTCTGTGGAGATTCTCACTCATCCAGGTCATGGTTGTCCCAAAGGTGTTTTTTCAAGAGTAAAGTATGAACAAGATAGATTAGAATGTTGATACTCATTGTAGGGGGGAAATGGAAAGGGTACTATAACATGTTGCTGGGAGCAAATTATAGCTGCCTGCCCATAGTAGTCCCTTCTGGAACATCATATCTCTTAAGGCATCACTGTTATCTGTCAAGAAATATTTTCCAAATATTGTTCAACAAATATTGTCGAATAAACAAAAGAGGTATAAAAAAGTAGGTGAGTGTCAATAAATGATGATAAGGGCAACGTGAAATCTGTCTGTTTTTGATGTGCAGTATTAATTTTAAAAACCCAGTAAAATTTAATGGACAAGACAGATCTGTAATAGCAATAGCACTTAGACATATATACCGCTTCATAGTGATTTTTACAGCCCTTTCTAAGTGGTTTACAGAGTCAGCATATTGCCCCCAACAATCTGGGTCTTCATTTTACCCACCTTGGAAGGATGGAAGGCTGAATCAACCTTGAATATAGTAGCATATCTTCATTTACATGGTGAAGCCAGTGAAAATGTATGGAAAAAAAATTAGTGGTACCTCAAAGCTCCAGAGATTGTGTTCAGGAATAAGAGCAGGTCTCATGGCCTTCCTTTACATTGGAGGCCATGTGGTGCCATCCTGGAAGTCAGTACCATTTCAGAATACCCAGAATTCACTGTGGCTACTCCCAAAGTGGCATCTGCTTCTGGAATGGACTTATTCAGTCTCCATTGTGTAGGAAGGCTGTGTGGTAGAGCAGCTTTTTCTAGAAGGAGATCTACCCAAAAGGTAAGTAAGCAATCCATGGTGGGAAAGAGGTTGTGGTATCCAGTGGGATAGGAAGCAAGCCCAAAGGGGACCCTGAGGGCAAAGGAGAACAGGGTGGCTCGGGGGGAAGCCTTGGGAGATCCAGGGTAGGCCACGTTATGAGTTGGGAAGTTGCTACAATATGAGTCTAAACCAGGGGTGAAATGCTACCGGTTCGCTCCGGTTCAGGCGAACTGGTAGTGGCGTCGGCGCATGGTTTGGCAAACTGGTAGTGTTGGCAACATAAGGCTCCGCCCACCCACCCGGACATTGTTACTTCCTGGTTTTAGACATGAAGATGGCACTTCCTGCTCTGTGAAGATGGCACGGAGCATGGAACATGCACGGTGCGCACACTTCTGAACTGGTAGGGAAGATAAGTACATGTCACCCCTGGTCTAGACTCATATTGTAGCAACTTCCCAACTCATAACGTGGCCTACCCTGGATCTCCCAAGGCTTCCCCCCGAGGCACCCTGTGCTAGGCCTCCCAGGGCCTCCCCACTCCTGAGGCACCTCATACTTGCATCAGGGAGAACAGAGATTGGGTATCATTAAATAGATGATCAGGTGGGAACCTTGCTTAATGACTATCACAACTTGCAACTGTAATCAGCAGGCTCCATTATAGAGGTAACTCAAGTACTACCTGCATCAAATTTTCTGACTGTTTATCACATTCTTGTTATGCTATTAATGTGGTAGGACTAGGGGAAACCGTAATTTGTCGTTCTGTGATATGAAAGCTAGATGTTGGGAAAGCTAGATATTGGCATCTTTCAGTCCACCCTATCTCACATGATTATTGACATAAAGCTGATCTATTTCCTACACTAAGTTCCTGGAGGAAAAATGTAATATGCATTTAACATATTTGTCCTCAAAAGATGACAAATTAACTTATTAATACTTTTCGTAATTGTAACAGCATCCAGAATATGTAACAACCCATATCTCCCATTAACTAAATGATCATCTAAAAGGTCACCAAACTTAAGGTGATAGGAATAATGGCACATTAGATACCATATCTAAATACCAGATACTCTATTTTCCTATTGGAGTGCATTAAGCAAAATCTCACCTGCAATATGACACGATGCAGGAACTTATTGATGCATAGGTTTATAACTTCAGTGAAAACTTGGCTTTAATTTTATTCATTTCTTAGAAAAGCATAGTATGAACCCCTGCAGAACTATAAGAGATCCATAATACCAGAAACACCCAGCATGGTCTATGGGAACTCATTAAAAGTTGGAGTTTTTAAAAAAGTAAGGATCAGAAAGGATGGCAATCAATATCAAAGGTCAGTTCACGTTAAAAGTATTCCAATTAAATAGTATTCCAACTATTTAATATTCAAATAGTTATCTATTATGTAATTATTATTGAATAAATAATGGCCAAAAAAGCAACATGTTTGTGTGGGAATGTACAGTATGTAGGCATATAATTGCATGATTTTTGTGCATGTCTGACAATACATGTGTATATCATAAATGTATGATCTTCAATTTTTGGGAAATACGATTTACAGCATGGACATTACTAGATCTGTCAATGCACATAGAGACATTAAGTTTCTCTGTGGTCTTTCATATCCGTGAGATATTTAGAATTCATACATAGGGCCAATCTATATATATATAAGCCAAATACCACTCACTCATCACAAAATCTCCAGAACGGTAAAGCCTACAAACTTGAAATTTGGCACCTATGTTCCTACTGGCTTCTAGATGCTCACTAAGAAAGGATTTTTCGAAATGACCATCAGATCATTAGTACTTCATATACAGTATTATATTCACATGCTCTGATACTAAGGAGTTAGATGTTCTACTCCCTCTCCCCATCTGAAAGGAACTCTGTCCCAACTGCCACTTGCCTTATATTAACACGCTCTGATGCTACGGAGTTACACATTCTACATTAAGTTTCAGGCTTCAAGTATCAATTTATCATGCCTGATCAAATAGTTTTGTAACAAATCATGCGCGTCCAGCTAGTACGTTCATATGTGTGAGATATTTAGAATTCATACGTAGGGCCAATATTGATTAAAACTGCCCAACAGTTCAGGAAGCCTTTTTAAAAACATCATATGAAGACATTAATCTCCTTTTAGGAAAGATGATAAAACTGTAGATCTTTTAAGGACACATATCTCTTACCTACGAAAATTCTGATACCAGAGAAGAATTGCTAGTGCAAGTGTGCTCGGGTAATTGCTCTTCTTTCTGCATTTCTTACCTCTTCATCTTGGAGATCTTTTTTATTCTTGTACATCTTCTGTCCTTGTATTTTTCTGCTATTACATTGCCTTTTTTTTATCTACAGGATAATTGTTAGACTTTCCTGTTTTAAATGTCTGGATTATTTCTCATTGTTCACTGACTTATCCTTACTTGGAGGTATGTACCTTTTCTTTTATTTATTGTAAATTGCTGGGAAAGGTATTAACTCTAGGGAGATATAAGCTAATAAAAAGAGAGGAAATTGGGGCAGAATTTAGCCACAAATAGAAAGGCCATTACGTTGTACTGTTCTAAAAATGGGTTGGGTAACTTTATCAATTGCAACTGATCATTAAGCTACTGTATATATTACCCTCAAGGAACAAAGCAGTGGGCTACTGCTTAATGCCAGTTGCTAAGAAACAAGGCCAGAAAAACATAAGGGTTTCACATCTTTTCCATGAGTTTTATGAGTTACATAGTTTTATAATGCATAACTGTTAGAAAAAGAAAGTTAAGCTAGACAGAGAAGACATAGGCAACCTGATGTCAAGACATATAGCAACAGCAATAGCACTTAGACTTACAAACTGCTTCACAATGTTTTACAGCCAGCTCTAAGTGGTTTACAGAGTCAGCATATTGCCCCCAACAATCTGGGTCTTCATTTTACTGACCTCGGAAGGATGGAGTCAACCTTGAGCCTGGTGAGATTTGAACTGCCAAATTGCAATCAGCTGGCAGTCAGCAGACGTAGCCTGCAGTACTGCATTCTAACCATTGCGCCACCATGGCTCTTATGTCTTTGAATTCAGTTTCATTTAGTCTGAAGTAATATTAAGAATTGTGGATCTTGTCCAAAACAGCGAGAGGGAAGGGATACTACACCATCTATCTCCTGTTTACAACGCAGTCCTTTCAGCAGTTCCAAGAAGGTTCCACACCCATTTGTACTATTCAGGTAACCCTGAGGGCACAGACTCTCAGAAAGAGTACTAATGACCAGATGACTGCTGGGAATATAAATTCTCCACCATTCAGTCAGAACTGAAGATGCTTCTTGGGGATGAGAAGTGAAACGTCTTCAAGGAAAAATAAAGGAAGTCCAATTACCTTGTTGTACCTGTTCCAAGTTGCTCCAATAAAATTAGAGAATTTTTTTTTTTGAAAGTCTAAATAAGATGATTTCTAAATTTATATGGCAGGGGAAACGACCACAAATAAAATTAAAACTGCTCCAGGACTCAAAAGATAGAGGAGGAACAGCACTCCCAGATTGTGAACTTCATCACCAAGCGGTGGGTCTTGTATGTGTCAAAGACTGGAAGGAATTGAATAATAACAGAATATTATCCATTGAAGGGCATGACCTACAAATGGGCTGGCACTCTTTTTTATGGGATGAAAGGTAATAAATCACATACTTATTTTAAAAGACACACAGTTAGGAATGCTTTATTACTAATTTGGCTAAAAACTAAAAAAACAACAGTATACAAAAATCCCAATTTGGCTTTCACCCTCAGAAGCATTAAAACACCCTAACCTTACAGAACCCAAAAATATAATTAGATATAAAGATTTAATTGATCAACAAGGAAAATTGAAAACCAAGCAACTATTGGAAACAGATTTGAATAGAGAAATCGATTGGTGGACTTTCTCACAGATTCAATCAAAACATAAGGAATATATAAAAACGTATGAAATATGTAAAGAGATACAGGAATTAGATAAAATTATATTAGGCTCCGAAGAGAAACTAATCAGTAAAATCTACAAATTCTTACTGCGATACAAGATGGAGGAGGAAATAGTTAAAAACACAATTATTAAATGGATGCAAAATTTTAAATATTCAATAGAATTGGAGAAATGGGAAGAACTCTGGCAATTGAACACAAAAACAACATTGGCGGTGGCATACAAGGAAAACCAGCTAAAAATGTTCTATAGGTGGCATATGTTGCCCACAAGATTGGCCAAAATTAATCCGAAAAATACCTCAGTGTGCTGGAAATGTAAAAACCCACAAGGCACCTTTTACCATCTATGGTGGACATGCCCAGCGGCGAAGAAATTTTGGTCCAACATCAAGAAATGGCTAGATCAAATTATCAAATTACAGATAGACAAGAGACCCGAAACCTTCCTGTTAGGAATCTTCACAAAACCATATCCTAAAGAAATAAAATACCTGTTAATACATATTCTAATGGCAGCGAGGATAATATATGCCAAAAATTGGAAACTGGAAAAAATCCCAATGGAAGAAGAAATAATAGATAAAATTACACAGTGTGCTGAAATGGATAGGTTAACAAAAGAGCTAAAGGAAAAGGAAGAGACAGAATTTTATAAAGTTTGGAATAAATGGTATCAATGGCATAATGTTACTACTGAAGAATCACAACTAGAAGTAAGATAGAATAGAAATACAATTGCGCGTACAAATAATTTCCTACGGCCAGATCAACTTACAGAGAGAAACTCTAAAGGTAAAGACACAATTTAAATGTATGATATATAGATTACTAAAGTAGAAGTCTTAGAGAAAAGAAGAGAGGGGAGGGAGAAATGGTAAAATGAAATTATTAAGTTAAGATTTAGGGGAATAAGTACAACCGTATTACTTGAAAGACCAATACGAAACAAATGCTCCAAATGATTGATTTACTCATAAATTGTTCATTGTATAATGTATTTATATGTGGTTTTTTTTTTTTTTTTCTTATGTGTGTTTTATATATGTTTTAAAAAAGTTTATAAATTCAATCAGAATAGAGCTGGAAGGAACCTTGGAGGTCTTCTAGTCTAACTCCCTGCTCAAGCAGGAGACCCTATACCATTTCAGACAAGTGATTGTCCAGTCTCTTCTTAAAAACCTTCAGTGATGAAACACCTACAACTTCTGATGGCAAGCTGTCCTCACTGTTAGGAAATTTCTCCTTAGTTCCAGGTTGCTTCTCTCCTTGGTTAGTTTCCATCCATTGTTTCTTGTCCTGCCTACGGTGCTTTGGTAAATAAGTTGACCCCCTCCTCATTGTGGCAGCCTCTCAAATACTGGAATGCTGCTATCATGTCACCCCAGTCCTTCTTTTCTCTAGACTAGCCAAACCCAAATCCTATAGCCGTTCTTCATATGTTTTAGTCTCCAGGCCTTTAATCATCTTAGTTGCTCTTCTTTGCACTTTTTCCAAAGTCTCAACATCTTTTTTGTATTGTGGTGACCAAAACTGGATGCAGTATTCTAGGTGTGGTCTTACTACTTTATAAAGTATCATGATTTTGATTCTGTTAATACAACATATATATATGTTCGTATGTATGTATGTATGTATGTATGTATGTATGTATTTCTCTTTAGCCAGGTTCTTCCTACGTAAACCAAGATTTTTATGCAGCCCTAGTTCAGTGAAATCCCAATCCACTAGTTTCTAGGCTTTTTTTCCAGCAGCCAGCAAGCTCCCTAGAAAAAAAGCCTAGAAACTAGTGGATTGGGATTTCACTGAACTAGGGATGCATAAAAACCTTGGTTTACATAGGAAGAACCTGGCTAAAGAGAAATACACATAAAGGCCTACAAAAAGAAAAGAAAACAAATACTGTACCTTTACAGGGAGGATACATGGGATGAAGGTGTGGCTAACTGATGAGGGCTTATAAATCCAAAATAGATCTCTCTTAGTCTCCTTAGTCTCCCAGTGGGCAGCAGGGAGCTTGCTGGCTGCTGGAAAAAAAGCCTAGAAACTAGTGGATTGGGATTTCACTGAACTAGGGCTGCATAAAAATCTTGATTTACGTAGGAAGAACCTGGCTAAAGAGAAATACACATAAAGGCCTACAAAAAGAAAAGAAAACAGATAGATAGATAGATAGATAGATAGATAGATAGATAGATAGATAGATAGATATAGATATAGATATAGATATAGATATAGATATAGATATAGATAGATAGATAGATAGATAGATAGATAGATAGATAGATAGATATAGATATAGATATAGATAGATACAGATAGATACAGATAGATACAGATAGATATATAGATATATATGTTTTCTGAGGTTTTCGGGGGTGTATGTAGGTCTTTGGTTATTCGGGTTTTCTCCCGCATAAAATTGGAAGTGTCTTGGCGATGTCCCATTCGTCATCTTCAGGCTGATGTCTTCGGCTTCGTGCTTCTAGGAGCAATGTGTAATTGCAGCTGTTTCTTCCTTTTAACTGCCAGTGGGGGTGTGAACTGATTGGGTGGGGGCTTGGCTGTGCTCTGATTGGATGGAGGGGTGTTCTGTTTGGGTGGGGGCTTGGTTGTGCTCGGGTTAGTCTGAGTTGGGGGATTTGAGCTGGTGAGCTGTGTTGCTGTTTTTTGGTTTCACATTTGTGGTCGTACCACATCTTCATGGTGGGTGTCAGTTTGCTTCATGTATGGATTGGAGAGTTTTAAAGTGGCTAATGATGCAGCTGTGGTCTGGCTTCTGGTTTGTGGTCGTGCCTCATCGGTGTGGGTTTGGGTTTGCTTTTTGCGTGGATGAGTGGATGAGTGGTGGTGACATCCTGTGTGGTTTTCATGAGTGTGGGTCTGGTGTCATTCTTTGTATTAGGGACTCATTTGTCAATAAGGGCGGGTTTCCAAATGGCTGGTAGGCGGGAGGTATCATCTCGTTCATTCATGCTGTGTGGGCATTTTTCTATCTCGATGGCTTCTCTGATTATTCTGTTGTTAAAGTGTTCAGTTTTGGCAATAATTCTGGTCTTTTTAAAGTCAATTTCATGTCCTGTGGCTTTAAGGCGTTGGACCAGGGAAGACATTGGTTCCTCTTTTCTGACTGAGTTCTTGTGTTCTTCAATGCATGCACTTATTCTTCTGTTGGTTTGTCCAATGTATGTGGTGGGGCAGACGGTGCATGGGATTTCATATACTCCTTGATTTTCTAACTCAATTTTGTCTTTGGGGTTTCTTAGGATGGTGGATATTTTTCGGTTTGTTCAGAATGCTGTCTTGGTGTTGTGTTTGTGGAGGATCTTGCTGATTCTGTCTGTGGTGCCTTTTATGTATAAAATCATTAAAAATACTTGCAATTTAGCGTCCCAAGTCCAGATCATATCCTCTTTAATTAAGCAATCTGTTGTTTTTCGTTGAAAGGTTTGATCTCGTCGCCTGGCTCTGCAAAAGGCAGAGGTCTCCCGAAGCCCGGAGCAGCGGCGAAGGAAATAGGGAGCCTCATCCTGCTTCGTCCCCAAGAGTAAAAGAAAAACTCTGGGGACTTCGCAGAGGGCCCTACCTGCCCTCGCCTGCCCTATCTCACATTTCCTTATGGAAATGGAGTTTTTCGAGCCGCCTTTCAGCTGTAAAGGCGGCTCTTTACGGGCGATGGGGCTGGCGGTCCCAAGGGACCGTCTGACAGCGATGGAAGTCAAACCGGAAGCCCTGTGCAGAATGCTGTCTTGATGTTGTGTTTGTGGAGGATCTTGCTGATTCTGTCTGTGGTGCCTTTTATGTATGGGAGGACGGCTTTGCCATTTTCTTGTTCTCTGTCTTGGATTTTAGTGGGGGTTTCTTTTTGGATTAGATTGGTAATCTTATTTCTTTGGAATCAGTTGGATGAGAGTGTGTAGTTCAGTTTTCAGGTGTTGTTCGTCACCTAAGTGTTTTGTTCTGGAGATGAGTGTCTTGGCTACGGAGTTGATCTGTGCTGGGTGGTGGTGTGAGAGTGCGTGCAGATAGCGGTTTTTGATGAACAATATTCACTACAACTCTATACCTTTTTAGCATTTTAAAACATACTTGTTTCATCCATATGCATATATCACTTTTTAATTTATTTTCTTCTTTTTCAGTTATCTCATCAAGTCCATCCAGGTATGATTTTGTTGTATTTCAACTGTGCAAAGCCATGGTGGTGCAGTGGTTAGAATGCAGTATTGTAGGCTAACTCTGCATTCTCACTGCCAGGAGTTTGATCCTGAGCGGCTCAAGATTGACTTAGCCTTCCATCCATATGAGGTCAGTAAAATGAGGACCCAGATTATTGGGGGTAATATGCTGATGTTGTAAATTGCTTAGAGAGGACTGTAAAGCACTATGAAATGGTATATAAGTCTAAGTGCTATTGCTATTTTAAAATTCAGTCCTCATTTGTTCTCTCCTCTTTTATATACTTGTTGCATACCAATCTCTCTCTTTCATAGCCAGTTCACATTTATTCAGCATCCATTCAGTCTTGACCTTCTCTCCTTTTTCTTTATCACACACATTTCTTTAGTATCCCATTTTTCCTGACATATCCAAATCTCATGTCTACATAACGAACCAAGGAGAAAATTTTCATTCAGGGCTATTTTTTCTTCATTCTTTCCATTGTTCATTCTTCTCAACATACCACATACCTATTTTCCACCTTTCAACCAAATTTTGCACAACCTAAAATTTCTCCACCCAAATACATCTATATTTATATTGGATATCTTTCAGATGTATATATCTTGCTACATTCTACAAGCAGTAATATTTTTTGTAATTTATTCAAATTCCTGGCTAGCAATACTGCATTATCTGCATTCAAAGTATGTGCACAATTGTGACCCCTACCAGTATACCACTAATATATCCACAAGCATTCCTTACATATCTGCTTATAAATACATTAAAGAAGCAAAGGATCATCACACAACCTTAGCTTACTCCCAGTTCAATATTGTACCATTCACTAAGCATTTCCATTATATTCATTTAAAAAAAATTCTGCTACATATCTGTGCAAAGCATTCTATAAATCAAATCCTATTTGTTTTACATTATAGTATTTAACATATACTTTTATCATTCCTTTAGAAATCACTAAAACACTGTTTCCAACATCCTCTCATTTCAGTTTCTGTACTCTTATCATTAATATTGTTCAGCTACTAATGACTGATAAATCATAAATAAAATATTGCATTGAATGTTATTGAATTCAACAGAGGTTGCTACACTTGAACAGCAGTGCAGTGAACTTCCTAGGGGTCACCATAAAGAGCCTTTCAACTGATCCACATGTAGACAGAAGTCCTGGATCCTGACAAGTGGTGATAAGGGATAGAACAGTAGGCCTGATTCAGATAAGGAGTGCAGCAGCTTGTTCCTTAAATGGATTTAGTCTGCTTGAAAAGATCAGTACTTCTGATACATACATCAGTAGCTGACATTGTATTCAAAGGTTAAATTAATATCTCACATTCTTCATCTCACAGGAGGAGAAGTGATGATAAATCCAAGAACCAGCATGACATATTTTCATTTGATCTGCCACCCTGGATTCAAATTCTTGCTTTGGTCATGAAAACTCAATCTAACTCCTGAGGTCAGCATACAGAATAGAATGCTTGTGCATTGGCTTAGCCTGCTTGGAAGAAAAACAGAATATGCAAATACTAGTAATTAATAACGAATAACAAATAGCAAAGAATGGCATTTCCAAACTCAGAAGACAAATCCAGATCTTAAATCTTTTAGAACTATGCATATATCCAGATGATTCACATGGACAAACTTTGAATAAGGGAATAAAGGTTGGTATCCAGAAGAAGTGGCAAAGGCTGACCAGTAGCCCAGAAGATGTTTTGAATTAAAATAAGAGAGCGAGGGAGGGAAGAGAGAGAGAGAGAGAGAGAGAGAGAGAGGTGAAAATATCATAGGATATGACCTACTCGTAAATTGTCTAGTTTGCTAGCTTTCCAGGATGAAGAAGCTAAGCACTGCAGACTTACTATGGGGTGTATATCATGCAGCTAATTCTGGCAGAAGGCTAATCCTTCTGTTTTATGAAGTCAAATATAATGAAAAGCCCCAGGCTTCTAACAAATGTGATATCATTTTGGTAAATGTGCTGGGTTGTTATATTTTCCCCCCTTTCGCACACACTCTTTCCAGATAAAATAAATGCAGCTTCTTTCATTGGGAACACAGGCAGCTCTTATTTACAACACAATTAGCAGGCTGCCATCAAGCTATAATAGGTATGTATATAAACAGGAAATGTTTTGAGGTAAAGCAGTCTGTGCCATATTGAATCCTGTTATCAAAACAGGCTTGCCTTCAACAACAGGGGAGCTGAAAAAAATCTTCTTTATCCAGTACTTTGCTTAAAACCTTTGTGAATTTGCCTTTGCATGTTCTGAATGTTATGAGTGGGAATTTGCACACAGAATGGCTGGGACTGGCTTTCTCAGATAATTGTCTTTGCTTATTTTTTTTTATTTTTATTTTTTATTTTTTTTTTGGCTGTGTAGGAAGTTAGCACCCACCCCTTTCCTAGAAGAATGAAATATTTTGGGAAATATTAAAAAGGCAGAATATTATGTTTCCCTGGATGAGAAATGGAGAAGCATGTTTTAAAGACAAAGCAGCTCCCACCTTCCTGCCTCCACCCTTTTATTAATGGGCCAGAGGCAGAAACTCAATCTTTGTCAATGGACCTCATTTGCAAGACAATGGGACCCATCTAGGACAGAAACTCACTACATGGCACCTGGGAAGATTACATCAGCCAGCAGGGCTAGCTAAGACCCCCACCCCCTGGAAGTCTGACAACCAATCAGGATAATCTTTCTGGGCCCCAGGAAGTTCAAAGCCAGAGAGAGCATAAAACCTGGAGACTCGCTGTATCTGCCCGTTTTTCTGTTCAGGAATTCATGCCAAGTGATCTTGTCCACCATTAAACCATCTTTCCAAGCAGTTTCCATGTTTCCAGTGTCTTTTTCCCCACTTGGAGCTGAACCCAGAAGGATATTTTTTCCTACAGCTGCTCCATTTCTCCTTTGGGGAAATATAATATCCTGCCTCTGAATATTCCCCAAAACATTTCATTCTCGGGGGAGGGGGGTGGCTTCCCACAATTATGAAACAGGGGCTAGATTACAATCTTGTAACAGGAGGGTCTAAAAGTTACTAGAGCTAGTGCTACTCTTTGGCTCAGTTTAAGGGGTGGGCATTACTCTACAAAAGAGCCAGTGAGCTGCTGTGATTATCCTGGACCTAGAAATGTCTTAGCTATGTAAATAAATAAAATATCTTGAGCTTTGTGAGAACATCAGGAGGCCCTTATTCAACTGAATTTTAAACTGAAGAAATATTTCCATTTTCAAAGGCAATTTTAACTTTCTGTTTCTCATCTATTCACCTTGGAATAACGGAGGGGAGGGACTGCAAAAGAGTTTTCCAACTGTGGTGCCATTATACAGTTTTTAAATGTTTTAGGATTATGGCAATTTTATTGTTGAATTTGCTTTTCACACAACAGCAACTACTAAGTCAATAGTTCTACTGAGCTGCTCACCGCAATCTCCAAATCTCTTTTTATCTCATCACTGCCACCTCAGGCCCATCAATATATGTACTTGATGTTCAAATTCCTTGTTTTGGTATATATCAATTTATAGTTGCTTAAATTGAAGCACATTTTTCACTTCAGTAATCATTTCCCAAGTCTGAAAATAATCTTTTCATACAAATCACATGATTGGTTTCATTTCATGCATGTAAGTACCAGTTATATTCACAGGTGGTATTCAGCAGGTTCTGACCAGTTCTGGAGAACGGGTAGTGGAAATTTTGAGTAGTTTGGAGAACCTGTAAATATCACCTCTAACTGGCTCCGCCCCCATCTATTCTCTGCCTCCTGAGTCCCAGCTGATAGGGAGGAAATGGGGATTTTTCAGTAACCTTCCCGAGGAGTGGGGTGGGAATGGAGATTTTACAGCATCGTTCCCCTGCCATACCCACCAAGCCACGCCTACCAAGCCACACCCACAGAACTGGTAGTAAAAGAAAATTGAACCCCACCACTAGTTATATTTACTACATAATCAGTATACTATAGAGAATAAAGGAAGCCATTTGAATAGATTATGAATGTAATTTGTCAATAAATAATCTTGTACATGCTTTCAGGATTATTAGGAATGTGACCAATGAATAACAAATTATGTTATAATGGAAAATGTAGATATGTGACCATTCCATCAGACGTCAAAATTGATTTTTTTTCCATGATTTTTTTCCATGATTGGGAAAAAGTGCTTCTTCCCTGTAAACGTATCTGTATATCGGTTATTTCCTGATAGACTTTTAAACAATTTGGAAGCTGGTTTGCCCAAATAAGATGGTTTCAATGGTGAGTCTAAACAGAGGGATTAACTCTTGAATTTAGAAGATTTCTCCAATCGCATAGATCCAAAAGTATTTATTCAGTTCATGACTGTATGCATTTGTAAATATTTGCATCATTCAGTTGGGCACTTTGATTCTGTAGATTCCAAAATTATATTAAAACTCAGAAATACATTGCCATTTTTCTCTGCTTGTCTTGAATCTCAGCTTTTGAAAGAGAGGGAAGGAATTTCTCTAGAGGCTCTGAATAACCATCCATCTTTATTGTGTATAAATGCAGTACAAATATCTTTATTTTCCATTTCTTAAAAGATCCTTGTGTACCTTATAATTTAAGAAATTACAGTATTTTCTAGAACTGCAGTTTTCCCTCAGAAATTTTCATACAGCTTATTGAACCATTCTGTTGTTTTATTTAATCTTAGCTCCTAATGTTGTAAGGAATGTAACTATATAGAAATTCTGAAGGAAAATGAATCCTCTTGTTCATCTCCCTGCAAAGAGATAATATATTGAATCACTTATTCTGAAAAGAGCTTAAATGGTGAAATAGGGGCACTTTAGAGATCTGAAGGGTAATCATGCTCCTTCAAAAATCTATGTGTTAGATCGGCGCAGGGAAGGAAGACGTGACCAGCTCGTTACATTAGTAACCTTTATTGAGTACAAGAAACAGTAGCAAGACTGGCTGTGCGCTGCCGGGGCTCTCCTTATATTCGCTCCGGCAGACGCACCGCCCCATGACAGGGATTCAAATCTTCCCGCCCGGTGGCTGGCAGCCAATCCGGGCGGATGTCCTTATAAGGACATAACACTCCTCCCCCCTAGTCCAAAGAAAAAAAACAGTTCAGCGTTCGTCAATGAACGTGACGTAGTCCCGCAGGTACGTAGGACGCCTAGGCACCCTACTTGACCTGCGCAGTCTCATTTCTTCCGCGTCCCCGCCCTGGACGGACGGGGTTCCTGTGGCTCCTGGCTCCTGGCTCCTTCCCCGGAACCGGGCTCGGTTTGGCTGGCGAGTGTGCGGGGTCACCCTCAGCACCTCCGGCCGGACCACAGACCTTGGATGGCTGGTTCTGGTGGTCTTCCTCCTGGCCTGTGGATCTTTCGCCTCGGCGGTGCTGTTCGGTCTCGACCCGGGAAGAGCGTCTGAGTCTCGGTAAGACCCCGGCTGTCACTTGCTCTTCCTGGGTCTCCCGGTGGCTGCGGTTCTGCTGCGGCCCGTTTCGTTGTGGTCCGGAGGGTGGTTCGGGCCGGTGCCCTTGGGTCCGGTCTGCTCGCTGTGGGTGGTGTTGGTTCGGGTAGCGGTGTCCGACCTTGCAGGGGTGGCGCAGGTCTCCTTTGCCGGGCTGGCGCTGGCCTTCCCCATTGGGTTGGTGGTGGTCGACCTGGTCGGGGTGTCGTTGTGGGGCTTCCTCCTCGGGCTGGTGGAGGTCTCCCCTGCCGGGGTGGCGCAGGCCTCCCTGGCTGGGTTGTTGTCGGCTTTCCCTTCCCCCTAGTCCCTGGTCTACCGCCAGTTGGTGGTTGGGGTCGTCTGGGTTGGGTTGTTGTTGCCGGGTTGTTTCTTGCGTTGGGCGGGGGTCCCCCTCGCCGGGGAGTCGTGTGCCACCCTCGCCCATGTGCTGTGGTGTGCCCATCTGCGATGGTCCCCGGTCTACTCGCCTTGCGTTGAGGTCTCCCTGGTAGGGCTGCCGTGGGTTGCCTTCACTGGTAGGGTGCGATGCTTCCCTTCTGGGCAGGTCCCGGTCTACCTGCGGGCTGGGTCGGGGGTCCCTGGCCCTGCTGTGCCGGGTGTCCACCTGGTCGGGTTGGTGTTGCCATCCCCCGTGTGGTTGGCCCCGGTCTACCTCGCTGCACTGCCGACGTGACGGTGCCTGGTAGTGTGCTGGGCCGACCTCGTCGGGATGGCGTTGCTCTGCCTCGCAGGGGTGTGGTAGGCCTACCTCGTCTGGGTGTTGTAGGCCTACCTCGCCGGGGTGTTGCAGGCCTACCTCGTCTGGGTGTTGTAGGCCTACCTCGTCAGGCTGGTTTTCGTGTGCTCCCCCCCACCTTTTCCGGAGTTGGTCGATGTGACGTCTCACGACCTGTCCATCTTCCAACTCGACGGTGTAGGATTTGGGGCTGGTTGTGCTGGCAATCTTCCCCTTCAGCCACTTAGGAGAGCCGTTGAAATTCAGCGCGAAAACTGAAGTTCCTATGCTGAAGGCGCGAAGCGGGCGGCTGGCGGTTGCGGTCACTTCCGGGCTGTATTGGGGGTGCAGCCGGTCCAAGGGTGACCTCAACCTTCTGCCCATCAGGAGTTCGGCCGGGCTCTTGTGGGTGGTGGCATGCGGCGTGATGTGCTGGGTGAGGAGGAAGTTGTCGATGCGTTCTTGCCAGTCTCCCGGGCCCATCTTGGTGAGGGCTTCTTTTGTGAGCCGGACCATCCGTTCCGCTTGTCCGTTTCCGGCCGGCCTGTACGGAGCGGAGAGGGCATGGCGGATGCCCAGTCCTGCCAGGAAGGACTCCATGGCCAGGGATGTGAGCTGGGGGCCGTTGTCCGAGACCAGCACGTCCGGTCGTCCGTGGGTGGCAAACAGGCGGTGCAGGGCTCGGATCGTCGCTTCTGTTGTGGTAGATGCCATGGGTACCACCTCGAGCCACTTGGAGAAGGCATCTACCATGATGAGGAGGTGTCGCCCTTGCATCGGGCCCGCGAAGTCGATGTGGACCCTCGACCATGGGTTGCTGGGGGTCTCCCAGTTCGTGACTTCGGATTGTGGCGGTGCTGGGCGGACTTCTTGGCACGGGTCACATCTGGAGACCCATTGTTCAATGTCTTTGTCCAGTGAGGGCCACCAGACGTAACTCCGTGCCAGGGCCTTCATGCGGACGATGCCTGGGTGCCCGTTGTGCAGTGTCTCTAGCGTCCGCCGTTGCAGAGTGCTGGGGATCAGCACCCTGTCTCCCCATAGCAGACAGCCCTTTATGGTGGACAGCTCCGTCTGTTTCCTGGTGAACGGGCTGAACCTCTCTTCCGTCTGTTTCGCTGGCCACCCCCTGAGGATCCAGGACCTTACTTGGCGGAGGGTGGGGTCCCTCTGGGCGTGCGCGGCCACATCTGCGGAGGAGACTGGACAGCTGGCGTCGTCATCTATGTGGAATAGATGGAGCGTGGGGGCTGGGTCTTCCACCGGGTTCTTCGATGGGCATCTGCTGAGTGCGTCGGCGTTTCCTATGGCTGT
The DNA here is from genome assembly GCA_022577455.1 of Arizona elegans. NCBI lineage: Eukaryota > Metazoa > Chordata > Lepidosauria > Squamata > Colubridae > Arizona > Arizona elegans. The sequence goes on from JAKOOJ010000002.1 coordinate 116,871,018, forward strand.
GCCTGGCTGGTGCACGAGCCTATAGGAGTAGCCGGCCAGGAAGATGGCCCATCTCGTCATCCGTGGGGACATGAAGGTCGGGGTGGGTTGGTCGCCTGCGAGGAGTCCCAGGAGTGGCTTGTGATCGGTGACTATGGTGAAGCGCCTTCCATAGAGGTATTCGTGGAAGCGCTTCACTCCTGCCACGATGGCCAGGGCTTCTTTGTCCAGCTGACTGTAGTTCCGCTCTGCGCTGGACATGGTTTTCAAGAAGTAGGCGATGGGGGCCTCCGTGCCGTTGGGCAGATCGTGGCTGAGGACTGCCCCCACCCCGTATGGCGACGCGTCGCAGGTCAGCTTGATGGGGAGCGTCTCGCTGTATTGGATGAGGACGCTTTTGGACGTCAGTAGTCCCTTGATGGCCCGGAACGCTGCTTCCTCTTCCTGGCCCCACTTCCAGGAAGCCGATTTCCCCAGCAGGCGGTGGAGTGGCTCAGCAACTGTGGCTTTCTGTTTTAAGAAAATGGCATAGAAGTTGAGCAACCCAAGGAAAGCCTGAAGCTCCGTTTTGTTTTTTGGGCTTGGAGCTTCATGGATTGCTTCCACTTTTGATTTGGTGGGGTGGATGCCTGTGCTATCAATGAGGTAGCCCAGGAACTCGACTTCCTGTACTCCTATGATGCACTTGTCCCGCCTGACCCTCAAGCCCTTGGCCTTGAACCGCTGCAGGACAAGCCTGAGCCTTTCAAGGAGTTGAGCTCTTGAGTCACCGGAGACGAGCACATCGTCGAAGTAAGGCACCACCCCTGGAACGCCTTGGAGGAGGCGTTCCATCATGGATTGGAAGATGCCGGGGGCAGCGCTGACTCCAAATTGGAGCCGGTTGCATTTGAATGCCCCCCTGTGCGTGACAATTGTTTGAGCCTCCGCCGTTTTTTCATCCACTGGCAGTTGCTGGTAAGCCTGGGCCAGGTCCAGTTTCGCAAAAATTGATCCAGATCCCAGGGAATGCAGCAGGTGTTGCACCACTGGGACTGGGTATGCGCTCTGTGCCAACGCCTTGTTGATGGTACAACGGTAGTCGGCGCAGATGCGCACAGACCCATCATGCTTCAGTGGGGTCACAATGGGGGTCTCCCATGAAGCATGATCGATCGGTTCCAGGATGCCCTGGGCGATCAGCTTATCCAGCTGCTCATCTACTTTGGGCCGCAGGGCAAACGGAACTCGGCGGGGCTTGAGCCTAATTGGGGTGATTCCCTTGTCCAGATTGAAGGAGATTGGCCTCCCCACAAATTTCCCCAGCTTACCATCGAAGACTTCCTTGAACTCTTCGATGAGGTAGTCGAGTTCGTCCCTGCCAATTTGGTTGATGCCCTCGATTGAGAGCCCCAGCGGCTTGAACCACTCCACTCCTAGCAGGTTCGGTCGGCTGTCCCTTACGACGGTGATGGGGAGCTTGCCTTCGAACTGCTTGTAGGTGACCCGGATGTTGGCTCTTCCTAGCACTCCGATGGGGTTTCCCCCGAAGTCGACGAGCTTGGAGTGTAGTGGCTTCAGCTCTCGCTTGGTGATACTGGGTTGCAGGCGCTTCAACTGCTGCCAGTCCATGATGGAGTAGACCGAGCCGGAGTCTACCTCCATTTTGCAGGGTGCTCCTTCCACGTGGATGGTCACATGGAACTTGGTGGCACTGTCTGACGTCGTGTGAGCGATGGTCGTCTGGTGGACCGCTCCGCTCCGGGGAAATTCATCGTCTCTGCGTCTGGAAGGACCAGAGGACCGTTTGGATGACCTCTGGTAATCCTTCCGATTCTCGCGGGGACGGTGGCTGGAGGGCTCTGGGGCTGGTTCCTCAGCTCTGCAAGCTTCGGCGATGTGACCCCTTCTGTTGCAGCGTCGGCAGGTCGCATCTCTCCACTTGCAGGTTGCTCTGGCATGGTCCCCTCTGCAGCTGGCGCAGCGCTCCCCTTTGTAGTTCCGTTGGGCGGTTTCCCGCCTTGGGGGTCTGGATACCTTGTGGACGGTGGACTCTCCCTCCAACTCGGATCCAGCCGTGGAATCCTCTGTTGAAGATTGCTCTGTGGAGCGAATCTTGTGGATTCCCTTGGCTCTGCTTACTGCGGCAGCTGCTTTCTCCGAGATTTCGGATGCGGTGGCTTCCTCCACCACATCCTTGAGCACGAGCTTCTTCCTGCTCAGGAATTTCTTTTGCAGGCCTCTGTCCCTCATGCCGAAGACCACGCGGTCAGCGATGGCATTGTCCACGTGGTCGAACTCACAGCTGGCTGCAATCTGGCGTAGGGCGGCCACGAATTCCTTGATCGTCTCACCCTCCTTCTGGTCCCGTTGGTGGAAGGTGAAACGGTTCGCCACCGGTGTTCCTGTTGGGGCATAGTGGTCCTCCAGGATCTGCAGCAGGTCTGTCCATGGCACTTCTTCGATGTCTCGTGGTGCTACGAGATCGATTGCCATGTCGAGGACCTCGGAGCCGCAGTTGGCCAGGAAGATGCCCTTCTTCCGGTCATCATCGGCATCCCTGATGTTGTTGCCTCTCAGGTATTGCCGGAATTTCACTACGTAGGATTTCCACTTGTCCTTCCCTGGGCGGAAAGGAGCAAGGGCTGGCAAAGTGACTTCAGCGGATGCCATTGCCTTTGGAAATGCCTACTGTAGTTCCCAGTGCCGGAGTCTTGTCTTGTTGGCTTGGTGCCGCGAGGTTCGTTCTTCTCTCAGTCCTTCGTCGCCAGTGTTAGATCGGCGCAGGGAAGGAAGACGTGACCAGCTCGTTACATTAGTAACCTTTATTGAGTACAAGAAACAGTAGCAAGACTGGCTGTGCGCTGCCGGGGCTCTCCTTATATTCGCTCCGGCAGACGCACCGCCCCCTGACAGGGATTCAAATCTTCCCGCCCGGTGGCTGGCAGCCAATCCGGGCGGATGTCCTTATAAGGACATAACACTATGTCCTTAAGAAAACTGACAAAATGGATGTAAGAAGAAATATTTTACAGTTGACATGTTTTGTATAAGTACTTGGACATAAACTATTTAAGCAGACTGTGAAAAACATACATTTATTTCCCTGCAAAACTGTAATAGGTTACTTGTCACCTGCTATACAGTACACTGCCTTTTAAATCAGACTTCCCTTGCTTATTTTTCCCATCCTTGTTGCTTCAGCTGGAGAATCAAATGAATAAATATGGCAACCCCAGATCAAAGAGGGCATTATGTTCCTTTGGCTCGTTTTATGTTAAGTCTTATACACACATTACTCAGAACTTCTGTAAGAAGTTAGCACCCACCCCTTTCCTAGAGGAATGAAATATTTTGGGAAATATTAAAAAGGCAGAATATTATGTTTCCCTGGATGAGAAATGAAGAAGCATGTTTTAAGGACGAAGCAGCTCCCATCTTCCTGCCCCCACCCTTTGTCAAGGGGCCAGAGGCAGAAACTCAATCTTTCTCAAAGGACCATCTTCTGCAACACAATGGGACCCATTTAGCAACAGAAACTCACTACATGGCACCTGGGAAGATTACATCAGCCAGCAAGGCCAGCTAAGACCCCCACCCCCTGGGAGTCTGACAACCAATCAGGATACTCTTTCTGGGCCCCAGAAGTTCAAAGCCAGAGAGGGCATAAAACCCGAGGACTCACTGCGTCTCGCCCCTTTTCTGTTCAGAAACTAAAGCCATGTGATCCTGTCCACCATTAAACCATCTTTCCAAGCAGTCTCCATGTTTCCAGTGTCTTTTTCCCCACTTGGAGCTGAACCCAGAAGGATATTTCTTCCTACACTTCAAAACCTCATATTCAAGATGTATTGCCTTGCCTGGCCCTATAAAAAGAGACCCTTCTGTGGGCCTCATTTGTGGGGAGAAATATACCTCTCATACTTGTAACTACCAGCTAGTAGGAGATCTTTCGAAACTGGTCACTTATTGCTGGTGTTAAGACAGAAGTGGTGTTGATTTGCTTTGATTATTGCTGCACACTCTTCTCCAGCATATGCCTTCTAGCCTTCTAGCTCTATGATTATTTTGAAGAGACATTGATTGATACCACCACAAAAAAGTTGCCCGGGGAGTCATTCCAGTGTGTGTTTGTGGCTGTTACTTTTTTGAATGAGAAGTATTGCTAGAGAGAACAAGGTTTAAAGTTTTGATGATTGCCTTATGTGCACCCCACATGCTTTGCAGATCCTTTGTGATGAAAGCTTTGCATCGGTAATGTTGATTCTAAAATCATTTTCTTTCTGTCATGATGACAAATGCATCGTAACAGCTCTTGGTTTCCCATTTTGAATTGCTTGTCTTTCTCTTTTTATTAAAGGGTGGAGACCCTTCCTCCAAAAGCTAATATCCTTTTGAGCAAGGTGTTCCCTTTCATTACAGTCCAATAATTGGCCTTCCTTCTATTATCGCTAGCAGTTTGGCCAACTGTAGTGTTTTACAATTGCAAATTATTTCGTGTGGCTCCCCTTCACATGCTGTAGTATAAAACATTTTACAATCATTTAACACCAGGAAGAATGATGATTTCAAGAGAAAAGAGGTCAAAGTATATGCAAACCAATTTCACATCTTTCTTCAACACAGAGCACCAGAACACTGCAACAGTCGAATGAGCAATGTTGTGAGAGAATTTGCTTTTATCCTGAATTTCAAGGCAGTTTTCCTTCAGTCACACTTTATGGGATTTAAAATATGAGAATCATTATATCATTCAATAGGGAGGGAGGGGAGGAAGGAAGGAAAGAAATTAGGATTGCTCAAAGTTTCAAAATGGAACTTTGCATAAATCATAGATTTATCAGTTGCAAATGTTTAGAGCTCATCCTAATCCATCCTCCAAACGCAACTAACCATCATGCCTGTTTGGAGATTTTTAGAGAAGGAAAATTCATTAGTTCATGTGATAGCCTGTTCCACTGATTGACAGTTCATATGCTCAGGAAATGAACCAACCCTTCAAAACTGCTCTGCAAAGCAGCTGCTTCATTTTACTACGTTTTACCACCTCAATTTTTGAGGCAAAAGAAATTTCTGCACATTAAATATATGTTCAGAAGCTTCTTCAGTTCAGGAAACTGTCAGACAAGGCTTCAAGGTTATACAAAAGTTTTGATCGGGTAAATAATGATACTATCAGTCCTCAGGAAAGCAAATCACATCAGGTTCATGTCTTAAGAACATGAAGGTGGGTGTGTCTTTGGGAATATACAGTTTCCTTGTTTTGTATATGAGAATCTTATTGTTTTGCTATTTCAGTTTAAAACAATGTATAATAATATTCTTTCTCCATCACTTTGGCCCCATCAAGATAGATCAGTCCTTACTGCAAAACAACTGTAAATATCACAGCATTTTCATTTATTAATGTGTCTGCCAATCAGCTGTCCAGGCCCATCAGATAAAGAAACTGCAGTCTTTCCATTGACAAACCTGTCAACAGAATCCTCTGGGATTTGCTTGATTATAGTTTAGTTTTCTTATTTTGATTAGAATGAGATATTTTTGTTGCTATTTTGACAATTAAAATAAATATATGTAATACAAATTCCACCTCTCTCCTTCTCTTCCTCTCTCTCCTAAAATAAATGAAATCAAGCTGCCGTATTGAGAAAAGAATTTAGATTAGTGTAACTTTTAAACTGTCTAATATTGTTCCTATTGTTTTCTACATGTCCTCATTTCGGTCCTTCCTCACTCAAAAGATGTGAGTAGGATTTAAAAGCATCAAGTCCATCTCAGGCTTCATTTCAGGCTTAATTGATTATTGAAGGATGTTACAGAGATGTCATGCTCTAGGAAATACTGTGCTGGAAATAAACTCCTTTTTAAAAAAAGAGCTTGATGCATATTCCCAGATTTGGAAATGATGACTCTTAATTAAGTGGATTTTAAAAGCCTAAAAGAGAGGTCATCTTTTACAGATATAATTTTTTTAAGGCTGGAATATTATGCGACACAAAAAAAAATATGAGAGGAAACACATTAGATTTCCATCAGTGTTTAAATATTCAACATATGTAGTATCTTCACAAGTAGAGGTAGAGTAGTTGTGCCCACCACATATTGCTGAACTATAGTTGTCACCATCCCTTGTCATTAACCCTATTGGTTTGGATCATCACTTCCACTATATCTGGAAGGCCATAAGCTCCCCATCGACACAGGGTAACATATCACCAATCTGCAAATGATACCAGTTATACTTCTCTGCTCCCAGCTTCCAAGGGAAGTTGTAGAAGTTCTGCCTCAGTGTCTGAAAGATGTAAGGATCTGGATGGAGAATAACAGACCAACTATGTCAAAAGAATGAGTTTTGGGTCCTCTGGATTCCGAAATTGGAGTGTTTCCATTTTTGTGCTTGATAGCAGGATGTTGCCCTACTCAGACTTGGAATGCAATATGGGGTTCTTTTGGATTCATAACACCTACTTGAAGACCAGGTTAACAGCTGCAGTCTGTGGGGCCCTTTGCATAACTGAATCTTGTGTACTAACTGCAGTCACACCTAGATCAGGAGGTCCTGCTCATGATAATTCACTCTTAGTCACCTTGTGATTAGACTATTTCAACACACTTTACATTGGGCTGCCCTTGTAGATCATCTGGAAGCTTCATTTGGTCCAGAATGCAGTGGTGTGGTTAGCTATGGGAGCAGCTTATTACACCCATATAACATAGGCACTCTGTGAGCTGTAGTGGCTTCCAATAGACTTTGGGTCTAGATGTTGGGTATAGTCTTTAAAGCACTACATGGCATAAAACCAGGTTACCCGTGGGACTGCCTTCTCCTAAAACATCAGCCTTTCCAACACGCCCACATAGGGAGGTATGTTCCAGGTTCCCTTTTGTAAACTTTACATTTTATGGGATCTAGGAAGCATGTCTTTCTGATGATTGCCTCTGTGCTCTAGAAAGAATTCCTAACAATATAAGCCCCAACTCTACTTATCTTTAGTTAAGCGATCAAGACCTGATGTTTCCTCCAGGGATTTGGGTCCAGCTGAGCTCAGTCACCTTTTGCTTGTTATTAATATTGCTTTTGGTCATCTTTTTATATTTTGTATTCCATTTTTATATATTGTTCCTGTTTTAATATTATGTGGAGTTTGTTTGGGGAGGCTATTCAGGTTTTTTTGTTTGTTTGTTTGTTATTGTTGTTTGTCGTCTGCCACCTAGAGTCACATTGTTTGAATTGGGCAAGTCTTTTAACTCCACTAAAGAAATAAATTTCTCCTACTGGGCAACTAAACTAAACTGCACAGAGGAAAATTCAGGCATTTGAAATGAAATATACAAACTTTCTTCAAGTCCAAAGCAAGAGTGGTACTAATGTATTCCTTTAAAAAAGCAATAGTGTTCAAGAGAAAAATATAGCCAGATAGTTGATTGTCAGGTTTCAGTGCACATCCCCATATATCCATCCCTGTTCCATCCTGAACTTGGGGGCTGATAGATCTATGGAGGCCCCAAAATTAAGGTTACTTGCTTTCTTCACAGTAGGATTTATTGCAGGAGATGCTGTACTTCTCTTCATTGAATGTGTACAAACACAGGCTACATAACCATGTATTTGGATTCTTGTCCTGAATAGAAAGTTGGACTCAATGTCCTAAGTATCCAAATTCAACTCTGTATGTATAATTCTGTATCAGTTTTTGTCAAATCTAAATTTATGAAGATGATTTGTGAAGTCTGTGGAAAAACAAGAGTTACCACAGAGGGACAGGGCCCATGAAAATGAAAAAAATTTCTTAAACATCACCTGATTACCATCAACCAGTGGAATACCTTCCCTTCAGAAGTAGTGGGTACCCAACCACTGGAAGTTTTCAAGAAGAGACTGAACAGCCACTTGTCTGAAAAGGTATAGGGCAGTGATGGTTAACCTTTTTGGTGCCGAGTGACCAAAGCGCGCATGTGTGCGAATGCCCGAACCTCCAAAATGCAATGCGAGCACCCCCTGTGCATGCATGTGCATCTCCCGCACATGGACCCCCCCCACGCATGCACCCCCCCCACGCATGCATCTCCCACACCCAATTTTGGCCTCCAGGCTGGTGCAGGAGATCTTCCAGGCCCAAAACAGGGCATGGGGGGTGCACAAAACTCCCAAAATGCAATGTGAGTACTGCATGCATGCGTGTATCCCCCATATGTGCCTTCCCCCACATGTGCGGCAGAGATCTGAAGACCAGCTGGCTGGTGGGAGGCGCACTTGCATGCGTGGAGGGCGAAGGCTGGCATGCCCACAGAGAGGGCTCTGAGTGCCACCTGTGCCACGCGTGCCATAGGTTTGCATCATGGGTATAGGGTCTCCTGAAGGGAGTTGGACTAGATTACCTCCAAGATCCCTTCCAACTCTGTTATTCTATGTTCTATATTCTACCTGCTTTCAATAAGAGAAGGAGTGCCTTTTTGTCAACACGCAAGCTAGGCTGCTTAAGCAGCTCTGGACAAAAAATAAACACTACAATTAGTATATGAGTGATGTTAGCACTTGATCAGATGCTATCTGTCAGGAAAAGCAGCTGATTGTACAATATGGTGCATTGGAAGGAATTGGATACACTCTATTACAAACTAAGGGAGTGAACATCAAACAGAAACTTGTCAGGAAAAGGAAAAAGTCTGTGCACGAATCAAAAAGAGCTATCATTAGCAGTGTTTCAAGAAAAGCATTCTGCCATTCTACTTTCAGGCAACCAGCCATAGATTTCTCTGATCATAAAGCCACTAGAGATGAAGATAGCAAATTCACATCCTAGTGCATCTAAATGATTGCTGCATATGTTGATGTTTACAGCACCATATAAGCCTTGGAAACGACCCTGAAAAATCTGTAGCGTTGCCAGGGACACCATCATTCTTCTCTACCTGATCCTTTTGAAGTCGTATAGGAAAACAAAACTCTGGATGAACTGACACACATATAAAAACCAAGTGCCTAAAAAAAATAAAGAGAAATGTTTAGCTTAGTGAAAAACTGCCGTATCCAAAATGGACACATTTATTTGAATTCTCACTGTCGTTCTGTTGTCACAATTAAAATACTGTATTTTTCAGAGTATAAGATGTACCTTTTTCCCTCCTAAAAGAGTCTGAAAATTTGGATGCATCTTATACTCTGAATGTAGCTTTTTTGAAGCTTTTTTTAGCCCTAACGAGGCGCTAGTGAGTGAAGCGATTGCCATGCTAAGGTTTTTTTCAGTGAAGGATCTTCCTGCTTTGCCTGGTCCCTCTGACTCTCAGCTGTGAAGTTTTTTTTCAGCCCTAACGAGTGAAGCCGATCTCCATGGTTTGCCTGCTTTTCTCATTGCTTCTCTCTCCAAAGATCAGTTGTGCTTTAGAAGCTGTTTTTTATCCCCAAGCAGGAGATAAAAAACAGCAAACTAATGTGCTGAAGCTGACCAGACTAAGGACGCTAGCCAGATGAATACCTGCAGGGGTGCGTTCTACTTACATTTACTACCGGTTCACAATGGGGACGTGCGCATGCGCGCTCTTCTGCGCATGTGCAGAAGCATTTTGATGATGTCGAGGTCGGTGGGCGGAGCCTCCTGCTGGTTTTACTACTGGTTCTATAGAACTGGTGCGAATCAGGGGCAACCCACCACTGCATACCTGGTGGGCAGAATTTTGTTTTCCTATTTTCCTCCTCAAAAATTAAGCTGCATCTTATACTCTGGTACATCTTACACTCCAAAAAATACGGTACACACATGATGTAAAAAGGAAAAGAAAACCTAAATATGTGCTGTCAAAGACAGATACTTAATAATATAATAAATACATGTTTAAATGCATATTGTAATATACTTACATCCGGATAACTACACTAAAATGTCTGAAGAAGAACAGAACTATGAAAATAAAGTTTCAGTCTACTCATGAATCCAAGAGCTGTCTATTTTGTATTATTATCCCTAAATATTATTTGCTTCAGCATTCCTATTTATATGCATCATGGAGAAAGATCTATTCTTTTATCTTTGCACATACATCTATGACTTTGTGACTACATCTATGCTTGACACATACAATCTATTGGGGAAGACCCCTGAATGTAGAAGGCTAGAAGGGAAGGCTTGAGTGGGCATATATTGATGGGATTGATTCTTACTGACCCCCTCAGTAGGAAACTTTGATTGACCTTTCAAAGGTTACCTTCAAAATATCAACATGTAACTTTATGATACTTCTAACCTACACAACAACTGAAAGGGTCTCAGTGAATTGCAAAGTTACTAAAAAAATATTGTAAGTTACTATGGGTAGTCCTCACCTTATGACCACAATTGAGCCCAAAATTTATGTTATTATGTGAAAAATTTGTTAAGTGACTTGTGCCCCTTTTTACAACTTTTCTTGCCACGGTTATTAAGTGAATCACTGCAGTTGATAAGTTAGTAATATGGTTGTTAAGTGAATCTGGCTTCCCCATTGACTTTGTTTGTTAGAAGGTTGCAAAATATGATCACATGACCCCAGGACACTGCAACCGTCATAAATATGAACCAGTTGTCAAGCATCCAAATGTAAATCATTTAACCATCGGGATACTGCCATGGTCATAAGTGTGAAAAATGGTCATAAGTTATTTTTTTTAGTGCCGTTGAAACTTCAAACAGTCTCTAAATGAACTGTTGTAAGTTGAGGACTATATATACAAACATTTTTTTAAAAAACAGAAAATAAGAAAGACAATGAAATGAAAATGAATATCATCCAACATATATACAACATATAAAATCCTCTATTCTAGTTTAGAGTGTTTAGAATGAGGACAAAGTTACAAAAACCCCTGGCAAAAGAGGAATGTCTTAGCCTGGCAGTCCTCTTAGGGGGAGTTTTAGCAAGAGGGCTCTTAAATTGAGGAGGCATCACTACTTCCCCTTCTGGAGTATCTTGAGGAAAAGCCCAACAGATAACTGAAGTCTGTAGGAAAATCATACAGAAGCAAACATGCTTTAGCATACACTGGCCTCAAATTGTTCAGAGCTTAAAATATAATGTGCAGGTAATACAATGAAGATGAGCCACCCACAGTCACATTATCAGGGAGGGAGATGGGAAGCATATACATTTAATAAATAAATAAAAATAAAACAAATGATATGATAACATGTATTTAAAGACCCTAAGTCAGGGGTGTCAAACTCAATTTCACTGAGGCCGCATCAGGGTTGTGTTTGACCTCGGGGGGGGGGGGTTGGGGGGGGGCGTGGCCAGGGTGGGCATGGCCATCTTGACATCGCTCGTGTCAGGAGCATCTGTGGTGGCCCAAACACTCTGCTAGCGAAAACGGGCTCCCGAGCTCCATTTTTGGCCATGACATCCTCCTGCAGCCCTCTGCCAGCAAAAATGGAGTATGTGGCCTCCTGAGCTGTGTTTTTGCTGCAGCAGGCTGTTGTGGCCAAAAATGGGGTCTAGGGGGTGCATGTGGCTCCCTCAGAAATCCATTTTCACTGGCAGAGGCAACACAGAGTGGTCCTTCACTGTTTCCAGAGTGGCCCCGTGGGCCAGATCTAAGCAAACTGTGGACTGGATCCCGCCCACGGGGCTTTGACACCCCTGCCCTAAATGTTCCATAAGAACAGGTTGAGGGAATGTTCCGTCTGGGGGAAAAAAAAGGCAGAAAAGAAACATTATATCAAGGTCCATAACAGAAAGTCATAGAAAAGATGGCCAGAAACGGTTTTCCATTGCCATATAAATTTGGACCATCAATAATGGGCATAATTTCCAGCTATCTATATTATGTTTAAATGTAAAGAAAAAATTAATGATGATGTGATCAGTACAACAGTGTACTTTCAGAAGTACAGATTCTTCATCTCTGGGCTCACATCTCAAGGATGTCTTAATTGGTCTTCCTGAACATTGCAAAAAGTTGGACTAGTTAACACATGTGACTCCTTTCCAGTTCCACAAATCTGTTTGTATGGAGTTCATGAGTATGCTCAACCTTCACCACAAACCTAAAAATGCCTTAAGTATGAGTATGAGGCCTATTCAAGGGTGGGCTTCAAAAATTTTAGCAAGGGGTTCTCTGCCCAGTTGCTGGGTGGGCGTGGCCATGGTGGACGTGACCTAGTCGGCCTCCTGCACCATGGGGGTGGGTGGGGGGTGTTTTTGTCCTCCCTGGACTCTGGAGACTTTCCTTGAGCCTCCGGGAGGGCGAAAACAGCCTCCCCAGGCTCTGGACGCCCTCTGGACGCTGGAAATGGGCCTGTTTCCGGCCTTCCTGCACTTCCGGTAGGTCTGTTTTTTGTCCTCTCTGAGCCTCCATATGTGCCCTGCACTTACCTGCATCTAAAATAGGCTGCATGGAGACTCCTGGGAGGGGCAGGGTGGGGTGGATGGGACCAGCCAGGAGTGGGATTTGGGGGTTCTCCAAACTGCACAGAATCTTAGCTAGAGGTTCTCCTGAACCCTTGCGAACCCCCAGCAGCCCACCCCTGTGCCTGTTTCTATATGTTGAAGCCTATATTTATGATTCCCCACAGAGACTGCCAGTATAGATTGGAGTGAGGGGGACAGGAACAGTTATGCTCAGATTTTTTTTCTGGATCATGATAAGTGGACATCATTTATCAGTTTAGGTCATAGAAGAAAAGTCTAAACTATCGTGTATTCTGGCACATGAGGTGGATACCTGCCTGGAAAAGTTCCTTGAATCAAGTCAAAATTATATCACTACATTATTTCCTTGTAAAATGTATACAACCTTAGACAATACAAGGCCTTTATCTGAAGCCCAGGAGATATGTTCATAGTAAAATTAAACCTCAAAGAACCTTTAAACATTTTCTCCCAATTTTTATTTATTTTTTAGGGAGTAAGGACTTACCACTGAATGTATGATTTGCAGAAAAAAAGAGAGGAAAATCATAAACAACGACAAAAGAGATTAGCATTTTTTGAAGCTAACAAGGCTGATATGCTAATTGTTTGGGGGGGTTGTATTTCCATTTATAAAAAAATTTTTTTCTCAATAAATTGTCATGGTAACTACTTTCTGTAAGGTCATTTTCAACTCAGCTCACAGGTAAAAACTGTCACAGTGCATATGAGCTTGGCCTACTCTCTGAACTGAAAGGGTGGCAGGTTCACAAGAGGAGATTCTAAGAGATATTAGCTGATTACCCAGTTTTGTTTTGTTTTTAAAGAAAACCTGAATGCCATTTCCCTGGATTTGTCAAGAGGCTGTTTCAGCAGCACCTCTTCTCCTTGACACTATATATTTTCAATCTGAAGTGGTACAATATGGGCAAACTTTATCATTTGAGTCAATCAACCTCTTCCATTCATCAGACTGTAGTTGGACTCTACTATGCCCTGCTCAGACCTCTCATTCTTTTGAAATGACAGTGTCCCAGGTGATTATTTTTTTCCCAGGTTTGTACTTATACAATTGGTGATTGACAAGCATCTCCTCTTGAGCAATGGAGACAATCTTTTTGGGGGGAAAGCTCACTCCAAGATACCTCGATTCATAAATGTTCTACAACAGGTAGCTCTGATTCTTTTTTCCATTTAGAATGTTTCCAGAGGCAGTAGAAATAAATTGTTTTAATAAAAAATTGATGACACATCCCATTAAATGGGGTTATATGATATTACTCTATGACACATAACATAATGTAGAAACAAGATATGAGTTGGAGAATGCCTGCAGCCTTTCTTTCTTTCTTTCTTTTTTTGTAGAGATAGGGATAAAATTTACCCTGAAGCCATGGCCTTGACCTTTTCTGAAGAAATCAGAATCAGCTTTTTTCACCAAAGACTGATTTCTAATGTTTTTGTAAACCTGGCAATGCAGTGCAAAGAAAGCAATCCAAATGAATGTTTTGCATTTTGCCCTCTGAGTCAAGATATTAAAAATGGGCAGAAAGAAAGAAGACAGCTTTTTTTTTCTCATTTAAACCAGGGTGAATTTGAAGATCAAAATAATTTGGTGGCTTTATTGATTATGAATGTCACGGTGTGGTTGCTGCATTTTCTGAATTAAAAGGATCCTAAGAAACAGTTGTTATCCATCAATAAAAGCTCTTGGAAAGACTTCAATATAAGCTCTTGAAAAAGCTTCTCGGGAGATGGAATGCTGGCCCAATTGTGCTTCATCTGATTTCAAATTTGCTGAAGGGTTATCCACTTTCCATAGGTTTTTTTTCTTATAAAAATGGTCTTCCATTGTTCTAGTCCTGTTCAAGGAAGACTTTAGAAATTCTTTTATTGGTTATGTTGTTCGGTTATAATTATATAGTTTTCCACCGTTTTGTAGCCTACTTGACTTTCCACATTCCTTGTTTGAAAAGGACCAATTGAATAATTTCCTCAACATTTGAGAAACCAGCAAGTCTTTAAACTGCTGAAGAGAATATTGTGCTCTGAGGTCAGCCATCTTGATGAAGCAAGTGAAAAATCCTGCACCCACCAATAAGAATTTCCCAATTTTTCCTGCTTAAAAAAGAAGCCCAACTTGATTTTTTCCCCCATCAGCTTCACTGAGAATAAAGAAAAAAACCCGGAATAAACGTTGGGTACAGCCTTTGTTTTTATATTGTACAAAATAAGACAGAAACCAAACATGGAAAAAGTTCTTGTGTGTTGTGAAAACATCTCAGAAAGTTGCACTACATGTCTGCATGGAAAAGTTCATTGTTGGTTCATTCACCTGGAAGTCAAGATGTGCTTGAACTGCAAAACTGCCATAGCAAGAATTTGCTATGTATTTATATGCCTAGCACTGTATTGGTCACAGATTGCATGATTCTGTTCTGAATTACGGATCACATTAATGCTGAAGGTGTCGGAGCTAGGTTATTAGCGACATATTTCAAAGCAAATGTGTATATACCCACTCTTCATTTAGCAACTAAGTTAGTTAGTGACCATTCACATGTACAATGGAATAATTTAAAAAATCATTTTCTAATAATGCAGATATTTATGACTAAATTTCATGTTACTGATAAGTGACACCAGATTGAGACTACTACAAGAGCTATATATAGCTGTATAAGACTGCAATACTGCAGGCTACTTCTGCTGATCACCGGCTGCCAGCAGTTTAGCAGATCGAATCTCACCAGGCTCAAGGTTGACTCAGCCTTCCATCCTTCCGAGGTCAGTAAAATGAGGACCCAGATTGTTGGGGGCAATATGCTGACTCTGTAAACCACTTAGAGAGGGCTGTAAAGCACTATGAAGCGGTATATATACATACGTCTAAGTGCTATTGCTATAAGAGAGCTTTGTCTGAATGTGATGCCAACAACCAGTGATCTTCCCAGCATCTCTCCCTCTCTCCATCTCTCCCTCTCTCATGTTCACTTAGTGATTATTTCACTTAATGACTTGGTAGTTGGAACCAGGAGTGAAATCTACTTACCTTCCCTACCGGGGAAGTCATGTGCATGCTTGGACCCTCTGTGCATGCGCAGAGAGTAAAAAACAGGTTACTTCCTGTTTAAAACAGAAAGTAATGATGTCCGGGCAGGAGAGTGGACCCTTGCACTGCTGCCGCTACCGGTTCTCCAGACCACCCGCCGCTGCTGCTACCGGTTCATCCAAACCAGTGAAAACCAGTAGCATTTCACCCCTGGTTGGTACATAACTCAGTCACTAAACAAGGAGCAAATGTATAGCTTTCTGAAGGGCACTAATTTTGATGACTTGAAGGAGCCGAACATGAGAAGAACTGCATGGCATATCAAATTAGTGACCAATAAGCAATCTGTCTCATGGAAAGAGTGATTATTGCTACCTAAGCTCTGACCATTGCAATTTATTTTAAAAACACTTTATAGTAAAGACATTTACTATAAATGTCTTGTAAAAGTACAGCCTGTACAAAACATATAACCAACTGCAAGGAGGAATGCATAGGAAAAAGAAGAGTTTAAGATCATCCTGAGGATCTTTTATAAAGAAGGCAGTGTTTATTAAACAATGATTGTTTAAAGAAGGCAGTGAACAAATTGCCCTGGGTCTTGAACAGTTTGGGAGATGAGGATGTTGCTCATCTAAAGTACAGTTTGAAATATGAAATGATTAAATGGAGCAATTGTTTTCATGAATGGCAGTAAAATTAAACAACCATCCCAGGAATCTGTTTAATATTGGACAGCTTCTATTGTGTACAAGGCCACTGGTCTTTAAAAGACCAAAAGCCAATGGAGAAAAAAAATACACTGAAATAAAATGTAAAGTATGGAGAAGAAAGTTGAAGGACGGACTTCAAATATTGTTTGGGGTCTTTCAGAATATTGACTCTCTGTAAAGATTAGCATGCCCTTTAAATGGCCCATCCCTTTTCAAACTAGTTCAGGAGACAAACACTGCATTTGTCAGATGATACATACAGTACTATTGACCCAAATTGCAGATCACATATTGAAAACAGTCAAGCTTAATCCCTGATTCTATTTAACATTTGAACACATTTCTGGGATGCAACCTATCATTAAGAAATAAAATTATACATAAACAAAATTGAAATGATTTACAACATGGAGCTAATCAGGGAAAAAAGAATATAAATGGATCGAGTTCACAGGGTCCCAGCATTCAACCTATTTCTCGGCACATTCAGAATTGGTTTTGAATTTGCATGACTATTATTATGCATGAGATTGTAAATCTGTGTAAACTGGTAACCAGTGAAAATGATCATGAGCTGCCAGAGCCAAGTAAATACAATGCAAATGTGAATGTTTGTTTAAAGAGAAAAACCAGGTGCGTGTTATTTGCACTTCATTATAGCTCAGCTTTTTAAAGGTTTTTTTTTTCAGCAAAAGGGATGGAATATCAACAGTCCATCAAAAGCCTCCAATAAATTAAAAAGAAGAATTAGGAAAAAGGGAAGAGATGGAGGAGAAATACGGAAAAACAATGATTGAAAATGGTTCCAATAAACTATGTCTGACATCCATTCAGCTACGAACGGAGTGAAAAAATAAGCATTTGTAGTATCAATTATATACCTGATGAGGTATATAAAAAGATCTGATTATCTAAGGCTTGGCAAATAAAGACTATAACTTACACTGGGACAGTACACTGCTCATATGGATAGTTCTATGGGTTTTTTTTTTCTGGATCCATAATGTGAAACCTAAGAATAGGGCTCCGAGAAATTGAGGATCAATCTCTTACTGTTAGCAATAACAGGAGAAAGTGCTCTATTTTTATCATGGTCTCTTCTCCTTCCCAAAGGTTTCAAATGGAAAAAGAGAGTTGAAGAAATATGTTATAAAAGTGAGTAATTTAAAATCAGAATTAGATCTCTGGCCTTCAGAAGATAATAGCACCACCAGCAAGAATTGATCACCAACTAAGAGATAGCTTAATAATGAGGCTGTGTAAACTTTTGGAAGGACTATTTTTGATGCATGGATCAGTCAGTGAGGGAAGCTCTTGAAATAGCATTGTCAAGTCTTTGAAAGGAGTCAAACAGGTACTTAATTTGCTTCTGAGGGTTTGCACAGTCTTGTCAACTCTATATCCAGGGTGGGCTGCTGGGGGTTCACAGGGGTTTGGGACAACCTCTAGCTAAGATTCTGTGCAGTTCGAAGAACCCCCAAATCCCACTCCTGGCTGGCTCCACCCATCCCACCCCTCCCAGGAGTCCCCACACGGCCGGTTTTGGATACAGGTAAGTACAGGGCGCGCATGGAGGCTCAGGAAGGGGGAAAAACGGGCCTACCAGAAGTTCAGGAAGGCCAGAAACAGGCCCGTTTCTAGCCTCCAGAGGGCCTCCGGAGCCTGGAGAGGCCATTTTCGTCCTCCCGGATGCTCAAGGAAAGCCTCCGGAGCCCGGGGAGGGCAAAAATGCCCCCCTCCCCCCACTGTGGTGCATGAGGCTGACTAGGCCATGCCTACCATAGCCACGCCCACCCAGCAACCAGGCAGAGAATGCCTTGCTAAAATTTTTGCAGCCCACCCCTGACTATATGAGATCAGTGTTTTTGTTGCAAAGTACTGCTGTGTCCATCTCAAACTCTCATTCTATTTGAACATTTATTTTGTAGCCATCCTAGTCAACTTTGCTGACTAAAAATCCTTATCCAAATATCCATCAGCAAGGCAGAAATATAGGTGTTTTCATTGTAAATGTTTTCACTAGAAAGCTCCAATAAGGTTTCATTAGGATACATTTAAGATGCTGACAACAGTATCTTTTATGACCTATAGTTAGGTCATAAAAGAAATTAATATAAAATTGGGCCTAATGGACTCCATAACATAGGTTCAAATTGCATTAGCAAATGGCTATTTATAATTGCTTTGAGACTATTGTAGCCTTAACCTATTCAGTCTGAAATAAATCTGAGTCTGAAGTTCATGCCTTCATGTATTATCCATCATTTTGATCTTATCAGTATTTGACATATACTATCATTAATTAACTGTGCAGGCAGTTCTGCCTCATTTACCAGGCCATTAATTCTGTCGGAAGCAATGCAGTAGCCTGTACAAATTGTGTGGGTGACCCACAACTGATATAGTCTTCAGAAAACATGAATTAACATCATCACTTAGTATAAAGATATTAGAAAACATAAATGTTGTTTCTGTCTCTGTGTACAAATTCTCCACTCCAGTTCCCTAATTCTTATTATCTGTATTAGGATATTTAAGCATTCAAACATTAGGTACTCCTATTCTTCAAGACATATTTTTGATGTTCAGGATAAAACTAACAGAATAATAACAGAATAACAGACTAATACAGTTGGAAGGGACCTTGGAGGTCTTCTAGTCCAACCCCTTCCCCAAGCAGTAGACTCTATACCATTCTGGACAAATGGCTGTCCAATCTCTTCTTAAAAAGTAATGGAGTAGCCACAACTTCTGGAAGCAAGCTGTTTTGCTGATTAATTGTTCTCACTTTCAGGAAATTTCTCCTTAGTTCTAAACTGGATCTTGATAAATATCCATTCATTGCTTCTTTTCTATTCCTTAGTGTTATGTCCTTATATGGGCATCCGCTGGGGATTGGCTAATCCTCCGGCGGGAAATTCAAAGACCTGTCATTGGGTGGCTGAGCCTGCCGGAGCATATTTAAAGAGCCCCAGCAGCCCAGCCGCTCGTCTTTTTCCTGTGCTTAAATAAAGTACTGAATTGGACCAGAGCTGGTCGCGTCTTGCTTCCCTGCGCCGATCTAACACTGGCGACGAAGGACTAGAACCAAGCGACGAACCTCGTGGCGCGAAGCCAACCGTAAGAGCTAAGTCACTTTAGCAGCTGAGTCACTTTGTAGGAATTTCCAGAGGCACGGCAGCAGCTGAAGTCACATTGCCAGCCCTTGCTCCTTTACGCCCAGGGAAGGACAAGTGGAAATCCTACGTGGTAAAATTCCGGCAATACCTGAGAGGCAACAACATCAGGGATGCCGACGATGACCGCAAGAAGGGCATCTTCCTGGCCAACTGTGGCTCAGAAGTCCTCAACATGGCCATCGACCTGGTGGCTCCACGGGACATCGAGGAAGTGCCATGGACCGACCTGCTGCAGATCCTGCAGGACCACTATGCCCCGACGGGAACACCAGTGGCAAACCGGTTCACATTCCACCAGAGAGACCAGATGGAAGGGGAAACCATCAAGGAGTTCGTGGCCGCCCTGTGCCAAATCGCAGCCAGCTGCGAGTTCGACCACGTGGACAATGCCATCGCTGACCACGTGGTTTTCGGCATGAGGGACAGAGGCCTGCAGAAGAAGTTCCTGAGCTGAAAAAAGCTCGTATTCAAGGATGTGGTGGAGGAAGCCACAGCATCCGAAATTTCGGAAAAAGCAGCAGCCGCAGTGATCCGGGCCAAAGGGATCCATAAGATTCACAGAGCTGCCCAATCATCATCCGAGGGTTCCACAGTTGGATCGGAATCCGAGGAAGAGTCGGCCGTGCACAAGGTCTCCAGGCCTCCCAAACGAGACACCGCTCAGAAAAGCGATCGGGGAGAGCGTTGCGCCAGCTGCAGAGGGGACCACGCCAGAGCCAGCTGCAGATGGAGAGACGCAACCTGCAGGCGTTGTAACAGAAGGGGGCACATTGCAGAGCCAAGGAACCAGCCCCAGAGCCCTCCAGCCATCGGCCTCGCGAAAATCGGGAGGACAACACGAAGGCATCCAGACGGTCCTCCTACCAATCCAGATGGGGTGAGAGCGACGGAAACCGGAGGAGAGCAGTGCACCAAACCACAATACACCTCTCCGATGACGACGACACCGCCACCAAGTGCCACGTGACTGTGCTGCTGGAGGGAACCCCTTGTTCCATGGAAGTAGACTCTGGCTCCATCTATTCCATCATGGACTGGAAAAATTTAAAGTGCATCAAGCCAGACGTTCGCAAGAAGGACCTGAAACCCCTGCGCTCCAGGCTGGTGGATTTTGGAGGGAACCACATCGGAGTCCTGGGAAGAGCCTCACTCCACGTGTCTTACCGAGAATTCCAAGGCGACCTCCCCATCACCATTGTCGAGCACAGCCGCCCGACCCTGCTAGGCATGGAGTGGTTCAAGCCACTAGGGCTCGGAATAGTAGGGGTTAACCAAATTCGTCAGGACGAACTCGACACCCTCCTCGAAGAGTTCAAGGAAGTCTTCGACTGTAAGCTGGGGAAAATTGTGGGAAAGCCCATTTCCTTTAATCTTGATAAGACAATTACCCCCATTAGGCTTAAGCCCCGCAGAGTTCCGTTTGCCCTGAGGCCCAAAGTAGATGCTCAGCTAGATAAGCTGATAGCCCAAGGCATACTGGAACCCATCAATCATGCGGCATGGGAGACGCCCATTGTGACCCCCATGAAGCATGATGGATCTGTGCGCATCTGCGCTGACTATAAATGTTCGATCAATAAGGCCCTATCGCAGAGCGCATACCCAGTTCCAGTGGTGCAACATCTGCTGCATTCACTTGGGAGTGGGACAATATTTGCAAAACTGGACCTGGCCCAGGCTTACCAGCAATTGCCAGTGGATGAAAAAACTGAGGAGGCACAAACTATTGTCACCCATAGTGCAACCGCCTCCAATTTGGAGTCAGCGCAGCCCCAGGCATTTTCCAATCGATGATGGAATGCCTTCTCCAAGGCATTCCAGGGGTGGTGCCGTACTTTGATGATGTGTTGATCTCCGGGCACTCCAAAACCCAGCTGCTTGAGCGACTTAAACAAGTTTTGCAGCGCTTCAAGGAGAAGGGTTTGAGAGTTAGGAGGGACAAATGCATCATTGGGGTCCAGGAGGTTGAGTTCCTGGGCTATCTCATAGATGGCACTGGCATCCACCCCACCAAAGCTAAGGTCAGGGCAATCCACGAAGCTCCAGCCCCCAAAAACAAAGCCGAGCTTCAAGCATTTTTGGGATTGCTAAATTTTTATGCGGTGTTCCTTAAACAGAAGGCAACAGCCGCTGAGCCACTCCATCGATTGCTGGGGAAAGCGGTTCCGTGGAGATGGGGGACAGAAGAGGAAACCGCCTTCAAGACCATCAAGGGGCTCCTATCATCCGACAGCGTGCTGATCCAGTACCATGAGACGCTTCACCTGCTGCTGACCTGCGACACTTCACTATACAGGATTGGCGCAGTCCTCAGCCACCAGCTCCCCAACGGTTCAGAGGCACCCATTGCCTACTTCTCTAAAACGATGTCCATCACCGAAAGGAATTACAGCCAACTGGACAAGGAAGCCTTGGCCATTGTGGCTGGAGTCAAGCAGTTCCATGAGTACCTATATGGCCGGAACTTCACGGTCATCACAGACCATAAGCCACTATTGGGACTGTTAGCGGGTGACAAGCCCACACCTGGTTACATGTCACCCAGGATGACACGCTGGGCCATCTTCCTTGCCGGGTATTCGTACAGACTCATTCACAAGCCCGGCAAAACCATCGGGAACGCAGATGCCCTGAGTAGGTGCCCATCCAAGGAGCCAGTAGAAGACCCCGCACCCACCATAAGCCTCCTCCACATCGACGCCGACAGAGACTGCCCAGTAATGTCAGCAGATGTGGCCACCCATACCCAGAGGGACCCCATACTCAGGCAAGTGAGATCCTGCGAGGGTGGCCAGCAGAGAAACCGGCAGAAAAGTTCAGCCCTTTCGCATGGAAGCAGCAGGAGCTGTCCACCATGAAAGGCTGTATCCTATGGGGAGACTGGGTGCTGATTCCCAGCGCCTTACAGAAGAAGACGCTCGAAACGCTCCACAACGGACACCCTGGCATCGTAAGAATGAAAGGACTGGCACGGAGTTACGTCTGGTGGCCATCCCTGGACAAGGACATTGAAGAGTGGGTCGCCAGATGTGACCCGTGCCAAGAGGTACGTCCCGCCCCCGCCCAAGCCCCAGTGTCAGAGTGGGAGACGCCCAGCAGCCCATGAGCACGGATCCACATTGACTTTGCGGGTCCGATGCAGGGGCATTACCTCTTAATTGTCGTGGACGCCTTCTCCAAGTGGCTAGAGGTCATCCCCATGGCATCTACCACTTCCGAAGCCACCATCAGGGCACTCAGGCGCCTATTCACAACACATGGGCTGCCAGATATCCTAGTCTCAGACAATGGCCCACAACTAACGTCCAAGACCATGGAAGAGTTCCTGGCGGGACAGGGCATCCGCCATGCCCTCACTGCATTTTGCAGGCCAGCCGGAAATGGTCAAGTGGAACGCATGGTGAGACTCACCAAGGAGACGCTCACCAAGATGGGTCCGGGCGACTGGCAAGAGAGGATCGACAACTTCCTCCTAACACAGCACATCACCCCGCATTCCACCACCAGGAAGAGTCCAGCTGAGCTACTGCTGGGCAGACGCCTGAGGTCACCCCTGGACTGGCTGCACCCCCAGTACAACCCCGAGGTGACAGCAATGGCCAGCCGGCTGCTCCGCGCCTTCGCCATAGGAGACCCGGTGTTTGCGCTGAACTTCAATGGTGCTCCAAAGTAGCTAAAGGGGAGAATAGAGAGCACAACTGGCCCGAAGTCCTACTGAGTCGAGCTGGAAGATGGACAGGTCTGTAGACGTCACATCGACCAGCTCCGGAAAAGGTGGAGGGGATCGGAAGGAAACCAGCCCGATGAGGTAGGCCTACAACACCCCGATGAGGTAGGCCTACGACACCCCGACGAAGTAGGCCTGCGACACCCCGACGAGGTAGGCCTGCGACACCCCGACGAGGTAGGCCTGCAACACCCTGGCGAGGCAGGCCTACAACACCCCGGCGAGGTAGGCCTGCGACACCCCGATGAGGTGGGCCTACCACACCCAGGTGAAGTAGACCGCCGCCACCCTGACGAGGCCGGCCAAGCACATTACCATGCACTAACCCGTCGGCGATCCAGAGCGGTAGACCGGGACCTGCAGCATGGGGGATGGCAACACCAACCTGGCGAGGTGGGCACCCGTCACCCCAGGGAGAGGGACCGCCACAACAGCCAAGGGGTAGACCGGAACCTACCCAGGGAGGAAGAACCGCACCCCTCCAGCAAAGGCGACCAACGACAACCCTGTCAGGGAGACCTCCACTCCAGGCAAGTAGACCGGGGACAACCAAATGAGGGAGGCGCACAACATGCAACCTGAGCCGGCCAGCGACCGACTGGCAAGGGAGACCTCAACCAGCATCCGGGCCGGGTCGACCAACACCAACCCTGCAAGGTCGGCCAGCACCACTCCGGCAGGGGAGGCGCGCACCACCCAGATCAGGTCGAACAGCACCACCCCAGCGAGGTCGGCCAGCACCAACCCCGCGAAGCCGACCGGCACCAACCCAACCGTGGAGATGAACACCACCCCGGTGAGGTTGACCACACCAGACAGCGACAGCGATGGGAGCCACAGAAGTAAAAAGAAACACCAACGGATTTACCGGGCTTCGGACGGCACCCACCGGGCAGCAGCAATGTCCAGCCGCGAGGTTCCAGAGATTCCGGGCGAGGGAAGGACCGACGACTCCAGCATGAACTTCCAGATGTTGCGGCCGGAGGTGCTGGGACGCATCCCGCACACTCGATGGCCAGAGCCCCGGCCACCCCTACCGGGGAGCCGGGAGAGACAGGAGCTTCGCCTGCACAGGCCGGCAGCGAAGCTCAGACTGAACTGCGCAGATCATCTTGGGCAAGCAGGCGTCCCGCCTACTTGCGTGACTTCGTCACGTACATCAATTGTGATGGACATTTTTCGCACTAAGGGGGGAGGAGTGTTATGTCCTTATATGGGCATCCGCCGGGGATTGGCTAATCCTTCGGCGGGAAATTCAAAGAGCTGTCATTGGGCGGCTGAGCCTGCCGGTGTGTATTTAAAGAGCCCCAGCAGCCCAGCCGCTCGTCTTTTTCCTGTGCTTAAATAAAGTACTGAATTGGACCAGAGCTGGTCGCGTCTTGCTTCCCTGCGCCGATCTAACACTTAGATGCTTTGGAGAATAGGTTGACTCCCTCTTTTCTGTGATAGACCCTCAAATATTGGGAGACTCCTTGTGCATATACATTCTTTTCTTCCCTAAAAGGATTTAAACCAAGTCATGGTTGGGTCATGAATGTAAAGGAGTAAAATTGGGCTAATGGAACTAACATATTGTTATCCATAAATGTTTCCCCATGTTCTCTATGAAACGCCTTGTAAGCCGCCCTGAGTCGCCGGAGAAGGGTGGCATATAAATCAAAATTTTTTAAAAAAAATGTTGGTATGCACACACCAATGGATGTGTGTATGGATGGTGGCTTCCAAGATGAGCACATAAAATAAAACTGGCCTTACATCTCTACAATTTATTACAAATAACGTTATCTATTTCCATTTCCCAAAATGGAAGCAGATTTTAATTTTCACTGCCTTCACCATTCCCTACAAAATTTAAGCCAAGAGAAATTTATATGGTTCAAACTTTAAAAGCCAGCCAGATGCTTTTCATCAAAGGATATGAACCATAATCTACAGTGCTGCTCCAGTGCAGGTTAGGAGATAGATGTTGTTACACTTCATAGGCTAGGACTAAGAAAGAGTGACTGGCCCAAAGTCACTGTGCTGTCTTTTGGGCCCAGGATCACCTGCTATATCATACTGGCTGTTTCTGTCATTCAAAACATGGTTTCCATGGGACACCATTCTCAGTCTCATCTAATGGTGCTTCTTTCTTTTTATTTAATAGGAAGTGCTCATTTTAAAGTGTTTTGTAGTTTCATCTGGATCATTTCATGTTGAATTAGTGCACCGAGTTGGCAATTTGATATTATGAGTGAAGTCTAGGATTGGAGAGATTCCAGTTCAGATCCACCCTCAGCTTGCTGAGTAAGTATAAATTATTCACACTCTCTCAGCCCAATTTACCTCAGAAGATTCCTATGGAGAAAATTTGAAGAAGGAAATGCTATGTTTTTTGTTTTGCTTTTTTGCAAAAAGTTTTTTATTTTTTAAACAAAAACAACATAAAAACATCATCCTTCCAAACAATTAGAGACAGTATTTCGATCGGTTAAAATCATTTCGTGCTCTCAAAATTTTCAAAATGTCATTATATGACAAATGTTCTTTCCTCTAACAAAAAACAAGTGTTTAAACATTTTATCCAAATTTCATTTCATATATAATATTTCATCTCCATGCTTTATTATCTAGCCATTGATAAAATAGCTCCCATATCAAATAATATTGTTTATCTCCCTGTTCTCTTTCTTCAAATGTCAATCTACTCATTTCAGCACAATCCAACATTTTCTTAATAATTTCTTCATCAGTAATTATCTTCTCTCCTTTCCAATTTTTTGCAAATACAATTCTAGCCGCTGTTAAAATATTCACAATTAAATATTGCAATTCTTTATTAAATGTCTCTGGTAAGATCCCTAATAAAAATGTCTCTGGTTTAAAGTCAATATGTCTCTTTGTCATTTTTTCCAACCACGTGTGTATCTTAGTCCAAAATCTCCTTGCTTCTACGCATGTCCACCACATATGGTAATAAGATCCTGGGGTCTGATGACACTTCCAACACTTCTCCAATTTGTTCTTGAACATTCTGGCTATCTTTGTCAGGGGTAAATGCCACCTGTAAAACATCTTATACAAATTCTCGTTATATGCTGTAGACATTGTCATTTTATAATTATGTGACCACAATTTTTGCCATTTCTCTAGATCAATACCATAACCAAAATTTTCCCCCATGCTATCATTGATTCTTTAACTTGTTCTTCTTCCAATTTTACCTCTAACAAATATCCATATAACTTTTTAATTACATGGTCATCAGAACCCATTAATATCTTATCTAAAATAGTCAAAACATTATAAAAGCCTTCTTGTTTGAGATCTTCACGATATCTAGAAAATATTTGCATATATGAAAACCAATCCATCTTAAATCCCTGATCTTCTAAGTCTTGTTTTAATTTAAGTTCACCCTTTTCATCCAATAATTCACTATATCTAACAATTTGTTCCCCTTTGAATATCACTGGATATGAGAAAGCTTCAATTGTAGATATCCAGACTGGAATCTTCAAATAATGATATTTTTTAATCCTCTCCCAGTTAAAAAACAAGGCTTCACGTATCTGATGTCTTCTAAAATACTCCTGTATTTTAGTTCCTTTGTACCATAAAAAGGCATGCCACCCCATCAACAAATCATGTCCCTCCAAATTCAGTAGTCTAGCGTTTTTCAATATTACCCATTCTTTAATCCACATTAAACTAGCTGTTTGGTAATATAATTCAAAGTTAGGTAGACCAAAACCACCCCTCATTTTAGCATCTTGTAACAACTTAATTTTTATTCTTGCCTTTTTCCCTTGCCAAATATATTTCAATATCATTTTATTCAAATCTGTAAAAAAATCCTTGTCCAACTTTATCGGAATCATCTGAAATAAATACAAAATTCTAGGCAAAATATTCATCTTAATAGTTGCAATTCTCCCAATTAAAGATAGTTGCAAGTTTCCCCATTTTTCCAAATCTTGTCCTATCTTTCTGTCGCTTAACCTTATTGTAATTATTTTCCTTAAGAGAGCTACACCTTACTGTCAATTGTATCCCCAAATATTTTACCTTATTTGTGACCTGCATATTTGAAATCTCCATCAATTCTTCTTTTTGCTTTTTCAACATATTTTTAGTCATTATCTTTGTCTTCTCTTTATTAATTTTCAAACCAGCTACTTCCCCAAACTCTCCAATGCTTTCTAACAATTTATTTATTGACATTAATGGTTCTTCAATAATAAAGACCAGGTCATCTGCAAAAGCTTGCAATTTATATTCTTCTTTCTGAATTATCATACCTTTTATCTCTTTTTCTTCTCTAATATTTCTATTTAAAACTTCCAATGTCAATATAAACAATAATGGGGACAGTGGACATCCTTGTCTAGTGCATTTTTCGAGGAAGTGCTATGTTGAGTTTTGGATAAACGAATATGCACATGCATGCATGCTGAAAGAACTCCCTGAAGTGTGAATTGGCCAGTTCAAAACTCTGGAGAAAAAACTTTAGTATTTCTTAAAGCTCTTAAGGTTCAAATACATGTTGGAAGAAATATCCATTTGGTTCATTTCCAAGCTGGGAGAAAGATACTGGAAACATGGAGGCTGATTGGAAAGATGGTTTAATAATGAACAGAACCACCAGCATTTATGGTTCTGGTGCAGCTGACAAAATGGAGTTGAGAATGAGGGGTTTTATATCTACTTTGGGCTTTGTATTTGAGCTTCCTGTTCCTGTGCATGAACATATATCCTATTGGCTGTTGTCAGATTCCTATGGGGTCATGTAGGGGTCATAGCTGGCTCTATAGGCAAAAGAGGAAATGCAAATCCTAGATGCTTGTCTGAGCTAATTTGGTTGAAGTTTGGACTGCTCTGGGGTGGTGCAATGAAGGGGCTTTGGACTGCTCTGGGCTGCTTCTAATCCTATCATTCTGCCTTTGTTTCAAATATCCTGTTTTAAATGGATTACCAAATCTGCATTTCCAAAAGGTGACCTCCTCAGTTTCTGCTTGGGGGCAGGGAGACTGGGGCTGTTTTATTTATTTGTTTGTTTGCTTGTTTGTTTTTATTTATTGATTTATTTATTTTCATCAAACATGTATTAGATAACAGATATAATATAAACATAACTATGAATACAGTACATGAAATGGATACAAATAAAAGGGAATATTAGGACAGGGATGGTAGGCACGCTGGTGCAATTATGCATGCCCCTTAAAGACCTCTTAGGAATGGGGCGAGGTTAACAGTAGACAGTCTAAGGGTAAAGTTTTGGGGGTTTGGGGAAGAAATCACAGAGTCAGGGAGTGCATTCCAGGCATTAACAACTCTGTTACTGAAGTAATATTTTCTGCAATCAAGTTTGGCGCAGTTTACCATAAGTTTGTATCTATTATGTGCTCGTGTATTGTGTATTGTGTATCGTGTATTGTGGTTTCTGAATAGGCTGGTCCAATCTTTCTTAATGGGCACAGAACATCTGCTATTAAGAGAGACTGAGTCTGCTTCCTGCCTCTAAAAAACATGTTTCTCCATTTCTCATTCAGGAAAATTTAATATTCCTTTTTTTAATATTCCTCAAAATATTTCATTCTTCTAGGGGGAGTGGCTTTCCACACATGATAATCACATGACTAACAATAACATATTTTATTTTAAAAGGGTCATATGTACGGTAGACCCCCTGCTGAATTTCTTAATGGAATCCTATATCGGTTCCCTCGGCCTAGGCTTAAGGTGGCCTCTTCAGTTTCTGCTTGGGAACAAAGGAATCAAGAAGTACAGATGTAATTGAAGAGGACATGTGCAGTTGAGCTCCATATCTGGATATAATCTCCAAACTGCAATTGACATTCCCTGTTTCATTCATTTTGTCTCACCTGTGTACCTGAGCCTGCAGCTTCCCAACATCAGGGTCAATATCAGCTCTTTTTTCCAACCCACTGATGATGCAGCCTCAGCAAAGTATCTGCAAACAGCCCTTCCAGCATTACAAAGCCCTCTCAGTCAAGCATTCTTGCTGTTTCACCACCAGGCCAAATTACTGAAGGGCATAGATCTATCTGCTTTCAGCAGTACACGGGGAAAAAAAAAAAACTCTCCCAGGCCGAGGTTTCCGTTCAGCACATTCATTACCTTTTAATTGCTTCTAAATTGCATTGTGACCTGTCACATCGATAGCAAATCTATCTAAGACAACCAGCACAATTTGAGCATATGTGGTGTTAAAAGCCTTATTGGCAGTTGTTGTTTTGCCTCTCAGTTGCATAAAGGACATTCCATGAAGGACAATGTCAGTTTGAGATTCCCCATCCCCCACCCCCCACCCCACCTACTGTAATATTAACTTTCTTCGTAAGCGTCTTTGTAATGCCAAGTCTGTTAGATGAGAAACAAGTATGTTACTTTGCGGCTGTGAACTGAATATCTAAATACAGATGTTTTTCTCCATCTCTCCGGTTTACTTCCCCCCCCCTTTCTACTTTAAGTATTAGTTCTGAAGTAAATCTCTCCCTGACAAAATATTTCTGCAAGTTTTCAATGTCAGATGCCGCATATCATCCAAAGAGAACCACACCTGAATGCAAAGACACAACTAAGGAAAGCTTTAGAGACGACTCTTTAAGACAAGGCATTAAAAGAGTAAAAATCACTTCCTCAGAAAAGATAAGCTTGGCTACCTTTCATATTGAGTCGCAGCAGGGACCATACCATAGCTAACATGCGAACCACTGAGAACCACTGAAATATGAAAAAAGTAAATAATTCCCCCCCCCCCCCCGCCCCGAGGACTTATTCAAAACTACTTTGCCACTGTATAATGAATATTACCAGCACTTAGTTCCCTTCTGATGATTATAACCACATAACAATTTTGTGGGGTTGCTGTCTTATGTTATATTTTTCCTCTTCCTCCCTTCTTTCACAATTGTCCAAACAGGCTTTTAATTATATTAATGTTATTATAAACTACCAATCTGTTCACTGTTAATCCATGCGCACAGAGATATATTGTACTTCTAATCTCTCCATACTGCTATGACAATGAGACTCTGAGTATCTGCCAACAGATGTTAATTGTCAACAATGTTTCCATGCACAAAATTCCCAGGTACCCATAACAATGTTCCCAGGTACAGACCTTTAGTTTTTCCAAATACGTGAGAGAAAACTGCTTATTTGTTGGATAAGTGTCTATTGAAATTCATAGTCATCCAGGTCATGGTTGTCCCAAAGGTGCTTTTTCAAAAGGCAACTGGACTTTCTTGTTCTTCTTTGAAGACATTTTGCTTCTCATCCAAGAAGCTTCTTCAGCTCTGATGGATGGTGGGGAATGGAAGGATTTATATTCCTTACAGACAGCTGGTCATTTGCATTCTTTTAGAGAATCGTTGAGGCCACTTGGAGATCTGTCTGTGTCCTCATATCACCTGAGTAGTACAAATGGGTATGGTGATTTTTTGGAACTGCTGAAAGGACTGTGTTGTGGAGCTGGGCTTTCTGTCCCTTTGTTGTCCCTTCTTTGATAAGAAGTGAAATGTCTTCAAAGAAAAACAAGGAACTGGGTATGCCTAGTTTAATGAAAAGAAGGACTAGGGGAGACATGATAGCAGTGTTCCAATATCTCGGGTTGCCACAAAGAAGAGGGAGTCAAGCTATTCTCCAAAGCACCTGAGGATAGAACAAGAAGCAATGGGTGGAAACTAATCAAGGAGAGAAGCAATTTAGAACTAAGGAGAAATTTCCTGAAGGTTAGAACAACTAATAAGTGAAACAACTTGCCTGCAGAAGTTGTGAATGCTCCAATACTGGAAATTTTTAAGAAGATGTTGGATAACCATTTGTCTGAAGTGGTGTAGGGTTTCCTGCCTGGGCAGGCGGGTGGACTAGAAGACCGCCAAGGTCCCTTCCAATTCTGTTATTCTATTCTATTCTAAGTCCAGTTGCCTCTTGAAAAAGCACCTTTGGGACAGCTATGATATGGATGACTGAGAATCTCCGTAAACATTTAGCTATGCACTTTGGGATGAACATCCTTCGAATGGTGCGGGAGTACAAATGGATTTCCAGAAAAAAATTGCAGACTATAAGAACTATTTGCACTTCCATTTGAGATGCAGACAACACAGACTTTACCCCAACAGCCTGGGCCTGTGTTCAACAGTGAAGGGACACAGGGCAGAAAACATCCTACAGAAAGCACAGCTCTACAACACAGATCATTCAGCAGTTCCAAGAATGTTCCACACCCATTTGCACTATTCAGGTGACCCTGAGAACACAGCTAAACCTTCAAGTGGCTTCATCAACTCTCTAAAAGAATGCAAATTGTTGGATCGGCACAGGGAAAGAAAGGTGCGACCAGCTCTGGTCCATTCAGCACTTTATTTAGTACAAGAATAAGACGAACGGCTGTGCTGCCGGGGCTCTTTAAATACACTCTGGCAGGCTCAGCCGCCCAATGACAGCTTTTCAAATCTCCCGCCGGAGGATTAGCCAATCCCCGGTGGATGCCCAAATAAGGACATAACACTCCTACCCCCTTATTCTGAAAAATGTCCATCACAGTCAATGTGCGTAATGAAGTCACGCAAGTAGGCAGGACGCCTGCTGGTCCTGGAAGACCTGCGCAGTTCACTCTGAGCTTCGCCGCTGACCTGGGTGGGTGAAGCTCCTGTCCTCCCCGGCTCCCCGGCTGGGGTAGCCGGGGTTCCGGCCGTCGAGTGTGCGGGACCCATCCCAGCACCTCTGGCCACAACACCTGGATCTTCCCGCTGGTGTCGCCAGTCCTTCCCTCGCCCGGAGTCTCTGGAACTTCGTGGCTGGACATCGCTGCTGTCCGGTGGGTGCCGTCCGAAGCCCGGTAAGTCCACTGGTGTTAATTTTGGCTTCTGTGGCTCCAGATGCTGTCTTTATTGGGTGTGGTCGACCTCGCCAGGGTGGTGTTCGCCTCCACTGTCGGGGTGGTGCAGGTCGACTTTGCAGGGTTGGTGCTGATCGACCTGGTCGGGTCGCTGGCGGCGGTCCCTCACCGGGCGGTCGCTGGCTGGCTCTGCTGGGGTGCTGTGCTCCTCCCTCGCCTGGTTGCCCCCGGTCTACTTGCCTGGAGCGGAGGTCTCCCTGGCTGGGGCGTTGTTGGTCATCTTTGCTGGGGGGTTGCGACTCTTCCCCCTGGGTAGTGCCCGGTCTACCTCTCGGCTGTTGTGGTTGTCCCTCTCCCTGGAGTGGCGGGTGCCTGCCTCGCTGGACTGGTGTCGCTGTCCCCCAGGTCGTGGGTACCGGTCTACCGCTCTGGACTGTTGCTGGTTCAGCTCACGGTAGTGGCATCGGTCGGCCTCATCGGGGTGTGGCAGGCCTGCCTAGTCTGGGTGTTGCAGGCCTACCTCATCAGGGTGTGGTAGGCCTACCTCACCGGGGTGTCACAGGCCTACCTCGCCGGGGTGTGGTAGGCCTACCTTGCCGGGGTGTCACAGGCCTACCTCGTCGGGGCATCGCAGGCCTACCTCGTTGGGATGTCACAGGCCTACCTCGTTGGGGTGTTGCAGGCCTACCTCGTGGGGTGTTGCAGGCCTACCTCGTCGGGGTGTCGTAGGCCTCCCTCGTCAGGCTGGTCTCTTTCCGATCCCCTCCACCTTTTCCGGAGTTGGTCGATGTGACGTCTACAGACCTGTCCATCTTCCAACTCCACTCTGTAAGACTTTGGGCCGGTTGAGCTCTCGATCTTGCCTTTAAGCCATTTCGGAAACCCGTGGAAGTTCAGCGGGAAAACCGGGTCTCCTGCGGTAAAGGGGCGGGGCGGGCGGCTGGCATCTGGTGGCACCTCTGGGTTATACTGGGGGTGCAGTCGATCCAGATGTGACTTCAGTCTTCTCCCCATCAGCAGTTTGGCCGGGCTTTTTCGCGTCGTTGAGTGCGGCGTGATGTGCTGGGTCAGGAGAAACTGGTCAATTCTCTCTTGCCAGTCGCTGGTGCCCATCTTGGTGAGGTCTTCCTTGGTGAGTCTCACCATTCTCTCCGCTTGCCCATTGCCAGCTGGCCTGTAGAGGGCAATCAGGGCATGGCGGATGCCCAGTCCTGCCAGGAACGTTTCCATGGGCTTGGAAGTGAGTTGCGGCCCATTGTCGGAAACGAGCACATCCGGTAGCCCGTGCATCATGAAGAGTCTCCGGAGTGCCCTCGTGGTGGCTTCTGTTGTTGTGGATGCCATGGGCACGACTTCCAGCCACTTTGAGAAGGCGTCCACCACGATGAGGAGGTACCTCCCACTCATCGGCCCTGCGAAATCAATGTGAATTCTTGACCACTGGCTGCTGGGCGTCTCCCATTCGGATGACTGTGCGCGGGGGGGCTGGTTGGGATTCTTGGCACTGATCACACCTGGCCACCCAGGCCTTAATGTCCTTGTCCAGGGAGGGCCACCACACGTAGCTACGTGCCAGCCCCTTCATGCGCACGATGCCAGGGTGCCCCTTGTGCAGTGTCTCCAATGTGTTTTGTTGGAGTGCCCGAGGGATCACAACCCTGTCGCCCCAGAGGATGCAGCCCTTCATTGTGGTTAGTTCTTGCTGCTTCCTGGTGAATGGGGCAAACTGCTCTGCCACCCTCTCCGTTGGCCACCCCCGCAGGACCCAGGAAAGTACCTGTTTGAGAGTTTTGTCTTTCAGGGTCTGTGCTGCCACGTCTGCGGAGGTGACTGGGCAAATGGGGTCATTGTCAATGTGGAATAGCCCGAGTGTGGGGGCGGGATGCTCCACTGGCTCCTGGGATGGGCATCGGCTCAGGGCGTCAGCGTTTCCGATGGTCTTGCCGGGTCTGTGGATGAGTTGGTATGAGTATCCGGCAAGGAAGATGGCCCAGTGTGTCATCCTGGGCGACATGTAGCCGGGTGTGGGTTTGTCGCCTGCTAACAGTCCTAACAGTGGCTTGTGGTCCATGATGACCGTGAAATTTCTGCCATACAGGTATTCGTGGAAGCGCTTGATGCCAGCCACGATGGCCAAGGCTTCCTTGTCCAGTTGGCTGTAATTTCTCTCCGTGCTGGACATCGTTTTGGAAAAGTAGGTGATGGGTGCCTCTGATCCATTGGGGAGTTGGTGGCTGAGGACTGCTCCAATCCCATATGGTGATGCATCGCAGGTCAGCAGCAGTGGAAGCATCTCATGATATTGGATGAGCACGCTGTCTGATGATAGGAGTCCTTTGATGGTCTTGAAATCGGTTTCCTCCTCTGTCCCCCATCTCCATGGAACAGCTTTCCCCAGCAAGTGATGGAGCGGCTCAGCAGCTGTAGCCTTCTGTTTAAGGAATACAGCATAGAAATTCAGTAAGCCCAAAAAGGCTTGAAGCTCTGCTTTGTTTTGGGGGGCTGGAGCTTCGTGGATTGCCCTAACTTTTGCTTTGGTGGGGTGTATGCCAGTGCCATCTATGAGGTAGCCCAGGAACTCGACCTCCTGGACCCCAATGATGCATTTGTCTCTCCTGACTCTTAAACCCTTCTCCTTGAAACGCTGTAAAACTTGTTTTAATCGCTCAAGTAGTTGGGTTTTAGAGTGCCCGGAGATCAATACATCATCGAAGTACGGCACCACCCCTGGAATGCCTTGGAGAAGGCGTTCCATCATCGATTGGAAGATTTCTGGGACTGCGCTGACTCCAAATTGGAGGCGGTTGCACTTAAATGCCCCTCTATGGGTGACAATAGTTTGCGCCTCCGCAGTTTTTTCGTCCACTGGCAGTTGCTGGTAAGCCTGGGTCAGGACCAGTTTTGCAAATATTGTCCCACTCCCAAGTGAATGCAGCAGATGTTGCACCACTGGGACTGGGTATGCGCTCTGCGACAGGGCCTTATTTATTGAACATTTATAATCAGCGCAGATGCCCACAGATCCATCATGCTTCATGGGAGTCACAATGGGTGTCTCCCATGCCGCATGATCGATGCGTTCCAGTATGCCTTGGGCTATCAGCTTATCTAGCTGAGCATCTACTTTGGGCCTCAGGGCAAACGGAACTCTGCGGGGCTTAAGCCTAATGGGTGTAATCGCCTTATCTAAGTTAAAGGAAATGGGCTTTCCCACAAATTTCCCCAGCTTACCATCGAAGACTTCCTTGAACTCTTCGAGGAGGATGTCGAGTTCGTCTTTCCGAATTTGATTAACCCCTTGGATTCCGAGCCCTAGGGGCTTGAACCACTCCATGCCCAGCAGGGTTGGGCGGCTGTGCTTGACGATAGTGATGGGGAGGTTGCCTTGGTATTCGCGGAAAGCTGTGTGAAGTGAGGTTCTTCCCAGCACTCCAAAGGGGTTGCCCCCAAAGTCGACTAGCCTGGAGCGTAGGGGCTTTAGGTCTCTCCTGAGGATGTCTGCCTTGATGCGCCTGAGGTTTTTCCAGTCCATAATGGAGTAGATTGAACCGGAATCTACCTCCATGGAGCACGGGGTTCCCTCCAGGTGTACGGTCACGTGGCACTTGGTGGCGATGTCGTCATCATCGGAGAGGTCTATGGTCATCTGGTGCACCGCTCTCCTCCGGGTCCCGTCGCTCTCACCCCATCTGGACTGGTACGAGGACTGTCTGGATGACCTCGCGTTGTCCTCCCGATTTTCACAAGGTCGGTGGCTGGAGGGCTCTGGGGCCAGTTCTTCGGCTCTGCAAGCTTCTGTGATATGGCCTCTTCTGTTGCAACGTCTGCAGGTCGCATCCCTCCACTTGCAGTTTGCCCTGGCATGGTCCCCTCTGCAGCTGGCACAGCGCTCCCCCTTGTAGTTTTTTTAAGCGGTTTCCCGCTTCGGGGGCCTGGAGACCTTATGGACGGCAGCTTCTTCCTCCGACTCCGAGCCAGCCATGGAATCCTCAGTTGACGACTGTGCAGTTCTGTGGATCTTGTGGATCCCTTTTGCCCAGATGATTGCGGCTGCCACCTTTTCAGAGATCTCGGCTACTGTCGCTTCCTCCACCATGTCCTTGAGCACGAGCTTTTTCTTGCTCAGGAACTTTTTCTGTAGGCCTCTGTTCCTCATGCCAAAAACCACGCGGTCCACTATGGCATTGTCTATGTGGTCGAACTCGCAGCTGGCTGCTATCTGGTGTAGGGCGGCCACCAATTCTTTGATGGTTTCACCCTCCTTCTGGTCCCTCTGATGGAAGGTGAATCGGTTCGCCACCAGTGTTCCTGTTGGTGCATAGTGGTCCTGCAGGATCTGCAGCAGGTCCGTCCATGGCACCTCTTCAATGTCCCGTGGTGCCACCAGGTCGATGGCCATGTTGAGGACTTCCGAACCGCAGTTGGCCAGGAAGATGCCCTTCTTGAGGTCGTCATCGGCATCCCTGATGTTGTTGCCTCTCAGGAATTGCCAGAATTTTACCACGTATGACTTCCACTTGTCCTTCCCTGGGCGGAAAGGAGCAAGGGCCGGCAATGTGGCTTCAGCTGCTGCCATGTCTCGGGAAGATGGCTGCAGTGACTTCAGCTGCTAGTGACTTAGCTCTTGAGGTTGGCTTCGTGCCACGAGGTTCGTCGCTTGGTTCTTTGTTCCTTCGTCGCCAGTGTTGGATCGGCACAGGGAAAGAAAGGCGTGATCAGCTCTGGTCCATTCAGCACTTTATTTAGTACAAGAATATGATGAGCAGCTGTGCTGCCGGGGCTCTTTAAATACGCTCCGGCAGGCTCAGCCACCCAATGACAGCTCTTCAAATCTCCCACCGGAGGATTAGCCAATCCCCGGTGGATGCCCAAATAAGGACATAACACAAATGACCAGCTGTCTGCAAGGAATATAAATCCTTCCATTCCTCACCATCCAGTCAGAACTGAAGAAGCTTCTTGGATGAGAAGCGAAACGTCTTCAGAGAAAAACAAGAAAGTCCAGCTGCCTCTTTAAAAAGCACTTTTCAGACTATTTGTTGAGTACATTCAGGGACCACAATGAGGTGAGTAGGCTAAACCCCTTCTCCTAGTGTTACTTGCAATGCCTTGGTCTCTCCAGGTATAAAGGCTGATAAAGCTAACAAGGGGAATGCCTCATGCTAGAGACAGCCATTATATAAGCAATGGACAGAGAGTAGAGAGCTTTACAGCTGATGAAAGAATAGTCAAAAATCTACACTTGAAAAAGCAATAAGAGGAGTAGGCCAGGATGGAAGTGATATACATTTCGTTAGGACAAAGTTTCTGTGTGCTGCCATACAGAATCTCCTTTTATCTATAGCTTCCTAATTCATTGCAATAAAGCTACTTATTTCATTTATCATGCCAGTGTGGGAATGCAAAGCTTAGAAAGCAAGCTTTATAGCCACGCCTAGACAAAGCTTTGGCATTCTGACTCAAGCCTTCTCCGACTTTGCTTAGATTCATCACAGATATTATTTCTTGGAGATTATACTTACTTAACTTTATTGCAGTCATTAACCAGCACAAAAGAATTGGCATTCAAAACTTCAGATTATCCAAAATTTACGGTAATTGCAATGCCAAGATAGTTAAGAAAAGCACAAAGAGATAATTAGATTATCATAAGATTTTAAGGGATTCTGGGAGGGGGGTAGATTACGTGGGTTTGGGGGAAGACCCGCGGGGGAGGGTATCTGGGCCAGCCATAGGGCGTGGCATGGGAGGTGTGAACTCTGGGGTCAAGGAGATGATTAGATCTTGCAATACAGATGCCCATAACATCGATACTGTAGGTGGGAGGGGCAGATATGGCGGGAGCAGGGGGCCACATCATCCTACGGGAGTGCGTCCTCGCTGTTTGCAAGCGGTGGCGCGCTCCGACCCTCAAAGCTCTTCTCGTTCCCCAGGTTGTACGGAACCTCGGGCCCCAGGCCTTCGGCTGTTGCTGTGCAATGCCAGGTCCGTGGTTAATAAAGCCCCCCTCATTTGTGATCTTATTCAGGAGGGGGGTGCGGACCTGATGGGTATTACGGAGACCTGGTTGGGCCAGGAAGGGGGAGCCCCCCTTGTTGATATGTGCCCACCAGGTTTCCGTGCTTTCCATCAACCAAGGTCTCAGGGGAGGGGCGGAGGGGTGGCGGTTGTTATTAACGAAGGTCTTGGACCAAGGGAGGCCACTGTTCCTCAGACGGCTGGATGTGAGTCCCTTCTTGTGAAGTGGGGTCATAGGGTGCAGTTGGGCTTGCTAGTCAAGTACCTGGCTCCCTGCCATGTGGCAGCAGCCCTGCCTGAGCTGCTTGATGTTATAGCCGCGGTGGCTGTTGACACCCCCAGGCTTATGGTCATGGGGGATTTTAACCTGTCATCAGTTGGCGAGACATCTGAGGTGGCTCGGGAGTTCATGGCTTCCATGATGGCTATGGACCTGAGCCAGTTAATTTATGGCTCTACTCACATGGGGGGACACACACTGGACCTTGTTTTTGTCTCTGGACAGTGGTTGAGTGATCTCGAGATAGGGGATATAGTGATTGAACCCTTGTCATGGTCAGATCACTCCCTCCTTCGCCTGGACCTTCGAACCGCCACACCCCGCCGCAGGGAGGCAGAACCGACCAGGTGGTTCCGCCCCAGGCGCCTGATGGATCCTGAGAGATTCCAGATGGAGCTTGGGCTATTTCCTGAGGTTCTAGCACACGACTCGGCTGAGGACTTAGTGGCCGCCTGGGATAGGGCGGCGGCTGATGCTTTAGACCGAGTCGTGCCTTTGCGGCCTCTGACCCGGCGCCGGTCTCACCTGGCTCCTTGGTATACTGAGGAGCTGAGGGAGATGAAGCGCCGGAAAAGACGCCTAGAGAGCAGTTGGAGGGCTAGTCGTTCTGAATCCGACCGAACACTGGTAAGATCTCATATTAAGTATTACCTAGTGGCGATAAGAGTAGAGAAGAGTAACTACTTTTCTACTCTTATTGCGTCATCAGATAATCGCCCAGCCGCCCTGTTTAGGGTGACCCGCTCTCTGCTCCATCAAGAGACGCGGGAAGACCCCTTGGAGGGTAGAGCTGAGGATTTTGTACAATATCTGTATGATAAAATTGCTCAGATTCGTGAACAGCTAGACTCTGACTGGATTGATCCAGAGGAGATGACAGGGGCAGGTCCTGAGAATATTATTTGGGAAGAGTTTGATCCTGTGACTCCCGAAAGCGTGGACAGGATACTGAACAGACTAAATGCGACCACATGTTTATTGGACCCGTGTCCATCCTGGTTGGTACTGGCCTCCCGGGACACTAGGCTGGCTCCAGGAGATTATAAATGCTTCTTTGAGTGGGGGTGTCTTTCCCACCATCTTGAAAGAGGCGGTGGTGAGGCCCCTCCTCAAGAAGCCCTCCCTGGATCCAGCTGTATTAGCAAATTATCGTCCTGTCTCCAACCTTCGCTTTGTTGCAAAGGTTGTTGAGAGTGTGGTTGCACGACAACTGCCTCAGTACCTGGATGAATTGAATTATCTAGATCCGTTCCAGTCAGGATTCAGGCCCGGGTACAGCACAGAGACAGCATTGGTCGCATTGGTTGATGATCTCTGGAGGGCTCGGGACAGGGGTTGCTCCTCTGTCCTGGTCCTACTAGACCTCTCAGAGGCTTTTGATACCATCGATCATGATATCATGCTGCACCGGTTGGAAGGGTTGGGGGTGGGGGGCACTGTTCTACAGTGGTTCTCCTCCTTTCTCTCTGACCGGTCGCAGTCTGTGTTGACAGAGGGGCAGAGGTCGACCCCGAGGCCCCTTATATGTGGGGTGCCACAAGGATCGGTCCTCTCGCCCCTTCTATTCAACATTTATGTGAAGCCGCTGGGTGAGATCATCCGTGGTTTTGGGGTGAAGTACCATCAGTACGCTGATGACACCCAGCTGTACATCTCCACCCCAGACCACCCCAATGATGCCCTCGAGGTGATGTCCCGGTGCCTGGAGGCCGTACGGATCTGGATGGGGAGGAACAAACTCAGACTCAACCCATCCAAGACCGAGTGGCTGTGGTTTCCGTCGTCCTGATATAGTCAGTTGGTGCCATCTCTGACTATTGGGGGCGAGTCGTTGGCCCCCACAGATGGGGTTCGCAACTTGGGCATCCTCCTGGACTCGCGGCTGTCTTTAGAAGAACATATGACGGCCGTGGCCAGGAGGACTTTTTATCAGGTTCGCCTGATTCGCCAGTTGCATCCCTTTCTGGATCGGGACTCGTTGCGCACGGTCACTCAGGCCCTTGTCACCTCACGCCTGGATTATTGTAATGCTCTCTACATGGGGCTCCCCTTGAGAAGCACCCGAAGGCTCCAACTGGTCCAGAATGCGGCCGCGCGGGTGATAATGGGAGCAATGTGGCGCTCTCATGTAACCCCCCTCCTGCGCGAGCTGCACTGGCTCCCAGTGGCCTTCCGGGTGCGCTTCAAGGTTTTGGTTACTACCTTTAGAGCGCTCCATGGCTCAGGACCAGGGTACTTACGAGACCGCCTCCTGCCACCAATAGCCTCTCACCGACCAGTTCGCTCCCATAGAGAGGGACTCCTCAGGGTGCCGTCAGCCAAACAATGTCGACTGACAGCCCCCAGGGGGAGAGCCTTTTCTGTGGGGGCACCTACCATCTGGAACGGGCTTCCCCCGGAGTTACGAAACATCCAAGACTTACGCATATTCCGCCGTGCCCTGAAAACGTTTCTATTCCAACAAGCTGGTCTGGCCTAACTCTCCTTTTTAAATTGGCTTTTAAATTGGCTTTTAAATCAGGTTTTAGACCTCTTTTAGATAAATTTGGATGTTTTAATCTTTGAGCCAAATTACTTAATCTGTTTTTTAATAGTTTTTTAACTTCTATATGTATTTGTAATTTATTGTGGCTGTTCACCGCCCTGAGTCCTTCAGGAGTAGGGCGGTATACAAATATGAAAAATAAATAAATAAATAAATAAATAATAGGAATGTTCTGAAATATCAGGAGTATCCTAATTTTTCATCTGCTTTTTACCCTTGTTCTGAAATAATGTTCTATGTCTATGAATAGACATAGTGTATCATAATTTAGTAAACAAGACTCTGATCAAACACTATTATCATAAGACCTTTTCAAGATTCTGAAAGGCTGGGATCAGTACATTAATTAATCTCTCCCATCCTTCTTACACATCCTCACTCAATGTAGTTCTTTTACTAGTATTTTTTGTGCTTTGAAATTAGTGTTGCAGTAAAAAGAACTGAGTAAAATACCTGGAATATTGAAATAACTATGAACAGTCATTTAACTGATTTGAGAATTGCCTGAACTAAACGTATCAATTCACCTGACTATTTAAAATATTGAAACATACTCTCCTTCACTCCTTTCCTTCCTCCCTTCACAGGGCACCTGACTCTTAATTGATTCTGGCCAATTTACATCTAAGATTCTCTCCCTCTCCCCCCACACTTCTCTCTCTCCCTCCTTCCCTCCCTCCCCCCCTTCTCTATTTCTCTCTCTATCATCTCTATCTCATAAACAAACAAACAAATAATATAGTATCTTGTCTCCAAGCAGAAGAGCAAAATAGAAAAAGAAGACTAAAACCAAATTAAAACAAAGCAAAAACAAAAAAACAAGAAAGGGACTCCACAAACATTCTCGATTGATTGGGAGAACAATCAAGACTTCAGAATTTTCCTGAATAACATAAGGGTGGGAGACACATAAATCTCTGCAGGGAAGATAGTTTGAGAGAGCAGGTATTACAACAGAGTAGACACACATCCTGGATTTGGGAAGATGACATTCCTTAATTGACCCAGAGTGTACCTCCCTACTAGATTGAATAAAACAGGCAGAGGCAGTTGGAGATAAGTGATCAAGACATGCAATCAGATATCCTCTGCCTATTGACAATACCCCAAACCCACAGGTTATCTCACCCAGCAGTTTCATATAATTGTTAAACAAGAGGGGAGAGATGGTCACAGTTTGCAAAACTTCAAAAGTGAGGGGCCATTGATGTGATCCCTCAACTGTCAAGACTGATTGAAGCCACAAGAAAAGAATGAGAACTTCTGTAAAACAGTACGTCCCCTCCCCTAATCCCCAAAATTGATTGAAGAGGATACTATGGCCAAACGTACTGAAAGTCATTGAGAGGTCATTGAACACAAAGTGGATACATTTTGCTCATCCCAGTTCTGCTATAGGTCATCAATTAGCATAAACAGTACAATCTTATTTTGGGAGTGCCTGTTTCACAAGGGGTGGGAACTAATGTTGTAGTCATGTATTAATCAGTCTTCAACTAGAGGGGATAATATGTGTATATGTGTTGTTGTTGCTTTAATGTGCCTTTTAAAGTTTATGATTGTTTTTGGCTTGGTTTTTTTTTCTTTTTGTTTTCTCTAGGATTTTTTGTTTGGAGTTTTGCATTTTGTATTGAATAAAATAAAAATGCAGATTAAAAAAGTCAATCTTTATATTGAATCCTGACCTAAAGCTTAATTGAAAAGGGCCCAAATAATCTGGTTCCTCCAGACTTTTCTAGAATTGAAGCCTGACTATTGTCTCCATCACTTTCCCCTAAAAGAGAATATTGCAAACTGGAAATTAGCTATCCAGGGTCATTGGGTCCAGTGATGTTCTTTTGGGGAAAGAGTGTACTACAGTGAGCCAAAAATTGTAATGGGATAACAACTGTCTTCCAAAACCAGATCATATCTCAGCTGATTAGGCCGAATGTGGATCACTGATATGCATTGGCCCCTAATAACCTGGGATTATGGTTATGGTTAACCATAACCATAATCCCAGGTTGCCATGGTGGCTATAAATTCCTGCTCTAGAATCAGTGTCACTGGACAGCAGATTGAAACCCTGAAAACCATAAGCCTCAGGTTCTAAACCACCAGCCCAGCAATAAATTCCAGCAGCTCAGGCAGAAAAGATGTGATGCAACTGGGAGAGCAGTACAACAATAACAATCCCATCTTTTCCTTAGAGCCCAGTTTCAGCCAGAGAGTCTCACATCTAATTATGTAGAGACTTTAAAAACCAATAACAATTCATGGATGACAATTGCAACCTCCCATCTCCTTTTCCCAGAGTCACCGCTGGTAAACCCTAAACTCAGGTGGCCACCTCTCCAGAAGGAGAAACCTTTCCTTGGCCCACCCAGATTTAAGAGTTGCAAGCCAGGTTAACGGCTGAATCCACCATCAGACCATGGATGAGGTCAGGTTTATTACAGGCACACTTACAGTCAACAGCAACAGGGCTCTGATAACTTGGCTCCAAGCAGAGATTGTGTTGCTGTACACTCAAAGAGTGAGCCTAGCAGAGTGATAGTTAACCTTTTTGGTGATGAGTACCCAAAGTGTGTGTGTGCGCACCAAAGTACACGCACATGCACAAACCCCCAAAATGCAATGTGAGCGCCTCCCCCCCGTGCATGTATGCATGTCCACTGCACATGTTCTTCCATCCCTGTGCCCCATTTTGGCTTCTGGGTTGGTGCAGGAGGCCTTTCAGGCCCAAAACAGGATACAGGGGGGCGTGTGCACACGAACCCCCAAAATGCAATGTTAGTACTCCTGTGCATGCACCCTGCCCCCCGGCACATGTGCATGCATGTTCCCCGCATGCACCCTGTCCCCCGCGTATGCGTGGCAGAGACCCAAAGACCAGCTGGCAGCAGGAGGCATTGGAGCAATGGCTGGCATGCCCACAGAGACTGCTCTACGTGCCACCTCATCGCCTAGCATCCTCCAGAGCAGCCTTCTTCCAGGACACTGCTATCAATCCCAATATGGTCCATCAATCTTCCAGTTTGCCTTCCCATATAATTCAGGTTCCCTCCTACCCCTCACTCTCATCTCCTAGCCCTAGGGGTTCATTCATTCATTAATGTGCATTAATTCACCCACTTAATTCATTTCCAAATACTCATCCCAGATACACAGTCATCCCAGGACATCCTCACAGTGGTCCAACAACCCTATATCAGACTGTATCTTCCCTAGGCACTTGATAGTTCAAGAGGGGAATCAGTTCCTGCATGCCCCTCAACATCCGCTTTGCCCCCCCCCCATTTCAGCTCTGGGGCCTGGGGCATAATTGTT
Source organism: Arizona elegans (assembly GCA_022577455.1). NCBI lineage: Eukaryota > Metazoa > Chordata > Lepidosauria > Squamata > Colubridae > Arizona > Arizona elegans. The sequence continues at coordinate 116,915,037 of JAKOOJ010000002.1, forward strand.
CCTGTATCTCTCCATACGCATTTTAAGGTCATTTCTGCATTAGCAATTTAAAGCGTCTTCAAGAATCATCCAACTTTCATTTTGTAAAAATAACAGTAATGCAGACAGATGTTAAATCACTTCAGTGATAGCTGGGCAAAGATGCGATGAAGATGCTATAAATTATTGCTCTAAAAAGTTTCTTTAATGTAATATGGAAGTTAAGACGACCTTTGCAATTTTTTAGAAAAGGTCTTCAGATTGAGTTACAGGAGTATCTTGAAGAAAAGCAACCTCCAGTTTGGATACCACACATTTTGTTTATCAGTGATGTTATGTATACAGTTTTGGCGGGAGATTTAAACAACAATGGTCACTTATGATTGGTCAGCTCCCTGGCCAGCAAGGTATATAAAGGGAGCTGTTTGCCTGTAGCTTTTGCTGAAGTCTCACTCTACATTAAAGAGCTGTTGTCACTACCTTGCTCCTGCCTCTTCATTCCCACGACTCAACAAGTTGGTTTCTTCAAAGTAGTTTTAGGCAGCCATTAAAGATAGAAATCCTCACACAAACGCTTAAGTCAGTAAAGTAAACATACAAACAAAACCATACTAAATGAACATGAACCCAACACTATCCGTTAATGGAAACACTACAAAGCATACTTGTTCTTCTTCTTTTTTTTTTATTGAAAAAGTTTTACAATTACATTTTCTCCCCAATTCCCCCCCCAACCCTCCCTAACCTCCCTAACCCTCCCTAACCCCCCCAACCCTCCCTTCCCCCCCAGACTTCCACAAAATATAATCCAAATCAAAAAACCCTTTTTATAAAACTTGAACCCCTCCACCCCCTGTATATTTTTCACATCTTCACAAAATTCTATTACTCTATCCCTATATAATACTTTCAGTTAAAAGCTATCTGATACTTCCTAGTTTGATATTTGTTCTGCACATAATCTATCCACTTTTTCCACTCCCATACATAAGTCTCTTGTGAGCGATCTTTTAAATATGCTGAAATCTTTGCCATCTCTGCAAAACTGGCCATCTTCGAAGTCCATTCTTCAATAGTAGGCATAGCTTCATTTTTGCAATATTGACCTATCAGTAATCTCGCAGCTGTTATCATATACAATATCAACTTTGTTTCACCCAATGTGAAACCGTTAACTATACCCAATAAAAACAATTGTGGAGAAAACTGAATTTTTTTCTTCAAAACATTCTGCATAACCCACCAAATTTTTATCCAAAAAGCTTTCACTTTCTTACAAGTCCACCACATATGATAATATGTGGCATCTAGACAATCACATCTCCAGCATTTTGGTTGAACATTAGGGTACATGCACGACAATTTCTTAGGATCTAAATGCCATCTATAAAACATTTTATACAAATTTTCTCTCAAATTCTGCGACTGTGTAAATTTAACATTCTGAACCCATACTTTTTCCCATGTTTCCAACATCACTGGTTCTGCAAAATTTTGTGCCCACTTTATCATACAATCTTTAACCAATTCAGTTTCTGAATCCCTTTCTAACAAAACATTATATACCCTTTTAATATGCATTGGACCTTTCTCTTTTATATGTCTAACCAATTCTTCCTCATGCATCATTATACCAGTTTTTTGGTCCTCTTTCCATCTCAATTGAAGTTGATTATACTGTAACCAGATTAAATTAATCCCTTCTTCCAACAGCGTTTCCAAAGTCTTCAGTTGCCATCTGCCCGCATCTGCAAAAAGAACTTCTTTATATAACCCCCCCCCCCGAGTGACATTATATTTGTATTCCACATGATATGACCAAGATCCAGCCATAACGGTATTTTGTAATCCCATTTGAGTCGGTGCTTCTTCCAAATTCTCATCAAAGAGTTTCTAAGTATGTGGCTTTTGAATACTTTATCCACTTTGTTCTCATAAAATAAGTAAGCATGCCAACCAAATTCAAGATCAAAACTTTCTATATTCAATATTCCAGTCTTTTTCCTTCCAAACCAGTCATTTGCTTGCGTCAAAGCTGCTGCTTCATAATATAATTGTAGGTTTGGAAGTTTAAGACCCCTCCCCCCCCCCCCCCCCCCGTTCTGGAACATCTTGCATAATTTTCAGTTTAACTCTCGGCTTTTTCTCATTCCAGACAAACTTGTTCAGTCCTCTTTGCCATTCTCTCAATTGTTTATCACTTTTAAGCACCGGAATCATTTGAAACAAAAAAAGAAATCTTGGCAAAATGTTCATCTTAACTGCTGCTATTCTTCTAAGTAGACAAAACTGCAGTTTTTTCCAGGTCTCCATATCTTTCTGTACCTCTCGCCACAACACCTCATAATTATTTTGAAACAGTTTCATATTTGATTCTGCAACCTGAACTCCTAGATATTTAACCTTTGGTACTATCTCAAAACCTGCCTTGCTTTCAAGTTCCTGTTTTCGATCTTGTGTCATATTTTTAACTATCATCTTAGTTTTTTTCTGGTTCAGTCTAAATCCTGATACTATACAATATTGTTCTATAATGTCTTTCATCTGGATTATTGATTCCATCGGCTGTGTTAGGGTAACAACCAGATCATCTGCAAATGCCCTTATTCTGTAATCCTCTTGCCTTATCACTATTCCTTTCAAGGTGCTCGAATCCCGTATTGTATTCAACAAGACTTCTAATGTTAAAATAAATAACAATGGGGATAACGGACAACCTTGTCTTGTTCCTTTTTCAATATTAAAGTCTGTTGTCAAACTTCCATTAATAATAATCTGTGCCTTTTGTTCTTGATAAATTGCTGAAACCGCCTGCATAAATTGATCCCCAAAGTCCATCTTTTTTAATGTCTTTAATAGAAAGTCCCAATCCATTCTATCAAAGGCCTTCTCTGCATCCAAGAAAACCAGCACTGCAGGGATCTGTTTATTCTTCCCAAGATATTCCAGTAAATCTATAACTTGCCTTACATTGTCCTTCATGTATCTGCCTTCTATAAATCCGGCTTGATCACAATGAATCACCTCAATGAATCACCTCTTGAATAATTGTTCTTCTTATGAGCTTAGATGATAGCTCATCTTCACAATTTGCAAGCTGGTCAATTAGATGTAGAAGTGATTATAAGGAGACTGGAAAAAAGAATGGAAAGGGAGAATAAACATGCCAAGTCAATCCTCTCATCAACAATCAAATCATGGATGAGCATTGGATCATGGATGGGCAGTGATGAAATCCAATTTTTTTTACTACCGGTTCTGTGGGCGTGGCTTGGTTGGGTGGTTTGGGAGGGTGTGGCAGGGTAAATAGACTGCAAAATCTCCATTCCCACCCCACTCCTTGGGGAAGGATACTGCAAAATCTCCATTCCCACCCTATTCTGGGGCCAGCCAGAGGTGGTATTTGCCAGTTCTCCGAACTCCTCAAAATTTCTGCTACTGGTTCTCTGAACTGCTCAAAATTTCTGCTACCGGTTCTCCAGAACCTGTCAGAACCTGCTGGATTTCACCCCTGGAGGGGGCCCTTATTGCAGACAGATCTGGTGTTCAGTTGAAGCAGCCAGAGGCCAGGCTCATAAAGGTCTGCTGATAAAGTATTGGGGCTGAGATCAAAGAGCAGGAGCATGGAACCTTAAGAGAAAATAGATCTGCAGTCCCCAAGGATGGTCCACTCCCTGCCTCCCACTATATCTCCTCCTGCCCAACACCATCCTAATATTATGGCCCACCTCCACCACCCCAATAACAGCCCCATCTCCTAAACCAAGACCCCTAAGACCTGGGACTGGGAACCTCCCAGTGTCCTTAGTACACATCCCTGGAAGGGAAAAATGGGCACCCTGCAGCCCTTTAGCAACAACAGCTCTTAGCATTATCAGGATATCTTAATGGGAAAGTGTCTAATTAGGCTAAAAGGGAAGAGAGTGGACAAGTGCAGCTTAACTCATAAATGGCAACTTAGCCTAGATTGTAAGAATCTTAGAAATATTTTTTTTCAAAATTGTTAAAGAGACTCTGCCTTGATGAACTCACTATAAATTCATCAGAGGGGTTGCTCCTCTGTCCTGGCCCTGTTAGACCTCTCAGCAGCTTTTGATACCATTGACCATGATATCATGCTGCACCGATTGGAAGGGTTGGGGGTGGGAGGCACCGTGTTGCGGTGTTTCTCCTCCTTTCTCTCTGACCGGTCGCAGTCTGTGTTGAGAGGGGGGCAGAGGTCGACCCCAAGGCCCCTTGTATGTGGGGTGCCACAAGGATCGGTCCTCTCGCCCCTTCTGTTCAACATTTATGTGAAGCCGCTGGGCGAGATCATCCGTGGTTTCGGGGTGAAGTACCACCAGTACGCTGATGACACTCAGCTGTACATCTCCACCCCGGATCACCCCAATGATGCCTTGAAGTGATGTCCCAGTGCCTGGAGGCCGTGTGGATCTGGATGGGGAGAAACAGACTCAGACTCAACCCATCCAAGACCGAGTGGCTGTGGTTTCCAACGTCCCGATATAGTCAGTTGGTGCCATCATTGACTATTGGGGGCAAGTCGTTGGCCCCCACGGATGGGGCTCGCAAGTTGGGTGTCCTCCTGGACTCACGGCTGTCTTTAGAAGAGCATTTGACAGCTATGGCTGGGAGGACTTTTTATCAGGTCTGCCTGATTCGCCAGGTGCGTCCCTTCCTGGATCGGGACTCGTTACGTACGGTCACTCATGCCCTCGTCACCTCACGCCTGGACTATTGTAATGCTCTCTACATGGGGCTCCCCTTGAGAAGCGCCCGGAGGCTCCAGCTGGTCCAGAATGCAGCCGCGCGGGTGGTTATGGGAGCGATGTGGCGCTCCTGTGTGACTCCCCTCTGCATGAGCTGCACTGGTTCCAGGTGGTCTTCTGGGTGCGCTTCAAGGTTTTGGTCACCAGCTTTAGAGCGCTCCATGGCTTAGGACCAGGGTACTTATGAGACCGCCTTCTGCCACCAGTAGCCTTTCATCGACCAGTACGCTCCCATAGAGAGGGGCTTCTCAGGGTGCCATTGGCCAAACAATGTTGACTGGCGGTCCCCAGGGGGAGAGCCTTCTCTGTGGGGGCACCTGCCATCTGGAATGAGCTCCCCCCGGAGATACAGAGGATCCCAGATTTACGCACTTTCCGCCGCGCCCTCAAAACATTTTTATTCCAGCAGGCTGGTCTGGCTTGACTCTCCCTTTTAATTTGCTTTTAAGTTTTATACAAATTGGATGTTTTTAAATTCATTTTTTGGGCCAAAATTATTTAATGTACTTTTAAATGGTTTTTAACTTTTGTATGATGTATTTTTATCTTGTGGCTGTTCACCACCCTGAGTCCTTCGGGAGTAGGGCGGTATATAAATTAAATAAAATAAATAAATAAAATAAAATAAATCTCACAGTTTCCAAGATTGTGTATTTCCCTCAGACTAATATTAAGGTGGCTTTTCTTGGGAAGGATGGGAAATGCCTTAAGTCAGGGTTGAATCCTGGCGGCAATTGCCTGGGCTATCTCCCGCAGATCTCTTGACCAGAATTTTGGAAGTGGTTTATCATTTCCTGCTTCTTAGGGATGAGAGAGAATGACTGATCCAAGGTCATCCAGCTGGATCCGTGCCTAGAAGGACTAGAACTCATGGTTTTCTGGTTTCTGGCCTGACACCTTAACCAAACTGGCTCTTCAAGCATTAAATATACCTTACTGAAATATGTATATTCCTTGCTTCCTTGACATTGCTCAGATGCATGGGGCTTGACAAGTAGCTCACGAGTTTGTTTGATTTATTTATGAAGCATCATTTCTCATCTGGGCTGATAAGGGTAGCTATTCTGCTTTAAAAGAATGAAGCAGGGTCTTATGTGTTTAAAAAGTGATTCAGAAAAGGTATTTCCTTAAGCCCCTGCATAAGGAAAAGTGCAACATATCTCTGTTATCCCTAAAAAATGAAACTATTTTTTAAAAAATCACTTTATGACTCATAAAATAGTGTCCCCCTTTTTTCAGGTAAATATAAGAGCCTGAATAAAAGATATATTGGTTTAATGAATAATAGCAGTGAGGTGTTGCACTCATGTTTGTGTGAGGCCTAAACGCTTCTTTCAGTTCATCTTTAAAGCATACATAATCCCAAGACATAAATCTCTGTCCTGTTGCATCTAGTTGACTCAAAAGGGCTTACATGACCAGAGCATATTTCCTCATTGTATAAGTAGGTTTTCTTAAGTAAGTGTATGCATACATCTATTACAGGAAATGTTCCCTCTTAGTAGTTATCCATATTCTATATGCAATGTAAAGTGAGGAGCATAAGAAGTCAAAGACAGACCCGTGTTGTGCCAAGCCTGGTCTATATGCTACTAAATAATAAATATAATCCCTGAATAGATCTATAATTCATATTCACATTTTCAGATAAATCAAATCTGTATTTGACAGGGAAAAAATATACCCCAGATTTTTCCTGTTCTCTGAAATGATCTGTCTTCCAGATTGTAACTGTGAATACAATATAATAAGGGCACCCTGTAGAATAAGGACTGTATTGCATATAAGAGTCTGTAGTGTTTTGTGTGAAGAGCAGCAGAAATTACTGCATGTGTTAAATAAATACCAAAAATTGCTCTCAAGAAATTTCTGCAATATTTCTAGCATTGAATATGTTTCAATGTTTTCTGCTTTCTCGTGTTCATTGCTCAGAACAAATAGATTCAGTAGACATTAGACAATTCACTTCCCCTTGGGATTTCAGCCTTGCTCAGTTTTGTTTGACAAGAAGCCAAAAGCACTAGGAATTATTATTTATTTATCATATTTAGTAGCCACTAGTTTACATTGTCTTAAAAGAAGGTATAGTTGATAAACTTGGATGGTCATGCAATCAAATTAGCTATTTCATAATGTTTTAAATAAAAATCTATTGGAGGTTGAAGCATTCTGTAATTGTGCATTTTTGGGGACAGGACTCTAATAAGAACAGTTTAGTAAAGTAGTTTTTTTAGCTATAATAGAAAGGAGATTTATTTACAGAAAATACGTGATTAGGGATAGACAAATAGAAAGACAGAAGGAAATGATTTTTATTCTCCTACGAGGAGAATCAAAAGGCATGGCCATGTGAAAAAAAGTCAGAAGGAAATAATCTTAAACCTTAGAATTTATAATATATTATTATAAAAATACATTATTCAAAACCCTTTATTTCAGAAAGCTGTCCTTTAGATTAATTTATTTTTCAAAAACTCATTTTTTCCCTTTTGCTTTGGTCATTTTTTCTGTACAAATGTTGCCACTTAATCCACAGTTTGATTTCAGAAATACTTGCTTCTTATAACTTCATAACTTTTCATACTTTTTAGATATTTGTATTACAATACGCTCTTTTGTAAATTATCACTTGGTTTTTGCTTTTAAATTGTCATTTAAAGCAAAAAATATAATTTTTTAAATCTTTTTTCAGATTTTCAGTTTTTGAACTGAAGTTTTTGAAGAAAATATGGTCACTATGCCTTAAATTGGCAATCTCTTAGACGGCGTGATAAACCAAGATGGGGCACAAAGGATACTCCTGACTTTCTCTCTACCCTCTATTGCTTCTTTGGAGCACATGACATACTGCTTATAAGGGAGCAATAGAGGCTAGAATGAGAGTCAAGAGTATTCTTTGCACTTTTATTTTATTTATTCCATTATTCAGATTTACATAGCCATCCATCTCACTAAAGCAACCAACAAGATAAGTAACAAATACACTTTAAAGGAGAGGATTAGGCTCCCATAGAATGACATATGTGCTGTGGAAAAATAGTCTATATTAGGTCACATTTTTTTTCTGAAATCTAAGAAAAATCATGCTGGATCAGCATATATATCCTTTTGATTTATCCATATTTTACTTTTCCAACTGTGAATAAGTTATTCATAAACTTTTAGTTTGACTAGATATTATGAATTAGGAGGAGAGATGGGATATCCCAAATTAACTAATAAATTATTTCAATTTGTATAGCTGTCCATCTCAAATTCATGATACTGGACAGCTGACAATATTTAAAAAAAAAACCCAATAAAACTTTAAAAAAACCCAAAAAGATGACACTCTTTAAAAAAAAAACAGCAGCTAGTGTAAAAAAACAAATTCATCAATAGCAAACTAGCGTAACCTGTGTTCATAACTGCTTCTTTTGAGTGTACACCATAGTATAGGAGAGATATACATCCTCTCCAGTTTTCCTTGGGGGAAAAGTCTTCAGAGCAAATCCAGCAATATTTTATTTAATACTGTTATAGTGATCAGGTGTCCAATTGTTCAAAGTGTTTGAACTTTGCTTTCCTTGCAAACCTGCACCATTAACAAAGATATTGGGTCTGAGGGTGATGAAGCAAAAACAATTTCTTATGTTTCTTCCACAAGTTGAAACATTTCTGAACAGCTGAATGCCTCATACTGCCCACATTACATTTTTCTTCATCTATTTCCCTTAGTATACCATTTTTCATGCATGGAAAAAGAATCCATCGAAACATATCCTTGCCTTCTTTGTATTTTTCATCCATATGGAACATATATTTATTCAGTTGTTAGATCCCCAAGCGTGGGGCTGAAATGAAGTTGTTACTCTTGCATTTCTTTTTAACCAATCAGGTCATTCCATTTCTCCCAGCCTCTCTTGCTAAATTGATGAGGCTCATAAATTCCTCTTTTTCACGAATTGTGCTGATTATAATCACTGAACTTGAAATTCCTGCTAATGTAATGATGAGACTCGTAAATTCCGAGGCGGGAACTAGTCTGGAGCACAGCTTAGAATTCTTATTAGCCAATGAAACTGTTCCATTGCTTCTGTCAGCCTTATAATATCTCAAGCGATGAAATATTTTGGCTCTGTGTACATGGAACTAAAAGACAGAAGATATATTTCAGCCAGCACCCATGTTGTTTTATTAATATTGTACTTATTAATTTTTACACAGACTGGGCAATGCTTTATAACCTAGCCAGCTGAGGTTTTTTGGTTTAAATCTAGAGTTGTCTTATAATTTCATTGTATACCAAACTTTGCCTAGATTTCTTACTTATTAAGAAGCTGAAAACATAGCAAAAGGTCATCAGAATGCAAGTAATTCAAGCCTATCATCTTGTGCTTATAACTACATTATGTTCTCAGAAAGGAAACTCATTATTGATTACCCTTAAGGCTCCTAAGATCAAGTATGTCTCTGTATCATTAATTGGAACCCCCCTCTTCCTCCCTCCTCCTTCTGTTTCATTTTTGCAGTGGCAAGCTCTATTTCAGTTGGTGGAAATATTGCATTGCAAGATTTGCAGATGGGTCTATTAGACATCCATTAATTAAATGACCACTGGAAAAATGGAGCTGCCCAGTTGGCAAACAGTATTTTGCAATGAATAATGTTTAGGTATTCTAACATTAGTGACATCTCAGCATTCCCCAATACATTCTAAGAGAAACAAATCACAGAACAATTTAAATTAAAATAGATTCCGCTGAACACGTACTTTTCACTAGAGATAGATGAAAGGTTTCCAATCCCGACTTGATTTTCTATTCCCAGTAGAATTAATAATAGGAGCAGTAGGCATTATCAAACTCTGAAATGAGTTGGAGTCTCATAAATCTATGATATCCAAATCATCTTGGTTTCAAACATAGGAGTTTGAAATATTTAGAGTATTCCTCTAAAATACAGGCAAAATATTGGTGTACCTTGCAGGGATGACATAGAATTAATAATTATTTGTCTGTTTGTATGCATTTGTGTGTGTGTGTGTGTGTGTTGTTTCAATACTTGGAGAGTGTTTAAAGAAATGCTTAGTGTTCTTTTTCTTTTTATCTGTAACAGTACTTGAAACGTATTTATAAGGCCCCAAGGTGTTTTAGGAGCTTGTCATGAAGTGGGATGATAAGCTTATGTTAGAAGTTGCAACCATTTCTTCTTAAAAACACCCTGCCCTAGCTTAAAATACTAAATTTTGACTGAGCCAGCCTAGGTTTATAAGTTTGTAGTTGACATAGCAAGGACATGCAGAAATTTGTGAAGAGCATATTCAAAGTCAAGGTGTAAATGTTTCTTCAAAGTTCAACTTTCACTTCCATACCGAATCACAAGGAATGCCAATCTTATCATGGCATTTGAATATCTTTTCCAAAGTCTTCTATAAATCATAGACACACACACACACACACACACCAGAGAGAGCGAGAGACTGGCAGAGAGTGAGTGAGAGAGAGAGAGAGACAGAGAATGTCAGTCTTTATTCAGAGAACATAGAAGATCTGGTACTGTTTAGATCGTGCGGGACATGACAGCTTAAAATATCAAGACAGCTTCATAGAGCTGGTATCACAAGAAATCTGAGGAGCATCACATGTGAGAAGTATGCCTTAAAGTCCATATAGATGAAAAGAAAGAAAGAAAGAAAGAAAGCGGAAAGATAGTGTTTGGCAGATGATGAATTAATAAAATATTAAAATACCTAGGAATAGTTTTGTTAAAGAAGCAAAGCTCACTGTTGAATTGAAAAAATAAATAAATAAATAAAAATAAAAAACAAAGCAAAACAAAAAAAAAACACAAAACATCCAACCATTCTTCTGACAGGTTTGATCAGCAGAGGGTAGCATGGAAGCAACTCTGTCAGGCAAACAAAGGAACTTGGTTATATGTAGTAGACAAAAAAGATTTAGAATATCTATGGAAGATAAAGCACTATGCACTTAAAATTTTTATTGCTTAATGCATTGTAAACTGCCCTGAGTCTCCGGAGAAGGGCGGCATATAAATCAAATTTAAAAAAAAAAAATGAAAGGGTCTGGCCCTGTTTTAACTTGAACTTCAAGACTTAGAATCCAGAACACTAAATACAAAAGTGAAGGTATATGAAGAACAAAGATAATGGGAGAAGCACTGGTTGAGCTCGAAAGAGATATGCAAACAATTAAAAGCCCCACAGAAGAGACCAGATGGCTACTCAAAAGTAAAGAGCATCTTTAAAAAGTAAATTCATAGTCTTGAGAGTGGTATGTTTCTTTGTTTCCTTTTCATTTATTTCTTTATTACAATATTAGATTTGAAGACCACCCAATTCCCAAAAAATTCTGGGTGTTTTATAACACATCCTTCATTCATTTGACACCTGCCTAGTTGGAAGCTGCTTTTTCTCACCCAGTGTTGGCAATGTCAAGAGATAATGAAAATCACTCCCTTTTCTGCAAATAACATTGCCAAATCAAAGAAAAAGATAAGCAAAATAAGAAATCTAGAATCATATTGTCAATTGATTTTAACTATTGAGAGACAAAGAGAGAGGGAGAGGGTTTTTTTTGTTTTTTATGTGTTTCTTCTATGAAGTAGTTTCAGTACTGCACTCTAACCACTGCGCCACCTTGGCTCTGGCCCGAAATATGCCAAATTTTGAAGTGTTAAATATATTTCATTTTAGTAGACCAGCTGTCTTGTAAATGTCTTGTAAATTAGTATACTGTGTGATTCTTTTACATATATTTTACAATTTGCTCTCATTTCTTGGGGAAAGTCATGGTTTTCCTTCAAGATTTCCAAATATTTGCTGTCAGAATTGAAACCCGGCGTGTCTTTGTGATACCATCTTCAAAGACCCTTTCCTGTTGCAAAGTCATTTCATTATTTTCTCAATGCCACAGACCACATTAATTGCTTAATCAGGGCCTTAAATATTCTTTGGAAATGTGGCAAAATATTTTCTAACCCATAGATGCATCTGCTTTGGTCATGTGGATAACTTAGTAATTATTTGAGCAGCAGGTAGTATTTATCACCTTGAGCTTATAAGAGATGGAAAATGGCATCAGATAAAATTTTATTCACTGTAAATAATATGGAGATAACAAAAAATATACATTAACTTGTCATTTGGGCTACCTTTACTCTGCATAAAATGTATCATATAATTGGTTATTATTTATTAATACTATAGTTACTTTTGTAAGTAAGCATCCTTTTTTTTTTTCTGATCATCTGACTATACTGCAGCACCATATAAATATGTAACACAGAGAGACATTGTCCTTGGGAGTTTACAGTCTATTCGCTATATTTTTCTGTTTAATTTCAATTTGACTTGACCATGACTTGCTAATGGGTGAACAGCACCTATAAAAGAAGAAGCAATTAACATTTTCCATTTCAGTGGGAATTGAATAGGTATGTTTGTACATTCACTCCATAGAAGTGAAGTTCTTGCTCTGTAAAAAAATATCATACTCCCTTTCTTTACTTATCAGAAGAAAAAGAAAGAAAGAAAAAAACAGGAAGCAAGGAAGCATCTAGACAAGAGAACCTATTTTTGCTGAGTAAATTAACAGCATTCAGAATCTACAGACCCAAAGTGAACATTGTCAAATGATAACCAATGTGCTCTCCAGGGCTTTATGAGTTCCATGATATGGCATATAAAGAAAGCAAAATCTTTGCAGAAAGGTTTTCAGTCAATAATATGTCTTAGCACAACATGCTTTTCTGGGGACAGATGGACTTGAACCCAGGTGGAGTTGGTAATGCCGAGTCCTGGAAGATAGATGATATTACTTTGGCTATATAAGGATTGAAACCCAGAGAATAAGACAATTTCTTGTAGACTCTACACTCACATTTGCTACATACAGTAGTGTGGCCCACAGGTCACTATCCTTAGTGTAGCCAGATGAGAGCTTATAATTGACTTAAAACATATTACGCATAATATACTGTAAGCTGCCCAGAGCTGCCTTGTGGCGAGATGAATGGCAAACAAATGTAATAAATAAATAAATAAATAAATAAATAAATAAATAAATAAATAGCAAAGCAGATGTGTCTCCTGGATGTGCAGTAGCATTTGTCTTACACTATGTATGAGATTATCAAAAAGTGCAAAGGCGAACAGGTAAATGAAGTCTTCTTATGTTTTTACCAAAATGGTCTAAAGTAATTTATATTTAAAGTTAAAGTAATTTAAGAGATTGGAATGAGTCTATGGAGATTCTCAGTCATCCAGGACATGGTTGCCCCAGAAGTGTTTTTTCAGGAGCCAACTGGACTTTCTGGTTTTTTTCTTTCAAGACGTTTCACTTCTCATCCAAGAAGCTTCTTCAGCTCTGACTGGATGGTAGGGAATGGAAGGATCTTCAGTCAGAGCTGAAGAAGTTTCTTGGATGAGAAATAAAACGTCTTCAAAGAAAAAACAAGAAAGTCCAGTTGCCTCCTGAAAAAGCCCTTACAGATTGGAATGGTAAGGCAGAGAAGCCATGGCATGGACAGTATCCAAACTATAAATTGTCTTTTCCCAGATTGGCATCCTGCTATGGTGCTAGAATTATGATTCTTAAAGATTTCTACCTCATATGGGGAACAGCGTTTTGAGGTTATCAAACAGATGGAAACTTCTCTTCAATGTTGGATAGCTTCTTCAATGAATGTTCCCTCAAAGTCTTGCAACCCAAATTATCACAGGTAAATATTCAGAGAGTCAGTTTGAAGAGTGGTTAAAATGCCAGGCTAGAGACTGAATGATTGTGAATTCTAGTTCTACCTTAGATACAAAGCAATCTAAATGACTTTGGGCCATTCACTCTCTTTCAGCCCTGGGAAGAAGACAATGGCAAATCACTACTAAACTCTTCCTAAGAAAAGGCCATTGCCAGGAATCAATACTGACTGGAAAGCACCCAAAACAAACAAACAAAAAAAAAAAAACCTCTTAACTTCAAAGACTAACCATCATACTTGATGGTTTAATCATTTAGTTAAGGTTAACCCATCTCTGACTAATTAATAAGGAGACCAAAAAGAATGTTTAGTTATTGAATTTATTGTTTAGTGTATATCTTGGGATCAAGAAAATCAGGCACTCAATAGAAGGGTTCTGAAGTAAATTTCCAAAGCCAAAATGAAATCCAAACGGAAAGAAGCAGTCATCAAATTAGGCCAGTCTTGCTTTGTACATAAGATTTGTATACTGTGATGAGTTAAATCAAATGATAGTGTGAGAAATAAATTCTGTGAAGAGGAAGGGGAGGGGGGAGAGAAAAACTCAGCCCTTTAGCTAGGCAGTTAATCTCTTTCACTGTGGCACAAATGCTAAATATTGAATATCTGCATTGATTCTCACATAGAAATATTTGCGATATGGAACAGTAATTTCTGTGAAATGAAATGAAATTTGGGTACACTCTAATGAAAATCTAATTGAATTATGGCCATACCGGAGCACTGTATTCATTCAGTGCAGTTGAGTTAATGAATCTCCCACTGCTCATTTAGTCATTATCATCTTTCACTCTCAGAGCTCAGCATTGTCTTGCTATTAATTTGCCACTGAGCATGCTTTTATATAAACTTGCCTATATTCATAATGTACCATGTGTCAGGGTTCCAAGTAACACCCCCAACGAAATCAAACTCCGAAGCTTGAGTTTCCTCAAAGCAAATTTTTATTAGAGATGTCATATTGGCACATCTGGGAAAACCCAAATCCAGGTTTTCTTTACCCAAAAGAAAGTTCAAGCCCTTGCCCTTCATCCATATGTTCACCACACAAACCAATCAGGTACCGTCCAGAACAGAAGATACCTCCTCATTCTTCTCAGAACAGCTGCAGGGCACAATGACCTGGACTTTCTAGAAAGAATTTTATTTTGACTACATATCCTCTTCACTCTATACAATCCCCCCTCCCAATTTCCCACAGAATTTGTGGCAGGCCTGAAGCCTGAAGGCGCAAAGGTATAAAGATGGCTTCCAGGTCTGACACCATGAGGAAAAATACGTATTTCAAAAAGGCCCCAAATTTATCTGCATCCCTGACAAAAAGGTACCAATTCAAAAATAACAGGTCAAAATCTGGGTGGATATACTGTAAGGCATTTTCAAGAAGATTACAGTGTTTGTGGGCGAGAACACATCTGATACCTGGAATCCATTCTGTTTAAAAGCTTGTGTATGTTTGCCACAAAGGTCTAAATGAGGGGGTTTAAACAGATTAGAAATGAACGCATTTTAATGAAATCCTATTACAAACTGCCTAGGAGATTTAGAGATATATTAGACAATCAGAGACATGTGGGCCTATCACAGGACTTAGAAATGGACTTTGTCCAGAAGATAATCTTCAAATATTACCCCTTGGGTTTCTGAAGTTCAATTAGTGATTGGCTAATTTGCTGTGGATGTAAATGCTATGAATTGTTTAGAAGACAAATCAGGCTCCTGGGTGGCTGAAAAAGAAAACTCGTTATTTGAGAAGACATGAATACTTTCTTTAAATGCAAATGTACTTTAAAAGGTCAATAGTTGCCTAAGTGCTCTATAAAGCACTCAGCTATGGCTAGCAGCCTGCAAAATTTAATGGCAGATCAAACGGGTTCACCTTGTTTGTTTTCAAAATCTCTCCTGCTACCAAAAGGCTCTGAAGATGATGATACTGTCTCACACATTAGATGGCACACTTGTGAAACTGAAGAAATGGACTAGTCATAGCATGTTCATAACAACTTTCTATAGGGTCTAGAACAAGTCTCCATGGCCAAGTCTCCATGACCAACTTGCCACGGGCCAACTTAATATGATATAACTGTACTGTAGACCCATTCCTCTCTTAGTATTATTAGTAACATTATTATTAATATTATTACTAATATTATTGTTATCTTGTATTGAGTTGACTGGCAGCGAGTTGTCTTGTGATGAGTTAGCCATGGTGAGATGGCGGCACTGAGTTGGCCATGGTGAGTTGGCGGTGGAGAGTTGTCCCATTCCATTTTCTATAGTAGCGTTCTGAAGTGGCAGCTGTTCTCTATTCCTGTAAAGCATAAAAAAGAGAATGCAGGGAGTTCTCAATGTAAGATCACAATTAAGACCAGAATTTCTGTAACTAAGTAAGGTGGTTAAGTGAGTCACCTGACTTTGTGACATGTTTTGGCACAGTTGTGAAATGAATCATTGCAGTTGGTTTTCTTAAGCAACCCATCCCATGTGAGAAATTAAATTTAAAATCCACTAAAAACCCTATCACTAATTACCTCCCTCCCCCATCCCAAAATTGGGAAATCTAAATTTAAAAAGTTCAGACTTCAGTGGACTTCTGGGGAAGGAAAAAAGGAAATGCCATCTTTATGGAGCAGGTGAGGGTAAATAGCAATCACCTATTTGTTTATTTATGGGAGTCATATGGTCCCATCTCATATTATGACTCTACATCAGAGGTCTTCAAACTTGGCAGCTCCAAACATAGCTCCAGCTAAGCTATGCTGGCTGGAGAATTCTGGGAGTTGAAGTCCATAAGTCTTAAAGCTGCCAAGTTTGAAGACCTCTGATCTAGATGGCTCACAAGAATCCATTGGCATCAGACCAATCATTCTTGCAGCAAATCTCTCACATCCTAGTCCAATATCTGAGGCAAAATCCAGGTCTTTATGGTCCTTCAGAAGGCTGAAATGACAGGAGTTCCTTGGATCTCAAGTGGGGAGATGTTCCTAAGGACTAGTGTCCCATCGAGTAGGCACACCTCTGAGGTTTCATCAGATGGGAACAGTTATGACAGTGGACTTTAGACTGAGAGATGAGCAAATACTGTTTTGCAAATCATTAAAGGAAAAAGGAAAAAAAAAGTAAGCTATTTTAAACCAGCTTGTGCCTACATATATAGTTTTCTAAGTGGGTGTTGAAACATATATAACAACAGTACTTGATCCTTATGAAAGTGATAAATTGACTATTTGGAATAGGGATACGTAGATTAATCTCTATATCATACTTGCTAATAATATCTATATGTTATTCATCAAGCTTTCAAAATGTATAGCAGCAGAGGCTGAACATGAACTGTAAAAAGCTGGCCATCTCAAAACTTCTGTTTCAAAATATCGTACTTCTGCATATTTTTTTTTTATTACACAGACTTATATATAACCCAATTTCTTCAGGATTCCAGAATGTATTTTTCTATATGATTTTTAAAGTTAAGAATTATTGCAGAATGGATAATGGTAGGCTGAGTTCTGTGCTCATTCATTTTAATGTGCCACTCATTTCACTTGCAAAGAAATATGAGTTTAATTTTCTTCATAATGCTTTTTGGTGATTTATTTATAAACTTTAGCATTGTTATTTGGTCCACATGCTATTGCTACTACTGATGTTCTACAGTGGTTAGAGATCTTGGAGGAATTTGTCATATTTCCTAAGCCAATAATCATGTTTTGGGGGATAAAACCGATATTAGTTATTTACATTTCCTTTGAAATAATGAATTTGAATGTCCTGTTTTTGTAAACCAATTAAGGCCACTTCTTACATCTTAAATTGGATTTTATTTTATTTATTTATTTTTTATTTATTATATTTCTATACCGCCTTTCTCCCGTAGGACTCAAGGTGGTGTACAGTCAAGAAAAATATAGACACACAAACATCATAAAATTGCTAATTAAAATTATTACTTATTTTGGTCAATTAAATAAAACCCAGAATTAGATAACATTTAAAAAATCATTCACATGTTCATATGTTTAGCCCCACCTGTTGGAACATCAGGGTTTTGAGGGCATGGTGGAAAGCACGGAGATCAGGGATATTCCGTATCTCAGGGGGCAGTTCATTCCAAAGGGTTGGAGCCCTCACAGAGAAAGCCCTCCCCCTGGGAGTCGCCAGTCAGCATAATTTGATTGATGGTACCCTGAGTAGTCCCTCCCGGTGAGAACGAACTGGTCGGTGGGAGGCTATTGGTGGCAAAAGACGGTCTCGTAGGTACCCAGGTCCTAAGCCATGGAGCGCTTTAAAGGTGATAACTAACACCTTGAATTGCACCCGGAAGACCACCGGGAGCCAGTGCAGCTCGCGTAGGAGAGGTGCTACATGGGCGTAACGAGCTGCGCCCATAATCACCTGCGCGGCTACATTCTGGACCAGTTGGAGCCTCCAGGTGCTTTTCAAGGGGAGCCCCATGTAGAGAGCATTACAGTAGTCCATACGGGAGGTAACTAGGGCATGAGTGATCATGCGCAAGGCATACCGATCCAGAAAGGGATGCAACTGGCGGATCAGGTGAACCTGATAAAAGGCACCCCTGGCCACAGCCGTCAAATGATCTTCTAAAGATAGCCGTGAATCCAGGAGGACACCCAAGTTGCGGGCCCTCTCTGTGGGGAGCAAGATCTCATCCCCTATTGTCAGTGATGGTACCAGCTGACTATACCGGGACGCCGGAAGCCACAGCCACTCGGTCTTGAGGGTTGATCTGAGCTTGTTTCTCCCTATCCAGATCCGCATGGATTAATACACTAAAATTGTTTCATGTATATTGGACATCTTAGAAAAGGTTCAATAAGGTTACAGTCACCCTGCTACTGAGGATCAAATTTAAGAGGTGGAAAGTTAGTTCATATAATTTTGTCTTGTCATATTAGTGTCATGTTTTAGGTCAATCTCAGTAGAAATATCAATATGACTTTGGATTATTTCTTGTCTGTTCTACATGTATATGTTTTTTTTGGCTATATCTCCTATATGCTCTTCATTTGGAATCTTCATATGAAACCTTGATGTTGACGCTTTCCATTTACCTGGAAGGATTTAGCAAACTATGAAGAAATGTCTTCAGAAATGTCTTTATGTAAGAAAAAGGCAAGCTCTTAGTCCCAAGAGCCATACTTCTTGTAGTTCTTATGGTCAAAGTTTCTATTGTGGAACAAAAAGGTTGCAACAGTGGTATCATCAATATAAGCAAAAATTGATTTGACAGTAACTCCAACCTGTGAAAGCCTTGTCAGGAGAAGAACCATATAAGATTTTTCATTTCATTTTCATTAATTTAAATTTCTATACCGCCCTTCTCCAATATAGGACTCAGGGCGGTGCACAGCCAAAGTAAAAAACCAGACATAGAAAAATTAAAAACTGATTAAAATAATTAGATAATTTGGCCATAATTAAAAAAAAATCCAATTTAAAATAGTTTAAAAATTTGACTTAAGCCAGCCCAGCTAGTTGGAATAAATGGGTTTTCAGGGCCCGACGAAAAATCCGGAGGTCTGTTATTGTACGTAACTCTGGGGGGAGGTTGTTCCAGAGGGTGGGTGCCGCCACAGAGAAGGCTCTCCCCCTGGGGTCGCCAGCCGACATTGTCTGGCGGACGGCACCCTGAGGAGGCCCACTCTGTGCGAGCATACTGGCCGGTGGGAGGCTGTTGGTGGCAGAAGGCGGTCTCGTAAATACCCCGGCCCTAAGCCATGGAGCGCTTTAAAGGTGGTCACCAACACCTTGAAGCGCACCTGGAAGACCACCGGGAGCCAGTGCAGCTCGCGCAGGAGAGGTGTCACATGGGAGCGCCTCGTCGCCCCCATAATCCCCCGTGCGGCCGCATTCTGGACCAGCTGGAGCCTCCGGGTGCACCCCAGGGGGAGCCCCATGTAGAGAGCGTTACAGTAGTCCAGGCGGGAAGTGACGAGTGCTTGAGTGACTGTGCGTAGGGAGTCCCGATCTAGAAAGGGGCGTAACTGGCGTATCAGGCGAACCTGATAAAAAGCCCCCCTGGCCACGGCCGTCAAATGATCTTCCAAAGACAGCCGTGCGTCCAGGAGGACGCCCAAGTTACGATCCCTCTCCGTGGGGGCGAGTGATTCACCCCCAATAGCCAGCGATGGCATCAGCTGGCTATATCGGGACGCCGGAAGCCACAGCCACTCGGTCTTGGAGGGGTTGAGTCGGAGCCTGTTTCTCCCCATCCAGGCCCGCACGGCCTCCAGACACTGGGACATCACTTCAAGGGCATCATTGGGGTGGCCTGGGGTGGAGATGTACAGCTGGGTGTCATCAGCGTACTGATGGAACTCCACCCCAAAGCCACGGATGATCTCACCCAGCGGCTTTACATAAATGTTTTTTTTTTATTGAAAAAGTTTTCAAATACAAGTTTTTCCCCCTTCCCCCCCCTCTTCCCTAACCCCCCCTCACCACCCATCCCCCCCTGTGACTTCTTCACAACAATAGGCTATTTCATAACTAATTACATACATAATATCTTTCCTTTCCCTTACTCCCTCCTCAGAATACTGACCCTTAGCATATTATTCTTATAACTCCCATTTTTACGATAATCTGCCCTTTTTCTCCTCCCCTAAACTTATAGTGTATTATTACAATTTAACATTTAATCTTTTATATATATTAATATAACATTTTAAAGCGGCCTTCTCCCTACATCCAAATTTAACATTTATTCAGTTCTATCCAATTCCTCCGCTCCCCTAAATATATGACTTAAAGATCCTTTTTCTTAGACTAATCAATCAGTAAACTAACCTATTTCAACCCTTCAATTCCTACAAAATCATGCAATACAATTCTAAATATAATCCACTGCCCACTTTACTAAGATATACACATATCTATATATGCATTCCATTTTGTAAAAAGAAAAAAGACAATAACTTTAAATTTATAATCCATATAATATCTTCTTTGGTGTCTTTCCACTGGATTGTTAAATCCATCACCCATAATAGGGTAAAATAACATGCTGGTGCAACAGTTTGTTCAAAATCTTCAATCATCTTCTGCCCCCATCAGTAGTAGATATCCTCGTATATATATAAAAGTAAAAACAACCAACCGAGTGACATTATAATTATATCCATATAGTTATAGTTGTGGTATTCATCAGGATTGTTGATTCCCATCATCCTAATGGGTAACATCCAGATCTTCTGCATGCCCCAGCATGACTCTCTTGCCTTGTAACTCAAAATAATTATAATATATTTACCAGTAAAAGAAATCCAGAGTAGATAATTCAAATCCAACAAGGTAAGGCTCTTTTCACATCCCAAAATCACGGCATTACAGAGATCTGCCACAATCCTCAGGATAGTATTAAACAATTGTTCGCCTCCACTATCTTTTCAGATATTTATTCATTTTTTAAAGTCCCTGGCTTCACTGTTGCTTGGTTTAGAAACTGCTGTTTCTATGAGATCTGTTTCTTTTCTTTTTCTTTTGCGGGTTGAATTTCCATCCTCGTTTCGTGCTTACCAATTGTGTGTCGGCTGATCGATTTTCATTCTGCTTTATGAGTTGATCTTGTTGGGTTAGTTTTGTCATCTCATCTTTCTTCTCCATCACTTGTATATCAACTGGTTGATTTGCGCACTTGTCTGTGACTTGATGGTTCATCACATTGGAGTCGGATGGCACTGCTCTCTTATTTATAGACAGTCCAGCTGGGGTATCCAGGGAGTCCAAAGACAATTTATCCACCACAGCCTCTGTAATTTGATATTTTCCTTTTGTTTCCAACTCCTTTTGCTTATCCTGTATTGTGCCTAAAGATGTTAAGTTCATTTTTAAACTTTTTTGATAAAATTCTTCTGCTTTTTCAACAGTGTTCAGTTGATATCTTACTCCTTGGTGTCTCAATATTAAACCAACTGGGGCATCCCACCTAAATAGGATATTTCTTTTTTTTAACTCAGTCACTAGAAAGCCAAATTTCTTCCTCTCCATTAGCATCTTAGTCGGGAGCTCCTTAAAAATCCAAATCTTTCTTCCATGAAATTGCAAAGTAGAATTAAAAGAGTTCTGCACAATATTATTCCTAATTTCTTTATCTGTAACATAGATCACCACATCTCTAGGCAATTGCCTTTGCTTTGCCAACCAGGAGTTTATTCTATAAATTCTATCAATCCTGCAAAACACTTCATCAGGTTGAACCTTTAAAATCCCAGCCAGAATTTCAGAAGATATTTTCCTTAAGTCATCTCTATTATTTTCCTGCAGACCTCTCAGTCTAATTGCATATTCTGTAAAATTATATTGAATCATTAAAACTTCTCTTTCAATCCTCTGTTGCACATTTTCTTCATTACCAGTCTTTTGGTCAACCTCCATTTTAGGTTTGTCTTCTGAGCTATTATCCTGAATGTTTACCAAATCCATTTTAATTTTTTGAATCTTGTCATCCAAATTCTCCTCAGTTTCCTTCATTTTAGACTCTAATAATTTAGTCTTTGCATCCACCCGAATCAGAAAGTCTGATAAACCATTAGCTGTATTTAAAATCTTTCGATTCGGCTTTACATAAATGTTGAACAGAAGGGGTGAAAGGACCGACCCTTGTGGCACCCCACAAGCAAGGTGCCTCGGGGTCGACCGTTGCCCCCCTGTCAACACAGATTGCGACCGGTCAGAGAGGTAGGAGGAGAACCACCGCAGCACGGTGCCTCCCACCCCCAACCCCGCCAACCGGTGCAACATGATACCATGGTCGATGGTATCAAAAGCCGCTGAGAGGTCTAACAGGACCAGGATAGAGGAACAACCCCTATCCCGGGCCCTCCAGAGATCATCCACCAATGCGACCAATGCCGTTTCCATGCTGTGCCCAGGCTGGAAGCCGGACTGAAGCGGGTCTAGATAGACAGCTTCATCCAGGTACCGGGGAAGCTGTTGCGCCACCACACTCTCAACAACCTTCGCAATGAAGCGAAGGTTGGAGACTGGACGATAGTTAGCCAAAACAGCCGGATCCAGAGAGGGCTTCTTGAGGAGGGGCATCACAACTGCTTCTTTCAAAGCAGTCGGCAGGACCCCCTCACTCAAAGAAGCGTTAACAATCTTCTGGAGCCAGCCTCGTGTCACCTCCCGGGAAGCCAGTACCAACCAGGAGGGACACGGGTCCAATAAACATGTGGTCGCGTTCAGCCGTCCCAGGACCCTGTCCATGTCCTCGGGAGCCACAGGATCGAACTCCCCCCAGGTAACACTCTCAAGACCTGCCTCAGTCATCCCGTCCGGACATACCCAGTCAGAGGCCAGCCCTTCCCGAATCTGAGCGATTTTGTCATACAGATACTGCACAAAATCCTCAGCACGGCCCTGCAAGGGGTCATCCCACACCTCCAGATGAAGGAGGGAGCGGGTCACCCTAAACAGGGCGGCTGGGCGATTATCTGATGACGCGATAAGAGCAGCAAAATAGCTCGTTTTCGCCACTTTTATCGCCACTAGGTAGGTCTTAATATGAGACCTCACCAGTGTTCGGTCAGATTTGGAGCAGCTGGTCCTCCAACTACTCTCCAGGCATCTTTTCCGGCGCTTCATCTCCCTAAGCTCCTCGGAGAACCAAGGAGCTAGGTGAGTTCGGTGCCGGGTCAGAGGCCGCAAAGGCACGACTCGGTCCAAGGCCCCGGCAGCCGCACTATCCCAGGCGGTCACCAGGTCTTCAGCCGAGTCATGAGCTAGCGTCTCAGGAAATGGCCCAAGCTCCATCTGGAACCTATCAGGGTCCATCAGGTGCCTGGGGCAGAACCACCTGGTCGGTCCCGCCTTCCTGCGGCGGGGTGCAGCGGTTAGAAAGTCCAGTCGAAGGAGCGAGTGATCAGACCATGACAAGGGTTCGATGGCTATATCCCCTATATCAAGGCCACTCAACCACTGACCAGAGACAAAAACTAAGTCCAGAGTGTGTCCCCCCGTGTGAGTGGAGTCATGAATTAACTGAGTAAGGTCCATGGCCATCATGGAAGCCATGAACTCCCGAGCCACCTCAGACGTTTCACCGATAGATGGGAGGTTGAAATCCCCCATGATGACAAGTCTGGGGGTGTCCACCGCCACTTCGGCTATAACGTTAAGCAGCTCAGGCAGGGCCGTTGCCACGTGGCAGGGAGCCAGGTACGTGACCAACAAGCCCATCTGTACTCCACGACCCCACTTCACAAAGAGGGACTCACATCCGGCTATCTGTGGAACAGTGGTCTCCCTTGGATCCAGACCTTCCTTTATAATAACCGCCACCCCCCGCCCCTGCCCTGAGCCCTCGGCTGATGAAATGCGCGGAAACCTGGTGGGCACATATCCACGAGGGGGACTCCCCCCTCCTGGCCCAACCAGGTCTCCGTAATACCCGCCAGGTCCGCCTCCCCCTCCTGAATAAGATCGTGGATGAGGGGGGCTTTATTAACAACGGACCTGGCGTTGCATAACATCAGCCGAAGGCTCTGGCCCTGAGAATCTGGACAACCTGGGGAACAAGAAAAGCATTGGGGACCGGAGTGTGCAATCGCTCTGAGATAACGAGTGCGCATTCCCCGAACATGATATGGTCCCCAGCTTCCGCCATATCTGCCCCTCCCACTCACTATGCTGATGGAACAGCCCTCTTCAAATCGAACTCCACCCCCCTCCCCGACCTCCGGTTCTATGTCCCTAATGTCGTAGTCCTTCGCTAAGGCTGGTCTTGAACCCGGTGGATTTCCTCCAGAACCCACCTTAATCCCCCCCGAACCCCTTAAAATTTTTGTTAAAAACCCACTAAAAAACCCACTTAAAAAACCCCTCAAACTCTTCTTTGCTGCATGCCATCTCTCGGGGCTCCAACGCCCGTCATCAAGATAGGCCCTCGATAACGAAGAGGGCCAGACCTGCGAGAGGGGGGAATCTCGCAGGGCACGAAGGTCATTCACAGAGTACATCTGAACATCAAAGGGGGGGTGATAGTCCATGGCCAATAACCAGGAGCCAATTTGATGTTATCACAGTCAGAAGGAGTGAAATGCCGGACTTCAAGAGAATTCCAATGGAGCATGGGACTTCTCCCTGGGATAATATATATAGAATTTCAAACTAAAAATAACTCTTCCTCTATTTGCAAGGGTGAAAAGTGCCCACTTTGTCGCCTATCAGATGCCTTGGTGCTCAGGCTTCCTACAACCACTTTTCTCTCCTGTATGTCCCCTGCAGGCCTTCATTGCCCTTTCTCTTGCTCCAGAATTGCAGTTACAGTTTTGATACCTCACCCACTCAAGAAGCTTAGCAAAATAAAACCAGGACCAATGTGTATCTGCTTCCTGGAACACAGAAGCAGGATAAAGGAACAATGCATATTCTGATCTTCATTTGAGTTCCAGCTGTTCTCTGAGTGAATGGAACCCACGTTCTCATTGTATCTCTGGAGGAATTCAACATCAATTCTTGCCAATGTCTTGCAACTGTATGTGTTGCTCTTTCTTCCTGGAATCACTGAGCTTCAGTTATCTTTTTCAACTCATGTCTCCCACTTGCATTCTATATTTTACCAAATGTTTTTAGTAATTCAGTTGTATGAATTGGACTGAACTGGCTAAAAAACACCCTTGGGTTTCAAAATCATATTGGAAAGAGATGATTTAAAAGGGGGGGGGATAATTTAACAATACCCACACACGTCCTTTTAAAAAAATTCTAGCTGTAAGAAAGAAAATACTGCCCTTTATTGCCAACTTCAAATTGTACTCCTGAAATCCAGTGCATTCACTTTTGAAATAACCCTTGAATTTTGGTGGCCTAACCACGTAGAAGCTCTCTGAAATATTTTATGGTTTGAAGATGTGGTTGTGCCTCCAAAATTTAATGCATGTCTCTACTGGCATGGATAAGGGGATGAAATACACTAATGTGGCTTCAGATGGATGTGCAATCATCCATCTTCCTTCATTACTTCAGTCAAACTAACCCTCTCTATCAATCTTCTTCTAGAGTAATGTTCCTTTCAACTCAGACTAATATCTCTCCAACACTGTAAGCCAACATCTTGGATACGGAGGAACTGGGAGTTGAAGAGTATTATTTCTCCTACAATAATTTTTGTGAGCCAGAGTCATAAACATCCTGATTTTTGCACATTAGCAATTCTGTTCAACCTTGCATTCAATATACAACCTTCACAACTCTCTGATGACAACTGCAGACCCTTGTAAATATTAAGCAAGAAAACGTAATGCCACGGACAGTTCTTCTTTCTGTCTACCTGAGCTGGCACATTAGTTAACATAAGCTCATCATCCAATACATCACCTGCCAGTTCTCTTGTCCCTACATTATGGGGTAAAAGAAAAGGCTGTGCAGATTGATAACATGCATTTTTTCCCCTTCCACAGCTAAAAATAAGGAGACTGACTTGAAGGATTGATTTGCACATTAGGTGCCCAACTCTATCAAAAGATGTTGTTCACTGCAGTATGCCTGGTAATACTACTTTAAAACAAATATTTAGATCTGTACATGCTTTTTATCGGGCAGTTTTTATTTTTCCTCTTCATTTCTGCCATCTATCTACATGGTTTGTGATTGCCCTGCTTTCTTTATTTGGGGGAGGGGGATCGTTACCTTATATCAGCCAAACTGTTTCATTTAATGTTATAAAATATTATATGGTATAACTATACCTGCATGTATCTATATATACAGTCACACACGTTCCACTCTCTACCTCACATATAAATTAAAGAAAGAATGGAATTCCATTGTCACCAAAAATAGGGCTACAGATAAAGGTTACTGTGGGGAATTAAATATATTTGGAATGCCCTCAACGCTCAGTGCTTTCTGGTACATTTTAAATCATCTACTACTTTTTTAAAAAGAAGATATATCATGAAGAATAGAAAGTTGTTTTAAAATCATTTTTTACTGCTTTGAGGATATAAACAAAGGCCTAGCCCAAGCCCACCTCACTTCTGAATGCCCTTCAGCACATTAAGGTCCCTTGGGGTTTTATTTCCTCCCTGCCCCACAATTCTGAGATAGAGAACAAAAGCATCTTTGAGGTAAAAATGAATTCAAACTGTCAGGAATAAATGCCTTGCCTCTGACCCAGAGCTAGAGGTAGGGGGGCTGGACAGGCCAGCCCACAAGGTACACCCTAACCCAATAGCCCCTCCTTACCTTAGCCACGCCCAGGGGGTACTTAAGGGTCAGCCATGCGGTCCTGTTCCAGTTCCGGAGATGTACCTGTATTGATGAGATGTCCAGTCAATAAACAATAAACGATTTAAACCAGAACTGCTTGTTGGAATTATTGGGCACGATCCTCGAACATATCTAACAATATGGTAGCAGAGGATGGTTCGGCAGCCCAACCCAAACATTCCACAAGCATGCAAAGAACCAAGACGGAAAGGATGAACACCAGAGCGTTCACCAAGGAGATGGCAGAACGACCTGCCCAACCCGAAGCCACCCGAGGAGAGGCATCTGAAGCAAGTGGCCTACTCCACTACCCACGCACCCCTGCCAGGCGCGGAGAGGAGTGGGACGAACACGAGACTCCAAAAGGGGAAAAGCACAACCTAAAAGGAAAACTCCTGGACCTGATAGATTCATCGCAAAGCAACACCGACCTCATCGCGGAACTACGGAGCCTAATCGAAGGCTGCGAAGCAGCGAGTGAGGAAGATGAGGATGAATCCGAATGCAGCGGCGGAGAAGCGGTAAGGGAGAGAACCCCCCACCAAAAAACCGCCAAGGGAGCCGAAGGGGTTTTCGCGCCTTTTTCACGGCGGCCATCTTGGGAGGCGGCGTCATCAAAAATGGCCGACCACCCACCAATAGATTCCCGAGATTTAAATCTCATGGCGGGAATCGGGGCCTACCCCAAGGTAACCCCCCAAGAATGCCACAAACAAAGAGGAAACCCAAGGCCCAAAGCCACAGGCTCGCCCACCGAGCCCGAACTCAACAAGGCAATCGAATTGATCGCCGCGGCCCTGGGGGACAAGATGAAGCTACCGGACACGCACCCCGGTGCCAGGCCCAAGCGCAAAGGGGACCCTAACGCGAGGAGGCCCGACACCGACACCCATCCCGAGGGACCGATCACCGCCGCGTGGATCCAGAGCCACCCAGGGCCCCCAAGAAGCCTCCCCTTAAAAACGGAACACCGGAGGCGATGGGACTACTCACCGGACCTACGAACTGGACCAGACCCATGGCCCGCGGGGCCATCCGCCGGCAGGGGACGTCCATCGGCGGGCAGGGGACTCGGCCCGACACCCGGAGGCGACACCCGCACGAGGCCGGGCCATCCAGGACCATCCGCGGCACCAACCGGACTCCAGGCCCTCGACGACGATCCTCACCGCTTCCCGAGGCTCCAGACGACGAACCACGACGATCCCAGACGAGCAAGGCCGACCAAGGAGGAACCGAAGGCCCATCCGGAGGATTGGGGCCTATACCAGGGAGCTACGGAGACAAGCTCCTCACTCCACGGCGGCTGGGAAGAAATGAACTTCGCGCACGCGCAATGCGCCCCTACAGGAGAAACGGAAGAAGACATAGAGCTACACCGACGCATGCACACAGAGACAAGTCAGTTCAGACTCGCCACAGTCGTTCCCCTACCTTATTGTGAGTTCCCTTACGTGAGGAACCATGGACAGCGACATAATGTGAGTAACTTAAACTATAACTCAGGGGCTTTGCCAAGTGACTTCCCCAAACTAAGGCTAGATGGGGAGAATTTCCTGGACTGGAACCAACAGCTCCAGGTCACCCTACTCAAAGAAGACCTACTATCCATAGTCACTGATCCCCCAAAAAAGCCCTGGACCTTTGAGCTAGATTGTACCCATCATAAAGCATACTGCATTGTTATAGCTAGTATCACCCCCAGTATTTACCCCAGCATCAGGCATCATCTGACTGCTCTAGAAGTAATACAGAGGATGCACAAACTATTTTACTGCCAGAGCGTGGCAAGCACCACCAGGCTATCCAGGGAATTCTATGCCACCAAACACAAAGCAGGGACCCCAATGAGTGAACATCTATTATCCCTAAACGCCACCAGAGCCCAGCTAACACAAAGGGGGGAGGTCATAAGCGAAAGGACCATGATAAGTATCATTGTGAACTCCCTGGACCCCAGCTGGGACACCTTCATTACACAAATAGACAACCTAGGGACAGGAAAGCTCTCACTAGAGTTACTAACGAGCAAACTAATAGCTGAGGATAGCATCAGAAAAGATCGCTCAATAAGCCGCAGGGAGCAAAGGCCCAGTAAGAAGGTCGAGCCACAGAGCAGGAACCACAGCAACGCAGAATGTTACTTGTGTGGGTCAAGGAACCACTACAAAAGGGACTGCCCTAGAAACACAGGGGACAGGGACAGGCAACGTAGGAGGGACAGATCAGAGTCAAGGACAAGATACACAAGCAGACACTCACCCGAGGACAGACACAGACGTAGGGATTCACCTAACCCCAGGGACAGGAGAAACCACAGGGACAGCTCCAGGGAAAGTCAAACGGGTTCTCTGTATGGCATAGGAGACCAGGGGCAACACACAAACCAGGACAGGATGGAAGGTACATGGCTGCTAGATTCAGGAGCCACAAACCATACCACGTATGACCGTAACCTACTAACATCATTCACAGAGGAGAGTTTCATAATAAAGGTGGCTAACCAGAATAATGTGCAAGTAACAGGCAAGGGCAATGCACACGTGCCGGGGATAGGGGAGGTACAAGGAGTGTTACTGGTACCCAATATACCCTATAACATCCTCGCTACACTAAAGTTAAGCAAGGACAACAATGTTGAAGTAACCTTCAAGGGAGGAAAGGTGCAGGTAACTAGAGGGGGCAAAAACGTAGGGAAAATAGTGATCAGCGGAGAACTCCCCTTCTACCACCCAGTCTGGGACAAGCAACCCAGAGTAAACAACCACCATAAGGCCAGCCCCGATAACACAAGTAGGGAAATAGAGGGGGTTAACCACACACACGACAACAATGAAACAAGTGAGCAGGAGGCAACCAGAAAAGAAAGGCCAGCGATAGGGAAGCCCATACATGACAATTGCGCTCACCTATTACACAGAAAGCTAGGACACATTAGCTTCCCCGTGGTGCAGAAGATGATGGAGTGCTCTGAAGGTGTAAAAATAAAGAATTGTGAGAACTATCTCGAGTGTTCTGTTTGTAAGAGCTCCAAATTAAAAACCAAACCTAGGCCCAAAAAGTCAGTACGCACTACAGACTCAACCTTTCAACTCATACATATGGATCTAGTGGGACCACTAAGGCCCTCCATTAAATACAGGAAAAGGTACTTCCTGACCATAGTGGATGATTTCAGCCGCTATGGCTTCGTGTACACACTAAAACAGAAGAGCGAAGTATTCCAAAAATTCAAGGAATTCTACGCTAGGGTAGAGACACAACACAATACCAAAATCAGGCAAATAATGACGGACCGGGGGTCTGAATTTTTATCGAGCGACTTCTCGCAATGGCTAAAGGCACGCGGGGTAGTCCACTACACGTCTTCCCCATTTTCGGCCTTCCAAAACGGAGTGGCGGAACGAAAAAACGGAATGCTGCAGACCATGATGAAGTGCGCATTAGAGGATGCAGGCCTGGGACAACACTTCTGGTCGGAAGCACTCATTTATTCAAACTATACTCTGAACAGGTTATGGTCCAGCGTACTAGACAAAACTCCATATGAGTTAATGTACCAAAGGAAGCCACAAGTATCGCATTTACACATATTCGGGGTCACAGCAGATGTACACATTCCCAGGCAATTGAGGCAAAAGGGGGACAGGGTATCCCGAAGGCTGAGGTTCATGGGATATGAACCAGGAACAAAGGGATATAGGTTCATAGACAGCAACAACAACTTCGTAATCTCTCGAACAGCAGTTTTTCACGAAAATGCCAACTGGTCCAAGATACACCTCAACGAGGTGTTCCTTAGCAAGGACGGACCGGGGAACACTCAAAGGGGAGTAACACCTAACACAGGAAAGGGTACAGAACAGGAAAGAATCAAAAGCGAGAGGCAGGAAATACTAGTGAAGGAGTGGAAGGAGAACCACCCACACATCAAAGTGGACTCACTCACTGAGAAAGAAGCCAGGTACATGCACGACACAGAGACGCCGCCCGACAGGCCAATCAGAGCAAACAGGGGCAAGGTGCCACAAAGGTTAGGGGATTACGTATTATCTATCCACACTAACCAACTAACCCCCAACACATATGAAGACGTGCTAAAATTACCAGATGAGGAAAGGGCAAAATGGGAGCAGGCCATGGAGAAGGAAATGGATAGCCTGAGGGAACTAAACGTATACACTCCCTCTGAGGTCCCAGCAGGAAAAACGACAATAGGCACCAGATGGGTCTACAAAATCAAGACACTAGAGGAAAACAAAACTCTCTACAAGGCTAGACTGGTAGCGCAGGGATTTGCTCAAAGATACCCTGATGATTACACAGAAACATACTCCCCCACAGTCAGGGCCGAAAGCGTAAAATGTGCGTTAGTCATTGCATCACTGCTAGGGCTGGAGGTACACCAATTCGACGTACAAACCGCCTACCTGCACGCTGAGCTTGACAAAGAGATTTATGTAAGAGCACCCCCCAGTCAAACAACTAGGAAGGGAGAAACATGGATTCTAAACCGAAGCTTGTATGGGCTCAAGCAATCAGGGAAACGCTGGTACGAGTGTTTGTCTAAGACATTGAAATCCATGGGCTTTGCAGCCACCTCAGCCGACAACTGCTTCTTCACCAAGAAGTCAGGTGATTCCCTCGAGTATGTCTTAATATACGTGGACGATATACTATATATCGGTAATCAGATCAGCAAATGCAGTGACTTTGCCAATGAACTAGGAAAGCACTTCTCCCTGAAGATTTTGGGTAAGGTAGACAAGTACCTAGGGGTGCAAATCACAAAAACAGACAAAGGTTTCCAATTGTCACAGAAAGATAAAATTTTGGAACTGGTACATAAGTGCAATATGACAGGTGCCAAGGGGTGTGAAACACCAATGCAACCAGACTTTTTGAAGGACATGTACAATGAGGCTGAACCATTCAAAGACAACACGCTGTACAGATCCACCATAGGTTCACTATTGTACATTGCAAACTGGACCAGGCCAGATATCGCCCTACCTGTCAACCTGCTGTCTAGACACGTAGGGAAACCCACCGTGTACCATTGGGAAGCCATAAAAAGGGTACTGAGATACCTAAAACACAGTTCTGACGCCTGCCTGTCACTAGAACCTGAGAACGCCACAACTCCCACGCTCACGTGCTACGCAGATGCTGACTGGGCTGGAGATGTGAAAAGTAGGAGGAGCACCTCAGGTTACGTGTTCTTCCTCAACAACAGCCCAGTGCATTGGTACACAGGGAAACAGGATCTGGTAGCCACATCTACCACAGAAGCCGAATATATTTGCTTGTCCAAGGCCACCAATAACTTGATCTGGTTTGACGACCTGCTCACGGACATATGGGCCGAACCAAACTACCCCATCACTATGCATGAAGACAATAAAGCAGCCATGGAAATATCAAAGGCTGAAGCGGTTGGCCAAAGGTCGAGACACATTGACATAAAATATAAACATGTTAGGCAATTCGCAAACATAGGATTCATAAGGGTTATACATTGTGACACAGAGGAGCAAACAGCGGACATTCTAACAAAGCCATTACAAAACAAGCAACACACATACCTCACATCAAAATTAGGTGTCCTCCTAAAAATAGCGCCTCAAGTGTACACCACTCAGGAATATCCCGGCCAGGCATTTAGAGGGGGTTTTGTCAGGAATAAATGCCTTGCCTCTGACCCAGAGCTAGAGGTAGGGGGGCTGGACAGGCCAGCCCACAAGGTACACCCTAACCCAATAGCCCCTCCTTACCTTAGCCACGCCCAGGGGGTACTTAAGGGTCAGCCATGCGGTCCTGTTCCAGTTCCGGAGATGTACCTGTATTGATGAGATGTCCAGTCAATAAACAATAAACGATTTAAACCAGAACTGCTTGTTGGAATTATTGGGCACGATCCTCGAACATATCTAACACAAACATCCTTCTTGCCCTGTCATTGTAACTGACTGGTAACTATTTCTGGAGAGTTGAAGTGGATCCACTGATCTTCCTCTCAGTCTTAACACAGCCTCCATGCGTATCTAAGAGCATTAACAACCATGGTGCAGTATTGCAAGCTAACTCTGCCCACTGCCAGGTGTTCAGCCCTGACCAACTCAAGATTAACCCAGCCTTCCATCCATCTGAGGTCAGTAAAATGAGGACCCAGATTGTTGGAGGCAATATGCTGACTCTGTAGACTGCTTAGAGAAGGCTGTAAAGCACTGTGAAGTGTCTACCCTAAAGCTGACCTGACTGAAGCCATTTTTGACCGCTTCAGTGTTGCCATAGTGGAGCTGAGGGATAGGGAGGGAGGAATTGAGATAGAGGGGAACATATAGACAAAACAACATATTATATCTTGGGAACCAAGGACATTCTCACACCTGGTCAGAGGAAGGAGGAGTGATGCCACCCAGCTGCCAGCCCATTTTGTGATTGGATCATGTGACTGATTGTTTTGAGAAAGTGGGAAAACTTTTACTTTTAATTAGGTGAAAACCACAGGAGACCTCAGAGTCGGTTTTCACCAGATATGTGCCAATATGATAATTCCAAATAAAAGTATTCTTTGGGGAATCTACATGCCTCAGAGTCTTGCTTGCTATGGATTTATTACTTGGAACTCTGACATGAAGTGGTATATAATTCTAAGTGCTATTGCGATCTACTGTACATGCCAGACTGAGCACTGTATTTTTGGCATAAGCCTTAGAAAGGTGAGGTAGGGGAAATAATTTTCATGGAAGAGGGGGACAAGGAGTTAAGGTAGCAGTACCAGGAATGTTACATCTGTGTCTCAGTGGTGAAATCCAATTTTTTTTACTACTGATTCTGTGGGTGTGGCTTGGTGGACATGGTGTGCTTGGTGGGCGTGGCTTGGTGGGCATGGCAGGGGAAGGATACTGCAAAATCTTAATTCCCACCGTTATGGGAGCAACATGGCGCTCCCATGTGACACCTCTCCTGTGCGAGCTGCACTGGCTCCCGGTGGTCTTACGTGTGCGCTTCAAGGTTTTGGTTACCACCTTTAGAGCGCTCCATGGCTTAGGGCCTGGTTATTTACGGGACCGCCTACTACCACAAACAGCCTCCCACCGGCCGGTACGCTCTCATAGAGAGGGGCTCCTCTGGGTGCCGTCAGCCAAGCAGTGTTGGCTGGCGGCCCCCAGGGGGAGGGCCTTCTCTGTGGGGGCACCCACTATCTGGAATGAGCTCCCCCCGGAGATACAGAGGATCCCGGATCTGCGCACTTTCCACCATGCTCTTAAGACCCTCTTATTTCAGCAAGCCGGCCTGGCCTAATTTTTCTCCCCTTTCTTTTAAATTTTTAAACTGAAATTTTAATTTGTTTTTAAATTATTGGGATTTTAAATTGTCGTGGGCTAAATTATTTAATTTGGTTTTAAATTGTTTCTGACTTTTGTATTTCTGTATTTTATCCTGTGCCTGTTCACCGCCCTGAGTCCTTCAGGAGTAGGGCGGTGTACAAATTTAATAAAACATAAACATAACAAACACTCCAAGGGAAGGATACTGCAAAATCTCCATTCCTACCCCACTCTGGGGCCAGTCAGAGGTGGTATTTGCCGGTTCTGCGAACTACTCAAAATTTCTGCTACCGGTTCTCCAGAACCTGTCAGAACCTGCTGGATTTCACCCCTGCTGTGTCTGTATGGCAAGGACACAGAGTGCCTCATAAAAACCATCAATGTGCTATTTGTCAGCAAATATGCCCATTGAATTCCCAAGGTGGACTTACTCAGGCTGCAGGTAGCCAGTGCACATCTCCCATCTCAACTTACTTATGCTAGAAGAACAGGAATGAAGCAGCCAGGGGCGGGCTCTTCAAATGACCCTAGTACTTCCCAAGCCCTTAATATCTATTATAGTGAGAGGTGAAAGTATTTCTTTTCTTTTTTTTTTATTGAAAAAGTTTTCAAATACAAGTTTTTCCCCCTTTCCCCCCCCTTCCCTAACCCCCCCTCACCACCCATCCCCCCCGTGACTTCTTCACAACAATAAGCTATTTCATAACTAATTACATACATAATATCTTTCCTTTCCCTTACTCCCTCCTCAAAATACTGACCCTTGGCATATTATTCTTATAACTCTCATTTTTACGATAATCTGCCCTTTTTCTCCTCCCCTAAACTTATAGTATATTATTACAATTTAACATTTAATCTTTTATATATATTAATGTAACATTATAAAGCGACCTTCTCCCTACATCCAAATTTAACATTTATTCAATTCTATCCAATTACTCCACTCCCCTAAATATATGACTTGAAATCCTACCATACAATTCTAAATATAATCCACTGCCCACTTTATTAAGATATACACATATCTATATATACATTCCATTTTGTAAAAAGAAAAAAAACAATAACATTAAATTTATAATCCATGTAATATCTTCTTTAGTGTCTTTCCACTGGATTATTAAATCCTTCACTCCCCTAAATATATGACTTAAAAATCCTTTTTCTTAAACTAATCAATCAATAAACTAACCTATTTCAACCCTTCAGTTCCTACAAAATCATGCAATACAATTCTAAATATAATCCACTGCCCACTTTACTAAGATATACACATATCTATATATGCATTCCATTTTGTAAAAAGAAAAAAGACAATAACTTTAAATTTATAATCCGTATAGTATCTTCTTTGGTGTCTTTCCACTGGATTGTTAAATCCATCACCCATAATAGGGTAAAGTAACATGCTGGTGCAACAGTTTGTTCAAAATCTTCAATCATCTTCTGCCCCCATCAGTAGTAGATATCCTCGCATCTATATAAAAATAAAAACAACCACCCGAGTGACATTATAGTTATATCCATATGGTTATAGTTGTGGTATTCATCAGGATTGTTAATTCCCATCATCCTACTGAGTAACATCCAGATCTTCTGCATGCCCCGACATAACTCTCCTGCCTTATGACTGTTCAAATCCAACAAAATGAGGCTCTTTTCACATCCCAAAATCACGGCATTGCAGAGATCTGCCACAATCCTCAGGATAGTATTAAACAATTGTTCGCCTCCACTATCTTTTCAAATAATCATTCATTTTTTAAAGTCCCTGGCTTCACTGTTGCATGGTTTAGAAACTGCTGTTTCTATGAGATCTATTTCTTTTCTTTTTCTTTTGCGGGTTGAATTTCCATCCTCGTTTCTTGCCTACCGATTGTGTGTCAGCTAGTTGATTTTCATTCTGCTTTATGGGTTGTTCTTGTTGGGTTAGTTTTATCATCTCGTCTTTCTTCTCCGTCACTTGTATATCAACTGATTGATTTGCACACTTGTCTGTGACTTGATGGTTCATCAGCTTGGTGTCGGATGACACTACTCTCTTATTTATAGACAGACCAGCTGGGGTATCCAAGGAATCCAAAGACAATTTATCTGCAACAGTCTCTGTAATTTGATATTTTCCTTTTGTTTCCAACTCCTTTTGCTTATCCTGTATTATGCCTGAAGGTATTAAATTTATTTTTAAAATTTTTTGATAAAAATCTTCCGCTTTTTCAACAGTGTTCAATTGATATCTTACTCCTTGATATCTCAATATTAAACCAACTGGGGTGTCCCACCTGAATAGGATATTTCTTTTTTTTTAACTCAGACACTAGAAAGCCAAATTTCTTCCTCTCCATCAGCATTTTAGTCGGGAGCTCCTTAAAAATCCAAATCTTTCTTCCATGAAATTGCAAAGTAGAGTTAAAAGAGTTCTGCACAATGTTATTCCTAATTTCTTTATCTGTAAAATAGATCACCACATCTCTAGGCAATTGCCTTTGCTTTGCCAACCAGGAGTTTATTCTGTAAATTCTATCAATCCTGCAATACACTTCATCAGGTTGAACCTTTAAAATCCCAGCCAGAATTTCAGAAGATATTTTCCTTAGGTCATCTCTATTATTTTCCTGCAAACCTCTCAGTCTAATTGCATATTCTGTAAAATTATATTGAATCATTAAGACTTCTCTTTCAATCCTCTGTTGCACATTTTCTTCATTACCAATCTTATGGTCAACCTCCATTTTAAGTTTATCTTCTGAGCAATTATCCTGAGTGTTTATCAAATCCTTTTTAATTTTTTGAGTCATGTCATCCAAATTCTCCTCAATTTCCTTCATTTTAGTCTCTAATAATTTAGTCTTTGCATCTACCCGAATCAGAAAGTCTGATAAACCATTAGCTGATTTTAAAATCTTTTGGTTCAAGAAGTCAAACTTTGATTTCACCAATTCACCAATTTCTTTAATTTCCTGCTTAAATTTTTCAAATTGCTGGTTCACAATCTCATCCCTTCTTACAATCTCTTCAAGGAGAAATTCTAATATATTAAAATCAGGTTTCTGACACTGGAGAGTTAGAATTTGTTGTTGCAGTTTCTTTCTTTCTTTTTTTTTTATTGCAAAAGTTTTACAATTACATTTTCATTCCTTTCCCCCCCCTCAAACCACCCCAAACTTCCCAACCTCCCTAACCCACCCTAACCCTCCCCTCCCCCCGGACTTCCTCACAGTATACTCATGTCAAATAAAAGGAAAAACCCTCCTTTATATATAAAACTTGAACCCCTCCCTCCCCCTTACAAGTTTTCATCTTCATTACATTAACATATTTCTATCTTAATATAACCTTTTCAAATAGATTTTCATCCTAATTGCCTTAAAAATATTTCTATCTTAATATAACATTTTCTAATAAATTTTCATCCTTAACCTTAAAAAATTTCTATCTTAATATAACATTTTCAAATAAAAGCTATTTGATACTTCCTAGTTTGATATTTGTTCTGAACATAATCTATCCACTTCTTCCATTCCCATTCATAAGTCTCTTGAGAACAATCTTTTAGAAATGCTGAAATCTTCGCCATCTCTGCAAAACTGGCCATCTTCAAAGTCCATTCCTCAATCGTAGGCAGCGCTTCATTTTTCCAATATTTACCTATCAACAATCTTGCTGCTGTTATCATATACAATATCAATTTTGTCTCACCCGATGTAAAACCCTTAACTATACCCAATAAAAACAGTTGTGGAGAAAATTGAATTTTTTTCTTCAAAACATTCTGCATGACCCACCAAATTTTTATCCAAAAAGCCTTAACTTTCTTACAGGTCCACCAAACATGATAATATGTAGCGTCTAAACAATCACATCTCCAACATTTAGGCTGCACATTAGGGTACATACACGACAATTTTTTGGGGTCTAGATGCCATCTGTAAAACATTTTATAAAAATTTTCCCTCAAATTCTGCGACTGTGTAAATTTAACATTCTGAACCCAAATTTTTTCCCATGTTTCCAACATCACTGGTTCCTCAAAATTTTGTGCCCACTTAATCATACAATCTTTAACTAGTTCAATTTCTGAATCCCTTTCTAACAAAACATTATAAAGTCTTTTGATATGCATTGGACCTTTCTCTTTTATATGTCTGACCAATTCTTCCTCATACTCCATAATACCAGTTTTTTGGTTGCAGTTTCTTAATGGGGGAAGTTCCCCCTCCCCCCGTTTGTCCAGCTGTGTAAGTCCCGAAGCCATTTCCCACACAGACAAGATTTAGCAAAAAAAAGAGAGAAAAAATAGAAAACAGAAAGACTTTCCCTTAAGGAAAAAAAAATACTTCTTTTCAATCAACAGCAAGAGAAGACACAGGAGCGAGGTTTTATCTACAAATGTAGCCAGTGA
Organism: Arizona elegans; assembly: GCA_022577455.1. Classification (NCBI taxonomy): domain Eukaryota; kingdom Metazoa; phylum Chordata; class Lepidosauria; order Squamata; family Colubridae; genus Arizona; species Arizona elegans. Next base: position 116,953,520 of record JAKOOJ010000002.1, read on the forward strand.
TATTTATTCCGCTACATTGTCGTAATAAGAAACGGAAGGACTTTCCCTTTCAAAAGTATTTCTTTTCTTGTGGATACTGATGCCACACATTCCATGGTGACCAAACCTACTGCTCCTAAATCTAATCAAGATTGTTGTTGGAGCTTCTGGACATCATCAATCCTTTTTGCAACCCTTGGAAGTACATGTTGGAAGAAAAAAAATGACACATAGGTTTGTGCATATGCCTGTTCTGTCCTGTTCGTCTTTTGGGATGTGATCTGCTTTCAAAATTGCAAGCCATTGTTTTTTTGTTTTTTTGTTTTATCAATGAAAAGTCATCTTGTTTTTACCTAAACATGAATCATAAAGATTTTTTTTTTTTGCCTCTTTTGTAATCTACATGCACACAAGATCTCCCACATCCATGGTGTCAATCTTAGATGCAGCAATGTCCTGTATTTGGGCATCAGGCTTCCTAGAATGAGCAATTCCTCCTGTGGAAATTGCTCTGAAACCAGAGCTGAGCCTATGTAAGTTAAACAGTATACAATATCCCAAAAGGCTAGAGCAGAACTAAAGCCAATCATTAATCAGTTCCTGGAATACGGTCTTCTCAAAAAAAAAAAAAAAAGAGAGAGAGAAATGTCTTTTCAATACCCCAATTTTGCCAGTTAAGAAACCTGATAGATCTTTTCGCCTGATTTTGGATCTTTGAGTCATTAATTTGCTTATGGTAACCATTCATTCTACAATGCCTAACCCTCTATACTTTGATGTTTTTGATTTCACCTACTTTTGCATGGTTTACTGGTTTTGGATTTAAAAGTTGCCTTTTTCTGTATTTTCCATCAGTCACATAGCCAGAAGTTGTTTCAATGGTCAGAAAACGAACAAGTGCAAAGCTCTCAGGTGTATTACAGGATTTTAAAAATAGCTCAACTATATTGTATGTGCATTTGGGGAGGGGTTAATCTTCTAAATTTAACTTTGCTTTGCATATAATTATACATATAATTTATGTATAATTGTATATAAATTATACATATAATTTATATATCTAATTTTTAAATCTATATCTATACCATCTATATCAGTGGTGTCAAACTCACATCATCATGGCAATGTCACGTGACATGTCGGGACTTTTAACCCCTTCACTAAGCCAGGCATGGATGTGGCCAGGGTGTGATGCATCCAGCCGGCGGGCTGGGAGTTTGACAGCCCTGATCTATATCAATGCTTTTCAAATTGGCAACTTTAAGATGTGTGGACTTCAACTTCCAGAATTCTGGGACTTGAAGACTACACGTCTTAAAATTGTTAAGTTTGAGAAACACAGATCTATTTCTACACACATGTATCAAACATATATATCTGATACAGCGAATCCAAACACAGGAAGGAAAATGATTGGCTTTTGTTTTCCTGGTACACAAAGGTGGAAGGGCACATTAGTGGGAAATTGGCCCATAAGAGGATATGATTACCAGCTTGAAATAACTTGAATAACGTGCAACCTATTTACTGAATAACTTGCAACCATTTTCTTAATCCCTTTCAGAGTCAAGGCAGCATGAACATAGGAGAAGAGCAGCTGAAATGGTAGGTGTGAATATGTCCAAAGAATCCCATCATCATTGGCACATCAAGGTGAAATGTCTTTGCTGACCCTAAGAAGAATTGAGTTGGATCCGGGCAAATTTAGAACAGACCCACTAGAGGACTTTAATTAAAAATGGCTGATTTGTGGTACTGATTTCAATTGATCTACTCTAACTGTGATTAAGTCTGTATCTAACCTGTGGTTAGATATATTACAGAAGTTTGTCTCTAGAATGAAGGCATTTGTCTTCATATTCCAAGATAGAAGGTCTCCGATGCCCAATGTTTTTTAAAAGGTAGCATTTTCTCTTTTCTCTCACTACACCAATTTCTTTTCAAGTGAAATAGTGTAAGTCATCAATCCATCATGGCAAAAGAGGCCTGTCATGAAAGGAGTCCACCAATTTCTTAACTATTTTTTACATCAAACATTGCAGACAAACTTCCATGTGTTTATTTAGAATACTGGGAACAAAGAAATATTTGGGATTCTGTGTTAAAAACGCACATCTTTGAGGCATGTTAAAGGATATATGTTTGTAGTTGTATACAAGATGCACAAATCTGGCACAGGATGGATTAAGTCAGATATATGAATCTCTCTCCCATTCACAGCTTAACTGACTAAGGAAGACCAGAGTAATGCTTTTACAGTCCCATCCCACTTCACAATTTTTCATTTTGGGGATGTTGGGAAATTATTCATATTCTGTGAGAGAAGATCTATGAGGCAGCAATCAGTCAGCAAACTTATCACTCACTCACTGTCAGAAACCCTTTTTCAGGCACATTGTTATAACTGCCATGACCCAGTTTTGAGCTGTCACAAGTAAAATGTTTTTGAAACCTCACTATCCCATCCAATATCTGATCTTTACATGAATTTAAACAAAAAAACAGCCATGACAATGATGCCATAAAGTAAATTTGGGGAATTTAAAGATAAATTAATTCATCTTTATTATACTAAATCACAACTCCAAGAGTGGAGTGAGTAGAAAATTTCAGCCTGGAATAGCAGTTTGAAGCCTACGGATAACTTGATTTATTTATGCCATCACAAAAATGTATATATTTACATAGAAATAAATCCCATTAATTTTAAAGAAAATTACTCCGTGTTAAAATTTGAATTTTTTGGGGGGGGAGTCTGAAAAATTATTGAGGTAAACATTCAATTCATGCCTAATCAAAATATGAGCTAATATAAACACCTGCCGTGATAATGAAACATAATTGAATATATTATGTGTATAATCAGATGAACTGAAAACTGAAGTATTGATAGTTACTTTTCTGTGTAATTATCCTTCCCTGGTGAGCTTGTTTGTGTGACTATGTGCAGTCATAAGCATACAGATAGACCTCGATTACTAACCACTCACTGAGCAACTATTGAAGTTATGACAGCACTGAAAGGGGAGATTTATTATTGGTCCTCAAAGTTGTGGCCATTGCAGCCACCCTACAATCCCATGATCATGATTTGGGCACTTAACTGCCACACATTTACAGTCACACAGTCACGGTTTCCTGTGGTCACGTGACTGCCGTTTGAGACCTTCAAAGTCAGCTTCCAATATGAAAAGTCAATGGAGAAGCTGACAGGAAGTCACAAGTTATAGTCACATGATGTCACATTTAATGACCTGTTGTTTATTTGCTTAACAACCACAGCCAGAACTAACATTGTGATTTGGTGCGGTCATGACTTAATGTAAGTGCCATTTAGTGATGAAGTTGCCAGTTGCAGTTGCAATCACTGAGTATTACCTATATATTTCAAAAACAAGTTCATCAGTTATTCATTTAAAACTGGGGTGTCAAACTTGCAGCCCTTGGGCCGGATGCGTCATGCGCTGGCCACACCCACGCCTGATTTAGCGAAGGGGAAAAAGTCCTGATGATGCCGTGATGATGTGAGTTTGTGACCCCTGATTTAAAACATTGTCATACTGCCCTTTAATAAAATAGCTGTTTACAAAAAGTCCATTAAACACAATAAAATTGCAACAACGAACAATGCAATTCAAATTAGTAAAAGACAACATTTAAAATAATATTACAAAAATAAAATATATTAGAGACTAAAAAGAAAAAGTCAAAACTTGCAAAAAGAAAAGTCAAAACAGCAAATTAACTAGACATAGATATCATGAAACATACCTGAAAATGTGAATGCAGGTTGCTTTTAAAATGGTCACCAACAAAGTCTCTCTCTCTCTCCCCCCCCCCCTCTCTCTCTCTCTCTCTCTCTCTCATATCATCTATCAAACTATCTATCTGTCTGTCTATGTAACCATCTATCCATCTATCTGTCTGTCTGTCTGTCTGTCTGTCTATCCATCCATCCATCCATCTATCCATCTATCTATTTTTCATATTACATAACATTTCACTTATGCTAGCAATACAGAGCCAGTGTAAATCCACTACGGTATAGCAGTTAGAGTATTGTTTAGGACACTGTCAAATTCCCACTTGACTATGAAATTTGCTGTGAAACTTTTGGCCAACCCTCAACTTAATTTATTTGGCAGGTCTGTTGTGAGTTTACAAAGGAATGATATATAATATTTTGAGTACCTAGAGAAGAAGTAAACACCTTCTGTGGGAGGAGGAAGCAAGGCCTTACTTAAAATTTGAGTGGTGGGTTGGAGACTATGCTTTAATCCAGGACCCCCCAATCTTTTTGGCACCAGGGACTGATTCTGTGGAGACAACCAGAGGGGCCATGGTTTCACATGCTGCCTCTATCCCACGGATGGGATTTCATTTGCTTGCACAGCACAGTTTCTGGCATGCTGTGGCCCACTGTTGGTTCATGGACCGGAGGTGGGGATCCCTGCTCTAAACAATGCAGTATTGTCCTGAAGGGAGAAATCAAATACCTTGAAATGCCATTTAGACATAAGTGAGGTGGAAATTAAACAAGGCAGGCCTTGTGATTTTTCCTTCAAGCTACCAGACCTGAACTGCTACCAAGTCTGAATTATAGAAACATCTAAGGAAGGTTTTTAATGGGGGAATGGCTTATTCATCTAGCAAACAAAAGCAAATATTTAAAATAATCTATAGCACAATTGCATATCTAAGTGAAGAGCTGACATAGAGGAGGGCATGCCATAGAGTATTGAGAATTGATACTAAGAACATTTTTAAAATGTTGACTAATTTTTGGGGGGATTGAGGGAGAGAAGAAAATGTATAAAAATGTCCCTGATGAAATGAGTCTTGAGCAGGTAGATTTCATACTTGGTACGAAGAGACACCCTATTTGAGCAGCAGATGACTGTGGCTCAAATATTTTATCAAACCCATTCATTTCTTGCTGTCAGGGAGAGCTGTTCCATTTCTGATATTTCAGTGCCAGGCATTTGCTATTACAAAGCAAGTGCCAATGGCTGTCAGGCCTTTGCAGTTTCAATTGGCAAACTTATCTATGTTCAGCAGGATTAGATAGAAATATCTCTCATTCAGATGATTCGCCCATCCAAGACTGAACCAGCCTCAGGAAAATGGACATTATTACCTTCAAAGCAATCATTTGCTCTGCTTTCCTTATAGCAAACTTTGAAAAATGTCCTCCAGACCATTCCTCAATCTGTTTCACCTGTGCCTGGAGCATTACTTTTTGTATTCAGGTGGCTATCTTTAAAAGTACGCTTACACTCTCTGTGCAATGAACCTTTGGTCAAGAATTTTCTCATTTTCTTATTACAGTTTCACAAACTTCTTGCAAGCAATAAGAGAAATGTGGAGGAATGCAAAGCAGCTGTACGGCTGTCAGTCATTCAGCTCCCTATTACAAAAAGCCTGAGTAACACAATATTCTAAACAATACAGCAAGCTAATTGGGCTCCTCCTATTCCTATAGAGTTGCAGTGTGTAAGTTTTTTCTAGGCCAAGATATCTGGATGGCATGCCATGTCATACTTCCCATAAAGAAGGAGATGTGGTCAGAACAAAAATTATGAATGAAGGCAAATATACATGTCCCAGGATAATGTTGCAGGATCCAATCTGGGCCATTCACTGGGACTAGAGGTTTAGTCTTCTGAGCTTTCGAACTCATGCTGGAGCCCATCCTCAGGGAACTTCGGTTTCATCAGAATCTCACACTTTCTGGTGAGAGAGAGGTTCCCTGAGGATGGGTTCCAGCATAAATCCGAAATCTTGGAAGACTAAACCTCTAGTCCTGGTGACCAACCCAGATTGAATCCAGAATAAAAATTAAAGTGGCTTTCAAATTAAACACACTTAATAAATACAGTAATGCATTTAATAATTTCTATATCTATCATGAATTTGAATACTAAATAATGTCTGGAACTCTGGGAGACGGCTAATCTAAGGATTTCAAGGGTTGCCTTTTATGCTTCTGCTGAAGAACTATTGATGCCTAACTGGCTATTGATGCTAATTGAATCTAAGCAACTTCCTGTTTTAAGTCTAGAGTGAACTTTTCTATAATCCACCTAACTTATGTCTTTCACTTCCTCCCTTTCCTCCAGACTGCCAGCCTCAACAGTGAGCTGCTTCATTATCTGAGCAATACATGCTCTATTCAATCTTCTAAGAGACACTGCTTATTGCCAGAGGTTTTGTTCCTTCAAGTCCCTATTTTCCCATTAGCCAAATGGCCTTCCGTGTACTTCATGCCAGTTCAAATTATGCATGCTTCAGGCGCCGCATATCCCAGGTGCCTCATAGCAACATAAATATAAAGATAGAAGGAAGAATGAAGTTGATAATATAATTCTCCCCCCTCCCTAAAAAAATATTGGTGCTTGGGGTATAATAGGTCCATTCATATTGCACAGATGTTCAGCAGAAATGAGATCTGCAACTCAGTGTAAGATGGAGCATTACCTACTTTTATTACTCTGGCGATATAGAGTAAAAGAAAGGAACATGGAGCATGACCTTGAATGTATCATAGAAGGAAATGCTGTCTTTATAATACCAACTGTAACTGCAAATATGTTCTCCTGAAGGCTGAAAAATAAGCAAATAAATGGCCCACACTGGGACAACTCTTGGTGGTTTTACTATAGATACTTTAGTTAAGACAAGGAATGAACGAGAGGTAGGGAGAAAACTAGCTATTCCAAAAGGAAATCTATACTGGAAATACAACCTGATCCCAAATAAATAATTCAAACTTTACCCCATGCCCTCCAGGCTAGAATTCTAAAAATGCTGGTTTTTAGCCATCTAAAATTACCCTGTGTTGAAATAGGTCAAGGCTTATGTTGATATTAAATCCCAATTCATTGTGGCCATTGATGGAATCTGTTATTAGCATTCTGTCTTGCTCCAGCAAGAAAGATCTATCCAGAAAAACAATCATTTACCTTCATAACTTGCCCAGCGTCACTGTGCTCATTTACATGATAAAGGCCATCTGGGGCCAACTGAAATGGCTGGATTTGTTTTTGTTGAAAATTAACACCATCAATTATTAGATTTGGATGTATGTCAGAATCAGGAATGTTAAGTATAAGTTGGAGATGTATAGCTCTAGTGTATAGTCTTAAATTGATAAACAAAGCAAGCAAATTGGAAATAGAATACAATATTAATATTAAGCATGTATTCAATCAATATATACTCTTGAGCATCTTGTTGTATGACTGACCAGCAGATGAATCTTAACACCGGAAAGGGAGTTTATTCCTCCTTTTCATATAAGACCAGCAGGCTATCTCAGGAATATAAGACATGCACATAAGGCAAATCATTTCTCTTTCAGTAGAAAAAAATAGCTTGGGGAGAAGTTCATGAGAAACAGCTTGGGGCAACCATCATGAACAACTCTATAATCTCCATTTGAAGCAATGACTTTCTTCTGCTTAGGGATGTAGCTGGACCTCTCTCATCAATCACAAATAAGGCATTTTATAATGTATAAAAAAAAAGTTTGGTTTTCATAATGGTAAGATCCCCATTTCAAAACTGAAATTACACAGCCTCAGTTTAATTCCTCCAGAAGAAAGCTAATTCCCAGGGAAGGCTACTTGAAGGCGGAATGTAAAATGACAACGATGAACACTATTTTCTTGGTTCTAAAATCTCTGCATGATCAGGAATGAATAGGGAAAAGGATTTTGGAGGAAAGAAAAGAAAACGTTGGATGGAAGAAAACATTTCCCAAAGCAATATGGAACAAATTGAATTTAAAAATGTAAGAAATAATTGCAATAAAACTAAAAGAGATGAAACTGTCTCATGTGTATTATGTATGTGTATATGCTACCTTTTATACTAGTGTTCACATAGATTGCACTTCAGGCAATTTATCCATGAGAGTTATCTGATTCTCAGTATAATGTGTCAGGGTTCCAACTAACACCCCCAATGAAAGAAAACTCTGAGGCTTGGATTTCCTCAAAGTTACATTTTATCAGGGGTGAAATCCAGCAGGTTCTGACAAGTTCTGGAGAACCAGTAGGGAAAATTTTGAGTAGTTCGGAGAACCGGTAGTGGAAATTTTGAGTTGTTTGGAGAACCGGCAAATGCCACCTCTGGCTGGTCCCAGAGTAGTGTGGGAATGTAGAGTTTGCAATATTCTTCCCCCAGGAGTGGGGAGGGAGTGGGGATTTTGCAGTATCCTTCCACTGGAGTGGGGTGGGAATGGACATTTTGCAGTATCCTTACCCTGCCATGCCCACCAAGCCACACCCACTAAGCCACCCTCACAGAACCGGTAGTAAAAAAAAATTGAATTTCTCCACTGCAGTTTATTACAGATGTCATATTGGCACATCTGGGGAAACCCGAATCTGAAAGCTTACAGGGTTTCCCCCACCCAAATGAAAGTTCAAGTCCCTGCCCAACACCCACAAGTCCATCACATCATCCAATCAGAACCCCGTCCCAACTGGAGATGCCTCCCAGTTCCAGCCTCCCAGGTGCAGGGCAAAATGTCCTTGAAGTCTAAAAAAGAAATGTTATTATGACTATATATCCCCCATGCACTACACAATCCCGCCTCCCAATTTCCCACAGTAGTAAATGCGGCAGGTCTGAAGCCCCAATACAAAAGATGGCTTCCAGGCCTGACATAATGAATATTTCGGATGATTTGGAAATTATGCATCTATTGATGTAACCTAACATTGCATTTTTGGGGAGTATCCAAATGCATTGTTACATTCAGTCTGCAATCAATTATGTTCCAACTTTTTTGGTTGGAATTTTTTTTTTTACAAGTCTTGTTAACAAGTCAGATCCTTATATCTTTGTATTTATTGATTTTCCCCCCTAAGTGAAGAACTGCATTTCTCTGGATTAAATTAAATCATATAAGCTTAAAGACAGTTTGAATTAATTTTTACTTTTTAGTCTATATTAAATGATCATAAAAGATAAATGAACAGTAATTTGTGACAACTAATTTTTGGGGAAGCATAAAGATAGTTAAAGCTGAATCTCTATGCAGTTTAAGTGAGTGCCTAGTTTTTGGGGGGAATCAGAGAGATATTTAAAGCTGTATTTCTATGCTGCTTAAGTTAGTGTCTGGATATGTTAATGCTTTTGTACTTTGGTTTCACAGGGGAAACCTAGATCCTGCACATGTATAGATGAAGCTTCATGCGCTCACCCACTGTTTGCATTGCCCAGTTTCCAACAGGCTGCGGACCAGATCCCAGTTTGTATTAGACTATAGGAAATGCAATAATCAAGGTTATTTTTCATGATGATTGCATACTGTTTCCAATTATAGGGACAACATGCTTTCAATGCTGAAGAATCTGACCAAGAAGACACTCACAATTTGAGGTAATCTGGAAATACTGATTTTTTGCATATGATTTTTGGTTGGGATATAAGACTGAGATTGCTTTGATCATTTTACTGAATTATGTACAGTGGGAAAAGGAAGAAGGGAGTTCAAATTACAGTGAAAAACATAGATGACTTTACATCGAATTAGCTTGCCATTCTTTTTCCAGAAGCTCTTTCATTTCATTTGCCCTTCTGACCCGATGCTTTTCCTTAGAGATTCTGGATACATAATTCATTAATATTTTCATCCAAATTCAGATGTGTAATAGGTGTTTCTGTTTCACATATTCTTTGATTGGTTATTTTCCTGATGATATTTCATTACTAGGTTTAGACAACTTAGAACTATGTCGACTTCAGTCTGACTTAAGTGTAGTACATAAAATTATCTACCGCAATGTCCCAACTGTCAATGACTACTTCAGCTTCAACCACAACAATACACGAGCAAATAATAGATACAAAGTCAAGGTAAACTGCTCCAAACTCGATTGCAGAAAGTAAGACTTCAGTAACAGAGTGGTCAATGCCTGGAATGCACTACCTGACTCAGTGGTTACATCCTCAAACCCCCAAAACTTTAACCTTAAACTGTCTGTTGTGGACCTCACCCCATTCTTAGAGGTCTGTAAGAGGTGTTCATAAGCACACCAATGTGCCTACTGTCCTTGTCCTAATGTCCCTTTTTATTTGTTTCCATTTCATGTATTCATAATCATGTTTATACTTTTACCTGTTATCTTATATATGCTTGACAAATTAAATAAATAAAATAAATAAAATAAATAGGTAACATCATCAGTGCACAAAGATCACATAACTCTCTTGTTTGTCAGTTTGTTACTATTAGAAAATTCTGGCAGGATGAGTTGCCCTAATGAATTTGGCATGATCCAATAATCATTTTTGTTGTCATTGTTTGTTTTTATTGTGGGCCCTAATCAGGTTCTGTGTCACTTAGACACAAAAAAGTATGGGGCCTGATTAAAATACCCAGGTGTAAGCATATCTTTATTTTTAATTGTAATTATATTAAAAAAACAAGAACATTAAATAATGAAAGAATTCTGTTGGCATTTGTTGATAGAACTTACACTTATAAGTACCTATTCATTTTTAATAGAATTTTAATTTTAGCACTTTTTATTATTTTTCAATTTGAGGTCTGTAAAGTACTTTTGTAATTTGTGGTCTGTAAAGTAATTGGAAATAAAAACACAAGATACACACTGAAATAGATTTTTTTAATGCATGCTTCTTAAAAACATTGTGTTAGTCATGATAGAGTAGTATTTTTCAAGCTTGGCAACTTTAAGACGTATAGACTTCAACTCCCAGAATTCCCCAGCCAACATAGGTCCTCTTTTTGCTATGGAAAACAAACATTGTGTATATCATTTTTGACAAGAAGACTATTTCTGAGATGCAAGGCAAAATGTTGGGGATTTTTAGTCTAGCAAGAAAAGAGGATTAACAGTATCAATTTTAGAAGTTGGAACAGAGAGTGGAAAAGTACAGATGTAATTTTCCTTTCGTTCTCCTCTCATTACCCTGAGGATTGTTCAATAAAGTAAGCTGAATTGGCAATAGATTTAAAACAGACAAAAGTATGTTTTTAATGTAATGTATACCTGACATAAATTGTGTCACTATATGATTAGGTAACACTGAAAGAAAGTAAGATATGCTAATGAAGAATAGGTTTGCACTAACAGCTTCATTAATCCTCTATTGTATGTAGAGAAGCATGGTAATATGATACAGATAAATGTTGGAAGAGAAATACTAGTCTGTTTTATCAAGATAATCTGCCTATTTCTTTAGTGGTCCTTTCATGATAGAATGAGTAATTCAATGAATAATCGTGGACTTTGACTGAAATCTTTGCCTGACTTTTTTCCCACTTACTATATTCTATAAATCTAAGTTAATGTCTTCTGAACTGAAGAAGCTTCTTGGATGAGAAGCGAAACGTCTTCAAAGAAAAACCATAAAGTCCAGTTACCTCTTGAAAAAGCATCCTTGGGACTAAATTAATGTCATTTAAAGACATAAAGGCTGGAAAAGAACAGGTTTCATATCTATCAACTCCCAGTGACTTCCTGAATAGGTCCTTGCAGTTTTCTTGGCAAGAAGAGGCTTGACATACCTAGAATTTGGTTAATCTATAAAATGTTAGTCTTGAGAAGGATGCATTTCTGTGACCTGCCTTCAAGAGTTTCCAAAGTGGCTGGAGTCCCACTAATTCTCCAACTGGCATCACAGGGCAAGAACAGCAACTTGAGATACAAATATGAAGGATAATGATCTCTTATGTAGCAGATGCACTGATATGTCCACATTGATTTGATAAAGGCATAATCGACTGGAACAGAACAGAACAGAACAGAACAGAACAGAATACTTTATTGACCAAGTGTGACTGGACACACAAGGAATTTGTCTCTGGTGCATAAGCTCTCAGTGTAACTACATATCATAAATCATAAGATGCAACCAACAAAGTGATGATCATAAGATATTTTATTATTTGCACTGACAAGATTTTAATCCCATACTTATGCAACTTTTTTCCATACATATTTGCTTTTCAGAAGAATTCAGGGCTACAATATGTTTATATTTCTAACATACAGTATTACAGGAATGCTTTTCTTGTTCTTGGAGTAGCCATAATAATTATTCATTTCATTATTCTTTTTCCCTATTTAAAGGAAACTAACTATAAATAATTATTAAAGGAAAACCAAATGTTGAAGTATGCTAGTTGCTTTAGGAGCTATTGGTCCTTTGGCAAAAGAGAATCATTTTAAGTTCAATAGCAAATGACTTGCCACTCAAATTTTACTTTGATTAATAATCAAGTACTTGGTGATTTTTGCTCATTATTTCCAAGGAAATACATTTTTAAAAGTTCATTTCATTGAAGGGAGATTTTTTAAAAAATAACTAAGTTATTTTTTTCATAATAGCCTTTTCCTCTACCTTAATCTAGGGACTTGAAATTGTTAATTTATTCATTTTTATTGTATAGAAAAATCCACAAAACATGATTCTTGTATACAAATTATTTCTAGCGTTACATGTATATAGTCAAGTCATGTTATACAATTAATGTATTAACATTTTAAATCAGTTAAACAGTTAGACAGGAACAATTAGAAACTAAGTATATAAATTAAGAGATGCCAATTTTCTAAATCATCCTCCAATCAGGAATCCTGGCAATAAAATGCTTATTAGTTTATAAAACTAGATAATGGATATTCACCTTATATTATTATCATTAATTTCTGTTTTCCCATATTAATTTTTGCTTAATTTCAAAAGTGTTAATATGTAGTTCAAAAGTAATTAATACCAATAAATGCTAATGACACTTCTAGGACAAAATAAATCTGTGAAATAAATTCTGTCTAATAGGGAGTGTCTATGATCAAAGGCTACATCATATAAATACTATTACAGTTTTATGTCTCCAACAGTTAGCCAAACACATTTTTTTTCCCAAATATACACAGGTATCCAACATCACAGTTTTTTGTTATTGTTGGATTAGGCATAATTTTAAATGTATAGAAATGTGGCGTACACAGCCTGGAATGGATTTTCATTGACATGCATATATGAATTATTGAAACAGCAGCAGCTCTTATTCATCTCTATAATCATTTTTAGAGTACCTTAGCCTCGAGATATGTGATTTGCTGAATGTCAGAAGTTCTTCATATAAATTGATCTGGGGATTTTGAACCCAGATCCAATACTTCTCACAGTCACTTGATTCCTTGCCAGATTTACACATCTACTGCATATATACATGATTGTTGTTCTAATATTCACTGTGAGGACAGCACAAACCATTCATTTGTTCTTACTAAAGAACATATTTATTAAACTTTATTAAGAACTGGCTTATTAAAGAACAATTTGGTGTAGTGGTTAAGAAACCAGGGGATTGTGAATTCTAGTCCTATTTTAGACATAAAAGCCAGCTGGGTGGCCAGTCCCTCTGTTTTAGCCCAATCCACCTCTCAAGCTTGTTGTTGTAGAAACCAGGAAAGGGAAAGGGTATTACTGGTATGTATGTTTGCCACCTTGAATTGCTTATAATTCTTGCTTATATAAAGTAATGAATTAAAACCAAATCTAATGAATAAATAAAATTAATTCATTAATTAAAAACATTAACTTTTCCTACATATGAGGTGTGTGTGTGTGTGTGTGTGTGTGTGTGTGTGTGTATATACAGACACACATGTATGCACATCTTGTGATATAACTTTGGGATCCATCATGCCAAAAAAACAAAAAAAAATGTTTCTCTGCTGTCTTATGGAATAATTCATCTTATACCAACTTCATTTGGGAAAACATCTTTCCAGAATGATACTTTTCTTGTTTATGGATAAAATGCTTGAAGTCAGTATGAATAAGTGGGAAAACATTAAGAATAAATAGAGATTGGTAGATGATAGCTACAGTAGACAGATGATGGATGATAGAGAGAGGGAGAGAGAGGGAGAGGGAGAGAGAGGGAGGGAGGGAGAGAGAGAGAGAGAGAGAGAGAGAGAGAGAGAGAATATTCACAGCCTACAGTTATACCAAGTGGAGAGGGATTTTTAGGGACTCCAATATTATGATTATCTGGAAGATTTGGACTCCAGAATGTCTCTTTTAGCTCAGAAGTGAAAGCATACGACTAATCTTAGTTATGTTCAAGTATTAGTGTTTTCATTAGATGATTCTTGAGACTCTCTACACTGACTGAATGGAATGAGGGAAGGGAGACATTAAAGCACCTGTGCTTTACTGCACAGTGAAGACAGACCATATCCTTAATGAAGCAATTTGCATTCAGAAGACCTTCTGGCATTTAGCAGAAATGAAGAGGGGTGCCAAAGCCAGAGTGCCTGTTTTCTGCAAAAAAAAAAAAAAAAAAACCCTCGCATCGTCCATTTTATTGCTGACATCTGGACTAGCTCTAAAGCAGGGAAGACACATCTGTCACCAAATAACCTCACCAAAATCCCTCCACGTTTAATGTAGTCGCAGGGCTCTTTGAAATAGTGATAGGAAGAATTGCCCAACTTGCAACTGCATCAGGGTCAAGGGTTCAGACGGAGGAGGTCTGAACCCTTAATTCTTAAGCTAATGCTTAAGAATTCATATTATGGAAAATGGGTCTATTGTTGCATATATCTAAAGAGACCAGTCTGGCAATTTAAGATTTTGATGCAGTCAAGGACAACATCTTGCCTAATTTGAAGGATGAATCAGTCCCAAAGGTGATTTTTCAAAAGGCAACTGAAACATCTTCAAAGAAAAACCAGAAAGTCCAATTGCCTCTTGAAAAAGCACCTTTGGGACAACCATGACCTGGATGGCTGAGAATCTCCATAGACATCTGTCAGGAAAATGAGGATTCTAAGAATCCAGTGCCACCACAACCTTTCCAATAAGGTCCTAAATCTCCCAGACCTGCCCTGTCTTTCGTTGCTGGAGTACCAATACAGGTAGTTCTTGATTTACGGCCACAATTGAGCCCAAAATTTCCATTGCTAAATTAGACATTTGTTAAATTTTGAATTTTGTTACAACCTTTCTTGCCATCGTTATTAAGCCAATCACTATAGCTGCTTGGTTAATAATAATAATAATTATTATTATTATTATTATTATTATTATTATTATTATTATTATTATTATTATTTTATTTCTATACCACCCTTCTCCCGAAGGACTCAGGGTGGTGTACAGCCTATTAAAAGCACAAGACAAACATCAATTAAAATAATTAAAATAATAGGGTTGTTAAATGTATCAAGCTTCCCCCATTGGCTTTGCTTGAAAGAAGGTCACAAAAGATGATCACATGACCCCAGGACTGTGCAATCATCATAAATATGAGCCAAATGTCTGAATTTTTATCACATGACTATCAGGATGCTGCTACGGTTGTAAGTTTGAAAATTGGTCATAAGTCACTGTTTTCGATGCCATTGTAACTTTGAACAGTCACTAAATGAACCGTTGAAAGTTGAGGACTACCTGTAATGAGACAGTTCCTCAATTATTCCAAGGACTTTGACCACCTATGGAATCAGGGGCCATGATTAATGTAAGTATGCATTTCTTAACCATTTTTTTCTCTCAGGACTCCTCTCCCATTTTATTTATTTATTTATTTATTTATTTATTTATTTATTTATTTATTTATTTATTTATTTATTATATTTCTATACCGCCTTTCTCCCGTAGGACTCAAGGCAGTGTACAGTCAAGAAAAATATAGACACACAAACATCATAAAATTGCTAATTAAAATTATTACTTAGTTTGGTCAATTAAATAAAACCCAGAATTAAATAACATTTAAAAAATCATTCACATGTTCGTATGTTTTAAAATTGTGAAGGACCCAAAAGAGTTTTTGTTTGTAGGAGTTATATTTATTGATAGCTAGCATGTTAAAAAAATAAAATTGATGCTACTGCCACTTTGAAGATTCTTTGATGGGATTTTAATATTGTATTATTTTTCAGCAAATAATTTTGATTTGGTGAACACCTGTCTTGTGGGGCTCTCAGGTGTCCTAGGACCATATTTTTATTAGATTATGATGTAATCTAATAAGAAAAATAGAGTTCTTTTTTTTCATTAATTTTATTTAATACTTGTATTTATTTTCACCACACTAAGTCCCTTTCATTCTTTTTCTGTGCATTATATTACTTTTTTATAAAGAAAAACCTTGGCATTTTTCTCTATTTAAATATCTTTCTGTTATTTTCAGCCTATTTCTTTACAAAGACCATTTTATGTAATATAATTACATAACAATTCCATCCCTTTTTGTGTCTTCTGCACATCTGAGAAACCTTCCCTCCATTGTCAAAAAAATCTTGAGATGTTTCATTCAGTTCTTCAGTTCTCAGGTATCAAAGTTACTTTGTTGCTAAGCAAGAGAGTTCTTAAGTAAGTTTTGCCACATTTTATGACCTTTCTTGCCACAGTTGTTGAGTGAATTACAGCAGTTGTTCAGTTTGTGTAATACAATTGTAAAGTGAATCTGGTTTTCCCATTGACTTTGCTTGTCATCAGTTTGCAAAAGATGATCATCTGATCCTGAGACACTACAACAGTCATAAATACATGTCAGTTGCCAAGGTTCTAAATTTTGATCATATGACTGTGGGGATCGTGTAGTAGTCATAAGGGTGAAAAATATTTGTAGGCTACTTTTTTCAGTGCCATTGTAATTTTGAATGGTCACTAGATGAATGATTGTAAGTCAAAGACTAACTGTAGTTAATTAAAAGTAGAAATATGCTTTGGAGGGAATGTAGTTGATGCACCAGTAGGCATCTCTTTAAGAAACTGCACTTTTTCTTGGCAGAATGGGGCAACTCACCATGGTGAATTTGCCACGGCCATCTCACCAAGGCCCTCTCACTGTGGCCAACTTACCATAAGCATCTTATCGCGGCCAACCCACTGTGGCAATCTCTCCATGGCCACTTCACAGAGGGACAGTTCACTGTGGGAAAATTCCACATGGGATTTTTGTCAATGGAAATAATATCCAAGAAACAGTGACAGATAACTTTTATTGCATTGCATTATCTATGGTGAGTTATCTCATGACAAGTTGGCCGTGGCAAGATGCCCGTGGTGAGATGGCTGCAGGGGCTTTTCCTAGACCCCTTTCTTGGTCACGTACCATTCCAGAAACTACTATATATGACTAAAGAAGGTGCTGACATTAAATTGACATTGAATCCTTAATTCAATATGTCTCTTCCTGGAACCATGAAGCTGAGGAAAAAAGTATGACTTCTTTAAGGAATCACCAATGGGTGCAGCAAATGCACCCAAATTGCATCTCCAAATTATTTCTCCTTCTTAGGATCAATCCAAAGAACTGCATAACCCTATTCTTCTGAATATATAAGACAGTATAACAATCATACTGCTGAACTCAAGAAACATTGTGCCCACATCATTCACACTACAGAAGAACTCATACCATCAACAAAGTTTTAGTTTTATACAAATCCTGATCTCTAATAATCACTGCATGCTTTTTAAAATATAAATGGATGATGTTACTGTTTGCTTTAGAATCTTTCCATGTATCAGACTGATGAATCTGTACTAGAACGTCCTTTGATGATAAGAACAATATTTGCTCTCTTCCAATTATTTGATATTTCACTCATTCTCTAGCATTTCCCTAGGATGATGGATAGAGATTTAGCAGACCCTCAGGAAGTTGCTTTGGTATTCTAGAATGCAGTTCATCTGGCCCTGGAGGCTTCAATTGATTCAAATTCAATAAAGTATTCAATAGTTAAGTCACAGTCAGGCTCCAAATTCCTATACCCCCAACCATTATTCACAACTGGAATAGACACATTGGCTCTTCTGTTCTCATCAGTGTTTATGATTCTTCTGTTAATATTTTCTTTCTAAGAATTCCCACTGTTTCTGACTTCCTTTTTGTGTTAATTTTTCCTGTCTGCAGGTTAAGGGAACACCAATTAAATAATGATTTTGCATTCTCCCATTTCCCTCTCCCAACTATAGGGAAAGCTTTGATTGGTTTATGGTATTCCCCACCCTTTCTGTATTCTGAGTTTGCAGATGTGAGGGCAATAACATAACTTCTGATTGCTTGGTGAGATAGGGAAGTGAAAGTCATATTGTTTGGAAGGGCCTTAAATATTGTCTATTGCTTCGAAACAAATCATTCCTTTGTTTCTTTGTTTGTTTCTTTAATTTGAAAGATATTATTGTCCTCCATCTTGTGGCACCCAACTCTGGGTGACTAACAACAATAGTAAAAACACAAACAATAAAAGCAATTCAACCAAAAATAAATAAATAAAAATAGTTGCCCAATTCTTCCACTATACCCACTCATCTATACAATCCCTGAGAAACCAACCTTATCTTCCCAATATTTAGGGGAAAAAACAGTTCTCCAAGATTTGTGGAAAGTTCAGAGAATGAAAGTTTGCCAGATGTCAAGGGGAAAGGTCTTTCATATGGCAGGGGCTGCTACAGAAAAGTTGATCCTTCCTTTTAAGAAAAGTTATTGGTAAAGCAAATATAGTTTCCTGGAGAGATTTGTTGTTGTTGTTAGTTGTGAAGTTATGTCCGACCCATTGCGACCCTCTGGACAACATTCCTCCAGGCCTTCCTGTCCTCTACCATCCTCTGGAGTCCATTTAAGCTCACACCTACTGCTTCAGTGACTCCATCCAGCCATCTTGTTCTCTGTCATTCCATTCTTCTTTTGCCCTCAATCTTTCCCAGCATTAGGCTCTTCTCCAGTGAGGAGAATTAGGTGGCCAAAGTATTTGAGTTTCATTTTCAGGATCTGGCCTTCTAAAGAGCAGTCAGAGTTGATCTCTTCTAGGACTGACTGGTTTGATCACCTTGCAGTACAAGGGACTCACAGGAGTCTTCTCCAGCACCATAGTTCAAAGGCCTCAATTCTTTGGCGCTTAGCCTTTCTTATGGTCCAACTTTCACAGCCATACATTGCAACTGGAAAAACCATAGCCTTGACTATACACACTTTTGTTGGCAGGGCTGGAGAGATTATACTTCCATAATTTGTCTTCTGACAAGACATCAGACTAATTAAAATTCCTTAGCATTACTACTGTCACTTTGAAAGATCTTCAGTTTGTCCCTAGAAAATGTCATCCATACGTTCAGTTTAATTGATTACTTAAAGCTGCACTGCAGTACTCTTTTTATTCCTTATTCTGTTTATTTTAATCCAGATGCTCTCAATAGCACCACAAGTGTTACATATTGAGTTAGTTGCTGGGTGCTCTGATTGGTCGTTCGCAGCCTCAGTTTTCATTGGTTGTTAGTTGACAGCTCGGCGATATAAAAAGGAGCTGCTTAGCGCGGGATGTTGATTCTGTTGTACTTGTTACGGTTAAATAAAGGTTGTGTATTGGATTCAGACTCCGTCCTGTCAGCCAGTCTCTTAGGATGAAATAGTGGCGACGAAGGTGGGATCACGGTAGGAACCCTGCTGGACTGGGTTATAAGGGTTCCCGTGACTAAAAAAAAAAAAAAAAAAAAAAAAAAAAAAAAAAAAAATTCTTGCCGACCGGCACAGCTGTAGCGGATCGGGAAGCACTGAGGGGAAGAAATGGCATCGCCTCAGAGCTTTGCTCCTTTCAACGCAGCCACGGAGTCTTGGGAAGTGTTTATAACCCATTTTGAGTGTTTCCTGATTGCCAATAACTACCGTGAGTTATCAAGTGAAAGGAAACGAGCATACTTCTTGAGTTTATGCGGGCCAGAGATGTTTGAAACTGCAATGACTCTCATGGCCCCACTATCTGTTCATGAGGGGACTTGGGAGGACTTTATATCCAAGTTGAAAAAGCATTACGCCCCCGCACCATCCTGAATAGCGTGCCGCCAGCATTTTTATCACCGGGACCAAGCGGAGGGCGAGTCAATAAGTCAGTATATTGCAGCATTACGTAAAGCGGCGTGGCATTGTCAGTTCGCCAATTTAGATGATTACCTACTGGATAGATTAGTCAGCGGGGTGCGTGACGAGAACCTCAAACGACGTTTAATAGCCAAGTCGGAGCTCTCGTTCCAAGAAGCCGTAGATGAAGCCTGCGCCCCAGAACTGGCCACCCTGTCGCTAGCAGATTTGCCCCAGGGACAGTGTTGCAGTAAAAGTAACACAGAGCCAGTTCATTATAACGAAACGGAGTATAGCGATGAGGACTGCCCTGTGGAGGATAGTGACGTGGATCGCATCAAGGAGTCTCAGCACCCTATGAGACAGGCTAGACAAGCACTAGGAGACTGCCAAAGTTGTGGGGGCAGTCATATGAGAGCAACCTGCCGTTTCAAGGATGCTACGTGCCACAGGTGTGGGCGCCAAGGACATATTGCTTGAGTATGCCGCTCTCAGAAGCTGAAGGAAAAGACACTCCCCCACAAGGGTCTCCCCGGGGGCCTCGAAGAAGGGAAGGGGGCCAGAGGACAAACACGGGTTGGGGACGTGAGCCTGGAGGGGTTAATGGGGTGTATCCCGCCCCACGTGCTGCCGGCCGGCCAAAAATTGACGTGTCCATCTCCATTGAAGGCCGTCCGTGTCTGATGGAGGTGGACACTGGTTCGGCCAGTTCCATCGTCTCTTGGAGCACGCTTAAGCGGTTAGCGCCTCACATGTCTAAGCGCTGGCTGGACCCCTGTCATCTACAACTCCGGGACTATCAGGGCAACCCCATTGCCATTTTGGGGTGTGGACAATTCCGGATCCAATTTAAGTCCTTTTCTGGCTGCCTGCCATTAGTGGTCGTGGAAGCCCCGCTACCAAGTTTATTAGGGTTGAATTGATTCCAGGCTCTGGGGCTTACAATTCAGGGGATAAATGCAATCTGTTCATCCGAATTGGATTCACTGATTCAAGAATTTCCGGCGGTGTTCGATGGCAGTCTGGGCTGTTATAAGGGACCCCCAGTTTCATTTAGCCTGGATCCTAGCGTGCCCCCTCGCCGGCTAAAACCTCGCAGGGTTCCTTTTGCCTTGAGGGCGAGAGTTGATGCTGAACTGGATAAATTAATCTCTCAGGGTGTGTTAGAACCTGTTGAATTTGCCAATTGGGAGACGCCTATTGTCACACCTGTTAAAGCAGATGGGTCAATCTGCGTTTGTGCTGACTATCGGGCAACTCTAAATAAGACCCTCCTGGGTCACGCTTATCCCGTACCTATCGTGCAACATCTGCTGCACTCCTTGGGCCAGGGGTCCGTCTTTGCAAAACTGGACTTGGCCCAAGCATATCAGCAATTACAGGTGGACGATCAGACTGCTGATGCGCAGATAATTGTGTCCCACCGGGGGGCGTTCAGGTGTCGCCGGTTGCAGTTTGGGGTTAGTGTCGCCCCGGGGATTTTCCAGAGCATGATGGAACGTATGCTTCATGGAATCCCCGGGGTCATTCCTTACTTCGACGACATCCTCGTCGCAGCTACCTCGACATCACAGTTGATGGATCGGTTGAGGCAAGTCCTCCAGAAGTTTGACGCTGCTGGACTCAAGGTCAAAAAAGATAAATGTCAAGTTGCTGTACGCCAGGTAGAATTCCTAGGGTTCCAAGTAGATGGTTCGGGGATTCATCCGACGGCTGCAAAGACCGCTGCCATTATGGATGCGCCACCCCCCAAATGTAAGGCTGACCTTCAATCCTTCCTGGGGTTGCTTAACTTTTATTCGGTTTTTATTCCCCATAAAGCATCGATGGCCGAACCCTTACACCTTTTATTGAACCGGACTGCGACTTGGCGTTGGGGTGCCAGGGAGGGGGCTGCTTTCCTGGCCGTGAAACGCCTCCTAATCTCCAATTCTGTTCTCACGCAATTTTCCACCCACCTCCCTGTTACCTTGGCTTGTGATGCTTCCCCGTATAGGGTGGGGGCGGTGCTAAGCCATGTCTTGCCCTCGGGCCGCGAGCTCCCAGTTGCATACTTTTCTAAGACCTTGGCTCCTGCAGAGCGTAACTACTCGCAACTGGATAAAGAGGCTCTCGCTTTGGTGGCCGGGGTCAAGCGATTCCACCATTACCTGTACGGCCGCCCTTTTGTCTTATATACTGATCACAAGCCTTTGTTAGGTATATTGGCTGGGGATCGCCAAGCCCCCCAAATTCTGTCTCCCCAAATGACTCGTTACTCTGTTTTTTTGGCCACTTACTCCTATAAACTAGTGCACTGTCCGGGCAAGGACTTGGCTCACGCGGACGCGTTGAGCCGCTGCCCCGTTCCAGACCTTCTGGCAGACCCGGTTCCGGTTTCCTCTGTTTTCTTGCTGGCTGACTCTCCCCTGTTGATCACCGCATCGGACGTCACACGATTCTCCGCAAAGGACCCTATCCTGACTAAAGTGATGGACTGGATGGCCAGGGGTTGGCCTCAGGGACCGTTCTCTCCGGAATTTCAACCGTATGCCACGCGGCGCCTCTAATTGTCCACCCAAGCAGGTTGCCTCATCTGGGGCCACCGGGTAGTTGTTCCGCCGCCACTTCGCCACTCCTTGTTAAAGCAATTGTATAGGGGTCACCCAGGGGTGGTGCGTATGAAGGCTTTGGGCCGATGTTACATGTGGTGGCCTTTGATGGATTGGGACATCACCGATTGGGTCTCCACCTGCACTCAGTGTCAGGTTAACCTGCCGTTGCCGGCCAAGGACCTGCCGGGGATGTGGGAAGCTCCTGGGGCCCCCTGGTCACGGTTGCATATAAACCTGGCTGGCCCGCTACAGGGCCAGTCATTCCTGGTACTTGCAGATGCATATTCTAAGTGGGTGGAGATAATACCCTTGCGCTCCACTACAGCGGGGGCCATCATTAACGCATTGCGCAATATTTTCATTACCCATGGGTTGCCTGATGTTATTGTATCAGATAATGGTCCTCAATTTACGGCTGCCGAATTTGAGGGGTTCCTGGCACATCGGGGAATCCGTCATTGTTTAATCTCGCAATTCCATCCGTCTAGCAACGGATGTGTTGAACGCGCAGTGAGATCCGCGAAGGAGGCCCTCAAGAAGATTGGGCACGGTACTTGGGGGGGAAAGGGTAGAGGAGTTCTTTTTTTTTTTTATTGCAAAAGTTTTACAATTACATTTTCACCCTTTTTTCCCCCCTCATCCCACCCCAAACTTCCCAACCTCCCTAACCCTCCCTAACCCTCCCCTCTCCCCCAGACTTCCACACAGTATACTCATATCAAGTAAAAGGAAAAACCCTCATTTGTATATAAAACTTGAGCCCCTCCCTCCCCCTAAAAATTTTTCATCTTCATTACATTAACCTATTTCTATCCTAATATAACATTTTCAAATAAATTTTCATCCTCATTACCTTAAAATATTTCTATCTTAATATAACATTTTCAAGTAAATTTTTCATCCTCATTACCTTAAAATATTTATATCTTAATATAACATTTTCAAATAAAAGCTATTTGATACTTCCTAGTTTGATATTTGTTCTGAACATAATCTATCCACCTCTTCCATTCCCCTTCATAAGTCTCTTGTGAACAATCTTTTAGATATGCTGAAATCTTCGCCATCTCTGTAAAAATGGCCATCTTCAAAGTCCATTCCTCAATCGTGGGCAGCGCTTCATTTTTCCAGTATTTACCTATCAACAATCTTGCTGCTGTTATCATATACAATATCAGTTTTGTTTCACCCAATGTAAAACCCTTAATTATACCCAGTAAAAACAATTGTGGAGAAAATTGAATTTTTTTCTTCAGAACATTCTGCATGACCCACCAAATTTTTATCCAAAAAGCCTTAACTTTCTTACAGGTCCACCAAACATGATAATATGTAGCATCTAGACAGTCACATCTCCAACATTTAGGCTGCACATTAGGGTACATACACGACAATTTTTTTGGGTCTAAATGCCATCTATAAAACATTTTATAAAAATTTTCCCTCAAATTCTGCGACTGTGTAAATTTAACATTCTGAACCCAAATTTTTTCCCATGTTTCCAACATCACTGGTTCCTCAAAATTTTGTGCCCACTTAATCATACAATCTTTAACTAGTTCAGTTTCTGAATCCCTTTCTAACAAAACATTATAAAGTCTTTTGATATGCATTGGACCTTTCTCTTTTATATGTCTGACCAATTCTTCCTCATACTCCATAATACCAGTTTTTTGGTCCTCTTTCCATCTCAATTGCAATTGATTATATTATAACCAAGTTAGATTAATCCCTTCAGCCAACAATGTCTGTAATGTCTTCAGCTGCCATCTGCCCGCATCTGTAAAAAGAACCTCTTTATATAAAAACCCCCCGAGTGACATTATATTTGTATTCCACAAAGTATGACCAAGATCCAGCCATAGCGGTATTTTATAATCCCAATTGATTCGGTGCTTCTTCCAAACTCTCAACAAAGAATCTCTAAGTATATGGCTTTTAAATACTTTATCCACTTTACTGTCATAAAAAAAGTAAGCGTGCCATCCAAATTCCAAATCAAAACTTTCTGCATTTAATATTCCAGTCTTTTTTCCACCAAACCAATCACTTGCTAAAGTCAAAGCTGCTGCATCATAATATAACTGTAGGTTTGGAAGTTTAAGACCTCCCCTTTCTGGAACGTCTTGCATAATTTTCATTTTTACTCTTGGTTTTTT
Source organism: Arizona elegans (assembly GCA_022577455.1). NCBI lineage: Eukaryota > Metazoa > Chordata > Lepidosauria > Squamata > Colubridae > Arizona > Arizona elegans. The sequence goes on from JAKOOJ010000002.1 coordinate 116,978,116, forward strand.
CTCGTTCCAGACAAACTTGTTCACTCCAGTTTGCCATACTTTTAGTTGTTTATCATTTTTGAGCACCGGAATCATTTGAAACAAAAAAAGAAATCTTGGCAAAATATTCATCTTAACTGCTGCTATTCTTCCTAGTAGAGATAGCTGCAGTTTTTTCCAAGTCTCCATGTCTTTTTGCACCTCTCGCCACAACACCTCATAATTATTTTGAAACAATTTCATATTTGATTCTGCAACCTGAACTCCTAGATATTTTACCTTTGGTACGATCTCAAAGCCTGCCCTCCTTTCAAGCTCAAGTTTACGATCTTGTGTCATATTTTTGACTACCATCTTAGTTTTTTTCTGATTCAATCTAAAACCTGAAACTTTACCATAGTCTTGTATAATGTCCTTCATCTGGATTATTGATTCCATTGGCTGTGTGAGGGTAACAACCAGATCATCTACAAATGCCTTTATTCTGTAATCCTCTTGCCTTATCATTATACTTTTCAAAGTATTAGAGTCCCTTATTGTATTTAACAAGACTTCTAATGTTAAAATAAACAACAATGGGGACAGCGGACATCCCTGTCTTGTTCCTTTTTCGATTTTAAACTCTGTTGTCAAACTTCCATTAATAATAATCTGTGCCTTTTGATCTTGATAAATTGCTGAGACCGCCTGTATAAATTGGTCCCCAAAGTCCATCCTTTTTAAAGTCTTTAATAGAAAATTCCAGTCCACTTTATCAAAGGCCTTCTCTGCATCCAGGAAAACCAGCACTGCAGGGATCTGTTTATTCTTCTCAAGATATTCCAATAAATCTATTACTTGCCTTACATTGTCATTCATGTGCCTACCCTCAATAAATCCCGCTTGATCATCATGAATCACCTTTTGAATTACTGGCATCAATCTGTTGGGTAGAGGAGTTCTTGATTGCTCAGCATACCACATTGTGCCAACTCACTAATAGGAGCCCCGCCGAGCTGTTAATGGGACAGAAGCTTCGCATAACCTTAGACAGGTTACACCCCTCTTATGGGCATTCCAAGCCATTAGATTCTCAGAGACAATACCGTCAGTTTAGCATAGGGGACCGGGTATATGCCAGGAATTATGGGGGATTGCCGTTGTGGCTAGCAGGGACAGTAGTAGGATTAGCGGGGCCGTGTTCTTACCACGTAGAGATTGAACAAGGAAGAATTTGGAATCACCACAGGGATCAATTGCGAGCATGGAAACAAATGTCAGAAAATAGGGGACAAGAGGAGGAGCCAGACTCACAGGAAGGTAGGCAGGAAGGGGGGAGGCACGGAGAATCAACAGCTAGATAAAACACCCACACCAGGAAATGAAGGGTCAGAGGCCTTACCATCACCAGTTAGGGGCGACCGGGCCAGGGAGGTTGGGTGCGACAATAGGCTACTGAAAGAGGATGCTCGATTCCAGAAGGAAGGTTCAAATTCACCGCCAGCTCCAGGGGAAGGGGTGGAGATCTGGCGTTTTGGACGAATCCGTAGAAGACCGGCCTATTTAAGTGATTACGCATGCGCCTGATGTTGGCGCACGCTCATCTTGGTGGGAAGGGGTGTTACATATTGAGTTAGTTGTCGGGTGCTCTGATTGGTTGTTCGCAGCCTCGGTTTTCTTTGGTTGTTAGTTGACAGCTCGGCGATATAAAAAGGAGCTGCATAGCGCAGGATGTTGATTCTGTTGTACTTGTTACGGTTAAATAAAGGTTGTGTATTGGATTCAGACTCTGTCCTGTCAGCCAGTCTCTTAGGATGAAATAACAAGCACCACGAGATTTGTTCTCTTGAGCTTTCTTGCAGATGTGGACATTTTTAACCTACAACGTAACTGTTCTGCTCCTTCTATTAGGTTTCTTCCCTTTGAACAAGTTGTATCATTTAGCAGCTATATTCCAATAATTACTCAGTTGCAATTATATCTATTAAGTCATATTTGTACATTGATATGAAAAATTAAAATCATTTTGTTTTTTTCCCCATATTAAGAAAAATGAAAGAAATATTAGTGATCTAATTAGAGACATTACTAGGCCAGATGAGGAAAAATAAGAAGTGGGAAATAATGTTTCTATTAGGGAAAGATGGGAAAGTTTTTTTAAATCATGTTTTACTCATCAATGGTCATTTACCATGACTTGTCATGTATATCTAATACCATTTCTAGGTAGCCTGGTATCTAGTACAAGATTATTTGTTTATTTATTTATTTCATGTATTTATATGCCGCCCTTCTCCAGAAGGACTCAGGGCGGCGAACACAAATTAAAAACATGTACAACAAAATCCCATTTTAAACCAAATTAACTAATAAATAATAAAACCCAGAATCAGAGTCAGCCTATTTGCTTGAATAGCCAAGTCTTCAGGTCCCGATGGAAGGAGCGGAGATCAGGAGCCGTCCGGAGCTCAGTAGGCAACTCATTACAGAGGGTGGGAGCACCCACAGAGAATGCCCTACCCCTGGGCGCTGCCAGACGACATTGGCTCGCCGTCAGAACCCTGAGGAGAGCAGCCCTATGTGAGTGAACAGGACGGTGAGAGGCAGGCAGGAGAAGGTCCTGCAAATATCCTGGACCTAAGTCATGTAGGGCCTTATAGATGAGAACCAGCACCTTGAAGCAGACCCGGAGAACCACTGGTAATCAGTGCAGCTCACGCAAGAGAGGTGTTATATGGAAGGAACGAGGGGCTCCCGTAACAACCCGTGCGGCTGCATTCTGGATCAGCTGGAGTTTCCGGGTGCATCTCAGGGCCGGCCCATGTAGAGGGGATTGCAGTAATCCAAGCGGGAAGTAACCAGGGCATGAGTGACAGTGCAAAGGTCATCTCGGTCCAGGAAAGGGCACAACTGGTGCACCAGGCGAACCTGTGCGAAGGCCCCCCTGGTCACGGCCGTCAGGTGGTCTTCTAGGGACAGCCGAGCATCCAGGAGGACACCCAAGTTGCGAGCCCTATCAACGGGGGCAAGTTTTTCCCCACCCATCAAAAGTGATGGGGTCTCTGAAACCTGAGATGCCGGCATCCACAGCCACTCAGTCTTGGAGGGGTTGAGTCTGAGTCTGTTACTACCCATCCAGGCCCGCACCACCTCCAGGCAATGGGACATCACGGAAAGGGCATCTCTGGGGTGGTCTGGGGTGGAGATGTATAACTGGGTATCATCAGCATATTGATGATATCTCACACTGAAGCCACGAATGATCTCACCCAGTGGCTTCATATAGATGTTAAAGAGCAGGGGGGAGAGAACCGACCCCTGAGGCACCCCACAATTTAGGGGCCTCGGGGTGGACCTCTGCCCCCCTGCCCATATCTTATCTGTAATCTTGTGTGTTGAAATCTTTTTTTCAATTAAAAAATGCTTTTAAAAGTATTTATTTATTAAGAATAACTTAGATTTTAAAATTTCATTTAGAATTAGACGTTACAGACAGTCCTTGACTTACAACAGTTCATTTAGTGACTATTCAAAGTGACATATGGCCTTTTTTCACAGTTATGACCACTACAGCATCCCCTGATCAAAATTCAGACCCTTGGCAATGGACTCATACTTATGATGGTTGCAGTGTCCCGGGGTCATATGATTCCCTTTTGCAACCTTTTTTTTTTTATTGCAAAAGTTTTACAATTACATTTTCACCCCTTTCCCCCCCCACAACCCACCCCAAACCTCCAAACCTCACCCTCCCTAACCCTCCCCTCCCCCCGGACTTCCATACAATATACTCAGATCAAAAAGAAAAAAACCCCTTTGTATAAAACTTGAACCCCTCCCTCCCCCTTGTAGTTTTTCATCTTCATTACATTAAAATATTTCTATCTTAATATAACATTTTCAAATAAAGGCTATTTGGTACTTCCTAGTTTGATATTTGTTCTGAACATAATCTATCCACTTTTTCCATCCCCATTCATAAGTCTCTTGTGAACAGTCTTTTAAATATGCTGAAATCTTCGCCATCTCTGCAAAACTGGCCATCTTCAAAGTCCATTCCTCGATAGTGGGCAAAGCTTCATTTTTCCAGTATTTACCTATCAATAATCTCGCTGCTGTTATCATGTACAATATCAACTTTGTTTCACCCAATGTAAAACCCTTAACTATACCCAATAAAAACAGTTGTGGAGAAAATTGAATTTTTTTCTTCAAAACATTCTGCATAACCCACCAAATTTTTATCCAAAAAGCCTTAACTTTCTTACAAGTCCACCAAACATGATAATATGTAGCATCTAGACTATCACATCTCCAACATTTTGGCTGAACATTAGGGTACATACACGACAATTTTTTGGGATCTAAATGCCATCTATAAAACATTTTATAGAAATTTTCCCTCAAGTTCTGCGACTGTGTGAACTTAATGTTCTGGACCCAAATTTTTTCCCATGTTTCCAACATCACTGGTTCTGCAAAATTTTGTGCCCATTTAATCATACAATCTTTAACCAATTCAGTTTCTGAATCCCTTTCTAACAAGACATTGTATAACCTTTTAATATGCATTGGACCTTTCTCTTTTATATGTCTAACCAATTCTTCCTCATGCAACATAATACCAATTTTTTGGTCCTCTTTCCATCTCAGTTGGAGTTGATTATACTGTAACCAAGTTAGATTAATCCCTTCATCCAACAGTGTCTCGAATGTCTTCAACTGCCATCTGCCCGCATCTGTAAAAAGAAGCTCTTTATATAACCCCCCCCCCAAGTGACATTATATTTGTATTCCACATAATATGACCAAGATCCAACCATAGCGGTATTTTGTAATCCCATTTGAATCGGTGCTTCTTCCAGACCCTCATCAACGAATCTCTAAGTATATGGCTTTTAAATACTTTATCCACTTTCTTCTCATAAAATAAATAAGCATGCCATCCAAATTCGAGGTTGAAGCTTTCTATATTCAATATTCCAGTCTTTTTCCTTCCCAACCAGTCGCTTGCTTGAGTCAGAGCTGCTGCTTCATAATATAATTGTAGGTTTGGAAGTTTAAGATCTCCCCTTTCTGGAACATCTTGCATAATTTTCAGTTTCACTCTCGGCTTTTTCTCGTTCCAGACAAACTTATTCACTCCACTTTGCCACACTTTCAATTGTTTATCGCTTTTAAGCACCGGAATCGTTTGGAACAAAAAAAGAAATCTTGGCAAAATATTAATCTTAACTGCTGCTATTCTTCCAAGTAAAGACAGCTGCAGTTTTTTCCAAGTATCCATATCTTTCTGCACATCTCGCCACAACACCTCATAATTATTTTGAAACAATTTCATGTTTGATTCTGCAACCTGAACTCCTAGATATTTTACCTTTGGTACGATCTCAAAACCTGCCCTCCTTTCAAGCTCGTATTTACGATCTTGTGTCATATTTTTGACTATCATCTTAGTTTTTTTCTGGTTTAGTCTAAAACCTGAAACTTTACCATAATCTTGTATAATGTCTTTCATCTGGATTATTGATTCCATTGGCTATTGATTATTGATTCCATAGGGTAACAACCAGATCATCTGCAAATGCCTTCATTCTGTAATCCTCTTGCCTTATCATTATGCCTTTCAAGATATTAGAGTTCCGTATTGTATTTAACAAGACTTCTAGTGTCAAAATAAATAACAATGGGGATAAAGGACATCCCTGTCTTGTTCCCTTTTCAATTTTAAACTCTGTTGTCAAACTTCCATTAATAATAATCTGTGCCTTTTGCTCTTGGTAAATTGCTGAGACCGCCTGTATAAATAGGTCCCCAAAGTCCATCTTTTTTAAAGTCTTTAATAGAAAATTCCAATCCACTCTGTCGAAGGCCTTTTCCGCATCCAAAAAAACCAGCACTGCAGATATCTGTTTATTCATCTCAAGATACTCCATTGCTTGTCAACCTTTTGACAAGCAATGGGGAGGCCAGATTCACTTAACAACCAGGTTATTAACTTATTAACTGGAGTGGTTCACTTAACAACTGTGGCAAGAAAGATTGCAAAATGGGGCAAAACTCACTTAACAAATGTCTCACTTAGCAATGTAAGTTCTGGGCTCAATTGTGATTGTAAATTGAGGATTACCTATATTCCACTGGGAGTATTTGACAACTTATTAGGTTTGGTTTGGTTAGCTATCCTGTTTTACTAGAAGGAGCACAATATTTTTTTTTTGGTTTTTTTTTTTTTTTTGGTGGGCATCTGCTGTCCCTTGCTATCCTCAGAATATGGTGATGTCATATACAGTACATAAAATTGTCATTTTGGTTGTTTAAAGACTGTATTGGCAATGACAAAATCATCTGATTCTGGATGAACTGGATTAAAATTCTTTATTAGGCCATATAGTCCAATTACCATTGCCTCCTTACTGTTTCCTGCCTTGAAGTTCAAGTCTCCAAGCAAAAGCAGTTGATTTTACTTCCATATTTTGTCAATTTCAAATTGGACCTGATCATATAACTCATCAATTTAACCAATTTCTTCTGAATTAATGGTTGAGGAATAAACTTGGATAATTTCAACAATATAATCTTTTCTCTGATAATTTAGTTTCTAGTTCCCTGATCATCTTTATAGCTTTCCTGTGAACTTTTATGTTTGTTGATGTCCTGAAATTATGGTGCCCAGAATTTGACACAGAATGGGATTACTGGTAAAGTGGGACTATTAGTAGAATGAAACTATTGCTTCCTGTCATCTGAACTCTGTGTTCCAAAAACATTTTTTAAATTATCAGTAGCATTTATTAGGTATATTCAGCCAATATGAAATTATCTAAAAGTTACATCCTCTAGCCCATACTTCACTATGTTATTAATGAAAATATAATGAGAAACTTCACCAAATGGTTTATTCTGGTTTGAGAACAGCATGTCCATGGTCTTCCCCTAATTAATTAGTCTCAAAAAAGAAACAAAAGGCAAGTAAACTGGGTTGAGCATAATTTGCTATTGTTAAATGTTGCATTCTGAGCCAACAAATATTTTGTTTATTAATTTACTTGAAGATGGCAGATCCATAGTTACCTGGGTCAACATTTGCTCTACTCCAGTCTTTTGAAACACCATTTATCAGGAGTTCTCAAAGATTATAGATAGTAATTCTACAATCACCTCTGCTAATTCTTTCAGTACTGTAGGATATAATTCACTTGGTTCCTGGGAAATGAATATATTTAATATGTGTTCCATTATCCTCTTCTTGTTCAGAGCTGCAGCTTTCTCCTTCCACTCATAAAACAACAATAGCTAGGCAGGGTTTTGTTTCCTTTTTAAGAAAAAGCCAGAACATAGAATATAAATTAAGATACTGGACCTTCCCATTATTATCTGTTACCAATTTATTTCTGTCTCCATACAATAGACCTACAGATTTCTTCTGAGAAAGAGAGAAAGAAAAAAAGAGAAAGAGAGAGAGAGAGAGAGAGAGAGAGAGAGAGAGAGAAGAAAGAAAGAACAAAACAAAACACTAGTTAGTAATTCAACTGTGAGATCATTCTGCATTCGCTTTCATTTCAATCACATCATCACTTAAAGATACCAGGTTCTTCTTCGTGTTGACATTTGGTAGACCAACTTCATGGTTAGGAATTTAATTTCTAAGGATGAGAGTATAGGATGCATATGGGCAACTTATTAAAATTTTATTCCATACTTCTACACTTCGGATCCATAAAAGAGCTAGTAACCAAATTAGGAGGAAGGTGACTTTCTTGTCAGAGTCTGAGAAGGAAAGTGGACTGCCAATGAGATTCATTCATGCTCATTAGAGGCTCTCTTTTTTTCCCCGGGGTGGGGGGAACAGGGGGGCTCAGAAGCCTATTGAAATTGGAGAAAAATAGATTTTGTTGGTTCAGAACTGGAGTCAGTATGACCCTGGCAAATATAAGTCCACTCTAGTCTTAAATCTAATTGGATGATTTGAAGAGAAACTGTAACCACATTTAACTAAATGTGGTTACAGAGCTCGGCATCATTGGAATTCAGGAGGAGCACTGTAATGGGATCCACTCAAATTACTATCTAAAATTTTTCTCTGTCAATAAGAAAAGCTGGGGACTGTAGGGAATTGGGAAAGCTCATGCATTTTCATTTCTTTTCTTGCAAAGTTAATTAATGGTTATAAACACTTATCATTTAATTTCTCATTCTTTTCAATTATTCCCTTTGAACTCAAGTAGTATCTGCAAATCAGATATTGATGGATATAGATATAGTATGTTTATGAAGGCTGGATTCAGTTGTGTATCAAGTAATTTAATTTGTCAACAGAAACTAGTGTGAATTAAAACATTCTCATATATTCTTCATTGAAAATTTTGTCGTCTTTCTTGCTTTAGAAATTGGAATTTTCAAAATACTGATTTGTCAGACTCAAATTTACTGGAATATAGTGTCGGGAACGATGGACAAATAGTGAAAAAAACAGATTCAAGTTTTCACCAGATATTTACAGATCTAAACATTTGTTTTTCTTAGGCTAATAAGATCAACAATTTTGAAAAAGTGAGTATGGAAGGGACAAAGCCTTTATGCCATCTTCAACTATTGAGAAGAGGTTTTTTAAAAAAATCTTCAATTAAAACTTCTATTGTGCAACTATCAGATATTAATTGTAGAAGAAAACAAATGTATAATTATTGAATGACTAGATTGATACTTGTAGGAGGTAGTTTAGAGAACCTTGAAAATAAAGCTATGGGTTGATTTCTTCAGTTAGTACTTTGAGCACTAGGACATTCATTCTTTTATAAGGTAGGGTCTGTAGGTCTACAGGTAGGGTAGGGTAGGGTAGGGTAGGATAGGGTAGGGTAGGGTAGGGTAGAGTAGAGTAGAATAGAATAGAATAGAATAGAATAGAATAGAATAGAATAGAATAGAATAGAATAGAATAGAATAGAATAGAATAGAATAGAATAGCTTTATTTGGCCAAGTGTGATTAGACACACAAGTGCACACTGTCTATCGTGCAGAAGCTCTCAGTGTAGCCATATTATTGAGCCATTGTGGCATATTTCATCTTCAGCACAGATGCCAAATACCAGGATAATGCATTGCAAAAGAACAGAGAAAGTAAATGACATTTTCTGAAACAGGAGATCAACATTACATATAAAACTCTAATTCTTCTAAGTTCTATAGGGAATCAATATTCCAAACTCAGCTGATGCCTCAAAGCTAAAACAATGCCAATAAAAGGAGTAAGTCTGATGATATTTATTAGACATATGAACAAATTCAGATGTGATTTTGAAGTGTGTGCATTAAAATTATTCACAGGTATTGTCTTTAAATATGGTTACAAAAATTCATACAAACAAGCTGCCCCATTTTATTTCTATCCATCCCAAAACATTGTTTCTGTATATCACCCATTTATTATTAAATGTACATGACAATTTCTTATTTCTTACTATAATTATGACCTCTTTTTTTCATTTGCTGCTCTCCTAAAGAATATATTGGCTTATTTTCTGAATTCAACCTCCACCGCTTTTACTTATAAACGGCCTTATTGCTTCAGTGATTACCCTTTATGATTAGATACCATTTTGCAGTAACATTGTTTAATATACAGTCACAAATTGATCAAATATGCATTTATTTCAGGAAAGTGGAAAGAAAAGAGGAGTGGAATCTGTCAGGGAATAAACAGTAATTAAGGGGAACAATAGCACTTCATTTAAATCTCAGATTCAGAAAGACAATTGGGGAAATCAGAATACTGTCACACAATAAATATAAAAACACCCTGCTGATTACAAAGTGGCATATAATGATATCCATCTGTTGTCTAAAGTCTGATAATTTGAGTCTTTTGTGCCTTGACTGAGAATTCTAAATTGATTTGTTCTATGATCTATGTGTGTGTGGGTTTTTTTGACTGTCCATAGTAGTCCCAGGAGTTTCCTCCAATCCTAAAGTTCAAAAATGCCAATACTGTTCCTATTCTGCTTCTTCAAAGTCCAGCGTTCACTTCCATCAAGTATCAGAGGGAATGCCTTGGTTTCCATGATTCTGATCTTTCTGTGTAATACCATTTAATGGCATCTGAATATTACTACTGTAGTCTGTGGCAGATTTCTTGGCCAGCGCTTCTTTCCCTGTTGGTAGTTGATCCTAAAAGGCAAAAGCTGTCCATCACTTCAATATTTTCACTTAATTCTAAGACTGGTTGCTAATACTGCTGTCATTATTTCGATCAATATATATTCAGCACGTAGGTTGAATAAATAAGGAGACAGTATAGGGCTTTGTCTCATTCTTTTCCTGATTTGTAATCAGTCTGTTTCACCATCATCTACCTGTTTTTCTGTCTTTTGTATAGCTTTTACAGAGGGACAAAGTACTCTTGTATTTTGTAATTATCCAACATGTATCAGCAATGAGGTCTTTTTTTCCTCAGCCTTGCCAAAGGTTACTTGAGCATCTATCAACTCCCTCTCCACGTAGGCTGTGGCAGATACTTCTCTGACAATTTTATATTCTAAAATGTCAGGGCCACAATGGAGAAAATATGGCCCTGCCTTTGGGTCCATGACCCTCTCATCTCTTGCAGGATAGAGACTTTAAGCATCTCCCTTCCAAAGAATAGGTAGGATTTTTTTGTGGGGAAGACACCATTCCTCAGATAACTTTGAGCTATACCATGTAGACCTTTGTAGACAGGAACCCACACTCAGAATTAGGCTCAGAAGCAAAGTAGCAAAACTCACTTATTGATATTACATTATAGGAACAGATCTGCTGCCCTAACAAATGGCCATTCATTTTATGCCAAGTAAAACTTATAGGTTACCCTCAAAGGAAACCCCTCACAAATAGTGTTCTGTCCTCACTACATGTTAGTCTGTGTGTAGCTCGACATGCAACTAAGCCCATCTACCCTCCAATAAAACAGATTTTGTCCATAGATCTGAATGCTTTATTGAAAGAACAGGATATGGTGAAACTGGGGAAAATAGGGATACATACAATGAGAACCAAATACAAGATATACAGTATTGAGCTACCGCTCAACATAACAATTAATAAATACAAGCAATTTAAATCTCACCAGCAATGCTCTATGTTTGGGTTAATCCTTGGATGACCATGGGCCACAGATTAAGATGGATTCTTTTTTGTACTTCTGCCTTCTCCAAATGCTAAAGGAAATGGAGTCTGGGGTGCACTTGGTTTGATAGTGCGGGCTGATGGATAAATGGATGGTCAGCTTCAAACAATATACTTTAATAAGTATATACAATATACTTATTTTGTCCCTCCAGCCACTAAATGTGGCTAGAGCGCAACAACAGTATATAAAGATCGTATGTTGGGGCATATTTGTCCCTCCAGCCACTAGATGGGGCTAGAGAGCAACAACAGTATATAAAAGTTATGTGCTGGTGCATGACAAATAGGATAGTGGTAGTCTACAGGTGTCACGATTAGGACATGTGAGAACATATTACCAGAGCTTCTCTTCTTAGCAGTATTTTTTGTAACATGCATTATGTATAAACCATATTGCAGCTGAATAATTTTCATCACTAGGGAGAAAACATTAAATTATAGGCATCACCAAAATAGCAATTACATAAAGAATGTGAAAAAGATCAGCAGAGAGAAGTATAATTGAACTGGTGATGAGACAAACACTTGCATGCACTCTACTTTTGAAATCACTTTACCCATTTGTTGAGCTAAACCTAGTTAATTCTGCAAGAATTTAAGGTAGGCTTGGAGAAATCCACGACGGTATTAAGGAACCTAATGGAGGAGATCCACCCGTTTCCCGTATGGGTGTTGATGTTGTAAACATTCCCTAAAGTAAAATTCACCTCCAAATTATAATCAACACATACCATTAATAGCTACGCTTTAGAATTTATTTGCATATCACACTGGGAGTATGAAAAATTACTTCTTGTTTCTATTATTCTCGTTTGGAATTAGATTAACCTTTTTATCTGTTTGAAAAGAGAACACGGTAAAGGTCAATTCTGCATTGTTCCTATACTGATAATTTGGATTTTTTTTTTTTTAATTTCATGAGGATTCAGGTTCCAGAAACCCAGGTCCCATCCAGGTACCCCAATTTGAAACCACATTAAAGGCATTTTAATGATCGCAGCTATTCCTCCCACACACCCTCATTTCTTAATCAAGAGGCATTGCTTTCCCTTCATAGAACTGCAAACCCTTGAACTGGATTGAGGTCAGCTAAACAGCTTTTAAAAATGCTTTAAATTTCTAGAATAGGCGTGATCTCACATTTTAAAGTAGCAATTAAAGGGCTGACTCACATATATATGAGAGAGTTTATTATTCCAATGGGTATGCAACACATGGCTTTGCAGATGTTACTCAGCTCTAATTCTGGTCTGGCTCTGGCTAAAAAGGGGAATTGGGGACCAAGAGCATCTGGAGGGACATCATTCCCCACCTCTGAATTAACCTAGAGATGTATATTTATTCCAGTCCCAATCCTATAATCAATAGCTCTGCCAGACGTAGTTACTATGGAAATATGATTTCACTACTTTCCTATTGAGAGTATTCACATGTATGTGAAAATTATTTTTGCGAGTTCTGTTTTGCTCTTACCTCCACAATACACGTCAACAACCACTTAGGTTTTTTAACAATTCTTCTGGATTTTCCCCAAATCCCCACCCCCTGTAAAAAGTACTAACCCAAATAATTTTTGCAGAACTGTTCTCCAAATAAATCTTTCTGCTTCCAGCAAACAAAACAAAACAAAACCTGGAAATAATATCTTGATGTCAACGTCTGTGTGTAAACTTGGGATGGGAGTGGGGAGGAATTAATCTCAAAAATATACAAGATATTGGCTGAAACAGATAATAGTACTAATTACTGCTTTAATTAATACTAATAATAAAACTAATAAGTACACCAGATTGGTAAAGTGCTCATAGCCTCTTACTGCTCAATTCAATTCAATTCAGAATAGAGCTGGAAGGGGCCTTGGAGGTCTTTTAGTCCAACCCCTTGCTCAAGCAGGAGCAAGACCTTATACCATTTCAGACAAGTGGCTGTCCAGTCTCTTCTTAAAAACCTCCAGTGATGAAGCACCCACACTTCTGGAGGCAAGCTGTTCCGCTGGTTAATTGTTCTCACTGTTAGAAAGTCTCTACTTAATTCCAGGTTGCTTCATTCATTCATACTTCATTGCCTTCTCTTGCTTTACCTTCCTAGCTATAGCATCTGATTACTTTATTTGGCTGCCTATTTTCACTTGAGGAAACTTCTTTTTTAATGTGCAACTGCTTCAGCATAAGCTTTTTAGCCAGAACTGTCTTTTTAACAGTACTGCTGTCATCTATCTGGGTTATCTGCCTACCTCCCCATGTGCACCTGGTAGTTCAGCCTTAGCAGCATCTCTAAAAGCAGGACCTAGAATAGAAATCCACATTCCACATTGTTCTTTGCCTCAGAAGGTAGGTTCACAGGATGTGCCAGAAAAAGCTTTCCCCCCCACCCCACCCCCAAAAGAACTTGGGTACTTTCTGGTTCAGCATATTTTAACCATGCTGTTTCCTTATGTTGCGTGAACCAGACAGCATCAAGCCATAATTAGTTTATTTGTCTTGTATAGAGAATTACATGAACTTTAACCAATTTTCTTTGGTTAACCCAAATTCAAGGTTTGGCATCTCGTGTGAACCCAGCCAAAAGGGATAGTATCACTTCAATCTGACATGCCACTGTAACTGCAAGTGAATCCATTTGAGTTTCTAGTCTCCGCTTTGTCAGCATGCACATTTTTTTAAAAAAAAAAACCCAAGATAGTCCCTTGTGTCGACATCATCATTCTCATCATCTTTTTCTTTTATCTAGCTCACATTATCTTCCTCTGTCCTGTTTCTTCTCTGCTTTTAAAAATCACATACTTTACATCAACCTCTAGTTTGAACACATCAAACCACCAAAGTTCAAATTACTTTAGGTTAAAACCTATTTCCAGAAGGACTCGCATAGTTAATGTAACAAGACAAGCATTTCAGGGCTCTTTAGGGGCAGAGTAATGAATAAGTTATCAAAGGAACTTTTAACAAGAGTGGAAGTAACATATATCCCAGAGGAAGCTACTTTACAAGTCCCATTAATACCGCAAGTGATTTTTTCTTATTTGCCAAATGTAACCCAAGTTGCATTGAATTCAAGAGCTATCATGTTGCTGAGGTCTTGTGGTTGGAAACACTTAATTTCACTCGATCTCAGCTCATCCTGCTGTCTGTTACATAAACAATGCAGCTTCATCATCCAAGCCACAGTGGTGTAATTATCTATTCAGTGAATGGTAAAACTGAGGAGCTGCAGTAAGAAACCTGCAAATAGATGTGTATACATCATTTGGGCTGGTTTGTCCCATCCACGCCCCCCAAATAAACACAGGTTATCTACAAAATAGTCTCCATTACCTTGATATTCATAACACTTATTAAAGTTTTTTGCAGCCCATGTCCTCCCGATGTGTTGATTTCTGTTAAAACCACATTTCCTACAACTTTAGTTCCTAGACCGGTTGCTGGGCTAGGATTTTATAGTTGTGACACATCTGGTGTCCCACACATGGTAGAAATCTGCTTTATGACATTATGTATGAAATGTTCCTCCTAATGTCCTATTTAACACTTCCTTATCCCTATCTTACATAAATATTGATTCACAAGCAGCTTCCACTAAGGTGGGCTGCTAAATGAAGGATGTTTGAGAAATGTGCCCCTAATAAAAGCAGCAGAAGGAAGGAAAAAGAAATGGATCGTTTTCAAATACTATCAAGAAGTAAAGTGTGTAATTGAATTAACCTTATTTTGGGGTAAGACGTAATTTCCACAAGGATGGGTAAGGTACATAGCTAGGACTTGATAGTTAGAGAGACAGACAAATCCTGGTTAATAGCATCATTCAGTGAGTGTTTGACAAGAAACAGCTTGGTTCTAAGATTAGAAAATGCTGAAATACAGCTGCAACTAGACCACATCTAACAGATGAAATAGGGCCTTTGCCAGAGACAGAACTTTATCCACTAACATTGCAAGCAGAGCAAGCCCAGAATTTGTTTTTATTGCCTGTTATGACCTCTTAGTGTTTGTGATGCTCGGCTGTCTGCCAGAGAGAGCCCTCTTAAGTAGCTGCTCTTGACATCCATCATCCCCTGCTACATAATTCACTGCCACTATGGAAAACTGCCCTTGGTCTGATTCCCACAAGTACTATGATAATCCATCACAGACTAGTCAATAAAACAGTCTCCCCGCTGTGCTGTGCTGACATCTCATCTGTCAGCCAGAAGGTACTTTCCTAAATGGCGATGGCTGCTAGCTAACTATCGTTGACTCGTGTAGCTAGGAGGCCATCAATGAGTATGATGCCACTGCTCTCATGCCTGGTTCTCCATCTGCTCATGGAAATCGACAGTGGGGTATCTCCTTGGGTATCTTGGCATTTAGGAGCTCTCTAAAAGAAATGGGACAAGAGTCTAGTCTACTTTAAAAGTCCAGATTTGTGAAATGTTTCTCAGCTAGGTTTCAGCAGGATGATCTCTAAGAAGAAACAACTGGAAGAACAATAATCAGCATAGTATGCACTTTACAATATTATGCCTTATACCAGGGGTGTCAAACTCGCAGCGTCACATTGTCGTCACGTGACGTATCGTGACTTTTTTCCTCTTTGCTAAAACGGGGGTGGGCCTGGTCAGTGTGTGACACATCTGGCTCCTGGGCCACAGACCCCTACCTTATACATAAAATCTATGTCCCACCATAAAATTGCCAGCAGCTTTCGATCAGATTGTATCATTTTTAATTCTTTTTTAAAAGGAGTTCTAAGGGAATTGGACATTCTGGGTGCAATACATATTCTTATTATTACTTAACTTACCAGAAAGCCTGCTTGGGAGCACAGCACATTTATGTACAAATCTAGGCTCCTGATTTGTTCCTAAAGCATACCAATTTGAATAATTAATCAGTGGAATGACTTTCCATCAGAAGTTGTGGGTGTTCCAACATTGAAGTTTTTTTAAGAAGAAATGGGACTACCATTTGCCTGAAATGATATCGAGTCTGCTGCTTGAGCAGTGGGTTGGACTAAAAGACCTCCAAGGTCCCTTCCAACTCTGTTTGTTCTGTTCTGTTCTGTTCTGTTCTGTTCTGAAATGCATTAGGATTAATGTGGCTTTCAAAATCTGATTTTGGACATCACCTGAAGCCTCCTATTTATAATTTGTTTGTCCTCCTTTCCAAAGAAAAAAACGAGATGCCTCCCCTCAACCAATAGACTAGTTGTCCATATCAAACCAGCCATTCTCTTGTTGCACAAAAGTATCCATTATCTTCTTTTGATTCTGCATCCTGACCTGACAATAATTTGAAAGAAGAAAATTTATTTATACAGCCCAAACTGCCAGTTTTATCCAACTGTGATTTAATAACTAAGGAATATTTATTCTTTTCCCTTTAATAATAAAGTTGTTCTTCATAAATTCTTTACAAATGTCTCTACTGCAAACTACCACAGTCATTCTTTTATATTTTGACGTTTAATTATTTATCATAACTTGGGGGTGGGTGGTAACCACCTCTCTTTACTGTTGACTGTAACTTGATTTATTAGTGAATATTCAAAAACTGTGCAGACATAAGAAATAGCTAGCATAATTGGGTTCTTGCCCAATAATTTTTACATCATCTTATTTCCAGTATTTCTCAGTATTTGAAACATTTAGCTACTTCTAAATGAGGGTGTCATAAATGAAGCGTCTTTCTTTTCTCGTATTTTCCAATATTCTTCCAACAACTGTAGAATGAGGTGGTGACTATAACATTTAAAGCCATTTTAATACTGTTTTTGAACAGGATGGGAAGATTTATAAAATATATTGAAGGTTGAAAGAGAGCAGAAATTGTTTTTAAAAACTAGATGTTGATAGCAAGTAGAGCCAACAAAAGTATCCATCACTATAGTAACCTGGAGCAATCATTACCTCAAACAATAGCAGCTGCCTTACACACTTACAGTATTGTAACCTATACTGTATCATTGTGATATGTCGGCAAAGATATCTCACTCCTTCACATTTTTTTATTTTATGAGAAGCTGTTCAAAAAATATAAGGTTATTTCAAAGAGAAAATCAGTGAAAATATAGTATATAAAGACAAAGCTATCAGAGAAATCACAAGTGATTGCCATTAACACACAGGAAGCCATCCTGTAAGCAAATTCTCTTTCAGTGCGTGTCTGTATATAAACATACTTGTATAGTGATAAAACTCTGTAGACTATCACTTATTTTCTGTTGTGATAGTTCTTAGCCCTTTCTTGACTGAGAAATCCAGAATTCTGCACTTAAAAGTTAAGACATTAGTATTGTGAAGTTATCAGCTGCCCATTTAACTTAGTTTGCTGACTCAATTTAGAAAAGCTGAAACCAAATGAGCTGAAAGGCTGACAGCCTGATCTTGCATTCTTCATTCAAGCAAACACTCCATTTGTTATAAATGATGAATGGGCAATTCAAGAGGTTCTCTACATCCCTTCTCAGATACAGAAAATAAAGGTCACAAAGTTACTGCAGTCAAGCTGAAGAAATCTAGTTTTGGTATTCTTTACAATGCTGGATTTCAGTAGAAAAACTTTGATTTGATTGCTAGCGTATTGCAATTGCATCACTGGATGGATAAATAGAGCCAATTCACAGTATTCATGTCTCCTCTCTCATCATGTCCCCTCTCTCATCACTTTAATCTAAAACAAAAAACAAAAACCTTTGATATTACCATGGTTGTTAACAGTAGGAATTAAATTAGTGTTTCTGAAGCTTCTTATTTCCCCCACCCGCAAGCCAATATATGATATTCAGTCATGAACATTTGTCCTTTGCACATAAGAAGTCAATTCACTCAAAGTTTGGGTAAAGCAAATCTGAGTGTCCTCTTTGCCCTAAAGAATTACCAGGTTTATGTCTATTTATGTGGCAATACTCTTGCCACCATATCATCACTTCCTCACCTACTGTAATATCATAATAGTTATGCCAATTGTGTCATAATAACAAGAACGTAATGAGATATTTTATACCTAGTTCCTTGTCTAGGACTTAAAATAATGAGTTGCCATCACAAATATCAGAATACCCGAGTGGAAAGGGATCTTGGAGGTCTTTTAGTCCAACCCCCTGCTCAAGCAGGAAAGCCCATACCATTGCAGACAAAGGGTTGTTTTCTTAAAAACTTCCAGTGATGGAGTATGCACAATTTCTGGAGGCAAGTCATTCCTCTCATTAATTGTTCTGTCAGGAAATTTCCCCTTAGTCTTAGGTTGCTTCTCTCCTTGATTAGTTTCCATCCATTGCTTCTTGTCCTGCCTTCAGGTGCTTTGGAGAATAGTTTGACTCCCTCTTCTTTGTGGCAGCCCCAAAGATATTGGAACACTGATCTCATGTCACCCCTAATCCTTCTTTTCATTAAATTAGACAGACCCAGTTCCTGCAACCATTCTCCATATGTTTTAGGCTCCAGTCCTCTAATCATCTTGGCTGCTCTTCTCTGCACTCAGTTTAGAGTCTCTTTTTATATTGTGGTGACCAAAACTGGATGCAATATTCCAAGTGTGGTCTTAATAATGAATTGCCAACTACCAAATTTCAATAGCAGCTCTGGAGAAATTAGTAGGGTGCAAAATGAGTGCTAGACTTAGCAATAAGACTGCTCAAAAAGCTGCATGTCTTATACCATAGACCACAGGGTGATCTCAAAGATCCTTGCAATGTATCAAGCCTTCTTTCACATTTGCATACACTGTATACCACTTATATAACAACGGGCATTTTGCCAATCTAAAATATTCACTAGTGTCTCATTTATATCTCAGTTATATCTCAGCAGGGTCATTAAACCCATTTTCCCTTTTAAGCTCACTGCATAAACCATTAACCCAGGAAATGCAAAGAAAAAGAATCAATTAAAAAGGACAAGGTATCCGACAAGTGATACAAGAACAAAGCAGAACACTGAGAGATTTTGTAACAATTAGCTCTTGAGATAAAAAAGCTGAAGGGATTATTCCTTTTCTTTCATTTGGCTTTTCCTTTTTGCGTTTCCCCCCCTCCTTCCCGTGATGTATTATAAGATGTATTGTAAGCATTCTGGCTTTCTATTACTCTAATTTTACACGTAGAAAACAGTGCAATGAATATTTACTGCAATGAATATTTCTTATGCATGCCCTTCACCATAATCCTTGAGTCGCCCAGCTTTAGTAGACCACAGTTCCCTTACATTGGAAATAAACCGAATTTATGTGAAACCCCCTCCTCCCATTTGTTAAAGTGAGATTTGGTTAAGGAATAAACGTGTCACTTATCTTTCATGATTACAGGTAGTCCTCAGTTTATGACCACAATCGAGCCCAAAATTTCTGTTCCTAAGTAAAACATTTGATAATTTTTGCCCCATTTAACAACCTTTCTTGCCACAGTTGTTAAGTGAATCCATCCAGTTATTAAGACAGTGACACAGTTGTTCGGTGCATCTGGCTTCCCCATTGGCTTTGCTTGTCAGAAGGTTGCAAAAGATGATCACATGACCTCAAGACACTGCGACCATCATAAATATGAGTCAGTTGCCAAGCATCCAAATCAGTGGTGAAATCTGAACCGGTTTGCCAGTGGTTCGCTAGCCGTGCATGCGCAGTGCGTGCCAAATGTGCGCTGCATACGCATGCGCAGTGTGCACCAAATGGCAGAAAAATGAGGCTTGGGAAGGTAAGTAGAATGGCGAGGGGGGATCAGCTGTGCCGCACAATTTAGATTCACTAGAAAGTAGGATTTCCTGTTTTCTAGCAATTTTAAATCGCACGACACAGCTGATCGTTGGAAATAGCGGTTCAGAGGAACTGGTAGCTTTTATTTTACTACCAGTTTGCCTGAACCGGTGTGAACCAGTGGCATTTCACCACTGATCCAAATGTAAATTCAGAGCTGTTGTAACTTCGAGCACTCACTAAATGAACTGTTGTGAGTCAAGGGCAACCTGTATTAATCCATCTACCAGCAGGAATTCTCAAACACTGTGATGCCACAACTGCGTATGGTTAGCTTGGCACTGTAAAACAAGGAACAAAGCCCAAACCAGTTTTGACAGTATTCCTAATGAAGATTCAGGAGATCGCTGTATAAAAAAGCTCCTCAATTATCAATAAAATTATTTGGAAGAAAATAAAGAAGTTTCTACCATAATCTACTTTAGAAATATGTAAGTTTCAAAAGGGAAATATTTCAGTTGCCCGAATTCTTGCAGCCCAAGGATTCTAGCATGGTAATTGGCATTGCTTTAAATGCCAGCCAGAATATGGGAAGCGGTTAGAGAAATCATGTATGTTACCATTTCTTCTCTGATAGTCAGCCCTAGTGGATTGTATGGGATACATATGGTGTCATGCATGAGTTCTCTTGCTGATTCACATATTCTGGCTGGCTCTTAAAGAATGGTTGATATTGTTTAAAGGCAAGACATAATCCTCATGGACGCTTGCTAAATTCATGCGGTCACTTCCAGTGGTGGGATTCTAATAATTTAACAACCAGTTCTCTGCCCTAATGATCAGCTGGGTAGGCATGGCTCAGTAGTCATTAGTGGTGGGTTGCCCCCGGTTCGCACCAGTTCTGTAAAACCAGTAGTAAAACTGGCAAGACACTCTGCCCACCGACCCCAATGTCATCAAATCTGTGGGAGCGCACGGGTCGATGGGAGGTTGTCAGTAGCAGCAGGCGGTCTTGAAGATAACTAGGTCCTATGCCATGGAGCACTTTAAAGGTGGTAACCAACACCTTGAAGCGCACCCAGAAGACCACTGGGAGCCAGTGCAGCTCGTGCAGGAGCGCTGTTATGTGGGAGCGCCATGCAGCTCCCATAATTACCCGCGCGGCCGCATTCTGGACCAGTTGGAGCCTCCGGGTGCTCTTCAAGGGGAGCCCCATGTAGAGAGCATTGCAGTAGTCCAGGCGAGAGGTGACGAGGGCATGAGTGACTGTGCACAGGGAATCCCGATCAAGAAAGGGTCGCAACTGGCGAATCAGGGGAACCTGACAAAAGGTCCCCCTGGCTACAGCCATCAGATGTTCCTCCAAGGATAGCTGCGTATCCAGGAGGATTCCCAGATTGTGCGCCCTCTCCGAGGGGGCCAAAGACTCGCCCCCAATAGTCAGCGATGGAGTCAGCTGACTATATCGGGATGCCGGGAACCACAGCCACTCAGTCTTGGAAGGGTTGAGCCTGAGCCTGTTCCTCCCCATCCAGATCCACACAGCCTCCAGGCACTGAGACATCACTTCAAGGGCATCATTGGGGTGGCCTGGGGTGGAGATGTACAGCTGGGTGTCATCAGCGTACTGGTGGTACCTCAAAGCCACGGATGATCTCACCAGCGGCTTCACATAAATATTGAACAAAAGGGGCGAGAGGACTGACCCCTGAGGTACTCCATAGATGAGAGGCCTCGAGGTCGACCTCTGCCCCCCTGCCAACACAAACTGCGACCTGTCAGAGAAAAAGGAGGAGAACCACCGTAACATGGTGCCCCCCATCCCCAACTCTTCCAACTGGTGCAGCATAAATAAAACCCATCCCTGCTAGTCATGTGACCGTGTGGCTGTGGCCAACTCAACATCACTCACATCGATGTGTGCTTCGCCTTATCTGTTACAATGTAATAAGGGTTAACCAGAGAGGCAGTTTCTGTAAGCAGGGCAATAAAGATTAGGCTAGAAACAGCACCAGAATGTTTCCTTCTTGCCTTCCTTACAGAATTAGCCCTGTAAAGTGGGAAAAAAAAACAAAATAAGATTTCTTCCAACAACCAGTTCTCCCAACTGCTTAGAAAGTTAACAACCGGTTCTCCCGAATAGGTGCAAACTGGCTGAATCCCACCACTGGTCACTTCACTGAAGTCTTTGTTTAGGGTAATCATGTATAGTACCATCTATAATCTGCTAAATTCCTCAAGAAAAATACAAAAATGGTTGTCAATCATCCAGCAAGTGGAAGAAGAATAAGGCAACCAAAAATTCTGCTCTCTGTTTCTTTCTGTCTATACCCCGCTCTGCTTTCTTTTAACTTAAAAGAGATTAGCTTGGCTTTCAACATGCAGAGCAAAAACAGGTAATTCCTTTTCTTTTTTATTTCATAACTGATCCAGAAACTTTTTCTCAGTAGGTTCCTTTCTGAAGTTTCCCCGATCAATTCAATCAATCCACCTCCCACTTTCTTTTCCCTAGATTTGTATTATTAACTTGCTTCTTATTTTTTTTTTCTGTCAGGTTGAGGCATTTACTATTATAGATACTTTCATTCTGTATTATTCTCCCCACTCATTGAACTCAACCTGTGCAAGACTCCACTCCCCTTCTTTATTTTGCTTTATTCACTAGTTCTACTACTACTTTCCCTAGGGTTGATCAACCAAAAACCAATGTAAACCCCAGATTATGAGGTTAAATTTTATTCTGCTAACTACTCAAGATCTCTGCTAGCCTTTAGACTTTTAACTACTGAAGATCTCTGGGTTAATGTATAAACTGTTAATAATTTTAAACCTCTCACTTTATTCACTTGAGCAGGAATTCCTGATGAGGAATTCCAGTTTCACAGGGATTGTGATTATATGTAGTCATCTTAAATATGTACAAATTCCATTTGCAATGATATCTTTCTGGGGCTCCATTCACATAATTAGACATTACACTTGGTGCCTGTATATGTCAGCAACTCAGCTTTTTTTCTCATGAAGTACTTATAAACCTCTACAGATATTATCCTACTTACAAAAAGGTTATGTTCTGTGAGGCTGTATGCAAGTTTATTTTGTTTTCAAGTCCAAACTAGCATAAAATATGCATGGCAGTGTTCTTATTTTATATCTCATTGACTCATCCTCTTGACCAGATAGAACACATTTCTCCACTTTCTTGAAAAAGTGATTCAATAAACCTTAGATACCTCAATATTAGGGTTCTGCATTTTGAACAATGAAAGTGCTGACCCCGTCAAACTGAACCCCATCAGCTTGGTCTACAACTGCTTTGATGGTTTGATCTCTTCCTCTTATTTTTGCTGACTTTCCAACTCCATGAGGTCTTTGTGAGACAAGTCTTCCTTGTGTGCAGCTGATAGCTTATCAAAGGTTTCCTCCAGATCAATCCTTACTGAGGGAAACTAAATTACATCAATGTTCTTGACAGCCTTCTAAATGTCATAGGACTTTCAAAATTGTTGCAATGTTAATTACTTTAGTTGCCTGAACTACCTGCCTAAATGTGTGGTGAAGATAATATTTTTTTTAATGTAGCTATCACCCCCTGGTCCATAGTTTTCAGGAGGCAGTAGTGCTCAGAGGCAGTTACACAATATTTGGGTAGAAACCATCCAGGTAAGATGGATGACCATAAAGTGGTACATTAATCATAATAAATTAAATCTTGAGCTCAATGTTTTTCTCACTGCAATATCTCTCTGCTTGAAGAGATGAAATAGTGGAAGAACTAATTTTCAGAGATAAGAAGGGTAATCCAAGCTTTCTTGTTAGCCTCCCATACAACAGGGAAATGAGCTCTTTGAGATGTTCTTAAGATCTCACAGATTTTCAGAGTAGTAGATTAGCAGCGGTTTTAGGATCAGATCATCAGAAGCATTGCTATTTAGCATCCCAGTTAATCTAACCTTTGAAGATGTGAAACCTAGAATCATCTCCTCATCCTTGCTGATGTAGATTCTGTCCAGCATTGGTTTATCCACATTGAATATGTGGGGAGGGAGAGCTTCTTTTAATGTTGGCAACATTCAGAAAATTGCTGAGATGTTGCAAGGTGTAATCAAGAATGGCTTTTTAAGGACTAATTTTACCATCTAATACTAGGAATATCTGAAAATGTTCATATACCCATACATAAATAGCTATGTAAATAGCCAAGTACCATTAGTTTTCAAAATTGTCAATATTCTATGGAGCTTGATATAACCTCTACATTTAATGACCTGAAAAAGCTTTCAGTTATTCTAAAAGCTGGTTTACTTAAGAATTTAATTTCAAGGTAGAATTCATTTCCAAGGAAGAATATTCAGGATTATGCTTTGTAAATGGGCCCATACTCTTATATTGACCTCCTTGCCCCATTAAAATCCCCTTATTTGAAGAAGAAAGATTTAAGCCACACAACTAGTCATTAGAGGAAGAACCATGTTCAAAGTCATCCCAGGAATGGATAGCAGTACCACAAATGCTTCTGCATGCACTGAAGATGGGAAGGGACAGGGAGTGAAAGCTAATCAATTTATATGTTGACTAATTTGGAAGCCCTTCCTCTATGAAAATTGTTAATGTGGATTTATGGTGATTGCCAGGAATTTATCTAGGATCAGCACAGCCCACACTATCATCTTTCATAGAAGAGGTTTGAACAAAATGGCTAGCAGTACAAATAAGAAAATGGGTTTTTTTATCCCTGAACCTACTAAATAAGGTTGCAGGGCTCAGAGTGGGAAAAGGACTCTCTTTGCCTCGATACAGGGCACATATCTAAGAGATGTAGACCCAATTGTGCCCCAGGAAGACACACTTCTAAAACATTGTGACAGAGGTTGGTTATTCTCATTTTAGGCCCAGGTCCAGCTCTCTTGCTTATTTTGGCACCTGCACAATACAAATCCTTGTGGCCTTACTTAGCTGGTCACTGAGCCATCCTAACCAATCTTTTTATTGCATGATATGCTTGGAATACATATACATGACTGCATATGCAGCATAATAACTATATGTTTTTAAGAAGGAAACTTGATTCGTGTTGATAAAATATCTATAATTGTGAGATTTGGTTTTACCATTTAATGCTGAATATGTACAAGAGTAGCCTTGCTAAAATCTGATAGTTTTTACTTACATTTCTCCCTACCCAGCCTGCCTACTGATATCTAAAGTGCATTGAGAAAAATCTCCTCAATGTAAGAATAGTTCAAAAGTAGTGTAGAACGTAAACTGTCTTGGGAGAACCTTAGATGGCTTCTGATGGAAAACTTGAACAGGTCTTTGTTGTCAATGCTCAAACTCTATAAAGTATTTTGCCTTAGGGCAAAGCATTGGAATAAATGATTTGTTACACACACACACACACACACAGAGAGAGAGAGAGAGAGAGAGAGAGAGAGAGAGAGAGAGAGAGAGAGAGAGAGAGAATTGATTCTATGAGTCTACAGAGAAAGAAAACAAATATTTTCTGGAGTGCTTTGAAATACCATTTTCTAACATTGTTTCAGAAAACCATTGTTCTAAACCCATTTCAGAATCCCTTGATAGAATAGTTTAAGGAACAAAACAGAACAGTGAATTAGAATAGGCACAGCATGGGCATAAAACCAGCTTGATATTTGGTCATCCTCAGAACATAATATGCAAGTAATACACCAGATATCGGTATTTAATACAGGCTTTTATTTCCAAGTCAAAATATCAGTTCATTATACTAAGAAAAACAGACTAGAGCCCAACAAGGATTTTAGAGAAAGAACAGTAGAAAAGCTAATAGAAGTTGATCCAGAAAACAATGCTAATTAGGAGACTCAAATGTCTAATAAGAAAAAGTTATCAAAGGGGGAAGCATCAGCTAGAAATATAAATGTGGTAAAAAGTTGTAAAATTTATTGTTCAAATCCAAAAACCTCTATATTGTGAAACCTCGACTCTCTCCACACTGTGAAAAAGTGGAAGCCAATCTTTGTGGGAAACAAACTAGTAGCATTTGATTCAGTTTGCAGAAAATTAATTCTTTCAAATAATTACAAATAGATCAGTCTAAATCTGAGATCGCTTTACCCAGTTCTATTATAAATCCATACTGTAATTCCTTATTTAAGGCCATTCTGACTTAAAATGCATGAAATTTTGCACTGAGGTAAATGGCTAAATGTGTGTTTTAACTTAAATATGCATTTCTATACACACTTCAGCACTTTTTATTTTAAAAATGGAAAAATGTTTTGCAAAATTTAAATGTGTGAAGCAAAACCAAAGAGTATCTGCACTCTTATGCATAGCTTCATTAAGCTAAGAAGGACACAGTTTGCTTAAAACTGCAGAAATATTTAAGCCACCCATCTATCAATTCATTTAAATTTCATTCCAAGTTGTTCAATATGGCCTTTCCATATGGTGACAGAATTTGGAATACATCCATCTATACTCCACAGGGTTTCCTTAATAGACTCACACCCTACATAAATAGGTAGTGATTTATAGCTACAAATTGTTTTTTTAAACCACAGGCTGATTGTATTTTAACATTGTTAGATATAAAATCCAACGTTGTATAAATTGTACATTATACAAAATGTACAGCTTTCAGATGCATATTTGATCCCCCTTCCCCACTCCATTTTCAATGAATAAATTTAAATTGCTATTTTGAAGGTAACGTGCAAAAAGGAATGGTTCATTGTGAACCACCATTGCAATAAAAATCCCAGTCCTACAAGGAAGAATTCCAAAAAGTCTGAGGAAGCATCTTTTGGATTGTAATGAATGGAAACATTCTGAAGTAACTTAGATGTTGTTGACTTTCCTCCATTTTAATCCATCCTAAAAGGATAACATTATTTTACTTTGATTTCAAGTTGAGTGGGATGTGTGAATACAGATGGATCCATGTGTATCATTTCATAATGTCTTTAAACGAGAAAAAGAAAGGGCCTTCCATAATATTCAAAAGAACTCTTGGAAGAAAATTGAAGAGTTTTGAAACTGCAAACTAGCTGGTCCACTCTAGCAGGTTTCCTGCCACTAAGAAGTGCAGCAACTCTAACAATGGTACCAGTGGTGGGATTCAAATTTTTTAACAACCAGTTTGGTGATTCACGCTCAAAATGGGGCATTTAGAAGCTCAGTTGCTTACCTTCCAAGTCAGCAATGGTAAGTAGAACAATGGGGTGGGGTGGGGGAATCAGCTGTGCTACACAATTGAGATGAGCTAGAAAGCAGGAAATAAAGGACAGCATAGGGCGGGGGCGGGTGGGCGGGGCCAGCTGATTGTCAGAGCTACCAGTTCGCCTAAACCAGTCAAAACCAGCTGAATGCCACCTCTGAATAGCACTTTTTTTATATAGAGATAGTAATTCTGGTTCCTGTCAGAATAAACAAGTGAATATATGTAGCAAAATCTATGTAAAGGAAGATATATATTTGACGCATAGAAAAACATGTTTATAGGAAAGATAAAATGCTCATTGTTTTAGCCGTAGAGAAATCTGATTAACCATTAAGTAAGCAAGTTTGTTGCAACTTTAAGATGAGGAAACATCTGTTTTAACAGAATATGAAAGGAAGATGTACGTGTTGATAGAGCAGAAGTTTTTATAATAAGCTGAAACATGTCATTCTTTTCTAGGTACGCAATGGCTCTTTGATACACGTTGATGGCATCTTTCTTGAACTTTTGCATGGCATTCTCAGGCAAATGTTTTTTACGTAAGGCAAATAAAACTTTCATTCCAAAAAACTGCTCATCGTATTTTTTTTGCAAAGAATCATGCAGCTTACACATGATAATGTGAAGATCACATGCAAGAATTTTCTTGCTTTCCAGCTTCAGTAGGGTGTCTTGCATTATTGACATGAAGAAGTGCGTGAAATATAAATACAATTCTGAAATTGTTGGTTCATCATCCTTTGTGAGTTCATTTTCCTGATCTGAAATAAGGTTCCAGATAACCTTATGGCACTCATCAGATCCAAGAGAAATAAAATACAATTTTAGAGGTATCCAGTTTAAAAGAAGTCTTTCGACCGCTTTAAACAAACTTAACCAACGTGTTGGAACATGGCACAAAACTTCATGGAATTCTGACTCGCAAAACTCAAAAAATGATTTCAACTCTTCTCATTTCTTCGTAGAATTCTAAAATTCGGCAAAAACCTTCAGCACTACATTTTCGATATCAAAAGATAACTCCTTTAATGCATTTTTTGTGCTGTTGTGTAAAATGTGATTATTGCAATGAGCATTCAATCTTTGTCTCATTCTAACTTATGAAAAAAAAAAAGACAAAACGCGATTCTCCTATCCTTATTCTCTTAGACTGTACAGCGTTAGATTATGTACCATTTCATCATAAAGCTTTTGAATAAAAAAAAATGTCCACTATTTTGTGAAAAAAAATAGTAAACATAATGTGAAAAAAGTGGACTGTCCGCTCAAATAGTGGACACCTGGCAACCCTATTCTATTAATAATGACTAGCTAGATTTTTAAACTAAAGGATCTATAAAAGAATTGGAGAAACAACCTCCTTTTGCAACCATCCAAAACAACTTTAGGTGAGCCAACATTCTTTGACCTTTATTGATGATCTGGTTTGCTTTCATCCTGTCTTGAGACATGACCACCCCACCCCACAAAAAAGGAAGGAGTTTCATCCTTCTGATGATAGGTTGGGAAGAAGGGCTGTTGGGCTTCTGCTGCCAGAATAGCTGGATGAGCACATCCCTTGGTCTGCTGCCAAATCATCTTACTTTTATGGACCACCTGTGTAACACCAGCCCTTTAATGAACTAACAGACACACAAACCCCATGACAGGTTTGCGTTTCACACATAAAAAATCACCTTGGCTCTTCTGTTTAGTTTTATGGCCTTTAGCACAAAACATCTAAGGCTGTGTGTCTGTTGGAAGTATGGGGGAAGATGCCAGGAGAAAGCTAAACTCTGTTCCCCCATGTACGGAAATTACAACTAAGCCAGACTTTTAAGAATAAACACATACTGTACACATATTGATATGCTGTAATCATTTTTCACTCTTTTTAAATAGCTTTCTATAAAAGATGTTTTATACCTTTGTAGAGACTATATTATTCTGCTCAAATAAAGTAACAGTAGGATATTCTTATATTCTTATAGAACTATTATTTAATAGCATGCACATTCATTTTTAGGTGTAAGAATAGGTATAATATAAAGCTACAATGTTCAAGGGCAAATACAAAACTTGAAAAATCTAGAACATTATCTTATACTAATCCAGGAACAACACAACTATTATTCTTAATGATCAGCATCATCTATTCATAGATGAATGAGTGAACACTTAGAAATGTTGCCATTCACTGTGGGAGAGCCAAACATTGCAGTAAACCCAGTTTTACTTCAGCTTATTTATATTTGAAAACCACTAAAAGCAATGGGATTTAAATTAGTTATGAAAAATTGAACTCATTGATTTCAATGGAGCTGTTCTAAATATAATAGTCTGGCTTTGCCAATGTGTTTGACTTTGACTGGATTAGTCTTATAGCCTTTCTAGCTGAACAACGGAAAAAATAGTTGAAAATTAATGCAAACCTTATTTAAAATGGAGACCAAATTTTTGCTTAATAAAGATGAATGCTTACAATGTTTAACTTTACTTTTTTTCCCCCTCCATGGATCAAAACAAATGTTAACATATTTAAAATGCTCCTACAGCTGAATTGGAACAACTTTTTCAAGAGTAAGACATATGCAGCAGTGAGTAAGGTCTGAATGATGCCGCCATAGAATTGTTTCCAATGAGACTGAAATCCTGCATATAGCAAAACAGCCTCTCTATTCATATAGCAACAAGAATATCTAAAAGGTGGCTTTGGTTTTAATCCACTGACAATGCAGTCAACTGTTTCACTAGCCAAGACCACAACTTTTAATCAATGTTATTCAACATACTTAGCTGTGAGTCATCAAATGATGAGAAGTGGAAAGCTTCTCCCACAATGGAAACCACCCTAGGCTCACCGGCAAAATGTTCTCAAGCAGATAGGGAAAATCTATCGGTTTTAAACTGACCGGTTTTAAATCTATCGTTTGGTTTTAAACCAACCGCTGTGGCTCAGACCTGTTACCAAGGGAATTAATCAGAATTAATCTTTATGAACTGATTGCTGTTTCTGGAATCCTAAACAAATCATTGAAGCTCAAATACTTTGGCCACTAAATGAGAACAGAGAACTCATTGGAAATGGCCCTGATGTTGGGAAAGATTGAAAGGGGATAGCAGAGGATGAGATGGATAGATAATGTCATTGACACAATGAACATGAATTTAGACAAACTCTGGCAAACAATAGAGGACGCAGGGACTGGCATGCTATGGTCCATGGGGTTGCAAAAAGTTGGATGTGACTTAGCAACGGAACAACAAACATAAATCATTACCATATAAAAGTATCAAGCACTTGCTTAATATAGCTTAGGAAAACTGCCCAGGTATCTTGGTTTCAACTCTGTTCTGTGTCTCCTAAACCATAGGGGACAAATGCAAATATTTACTTAATTAAGGGAAGATAAATTGATGGAGCTAGAGGGCCAAAGACACAGGGCCAAAGGTTTGGGACTGAAATTTCTTGTTTTGGCAAATGTTTTGTAGGAAGGAGCAGAGATTCCTGAAGTAATTGTGTGGAAAATAAAAAAAAAAGTGGAAGTAGCCAAATAAGCCTGCTGGTATACTTTGAAATAGGCAATTGAATAGAAATAAGAGAGTAAGGAGAAAGAGGAAGATGAAAGGATGGAAGACAAAGAGTCTGAACAAATGTGAGAAGTGTAAGTGTTTGGGGATTTTTTTACAAGGACAAGTGCTAGTTGGACTGCATCAACAATCAAAGGCTCATGCTAATAGAACAGAGTTAATATCCAGAGGCAAATGATGTTATAATCAAAGGTCTGGAGAGGAGTTGGAAGCTAAGAAATGAAAAACAGGAGAAGATGGGCCAGGCATCAGTCCTTAGAAGTCTGAAGCCAATGCTACAAAGAAAGAATGGAAATGCAAAACTGGAGTGAACAAATCTGGATGAAATTAGGACAAACTGTGGCCAGAGCAGAGTATATCAAATAGCCCAGAAGGCATCTATTCAGGCACTCAAAATATTTCTCTATTTCACATGGATTTTTCGACAATTAGTGTTTATGGTATATCACTGGAATGTTGTTCACATAAACAAATTATACAACATTAGACATATGTGAATGCATGTCTCAGCCCAGCTATCCTTGGAATGACTCAAATAGTATATTTCCCCCACAAAAACTGTATCAAATCAGTTCAGTGCCTGAATCAAACTGAGCAGATTCCAATATGAAAAGGTCTCATCTGTTCCCAGAGTTTAATGAGGTACTGCACTACATTTCAAGACAATGTTGATGAAAGAGGTGAAGATGTGGGAAAAAAACCTTTCTGGTACCTGATACTATCCTTATCGCATACAACTATTCCCCACAACTGCTCTAGCAGATATTGCCTCATCTGGAAGGGAAAGACAATTGAGGAGAAAGTTCATGAAGCAAGCAAGCTAAGAACTCTCTTGATTCAGATGTTGACCCAAGACAGAAGGGCTTCAAAGTCCACCATATGCTTGAAATAAGCTTTTTTGGGGGGGAAACACCTCTAAAAGTTCTTTCCAAATCAGATATCAAAAAATAAATCTGAAAGAGTTAGTGGGAAGTGAGATTCTCTCATGGTTGAATGCCTCAGGAAATTACATAGGCTCTGGGCACAAAGGTTGATGATTATGCCCAGGAACCCTAGTAAAATTTAGGGCAGCCACTTCAGCTGTGATCACAAGTTGACAGAAGGAACACACTTATGAGGCCAACTGCCTGTGACTGAGCCTGCTGTCTCACAGAGCACAAATTAGTCCCCAAAGAATGATGGCAAAACTGTGAGTTAGAGCTCAGCAAAGCATTGAAAAATATATTAGCATAAGCAAAGCATTGTTCTTCAGAGTATTAAGCACAGGCATCCATCCCCTCAATGGCTCAAAAGCAGCTGCTTTAAAGGATCTTTACCTCACTGCTGAATTAAGGGAAATCATGACTTTTCTTTGGGTTTCCATTTTAACATCCAAGGCTGCTTTAAAAAGAAATTTAGAATTGGGCAAATTAAGATATGTTTAAATTATTTATATGGCCAAAGGAACATTTCTTCCATTCAGTCAGATTGCTTGTTCCCTCTGACCCCTTATTTTCAACACCAACACTTCAGGGGTGGGTTCTACTTACCTTTACTACCGGTTCACAATGGGGCCACGCATGCGCTCGCTTCGTTCATACGCTCTTCTGTGTAAGCACAGAAGCTTCTGCGCATGCGCAGAAGAATTTTGATGATGTCAGGGTCAGTGGGCGGAGTCTCCTGACGGTTTTACTACTGGTTCTATAGAACCAGTGCGAACCGGGGGCAACCCACCACTGCAACACAGGCAGAGGTATCTTCAGTGTAGTACAAATAGTCCTCAACTTACAACAGTTTGTTTAGTGACCATTCAAAATTAGAACAACAGTGAAAAATGTGACTTATGACTATTTTTCACACTTATGATCATTGCAGCATCCCCACGGTAATGTGATTTACATTGAGATGGCTGATAATGAATGGTTCATATTTATGATGGTTGCAGTGTCCCGGGGTCATGTGACCATATTTTGCAACCTTCTGACAAGTAAACTCAATGGGGAAGCCAGATTCACTTAACAACCATGTTACTAATTTAACAACTGCAGTGATTCACTTAACAAATGTGACAAGAAAAGTCATAAAATGGGACCAGAAAGTCACTTAACAAATTTTTCACTTAGCAACAAAAGTTCTGAGCTCAATTGTGATAGTAAGTCGAGGACTACCTGTATTTCATCAGCTTCAAAGCAAGACTAACATGACAAAGAAAAGAACATAATATGAATACAGAATACAGGTATAAAACGCCATTCATGCCGAATGCTGTTCCCCTCATCATAATTCACACAATCAAAGGTTTTGGCAAAGGTTTTGTATACATGTTTATATCTTAGCTAAATCAAGCAACTAAAGGCATTTTTAGTAATCTCAAAAATCAAATGTTGTTAACCAGGATAGCAGCTGCTAGATAATCTGCTCTGGAAACCAGAAGTTAATACAGTTCCAAGGATGAATTCTACCCTTTTCGCCCTGCTCCTGAAGTTTCAAAGGAAGCTCAGGCTAAGCCTTGATCTGAGGTAGTAAACTCTAGAAATACATTACTAAGAAAAAAGCTGATTATCTTCCATTGTGTTCTCCATAGATTTTGTATCAAAGGAAAGAAGGAAGGAAGGAAGGAAAGAAGGAAGGAAGGAAGGAAGGAAGGAAGGAAGGAAGGAAGGAAGGAAGGAAGGAAGGAAAGAAGATGTATAGTTTGGTAGCAGATCAATTTTTCCCATTAAATTTCTTTGCCAAAATGACTATTCAGCCTTTCAGATAAGAACAGGGGTGGGTTCTACTTATCTTTACTACCAGTTCGCAACAGGACCGCACAGAAGCATTTTGATGACGTCAGGGTCAGTGGGCGGAGCTTCCTGCCTGTTTTACTGGGGGCAACCCACCACTGGATAAGAAGCATGCAAATAAGGCTGGTAGCCTTCCAGCAACCTCTTTGTAAGATCAAGCCAACTGTTAAATAATTTGCCTTTTAAAGAAAACAGCCCAGATTTTGCCTAGCTGCTATAACAATGAAATATGTTTTTGATTCTTCTTGGCCTCAAGCAAAGCTCTCCAGCCAAACTACAAAGACTGTCATTTTGCCACAGATGCTCCAACTTTCTGGAGTTTAGGAACACAAAATCAGAGTCTCAGAGCCTGCTGACCAGTTCTAGAATTTGATTTGATTTGGCTGGACAATCGTTTGGGCAAGACAAACAGGGTGGGATAGCCACGCCAAAACAAGAAAACAAGGATGACCTTGGACCAGTCATTCTCTCTCAGCCCAACTAAACTTACAGGGTTGTTGTTGTGGAGAAAATAGGAGGATGGAGGTGTTTTGGATATGTTTGCCACCTTGACTTATTTGTGAAAATAATAAAGGTGGGAAATAAATAAATGAATAAATAAAAAATTAACAATTCCTATAAAGTCAAATTCAAAGTCATTTGTTAATGTGATTGGTGTTTGGAGAATTGTTGAAATTCTAACATAAATTTGGATTATGGACCATGGTTAACAACAGTTTAAAGTTCAAACGATGCTGAAAATAGTGGCTTATATGCCACTTACATGCCAATCACATTTACAACTGTCACAGCAGCCCAACAGTTAGGTGATCAAACTTTGGATGTTTGGCAATTAGAAAGTATTAACAATGTTTGCAACATCCTTTGTGGCCTTTCAGGGGGCTTCCAACAAGGAATGGGGCAATCCATGTTAGCTTAAGAACCACAGTCATTTACTTAATGAGCACAGCAAAAAAAAATGTAGTAGAATCGGACACAATTCTGTTAATGATTGCATCACTTAGTGATCAAGTTCCAGTTCCAAGTTATATAACAAATTGAAAAACAGTTGTTTGTATTTTAATCTGTTTCCCCTTCTCTTTGCATACTAAATTCCTTTTGAAATTGTACTTTTTATTTTCACTTAGAACTGACTAACTCTAAGTTTTGATTAGCCACACTTTGGCATACAATCTGAATAAAAAAATATCTCCATGAAAATTTATTCATTTTCACAAAGATACATTCATTCTCTCTCCCCCCTCTCTCCCCCTCTCCCTCTCCTTTCTCTCTCAAAAACATATACATAAACATATACACATACATATACACTTTTTTCCTAATCTAGTAAAATATATACTTATCTATATTTCTCTCTAGAATGTGCATTTATTAAAACTGAATGTTGCATATTTTGAAAAATGTTGAACTTGGTACAGATCAGAGGTGGGTTGCAGAAGGTTCTGACCAGTTCTGGAGAACCGGTAGCAGAAATTTTGAGTAGTTTGGAGAACTAGTAGTAAAAATTCTGACTGGCCCCACCCCATCTATTGTCTGCCTCCTATGTCCCAGCTGATTATGGAGGAAATGGGGATTTTGCAGTAACCTTCCCCTAGAGCCGTGATGGCGAACCTATGGCACGCGTGCCACAGGTGACACGCGGAGCTGTATCTGTGGGCATGCGAGTGTTGCCCTAGCTCAGTTCCAGCATGCATGTACTCACCGACCACCTGATTTTCGGCCCTTCTGGGCCACTGGAACTCAGGAAATGGGCTATTTCCAGCCTCTAGGGGGCCTCCGGGGGCATGGGGAAGGCAGTTTTCACCATCCCCAGGCTCCTAGAAAGCCTCTGGAGCCTGGGGAGGGTGAAAAACGGGCCTACCAGGCCCTCTATGCCATCATGTGCCAAAAGGAGGGGGAGCACAAGGGGGGGTCACATACACATGTGCAGGGGGCAGGACACATGGAATTATGGGCGTGGGCACGCATGTGCGCAACCCCCCTGCGCTCCCCCCACTTTTGGCACGTGATGGCAAAAAGGTTAGCCATCACTGCCCTAGAGTGGGAAGGGAATGGAGATTTTACAGTATTCTTCCCCTGCTACACCCATCAAGCCACACCCACAGAACCAGTAGTAAAAAAAATTGAAACCCACCACTGGTACAGATGTATATTCCAGGTGCAGTTTCTGGTGGCAAAAAGGAGTGTATTTATGTCAAAAGTATATAGAACAAAATTTTAATTTATTGTTAGATATTTCTCTCTCAGAAGAGTGCTTGGGAATTAAAGGAAATTAAATCTGAAGGAGGTCAGAATTTTTAATATCACCAGGAAATCCCAGCTATAGTGACTAGAGAAGATTGCTGGTAAAAAAAAAATACAGGAAGAAAACAATACTCAATCATTTCTATACTACTGTTAAAAAAACAAAACAAAACATAGTGGTTGTAGAGCAGCCTTTCCCAACTGGAAATTTAGGGTTCTGCAAGAGATCATTACTGAGGAAAAAAGAAAAAACAACATTTTGTGAACATCAAGTGCAATGCTAGCATCACAGTGATGGGAATTTTATACGCCTGAACTCAGTTTTGCTAATCTTGCAAACCAGAGGTGGGTTTCAGCAGGTTCTGACCAGTTCTGGAGAACCGGTAGTGGAAATTTTGAGTAGTTTGGAGAACTGGTAGTAAAAATTCTGACTGGCCCCGCCCCCATCTATTCTCTGCCTTCCAAGTCCCAGCTGATCGGGAGGAAATGGGGATTTTACAGTATCCTTCACCTGCCATGCCCATCAAGCCACACCCACAGAACCGGTAGTAAAAAAAATTGAAACCAATCACTGTTGCAAAGACTGTAAAATGTGTAGGTTAGAACTAGTGAACATTTGGAATTGTTTGCCATTTTTGTGCAAGGGCTTCCCTGAGATTTGAACAGTATTTCATGGCTTCTTCCAGAAAGGAAAGGATGAAAAGGACTTTCTTAGAGTACACATAAAGTATCCATGAAATCATGTGATTGTGTTTGACTTGAAGGATTAATAATGAAAAAAAAAATAGAATATCTACTTGGTAGCCTTGGTAGTACAGTGGTCTAAGGCACCCTGTTATTAAGCTGGTTATTAAGACCAGCTGCCTGCAATTACTGCAGGTTCGAATCTCGCCAAGGCTCAAGGTTGACTCAGCCTTCCATCCTTTCTAAGGTAGGTAAAATTTGTGTCATTAAACCTCTTGTTTATAGGCTTGCAAGCAGTGAAGAATTTAGTAGAAATACTGGATTGGATCTTATTAGAAGAGTTTTATGAGATTTTAGAAGAACAGGTCAACAGCATAAAGGTTTTGGCTACCTCTGCTTATGGCAAGCATATTAACTTATTTCATAACTAGCTCTATCTGCCAGAAGACTCCTTGAACGTACAACTGATGTTCTCTGAAAATAATTGTGATTTTACTTTTTAAATTCACTGGTGTACAATTTATGGAAATAATGGTCTCCGTAGATGAATCTCTTAATATTGCAGAGAATGAAAAACATTGATTTACAGTTCCAGTGAAGGAGTTATAAAATCCTCCTAAAGTTCTCATAAAAATATATTGAAACACCAAAAATGGAAGGGCAACAAGAAACAACCTAAGAACTTTCCAGTCGTGTTCCTTGTGAAAAATGCCACAAAGCCTGACATCCCCTGGTAATAATCCCAATCGGGCTTTTGAGCACATTGCAATAAGACCAAGTGCTTATTTCAGGGTTCAAAAAAATATAAGACAGGGTCTTATTTTCGGGGAAACACAGTACAATAAAGAGATAGATGTACCTTACTGAGGTAAATGTAAGAAAGGAAATAGCTTCCTATGCTTCACATTGTCTGGTGCCTGGAGTGCTGTGGAGCAGTTGCTTAAATTGCATTGGAGATTTCCACTTGTATCCATGCAAACATTCTATCACCATACTGATGATAGGAAGCTAATTTTCCTATTGTTTTCCCATTCAATTCAATGTGAGTTGCTAACAGTATGCCACATGTACAATATATTCCACATTCTAACCTTTTTAAGCCCCTTTTCTCTGTTTATCCTGTATTTTTTGTCAGGTAATCAACTTGAATTTCTCCATGATTTATTGCTTCCTCCACTCTTTCTAGCTCTTGGTTGTTGCTCCCAATAATTACTCTAATGCTTTGCTTCCAGTGTCTGTTCTTTTACTCTGAACATGGTGCTAGGATGGCAATAGCAACTAAATCATAAATGCATTGAGACTAAAGAGGTTAATCTATGGTAAGGATGTAATTTAAAAATGGGGAAAACCAAGGGGGACGTCTCCAACATCTCCAACATGTCCTTTGTACCTTCAGTTCTTAATTCCTCTTTCCTTCAACACAACATAAGTCAAATTGACCTCCTTATACAACATATAAAATATTAGATAAAGATATTTCCCTTAATAGCACAAAGATGTACCTGAATGCAGCTGCTTGTTTCTCTAAGATACTACAATGCTAGATTGCAGTCAATATTTAGTAGGAGTATTACCAAAGCAATACTTCAGACAGCAACTATGGAGATGGCTATTTCATGGGGGGAAAGTTTAGAGGGCCCTCAAGACAACTGTAAGTTCAATATAAATTTGCTTTCCTAATATAAACCAAATCATGTTCCCTCAGGTTCTTCTAAAAATAATAGCTAAGTAGACTTTTACAGGTGGTAGGAGTTTTAAGTCCTTGTTATCTTCTCTATCCTCTCTTAATTATTAAATAATTGAGTTTGTTCCATGAAATTAACCTGTACTTTGAATTCATACCGGAGGTAGTATACATCAGGGATTCCCTACCCCCCATTCTGCAGCTCGTGCCAGGCCACAGCCCATTCAGAACCGCAGTGCAGAAGTAGTGAGAGAGCACACACATGTGCACAAAGCTGCATTGTGAAAGTATCATGCATGAAATCATCCTCTCTTCTCCCCCTGTTGCCATTGCCTCTGTTCCACCAAGCTGGAAAGGTTGGAGACTACTGGTATAAATGAAGACCTGCCTTTGTGATTGACACAGTTCTGGACTAAACTATGACAAACTGTACTGACTTCAGGAAGGTTGTAGTCCTAGCCAACCTACCCTATAAACATGCCAGTGAAATTATATAAAGCATTTGCTACTCAACTTGTTCTTAAATGTTATGAATTATTCAAGAAGATTTTTAAAATTTGTATGCAATCATCTTTTAATGAAACATATTTCACAGTTACAACAATATCTGGAAATACTTTATGTGCCTGCATCTTATCTCATTGATCAATATTGCTATTAAAAACTTACTTGCCCTTTTAGCTAGTAGACTCAGAAGGTGATTTCTTTCATGATCAAGAAGAAATAAATTCTGTTTATCAAGCTAGACATGGATAATATAATATTCAATCTTTGATTTATTTGAATAAAGACAAAAAAGATCCAGCTGAAATTTTATCACTTGAGGCATAAAAATACCTTTCTACCAAATTTTCACTAGTGAATTTTGAACTTATTTATCTTCTTTTTATTCCAAGAGCAAAATATAGAAACATTTCTTTCTAAATTTCCTTAATTTTCTGAAATGCATATCAACAGTTTGTCATGCAAATATTCATTGAATAATTAAAAGTGGAAATTCTGATTAAAAAATGATAGGATTCTTATTATAATAAATATTGCTAGTTTTTTTTTATTAAAAAGTGTAATTAGAGTGTAAACTGTGAAATGCATTATTACAGAAGATATTGTCTAACCATATGTCCATGTGCAGCTGATGCCAAGAACAGGGAAAAATGATGAAAATCCTACGGAAACAACTTCAAATCAAATGGAATGAAAACAAAATTCTGACATTCATTGTTAGCCTTTATTTCTAAAGCTATTAGCTTTCTTTTGGGATCTTAGGCACAAAAAATGCTACTGTGATTCAGGAAGACAACCCTGAATTTCAGATAATTTTTTTTTTTCTTCTAAAAAAGAGGAGATTGGGAAGAAATTCTAACAAAGAACATCATGCTGTGCCCAATTTACCCAAAGCTTAACTTCCATTCTCCTGACCTTTCAGTTTGATAAAAACTTGGCTATTCCAGGAGATCTTGGGAACGGGCTGTCAAAGAGCTCCCAGTATCAGGAATTCTGTATTAATTATAATATAGAGAATCAGTTTGGTCTAGTGGTTAAGGTATCAGGCTAGAAAATGGGAGACTGCGAGTTCAAATACCATCTTAGCCCTGAAAGCCAGCTGGGTAACCTTGAGCCAGTCACTCTCTTCTTAGCCCAGCTCATCTGACAGAGTTAGGTGACAGGGTGGGGAAAAGAGGAGGAGGAAGAAGTATTCAGTATGTTCACCACCTTGAGTTATTTATAAAAATACTAAAGGTGTTATTGTAAGCTATTGCATGTTATAGTTATTATTGCATTGGCTGTTCCTTTTGTATAACATTTAGAAAAGCTATGACCGAAATGATTTATAAATTCATAAATAAATACTTCCTCATCTTGTCACCTTAGGGATTTCAATTATAAGTGAATCCAATGTGTGAATTTTACACACAGTGTATGTATTGGTATACATATCGGTATACACAATGTATTTGCCAAAAGCTATACTCCAAACAAGCTCGGGGCAAAGACTTGGACAGGAGTATGCCACATAGCAGTTGAATAAATAAATAATACATCTGTCTGTCTGTCTATCTGCCTGCCTTCATATCTATCCATCCATCCATCCATCCATCCATCCATCCATCCATCCATCCATCTATCTATCTATCTATCTAGGCTGCTCCATAAAGTACCACCATTTATTTATTTATTAATCTGGCCAACTGGTAATTAATGTCCTTATTTAAGTTATGAAATTCTGGAATTGATCATGACAGAATATGAATGATTAAATTAAAACATACATGTACAAAGGCAGTAAATCTCAGAACGTAGGATAATGAGCTTGCTGTCCTGTCTTATTTATAAGTGGACCAAATATTTTGGAGATGAAATGCTGGCCTAGTAAGTCTGTGAGGCATTTTATATAAATTCTCCCCTTATTGTGTATATACAATTCTCAGACCATAATACATTTAATAAAATACTAGGCTTAACATGAAAAACACTTTAAAAAAAAATACTTCTCAAAATACAAAATATTGGCAAAACACTGAATTATACTTTTAAAAACCCCACAATTAAATAAAATAATCCTGAAACTATTTTTTTTTTAAAAAAGGTCAGAAATGAAAATTTAAAAAAATCAAACAGACTAAGAAAAATATCTAACACATACAATATTAAGTAGTAGTCATTGGTTTACTAATAAAAAACATATAGTACTATTGTATAATAAGATAGAAAATCTTATTAAAAACATCATAAAATCTCTTCCAAAGTTGCACATATTCCTTCATCCTTTAATTAGTAGAGAAAAGAGCTGGTAGTACAGTGGACTAAAGCACTGTTATTAACATCTGCTGCTTGCAATTACTGCAAGTTCAAATCTCACCAGGCTCAAGGTTGACTCAGCCTTCCATCCTTTCAAAGGTAGGTGAAATGAGGACCCAGATTGTGGGGGCAATAAGCTGACTTTGTATAAATATACAAAAGTATGAAGGCTATTGCTTAATACATTGTAAGCCGCCCTGAGTCTCCGGAGAAGGGCGACATATAAATTAAAGCAAAAAAAAAAAAAATGTATTTTCCAATGTGGTTAAGTTATACATTCACAAAACTGTATTTCCTTAACATCTTAAATGATTTCATTTTTCCAATTTCTAAATA
Source organism: Arizona elegans (assembly GCA_022577455.1). Taxonomy (NCBI): domain Eukaryota; kingdom Metazoa; phylum Chordata; class Lepidosauria; order Squamata; family Colubridae; genus Arizona; species Arizona elegans. The sequence goes on from JAKOOJ010000002.1 coordinate 117,019,193, forward strand.
TAATTCTTTTAGCTTCCTCTCCCTGCCATACACTATACAACCATAATTCCAGATAAAAATATTCCAAAGCTTTGGTATATAATTCAACATCTCATTAACATCGTTAACATTTAAAGTCCATCCATTAATCTATTTATATGTATTAGAATTATATATTTTATAGATAAAATATTATATGAGTCAATGAATTCTCTAATTTTCTAAGCCTCAAATAAAGAAAATCCTTTTATGTTCATTATTTAGGAAATCCAATACACTCAAAATATAATGTTTCATAAATCATTTTTTATCTCAAATTTCTTGATATCATTTTTATGTTTTTAAGGACGTGAAGCCATTGATGGGGTATTACTGGAGATTCTTAGTTCTTTAGTCCATGTTCAGAATACCCCCTGCCCAAATGTCCATTTTAAACATATCTTGAGCTGTGAGATACGTCCAAAACGTCCAACACATAAGTGAATATGTTGTACTTTTATCTATGTCGTGGATTTAGTCAAATAAGAGCAACTCTGATGCCTTTAAAGTGGCCACAGTGGCCTATATTGATCTACTGTATTATGAATGACTTATTGATGTACTGTATTTTTATTTATAATTAAAGTGAAATGGGAGAGAACAATGCCTATGAACTAGCATCCACTAAAACTTTACTTTTTGTACAAATGATTCTATGTCCCAAAGAAAGAACACCTACCATTTTGTCAAATGTTTTCCTAAAGCATTTCCACCACCTATTAATGAAATAACCTAATCAAAAGAAAATGAAAAGCAGTTATTTGAAAAATGTTCTTGAAATACCCCTATTGATACCTAATTATTGCCACCTTTCAAGTGTTTCTTTTGCCTTGTTTGATTTAGAATACAAGGAAGTAGAACATGATTCTTTGATATCATGATAACTCCCCACCAAAGACAATAAAAGAAACATATATGGGTGGGAGGATTGTTTTACCTAGCAAAAAATATTGGATATAAAGTAAATGAAAAAATTAATAAAGCCTAAATTGCCTAGCTGTATTTCTGAAGCTTCAAAAATTTAGATGAAGTGAATACTCTTCTGGAAAATAAAGAGTTTCCAATGAAAGTTGTCTGAAAATTTAAAAGGGTCCCCATTCTTTGCTCCTTAAATTTATTTTGTCTAATTTCTACAACCAGCTGAATTTTTTGTTTCCTTCTTAGTTTTTTGTTGACTCTTTTGAATTAGGTTTAAATAGGGTTTGTTTCTATTTCTTTGTATCTATTGATAGTTGATATGTCTGAAAGCTAAGCTTCTAGTAATCCCCTAGCATTTTTGGATTTGTCTTGATCTAGGATACTCATGGTTTCCCAAATGAAACTGTGGTTGAATCTGTCCATGCATTGTGTGATTAGAGTTTTCATCATATATTTTGACCATTAATTGGTATTCATGGATGTACTGTGCTAGTCTTCTGCCACGTTGTCCTATATAGTGGCTAATACAGTCTTTACATTGCATATTGTACATGAGTTCTGTTTTTTTCTTCTTGGGCTACTGAAACTTTTGGTTTGCTTAAACCGTTTTGCTTTAGCATAGTTGTCTATGCTGATGCCATGTACCATGTTTCCCCGAAAATAAGACTCAGTCTTATATTTTTTTGAACCCTGAAATAAGCCCTTGGCCTTATTGCCATGCGCTCAAAAGCCCAATTGGGCTTATTATCAGGGGATGTCTTATTTTGGGGGAAACAGGTAGTTGTAATAACCTATTAGTTGTTGCTGAGATGTTTTTAATATATGACATTATTATCTTTTTAATAGCTTGGTGGGTTGTATTGTAGTGGGCTGAGTGGTCAGGCACTTTTAATAAAGCTTCATGGGTATCCATTTTGTTGGAAGATGTATAGGCAGTTTCTTTCCTGTTTTTGAGGGGGGGGAGGGTGCTCCAGGATGTTGTGATGTGTTTGTGCTCATCTGAGTCAGGGTCTTACACAGTTCCTCTTGTGGGGGGTTGCATTGTTAATTTAGTAATGGAGCAATTGATTAGTGTGGGTTGCTTTTTGATTAGTGGGGGTTGTTTCTAATTTGCCACCATTTCCTCTGCTAATGAGGGTATCAAAGAAGGATAGTGTGTATTTGTTTGTTTGTTTGTTTTCTCTTGTGAATTTTGTTCCTTTGAAATTACCCTTGATAGTTTTATGTGTCTTCTCTAGTTGTTCCTTTTTTATTATGACAGTGGTGTTGTCTACATACTGGATCCATGTGTGGGAGTACTATAGTTTCTAGAAACTGCATTATGGCCTCTGCTGTGAGAGCTGAAGATGATAATCTCATGGCTGTTTGATTTGTTTTTATATTTGTCCATCAAACTGAAAAAATTAGTAGGCAGAAATTGACTGTGTCCATGATTCTGTGGACCTTACTGTATTTGGCTTGATCAGGTGTGCTGTGTAGTACTTCTGTCATTGATTCTATCATTAGGAACTATGATACTAGTACTGGATATTAGTACTATTATACTGGAACTATGGACGAGAAGAGTTCTCTATCATTAAATGAAATCATAACTTCATCTCATTCTATTTTTAGGTCTTTGATTTTCTGGATAACTTCAAGAAGGTCTGTCTCAAGGAGGATATTGTTCTTTGCAAACCTTCCTACTGTGTCATTTTCTGTGAGTGCCAGGCTGCTGGCAACCCTTCATTTTTCATACAAATGTTAGGTTTTTGCCTTCTTTCCTTCATGCCAAAATGAGGCTCAAGAGGAATGATAGCTGACAATGTGAGCAGCTCTTGTCACTGTAAGAAAATGCCTTTAGCTGACAACTGCTTATCCCTAGATGGTTTTAAAGTTGCAACAGGCATAAGTGAAACCTGAGTTGAATGTTCCTGTTCTGTCTCTGGGATTCTAACTGAACAACCGCATCCCACACACTCACAGAGACTCATTCCAATGTGGCTTTCAAAATGGCAAGTGTACATTTTCCTAACCTCCCCAAGCAATGGAAAGCTCCTTTGCAAGTGACACCACTGGAGTCTGAAAAATGTAATATATTTCCCTCATTTATAAGCATGCAGTTGTAGCAAGTGGGCAGATCCTCAGAGAATAATTGAGACAACTCTCCAAGGGTACACCCTTAAATTTATTTAATATTTGATAAATCAATCAGCATTATCAAATTTGTCTGCTGCTTCTTCAGTAGAGTTTTCTTGTCTGTTTTCCTTTTATCCCCATTCCCTTAGTTGAACAAGTTGACCCTACATCTTTCAAGCTCTCATTCAAAAACAGACTTGTCCAAGTGTAAGTTTTATCTGAATCATTATTTGATCTGATTGAAATCTGACCTGACCAATGCACACTATTAATTAGGAATCTACTTACTGTAACAGAAACAGATTCACAAACAACTATAATTGGAGTTTTCCAGACTGTCTGCTTATTTCACTCAAGGAGTCAACAATCTTAGCTCACTTACAGTCATGCAATGGCCTAGGCACTAAAACACATACATTAATAAAAGTCGCCCAAGGATATGCAAGATTTTATGTCAATAGTTGGCATTTACTCCTGGGATAGCTTGGGATTTAGGGAATCTTGCAAGAGTAAAGCGATTTTTATAATTGCTGTTTTTAATGGGGTCTTTCATGGCATTTTTTCAGGATCTGACAAACACTCTGATGATTGTGAGCATAATGATTTGGTCCTGTCTCACCCCAAGTCCAACATCTAAAAATTTACCTTTATCATAAAAAAAAAACCCCAATCTAAAGCTACAGGTTACTTCGTAAGCATGTCCATGGCGTTATCATGGCTATTACAAGAAAAGTGCTTTGTCGCTGTTTCTTGGTTGTTTTTTAAAAAAATTCCTAGTCTAACCAAATATCCTGTGATTTCCTAATAACTCCACAATCAGCACATATCCAAAAATACTTGGCTTTATTCTGTAGGCTTTAGCAGCACTTCTGCTGTCTTCATTTTCGTAGGGGATCCTCCACTATTTTCACACTGCTTGCTTGGATTTTTCCTTATCACATTTTCTCATCACTCCATGTTGCCAATCTCTGGCTCAGGAAGTATAAACTTGTTTATAACAAGTTGCATCTGCTTATGAAAACTTGAGAAATCAGATTTTTATGAACTCTTCTATGAAAGGGATCTGATGCTCACTCCCTATAGTCACTCATAAATGGTAATTTAGCAGACTGGCCATTCCCATGCCTTCAAAGAGGGGTTTTTTTTTGTTAAAAAATATTACACATACACACACACACACTCTATAAATAAATATATATCTATATCTATATCTATATCTATATCTATATCTATATCTATATCTATATCTATATCTATATCTATATCTATATCTATATCTATCTATCTATCTATCTATCTATCTATCTATCTATCTATCTATAATCTTAAGATACCTCTTAAAATAAAATTTTATGAAATTAAGATATATTTAAAAGCCTAAAACAAAGCTCTTTTTAGTAGAGACAAAAGCTGGTTACCTATACCGAAATGGGGGATAGAGAAAAAAGAGAATCAAACAGAATATTGGTCAATGAAATAGGAAATCTAGTCAAAATTAAATTTATGAAGGGCATGTTAAAGCAGAAAGGAAGAAATTTTAGTAAAGTTAGAAATAGTTGGATATGATTGATTGATTTTAATTTCTGTTCAGAGCACTGCCAATGTAAAACACAGATGCTTTTGCAGGCATGGATCTGATATCTGTTATTTGCAATTCTTGGTTCTTCTACTTTTACTTACCAATTCTTAATTTATCTTCCTTTTCTTCCCATATTTTAAAGGGCTAAGAAAGATTATTGTTGATAAAAATTTGTTTGGAATGGTTCTTTCTCAAATTCATATCCAATATTTCAAAAATCTAAGATTTTTATTTTATGGACTATGAAAATATTCTCAACTCAGTTCCTCCTATGATGGAATTAAATATAAAATATTAAATACACTGGATTAAATATAAAAAGCTGTACACCAGAGAAAACTGGAACATCAGCTAGTCTAATTTAGCATTATTAGCCTCTGCCCATAATGTATTTGTGGATCTTTTGGAAAGTTTATTAAAACATGCATTCTTAAGATGCTGCAAGGAAAACAGAATTGGCCATTCTTATTAAATACATAAAGACAAAAATTTATATCAAAGTAGAATTTCAGCAGTAGGCAGGAGTGATCACATACATTTTTCTACCTAATGCAATAGGCAACATGGCAACCTTTTCTGTATTCCTGTCTATGTAAAGGAACTAGACAAATGATTGATCAACGTTGAGTTGGAACATCCTTTTCTAGTGTATCTGAAAGCAACAGGCTTAGGGCCAGGGGTGATGAAGGGTCTGCTTTTGTCTGCCTCCATCCTAACATCTGGGATAAGTACAGAATAAGAGAATAACAGAGTTGGAAGGAACCTTGGAGGACTTGTAGTCCAACTCCCTATTCAAGTAGGATACCCTATGCCATTTTAGACAAATGGCTGTCCAGTCTCTTTTTGTTGTTTTATTGTTCTCACTGTCAGAAAATTTATTCTTAGTTCTAGGTTGCTTCTCTCCTTGATTAGTTTTCATCCATTGCTTCTTGTCCTGCCTCTATCCAATATATGACCATTTCTGAAAGCCACTTTCAACACGAGCACGTTTTTTGTATCTTCTCAAGAAGAATCTGTTTAATGAACTCATTTAGTAGAACCTGAAAAAGACATTTGTAATATTGTTTTACATTTACTTCTTTCTCATGAGGCTAGGTAAGATTATAAAATTGTGTAAAATCAATAAATCAACAAATAAAAACAGGATTATGATATGGAAAACCTGACCCACAAAATACAAATATTTAAGTCAGAAACCCTACCAACTTGACCATAACATGTCATACATAATATGTACATGCCACCCAAAATTTGATCCCTCTTTCCCCAAAATCAAACCCCTTCACTTTACTATGAAGTGTATCACAGTTTAGATATACACAGAGAGGAGGACATTATTTTTTTTTTCCTTAATAAAACAGTATCACACTTCCTTTCTTATTGTTTGGGTCTCAAGTGGTAAACAGTATGATCTTTTGCTGAAAGTATCCAATTCCAGTCTATTTCAATTTGCTGATGGCTAAGATGTCAATACATCATGGATTCATTTCAACTTTCACTGTGTTTTCATGTTCATGCATCTTCAAGCTCCTTATGTTTCATATTAATGTTCCTAATTCCATCTTTGGAGCTTCTGGATTTCCCTCTTCCTGCATGGCAACATCAGTAACGAAACATCCCAAACACTTTAACCTACACATCATAAAATCCATATGTACTCTGAAAGATCTTCACCTCTTTCTCAGTAACACATTGAGTTTCATATAATCCTGCAGTATGTGATCAATCACTTTATCTTGTTTATCCATGCAATTTTCTTGGTAAAATATAAGAGTGGTTTCCAATTGTTTTTTTTTTTCCTGCATAGTAGAAAATTCTCCTTTTGGTTCTGTCAAAAAAAAATGGCTAACTCCCTCCAACATCTTTCTATATCACCGCTGGCCAATGTAGATGACTGCTGGATTTAGCAAGGCAGCTGGAACGATTTTCATGCCATAGGTGTAGAAAGAAAATGTGTAGTCTTTATATACATTCCTTACTCAACCCTCCTTGAAACACCTCACTATCATGACAATGTAGTATAGCAAGATTTGAAGATTTGAAAATGACAAAGAAATAACAAAAACAAAGAAATAAATGACCATTGAAATTTTGCCTTTTCCCAAATGAGCATTACTAGGGTTGGATATATCTGTCAATTTTTGTTTGTTTGTTTGTTTGGCTGATTTTCTCCTCTTAGAAATTGCAGTTCTGCTCAATCCCATCACTTATTATTTGCCAAAAATGGTTTTCATTACTATTCAGATGCATATATGGGCAGACATCACTGAAACCCAGGTCATACTGGAATGCATAGAGAGCTCAAACCAAAGAGCAGATGGGGAACACATATGCAGTACCATTCGCTCATCCCAGCCTCTACAAAGATAGGAGCTGTGCTCTCTGCATCTCAAAAATCAGTATAGTTGGTGGTATAATGCAGGATTTTCTTTATTTGGGTTCTAGTTAAGGATGAGAAACAGTTTCTCATTTGGGCCAATTCAAATACCACTCTCATTCAGACATGTCTCCATTTTGTTCCCATTTCTACATAATTTAAAATAAAAATGCAAAATCATGAAAGACAGACCTCTCCATGACTCACTCTGCTGGGTGGCTAATACAAGCTAACACAAGATCTGATTCCCAGTGATAAGCTGAGCTAAAAGGCTTCCATTTTATATATCTCCTTTCATGCAGAACATTCTCTCCACTCTAGTTTTCAGATCATTCTCATTTCTCTTTCTTCAAAATATATTTCAAAATACTTGAAATTAACCTTTCATTTCAGCATTTCTGATAAGCCTTTCAGCATAAGATCTCGGTTTCCAGCTGGTCTGTTAACAAGAAGAGGGCACTTTCCTCACCCCAGACTTGTACACTATTGGCAACTATACGTTGGTTGAAGGTTTATGAGACCACAAGCAACTTTCTGCCAAATAGTTCATTGCAGCTCCACAATTATTACATTCCATTATTTCTCAAAAGGCATACATGCTTGGCAAATCGTTTGCTCTAAAATTATAAGATTCAGAGGGGCAAAATTATCTCTCTTTTGGAGGTATGGTTTAACATGAAAATTATATGCACTGTACATGTTTCCTTAGCAATTTCCTTGACATAAGTGTCGACTCTGTGGGGGAGAAAAAAGGCTGGGGAATAGGATACATTGTTCTGTGTGTACAGAATTTGTAGAAGAAACACAATTACAGTGAAAGTCATTGAAATATTTTGAATTGTGAAGCTGAAATCAGAGTTCCATTCAAACAAAACTCTCTTCCAGCTATTAAAAAAGTAAAGACGTCCTTGAGTGAAACTTGGTTTTTACTACATTGTACTGTATCTTTCTTGGCAGCGTTGCAGGAGTTGTTTTCTTTCATGATGGGTTTTTTTAAAGTTCTTAGTCTAACTAACAGCTCTGGGAATTCCCATGCATTCCCTCCCACCATGTTAATTTTAATTAGACCTGGCTATGTTTAACTTCTGAGGTCATCCAAGGTCAACTCTGCATTGCCACTTACTGACGTTCCATTCTGGACAATTAGGAATGCAGGGATGGGCAAAATGTTTCAAATCTAAAATGCTTGGAGATTTCAAAAAGTTGCTTTAAGGTTAAAATGTATGGTTAAGAATATTTTAAAGGTATCTGAAACGCAAAAGAGCTCTGTTTTGATTTTTAAAACAGGTATTTTTAACGCTTTCAGAATGTCAAAGTAACCCATTTCAAGCTTGAAATGATTTGAATTTGAAACGTGTTGCACACTCCCATAGATAGATATATATTATTTCAATAACAGCAGGGATTAGCAGAAATAGTATCTAGTAACAGAACAATTTGGAGCAAATAGTGTGGTTTCTTCCTCAACATCCTCTGTGGAAAGGCTCATAACTAACTTTTACTGTGAATTTTACAAAACAAGGTGAAGTAAAGATCTTACAATTCTTCTTTCTTTTACCACTGATGAAAATCCTAGTGGCTTTTCGTACGTTGCTCAATATTTTTGTTGATCAAAAAGCACAATTTAGGCAACAATGAATTGTTCTCATTTCCATGCCCATTGATTTGGGTTTATTTTTAGATTGCAAACTGCTAGGATTGCTAATAATAATAATAATAATAATAATAATAATAATAATAATAATAATAATAATAATACCCAAAGGGCTACCCCGCTATTTAGAAATTCTAAATTTGCCGGACTTGAACATTTTGACTCTACAAAAAACCACCTTACTCGGAACAGCTTACATCCTCCGACGATACCTTAACAGTTCCTAGGTCCTTGGTTAGGACTCGAGCTGCTGAGCTATTAACCAGCCTCAAAGGCTGTGAATCTCACTAAAGATTAACCAATAAATAATAATAATAATAATAATAATAATAATAATAATAATAATAATAATAATAATAATAATAATAATATAAAACATGTGAAATCACAGCTGCTGGTCCTTTAGCTGATGTTAGCCTTCATACACATCATTTTTAAAAAAGAATCTAGGACCATGATGGCGAATCTATGGCACCCATGCTAGAAGTGGCAGGCAGAGCCCTCTCTGCTGGCACGCGTACCGTCACCCCAGGTCAGATCTCCGAGGCATTTCTTTCATGAGCTTCTGCTTCCCTACAAACGACGAAACAGAAGCTCACGAAAGAAAAAGATCTTCCTTCTTGCCATACTGCCGGTGTTGGGAATGCCCCGCCTCCTGCCAACCAGCTGGTCTTTGGGTCTCTGCTGCGCATGCACACATGTCCATGCACACGCATGTTCATGGATGTTCATGCACACATCCACACATGCGCACATTTGTGCATGTCCGTGCATGAGCACATTCACACATGTCCATGCATTCGCATGTGCATGTTTGCACATGCACACATTCATGCAAGTGCACCTTTCAGTTTGGGCATTCAGGTGCGCAGTTTGGGCACAATGTCTAAAAGGTTCACCATCACTGATCTAGGATGTATCTGTATAGTATATGTGTGGCCTCAAGCTGTGTGTCCTTTTGCAATTGACATTGAAATTTTTCAGCGTGCAGATTTTCTAAATGCCGTCCGAGTTTTTTGGGAATGGCTCCCAATGTGCCCATAACTACTATGACCACCATAAACAGTTTATGCCATAATCTTTCAATTTCAATTTTCAGATCTTGAAAATTCTTTGTCTCCAATTTTCTGTCTTCTACTACTATCTCCTGATATTGTCACATCCACACTTTCTTCTTTTCAACCACAGTTAAATCTGGTGCCATATGAACCAAGACTTGATCAGTTTGCATTCAGAAATCCCACAGTGTTTTATTCTACTCATTTTCTACTACTTTTTCAACTCAATTTTTCCCAAGCAATTTTTTGTTAACTTGCATGTGACAATTTTTATAGATCTTCCAGTGAATGGTTTTGGCGACTGTGTAATACATTTGCTTATACAGGTACATCCATTCATTTAGTGACTATTTGAAGTTAAAACAGGACTGAAAAGGTAACTTATGACTGCTTTTCACACATACGACCGGTGCAGTATCCCCATGGTCATGTGATCAAAATTCAGATGCTTGGCAACTGGCTCATTTTTATGATGTTTGCAGTGTCCTGTGTTCATGTGATCACTTTTGGCGACCTTCATACAAGCAAAGTCGCCACAATGTAAAAAAGATGTTGAGACTCTAGAAAGAATGCAGAGAAGAGCAACAAAGATGATTAGGGGACTGGAGGCTAAAACATATGAAGAACGGTTGCAGGAACTGGATATGTCTAGTTTAATGAAAAGAAGGACTGGGGAGACATGATAGCAGTGCTCCAATATCTCAGGGGCTGCCACAAAGAGGAGAGAGTCAAGCTATTCTCCAAAGCACCTGAGGGTAGAACAAGAAGCAATGGGTGGAAACTAATCAAGGAGAGAAGCAACTTAGAACTAAGGAGAAATTTCCTGACAGTTAGAACAATTAATCAGTAGAACAAGTTACCTCCAGAAGTTGTGAATGTTCCAACACTGGAAATTTTTAAGAAGATGTTGGATAACCATTTGTTTGAAGTGGTGTAGGGTTTCCTGCCTGGGCAGGGGGTTGGACTAGAAGACTTCCAAGGTCCCTTCCAACTCTGTTATTCTATTCTATTCTAAAGTCAAGGGGAAAGCCAGATTCACTCTACAACCATGTTATTTACTTAACAACTGCAGTGATTCACTTAACAACTGTGGCAAGAAAGTTCATAAAAAGGGGCAAAACCCACTTAAGAATTATATCACTTGGTGGTGGAAATTTTGGGCTTAGTTGTGGTCATAATTCAAGACCAGCTGTAATCAATTTGTATGATCTTTCAGGAGCTGAGCATCTATTGTTTCTTCTGTTTCTTTGCACAATCTGTACTTTGAATCATTTGATATTTTTCAATTCTGGCCTTGAACACATTAGTTCAAACAGCTTGCTTTTAAGCAGCCAAAAATCCAACCTCCATTTTTTTAAAAAGTGTTCCAGTTGTAATCAATTGCCAGATTTTATCTCTATGCACTTTTCTGATTTTTTTTTTTTTTGGTAGAAATTTATCATGTGCCAGCATTCTATTTGTGTTTTTATTATGTTATTTCAATGTTTGTGTTTTATTTTGAATTATAATGTTTTGTCAAGCAATCATCCAGATGTTTATCCACCTGCTGAGTCCTTCCAAAGGACCTGGGATAGGCAAATGTTGATGTTTGATGGTGTTGGAGACATTGTCACAAGTTGTAAGCTGTTCCAAGTAAAGCTGACTTTTGCAACTGACTGATAGTTAATTTGACAATGCCGATGGCGTTTAAGTGGTGCTCCAGTTGTTTTGAGATTGCAGCCAAGGAGCCTATGACTATTGGTACCACCTTGGCTTTCTTTTGCCACAGTCATTCTAATTATTATTATTATTATAACCACTATTATTGCCACAACAATAGAGATAGTATTAAAAAGATTTCTAAGACCTAAGAAAAAAGATGAGTGTTTGCAAAACAATAAAAGTTAAGAACAACTACACATTCTACTTTCAGCAGGAAAATGAATAAGATCTCTCCATTCTGCCAATAGATGGTGAGAAAATAATAAAGAAATATACGTCCAAATGAATTTAAAGATAAATGGTGTGCTAAGGTAAACATACCTATTGTAAAGTTTATTGTAACCTAACCAGTAACCCTAACTCATTTTCATTTCAATAAAAACTACTTTGAATCCTTACTAAATTCTTATAATGATGCATTTTAGTTTTTAAGGTTGTTTTTCCCAGTACTTTGCTATTTTTCTAAGACCACTTCACCGTAGCTGCTAGATTTCCACAGGACTTCTCACCTGGAATAAAGGCTCCATTCTGGCTCTCCATTTTCACCCTGATTCTACTCTTTAACTTCATGAATGGCTATACTGAGAGAGTAGCTCAAGGGATCTGAATCAGGGATGAAATCCAACAGGTTCTGACAGGTTCTGAAGAACCAGTAGCGGAAATTTTGAGCAGTTCGGAGAACCGGTAGCGGAAATTTTGAGTAGTTTGGAGAACTGGCAAATACCACCTCTGGCTGGCCCCAGGAGTGGGGTGGGAATGGAGATTTTGCAGTATCCTTCCCCTGCCACACCCACCAAACCATGTCCACCAAGCCACGCCCACAGAACCGGTAGTAAAAAAAATGGATTTCACCACCGATCTGAATATAATTTGCATACATATGAATCAGGGAGTGGTGGGTTGCTCCTGGTTCTGTCCAGTTCTTTTGAAATGGTAATAAAAGTGGTGGGAGGCTCCACCCACCTGCCTGGACATCATAATTGATGATCTGTGCATGCGCAGAAGTGAGCACGTGTGCTCCCGTTGTAAACAGGTAGTAAAGTAGAACCCACCCCTGGAATCAGTGGGTTGTGCTGGCCAGAAAAAGCCTCTTTTTTTGTTGTTAATTATTGCTAGTATCCCACAAATTTTCACATAAGAAGCGACCGTGTTTTTTTTCCCCTTCATTTTGCAATAATGCAATGCCCCTTATGCTCTATGGAATACAGACAGCAAAAGTACAAATGTACCAGCAAAACATTTATGCCCTAGAGCTGATTCACACCAGAAGATAAATTGTCTCCTCTTATGGAATTGCACTTTAATGCCAGCCATTGCCATTCTCTAAGAACAAAACGGCATTAGTAGAAGTACATTGCTTTTTTTAAAAAAAAACGTAGCTGTATAGATTTTATTCTATTTCTTTTTAAAAATTAATTCTTACTTATATATAGATCAAAAACAACGTTTCTCGTAGTGAGTTCCCTCATTCTAGCTAAAACAGAATTTTGGATCATAAACAATAAGCACATACTAAAAGCTATGCAACATCTAAACAATAAGCAGAGCAGCGGTGGGTTTCACATTTGGTTACTACCGGTTCACCGCATGCGCCTGGTTCATATGTGTGCCTGCCTTCCGCAAATGTGCCCGGCCTTCCACGCATGCACTTTGCTCATGCGTGCATGCCTTCCGCGCAAGCACCCAGCCTCCAAAACATGCCTAAATAGGATGGCACAGAGCCAGGGCAGGTGGGTGGGCCACCCACGATTTCCACTACCAATTCGCTTGAACTGGTCCGAACCGGCTGAATAACACCTCTGAAGCAGAGATTTTCTAAAAATGTATAGTTGGAATATGAAAAGCAAAATGTTGGCATATTATATATTAACAGACCTGACATCAAAATAATAATAATAATATTTATAATCAGCCTGTACTCCCCAAGTTCTTTTATGCTGCCTCATCATAGCAAGGAGTGATTCCTGGGAAAGATGAGTAAAGAACATTGGGAGTGAAGAACATTGGGAGTGCACACCAAAAGTATATACTCCCAGCAAGTCATCCAAGATGTGAAGGTGATCCCAGCTACCCAGTTAAAGCAAGGTGGGACCTATATTGGGCATTAGCAATGCAGGAAGATGATCCTTTTTTGATAACAACAACAAAGGCATCAATTCATACTGCTCAGAAGAAGGCAAAGGATAATCTATTCTTGTATTTCTACCAAGAAAACCACACAGGTAGAAAACATAAAATAATGGACAATATAGTGCCATATGATGGGCTTGTCAGGTCAGATGGCACTCAACATGGTACTGAGGAAAAGCAGAATATCTTTTAAAACAATGCGTCTCAAACTTAGCCACTTTAAGATATGTGGACTTCAACTCCCAGAATTCCATAGCCAGCAACACAACTTAAAATGGCTAAGATGGCTAAGGTTGAGAAACAATGTTTTAAAGTTCTAAGAGTACTTATCTCGTGACTACCGTGTTTCCCCAAAAATAAGACCCTGTCTTATATTTTTTTGAATCGTGAAATAAGCGCTTGGCCTTATTTTCAGGAAGGTCGTATTATTTTGGGGTGCATGGAGCAAGATGGGGCTCCTCTTGCTGTCTTACCTGATTTCCAGCTCTGCGTTTAAATATTTTTGGGGAGGGCTTATTTTCAGGGGGAGGCTTATTTTAGCGCATGCACTCAAAAGCCAGATTGGGCTTATTATTAGGGGATGTCTTATTTTCGGGAAAACAGGGTAGATTAAAGCCTTTAAGATGTCTACTTGCCAATGCTGCCATATAAGAAAAAAATCTGAAATTGCAAAGAGAGAATAGCAGTAGAAACCTGGAATATAAGCAGCACCAATATTGCAAAGCTCAATATAGTAAAAGAGAAAATGAAATTATTACAAATTGACATCTTCTTATCCATCAGTGAATTGAGATGGACTAGGACTGGGCATTCCTGGTAGCAAGTGGTAGCAAGTGGGCATCTTATATTGACCTGCAATGATATAGGAAGATGGTGGAGGTAGAATCATAGAACATGAAAAACAAAGAAGGAAAGATGTTGTTTTTATAGTTAGAAAAGGTATAGCAAGAATAATTCTTGGCTACAGTGAAATTAATAATCAAATAATATCATTTAGACTTCATGGGCAATTCTTTGATATGACAATCACTCAAATTTATCATCAAACCGCTGATGCAGAATAAGGGGAGGTTGAGAAGAAGCTTCTATTTCATTTCATTTCATTCATTTCATTTTATTAAATTTGTATACCGCCCTACTCCTGAAGGACTCAGGGCGGTGAACAGGCACAAAATAAAACACATAAATACAAAAGTTAAAAAACATGATTAAAAACAAATTAAATAATTTTGCCCGAGACAATTAAAATTCCCAATAATTTAAAACAAATTAAAATTTCAATTTAAAAATTTAAAAGAAGGGGAGAAAATTAGGCCAGGCCGGCCTGCTGGAATAGGAGTGTCTTCAAAGCATGGTGGAAGGTGTGCAGATCCGGGATCCTCCGTATCTCCGGGGGGAGCTCGTTCCAGATAGTAGGTGCCCCCACAGAGAAGGCCTTCCCCCTAGGGGCCGCCAGTCGACATTGTTTGGCTGACGGCACCTGGAGGAGCCCCTCTCTATTAGAGCGTAGCAGCCGGTGGGAGGCTGTTTGTGGTAGTAGGCGGTCCCGTAAGTAGCCAGGTCCTAAGCCATGGAGCGCTCTAAAGGTGGTAACCAAAACCTTGAAGCGCACCCGGAAGACCACCGGGAGCCAGTGCAGCTCGCGCAGGAGAGGTGTCACACGGGAGCACTATGTTGCTCCCATAACCACCTGCGTGGCCGCACTCTGCGTCAGTTGGCGCCTCCTCAAGGGGAGCCCCATGTAGAGAGTGTTACAATAGTCCAGGTGGGAGGTGACGAGGGCATGAGTGACTGTGTGTAGGGAGTTCCGATCCAGAAAGGGACGCAACTGGAGAATCAGGCAAACCTGATGAAAGATCCTCCCAGTCATGGCCATCAAGTGCTCTTCTAAAGACAGCCGTGAATCCAAGAGGACACCCAAGTTGCAAGCCCTCTCCGTGGGGGCCAGCGATTCGCCCCCAATAGTCAGCGATGGCGTCAACTGACTATATCGGGACGTCGGAAACCACAGCCACTCGGTCTTGGATGGGTTGAGCATGAGCCTGTTCCTCCCCATCCAGATCTGCATGGCCTCCAGACACTGAGACATCACTTCAAGGGCATCGTTGGGGTGGTCCGGGGTGAAGATGTACAGCTGGGTGTCATCAGCATACTGGTGGTACTTCACCCTGAAACCACGGATGATCTCACCCAGCCGCTTACATAAATGATGAACAAAAGGGGCGAAAGGACTGACCCTTGTGGCACCCCACATATGAGGGGCCTCGGGGTCAACCTCTGCCCCCCTGCCAACACAGACTGCAACTGGCCGGAGAAAAAGGAGGAGATCCACCGTAGTACAGTGCCTCCCACCCCTAACTCTTCCAACCAGTGCAGCATGATACCATGGGCGATGGTATCAAAAGCCGCTGAGCGGTCTAACAGGACCAGGACAGAGGAGCAATCCCTGTCCCAAGCCCTCCAGAGATCATCAACCAACGCGACCAATGCCGTTTCCATGCTGTACCCAGGCCTGAAACCCGACTGGAACGGATCCAGATACATCGTCTCATCCAGGTGCTGGGGAAGCTGTTGCGCAACCACACTCTCGACAACCTTCGCCACAAAACGAAAGTTGGAGACCGGACGATAATTAACCAACATTGCCGGGTCCAGGGAAGGCTTCTTGAGGAGAGGCCTCACCATCGCCTCTTTCAAGGCGGCGGGGAAGTCACCCTCACCCAACGAAGCTTTTATAATCCCCTGGAGCCAGCCTCACGTCACCTCCTGGGAAGCCAGCACTAACCAGGAGGGACACGGGTCCAATAAACAAGTGGTCACGTTCAGTCTGCCCAGAATCCTGTCCACGTCCTCAGGGGTCACAGGATCAAACTCATCCCAGATAACATTCTCAAGACCTGCCCCAGTCCCTCCCTCTGAGACTATCCAGTCGGAGTCCAAATCTTCCCAGATCTGAGTGATTTTGTCATATAAATACTGAACAAAATCCTCAGCTCTACCCTCCAAGGGGTCCTCCCGTGCTTCCTGGTGGAGCAGGGAGCGGGTCACCCTAAACAGGGTGGCCGGGCGGTTATCTGATGACACAATAAGAGCGTCATCAAGTTCAATCTGAAATTGACAGAACATGCCACCTGTCACCAAAATATGGACGCAGTGTTCCAAGTATGGTCTTACCAGTGCAGTATAAAGTGGTACTAAACTTCATATGATCTTGATACTATCTCTCTGTTGATGCAGCCTAGGATTGCATTGGTTTTTTTTTTTTTTTTGGCAGCTGCAGTAGACTGCTGGCTCATACTTAGGTGATTGTCCACTAGGTCTCTTACATTCTTTTCATTGTTATTGCTGTTGAACCAGGTACCACCTATTCTATACCTGTGCATTTGGTTTTTCTTGCCTAAGTGTAAAATCCTCCTTTCTCACACTGAATTGCATTTTGTTGGATAGAGCCCAGTGTTCAAGTCTATCAAAATTTCTCTGGATCTTCTAAAATGTTGACTATTCCTCTCAGCTAGGTGTCATCAGCAAATTTGATGAGTTCCCATTCTATCCCTTGATCTAAATTGTTTATGAAGATTTTAAAGAGTACTGGGTTGGATACATTATGCAAAGATCTCTGGAGACGTCTGTAATGCTGTGAAAGAGAGGAAGAGGATGATCAGCAACAAGGTGGATGGATTCAGTTACAGTCAGAATGAGTGCACCATTGGAAGACTTGAAAGACCAGGTTAGGGCCATCTCATCATGGAGAAACACAATCTATGCAGTCGCTAAGAGTCAACAATAACTTGATGGCATATAATCAATCAAAACTCCACCCAATCTGTGTCTCATTACAGCTGAAGCGAAGCCTCTTCCCAAATACCGTATATTTAATATAGTTTTGCATGTCTCATCTTCCAAAATGAGTAGATGTTTTTGAAGCTTATTAGGCATTTAAAAGTACAGGCATAATAGAAGTTCTTACGGTAGGGAGAAATACTGGAGGAGGTTAATATTCTAATTTGTTTTAATAACATTTGAATCCAGTTGTTGAACAGCTCTTAGATTGTAGAATAATAGAAAACTTTCATCAGCAGCTGACAACACCAGTCTTCAAAAATTGTTTGTCATGAAATAAATGCAATATGTACAGTTTAACTGCAGGAAAACAGTATGTATGTATGAAATCTTTAGGAAAGGTGATCTATGCACAGCCTTGTTAAAAACAAGGCAGAAAAAAAGGAAAGAGTGTTATTGTGTTATGGGGGGGTTGTATGTATGTGTATGTGTGCTGCTATGACTAGGGGCTTTTCAATAGAAATTAACATGATCAGAGTTTTATTTTAACTAATTGGCAATAAGCTTTGCCTTTTAAGAAAATTGTTTTTCATGCAATGTAGACATTAGACAGTTCAAACAGCATTCTTCGTACATATATATGTACTGTATGTATGTATGTTATTCTGATCCATGCTGAATAGTGTGGACCTAAGCAACATCCACACTGGTGGTCCAAAAAGTTAAGATGGCAATCACAACAGTAGAGTTGAAGCTTCATCCTTTTGTACATACATCTTTGAAGGAACAGGAGTTTGATCATGCTTCAGCAATCACCATCTTCATTTTTTGACACTCTACCTGACAGCTACCTCTAACTAACATGCACAATTTTTCAGCCCATCATAAATTATCTAAATGCATTAAGAAATTGCA
The DNA here is from genome assembly GCA_022577455.1 of Arizona elegans. Classification (NCBI taxonomy): domain Eukaryota; kingdom Metazoa; phylum Chordata; class Lepidosauria; order Squamata; family Colubridae; genus Arizona; species Arizona elegans. The sequence goes on from JAKOOJ010000002.1 coordinate 117,037,441, forward strand.
GAACTTTTCAATGGTAGTGGAGGGGAGGAGGAAGCACAGTCTGTTTTAAGATGTACTTTTTCTTTGAGGTGGGGGCATTAACATATTTGAAAGTAAATATATAACAGCACCTAATCAGAACTAGATTAATTATCCTTTTTTAATTTTTAATCTGCTCTCGATGGGTATGAAAAAATTATGACTGTAGTTCTGTTTGTTTGTTTGTTTGTTTCCTAATGGTCTACTTTGTAGAAGATATTTAATTTGGCATCCTTTAAAGAAGTTAAGAGCATTTATCCATGGTTAAATTGGTCTGATGGAATTCGATTGGAATATCATATTTGAAATGTCAGTGTTTGCTCTTTATTTCTTCTTCTGAAAAAGGTAGTTTATTTCCCTTTTTAAAAAAAAATAAAGGAAAATAAAAAAAATAAAAAGACAAAATGGAATTTAACACTGTAAGTAAAGGTGCTGTGTATGCATGACAAGTGAGCAAGGCCTTCAAATTTCACAATATTGGATTTAATAAACCTCATAAGTGTCCTTTTCCAGGAACATTCATTCCCATTTTTATTATTTTTTTAAAGAAATGAAGCCTGCAATTCTGTCCAACAGCTTCATGTTTAAATGTCACAAAGACAGCCCAAATTAAATCCTACCTCCTGATGCCTGCGCACCCTAGAGATCCATTCCAAAATATTGTATTTTAAAGATAAGCTTCTCACTGTCCCCCTCCCCTTCTCTTTTTTCCCACCTCACAAATCGCAAACATCAAGTGTTGCAAGGAAGATGATGAAAAAGTACTAGCTGTGGGGTGGTTTTCTGAAATTTCAGCGCTTGTAAAGGGAACCTCAGGCTGTTAGCATGTGTTTTACTTTCTTTGACAGCGAGTAAATGTTCTGTGGCAGGGCAAATCTACAGGAGATAAAATTTTATGATGCACCGTAGCCATATCTATACGCTGCTGGCAGCCATCAAAAGATAACATTTTCAACATGCTCTTCTGTCTTTTTTTTTTTTTAAAGTGATTTGAAAACAGCTTGACTTCTGTAATTGTAAACACAGACAAGTGTATTCTGCATACACACCCTAGACGACACCGTTTCCTGCATTTGTGAGGGTTGTGAGACTTGGGAGAAGGTGAGATGAAAACCTCTTGAGGGAGAAGGACTTTTCTCCTGGCTACATTTAGAGAGCAAACCACCTGGCTTCACATAAAAGGCAGCTCCACCAGGCATATTAGCCTAATCCCTTCTATCTTCTTTCCCCTTAGCTTCTTATCTCTATGGCTGTCCAAACCATATCACAACCACTTAAGGCCAAACTCTCTCACAGAGCATGTGGAATGACAATCTGTTATCATAAGCTTGCTGTTTTCATTCAATATCCTCTTTTCTGAGTCATATTTGCCTTCATAGCATTCTACACATGCTATTTCCAAACATGGTAGGAAGTGCAGACAAACTTGATTGTCGGATGAGTTGGTTTTGTTGGAAAGGGTGGAAAGAGAAGCTCATTCTCTGTTTCCAATATCTGCCAATCAAGTCAAGGTTTCTGACATGTGACTTTGCCTCTCACTTCAAGAATTCCAAAGCATTTCCATTTCCAGCTCTTCCATTGAAAAAGGAGATTAAGGGCCTTTTGCCATTGCTCCTAAACACAGGATAAATACACCATGTATAAAAAAAATTTATACATTTTTTGCATATTTTCCTCACCCATCTCCCTCTCACCCTCAGACCACAGTCCATGAATGAGGCAACTTTTAATCATCTTTAGTTGTACTGTTATTAAACTGATGTCCCTCTCTTTAAATCAATGGCATTTAAGATTCTGCAATGTGTTCAAATCTATTACACTTCAATAACACTGTGAATATGATTCTTCTGCCAAATGGCAGAGTAAATACCTCAAGCAAGCTGCAAGTCAGAAAATCCAAATCCCTATGAACAGGTATTGCTCTGAGTCACATACAGATTCAAATGACCAGAGCTCCTTCCTCTGCTAGAGATAGAAAACCATTCCTTTCAAACAAATACAACCAAGGCATGGAATTTACTATCACTCCCCAAGAACCTCTGATTACCTAACAAAATACTGAGAAGTCCAGGAAATTAAATTAGAAGGACCGTCTATTTCCAGCCAAGGACCTGCACTAAGTTTGTTGACTTTTGTTCTGCTATGCTGCGCTTTCTTTGCACAATGCATAAGATAGGAACTTGGGTCTGTTGTAAATCATTTTTTAATTTATACCTCCAGCTGTGTGTCTGGTTTCCTCCTTTTCCCCTTTCAAATCTCTAGTAATATGCATAATATATGAAACTCGGTTTAATAACTTTCCTTAGGGCCTGGGAGATCTCTATTAAACCAGCACCATTGTCTGGTGTCCCTGGAACATTACATTTTATTTTGCTTTTTTTAAAAAAAATTAATTGCACTATATCACTGAGCTCTGAACAGCTGTCATTTGTTTTCTGAACAGTGACTAATTATCCTTTACTATTTAAAGTTTTAAAAAACCCCATAAATGTTTACCTTTTCAGAAAAATAAAGATTGATTTTGTATGTTACTTGTGAGATTGGTCTGCTTCCTAAGTGTGAGGGGGGAGGGGCTGACACCTCTTGACATTTGCTTCTATACTACATGGAAGTGATACTCTTGAAATTATTACACTTGTTGCAATTAATTGCATTTTTGTAGCTTTTGCATTGTTTAACTTTGAATTGCCTAAAAGACAATGCAGGTAGCGAGAGGATGCCAGGTAAGGTACATGCTCCCCAGTGGTGGGTTCCTCCCGGTTTGGCCCGGTTCGGCCAAGCCGGTAGCGGTGACAATATGACATCACCGAACCGGTTCTCTTTGTTCAGGAGCTGGGCCCCACCCCCCACTCCCACCCCCACCCACGTTATTCTTACCTTTTATTTGGCCCCGCCCCCAATTTTTCACTGCCTCCCGACTCCCAGCTGATCATCTGGAAGGAAAAAAACTGTTTAAACTCTTGCCGCGGGGCTTCAAAGGGCCGCCCTACAGCTGATCAGTGTTAAAAGGCAGTGTGATGGTAGACCAGTGCGCTCGAAAAACAAATGGGTAGACCAGGAAGCTCCAAAAACAAATGGGTAGACCAGGACACTCCAAGAACAAATGGGTAAACCAGTACAGCTCTACAAGCAGTTAAAAGCCTGGTAGACCAGTACCTCTGCTAAATCTTAACGAATTGTCACATTACCATGAAACCATGCCCACAAAATAAGCCACGCCCACAAAACCGGTAGTAAAAAAATTTAGAAACCACCCCTGATGCTCCCTCATAAAATTCATAGCAGCAGAAGTAACCACCAAGCTGCTGCTGCAAAGCAGATGTTGAGGTCAGGTTGTAAAAACCCAGAGGCCTTCCAAGAATGGAAGTTAAAAACTTCCACCCTTTATAGGCTCTGCCATCTACTACAACTACACTTTACATTGGGTGAAAAATCAGATGAATCATTAATGGATATGATGACTAATGGTGATCCTAGCTGGCCACTTCAGAATAATATGGACATGTGTCCTCGCATCTAGTTGCTCATCAGTCTTATCTGCCATATTTTTTTCCCTAAACGGCTGGACAAAGCTGTTCTGATAATGGAGATAGGGTTGCAGTGCTCAGTCTTATATGGTTTAGTTTAGTCTTAATGACTTCCTTGCCCATTGCCTCCAAATAAGGCACCTATAAATGTGGAACTTAGCTTTTGGGATCAAGGAAAGGAAAGGCTGCTTCTGTTTCATTTTCTTTCTTGATTCTGAATTTAGATTTTTTAAAACCTTATTCATGTTATGATAGTTGCAACAGGATAGTTGCAACATATACATACAAATGATATGCAGGCAGATAAGCCAAATTAACATGAAGGATGGGGGATAAAGATAAGTAAAGTAAACACTTTAAAAAGTGAAAACCAGGAGAAAAATTCCATGTTGAAACTAACAATATAGTCTTAGATGCCTTACCTGAAAGAAGACAGGAAGTTGGAAAGATAGATGAAAAGGAAAACAGAAGCATAAATTTCACATTGAACTTTTTTTCTTTTTTCTTTTTTTTTCTTTTCTTTTTTCTTTTGGTTTAAGGTCTATAAAGATATTTTCCAACAGTTTTCATTACATGTTTAAATGATAGATATTTCATCTCTTTTAAGAACAGTAACTCTGCCAAATCTAAATTACAAATTGAAATCATTTTTATCTCATTCAACATGCGCATAATTCCATTATTAAGGAGTCCCTACAGATTTTACTTTGCTAGTCGTCACCGACTATGGGGTATGTGTGCTCATCGCCATTTCAAGGCTATTGAACCACTGCTCCCTGAAGACATTTCTGTGGTCATGTAGCCAGCATGATGTCATAGAGTGTTGTTACCTTACCACCAAAGTGGTACCTATTTACCTACTTGCTTTTGTAAGCTTTCAAACTGCTAGGTTGGCAGGAACTGGGGCAGGGGTGGGAGCTTATGCTGTTCGTGTAGCACTTGGGTCTTGAACCTGGGCTGCTGGATTTCTTGATGACAAGCCCAATGTCTTAACTGCTGAGCCACTGCACTCATTATTAGAAGAGGAAGTTTTCTCCTTCTCCTGCTGCAACTATCCAGATGTAAAAAATCTGTTCTACCATTTCAGAAACTTTCTGGCTCAAGTTTTGAGGATTCATGAGGACCCATGTAGACTTGGGTTGCTTTGATGCATGAAATATTTTGGAAACTTGGAAAACAAAATAATTATACTTACAGATTATGTCTAGATTATCTAGAATCCTAGATATTTGAAATTTTCTCAAGATCAAATCAAGGAAATGTCCTGGAAGAAAAAGAATGAACAATAAGAAGGAAAAAGAGGAAGTTAGGAGGCAATATACTCTGGAATTGCAGTGTGTGTGGGAGAGAGAGAGAGAGAGAGAGAGAGAGAGAGAGAGAGAGAGAGAGAGAGAGAGAGAGAGAGAGAGAGAGAGAGAGAGAGAGAGAAGGAACCAGAACTCAGAAAATTAAAGGGCTGTGGAATTTCAGCCCAGACAATTTGAAACGCTAGCTGTTAAGTACCTAAGTAAAACAATAGGCAGTTGTTTTAAATTACAGAGTCTCCATAAACTGCATTTGAAGCTGTAAACCTATTCCCATTTACCAGGGTACTCTAATGAGCGGGGCATAATTTCTACATAAATCTGCACAAGATTATGCGGTAAACAAGCTGCCCAGTAACACTAAAGCCTTTTTTGCAGCTATGAAAAACACCCTCGGGTGCTTGTCTTTGTCAGGTGCTCACTGTCCCCCCTGCTGTTGCAATTCCTCTCCTGCCCTCTTTTTTCCTTCCACCTCGCCTTTTTTCCCCCTTCTCTCTCGCTCTCGCTCTCTCATTTTCTCTTTGTAAATTTCTCCTTGAAGTTCACAGCTATGGGTAATGCTTTAATTAGGAACAGAGCATCCAGATAAAAGAAAGTTGTCTGGGAGATGCACTCCTCCTGTGTCTTTGCAAATGGTGAGATCAGCCTGCCTATTGCTTTCACCTTGGGAACATCCTGTGAACTTGCAATTCATCTGAAAATATTATTGTGGCTTTCAAGGAATATCATTGTGGCTTTCATTTCCTAGCTGCAACTATATGCGTGGAGGGATGGGAGGGAGGAAGAAAGTGTGTGTGGTGGTGGTGGGGGGTTTATATACTATACACATATAAATCATTAGAAGACATTGAGAGGAGAATAGCAAATTTTGAGAGAGAGGGTGGGGGGAGGATCCAGATAGTGCACAAGACTCCTTATCAGTCCAAATTATTAAGATTTCATGATAACTTGGCTGATCTTATAATACATGATACAAATCAGTTGTGTGCAAAGAATCAAAGAGCATCTCTGACAGAGCCTAAGCAGTAGGAAAGTATGTGCATTTTGCTGAATTCAGGAGAGGAGGAGCAAAGAACGAGGAGGGAAACACATTGCCATATGCTCCGCCACATTGCCATATGCAGATTTGTAGGTTCAGGAGCGCACAGGGACTTTGGTTTCCTCGGGTTGCACTCAGCAGGTTTATTAAGAAGGTGATCTTTCCATTTTCAGCAAGAGGGTAGCAACTCCCACCGCGAGAGAAGATAAATTGCTGTGTGCATTAATTACACAGTGTGCTGGAAAGTCTGAGGTGAAAGACATCTGGAAAGGAAAGTTATGGGCAGGTCTAGGACAGCCTGTCTTTGTTGTCAGCTTCCGAGATTGCTAGAAACTGTAGATCCTGTAGATGTTTAATTGTGAGAAAGTCCTCCTTTGGTTTGAAAAGAGTGAGCGAGAGAATGTCTTTTGATCCCAGGGAGATGTTCTTTGGCAGAAATTATCTGAAACATAGATATAGCTCCTTCTATTTTTCAATTAACAAAAGAGAGAGTATTTGAAGTGATGGTATCATATGGCCAATCAACCAGAAATGGCTCTTCTTTTGAATTACTGCATTGCACTGGCTAACAGCCGGTTACCATGTAGGTGCATTACCTGGTAGATAAAAGTGTGAAGTGGCGATGGCGAGAAGGACTGACAATGAGATGGAGAGGAAGCTATGTATGGGCAGCAAAATTCATACCACCATGCAAGGTGTTTCTGCGTAAAAAAAGGATAAAGATGAAAGTTTTGGTTCCCCTTAAGAAGATCCCTGTTCCAAATCTTGTGATTCTGAAAACATTTTGCAAATAGACTTTCACTGAGCTTGACATGATGGCTGATGCCTTCATGCTTCTTTGGATTCCGGTGACACCAGTTTAATAGAATTTGATTTTGGCTAAACATCTTTAAAAAAAATCATAGAGCAAAAAAGTTACCCATTTCCTGGAGATGTAGACCAAACTGGTAAAACCAATCCCAATAGTTTGCCTTAATCCATTTTGCTGAGTAAAATCCATCTATGTGATTCTACAGTATTAGCAGAGGTAGTTTTCACTGATACAGCTGACATGACACCAGTCTTCCAATATTTGAGAGGCTGTTAGAAAGAAGAGGGGGACAACTTATTCTCCAAAGCACCTGGTAAGTTTTTGATAAGTTTCCATCCATTACTTACTTGTATAAGTAACGCATGGAAACTTACCAAAGAGAGATCCAACCTAGAATTAAGAAGAAATTTCCTGACAGATAGAACAATTAATCAGTATAACGGCGTTTCTTCAGAGGTTATGGGGTTCCATCGTCTTTTTAAGAAGAGATTGGACAGCCACTTGTTGGGAATGGTATAGGGTGTCCTGCTTGAGCAAAAGGTTGGACTAGAAGACCTCCAAAGTCCCTTCCAACTGTGTTAGTCTCTATTCTGTATTCCATTGGAAATAGTAATTCTGTGTTTCCCTGCAATCTGAACCCCAGACTTCAAAATTTGCTGCAAAAGATCTCTCAACCCTTTGTAACAGAGTCTGAAGTGAACAGGAGGCAAAGAAGAAGAAGAAGAAAAAATTCCCATCATACTAATGGAAGTCTGTTAATGCAAAATTGGATCCCACTTTTACTATGCTGAGCACCTAAATAATAGCACTGACTGGAAACCTATGTTCCCATTTTCATTTTTAATGTCGATCACTTCCTCATCTATCAGTGCAGTAATGCCAACAGGAGTTAATGGAACTTAGAAAGCTCTGATTATGTGACCTGGAAAAGCCAGGCTATCTTTCCAACTTGTGAGTTGCTAAGCTGCCTCTCTTCCTTCTCCTATAGGCAGGTTTGGCTGTCATTAATGTATGGTACCACATGTGTAATCATTTCAAATGTTCAGGTGTCTATGTCAATATTTCACTGGGTGAATTTTGAGTTTCTTAGCTGATGAAATGACAGTAGGATATGTGGGTTCTTTAAAGATGAATTTGAGATATTTGTGTTCCTATAGATGTGAAGACCAGCAGCTTCCCTCCACCAGGTTTAAGGAATTTCAATTAAAATACTTTTCCCTCCTGCCATGGTTCCAATCAAGATTAGACCTCCCATGCTGGCTGTTTGTCCAAGAAAAACCTACAACACAAAGGCAATCTCCATAACAAATGTGTCATTTCAGCAATACAACAGCTATACCTGCAGCTAGGGATAATGGAGAATTTCATTTGCACTTCTACAATGAACAAACGAACAGGGATGGGATTATCTTTCAGTAATCATTTGTCCCATAATTTTACACTGGAATGTTGTCATGCAGACGAAAGCAAACCAAAAGGAATCATATGAAATGTTTCTACTAAGGGGAATTAATTTAAAAGACATAGCATGATATAAAGTAGGAAATTATTTGCAGAAAATACAAATATTGGCAAAACACATATGCAAACTTGCATAATAGAGATGCATGCAAACAAATTTAAAATCAGATTAACAGGTGCAGATTCAAGTTTAAAATGAAATGGATAGGTTCATCCTTCATAAATTATTCAAGTTGTATTCATCTTACTGTCTCTTCAGATTCATTAGAGTAAAACTTTGATTATGGCAGCTAGGGACTCTAGTCTAGAAGCACCTAATAGGCATCAAAGTGGAAATGCTTGAGTTATACACTACTGCTCTTATCTTCATCCCTGTTGCTCCTTTGGTCATTTGTATGACGTTGTAACTTGATGGGAGGAGAAAAAATACTGATATAGCTATATTTTAAAAACATATTTATGAAACCTCTTGATTATTAGCAAGTATTTATGCTAATTAAAATATGAAATATAGATTCCTGTATGGCTTTAACAATGTCAGCATTCTGATGCTGCCATAAAAAGACGAGGCTTGACTTTTCACCTACTTATTTTCTCTGTAGATAATATCCCCTAAGAGATGGGATGGGAGGGGGGGAAACATTCCTGTGGGGTGAGGTCAGAAGCTGGGGAGACTGACTTGGAAGATGGCCAATGAGAAGATGAGAATTGGGGAACAGAAAAGGAAGGGTTGGGGGTCAGAGGGTTAGTATTGGCTACGACGAAGTTGGGGCCAGATCTGTCATACTCAATAAATGGAATATTTCAGCAAAGATTAATTGTTTGGGAGTGCAATTTATTTGAGATGACATCGAAACCTGACAAACAAGGTCTGTAAGCAAAAATGGTTCTTGTTAGTTCTTATGGAGGGACAGCCTAGTTGCCTATCCTCTCTGTAGACTAATCTAGAAAATCAAAAACAGTAACTCAAGATGAAGACAATGGCAAACCACTTCCATACCGCTGTCAAGCAAATATAAGGACTTGTCCATCAAGTTACCAGGAGTTAGGTTCAACTTGAAGGAGATTTTCCCTTCATCAATCTCATAATATTCCTCAGCAGTATAAATCTGGTTCAGATCTCACCCAGAAATAAATATCCCTCAACTTTATTCATGATACTTTTTCTCCCAAGGCATATTCAATCATTTATTTCAAGCCTTAATCATTTAAGTCTGCAAAATTGATTCAAAATAGAGGTCAGAATACAGGTGTACCCTGCCTTAACCTGAAGAATGCTAATAACTGGTGACTGAACAGAGATTTTAGCAGGAGATTTTGAACTGAATTTCAGCAAGAGGACGAACAAAGGCATTGACAGCTAAGAAAATGCTATGTATCCAAAGGGAAATCATAAGTACAGCATCCAGAATCAATTTAAAATGAGAAACCCAAAATCCCCCAGGGTGGGTGGGGGCATTGCCAGAAAATTTTATTCTACCTTCCTAAATATCTGCAGATATTAGAAACATATCTAATGAAGCACCTGGCATCCATTCTTACACTAACCCAGTCACTCTCTTAGGTTTTTCTTTAATGATATCCCCTGATTATCTTTTCAGATGGTATAATAATGTACTTTAGGTGTTAACAACATTATCTAGAGCACTGGGCATTTTTCACTATATTTCCATGCCTCAGAGTTTTAAGAGTGCCTTTTTTTCCCCCACTGACCTCTTTTTAAAATTAATAGCAAATAGGCTTTGGGAGATGAATCATCCTATCTCCTTTACTCTTACTGTGATAGCAATAAACAACAGCTAAAGGAAAGGAGGAAAGTTCTTTAACCGATAAGGGGCTCTCCCAAAGAATACATACCCTAAAGTATGGCTGTCCAACTCCAAGCCCACAGGCCAGATGCGTTACGTGCTGGCCATGCCCAGTGTTGTGATCTAGGCTTCCTGAGTCATTAAAACACATGAGTAGTCCCAAAAACCTCTTTTATTGCAACAACTGTGAATTGCTTTCATTCACAGCTGAGTCCCAATTAATTGCAAAAAGTCCTTCGGAAGAAGTCCTTCGGGATAATCACCAACCTTTATTTCCCTTGACATGCTGCCAAAGACCTACTTGGCAAAGCCACACGGAGTCCAGAATCAAACAAAGATGCTGACTGGGAACAGAATTAACAACATTGCTTTCCTGCAAAGGGCCCAGGTGCCTTTGTTCCTGTTTTATGGGAGGGTCCAATCATCTCCAGGCCTTACTCCTGAGTCGACCCTTTAGTTTTAACTGTTCTTGCCTTCTGGCAGCTCTGTGCACATGTGCACTAGGAACAGGTTCCTCCTGTTCCTCTGCCTCTCTGATGTCCAACTCTGGAGGCTCTGGAGTCTGCACATAACTCCCAGATGGCCCTGGCCCCATCTCTGCCTCCAATGCAGAGCCCTCATCCAAGCCTTCCCCAGACTCCAGGACTGGTCCATGTTCCTCTCTAGCCTCCTCACTGTCCAACTCCATTGCCAGCTCTGCAGACTGCTGGCGGACCACAACACCCAATTTAGTGAAGTAGGGGAAGTCCCTATACATCATGTGACGCAGCCATGATGATGTGAGTTTGATACCCCTTCCGTAAAGGGGCCTCAATTATTGAGACCCCTTTATTGGCCTCAGGAGGGTTCTCCATTTCCCACTTCTAAAACCCATCTATTTTGGACTGATTCAGGTTAGAGATGGTGAAGTATGGTTAAAGAGAAAAGATGCGATGAAGGAGCTGTCAATGGCTTCTGGCACCTTACCTAATGCTACTGCAATTTGGAGAAGGCAGTGAGATATGCAGTGATCTGCCAATGGCTTCATTCATAATGGATTGTTATATTATTGGTAGCATGCTGCGAGAGAACATTTTAGCAAGCTTCTATTGTAACCATAACAACTGGTATATCCTGGATCTCAAACTAATAGCTAGTCCATGTTAAAAGATGATACTATAATGGGCATGTAGAATTAAAAACCAGATGATGTAGTGAAGACCATTTTGGTCTTCAACATTTCAACAATCCAGCCATGTTTTTCCTTTGGATAGACCATTTGATTTGTCTTCTTATAGGTTCTTCATTCCTTCCCACCTTCTATTGAGCTTGTCAATCATCCAGGTCATGGTTGTCCTAAACATGTTTTTCAAAAGGCAACTGGAGTTTCTAATTCCAGTTGCCTTTTGAAAAGCAACTTTGGGATTCCTTCCCTCCCACTACCCATAGAAACCAGCAAAAATTGGTCCCTGATCATGGTTCTCATTTTTTGGTCACAAGAATAAGGAAAGTTTTAAAAGGTTCAAAGAAAAATGATTACTTCCCCTCTCCTATGTTCAAATATAATTCAGCCAATGCTTTCTAAAACATTCTTTTCCTACTAAACATTTGTTTGCACCTTTTTTCAGCCTGAGGGTGGGTTTTTTTTTTGGGGGGGGGTTTCATTAGGAGCAAACTGGTTTTTCCCTTTGATTTCTTAGCCCTCTATTTTGAGGATAGTGCTGTCAGTCTTTGCTTGTTCATCTCGTTGTTAAAGGAATGAAATATTATTGTTGTCCATAGCAGTGGTGGGTTGCTCCTGGTTATGTCTGGTTCTTGTGAACCGGTAGTAAAAGTGGTGGGAGGCTTCACCCACCCACCCAGATGTAATGGACGATCTGCACATGTACAGAAGCTTCTGTGCATGCACAAGCGTACTCCTGTTGCAAACCAGTAGTAAAGGTAAGTTCAACTCACCCACTTATAGGTATAAACCTATAAATTCCAGGATTAAATGGAACAGGGGAAGACATTTGCTTCAATGTAATGAATTCCTTAGACAAACAGAAATATGTATACCCTATTCATATGTATACTAAATAGTGTAATACCAAAGGGAAAAATACAGATAAATACTTTGTCTTTAAGGAAAGGTGATATTGCGCTTATGGAGCTGGTATATCAAAAGTGACTCATTACTTACTGGACAGCTAGCTGGGATATATATCTCAGACTGGTGAATATAGAATCAAATTAAGAAATATTGTAGATCTGAAAAGACCATTAATTGTTAGTTTTGGTAAAGAGCCTTTGCACTTTGAGTTATATATTAACTATTTCCAAAATAATATTTTAACTCCACCAATAAAATAATATTTATAGTTTCAGGTTTGTTTATTTTGCATTGCATAATTTCTGAAATTCTATCTCATTTTTAATTATGGTCAGCAAACAATATCAATAAATTTATTTACTTGCTTACTCCCCGGATTTTGCATTATAACAGGACCTTGCATTATTAAAACTGTGACACAGCTTTACCTAATCGTATTAGGCGGTGAAAACTCCTTGGAGCCATTTGGCATCTATATGTCGAAATAAAATGACTTATAATTTATAAGCATTGCCGCTGGAGTGAGGGAGGCTTGGGGCTATTGTGACAAGCAAAGGCTAGAGAATTCTAAGCAGGAGAAAAGTTGGTCCTCATGAGCAGAAAAGGCAGCCTTCTACTTCTGCTGCTCAAATTTAACATGCAAATTGGCATCTGTTATTTTAAATTGTTTTTAAAATCAGGTTGTTTTCCCTCTGACATAGGGTATCTTCTTCTCCACATACTCCATGAGATGGAAATGAACGGAAAGATTCCCTGAATGGCAACTGCAATGCCAGGCTTAAAGACCACAAGAAGACTGCATTAATTGCACTTCTCTGAAACTATAATAAGGATGTAAACTCAACCTTTTGTTCTCTTCCCATTGTGGATTGCATTCATTTCTCAGGTTGTCAATATATCCTGATACAACGTTAAGATTCTTATCAATCTTTAACCATGGCTCCATTGACTGGGCAATTGCCCAGGAATTGATTTAAGTCTGATTATCATCATGTTAACATTTTAATGTTCAAAGGCCTGGATAAATGAACGTGAAATTATCTAAGGTATTCCCAGATGGGATGGAGGGAACAGAGGAAGAGAGTGGTTCCTGTGTTGTATAATGTAGTTTAAAACCATACAACTTTTTATCTTTGCTTTAGAGAACAGGTTCCTTTTAGACATGGATTCTCAGAATTCACATCTCTTAACCATACATTCACTGGGATGACCTTGAACAACCAATAAAGTCATTTCAATCTTGGTTTGCCAGTTATTAACAAGAAATGGTTGTTCAGAAGATTCAGAATTGCTTTAAGTTGATTAGCAACTAAATATTTAATATTTACACTTACCATTGTGATTTATTGCACAATCATCCAGATGTTTAAACTGGATTTATCCACCTATCACTTCCTTCCTGAGGATGTGGAAATAGGCAGATGTTGTAGTTTGTGGTGTTAAAAAGTATCAGCACAGAATATAAACTGCTCCAAGTAAAGCTGTCTTTTGCAATTGACCGGTTGTGATTTTATCAACGCTGATGACATTCAAGTGGGGCTCCGATTGTTCTGAGATTGCAGCTGTTGCTTCTAGTACTATTTTGATTTTGTTTTGCCACAGTCATTCTACTTCTGCAGGTCTTTGTATTTTGTGATTTTTCTCCAGTTCTTTCTTTTTATTCAGCTGTCTCCAAGTATTGCCATGTTTACTAACCAGACTTTTTTTTTTTTTTTTGGTCTTTCTTAACAATTGTAAAATCTGGGGAGTTATGTAGCAGGTGCTTGTCTGTTTAAATGCTAAAGTCCCAGAGCTTACTTTGACTATTTTGTGGTTCCACCATTTCTTGCTTGTAGGCAAAGGGTGTTTCTTATAGTGCACCATCATTGATACTTCGTCATGCCTTTGTTTGTAGTTAATCTGCATGGTCTTCTTGTAGCAGCTAACTAGATAGTCCACTGCAGCGGTGAAATTCTCTGAAGTCTGCTACCAGTTCTGTGAGTCTGCTACCGAGCGTGCGCTTGTGTGCACCTGCACAGTGCTAAAAAAAGAATATTTTGAAGCCTTCCGAATCTGCAAAGGTAAGTAGAACAGCGAGGGGAGGGGAATCCGCTGTGCCACACGATTTAAATTATCTAGAAAGCAGGAAAGCTGATGATTCTAGCTAATATAAATCGTGTGTCACAGCTGATCATTGCCCAGCTGATCATCGGAAATACCGGTTCGCTCGAACCAGTAGCATTTTTTACTACTGGTTTGGGAGAACTGGTCCTAACCAGTAGCATTTCACCCATGATCCACTGTTTGTCTACTTCTTTGCAGAAGCAAGCACTTGCTGTTTTTGTTGCTGCCTTCTGAATTCTGGATATGTATGCATTTGTTCTTAAGGCTTGTCTTGTGCGGCCACCATTAGCCCCTCTGCTTTTTCTTCAATTTTTCTTCTACTAGCCATTGCCAGTTCTTGTTGCTATCTGCTTTGCCTGGTTTTATTTTTATTATTTATTTATTATTCATATTTCTATGCTACCCAACTCTCCAAGGACGCTGGGCGGCTTACAACAAGAACAATGTGAACAATATACAATAAAAAACGTTTTTAAAAAAAACCCATTTGCTCATGGCCAGATCTCGCAAGATCGCAATGGTGAGATCAACGGCCCCAAGCCTGCCGGAAAAACCAGGTTTTCACCATTTTCTGGAAAGCCAGTAGGGTGGGAGCGGTCCGGGCCTCAGGAAGTAGCTGATTCCAGAGAGCCGGGGCAGCCACAGAGAAGGCCCTCCCCCACGGACCCATCAGTCGACATTGTTTAGCTGATGGGACCCAGAGGAGGCCAACTCTGTGGGCTCTTACCGGTCGCTAGGAGCTATGCGGTAGAAGACGGTCTTGAAGATAGCCTGGCTCTAAGCCATATAGGGCTTTAAAGGTAATAACCAACACCTTGAATTGTGACCGGAGACCAATAGGAAGCCAGTCAGTTCACGAAGGATTGGTGTAATGTGGGAGTACCTACCAACAGCTCGAGCGGCTGCATTCTGGACCAACTGTAGTCTCTGAACACTTTTCAAGGGTAGCCCCATGTAGAGCGCATTGCAATAATCCAACCATGAGGTGACAAGGGCATGAGAGACTGTGAGAAGAGCCTCCCGATCCAGGTAGGGTTGCAATTGGTGTACAAGGCGAACCTGTACAAAGGTCCCTTTAGCCACAGCTGCCAGGTATTGCTTAATCTCAGCTGTGGGTCAAGGAGGACACCCAAATTGTGAACCCATTCTGAGGGGGACAGCTTCTCCTCCTCCCCAGGGCTAAGGATGGACAATTGACATGGTCCTTGGGAGGCAATACCCACAGCCACTCAGTCTTGTCTGAGCCTGTTGACTTCCATCCAGACTCTCACAGCCTCCAGGCACTGGCACATCACATCCACTGCTTCACTGAAATGATGCATAATGATGAAATTATTGTACTGGCCATAAAATGTTTTGCCTTTCCATGTGTCTTTTCTATTCTGTTCTCTTTTCTATCCTTGGTCTTTCTGTCAGGCTAGTTTGTACTCAATAAGCCTTCCTGGTATAAAAGCTTCAGTACATCTTCTTCACTATCCTACAGATATTTTTCCAAGGCCATTTTTTTTTTTTTGCTTCAACTATCTGGTGTACTTGCAACATTCCATGTGCACCTACACTGTGTGGTGAATAGAATCTGTTAACATTGTTTCATGGATGAAAGGCATGATTCATTATCATTATTTTTCTGACCTTCCTATCCAAGGCTTTTAGTTATGCTTGAGTCCAGTCCCCTATTCCAGCGATGTATCTAATGTCTGATATTGCCCAGGTGTTAATTGCCTTGATGATATTTCCTCCACTGATTTTGGTCTTTAAGATCTTCTTCACTCTTGTGATACATTCACTTCTAACCCTTTTTTTTTTTTTTACTATGCTTGATGCTGTCAGCTTGAAGGATGCCCAAGTAGTGATCATCATCATCCAGACTCTTGATCTTATATATTCATAGAGCATCTTGATACCTTCAGTATTCACTATTTTTCACCTTTTAATGGTGAGAATGGCACATTTGTTCAGTAAACACTTCATTGCAACATCTTGGCTCTATATGTGAACAGTGTTGAGCAGTGATTTTATTTCAGATGCTGTTTTTCCATATAGCTTTGGGATCATTTGTATAAAGAAGGTGGGATAGCCTGGCAGATATTTTGTTGTTTTATACCCACGGCCTGATGTGTTGACATAGGAATCAGTGCAATTACAACCAATACTGGTGAATCTCTTTGAAAAATTCCTCACTTGATATTAACCTTTCCCAATCTATCACCATTCATCAGAAACTGTGTTTTCCATTGTATCATTGATATTTGCACAATTCTTCTTCTTCTTCTGCTGCTGCTGCTGCTGTTGTTGTTTTCATCAAAATGGACTAGGGAACAGAGTCTTCCCACATTCCTATTCCTAAAGCTATGGTCAAGGATGATACAGAAAGATTCAAATATGAAATCTTTCCCACAATGATGCCTAACATCCAATATTGTCGCATGAAAAAAAAAAGTGAGCAAAATATTTTTCAAGGATTTGGTTAGCAGAATGTGTGCTCCATGAAATGCCTGTCTCTCCCCCGCCCCCTCCATTCATATTTCTTTCTTAAAATCATTTGTAGCACTTAATATTTGTTTTGCTCATGAAAGGACGTGATGGGGAACCATCAATGTTCCATTTACTGTATTGTTCCCTGACAAATAAAATGAAAGGTGAAACGAAATTTGGGGAAATCAGCTCAGAGATTTGTTTTAGTTTTGTGGACCATCAGGCAGATATAATTTAGAAGAATGGTTGTTGTTGTTTTTTGCGCATTGACATTCATGTGGCCCAAACAAAAACTGACTGAATTAAATTATCTATATTACTTACATATAATCAAATTGCCTATAGCAAAAATCAGATGATGATCTAAATGCCAGAAGAAGTGAGTCTATGTATTCCTGCAGAAGGGAAATATAACCTGAGTCACAATTAGTGAAACTGGTTTTGTAACTTTTAGGGGAAAGGGTTTTATTTGTGGGAAATACATAACATAGGAAGGAAAGCACACCACCTAACTATGTCCTATCAGGAGTGGTATCCAAAGCTCTTATGTACATGTGGATCTAGGAAAAAGAGAAGCAGAGCAAATGGGAACAGAAAAGGAATCGATAATTATATTCAATTGACATTTAGAGCCAGAAGGTCGTAAATTGGTGAGAAATTGCATCTGAAATCACATCTTCAACACTAAACCGGAAAGAACTCAGGTTATGTTTTGCAGTATACAATGCAACATAGGGCGAAGCAGTACAAAAGAAAGCATCCATCTAATCTCTGATCCAATGATGCTGAATTGAATGACCTAGATTCTGGTTAGCTGTATGTTTGAAATGAATGACATGAGCAGTCTGGCTCATTGCCATACACGGTAAAGTTGCAGTCCTATAACCTATTTACCTAGAAATAAACCCCACTAAATTCAATAAACCTCATGCCTGAATAGATGCATACGAGAATGAAAGCAGAATGAAGCTGCGTTGGCATGCTACATAGAACGGATTCCAGAACTCCCGCCATTTGTCTTACTATGATAAAACTGCAAGGGAAGACAAATCACATGATGCAAAGCTTTAAATATTCTCAATCTGGGGAAAGACTGGGTAAAAAGCCACAGTACTCACCTGGTCAGCATTCAGATATAAGAGAAGATTCTAGAGAAGATTCTGATTGTGAGAAAGTCCATCTATTGAAATGTATGGAAAGAATGCATGTAGTAATATCAGATCAGGGATGCTATTCAGTAGGTTCTGACAGGTTCTGGAGAACCGGTAGTGGAAATTTTGAGTAGTTCGGAGAACTGGCCCCAGGAGTGGGGAGGGAATGGGGATTTTGCAGTATCCTTCCCCTGCCATGCCCACCAAACCACACCCACCAAGCCATACCACACACCCCAAGCCACACCCACAGAACCGGTAGTAAAAAAATTTGAATTCCACCACTGCATCAGATGCTCTATATCTATACGAGCAAGCTATTTCATTGATCCAAAAACATAAGTACAATCTAATACGTATCCAAATAGACATTAGAAATAATCAAAATGAAAGAATGGGTAAAGAACTCACAGAAATGTGTAATTCCTGTGCATATTAATTCAGCAAGAATATACACATAGAAATCTTCCAAGCTGTTTGATCACACAGATAGCAGGGGTCATAGACAGCATGTAGGTGAGCAGTAACAACAATTGACTGAGTGCCTGGAGGATGTAAGGGTCTGAATGGAGAGGAACTGGCTTTGACTTAACCCTGGCAAGGCAGAGTAGCTCTGGGTTTTTATCTTTGATTCTGGACAAGGTGGCACTTCCCTGGACTGAACTGGTACACAATTGAAGGGTTCTCCTGGACTTGTGGCCTCTGCTCAAGGAGCATGTGGCAGCTGGGGCCAGGGGGACTTTTGCACAGATTCATTTAGTGTGCCAATTGCACCAAAAGACTTTGCTAACAGTATTTTGTGTCTTGCCACCTCTCATTTGGATTACTGTAATATGATCTACATCAGTCTGCCCTTGAAGACCACTTGAAAATTTCAGCTGGTCCAGAATACAGTAGGGTGCACTGTGATGAGTGTCCTAGATTTGCTCATGTAATGCCTCAGTTGTGTAAATTGCACTGGCTTCGTCTTTCTTTCTTTCTTTCTTTCTTTCTTTCTTTCTTTCTTTCTTTCTTTCTTTCTGTCTTTCTTTCTGTCTTTCTTTCTGTCTTTCTTTCTTTAAAAAGTCTCATCAGTTTATTCTTGTAGTCAAGTATTTTTTTATTAGTTTATCAACATCTAAAATACAGAAATACAAAGAAAAATAAAACAATAGGAAAACAGGGGAGGAAAAGTAGAAGCGTATAGGGAAAAGGGGAAAAGAAAAAGAAAAGCAAGAAACTCCTTTTGGCGCAGTAAAATAAGGTAATAACATGCCACCTCCATTTTTTACTTTTAGATAATAATACATGCTAGCAATTTCCTAATGCTGGGAAAGATTGAGGGCAAAAGAAGAAGCGGACAACAGAGAATGAGATGGCTGGATGGAGTTACTGAAGCAGTAGGCGTGAGCTTAAATGGACTTCAGAGGATAGTAGAGGACAGGAAGGCCTGGAGGAATGTTGTCCATGGGGTCGTGATGGGTTGGACACGACTTCGCAACTAACAACAACAACAAAGCCATTTCTATAACAACAAACCTGTAGCTTCCACTTTCTTTCTGAATGCAATTCAAGGTCAGCATCTTTGAAGACCTGTATGGCACAGGGCCAGATTATTTGCAGAACCACCTCTAAGGGCATCTATCTGTCCTGCCAGGTTAGATAGGGTAATCATGGTCCTAGTCCCTTTCTTCAAACGTTGCCATCTGAAGGGAGCTAGGAAGCATGCCTTTCTCTGTCGCAGTTCCTGTCCTGTGGAACACCCTCCCCCCGCCCTAAAGTTTGGCAGGCCTTCATCCTCCTACCCTTCTGTAAAGCACCAAAGATTCAAGTGCTGGAATAAGATGAAGTGCATCAGAAGCTTGATTTAGCACCATTTTTTTGTTTTGTTTTGTTTTGTTTTTACGTGTTTGTTTTTAACAGTTTTAATATGGTTTTTATGTTATTTTAATTGCTGACTGGGAGCCATCTAGAGTTTCTTATAGAATGGGTGGCTATACAAAGGTTTTAAATATAAAATAAGTGCAATTCAATGCTTCTCTTCCTATACCCTTCAATATATTCTTTGAATGAAGCCTTGGAAACTACCATCAGTATCTTCTAACCTTTATTAATTGCACTTCAGAGTTGTAGACCTGATTTCTTTTTCCCCCCAACAGCATAGGATCTTTTCCAGGAAACCATGGCAAAGCAAAATCTGGATGATGATTCTATAAGATAATATTTTAAAAGGTATTGTCAGGGTTCCAAGTAACACCCCCAATGAAAGAAGACTCCAAGGCTCGAAGTTCCTCAAAGTTCCATTTTATTAGAGAGCTCATAATGGCACAACTGGGAAAACCCGAATCTGAAAGCTTCCAGGTTTTCCACACCCGTAGAAAAGTCCAGCACCCACATGTCAATCACATGGCCCAATCAATGCACATCCCAACTAGAGATGCCTCCCAGTCACACCCCTCCAGTGCAGGGCAAGATGTCCTTGACTCTCAGAGAAAGGAATGTTATTATGACTATATATCTCCACTGCTCCATACAATTCCCCCTCCCAGTTTCCCACAGCAGTAATTGTGGCAGGCCTGAAGATCCAATGCAAAGATGGCTTCCAGACCTGACAGGTATAGTTGAAGATACATAATGCAGCTTCTCCCCCTCTGGTTGCTCTGCCAATATATGAATGTCCATTCCCAAGATTTCTGGTCCCTACAGCCATTACTAAGAGGGTCTAGGACAACCTGGCACTGCCAGCTCAGTGCGGTCAGCTCTCTACCACCAGCTCACCACCACCAAGTCACCTCTATCAACTCACCACCACCAAGCTGTCACAGAACAACTCAACATTTGGGGAAATGAAGTCCATTCATCTGGTGGACACAAAGTAGTCACAAGCAGAAGAAACAATTAAATCCAGATAAGTAGAAATGTGAGCAATGGTAGGAAAGAAGTGGGAAGATATTCTTTCCTAAATTTAGAATCCAGTCAATTCTTGGCAGTTATATTCTGTAAAATTGCTGTAAGTACTGAAATAAGGTAAAGATTCCCCTCGCACATATTTCCATTTCAAAGCCGAAGAGCCAGCGCTGTCCGAAGACATCTCCATGGTCATGTGGCTGGCATGACTGTTGCTAGTTTGGTTATCCTGGTTAGGCCCAATATAAGAGACTGTAGACTTTCTTGTAATAATAATGTTTATTTCTCTTCTTCCTCAGGAACCACATTTAGACAGCTATCAATCTGAGAGGAGCGAAAGCTTATATACAGAAGAGGCGGGGCTAATGGTAAGTAGTAACCAATGGTAAGGGACATAATGACATCACACAATGACATATACACAAGCACACATATTTATAGATAGCAGGTTAGGTATTTTCAACTGTAACAAATCCCCCTCTAAAATACCTAACTAATGGTGGGTTATTAAGATTATATATGTACATTAAGTTTGGAAGTCAAATATACATGTTGTTTGGTTGCTAATGGCTTAGTGAGGATATCAGCAATTTGTTCATTAGTATCGCAATGAACAGCTTTAATGAATCCTATACTTGACAGTTGCCTCACATGTTTATATTTGATATCGATATGTCGAGATCGTTGACCTATTGCTTCGGAAGCTGATATATCTATCACTGCCTTATTATCCTCATTGATGATAATTGGATAAATAGGCTCATCCCACACATTAGATAACAAATCATCGAACCAAGTTAGATTATTTTTTTTTTTATTGAAAAAGTTTTCAAATACAAGTTTTTCCCCCCTTTCCCCCCCCCTCTTCCCTAACCCACCCTTTCCACCCAACCCCCCCTGTGACTTCTTCACAACAATAGGCTATTTCATAACTAGTTACATACATAATATCTTCCCTTTCCCTTAATCCCTTCTCGGAATACTGACCCTTAACTTGTTAATCTTATAACTCCCATTTTTATGGTAATCTGCCCTTTTTCTCCTCCCCTAAACTTATTGAGTATTATTACAAATTAACCTTTAATCTTTTATATATATTAATATAACATTTTAAATCGGCCTTCTCCCTGCAACCAAATTTGTTCAATTCTGTCCACTTCCTCCACTCCTCTAAATATATGACTTGAAATCAGACAATACAATTCTAAATATAATCCACTACCCACTTTACTAGAATATACACATATCTATATATGCATCCCATTTTATAACAATCAGTAAACTAACCTATTTCAGCCCTTCAATTCCTACAAAATCATGCAATACGATTCTAAATATAATCAACTGCCCACTTTACTAAGATATACACATATCTATATATGCATTTCATTATGTAAAAAGAGAAAAGACAATAACTTTAAGTTTATAATCCATATAATATCTTCTTTGATGTCTTTCCACTAGATTGTTAAATCCATCACCCATAATAGGGTAAAATAACATGCTGGTGCAACAGTTTGTTCAAAATCTTCAGTCATCTTCTGCCCCCATCAGTAGTAGATATCCTCACACCTGTATAAAAGTAAAAACAACCACCCGAGTGACATTATAATTATGAATATATCCGTATGGTTATAGTTGTGGTATTCATCAGGATTGTTAATTCCCGTCATCCTACTGAGTAACATCCAGATCTTCTGCATGCCCCAGCAAAACTCTCCTGCCTTATAACTCAAAGTAGTTATAATATATTTCCAAGAGAAAAAAAAAGTAAATAAGAAAAAATTAGATGATTCAAATCCAACAAAGTGAGGCTCTTTCCACTTCCCAAAATCATGGCCTTGCAGAGATCTGCCACAATCCTCAGGATAGTATCAGACAATTGTTCGCCACCACTGTCTTTTCTAATATTCATTCATTTTTTAAAGCGCCTGGCTTCACTGTTGCTTAGTTTGGAAATTGCTGTTTCTATAAGATCTGTTTCTTTTCTTTTTCTTTTTCGGGTTGAATTTCCATCCTCTTTTCTTGCTTACCAATTGTATATCTGCTGGTTGATTTTCATTCTGCTTTGTGGATTGTTCTTGTTGGGTTAATTTTATCATCTCATCTTTCTTCTCCATCACTTGTATATCAACTGATTGATTTGCGCACTTGTCTGTGACTTGATGATTCATCACCTTGGGTTTGGATGACACTGCTCTCTTATTTATAAACAGTCCAGCTGGGGTCTCCAAGGAGTCCAAAGACAATTTATCCATCACAGCCTCTGTAATTTGATGTTTTCCTTTTATTTCCAACTCCTTTTGCTTATCCTGTATTATGCCTAAAGGTGTTAAATTCATTTTTAGAATTTTTTGATAAAAATCTTCCGCTTTTTCAACAGTGTGCAATTGATATCTTACGCCTTGATATCTCAATATTAAACCAGCTGGGATGTCCCACCTGAATAGGATATTTCTTTTTTTTAATTCAGTCACTAAAAAGCCAAATTTCTTCCTCTCCATTAACATCTTGGGCGGGAGCTCCTTGAAAATCCAAATCTTTCTTCCATGAAATTGCAAATTGGAATTAAAAGAGTTCTGCACAATATTATTCCTAATTTCTTTATCTGTAAAATAGATCACCACATCTCTAGGCAGTTGCCTTTGCTTTGCCCACCAGGAGTTTATTCTATAAATTCTATCAATCCTGCAATACACTTCATCAGGTTGAACCTTTAAGATCCCAGCCAGAATTTCAGAAGATACTTTCCTTAAATCATCTCTATTATTTTCCTGCAGACCTCTCAATCTAATTGCATATTCTGTAAAATTATATTGAATCATTAAAACTTCTCTTTCAATCCTCTGTTGTACATTTTCCTCATTACCAATCTTTTGGTCAGTCTCCATTTTAGATTTGTCTTCCAAGCTATTATCCTGAATGTTTATCAAATCCTTTTTAATTTTTTGAGTCATGTCATCCAAATTCTCCTCGACTTCCTTCATTTTAGTCTCTAATAATTCAGTCTTTGCCTCCATCCGAATCAGAAAGCCTGATAAACCATTAGCAACTTTTGAAATCTTTTTATTCAAGAAGTCAGACTCTGATTTCACCAATTCACCAATTTCTTTAATTTCCTGCTTAAATTTTTCAAGTTGCTGATTCACAATCTCATCCCTTCTTACAATCTCTTCAAGGATAAATTCTAATATATTAAAATCGGGTTTCTGACGCTGGAGAGTTGAAATTTGTTGGCGCAATTTCTTAAGGGGGGAAATTCCCCCCCCCTGTTTGTCCAGCTGTATAAGTCCTGATGCCATTTCCCACACAGACAAGATTTAGCAAAAATAAGAGAAGAAATAGAAAACAAAAAGACTTTCCCTCATTAAAAAAAACTTCTGAGCAGCACAGGAGCGAGGTTTCTCTAGAAATGTAGCCAATGATATTTATTCCGCTACATTGTAATAATGAAAAATGGAAGGACTTTCCCTTTTAGCCCTTCTCCAGCCACAGCAGACGCCATTTTAGAAGGCTCTTTTTCCCTCTTTTCCTCTGCTCTTTTCTTTTAAATAGTTTTTGAAAGGGTGAAATACTTGCGGTTCAGTATTAAGGGTCCAGTTCTTCATTTCTTTAATTATTCTTTTAGATTCACAGGCTTGCTCTTGACGCCTGGCTCTGCATAGGCAGAGGTCTCCCAAAGCCCGGAGCAGCGGCAGGGGATATGGGGCTTCTCATCCGCTCCGTCCCAAAAGTTAAAAAAAAAACTTTTGGGACTCTGCAGGGAGTTCTACCCACCCCTGCCGGCTCTCTCTCCATTTCCTCTTGGAAACGGAGTTTTTTCGAGCCGCCATCCGCTGTAACGGCGGCTCTATACAGGCAGAGGGAGCTGACGATCCCAGAGGAACGTCTGGCGGTGGCCAGCAGCAAACCGGAAGTCCGAACCAAGTTAGATTATTGACCGCTTTGGATAAGCAAATGTACTCGGCCTCTGCTGTAGAGGTGGCAATTAACTTCTGTTTGCCAGTGTACCAGTGCACCGCACAACCATTTATAAGAAAAACATATCCAGAAGTGCTTTTTCTGCTTTTTGAATCAGTAGCCCAATCTGCATCGGCGTAGCAGGTCAAAGTTGGTTTTTCAGAAATGAATGGTTCTAAGTATAGACATACATTAATGCTAGATTTCAGATATCTCAAAATTCTCTTGATTCCTTCCCAATGGTATAAGTTAGGATTGCTTACATGTTTCGACAACAAATTTACGGCAAGGGTGATATCAGGCCTAGTCCAATTAGATATGTATAATAAGGACCCAATAATTGATCGATATAAAGTGTTATCCTTGAATGGCTCGTATTCATTGTACACATTCCTATAAAAATCAGTTGACATGGGAGTTTCACAAATTTTTGAGTTAACCATATTACATTTTTGTATGAGTTCTATAATCTTGTCTTTCTGAGATAATTTGAATCCCTTATCTGTTTTGTCAATTTGGACTCCTAAATACTTATTTACCTTCCCTAATATTTTTAAGTTGAAATTTTTGCCTAATTGTTCAGCGAAATTATCACACGAAATTATCACACGTAAACTTGTCATGTCCAAAATATAATATATCATCAACATAAATCAAAACATATTCAATAGAATCATTATTTCTTTTTGTGAAAAAACAAAAATCAGATGAAGTAGCCACAAAGCCTATATCGTTAAGTATCTTTGATAAACACTCATACCACCATTTGCCAGACTGTTTTAGTCCATAAAGGCTCTTATTCAATAGCCAAATTTCTCCCTTTTTTGTATCCTTTCCTGGGGGTGCTTTTACATAAATTTCTTTATCGAGATCAGCATGCAGATAGGCTGTCTGTACATCAAATTGATATACTTCCAGATTTAAAATGGAAGCTAATACTAATGCTGTTTTCACACTTTCTGATCTAACGGTTGGGGAGTATGTGTCTTCATAGTCATCCGGAAACCTTTGGGCAAAGCCTTGAGCCACTAACCTGGCTTTGTATAAGAATTTACCATCCTCTAGCTCTTTGATTTTATAGATCCATCTAGTGCCAATGGGGGACTTCTCAGTGGGTAGATCTGTTGGTGTATATACATTTAGTTCTTTCAAACTGTCCATCTCTTTTTTCATTGCTTCCTCCCACTTATTTTTTTCTTCTAGAGGTAACTTAAGTATGTCATCATATGTGTTGGGAGTCAGGTGTTTAGCTTGAATAGACAGTACATAATCATCTAATCTTTTAGGGATTGTGCCCCTATTGGATCTAATGGGTCTATTCTGGGGATGTTCATCGCTATGCATATATTTAGCTTCTTTTTCAGTTAATTGATCTACCTTCAAAGTGGGGTGTCCTTTCTTCCATTCATCATTAATTATTTTTGGGCATTTGATTCTGTTCGTGGTTGTGGTTTTGGGGTTGGTATCCGATGTATGATGTTCTGTGTGCGTGTGTGTAATATTTTTTGATTCTGGATATATTTCGTTGAGATGTAATTTTGACCAGTTCATGTGTTCGTGAAACACGGCAGATCTGGATACAATGAAATGGTTATTTTTATCAATGAAGCGATATCCCTTGGTTCCTGATTCGTACCCCATAAATATTAGTCTTTTGGATACTTTCTCTCCTTTGCGCCTTAATTGTGTGGGGACATATACATCAGCAGTTACACCAAATACGGGTAAATGTCCAATTTTTGGTTTCCTCCCATACATGAGTTCGTATGGAGTCTTGTTGATTGTACTTGACCATAAGCGATTTATAGTGTAATTGGAATAAGTAAGGGCCTCAGCCCAGAATGATTGGCTTAAGCCAGCATCATCTAACACACATTTAACCATGGTTTGTAGCAAACCATTCTTTCTTTCAGATACTCCATTTTGAAATGGGGAAAATGGACAAGATTTAAAGTGCAATATTCCTTGTGATTTTAGCCAATTTGAAAATTCGTTGGATAGGAATTCCGACCCCCTGTCAGTCATTATTTGTTTAATTTTAATATTGTGTTGTGTTTCTACCATTTTAAAGAACTCCTTAAATTTTTTGAAAACCTCACTTTTGTGGTTAATGGTGTATACAAAACCGAATCTACTGTAGTCATCGACTATGGTTAGAAAGTATCTTTTTTTATATTTAATTGAAGGTTTTAATGGGCCTACTACATCCATATGAATTAATTGAAAAATTGATTGTGTGGTGCGAGTGGCTTTTTTGGGTTTAGGTTTGTTTTTAAGTTTGGATGAATTGCACACAGAGCATTCTAAATAATTTTTACAGTTCTTTATTTTTAAATCTTCGGAACATTCTAACATTTTTCATATGACAGGAAAGCTTGTGTGCCCTAGCTTTCTGTGGAGTAAGTGACTACAATTATCGTGTATAGGTCTTCCATTATTTAAATTTTCAGACATATTAGTATCAGTGGTCGATGCATTATCATTATTACTTTCATCATGACTATCTGAATTTGCCTTTTCGTTTCTTAATTGATAGTTTGTGTAGATTAATTCGCTATCTTGTGGCAGTAGGTATGTTAGTCCGTCATTTGTGAATAGTTTACCTATGTTTCTGTTGTTTTTAGTCATAAATACCTTTCCACCTCTGAAAGTGGTCTCTACTTCATTCTCTATACTTAATTTTAGAGTTGCCAATATATTATTTGGGATTTCGGGTACAAATAGTACCCCCTCTATTTTTCCTATACCCTTTATATGTGTGTCTCCCATTCCTCTCACTAAGACTTTATTTTGGTTTGCTACTTTAATGTAATATTTCTTTTCAGTGAAGTTGCTTAATATTTCTCTATTGTGAGTTGTATGACATGTGGCTCCAGAATCGATGAGCCAAGTGTTGAGTGAATCAGATATTGAAGTGTCATTGTTTCTTATTCCATATAGTGATCCTTTCTTATTTTCTCTAGGGTTATTTCTGTACATTTGTCTTTCTCTAGAATGTGGTGATTCTCTCCGCTTATACCTGTAGTCTGGGGAAGTTCTGTCTAAGAAGTGTATTCTCCTATCCTTGTGTTGATATGAGTCACTGTATCCTGCGTTCTTGGGGCAGTCTCTTCTTTGATGACTTTCAGATCCACATATGGAACATTCATGTGGGTACCTATCTCTGACCCTAAAATCAGTTCTTCTTTGATTTCTACCTTCCCTTTGTTGTGTATATCGCTCTCTTCTAAGTCTATCTTCAGTAATAAGCTTATTGGTAAGGTTTTCTAAGGTAATTTGCTCTATACTTAGGTTATCTATTAAGGTAATATAGTTATCCCAGCTGTGATTAATTATAATGCTTTTCATGGTGTTGTCAGAAATGGTTTCCCCCCTTTGGATAAGGTCTGCTCTTACTGCTCTACTCTTAGATTCAAGATATGTTCACTCATGGAGGTATCATGTTTTAGTTTGGCAGAATAGAATTCCCTAGAAATTTTTGTGGTGGTGGCTACACTTTTACTATAGAACAAATTGAATAATTTTTGGTATGTTTCAAATACAGTTAAATTATGCTCTATACTTGGAAGTATACTTGGGGAAATAGAGGCAATTAATATATAATATGCTTTGTGATGGAGGCAGTCTATTTCATAGGTCCAAGGCTTACCTGGTGGGTTATCAATAAAAAATAAAACATTCTCTTTCAAATATGTAATCTGTAAACACTGGTTCCATTCCATTAAGTTGCTTCCATCTAATTTTAATTTTATAAAGTCTGAAGGTATTGTCCCTGAGTGTTGTGAAGTGTTATTCATGTTTAGTAGCTGTCCATGGTTTAAGACCTTAGCATACTCGCAATAAGGCCTGGGTATGGTAGATGCATGTCTGTATTTACTTATCTCTATGTTGCGCTGACTTGTATCTATGTTTTCTTCTTTTTTCTTTGCAGGCTCGTTCTGCGCATGCTCAGTCCTCATTCTTCTCCAGCAGTTGGCGAGGGAGGTTCCTGTGTCTGCAGCTCCCAGGGTGAAGTCCCAGACGGCCTTCTGTTGTTTGGTTTTGTTTCCGGAGGGCCTCTGGTGACTGAAGAATGCCTGGGGTGCTGCTCTGCTCGTCGGGGAGTCTCCGAAGTCACGAGGATCAAGGAAGAAGACACCGGAGGCTTGTCGGCCATTTTCTCTGAGGTCGTCAGTAAGTGGAGCTCGAGGCGGGCCGCCATCGCCGATGGAGCTGGGTTGCTCAGCGAGTCGTTCTTCGGTAGGTAAGTATGATTGCCAGCGCGTCTTTTTTCAGGTGGCTAGGTCTTTCTTTAGACAGTCTATTTCTTTTTGGCTTTTGGCAGATGGTAGTTTAGAATTTTGTATTTCATTGTCTTGTTGTTCGTTTGGTATTTTTAGTTTAGTCCCGAGTGCTGCAGTCAGCACCTGTATAGCGTTGTCTATTTCTACTTCAGTAGGTTGAGCTTTGTTTTGTTTAAATAATTGTTTTTTATTTGTTTTTGGACTCGGGTAGTCATCTTCTTGGTAGGTTTTATTTTCTATTTCATAGTTTGAGGTTTGGAATTCTTTTAGTAATTGGTCGGGCATTTTAGAGGTATTAGGTGGGTAAGATGGCTGCCATGAAAAAGGCGGGAAGCTGTCGCCATCTTCGGTGCCGTTTTTGAAGTCAGGGGTTGAGTTTCTTACCTTGCAGTTTTCTTGTTTGTTATTTTCGTTATCTGCTGCTGTTCCATGGTCGTTTATCATGCTGCGGATTTTCACAAGCAGATTTGATTCAACTGTAGTTGTTTCTATTAATTCTAGTATTTTTCTTTTTACTTCATCTTCTTTGCTTGGTGTTGAGAAAGTTTGTTCTGCTCCAGCTAGTTGTTGTTTGTTTTGTGTTAGCAGTTCATTTTCTTGTAATTGCGTTTGTTTCTTCATGTTTTCAGGTGGTGTATATTTGTCAGGAGTCAGTTGAGCTGCCATTCTTTTCGTTATGTATCTGGTGGCAGGTCTTCTTTTGTCGTTTTGTGAGTCTTGCATCTTTATGTTCGGTTGGGCCTACCAAACCATCCTCTTGCTACCAATTTGTTGCTAGTTTGGTTATCCTGGTTAGGCCCAATATAAGAGACTGTAGACTTTCTTGTAATAATAATGTTTATTTCTCTTCTTCCTCAGGAACACATTTAGACAGCTATCAATCTGAGAGGAGCGAAAGCTTATATACAGAGGAGGCGGGGCTAATGGTAAGTAGTAACCAATGGTAAGGGACATAATGACATCACACAATGACATATACACAAGCACACATATTTACAGATAGCAGGTTAGGTATTTTCAACTGTAACAATGACTAAATGCCAAAAGCACATGGAACGTTACCTTCCCACCAAAGGTGGTCCCTATTTTTCTACTTGCATTTTTTATATGCTTTTGAACTGCTAGGTTGGCAGAAGCTGGGACAAGTAACGGGAGCTCCGTAACATGACACTAGGGATTCGAACCGGTGAACTGCTGACCTTTCGATTGACAAGCTCAGCGTTTTAGCCACTGAGCCCCCACATCCCCTTTGAATACTGAAATATTGAAATACTGAAATAGTGAATACCAAAACTTCATCTGGAATCAACTACATTGGGCAATTTCAATGTTTGGCCATTCCGTATGTCCATGAATAAGTGGGACAGTGCTGCGAGTATTAATTTTGGGTTACAGAAACATTTTTGCAAATAAATGAATTTTGCATATACAGAATTTGCAAATAACAAGAATTGTGTGTATTCAAGTTTCAAGTCCACAGGTGGGAAGATGGGTTACACATTATGATACCTCACTTTTCTCTAAGTTCATATCTGTACCAATGTTGTCAACAGTCTCTGTATCCACAAATAGTTGTTTTGCCTGATAAATTACACAACAAATAGTCTTTGACTTGCAAACACAATTAGGACTAAAATGATGATCATAAGTCCTTGCAAACTTTGAGTAGAGGCAACCATGTTACCAGATTTTTTTTTTTTTACATTTTTCATTATGATCATTAAGCAAACAGTATGCTTGTTAAGTGAACTTATTCTTCTGAATGAGTGGGCTTTCTGCTATAAATTGGCAAAAAATGCCAAATATCACAAATCAGAGCCATATGACCTAGGATACTGCAACCAGTCATAAAGGCAAGCTGATTGCCAAGCACCCAAAATGTGATCACATGACTATGGGGGGAATGTTACATTTTTCAATGTAATATAATAAATCAATGGATGTTATTTATGGAACATAAAGCCCCTGTTCCAAGGCTGTTATAACTCTGAAATGTCACAAAATGATTGGTTCTAAATTGAGGACTATCTGTATTATAATGAAGCTTATAATTATGTTAGAATGTGTATGTACAGACATCCCCGAATTTTAGGTGAGGGATAATGAAAGATTAATAGCATGCTATTACAATTCCAGATTCATAATTTCTTCTGTTCTTTCCCTCCTCCTTTCATTTTATGACAGAAAATGCCCAAAGTATTATGAGCCAAAATCAATAGAAAAAAAATATTGTGAAGGCATTGCAAGGCATAATTACTTTCAGAACAAAAAGTCTTAACTGAGCCTTTGAAGAGTCATGGTTTTGAGGCACAAAATTGAAACTGCCATGCTCTAGGTCAAAACAAGCAGCTAAATGGAGTAAGTCTGTATCAAAAACTGTTTTTCTTTAATTTGAAATAGTCCAGACAACAAAATTGAGAAGCAATATTGCAAATTTCCAATATTTGGTTGATCATGAGCATCCCTCTTTTTTAAAATGATAATAAAGTCCCTCTTTTGATGAAAGTAATCTAAGTTTCTATTTTTAATATATTTTATGTGAGCCTAATTGTATATAGACGAACTCAAGTCAAATCAATAGAATATAATCAGTTATATAAAATAAATTCAATGTATTTATTTTAACAATTATTCTAGTTCCATACAAACCCAAAGTGGTAGATTTTAGATAGGGGTATGGCACATTTAATAATTCAACCAGTCATCTTCATTTCATTTTCAGATGAAAATTCTGCAGGACATATATATATATGCTCCTAGAAGCACAAGGCCAAAGCCTGAAGATGACGAATGAGACTTCCTCGAAATGTCACCAAGGTACTTCCAATTTTACGTGGGAGAAAACCCGAATAACCAAAGATAGATAGATAGATAGATAGATAGATAGATAGATAGATAGATAGATATAATTTATATTTCGCTGATAAAGAAATAAAGGGAGACTAGTATAGATCTATTTCAAGCTATTTAGCTCTCATCAAACTTGGGCTTATATTTCTTTATCAGCGAAATATAAATTTGGTATAAAATGATTTGTCATGAACCATTTCATGACAACCATTTATATATATTTGTTTGTTTTCTGAGGTTTTCGTGGGTATTTGTATGTAGGTCTTTGGTTATTCGGGTTTTCTCCCCGTAAAATTGGAAGTACCTTGGCAACGTTTCCACGAAGACCATTCGTCATCTTCACGCTGGTGTCTTCAGCCTTGTGCTTCTAGGAGCAATGTGTGATCATGGTTGTTTCTTCTTTTCAACTATATATATATATATATATATATATATATATATATATATATATATGTATGTATGTATGTATGTATGTATGTATGTATGTAGTTGTGACCCAGGCCCACATAGCTGATATTAAATGGAAAACAGTTCCAAAAAAGAAACAGATTTTCTTAAAACAGCTGAGAATTAACTCATTCTCAGCGTATTCTAAATTAAACGAAAGCAAAGTCTTCAAAACACCAGTCTTTAGTTTATCTCTGACCTTGGGATAATTAGGCAAACTGCCAAAGGCTTTTCTTGGCAACAGTTCAGGAACAGAAGAAATAACTACAGCCAAACAAGAAGCAATTCTCTCAACAGTTGTTTTCCAGCAAAGAGGCCAAGACCCATTGCTGGTCTTTTAAGCCTTATGAGAGGGGCCAATCATCTCTTGGCCCTACTCCTGAGTTGTCCTCTCTGCTTTAGCTGCTCCTGCCTTCTGGCAGCTCTTCTCATACATGCACTAGGAACAGGCTCCTTCTGTTCCTCTTCCTCTCTACTGTCAGCCTCTGGAGGCTCCGAAGTCCACACATCACACCCCGATGGCTCTGGCCCCATCTCTGCCTCCGACACAGAGCCCTCATCTGGGCCTTCCTCAGCCTCCAAGACTGTCCGACTCTGTTGCCAGCTCTGCAGTCTGCTGGCGGGCCACAACATATATATATTAGCGTTCATAAGCGCAGCAGCGTGCCTAACGTCCCTGTCCTAATGTTTTCTTTTATTCGTATCCTTTTCATGTATTTATAATTACATTTCCACTTGTATCTGTCATGAAATACATGTTTGATGAAATAAAATAAATAAATTTTAAAAAATACTATATCACCTCAAAGCCACCCATTTGTCTCCTACCTTCATCATATGGGAAAGACAGAATTTTCTGGCAGGCTATGGCAGAAGAGAATAGGCCACATTACTTCATGTTGTTATGCTGCCTCAGGATTATCTGGCATTTACAAAAGCTGATAGGGCCTTTCAAATTTTATAAATTCTGCACAATGCTGAGGCAGCAACGCAAATTTGAAGAAATATGGCCTGTTTTCCCTTAGCAACAAAGAGACCACATAACCTTGTAAAGCAACTGGAATGCAGTGCCTCTCATCTGCTTTCCTCAAAAGCTGGTCCCTCTAAAATCTACTCAGCCCTAATATTTAGTCAATTTTAATTTATGTGTGTACTTGGAATACTTTCTTAATTAACATCTAACAATGATGACAAATCTCAGAGTTCTGTACACATGTGAAGTTCAATTCTTAGACAGTGGTGGGCTGCAACTGGTTTAACAACCATTTCTGTGAGTGTGTGCACGCACCTAACGCGCTTGCGCGCAGTGTTCAAAATACAGCAATTTGAAGCTCAGCTGCTTACGTCCTAAGGCAGCCCCAGTAGATAGAACAGCGGAGGTGTGAAAATCAGCTGTGCTACGCAAATCAACTGAGCTAGAAAGAAGGAAATATAGGACAGGATGTGGCGGGTGGGCAGGCCCAGCTGATCATCAGAACTACTGGTTTGCCCAAACCGGTCCGAATCGGTACAGCCCACCACTTGTCTTAGACTGATCTGTCTAGGAGTCTTTGCATTTTATCTACGTTTGCTAAAACTCAACCCTGAAATTGGCTATCCCCTTTATTTATTTTCTTCTTCTTCTCCTCCTCCTCCTCCTCCTCCTCCTCCTCCTCCTCCTCCTCCTCCTCCTTCTTCTTCTTCTTCTTCTTCTTCTTTCTTCTTCCTCCTCCTCCTCTTTCAATTAATGATACTGCTGCATGAAAATACCACAATGCATGTCAGATGTACAATAGCAGTGAACTGACTGTACCTATGCCACAGTGGTGAAATCCAATTTTTTTTACTACTAGTTCTGTGGGTGTGGCTTGGTGGGAGTGGTGTTGCTTGGTTGGTGTGGCTTGGTGGGCATGGCAGGGGAAGGCTACTGCAAAATCCCCATTCCCTCCCCACTCCTGGGGGAAGGATATTGCAAAATTTCCATTCTCACCCACTCTGGGGCCAGCCAGAGGTGGTATTTACCAGTTCTCCGAACTATTCAAAATTTCTGCTACCGGTTCTCCAGAACCTGCTAGATTTCACCCCTGTATGCTAACCCCCAAAGGGAATCAAATAGGCATGTATCTTGAACCCCATTGAACCCCATTGTTTAATGTCTATATTAATGATATTATATAGGGTTTCACTAGACTGAATTACATCCTCCACTTCTATCTGACAACCCAATTTCTAAATGATTATATATGGACAATGCTGCTATTCTTTCTGTATTCCAAATTAGAACGGATAAAGCTTCCTTGCACTAGCTTTATATTGCCAGTCTAAAATGCTGGAAATTAATCATGCTGAGGTTATTGTATTTAATATGTAACATACTAACCTCCCTTACATTTGGGTAATCAACAACATCCCAGCTGAGCAAATAAAAGCCTTTGAATACCTAGGTATCAATTTTCAGTCATCTACCTCCTGGAAACTTCAATCCACAAATGTTACTCTCCAGGCAAAAGCGCTTCCAGTGCAATCACCAGATGCATCAGCTGTAAGAAAAACAGTGATGTGCCTGCAGCAATTAAACTTTTCAAAGCTAAACTCTGAAATATTTTGTGGTATGGTACACAACAATGTCCTTGAGCAAAAAGGAGTTCTGTCCTCTTTGGAGTTTCTAGCATTGTGCAAAATATATTTCTCTTCTTTGAGCTTGGATGAATCTCTCTGGAGGACCACGTATGGGTACAACTTTCCTTTTTTTAAAAAAAAATTTTTTTTAATTTATTTATTTAAAACAATACATCAAAAAAAAGAAATAGTCAAACAAATGATCGCAACAGGAACTTTACATGATATTTACACTTTCTACGGTATGTAGGCTTCAGTCAGATTTAACATATATTAAACATAATCCTGGTTATACCTGACTTTTTGGGCATCTGTTGTTCAACCAAACGTACCATTTGTCCCAACATTGGAAATATACAGAGTCCTTTTGCTCTCTCAATGCTTTAGTCAGTCTGTTGGCTTCCATATAATCCAAAATTTTCTCCAAAATCAAATCTTCAGCCGGCAGGTCTTTCCCCTTCCAATGTTGGGCGAAACATATTCTTGCTGATGTGGTGATAAATACACACAAACACCATATATTTGTGCCTATGTTGTCTGGCCTAATGTTCAGTAGATAGTACTCTGGGTGCAACTTTCTAGTTCAAATCAGGGATGGGTTCTATTTTTTTTTTTTACTACAGGTTCTGTGGGTGTAGCTTATTTTGTGGACATGGCTTGGTCATGTGATGGTAGGAGTGGCTTCATGGTCATTTGACTGGGTGGGCGTGGCCAACTCAATGTCACTCACATCAAGGGATCTCTCACCTGGCCCCTCCCCATCCAGCCATTCCTTGTCACACACAGCCTCAACGTATCTATAGTTTTGTAAAAATGTTGTTCACCTTTTTTCAACTTTATTATCTACATACTATAGATGTACTTTCATGGATCACTGAAAGGAGGAAATGGCTCACATGCTTTGCCCAAGAGTGTGATAGGCAACAGGTTTTTAAGGGGCTGCCAGAAAGAATGTATAGGCAATGTATTTTCCAATGTATTTTCCAGAAGGCAGAACAAGAAGCAATGGATGGAAACTGAACAAAGAGAAGTTAATTTTTCTCCTAAAACGAAGGAGAAACTTCCTGACAGTGAGAACCAATATAGGTGCAGAAATATTTCAGTCATAATTTCACATATAAAATAGCCATTTGTGCATATTGTTCAAAATAGTAATTACTATTATGGCTGATGTTTGACAGCAAGCATAAAAGTCAAAGATCACAAGTGTGCTTCTTTCTCTGTATGTAAACAAAACATCACATACCAGGAATAGCATATTAAGATGGACTTATGCAACCTGATGTACAAAATAAACACACACATATTTATGCTCTGGACTATAGACATTGAATGCATGTAAATCCCTGAAAAATATATGGTAGCCCTGGGCAAAAGAAAGGCATTAAAATCATTCTAGGTGTAGGGACAATGAAAAATATTAAAACATGATAAATAATGGAACAATTAAAAATAATAGCACAGAGGGTTTTTTTTCTCTCTCTCTCTCCCTTCCTTCCTCTTTCTTTCTCTCTTCCTCTCTCTTTCTCTGTCTTTTTGGGGAGGGGGTGTTTGTGGCTATGACAACTACTTTCAAAATTGTTACTGGATATTTCCTGTTACATGAAACTGCTAAAAGGCTTTTGCAGTCATATAATGCAACAAAACATTTTTTTAATGGTAAAAGTAAACTGACAGATGAAGCTACTTCTAAATAATTATGTAAGAGAGGAATAAATCTTTTTCTGAAAATTACTGGCGCAAATACACAAAATTAGAGCTGTAATGTGTGGTAATATTATTTATAATAGAATTTTGGTGGAGGAAATAGAGTAGCAAGGAGATTGACACATTGAGAACTACATGAAAAGAACACAAAAGTGATAAAGTCACTGTATATGAGTTGGGTAGCAATTTAAGTTTGTTTAATAAATACAATGGGAAAGGTCTTTGGGGATTCCAGAATTTACATGGCACTAATTGGATTTTTGATCTCCCTTTTATTTTGAGACATAATAGACTAGTTTTACACTATAACTAAATTACACAAGATAATGTAGTATATATACCAAAAATAATTCAATAACAATTTAATCTGATACATTGGGTTAAGTGATGTAGGGCTTGATCAAATTTCAGGCAAGTTCAAACCTCTGTTAAGAGATACCTGCATTCTCATTCTCTCATTCTCTCCCTCCCTCCCTCCCTCTCTCTCTCTCTCTCTCTCTCTCTCTCTCTCTCTCTCTCTCCCTCTCTCTCTCCCTCCCTCCCTCCCTCCCTCCCTTTTTCTTTTTCTTTCTCTTTCTTTCTTTGTCTCTTTCTTTCTTCTCTCTCTCTCTCTCTTTCTTTCTTTCTCCCTCCCTTTCTCTTTTCTCCCTTTCTGTGAAGAATCCCAGAAGGTCTTTGATAGGAGGAAGAAAATCCAGACGTTTTGAAACTCAGAACATGCCCATTGATCATCTGGCATTCTTAGAGCTCCACTATTGATTAGCTTAGCCTGATCAAGGATGGCTAGCAGCCACTTAACAATAAGCTCTCAACTCAAGCTCAGTGCACGTGAGGATTCCCAAACAGTGAGGATTTCTTTGTTTCTTTCTCCCTTGAAGCCACCCCCCCCCCCTCGCAGCCCGTTTTTGCTTCCAGGGGACTGCAGGGAGTCTTGCTAGGCACCCCACTTGTTAAGTTGGGTGAATGAGGACACAGTTAGCCAGAGTAGTGAGTGACAACAGCTCTTTATTATATAGTGAGAACCCAGCAACTGACCCAGGGAGCCAGCTCCCTTTATATACCTTGCAGCTGTGGTGGTCAGCCAATCAGCTGATGGTCAGTTAATTCAAACTTCCCACCAAACAAACCTATTTACATAACACTCCTCCCCTCCCAGAAGTCACTTAGGTTGTTATTTGCATACAAAGTCTCTCAGGTGACTAGGGCGTGTACGAATCCTAGTTGACCTGCGCAGTTCAGTCGGAGGGGCGGCGTCGAGCAGGTCAGAGGGACTCTCTGTTTCTCCCTGC
Organism: Arizona elegans; assembly: GCA_022577455.1. Classification (NCBI taxonomy): domain Eukaryota; kingdom Metazoa; phylum Chordata; class Lepidosauria; order Squamata; family Colubridae; genus Arizona; species Arizona elegans. Next base: position 117,075,229 of record JAKOOJ010000002.1, read on the forward strand.
TCCGCCAATGGAACCTCCGAGACTTCCTCGTGGGTGGCGACTTCCCCGGAGGGCTGGACCTCCTCGATGGGGCGGCGCTGGATACCAGAACCCTCAGCTAAGTCCTCCGCTCTGCCCGGGCTTGTAGTTTGTGTTTCTGGTTGGTAGTCATGGTCAGGGATCGGTTCATCAAATCTGTCCTTGGTGTCTGCAGTTACTCGTTTCCTCAGCTGGTCAATGTGCCTGCGCCAAACTCTCCCGTCCCCCATGTCTACCCTGTATGATTTGGGCCCCATGATTTCTGCAATGGTTCCTGCCTCCCAGAGTGGGCCCTTCCCGTAGTTCCTGGCGTGGACCGGTGTTCCTATGGTGAACTCTCTGAGCTTCCTCTCCCCCCCTCCCTTGAAGGCTTCTGGGGAGTAGTTGGGGTTAAGTCTGTCTAGTACCCCTCGGAGTTTCTGCCCCATTAATAGCTCCGCCGGGCTTCGGCCTGTGGCTGTGCAGGGTGTGGAGTGCTGTGCTGTTAGGAATTTGTCTATCCTTTCTTGCCAGTCCCCGGGGCTTAACCATGAAAGGGCCTCCTTTGCTGACCTCACAAATCTCTCAGCCTGACCATTACTAGCCGGATGAAATGGGGCCGAAAGGACATGTCTGATCCCTAGTTCCGCTAAGTACCCCTCGAATTGTGTCGCGGTGAATTGTGGCCCGTTGTCTGACACTAGGATGTCCGGTAACCCATGGGTGGCAAATAACTGCCTGAGCAACCTGATGGTTGCGTCGGTGGTAGTGGCCTTCATTAGCTTAATCTCCAGCCACTTGGAAAACACATCTACAATGACCATGAAGGTCTGTCCATGAAATGGGCCAGCAAAGTCAATGTGTATCCTGGACCAGGGTCCCTGGGGTCTTTCCCACTCCCTTACGGGTGCTGTTAGTGGATCTGATCTGGACTCCTGGCAGGGCTGGCATCTCCCCACCCACTCGGTAATGTCTGCATCCATACTGGGCCACCAGACATAGCTCCTGGCTAGCCCCTTCATTCTTACAATCCCAGGGTGCCCCTCATGCAACAATGTTAATACTTTTTCCCTTAGGCGGAAGGGAATAACAACCCGGTCGCCCCATAGTAAACAACCCCCTTGCATGGTTAGTTCATTCCGTTTTCCCATGAACTGTTTAAATTCCCCGCTCCCAATCTTTTCCGGCCACCCCCTCATGACCCAACTTGCGACTGTCCGGATCACGTGGTCTTTTGTTGAGGTTCTCGCAACCTCAGCTGATGTTATGGGTCCCGAGTCCAATATGTCTATCAGCAAGATAGGGATGCCGGGCGTGGGGTCCTCTAGGTTGTCGGGTAGTGGGCATCGGCTGAGTGCATCCGCGTTGCCCATGTCTGCCCCTGGTCTGTGTACCAGGCGATAGGAATATGCTGCGAGGAAGATGGCCCACTGTGTCATCCTGGGCGATAGGGCTGCCGGTGTTGGTCTGTCCCCCGCGAGGAGGCCCAGGAGCAGTTGATGGTCGGTGATTAGGTCAAAGTCTCTCCCGAACAAATATTCGTGGAATTTTTTCACTCCCGAAACGGCGGCGAGGGCCTCCTTGTCGAGCTGACTATAATTCCTCTTGGCACTTGACAGAGTTCGGGAGTAGTAGGCGATGGGCGCCTCCAGTCCATTCAGGAGTCTATGGCTCAGGATGGCTCCCACCCCGAACGGAGACGCGTCACAAGCTAGAACAAGGGGAAGCGTTGCATTGTACTGGATTAGGAAACTCTCAGCTGATAGCAGTTTTTTAATGCCGGCAAATGCCCTGTCTTCAGCCTTCCCCCATTTCCAAGTGGATTTTTTGGCTGACAGTCTGTGTAGGGGTTCAGCCACTGTCGTCTTGTCTTTAAGGAAAATGACGTAAAAATTTAATAGCCCCAGGAAGGCCTGTAATTCCGCTTTATCCTTGGGGGTGGGTGCTTCTTTGATTGCCCTGATCTTGCTCTCTGTGGGGTGTATGCCAGCGCCATCTACCCTATATCCTAGGAATTCAACTGAGGGGACTGCGATCATGCATTTGTTTCTTTTTACTCTGAGTCCCGCGTCCCTGAATTTCCTTAGGACCTTCCTCAGCCGTTCCCCTAGCTGTTGCTCATTGTCGGCGGTAATGAGCATGTCATCGAAATAGGGGACCACCCCGGGGATTCCCTGTGGTAACCGCTCCATGGTGCTTTGAAAAAGTCCGGGGGCTATGCTTACTCCAAACTGCAAGCGGGTGCACTTGAAAGCCCCTCTGTGGGTTACGATAGTCTGTGCTTCTGCGGTAGCGCCATCTACCGGCAGTTGCTGGTAAGCCTGCGCAAGATCAAGTTTTGCGAAGATCTTGCCGGGACCCAGGGAATGCAGTAGGTGGTGGATGATGGGCACCGGATAGGCGCTCTGCTGCAGGGCCTTATTAATTGTGCATTTATAATCAGCGCATATGTGCACTGATCCATCCGGCTTTACCGGTGTTACAATTGGGATCTCCCATTTGGTGTGGTCAACCGGAACGAGCACCCCTTGCTTGATTAGTTTGTCTAGCTCGACATCAATTTTGGGCTTCAGGGCAAATGGTACCCTCCTAGGCTTTAAACAAATGGGTGCAATATTGGGGTTGAGATTGAATGAAATAGGGGTCCCCACATACTTGCCAAGCCGTTTGTCGAACACGTCCTGGAACTCCTGCATCAGGTCCTCTTTCAGGGTGCTTTGGACATTCCTTACTCCGGTGAATCCCATGCCCAGGGCTCGAAACCAGTCCATACCCAGGAGGCGCGGGAGGTTGTCGCTGACGATGGTGAGGGGTAGCTTCCTGGTAATCTCCCCGTATTGCACCTGGAACTCACCTCTTCCTTCGATGGGGATGCGGTTCCCTTGGTAGTCTTTCAGCCTGCGTCGCTGTGGCTGGAGCTGTTGCTTGTGTACTCTGGGGATGGCTTTCTTTAGGTTGTCCCACGACATGATGGATATGGGCGATCCCGTGTCGATTTCCATCTGGCACTCTCGCCCCTCAATTTTGACCGTGGTGTAGGTCTTTTCTCCGGGCGATGTGCAGGTCTGCTCGATGCGTATGGAGTAGGCCCCGGCATCTTCGAATTTCGCGCCCTTCCGGCTGCCGCCATCTTTATTGGGCCTCCGGTGTGGCGCTGGTTCGGATTGGACGGATTGGCCACATGGTTTGTAGCTCTGGTGTGGCTTGGACCTACAGACCCGAGCGATGTGGCCCCTCTTTTCGCAGGAACGGCAGATGGCATCCCTGAACTTACAGTTTTGTCGGGAATGGGCCCCTCCACAGCTGGCGCACCCGTCTCTGGGTTCCCTCCGGGTCATCCGAGACTGTTCAGTGCGGTAGACCTCCTCTTCGGACTCCCCCTCGCTCTCGGTGTTTACGGCTTCTCGGTGCACGGGTGCCATCCTCTGCGCCGTCCGGCTGAGCTGGGAGCCCTTCAGTTTCTCGGCGGCTTTTACAGACGACTCTTGGGCCTTGCTTCGTCCAGGGCGATGTGCAGGGTCAGGTTTGACCTCGTGAGTAGTCTTCTCTGTAGCCGGCCGTCCCTCACTCCGCAGATTAGTTGCTCTAGGAGCATTTCATCCAGATCTCGGTACTCGCACTGGGTTGCGGCCTTATGCAGGGCTGCGACGTACTCACTGATCGATTCGCCGTCCTGCTGAAGCCTTTGCCGGAAATCGTACCGCTGGACGTACTTCGATGGCGTTGGGGCATAGTAGTCTTTCAGTAGGGTCTGCAGCATTGACCAGGAAATGTTGTGGACCGAATTTGGCTCTGACAAGGCTTCGGCTGTGTCAAATACCCGTGGTCCGCAGTGGCTCAGGAACAGGGCCTTCTTCCACATGTCCGGTAGCCCTTGCATGTCGTTCGCCACCATGAAGCACTCGAACCGGGACATGTAGGATCCCCATTTCTCTTCCTTGCGGTCGAATGGCGCTGGCGGGGTGTAGGCAGACATCGTTTCAGGATTCTCCTGTGCTCCGCTCGCTCGTCTGGCTGGATGCAGGGTGCAGTCTCCGGTCTCCTCTCTGAACGTGGCCTCAGCTCTTTTCTCTTGAGTGTGGCTTCAGCTCTTCTCTGCTTCTGGCCTCAAAATCCCATCCTCGTCGCCAATGTTAAGTTGGGTGAATGAGGACGCAGCTAGCCAGAGTAGTGAATGACAACAGCTCTTTATTATATAGTGAGAACCCAGCAACTGACCCAGGGAGCCAGCTCCCTTTATATACCTTGCAGCTGTGGTGGTCAGCCAATCAGCTGATGGTCGGTTAATTCAAACTTCCCGCCAAACAAACCTATTTACATAACACCACTCATGCCCCATTTTGGCCTTAGCAAGCCTCCCTGCAGCCCCTGGCAGCCAAAATGGGGGTTCGAGGGCATGGTCAGCCAGCAATTAATAACGGTTCTGCGACCCTCACCAATTTATTGCTACCAGTCCTCCCGAACCGGTGCGAACTGGTAGCAATCCACCACTAGTTCAAATGTAATGATAGTGTCAGGGCTGCAACAAATGTCCTAATTAATTCATGAGCTTTGAGCGAAGTTTCAAAAGAAATCCAGTTATTTATTAGGAGCAACATGTTGGCAGCTTCCCAAGTGTAGTCAACTCTTCCACACATAATTTATGGTTCAACTATGACCCTGTCTCCTCCCCGCTCCTCTCAGGCTGTGTCATAAATCACATTCTCCAACGAGGCAGTTTCAGGAGTTGTAGAAACCACACCTCACAAATTGGCTTTGGTAATCTGAGATCCAACCTTGGAGGAAGTTATGCACGGAATGTGGCTGCTGAATTGCTCTTTCAGTTCTCCCCACTTTCTACCCATGGCAACTCAAGAGCAGATTAGAAATGCTTTGTGAGTTGGAGATATTATTCTCCATGGAAGGAGTAGATAACATCTGACTCCGTTGTGGGCTCTTTCTCCAATAATTGTCTAAACTGGGATTAGACAAAGTCTGGAGTGTGATTAGGTTTCTAGCAAGGTGACCAAATTTTCTCCCATATATTGGCAGCTAAAAACTGTTGTGGCTGATGATATCATAAGCATGCTAACTTTTTCCTATGAATAGGCTTTTCTCTTGCATATTTTACACTTTAATATTGTTTTACTTTGTTGGCTGATTACTGTAAATCTGTTCATTGATTAATTGGTGCATTTTCCCACCTCCTTACCTGCTGCAAAAATGATCTTCACTCTAATGTGGCTAGTTCAGGACAGAAAAATGGTATGTAGCAGGGCTGTTTTCACTAACCACTTCTATTCAAGTTTTTGTATAAAGGCAGTTTTGAAGAAACATAATAGAGATAAATTGGAAATTACAATGAAAATTGGCTTCAGAAATATGAGTATTTTAAAGATGGTATAAAAAACATCCAAAATCCATGGCAGATTTTTTTTTTTTAAAGAAAGCTGGATTGCATCTAAATTTCGAAAAGAATAACTGGAAAAAATAAAAAATAACAATGAAGAATTGAATCTGGGCTTAATCCAGCACTGAATTTTTCCTGGTTCCAAAACTGACCATACAAGAGACTCTGGACACAAAATTAAATGCAAAATATCATTTGGACACATTACAATGATCAGTATGAAGAAGATCTTTAAAAAAAAAAAAACCCAACCCCAAGGACATTGGTCTTAATACCAAGTGCAAAAGCAGAATGGGACAACTTGCCACGGCCATCTCACTGTAGCCAATCTAGTAGACCCATGCAGAACAGTAAATGCTATTGTTTTTCTTATAACTATTTATGGCTGTAAAATTTGGGCCATAAAAAGCAAACAACAGAAAATTAAGCTCGTTCAATTTATGGGAATGAAGTCAGTTACTGTGCATACTTTGGACAGCAAAAATGACAAAATGAGATTTTAGAATGCATTAAGCCAGAAACATTACCGAAAGCTGTTTGCCAAACTAAGACTGTTTTTATTTTAGTCCTGTCAGGCAATCAGATTCTTTAGAAAAATCCATCATGGTAGCATCTGAGTTTTGATCACATGACTATGAGGTTGCTGTGAAAAACAATCATAAGTCAGTGCTGTTGAAGAGAGTGGTGCGAACTGTTGTAAGTCAAGGACTACCTGTATACACACACACACACACACACACACACACACACACACACACACACACACATACATACATCAAGTGGATGTGATTCTACTGAGCTAGGGCTGCAGAAAAACCTTGGTTATGTAGGAAAAACCTGGCTAGAGGAAAAACATACATACATATGTATACATATACATATATTTATCACAGTCCATTTTGAATACATAGTAGAAAAAAGTCTATGGAGATTCTCAGTCATGGTTGTCCCAAAGGTGCTTTTTCAAAAGGCAACTGGACTTTCTGGTTTTTCTTTGAAGATGTTTCACTTTTCATCCAAGAAGTTTCTTCAGCTCCTCAGTATGTATGTGTGTGTAATTTGAGAGCAGGCAACAGAATTTTATTTTTAATCTGTGCCAGTGTGTTCACAGAAAAAAAGGTGACAGTAAAGATTATCTTATCTTACTCAGCTAACAGCACACCTCACCATTGTCAAGTTTTGAGAATTAAAGTGACTGACTTTGTCTGAGTCTGTGATTTATGAATCTGTGCTGATCATATATGATACTAATAAAAAAATGTATGGACAGTTTGTTCAAAATGATGTTCAGGAATGCAAACTAGAGATTAAATCAAAGTATTTGTGTATATATGTATCGGTACTCTGCAAAAGGCTGAAGTTTTTTTTAAAAAGGGGGGGGGAATGCCAACCTCGGTGCTTCATTAAATTTCTCTAATTCCCATAACCTAATTTATCCAGAAGTGATTATAGCTTGATGATTGACTAATTAGGAACACTCATTATAATTTTCATAGGCTGTTTGTAAAGCATTATGTCTGAATGATTTAATATAAATTGCTTGATGAGCATTGGCTTAAAAACTACATGCAAACGAAATGAGAATCAGGACACAGGGAGGAAGGAAAAGACTAAGAGGGAGCATAGTATTTTTTTGACGCAAATGAAAGTGCCTGCATTTTGTAACTCTATTCATCTGGTTATATTTAGGAATAAGAACATTTCAAAGGAAAGCTTTAAATTTCAAACATACATAATCTTGGTTTATTAAATCATCAGTACTTTCCTCAAGATACTCACTTTGTGCATTTTTTCTTTGTCTCTGTGAAAAGCTGGCTCAGTTTGTTTTATGTACAGAGACTTTGCACAATGCAAAATTTATGCTATGTGAGCGATTCATTGGATAAATTATAAGATGATCCACAACCTTCAAAATACACATGTGGAAAACAAATTCCAAGATACAAAATACTTTTTCAGTTCAATTAACATGGACATAGTTGGGTCAAACAAGACAACCCAAAATTATATTCAGGAATAATACTATTTATGTTACATATGTTGGATGCTTCATCAGTCTAACAAAATTCAAAATTCAGAAAATTGATCAAACTGTCAAGAGAATCAAGATTAGAATCCCTAATTCGCAAAAGGAAACGTATGGGGCATATTGACAAATTTATTTATTTACTTACAGTACTTATTTGATGTGTTTGTAAGGCCACCCAATTCAAATAATGTGATTCTAGACAGAGTACAGCACAAAGACAAATAAACACCCTCCACACACACACACCCCAATTCAATTTCACATCAGTTGGATGGTTGATGCATTTCTATTTCTTTAAATAATGTTTATCAGCCATTTCTATACAGGAATTGAAAAAAATATTAAAGTCATTGCAACTAGTCTATAACTCAAGTTCAAAGTCTCTGCTGCTAATGTTATAATGCATTGTCAACATATCACCAGACCAATCAGTCTACTTTTATAAATGAGGAAAGTGCAAAGATTATTTCATCTTTACACATGAAAATATTTTCCCCTCTCTGCATTTCCTCAGATGTAAGTAAATATTAGCTGCCTTTATGATCCCTAAGTCCCTGAAGAGAATTCTGGCAACATTCGTATGCAAACCACCATATAACAGTGACACAATTTTTCAGTGACTTTTACCAAGAAATTAGAAAGTAACTGTATGTTAAACATATGAATATACTTAACACAGCTTTCAAAATAAATGACCCAAATTACAAAATCAGTCCAATATTCTTCTCTGTCTGATGGCCAGCAGGAATGCTGGAGATGGGTGGGGGAGTCCTTTTCATATGACTGCAGGAAAATGATATTATCACTAAGATTTGAAGAGCTGCTCTTGGATTTCTTTAAAATTCGAGCATCCATAATGCAGTGTGCTATTGAGAAGCAATCATGTCAAGGTTGCTTCTTGAGAAATAAATAGATGGACTTAAAGATTGAATGATATTCTAGAGCAAGACCTATTTGGAGAAGGTCACAGAAGCCAGATAAAGATGGGGCATCGCCACTTTTTCATTCATTCTCTCCCAACATTCATCTGTCACCTCTGGCAGAAATGAGGTTCCTGAGACCGAAATGTATTTTTTGCAGAGCAATCTCCCCACCCACCCACCCTCTGAAAAGAACCAATGCTTATTGTCACTATTTTTGAAGTCTCATCTCAGAAACTTTAATTTATATTTTCATGTATTCAATATAGCTTTGGCAAATATATATTGAAGAATCTCCTTAGTCAGCTTTTTTCTCACACACTGGAATAGCAGGATTTTTGTGTCTTCTATTTATTTCCTTTTTGGATACATAAAGCTTACACCAGTGTCTGAGCAGATATTTATTTATTTATCAAATTTATTGGCCGCCCCTCTTACCGCATGGTAACTCATAAGTATGACCACCATCTAAGAGTTTCTTTCTCAAGTAAATTACATTCTGACTCTTTTACCAACTGATCTAAATTCAATAGCTAATTATTCACTATTTAAAACCCAGTTGAAGTTGGTGACATCATCCCAAATGGTTTAAACCACAGGGAATCTCCTTCGAAAGGTAATGGTTTGGCTGAATGTTTAGACAATAATTCATAAGATTGGATGGGAGAGCTTATGTAATCAAAATATTGACATATGGATAGTAGAAGCAATGGGGCAGAAAACAAACAATTCTGAAATAGATTTTAGCAGGGTGTAAGATTAAATGAAAATATCCCACCTGATACCTTTCCAATAATTGGATTGCTATGGCATCATCTGACTTCCAACTATGTACATGAGATATTTCGTGTCCAGAGTGAAACTTCCAGTTCAAATCTAATTTGAAATTATCAAAGATGTTAGGAAAGACAAATCTTTTCATCAATAATCTTATTTGCAAAATGAAACAAAGACTGATCTATCTTGTAAAATTATTACATACAGCATTTATTGTGAGTATGTTGAAACATGGATGAGGAGAGATGGTGAATATGAGTACACAACCAGAATCCAGTTTAAAGATGGCTACTTTTTATCTGGCTATAGTTTACATAATTTGACATTGCATTATTCAGTGCATAGATCATTATGTGGTCATGAGTAAATGCCAAATGGTCCTCTTTTGACTTAGATTTGGGGCAATCATACCAGCTTCAAAACCCACCACAAATTACTTTATATATTCCCTTCTTGTTTTGGTCAAGGACACTGCAACATCTTTAACCTTGGAAATTTATTTGCCTGCATCACAGGAGTGTGTGTTTGTGTGTGTGTGTCTACTTCTCCACCATGTAGGAGGAAACTGCAAAGTCACATAAATATCCTATCAAGCTTTGTGAGCTAGTAAACAGACTAGCCAATGCCATATATATTACTTTCTTATTAGGCCTTGGAAGTGAACCAGAAGAGTAAAGGAAGTTTGGTAACAACAATGTATAAAAAGAAAACAAAAACAGAAAGAAATGTGATAGAAATACAACAGAAGAATAAGAAAAAGTGGCTTTTTTAGACTATCCCAGTAAAAGTGTATATATTGCATTCATTCATTAGTCATGTAAACACTGAGACTTTTGTATAATGCAATATGAACTTTTTTGAACAGCTTTTGTAGACATCATAAGATTTCTTCATTATTGTTCTAATTTCAATTAATCTCAATTCTTATTTTCCCTTTCCTCGACACACAAATGCTCTGTTGGTACTGGAATGTTTTATTTTTAAAGACAATTTAATTTTCCTGTAGACTTGTAAGAGTGTGAGATTTGTAAGAAGTGTTGGGAATAAATTGAAATCGGAATAAATTAATTTCCATTGGAATAAATTCAAGAGGAAAGCAAAATTTTGGGGAGCCCCTCATTTTTCAAATTCAGAACAAAGAGCATGACGGCAGGCAAAATCCCAGGGGAATGCCACTTGAAGTAACCCTCATTAGAAATGTATGCATCTGATGGGGGAAAGAGCTTTGGTTAAAAAAAAATCTCATGAATAACTTAATGGGGCAGATGGTGAGCCTGGCAATCAAATTGGCCAACCACCTCATGGTTCTCCATCACTCTTTTAAACTATCAGTTCTTAACCCATTTAGTTTTTTTAACCCAAATCTTATGAGTTATGCTTATGCTTTTGAAAATGTTAGTCCATGGGTGCTACCCATTGAGTCACAGTGAGATGGCTGCCTTAATATCGGAGAACTGTACAATATGTTGCTGAGCATAACTACGTCTAGTTTCATGGTCTTGAGTACAGCAAAAATGTGGTTAAAAGTTATGATATTCACAGGATATCTAAGGTAATTGAACAAAAATATAAAATCACTGGTATATTTAATCAATCAATAACAACTGCAATGCAATAATTACTACATATAGTTTCCAAAAAATGCAAAATAAAGTGCAAATAATAATCAAAAATATATACACACATGAATAAAAAAATCAATAAAACAATAACTCATTAAAAAAATGAACTGTGGCAAACTCTGAAGTTTACAGTGATCACAACAATACACTTATAAAACCAAGGGGCAGTCTGAATCCAACTGATTTTAGAAGCTTTGTTTATACTAAGGCAATGGAAACATTCTCTTAAATTTACTATGTAGGTATATTATTGCTTTTAATACTTGCAAAACTCTAAACAGTTTCCAAATTGTTAAAAACCATTGAAATATTTAAAAGCAGGTGTTATGAGTCCAGGAAGCCCCTCAAATTGTGTACCATTCTTGAATGGGGGAATGCTACCTCATACAAGGTGAAAGCTGGAACATCTGCAGATCTACGCAGTCCAAACACCTACAGATACTTGATCCTGGTAAAATTGAATTGGATAGGGGATTTTTCCAAATCCAAACCCATATAGCCTCCAGATCAGTGGTGGGTTTCTACTGGTTCGCCCCAGTAGAACCAGTAGTGGTGAGGGTGGGAAGCTCCACCCACCCGCCTGGATGTCATCACGGATGCACTATGCATGCGCAGAAGGTTCTGTGCATGTGCAGAAGTGCTGCACACTAGTGAAGCAATCACGCACGCACATGTGCTCACAGTTCTAAACCGATAGCAAAGGTAAGTGGCACAGAACGCTGGCACAGAACCTTGACAAGCTCACTTAGCCAATCTGAAGTCAAATGATATAATTGGGTTTCATCATCATACAGATAATACCAAACCCCAAACTGGCAGTGGTTTCATTATATTTTTCTTTTCAGGTAAAGTTAAAGTATTTTTGACTTACTGTCCCACCTTAGTAGGAATTTTGGGCCCGCTATGTATTTATAGGGACTTGGCGTTCTCTTCCCAGCCATTATTTGAATCCATCAAGAACCACTATTAAAATAATCTCAGAACAAGCAAAACAACAAGAATCACGAAAGCACAAAAATAAAAAGCAAAAGTCCTGATCAAAAATATCCATAAAAGCCAGGGGCAAATAAAAAGATTTGTGATGTAGACAAACTTTTCTTGGGAGAACAATTTTGTGCCAGAGTGCCTCAGTGCAAAAGGCTTTCCCTTGTTCTCCATCTATCTAATTTCCCACAGCTTGATCTCATAGGCCATCAATCTTACAAAAAGGAATAAAAAACACTTTCTTACAAAACAGGCTGTTCTTATGGAACAAATGATCTTGTCCTTTAAATCGGCTTTCTCTCTGGTAGCCAAAACTCTTGGGAATGTCCTCCCTCTGAGGCACAGGAAGCCCCTATCTTATCAGCATCACAAAAACAAATTAAAGCTGGGTTATTTCCATGATATCTTAGTCCCAGTTGACTTTACTGAGGGCACTTACTGCAGGTGTTTGATGAGTAGATTTTGTTGTTATTGATTCATTATTGCTTCTTTTATATTTTACTTTGGGACTCCTTTGGGACTGAAAAGCATAAGTAAATAAATAAATGTTGGCAACATAGTAGGACTTGCATCACAGTTACAATAGAATTCTATTGAATTCTTCAACAGATAGCTGGCAAATTTTAAATCCAATCAGTACCATGGAGAAGGAAGGCTGTCTTTAAGTAAATTTTAATGAAGCATCTCTATTTGTGTAAGACATTATTGTAGTCCCCACCATGTTCAAAAAGTATATTTGAGCTTTCGCCATTTAATATCAAATTAAAGGTGCTTAATAGGCTTAGGTCTTGGAAAACACAGCGGGTTTTCAAAACCTTAAGGAGAGTTTCGGCTAATGGCCTAATTTAAGAAAATGTCACAACTAACAAATGAGTGTCATACATTAAATATTGGCAGATTTAGTACACAGAGAATAAAGGAGAGGAGAACAGGAGTTGTTAAGAGAAGGTATCCATTGCTGATGGGCATCACTAAATAGCCATCAATAACATTAGTTAGTTGGCTACAGAACGCATTCTAGGTGCTTTGTTATGCATTATGTCAATCATTGTTATTTTTGAGAAGATAAGTAGGTAAACAGCATTATCCTGGCATTTCAAAATGGATTGGATGGAGGAGGAAGAGGAAGATGAGGAGGAGGAGGAGAAAGAGGAGGAGGAGGAGGAGGAAGAAGAAGAAGAGGAGGCGGAGGGGGAGGAGGAGGAGAAAGAGGAGGAAGGAAGGAAAGAGAGGAAGAGTGGAGCCAAAGGCCAATCAGATTATTGTTTTTTTTACTATTGCTCAGTGTTATTAACAATAGCTATTATTGTTAGTAGAAACAATACTATCTATATCAGTGGTCTCCAACCCTTCTGGATCGGCAGAGGTAGCGGTGGTGGCGATGGTGGGGGAGGGGAGAGGAGGGGAGATGGTTTTGCGTGCATGCACATGCATCACCTTCACAAATATAGCTTCTTGCGTGCTCCCACCACTTCTGCAGCCTAGTTCCAAATGGGCTACAGCCCAGCACCATAGGTTTGGGACCTCTGACCTGTGCCATAATACCTAATACCATAATCAAGCTATATAAACATATATATATATCTATACATTACAAACTAAAAGCACTCCAAAACTCACACACATGCACACACACATTTACTATAGCCATTTTTGTCTGACAGCAGTAGGAAAACATAAAATTGCTCTGAATGACCTGGAAATTTCAATAGGAAAGATGGTGTGTGGGATGTATTTGGTGTGATTTACAAAAAGTAAAGAAAAATAAAACAGAGGTAATATTTTCTCTTAACCCACAAGGCAGTGGGGAAATCCAAATCCAGTCAAACTATCAAACAGAAAAGAATACCCTAATGGAAGAACTACCAAGGAGAATATCAATACTTGCAAGGAAAGCTACTGAATATAAAGAGGGAGCAAAGGCTTCACTCACAAGCACTGGTGATCTTACCTAATTGTGTAATAAAATCTCTGTAAGAAAACAACCAAGCTCAAAGAACACCGAGGACTCTGCAATTCAACCCTGAGCTACATATGTTCTCTTCTACTGGAAATAGACACGGACTTTATAGCACACAATAAACTAAACACAGCTTGCTTATGACAGTGATCTATTTTATCTAGTTCATCTCTGTTACCTTTTTAAATATGGGGGTAATGGGAGTAAAAACCCAGGTCTAGACATCAGCATTTTCTTGTCTATCTAAGTGAAGAGGAGATTATCTGGGTGATATAGGTAAAGAGAATTTGATCTGCCAAAATATGTGGCCACTAATTAACACTTCCCCTGACATGTTTGAGTATAAAGTAGTTGTTACTTGGCTCCTCTGTTTTTAGTTTGGGGGGGGGGATTTCCCTTAGAAACTACAACTAAATGTTCATATATGCATAATAATTAATTCCCTTACTCTTATAGAGGCTTGTAAAATGGGCTCCCAAACCTCCACAAATACTTGATTAATTATTTCAGAAGGATTTGTTTATGGATGTCCAGCTACCCGTCATGAGAAAAAGTGGGATTTTTATCCTTAATTAAACTAATTAATTTTTGTCAAGTCAGCTTCACTGCTTCCTTCTTTTAAAACATCAGCAGGGATTTATATTGCCCTTTCAGGTCCAGGAGTTATTGAGAAGTTGCTAACAAGGATCAAGTTTTTATTAGCTATCTTTTAAAGATTTCTGATCAAATCAGCTATTTGAGCTAAGTTATTATCAAAGAATTTAAATTGCTTTTGGTGAAGATAAACATTGTTGTTGCTGCTGTTGCTGTTAATAATAATATTATGAGGCTCTATGACGTGTTCACCTGTCTCTGTTTGCAATAGTTGGATACAAATGGTTGCCAAATCCATAAAAGCTTTGTGTGAGTTGTCATTCTGCTTGATTTGTTTGTGTCTCTTTACCTTTACTTTATTTGGACTGAAAATACTTGATTTAGGGACGTCTGTAGTGGTAAGTAAAAGACTGGAGGTCTTAAAACTCTAATCCCAGAAGCCCCCTGGGATTACACAATTACACAATTACCTCCTAATATCATAGAGGTTACAACTGTTACTACTACTACTGGAGGCAGTAGTAACCTCTATGCAGCTTTCTGGATAATCTGATATGTTAAAGGGTTTCTGTAGCTTGTAAAATTCCTTGGTTAGTAAAAAGGAAAAGAATGATAAACTGTAGCACCACCCCCAGGCCTGTAGTCTTTAAATATGTGATTAAGGAAATCAAGGCTTTTTCTCATCCTACTGTACTTGGAGATAGAGCACAATGAGAGGAAAGGAGAGGAGAGGAGAGGAGAGACAATATAAACATTCCTTTTTAACTTTTAAGTAGCCACATGTAAAATAGTCAAAGGAGATTAAAATATGGTGTTGGCTGTTCAAAACATTGTTTCTAAAATGAACATCCAATAGAAGAATATGTCATATCCAGATCACAAGATGCAATGAATCTGTTACTCATACAGATGCATTTCTGATGTAAAGCAGTGCCAATTTGCCTGAAACGCACAAGGAATGAACTATAGAGAAGATAAATTACACAAACTTCCAGAAAAAGAAGTTAAATTTAGCACAGTTCTTAGACAATATTTTTCTCTAAACCTCTCTATAACAGACATGAAATGGATGGTTCTTTTGTGCCATCCATTCCATGTTTCCTCACCCACTTTCTCTGTGCAACTGAGGGGGGGAGGGGAGGGGGGAGGAGGAGGAGGAGGAGGAGGAGAAGAAGAAGAAGAAGAAGAAGAAGAAGAAGAAGAAGAAGAAGAAGAAGAAGAAGAAGAAGAAGAAGAAGAAGAAGAAGAAGAAGAAGAAGAAGAAGAAGAAAATAAAGAGGACAGCAATTTTTTGCCATTATCTCTCATGGATAATTACATCAATTTTATTTGGAGGAGAAGGAAGGAAGGGAGGGAGGGAGGATATCCAGTCAACTGTCCCATTTTGCATAACTGGTTCTTCAAGAAAAGGAGATGTGGAAAAGAAGGAAATGAAAAGCAAATCTCTTCATTATAGAATTTATTGTCTTTGCTGGTAAGCTGTGCTGCCTCTGATCACTGGGTTTTTGCAATGCAGAAGGGCTGGCAAGATTGGTCCCTTCTGAGAATAATCCTGTCATCACTAGCAGGACTTTTTTTGTGTCAGTTTTTTGGCTGGCTCTCTCTGCGTTAGTTACTTAATTAGCAAAGCCAACAGAAGCAGGTTGGCACTGAGAGATACAGTGTCATAGCAATCAACCCCCCACACAATTTTTTCACATATGTGTAATGGAATTCTCTGAGCCCAGGAATGAGAATGGATATTTGAAGAAAAAAAAAATTACAGAACAGGAGCAGATGGACATTTCCTTCATATCTCATGAAAAGCTAGTCAGCAACCCCTTAATTCAAAAGAAAATTTTAAAAAAGAATAAAAAACATCAAGAACAACCAGTCTTAGTGCACTTACAGATAAAAAAAGGGGGGACTAAACATGCTTCATGTGCCCCTTAGGCCAATAATTCTTGAAATCCTACCTCTTTCACACATGACCAATCTTCAAGGTTCTGTAACATGACCCGTCTTTCCTTGCAATAAACCTAACAAGACTTCATAAGAATCAAATTTTCCTGGTTACCGTTAGGAGGCTTTATAATGTGGAACAGAAGTTAGTTACTTGATTGTATATAAGACTGTATACTATATATAAGATTGTATATAAGAAGCAGCAGAAAAGCCACTGAATCCACAATGCATGTTGGAAGACTACAAAATACTTCCAAACTACTCTTTGGAAGAGTAGTTTGCTACTGCTTTGATGCAAGTTTTTGTTTTAATCCACAAATTGGCTTCAGAGGGATGATTTCATTGAAGCATTGTGAAGCTGAAGCATGCTTTCAAAGCTTGGCACCACCCCTGTCAGCTCTGTGATTTGATTTGAACTGAATTCTTTTAATTCAAAATGAATAAACATATGTGACTCTAGGATGCTGCAAAACACAGCATTAGCACTGAATGTGCCATAGGAAAATAAAGGTTAACCAAAGAACATCTGATGGAACTAAATGGGATGGGATGGTAAATAGTGCTTTGAGGTTGGCCAAATCCATCAGTGTGGCCATTTTGTGAAAGTGCCTAAAACATGCCCAATATTCTTCTAGTCCAAGAAATCCTGAAATCCTACTTTTGACACTCACATTTGTCATACTGTATATAGACAACCTATTCACACATTATATTACTTTAAAGGTCTGGAAGACAGCCCTGATTCCAGTAATATAGTTGGCTCCTGAGTAGCTGTCTAGCTGTCTAGCTGAAATAGAGCAAATGTGATAGAGCAGAGTTCAAAACTGTATCCTTTCTATCATGTTATTTCTTTCGTTGTTGCTAAACTGAGCACGACTTTGGAAGTTGGGAAATTTTGAACTTTTAGAAGTTCCTTGCCCAGTTCACATGAAGAGCTTTGAGAAGTATTAAAACTCTCAATACATTGAGCATATTGATACCATGGAAGGAAAAAATTTAGGCAAAATGTCCTTTTCACTGTATTTACTTTATTTACATAATTATTACAGGAGTAGGACTCTAGAATGAGAAAATCTAATAGCAGTGCTAAATTAGTGGTAACTGACATAGAATTCCTATTAAAGGTAAAGATCTCCCTGACAATCTCATCCAATTCTAAGGTACAGTATTTATCTCCGTTTCTTAGCTGAGGATCCCAGCATTGTCCGAAGACAATTTCCATTAGTAATATGCCAAAAGTGCACAGAATGCTGTTAGTTTCACACCAAAGTATTCATCTTCTTGCATCTGCATGCTTTTGAACTGTTTTGAACTGTTAGGTGGGCAGGAGCTAGGACAAGTAACAGGAGTTCACCCGTTGTACAGAACTTGGGTCTCAAACCTGGGCTGCCAGCTCTCCAGCTGACAAACTCAGCATCTTTAACCCCTGAGCCACCGTGCCCATTGGAATTCCTATTAGGGATGTGGAAATCAGTCCAAATCCACTTTGAAATACCAACATGTTTCAAATTTGCAGTCTGATACAGTTTGGGCGTTCGAATCAAATCTCCAAATTGGGTTAATTCAATTGAGAAAATGGATTCAGTTCAGGGAAAAAAATTTATATGCATATGCCCTATTTGAGTTAATCCAGTTTAATTTGAATGAATAGTCTTTGAATTGAAACTCTGAATTGAATATTTGTCTAATACCTATGTATCTTGCTTTCAGCCAATGTTCATGTTCTGTTTTGTTTTGTTTTGTTCAGTGCAAATGTCTTCATTACTGTTCATGCTCTGCTGAAGTCATTGTTTTCTTGTCTGGACATTATGAAGCTGTTGATATATTATCAGAATGTGCTTTTTACCTGAGCTGCTTCTGTGAAGTGTTTATTCTCCAAGGCTCATTGATTCCTGTAGTAAATCCAAGGAAGTGGCCTTAGCATTTAAAAGGTTTACAGAAGGGAATTAATACAATACAAAAGACTGAGGAGATTTTACTTCCACACAAAGTTATAATATACATTACAACATTATATTTAAGCTATCTTGAATCATGAGAATATGCCGTGATGACTCTTCATGTAGTTAGATCATGGGCAATGGTGGGATTCTGCCAGTTCTAGGGGGTTCGGCCGAACCGTTTGTTAAATTGCTGGCTCGCCCCGCCCCTTGCCCCGCCCCTCTGCACCAGTATTTATTGCCAATAAATAGTGGTGGGCGAGGGGCAGGCAAGCCAGCAATTTAACAAACAGTTTGGGGTTTTTTTTGTAATTTTATTGGCCCGCGGAGCTTCAGCATAGGCTAATTAGCCCTTGATTAGATCGGCTCCCGACTCTCAGCTGATTTGCTCTCAGCTGTTTTACTCAGGGCTCTGATGCTTGCTGGAGCAGATTTTTTTTCCCCTAGCTATGCTGAAAAACAAAACTGAAAGTAAAGCAGGCTGTTGGCTTTGCTGTTGCTGCAACGTTGGAAAATTAGGCAGGCAGATTTCTTTTCTTTTTCCTCACCAAAAAAGGTAGGTGCAAACAATGGGAAATTTAGGGAAAAAGAGGAGAGTTCAAGATTTTAAAACACAAAAGAAAAAAAGCTCTATTTAACTAGGGTATTGTAATAATTGAGATAGTATTAATTGTATATTGTGTTGAAAGCAGAATTGGTTAAGTTGTGGTTTGGGGGAATATATGGGGGAAATTATTTGGTTTATTATTATTGGTAAATATAATTAATGGATTTGTAAGAAATTGGATTGCATGGAAATAATTGGAATATTCATGTTCATATTGATTAATATACAAAAAAGGTAGTTATATAACTAATTGATTTATATTAAAATGTTGAATTTATATTAAACAACTGTAATATTACATAATTAACCAATGTGAGGATGGATATAAAAATAGATGACAATGGGAAGGGGTATAATATAGAATAGAAGGGAAAAATTGAATTTGATTAAGATTAGAGATGAGGATGAATGGTAATATTGGTTTTTTACAAAAATAGATGAGGAATAAATATGGCAAAAGGGAAATATAGAAATTGTAAATTTAATTGAAATGACTAAACACTGTTTAAATTTGTGAACCGGCCAAATACTCTGTTCAAAGAAAATACATTGTATGTTTGTATGTGTTTCTAATTATTGTTATTTATTCATATTTATTCTCTTTTATTCTTTAAAGTTTAACAATTCATTCTTTATTTTAATATCTTTATATTTGTTTGGGGTTGGCTTTCTTCCCTTTCATCTTTTTTATTGTACAGCAATCTTTCTCCTCAAACCTACCATCTCTCTCTTTTCTTTCCTTCTTACTTTCTCTTCCTCCCCCTCTTCTTCTCCTCCCTACTTCCTCTTCCTTTCTCCTTCTCCTCCTCTTTTCCTCCCTCTCTTACCCTCACTCCTACTCTAATTTCCCTTCCCTTCCTTCATCCCTCTCTATTGCTGTATCCTTTTATGCATATGGACTACTCAGAGGGCTGAAAAATTTATTTCTGATTGGTCCTCACACTTTTGACCAGTCCTCGCACTTACGACTGTCCTCACATTTTACGTTTTTGCCCTATCTTGTCACCATGGTGAAGAGAAGCAGTTGTGAAATGAGTGACACGGTTGTTAAGAATGCTACAATGGGCATAAATGATGACCAGTCATAAGTGCGAAGACTGGTCAAAAGTGTGAGGACCAGTCAGAAATCACTTTTTTCAGCCCTCTGGGTAGTCCTTTTGTGCATATGGACTACTCAGAGGGCTGAACAAGTTATTTTTGACTGGTCCTCGCACTTTTGACCGGTCCTCGAACTTACGACTGTCCTCACATTTTACGTTTTTGCCCTATCTTGTCACCATGATGAAGAGAAGCAGTTGTGAAATGAGTGACACAGTTAAGAATGCCGCAATGGGCGTAAATGTGAGGATGGTCATAAGTGCGAGGATCGGTCAAAAGTGCAAGGACCAGTCAGAAATGACTTTTTTCAGCCCTCTGTAGTCCCTATGCAGATAGCCACGCCCACCGGTCACATGACCAGCTAGCCATGCCCACCCGGTCACATGACCACAAAGCCACACCCCCAACTAAGCCACGCCCACAGAACCGGTTGTTAAAAAAATTGAATCCCACCACTGATCATGGGCATATTCACCTCTTGTTGATATTCAGTATATCATATATTATATAACTTCCAGAATTGGAATAATAATATTAATAATTTATTTATATTCATCATTTTCATTACTAAATTCATCTATGTAAAAGAGACAGTTTAGATGGCTATAGCTCATTAGCAATACAACACTATAGCATTCATAATTTAGCCATTAGCAAACATTTCAAAGATTAAAAAACATAGCAATAAATTAATGTCCAATCATTTAGATCAAAATTGTTCCATTTGTTCGGCAGTTCAGATTAATTTTGAATAAAGTATCTAAATCAAATATATAACTAAAGAAAAAAAGATCAAAACAAGAATCCTATATCAAAATCCATCAGTGAAACAAGATCAAGTATTCACTGCACATAAGTACAATCAAATGTCCAACTAATTGCTTCCCCCCCCACCAAATGAGACCTCTCCTTTCACTGTACTCTCAATTTATCATCCATTGATAAATCTTGGAGGAGACTATTAATTATGCTTCTTGTCCACATAAAATCATCAAAAGCCTTTACCATGTTTATCTACAGAAAGTCTTAGATTGTTTTTACTTTGTAAAAAAAAAAATCCCCTTGAATTCTGGAATCCCATTGAAAAAAAGAATTGGAACCAAGCTGGTGGGATATTATGAAAGTTTAAATCCATCACATCTTTATATATCACATCACATTGTGCCATGACGCTGCTGAACACTTAATAGTTCTTTAACAGATTATCAGAGTTGGAAGGGGCCATGTGGGACCCGGCTGTATTAGCGAACTATCATCCAGTCTCCAACCTTTGTTTTGTGGCGAAGGTTGTTGAGAGTGTGGTGGTGCGACAACTTCCCCAGTACCTGGATGAAGCTGTCTATCTGGATCCATACCAGTCGGGCTTCAGGTCAGGGTACAGCATGGAAACGGCATTGGTCGCATTGGTCGATGATCTCTGGAGGGCTCGGGACAGGGGTTGCTCCTCTGTCCTGGGCCTATTAGACCTCTCAGCGGCTTTTGATACCATCGACCATGGTATCATGCTGCGCCGGTTGGAGGGGTTGGGAGTGGGGGGCACCGTATTGCGGTGATTTTCCTCCTTCCTCTCTGACCACATGCAGTTTGTGTTGGCAGAGGGACAAAGGTTAACCTCGAGGCGCCTTGTTTGTGGGGTGCTGCAAGGGTCAGTCCTCTTGCCCCTCCTGTTCAACATTTATGTGAAGCCACTGGGTGAGATGATGATGATGATGATGATGATGATGATGATGATGATGATTTATTGAATTTATATACCGCCCTACTCCTGAAGGACTCAGGGTGGTGAACAGCCAAAAGATAAAATACATATAATACAAATGTTAAAAAACCATTTAAAATACAATTTAATAATTTGGCCCAGAAACAAATTTAAAACACCCCAATTTATAAGACAAATTTAAAATTAAAAAAACAGTTTAAAAGAAAAGTTAGGCCAGGCCAGCCTGCTGGAATAGGAATGTTTTGAGGGCACGGCAGAAAGCGCACAGATCCGGGATCCTCCGTATCTCCGGGGGGAGCTCGTTCCAGATGGCGCGTGCCCCCACAGAGAAGGCTCTCCCCCTGGGGACCACCAGTTGACACTGTTTGACCAATGGCACCCTGAGAAGCCCCTCTCTATGGGAGCGTACTGGTCAGTGAGACGCTACTGTTGGCAGAAGGCGGTCTTGTAAACACCCCAGTCCTAAGCCATGGAGCGCTCTAAAGGTGGTAACCAAAACCTTGAAGTGCACCCGGAAGACCACCGGGAGCCAGTGCAGCTCGCGCAGGAGGGGCGGTCACATGGGAGCGCCACGTTGCTCCCATAACCACCCGCACAGCCACATTCTGGACCAGCTGGAGCCTCCGGGTGCTTCTCAAGGGGAGCCCCATGTAGAGAACATTGCAGTAGTCCAGGCAGGAAGTGATGAGGGCATGAGTGACAGTATTTAATGAGTTCCGATCCAGAAAGGGATGCAACTGATGAATCAGGCAAACCTGATAAAAAGCCCTCCCGGCCACAGCGGTCAAGTGATCTTCTAAAGACAGCTGTGAGTCCAGGAGGACACCCAAGTTGCGAGCCCTCTCTATGGGGGCCAATGACACACCCCCAATAGTCAGTGATGGCACCAACTGACTATATCGGGATGTCGGAAACCACAGCCACTCAGTCTTGGATGGGTTGAGCCTGAGTCTTTTTCTCCCCATCCAGATCTGTACAGCCTCCAGGCATGGGACATCACTTCAAGGGCATCATTGGAGTGGTCCGGGGTGGAGATGTACAGCTGAGTGTCATCAGTGTACTGGTGGTACTTCACCCCGAAACCACGGATGATTTTACCCAGCGGCTTCACATAAATGTTGAACAGAAGGGGCAAGAGGACCGACCCCTGTGGCACCCCGCATACAAGGGGCCTCAGGATCGACCTCTGCCCCCCTGCCAACACAGACTGCGACTGGTCAGAGAGAAAGGAGAACCACCGCAAGATGGTGCCCCCCACCCCTAACTCTTCCAGCCAGTGCAGCATGAGATCATCCATGGTTTTGGGGTGAAGTTCCATCAGTATGCTGATGATACTCAGCTGTACATCTTCACCCCAGACCACCCCAATGATGCCCTTGAAGTGATGTCCCAGTGCCTGGAGGCCATGCGGATCTGGATGGGGAGAAACAGGCTTAGACTCAAACCCTCCAAGACTGAGTGGCTGTGGTTTCTGTCATCCTGGTATAGCCAGCTGGCTCCATTGCTGACTCTTGGGGGCGAGATCTTGGCCCCCTCAGAGAGGGCTCGCAACTTGGGTGTCCTCCTGGACTCACAGCTGTCTTTAGAAGATCACTTGACCGCTGTGGCCGGGAGGGCTTTTTATCAGGTTCGCCTGATTCGCCAGTTGCATCCCTTTCTGGATCGGGACTCATTAAATACTGTCACTCATGCCCTCGTCACTTCCCGCCTGGACTACTGCAATGCTCTCTACATGGGGCTCCCCTTGAGAAGCACCCTTAAGACTTTATTGTTTCAAGAGGCTGGGCTGGCTTAGAAAATGAATTTTAATTGGGTGTTTGTAGTTTTTTAATAGAAGGGCCAAATTTTTAATATATTTTAAACCGTTTTTAAATTTTATGGGTATATGTTATTTTAGTATGGCTGTACACCACCCTGAGCCCTTTGGGAGAAGGGTGGTATAAAAATTTAATTAATTAATTAATTAATCTAGTCCAACCCCCTGCCCAAGCAGGAGACCCTACATCTGCCTCTACCTAGGATCAAACTCACAACGTCCTGATTGTGAGGCAAGAGCTCCACCTCTGTGCTATATCTAAGTATATTACCCATCTGGTAAGGCTATATTACCCTTCTTATCTATTCTACTATCTTCTCTATTGGTATCATTATTGTAATTATCCTTTATTATGATGATTATTATTACTTTCTTGTTTTGCAGGTATACTTAGAGTTTATGCATCAGAGACAAATTCCTTGTGTGTCTAAGCACACTTGCCAATTAAGTGTTCTGCTGTGCCCTGCTCTGCTCATCACCAAATTGAAGAACAACCCTTAAGAAGTTGCAATGACAATGCATGATAAAATAATACTAAAATAAACATTTAAGTTCATTAAAAATAAACAGAAATCCAAATGAAAACCGGGCAGATGTTACTTTCTTAGTATTCTAATATCCAAATTGGCCAGGAATAGATCAAATAGTAAATGTTAGCTGCTCCTTCCCTAAGTTATAAGACAGTAGCCATCACTATTATAAATTACGTTGATTAACTTTGTATTGTGGGTTAAATATCTTTCTATCTGAACTGAATTTTACATTTACTTCTTTTGAGATGTTAAGATTGCAATATAGAGTGAAAAATGGGAGAATCTATTCTCGTTGTATTTCATATGATTTTATATGTTTCTATCATATCCGTCTTTATTCTCTCTCTCTCTTTGTTTTGTTTGTTTGTTTTCCCCTAATATAAAATGTATTTTAAGGGCAGTTGCTCCAGCTCCTTGGTCTTTTGCACATTGTCATTTTCTTTTTCAGGAGCAGTGATTAGAAAAGTACATTGCAAAAAGCGTATCCTTAGTCACAGCTTTGTATACAGGAACAAGGTGTTAAGCGTTTTATTTCTTTGTGATGATCATCATGGTATTTGCCTTTATCCCAAAAGTACACCCTTCAGATCACTCCTTTAATTGACTCATCCACCATTAATTCAAGACTTCTTTGCTAATCAGTTACCAGTTCAGAATTCATCAGCATATTCCTGAATAGGATCTTCAGTGCCACCCGTAAGCAAAACAAATCGAAGTAACAAGCAGGAGTATTAGTATCAATGAGATTTTATTAAAGGACATTACAGTGTTCACAGAAGGATAGGAGTTGCATCAGCTTCTTGTCCATCAATTGCTTGGAAAAGAATGATCCTGACCTCTAACTGATTCGCTAGGCGCATGAGACCATTTGGAGTCAAACTAAAAATAATAATCATAGATTGTATGGTTAAAGCAGGGGCGTCAAACACAAGGCCTGCTGGCCAGATCCAGCCCACGAGGTGCTTAGTTCTGGCCTACAGGCCACCCTGGAAACAGCAAAGGACCAGGCTGCAGTGCCTCTGCCAGCGAAAACAGAGCTCAGGAGGGCCATGGGCAGCCCTCCCAAGCTCCATTTTCACTGGCAGAGAGTTGAAGGAAACCGTCACAGCCTAAAATGGAGCTTGGGAGCCCATTTTCGCTGGCTCAGGCCACCACAGGCGGCCCCAAAATGAGTGACATTGAGCTGGCCACACCCACCTTGGCCATACCCCACCCCTCTCCGAGGTCAAACACAACCCTAATGCAGCCCTCAATGAAATTGAGTTTGACACCTCTGGGTTAAAGCCTCATTCAGATCATTATGCTGTAGCATAGGCTGCTGCTCGCCTCCTGGCTTTAGTTCTATCTTTTTGTAAATGGGTTTGTTTGTGACATGTCTCTCTCAGAAGAGTGCTGCAAAATAACCACACACACACACACACATCCACACACAAATGTCTTGGGGAGTGAGACAGAACTCATGAGAGCAAAGGGTTGCTAGGTCTTCCATTTTCAAAGGTTTTGGAGATGGAAGCAATCCTTTAATCTTCTCTGTGAAACTCTGGGCTCCCATCTCTGAATGCTGTACTTTACTTTTCCTCTCAAATTCCCTTGCTAAATTGACTCTAGGTTTATGAGGGGGTAGAGAATTATATCCTTTCAATTTTATTGACAGCAAAGGCTTTGGTCATTATATACGTACGCAGAAACGGCAGAGTTCCCACTTCCCTGTGCAAGTGTTCGTCACTAATGGTTCGTAAAGGATTCAGAACCTCATTTTGCTTGATTGACAAGGCAGATCAGAAAGAGAAAACACAGGCTGTTATGAGGAAAGGAGCCAGGATGGTGAAATGGAAATCATATTGCCTGAATGCATGTCTTTCATCTTTAAGAGCTGGTTTAACGTCTGGAGTGTGTGAGGGGAGAACCACAGCATGATGGGCATCCAGTGGAAAGCATTCATTATTTCTTTGCAATCGGAAGGAGTGAGGAGGTGGGAATGTGTGAGTGTCCAACAACATTGCTCATCTCTAGTGCAGAGTAGAAATCAGGAACATTATTTTTTTATTCCTTATTGAAGCAAGCTTAAGTGACAATGTTCTTTGGTCCACCTAATCATTACAGAGTGTTGTAAAGTGGCAGCAAATTATTCTATTCCTTGAATAGCAATGAACGCCTGATAAATAGTTCAGGGCTTTGTGCTCCCTTGTTTAGGAGAATGCTAGAAGGAAACGGCTGGTCCATTTTTACCCCCTCCTTACTTAATGTGTTACTCACCTGCAATCACGTATGCTTTCATTTTGATCAGCTTACCCCTTCACTGGCTCTCCTTATTTCACAGGATGGACTCACAGTCCATTCTTTCCTAAAAGAACGATTGTTTATGTTTAGCATTAGAGGATGAGTGACTCAGCATTCATCCATTTCATTTCTCAGCAAATTATTCTTTTTTTTTAAAATGTCCAGAAAGTTTGCAGCAGTTGTTCAAATGTTTCTACATTATATGTGTTTTATGCTGCTAACATGACCACCTCCGGTGTATTTTTTATTTGTTTATTGTGCCCTTTTCTCCATGGAATTTAATTCATTTAATTTATATGCACATTATTTAAATAGCACTTGATTCCAACTTTCCTCTTTAAAAATGCAACCTCTTCCCACCAAGACCTTGAGATGTTTGCCTAATTTGCTCTGAAATGTTTGAATAACTTTTTTGGGAGACTCTGCTAACTGCTTTCCATGTTACAATGAAATCTATTCTGGTATTTTATGGCATTTGAACCTGAAAGTGATCTGTAGCAGATTAGTTTTGGATCTCCATTCATCATTACAAATGATAAGGTTATTGACAAGGGAAGCTATTCCATTTCCTCCTTTCAAGGACCACAACTTGAGGAAGGTTGGATATTTTAATCAACGTTAATCAATGATTGGCCAGTTGGCTTCCATTGCCATTAATCAATACCAATCTTCCATGTCTGCCATTTTCCTCTTCCCTTTGAGGGGCTACCTAATTAAAGACCTTTGGATAGCATGTACACCAGAAAGCTGCACCAATTGTTTTCTGCAATTGAACAACTCTTCAGATTAGCTGCTCTGTAAATAAAGTAAGATCTCAAAGAAGAGAATATATCTAACCTTGTTTCTATTTTGAAATTGTGTCTGGATTTTGTGCTTGCAATGAAAAAAACCCCAAAATTTTGTTTTTGTTTTTGCTAATTGGATTGATTTATTGTTACAGAAATGGTTTGTACATACTCTTGTGTAAAAGTAAAAACTTGCGGTTGTAATGTTGTTATCTTTTACTGTGCAAAAGAGAGTCGGAATTCAGTGACTTTCTCTTTCCCTTTCCCTCTTTACACCATTTTTTTTCTTCCTCTCCTTCCTCATTTTCCCTTACTTTTTTGAATTTCTCTTTGTATTTTATATTTTGATAAACCAATAAAAAAGTTTCAAAGTTGTAAGTAAAGTAGGATCTCCAGATATTTGAGAATTCACTCCTTAATGGCATATTGCATGGTAGCTTACTATTACAAAGTTATTGACGGACAGAAAGTTAGAGGAGGCAACCTATGAATGCTGCAATCAACAACTACTTCCCCATTATTCCAGATGTTCCACAAAGCTTCAGAATCAATTATAGCCAAATTGTAGTTGCAAGGCTCTTCTTTTTTAAAGGAGCATCTTTTATTCAATGAGATTATTCTATCTGCCATAATCTCATTAAATAAAAGATGTCCCTTACTCTATCTACCATAAGAGCAGTGCAGTGGCCTAGAGGTGAAGATGCTCACCTTCCACTTGGTTGAGAGTTCAATCCTAGGCAGTGACAAATATTTCCCTATCAGGGCACAAAGAGAAAATATCTGCTGCAAACTCCACATAGGCATCAGGAGGGCATCTGGCCAGTAAACTCTCAGCTCCATTCAGTCTCCCCGACCCCACCCCAAAGCAAAGGATTACAGAATCATAAAAAGAAGGAAAGCTCTATCTACCATAACTTCTCCATCTGCCCACCTCACTCAGCCTTGGCTATTCCAGTGATGCTCAAATTCTTCCTATAGGTAGATAGTTCTCGGCTTATAACCAGTTGCTTAGCAACCATTCAAAGTTACAACAGATCTCTCCAGGGCTAGTTCTGATGCCTGCTACTGCAGTCACATAATCACATTTTGGATGTGGCCTGCATTTATAGCTGTTTGCAGTATCCTGTGGATACTTTTTTTTTTTGCTGGAAACTAACATTTCTGGTATCTGGCAAAAAGCGCCCATTGTAGGCAATGGATTCCTTTAATGATCACCATTTTAAAAAATCATAAAATCAGATGCGGCCACGTGGTAACCCACTTAACAACCTGCACACCTTATGACCATAACTCCATAACTCCATAACCTCCGGATTTTTCGTCGGGCCCTGAAAACCCATTTATTCCAACTAGCTGGGCTGGCTTGAGTCAAACTTTTAAACTATTTTAAATTGGAACTGTTTTTAATTATGGCCAAATTATTTAATTATTTTAATCAGTTTTTTAATCTTTCTATGTCTGGATTTTACTTTGGCTGTGCACCGCCCTGAGTCCTATATTGGAGAAGGGCGGTATAGAAATTAAAACAAATAAATAAATAAATAAATAAATAAATTACAATCATAAGTCAAAGACTACCTGTACATATCTGCCTTCTGTGGCACTCATTTTTTACATCAAGAAACCCTCTGATCAATCACTGGCAGTTGGATCTGATGAAAAACTTCTGCTTTCATGGAACATTGTGGCAAAACACGCTCATATCCCCAGGAAAGTTGTGAGCAGAGCTTCAGGAATTCCCAATCCTGTTTCGGGAAAGAAAGAAGAAAAAAAAAAAAAGACTAGCATTTGTTTCGTTTTAAATCCAGCAGGAAAGGCGAGATCTTTATTTGGAAGCTGAGGGAAGGCTGCATCTCTGATTGGTAATTCCTGGGGAAAGGGAAGAATAAAATATGCAGCTGCAATTAATATGGTGCTGCCTGCTTTAATGAAACTTCATTAATGGCTGGTGCCGACATAACATACATCATACACAAAGGAGAAAAGTCTGTGTAATAGCTCTCTATTAAGTGATAATTTAAACTGATTCTGGAAAAGCACTCGTGAGTCAGAGCTTCAGTCATAGCTTCCTTCTCTGTCAGTTTTGCCTGGCTCTTCGTCACTTGCAGTGGATACTTAATTAGAGAAATACAATTCCCAGCATGCACAGATTATCTCTCTAATCTTCTTTAAAGCTTTTCTTTGATAGCCTACCAGTGTGATATTGGCAAAAGAAAGCCAAGTTAACATAAGCATCTCAGAAATTCTGGGGTTCAGAATACAACATTTAAGGATGGCACATCTGAAACATGTAGAGAGGAGAAGGCATTTTTGTACAAATTAAGAGTTTGTACTTAAGATAGATCAGACTACTTAAGCAGTTAGCTCATGATTTCTTGCCTAGAAATAACCCAACGGCTATTTTTTTGGAGCCCTAAGATCTTCCTTTGACCATGTGCATGATGTCACCCTTTGGAAGCCATATTAGGCTGGAAGCTTTCACGCCTCCTACTTTCCCACACAGGAGAAGGTGGCAGTGTTTTGCTTACTGAAAATCTGTGGCGCATTTCCCTACCATTTTGAGGTAGAAACAGAATGAAATGTTGTATTAATCCCATTCCAGGAAAGACTATAATTGGCATTCAAGGTCTCCAACATATGTGAAAACTATTTTATGTCAATGAGTGATCCCATGAAATAGCTTAATCCTGGTATTAAATATGAGTAAGAAGCAAGTCCTGTGCCACTCAACAATGGAGGAGTTTTGGCCTTGTTTTCATTTCTGCAATCATCATAAATCAGAAGGGAAACAACTACAAAAAAAGGCACCTTACACCTCACGCTTAGAGCTGGATCAAAATGATACCATGATTAATAATATTAAAGGCTGTTGATAGATCTAGCAATATCAGGAAGGTTGTGTTCTTCAGTTGGATTTCACCACAGATCACCTATAAGTATGTTCAGCAGCATTATTTCTGTGCCATATCCAGAGCTGAATCCAGACTGGAATAATATGTTTCCTCCAGTACAGCCCCACTATCTTTTCAAAAACTTCCCCAAGAAAGGAATGGTTGTAGACTAGAAATAATTACCCAGAATTGAAGGATAATTGTGGATATGTAATAATTTGAATTGAGTGATAGTGATAGTTTCTTGAGGATGGGGCATGCAATCTTCTCTTTTAAATCAGGAGTCATCTCCCTTTCTTAGAAGGATTTATTTACCACTCTTTCTGCATCATTCACAGCCCAAGATCCTAGAGCTATTCAACAGCTACAGCACTCCAGTGCTAATTATCCATTTCCTTGCCTGACACATATAGGAATCCAAAATTCTATCAGGCTTTCCAAATTGCTTTATTATATCATAACAACAATAAAGTGGAATTTCAATAGTCTTTGAAAAGTGTTTCAAACCTACCTTGGAGAGCTGATAACTTCCTTACTCATTATGAAATATACATCTTGAATTCTGATGATTTTCAACTACTGCAAAACCATGTTGGAAGTAGTTCTTGATTTATGACTGTAGGTTTAATGACAGTTCAAAGTTACTACAGCCTCAGAAAAAGTGACTTACAACTCATACTTGAGATTACAACCATCTCACACACACCCTAGCAGTCACATGATCATAATTTGGATACTTGGCAATCAGCTCACATCTATGACTGTTGCAGTATCTTGCAGCCCTATGAAGCCTTCCCAGATGGTTTCTTATAAGCAAAATCCATTGGGGAAATTGAATTGAATCAATTCAATGTATGATTCAGTTAAAGATTGCATAATTTGCTTAGTGACCATGGTAAAAATAATAATAAAATCAAGTCTGATCACATAATGACTCAGTTAATGATCACATCACTTAGCGATGAAATTCCAGACCCAACTGTGGTCTTAAGTCAAAGAATACCTGTAAATTAATGCCTGAGGATTATGATGTGCTTAAACTCCCTTTTGATTCAGAACAACCCAGAGGTAGACAACATGAATTTTGTGACAGGCCTAGCATGTAGATTCTGTCAAATTCATCACCCATAGCATGATATGTTTTAGGTGAGGAAACACGCTGCTGTTAGATCAGGGTATGGAGTACCATGAAAAAGACCTAATTGACCAGTTCAAAGATAGACTCAGATGAAGTACAAAACAAGCTAATTTGTCAAGATACACTAGAGAATCTAAAAACATCAATTCAGGTCTGTTTGGACAATGGTAGAAGACTTGAGTGATTGCAGCAGGGAAGGGGCAAGAAGAAAAGATGCTATTATTCTTTTTTATTCCCTCCTTTCCCCCTCCCAATCCTTGTATATCTCGAAGACTTTAAATGTTAATCCTATATATCTGAGAATTAGCAGAACTGTATTACCTGCTCCAGAACATTATGCCATTACATGGGGTGCCTATATCTATATTGTGGAAAACTTGGCATCTTCACAGGTGAATGCCCTCCTAAGAATTGATCAAGCTCAAAGAGTTATTTAGACCCTTCATCATTACATGTAAATCATAGTTACATTAAACTAGAAAAATGTTCCTTTGACTTTGATTTTTCCCTTAGGAACTCAGATGGATCCAGTTAAGGTAGAATCCAACCTATGCTAAGATTTGTCCTACATTATAAGAAATGTACATTATTTTGGGTACCTGCCATTTCTTACCATGAATATTTTCTAAATTAAAGAAAAAATACCCAGAAATTTTGTCTGTTTATTCAACCCATTTTCTGGAATTCGGTTTACTCAAACCCCTGATTTCCAGCAGTGGTCCAAATTCATAACATGTTTTTAGAAAATTCCATTTAAACTTTTTGATATGAAGACTCTTCTCCATCATCTATCAGTTGCCTTCTGAAAAGAATATAGAGAGGACAAATTCCTTTGCAGAGGAATGCTTCATTACTATATACACAAACAAGAATATTGATCCTGTCTTATATTCATGTCTGAGTTTTATGCCACCTTCTCCTATAAGCAATAGGAGAAAGGCTCTCCTCTAGAAGATAGATAGATAGATAGATAGATAGATAGATAGATAGATAGATAGATAGATAGATAGATGGATGGATGGACGGACGGACGGATGGATGGATGGATGGATGGATGGATGGACAGATAGACGGATAGATGGATAGATGGATAGATGGATAAACAGATACATGGATAAACAGATACATGGACAGACAGACAGATAGAGAGATGACTGACTGACTGACTGACAGACAGACTGACTGACTTTTCAAGTGACCATGGCCACAAGGAAGAGCAAAGAATCATCTCCCATCTAAACTAGAAAAGGAATGAAAAGAGAACATGAAGAAGAAGGTCTTTTAGGGGCTGAGTCTGAGAAGGTTAGCAGTCAATGCTGCTAGGCCAGAGGTAGCCATTATAAAAAGATATTTTCATTACTCAAGGTCATCAAGCAACCTGTCAAATGTCTGTTATAAACATGAAGAAGAAGGGTACAGTTTAAAACTTTGATGATTGCGTATAAGTGTCTGACATCTTTGCACAGCAGTGGGCAATCAACTGTTTTGAGTGAAGCTCCATTCTTGTATGCAGTAAAGATTTCAATCTAGCTAAATTATGTCTGGGAGTTTTCTGCCAAGTGTAGCCAAGAAACTAAGCTAAGAGTTGTGTCAGTAAATCGGTGATTACTGCCTAGCCTCAGTCTGACACTATTGCTTGGAAACAGTCACTCCTGGAAACAAGAGCTATTAATTATTGCATTACAATGTTAGGTGTAAACCATGGTGAACCTTGGCATTTTGGACAGTATAAAAATACTGTAGATGGGAGGAGTATTCCTCAGGGTTTCATTTGGTCCCTAGTGCTTTTCAAAATCCATCTACATGAAACCACTGGGATTAGAAGATTTGAAACTAGTTTACAATTACCATATTTTTCGGAGTATGAGATGCTCCGGACTGTAAGAAGCACCTACCTTTTTTGGTGAGGAAAACAAGAAAAAGAAATCTGCCTCTGTCTCCCAGCAATTTTGCCTCATTGCAGCAAACAACAAATAGCCTGCTTTACTTTCATTTTCGTTTTCAGCATAGCTTGATTAGAACAAGAAGAAAAAAAATCTGCTCCCAGCAATTCACCTCCTTGCAGCAAGCAGCAGAGGCCTGCGCAAAGGGTGGGGGCCAGTGGGTGGGCGGGGCTATATTCGGTGTATAAGACACACCAACATTTTCACCCCCTTTTCAGGGGGGAAGGTGCATCT
Organism: Arizona elegans; assembly: GCA_022577455.1. NCBI lineage: Eukaryota > Metazoa > Chordata > Lepidosauria > Squamata > Colubridae > Arizona > Arizona elegans. The sequence continues at coordinate 117,108,430 of JAKOOJ010000002.1, forward strand.
TATACTCCAAAAAATATGGTATATAGAAATTTGAAACTAGTTGCTACTATATATTGAAACTGGTTCTCAGTAAGAAGTAATGTGGTTGCTTCATGGAGTATGTGGCACTGTCTAATGTCAGCCTTCAGTCAGTGAAGGGTTGGATAGAATGTAATAAACTGACATGGAATCTAGGGAAAATAGAGATATTCATTGTGAAGAGTTAGTAGCTCCCCAAACTTGGCTATTCTGAGCAGCCCTGGACAAAAACAGGACCAGAGCTCACATACCTTTGACCTAATGTATTTCAATGATGAGAGAGGGAGGGAGGGAGGGTGGGAGGGAAAGAGAAGAATATAAATTACAACATGACATTGGAATATGCTTGATCAACTTATTTAGATGACCTCATTATTTCTCTCTTCTTCCTAGATTGCTACACTAGCTACAGTATCTCTGAGATGTGGTGAGTGAATATGAATAATTTGGATAGTTGTTCCCTGTCTGATTCCTCCTTCTTTTGCCATTCAGGTTCAATTCATTTTGTTGTGTATGTTTTATTACAGGGGTGTCAAACTCAATTTCATTGAGGGCTGCATCAGGGCTGTGGTTGACCTTGGGGGGCTGGGCAGGCATAGATGACTGGGTGGGCATGGCCAGCTTGACACCACTCCTCAAACTGCTGGCCTGTTTCCTCTTTGCATTGGATAGACCGGGCCAAAGCGATGCAGGCAGACTGAGCCAAAGCAACGTGGGGCAGCCCCTTACATTTTCTGGGAAGGCCCTACAGGTCAAATCCGACTACATCGCGGCCTGCATCCGGCCCACAGGCCTTGAGTTTGACACCCCTATTTTATTATAAGGAAACTTTAAACAGTTCATATGTATGGAGGGCCATCTTGTGTGCAGGGGTGGGATTCTAATGGTTTGCACCAATTCGCTAGAAGTGGTTGTTAAGTAGTTAAGCAGTTCGGAGAACTGGTTGTTAAAAGAAATCTCCTTTTGTTTTTTTGCACTTTACAGGGTTAATCCTGTAAGGAATTACAACATTCTGGTGTTGCTTCTAGCCTAATCTTTATTGCCCTGCTTACAGAAACTGCCTCTCCATTAACCCTTATTACATTCTTGGCAGTACGACTAGACTTACTGTCCTCTCTGGAGCTTCTCTGGAGGGTTTTTTTTCCCCCTTTGCTTGACTTCCTTTAAGGGGAAGATTGTTTTAAGCTTTTTACACTGCTGTTGGGAGGAAATAATCCCCTGTAGAAGAAATAATTGAATAACGAAGCAGAGCTGCAGGAAAGAAGCTTTTAATGACAAGGAACCAAGATGAATGACATTTCAGCAAGGCTTTTTGGCTAGCTAGAAAGATTGTCATTCAAACATGAGTTTACATACACTTTCTGGCTTTTGGTCTAAAACTGATTTTTGGTGAAGTTTAATTCTGTGCTTGGTGATGTTTAATCCTGTGTTTATTGATGGGATAATTTTCCCTATTCAGCTTTGTTTGGAAGGAAAAATGTTAATCTCTGTTCCTGAAAAGAAGCAGCTTTGCTTCAGAAATCTGGCTAGTTCCTGTGTCTATTTGTTCTGGTAATTAGTTTAACAAGCAACAGCTACTGTGTTTGCTCCTTTGCTTCATTGTAGTGTAATTGCTTTCTTTGTAGTTAGGCTTATCTCAAGTGCTTTTTCTATCTGGGGGGGAGTTCTTCCTTCACTGCTTTAGTGGTTCTTGGCACTGTCCTTTTGGGGTGTACTTCCAAGAAGCAGGATGCAAGCTTGGCACTGATTTTTTTACTGCCTTTCTGGGGGGCATGTGATCTTTCCTTAAATCTGGATGATTTCCTTGGTATATCTTATGAGGTGAGCGAGACCAGCTAGTATCTTTAAGTGGTGCAAATGGATCTAAGGATTGCTTCTCCTGGGTGTGCTCTTTCTGGAGAGCTTAAATGACCTCTCTGCTAAAGGGTTTCACTTTATGAGTTGGCTGCTGATAGTTGTCATTGCATTTTAACTATTTTAATTCCTCAAGGTGCTCTGGCACCCTGCCTGATTTGTAACTCCAGCTTGCAGGTATTTCTAATCTAATGATTGGTATTTAGGGCAGCTTTTTGCAAGCAAAGAAGCTTTTTGTATCTTTGTACAGGTAATCCTTGATTTACAGTTCATTTAGTGACCATTCAAAGTTACAATGGCACTGAAAAAAATGACTTATGACCATTTTCCACACTTATGACTGTTGCAGCAAACTGTCATTAGGGCAAAGAAGCGATGTCGAGTTGGCCATGCCCGCCTGGTCACATGGCGTCCTGGCTACACCCATCCAGTCACATGAAGCATCGCAGTTGTGAAATGAGTGACACGGTTGTTAAGAATGCTGCAACAGGCAAAAATGACAATCGATTATAAGTGCGAGGACCAGTCAAAAGTGCATGGACCGGTCAGAAATCACTTTTTTCAGCCCTCTGGGTAGTCCCTATGTGTATAGGGACTACTTAGAGGGCTGAAAAAGTTATTATACATGACCAGCTAACCACGCCCGCCTGATCACTTGACCAGTTAGCCATGCCCATCCAGTCACATGACCAACAAGCCACATCCACCCAGTCACATGACCAATAAATCACGCTTCCAAATAATCCACGTCCACAGAACCGGTTGTTAAAAAATTTGAATCCCACCACTCCTTGTAGATTTGATAGTGAATGTAGCTCCTATGTCTTTTGAGGGAAAATTTTTACCACCACAAGTCACAACTTCAGAGGAAGATCTCCGTTTCCTCAGTGGAATCATAATTGGAGCAATGTATGTAGCAATTTGGTACCATATATGCAATGTTTCTGGATTTGCATCTCTCTCTCTAACTGAAGCAACAGTCAGAAGAACCTTTTAAACCTGAGGTTGATATGCTAGGTTTATCCCTTCCTAGGGGGAAAACATGACCTTAAAATTTGGTTCAAGCGCGGATAACCTTCAAGCTTTGTACTGTAATGCATATAGTTTTCTACAAATTTCAGCAGACAAATAGACTGACTGACCATCTGAGCTCATGACTTCTTCAGCCTGATCTTCCCATATGGCTAGTCAAGATTTTTAAAAAATCACCCATCTGGGGTTTCTTTCCAATTGAGGTTTAGCATAATTCAATTACAGGAGCACTTCTTGGGTAACTCAGTAACACAGAATCAGTCTGGACTGCGAATCGGATTGCTCCCATGTACCTTATTTTTAAATATAAACTAATTTTTCAGACATATGGCAAAACTTTCCCTAGATATCACTGCTTGGTGAATTTAAAAACTATTCTTCAAGGTTGCATCACCCAGGCTCTAACCTGACATTCTGTATTGCATTCTGCTTGAGAAGTCACTGAGCATAATACACACAACGTCATGCCTTATTACTTGATGAATAAATCACATTCTAAAACAAAGACCTTTCTTAAATACAGATGAAATGGCTGAATATATAACTTTGTTTCCACTTGAAAGAGTAAACAGATTTGCAGTTGGAATTACATTGGTCTATCAACATACAGTTTCCACCAGAAACCTACATAGATAAAACTTGCATTTGCCTTTAAACAAAAGAGATGGGATTTTAAATATACTAACCACTGTGCTGGCAGCTTTTTTTTTAAAAGCAAACATTTTCCCACATATGTATTCAAGGTTATTGAAAATAAAGAAGAAGGATAATTCATATAAATATTATAAAACTTTAATTAAGGGCAACTGAAGATGAAAAGCATTTTTTCCCCAAAAGGTTATTCAATGGTGCCACCTATAGGTTCCAGCATATTCCAATATCTTAAAGGAAGTTTGCTTTTTAACAAGAAGCAGCCAGTTAAAATGATCTTTGCCCAAATCATTTTTAAAAATTATTTTTAAAGTACAGGATGTAATTACTTGTAAGGCGAATTGTTTAAAATTATTTGGAGGGGTTTTTTCCCTCTCTCCTGGTATGGCATAACACAAAGAAGAATGCGCTGTTTCGATTATGCCATCTGGTTTTAAAGCAGATCCTTTCACATCCAATGAATATTATAGTTATGTTGCTGCAATGCATGGCTGGTTATTTACGTACAGCTCAGTCTTGCAGGCTGGTGAGAATTGGTATTTCCTATGATGCACAACCAAGAAAAAAGCTATTCTCGTTCACTCTTGAGTAGACCAGACCCATCCACTCCAAAGAAGATCAGAAGTAGCATGCAAAAATTTCCTATTTTAGCCAGGTGGCTTTGTCCAAACATTCTCTTTGTCCTGTGGGTAACATGGTGTCTTCTATTAACTCACTCCATTTTGCTTAACAGATGTCAAGCAGGTTTTTATCGAATTCTTTAGCCTGAGGTAGAAGGAAGCCAGTATAAGTTCAAATGAACAGAATTATTATTATTATTTTAACTGAAGCTTGGAGGAGTGTGAAGATAGAACTTATAATGAGAAACTAGCATCAGTCCTAACTTTCTAGAGATGAAATGTCATTCCTTTTGGAAATGACAGTGCGTTAGGAGTAACTTCCAATTTTATCCAGAATGCCGATTATTGTGCATGGTTGAATAAGCCTTATAAAAACTCACTGCAGATATGGGAATATAAATAAAGGAGTTAATATCAACACAAATAATAAGAATAATGGTCCTCCAGATGAGAGACGTGGGTTTTTTTTCTCCCGAAAGGCTGGTACTTAATTTATAAAGTAACATTCACCTAGTCAAGGATTTCTAATTTTTTCTTTTCATTGATTCCACACTATACTTAAATACATTTAACATATATACATATACATATACATATATATGTGTGTGTATGTGTATACTACTTAAACTGCATAATAAACTATGTATTTCTAATGATGCATTCCTGATAAAGTGGGATCATTTATGTGAGTCTTGTGGAGTAATGATCCTGTATCTAATAAGTAGAAGAAGCCAAGAAGTAAAAAGAAAATGTTGTTTAACAATGATTGTTGAATCTGTTCTTCAGGACCACATATCAGCTTTCAGAAGGTTATACTACTTATAAATAGCACACTGGGATCCATTTCTCATTGGTTTAATGTATGTTTTTGCCTTAATTACTTTCGGGGGTTGTTTGTTTATTAGTTTGTTTGTTTATTATTTATACAAAGGCACTTTGTTCCCTGTATGTTTTTTTGTTTTAAAAAAACACTGACTGGTCATTTCCTCATCCTAGAACAGGGCTGTCAAACTCGCGGGCCACAGGCCAGATGCATCATGCGCTGGCCATTCCCACGCCCACTTTAGGGAAGGGGAAAAAAGTCCCGCCATGACATGAGTTTGACACCCCTGTTCTAGAACATCCTGACATGTGTGTTAATTTACTACCTGGTTACCTCATACTTGATCCATCCATTTAAATATAATGGAGAGGAGGTGGTATTTGTCATTATATGATTAACCCATTGAAGAGGAAAAGTTATCCAAACTTTTGGAGGAGAGCGAAATAGTCCCAAATAAGAAGCAGCAGGAGAAAGAACAGGGTTAAATAGAATTCTGAAATACAGTAGTAAATACCCACAGTAAGTATAGATCTTGAATAAATCAAATAATTTTTAAGTGCACATCCATTCACATGATAATATAAACGAGCATAAAATAACCCCAAATCTAAGACTCAAACATTTATCCTACATGCATAATTAAATTAGAGAAATTCCTACTAATCAAGAGTACATTTTTCTGATCCTGCAGATGACTGTACAAAATTCATCTCTCTCTCTCTCTCTCTCTCTCTCTCTCCCTCCCTCTCCCTCTCCCTCTCCCTCTCCCTCTCCCTCCCTCTCTCTCTTTCCTTGAAATGGCAAGCTTTGCAACATAAAGTAAAATTGGAACAGCTGTATAATTGGGGCAGTAAGACAGGATTGTGTATCTGTCAGCTTCAGAACACACAACTAGGAGTTCATATTCTATTGATTCAACTTCCTCAGAGCCACAAGAGTAACTGGTACAATGCAGCCTTTTCTTGTATTTGCTAAACTAGGCTTTCTCACCAGAATGGAGGCTGTTTGATAATGGTATATTAGACAATATATATATATATTGGAAAAATAATCAGAATAACAAAATCACAGAGTTGGAAGGGACTTTAGAGGTCTTCTAGTCCATCAGTGTTGGCGAACCTTTTAGGCACTGAGTGCCGAAATGTCCCGGCATGCACACGCAGAGGAGCACCGGAAACCGGAAAAGCAGCTCCCCGGTGTGCATGTGTGGGAGCACTAGAAACCCCAGCACACATGTGCATACCGGGAAGCTGAGCTTCCAGTTTCCGGTGTGCACATGCACGCCGGTCACCTGGTCTTCTGGTTTCTGGTGCGCATCCATTCATGAAGACCAGCTGGCCGGCGTGCATGTGCATGCTGGAAACCGGAAGCTCAGCTTCCCAGCATGTGCATGCACACCAGGGAGCTGCTGGAAACCTCCAGCACTACTGCGTATGCGAAGGCCAGCTGGCCGGCACCCATAATCTGGAAGAGCAATGGGAGACAGCTGGTATGCCCAGAGAGATGACTCTGTGTGCCACTTCCAGCACGCATGCCATAGGTTCACCATCACTGCCCTATACCATTTCTGACAAATGGTCTTCCAGTCTCTTTGAAATCCTCCAGTGATGGACTACCCACAACTTCTGAAGGCAAGCTATTCCATTGGTTGATTGCTCTCACCTTTAGGAAATTTCCCCTTAGTTCTAAATTGCTTCTCTCTTTGAGTAGTTTCCATCCATTGTTTCTTGTCTTGACTCTAGTGCTTTGGAAGACAGGTTGACCCCCTCTTCTTTGTGGCAGCCCCTTAGATATTGGAACACTGCTATCATGTCACCCCCAGTCCTTCTTTTCATTAAACTAGACAAAATAAATTCCTGTAATCATTCTTCATATGTTTTCCCTAATCATCTTTATTCCTCTTTCCAGACAGTCTTCATCTTTTTTTATAATATGGTGACCAAAACTGGATGCAGTATTCTAAGCATGGTATTACTAAGGCTTTATAAAGTGATATTAATATTTCATGTGATCTTGATTCTCTCCCTCTGTTAATGCAACCTAGGATTGCATTGGCTTTTCTGGCTGCGGCTGCTGCATCATCATCTGGCTTTAAGGAACAATTAATTCTATCTAGGTTAAATAACCTGAGATCAGCAATAAATGTAATTGTTCAATATCTGACTCTGTAATCTACTTAGAGAGGGCTATAAAGAACTATGAAGTGGTATATAAGTCTAAGTGCTATTGCTATTAAGGTGGTTAAATGATGATCATTTCTATTCTCATCCACTGAGAATGCAGCTTGAGTTTTACTTCTTCCAACAATTCTGATGCCAATTGAAGCAAACACCTAGTTTTCACTGATAAATCACTTGGGAATTCATCCATAACAAATAGCAAATCACAAATCTGTAAATCAAGATGCCCAGGCTGAGATACACACGGCACAGAGAATTAAGAATTTTGGAAAGGCAGCATTCCTCACAAAATTAGGTACCAGGTGTTGGAAGGGACCAGTTCAGTGGTGGGATTCAAATAATTTAACAACCGGTTCTCTGCCCTAATGACAAGCTGGGTAGGCATGTGGTCATGTGACCATGTGGGCATGGCCAACTCAACATCACTCACATTGATGGGCGCTTCACCTTAGCTGCTACCATGTAATAAGGGTTAACCAGAGAGGCAGCTTCTGTAAGCAGGGCAATAAAGATTAGGCTAGAAACAACACCAGAATGTTTCCTTCCTGCCTTCCTTATAGGATTAGCCCTGTAAAGTGGGGAAAAAAACAAAATAAGATTTCTTTCAACAACCGGTTCTCTGAACTGCTTAGAAAGTTAATAACCGGTTCTCCCGAATAGGTGCGAACTGGCTGAATCCCACCACTGAGCCAGTTGTTTGCTTATTAGGGCATAGTAACTACAGATGTTGATGATTCACTTTGGAAATAACACAGAGGACTCTGTATAAAATGGATATGTGCAGAAAGTATTTCTGACGGGGTACTCAAAAAAGGTAGGAATAGACAAAAATAAAAGGTGAAATATGTGAGAAAAACTGAAAGCAGATCCGAGTAGCAGAAGGGTTTGTTGTGGTAGAATTTAGTTAATGTCACATGGTAAAATAGCCAGAATGAAGATATCTATAAAGTCTGAATAAGAGACAGTTCTTAAAACCCAAGATACGATTTTCAAAAGAAATTTTTTAAAATGAGAAACAGATCCTAAATGAACTGGATAAACTAATGGTTTTGGAACTACCCTATATAGAAGTTTTTCATCTCTTTGCTATTTTCTAGAGGTTAAGTGGAGGTTTGTAACACAGGTAGACTTAGAGGCAGCCAAGCACAAAAGCCCCAAGGGACATGAGGAAAAAAAATAGGTAAGAAGTGGCCAAGCCATGACAGAAGGAATTGGAGTACTTCAGAGTGGTCACATAGAACGAATACCATGAATACTCAGTTTTCTGTTACAGTTCTTTTAAGACTCAAAATTATCCTAGCAGCTGGACTTTGAATTAAGGTCTGATGTGTATGGAAAAGAATTCAGAAGTGTATCGAAAAGTATGAGGAAAAGATGAAGAGCTTTTGATTCAAGAAGTAAACAATACAGTAAAAATTTTAAGTCTTTGTTTGTTTGTTTCTACCTGGCCTGAATCTTTGCATAAATAAAAACAATTAGCACTGAAGGTGCTAAAAAATAATTTATTTCTGGCAATGTGTATGAGAGTCACATCCATGCAAGATGTCATTTTATGGTTTTTTTTAAGTGTGACTTTTTTTTTTAACTAATGGGCATAATGTTAAGGTAGGCAAAACTTATGGAATGTTAAATACAAGGAACTTTTTAAAAAGTAAATCTCTGAAACCAATGCATTTTTTCTGTACCAAGCTGTATATGTAAATCAATGGAGCATCTAATCAATTTTGATTAAATAGTTGAAAATATATTGCACACATCTCTGTGCTAAACATCCTGGTTTTTATGCTTTTTCTCTACTACCGTATTTCCTAGTCTGATTTTTAATGGCTTCTCAGTAACATCCCTTTTACTGATCTCATTTCCCAGCTAGTCACGAAATGCTATAGTCACAGTGTCACATTCTCTGGTCAAAAGTTTTAATTGGGTTTGACTGAGTTTCTGATCATTCTAGGTATGCCACTGATGTGGTTGCATTGAATAATTGAGTTTCTTTTCTGCCTAGACAAATCAAATATGTGACAAAGGAGCAGATTTTCAGAAATCCTGTGCGCCATTGTTTACTGAGCTACATTTGATAAGCATCCAAAAATTACTAGGGTTTCCTGGAACCCAACTTGAGTGTCTCTGGTCTACAGCCTCAAGGAATAATATTTCATGGTTCTGCTATCCAAATTAATTTAACTGAATATATATCCAAGCTATAATTTAAGTAGGACTATATTTTTTTTGCATCCAATATGTGTGTGTGTGGAGGGAAATATATAATAGGTTTGCTGCTAACCTGTATATATACAGTATGTAAACATATCAGTGGTGGGTTTCTACCGGTTCATCCTGATTCAGGCAAACCGGTAGCGGCAGCAGCGGGAGGCTCCACCCACCTGCCCAAACATCATCTCAGACACTCTGCGCATGCACTCACAGTTCTGAACCAGTAGTGAAGGTAAGTGAAAACCACTACTGAAAGATATCCTCCTTACCCTATCTGAAAAAAAGAGAATTCTTTGTTGCTGGTTTGCTGGTTTGCAAAGTAATGCATTTTTTTAAAAAAAATATTCTGATTGTAAAACACAAAATATTCATTGGGAAGCTTTTCTTGATCCATTTTCTCAGATCAAAGGATATATATTATCATTGTTCCAATTCTCCATTGTCTGATGCAGGAGCTTATTCAGGTAGCATCCTTAAAGGCATTAGTGCTATGCTTATCACCATGGTTATCTGCCAGAACTCTAGATAATCTGAAAATTGAAAAAGAAAAAAATATATCTGTGTGTGTGTGTGTGTGTGTTTTGCAGGCTGTAATTAATTGGGGTGTGTAAAACTCGGATGAAAGTTTTATGATGTTATCTCCAAGGAAACAGATGGCAACAAATAGTATTGACTGCTAAAGGGAACTATATTGACAAGCATTTAATAGAAGTAATATATATAAGTGCCAAGTCTTAAATCCGAGGCTCTAAAACACAATTTTGAGTATACTGAAATAAAAATATAAGTTCCATTGAATAATGAATTGATTGTGCTTCAGTGCTTTTTTTAATGGCAGTTTTTTCAGGAACACCAGTTTTAACTATCTTATCACCATGGAGGTCTATTCAGTGAGAGGTAAATTCAGAGGTACTGCCTATCCAACACAACAAAGATCCTTGCAGTGCTTTTAAAAAATGAATGGTGGCTATAAGCATTTGTGAGCTACACTCTATTTCATCAGACATAAAAAGTGTTCTCTCTCCCCTTCGTACCTACCTACCTACCTACCTACCTATTTATCTACCTATCTACCTGTTAGAGAAAAATTATTTCTCTATAGCTGTGCCTATTGATGGCTTTTGGAATGTACAGATACGTGGGCCAATCAGAGGGCAGCTAGTGTGTTTGAATCTCCCAGCCCTCCCCTAACTGTCACAGTTAACAGTAAAAAAGGTGATTCTTAACAGAAACCTTTGCTCTTCAGTTTGGTGTTCAGTTTGCTCTTCACCTTGCTGTTCAGTTTGCTCTTCTGTTTAGTATTGTATTGTATTCTAGGATCTTCCTTTAGATAACTGTGAGCAGTCTGGAAGTCCGTTAGAAGAGCAGTTCTGTGGTATAATGTGGTATTTCTTCTGAGGAAATATCTACCTACCTATCTATTTATCTACCTATCTACCGAATCTATTTATTTCATTTATTTGCCAGCCATCTCTTAACAAAACAACTCTGAGCAGCTTACAGCATAAAACATTTAAATCATAACATAAATGTTTATAAAATAATAAAAATAGAAATCCCAATCCAGATAAAACCATAATTAAAAGGTTGAGGAGGGAGGGAACAGAATGCATGGGGGTGGGGAGGTGGGATTGCCTTTTTAATTTATCACTATCTCCAGTGTGATGCTCCTCTTTATTATCTATCTGTAATTAAACTATGAAGTCAACAGGAAGTGAAATGCAAAAAATATACTAATACTTTAGTATTCAGAACTAACACTTCTAGCTATTTTGTAATAATAATAACAATAAAAATAAAAATGATGTTCTGATGTATATTGCAAGAGATAAACATTTAGGCGGATGGCACATCTTCTTTTCCACTCTTCTTGTGAAATCCCTTTGCTTCACAATGGCCTCTTCAAGGTTAGTTCTGAGGTTCCTGCACTAGTTTAAATATTGGCAGTTTTGAGTATAGAACTGTACTAATTTAGTTTAGTTTGTTTATCCTATCCAAGATGTGGGAAGGCTTTTCTGGTAGACAGTGAAATAAGTGTAATTTTACAACCATTGAGTCTTCAATACCCCAGAACCTATGCACCACAAAGGACAATGGGAAAGTTAAGGCTATGGTCCACTTTCCCTCTTTTCTTTCCCGCTATCTGCTTTTTGTCTATACCAGCGTTACTCAAACATTGACAACTTCTAAGTGTGTGGACTTCAACTCTGGCCTATCCATCTAATTTAATGTTTTTAATCTGGGGGGGGGGGGGTGTTTCTAGTTTTGTATACTAATTGAGTCCATTTGAGTTGAGCAGTTAAGAATAAATAAATAAATAAATAAATAAATAAATAAATAAATAAATAAATAAATAAATAAATATCTCTGATGATATTTGCACTGATGATCATTGATTATTTATTTATTTATTTATTACATGTATTTATATGCCACCATTCTCCCGAAGGACTCAGGGCGGCGAACACAAGAAACAAGTACAATAAAATCCCATTTTAAACCAAATAACTAATTAATAGTAAATAATAAAGCCCGGAATCAGAGTCAGCCTATTTGTTTGAATAGCCAAGTCTTCAGGTCCCGATGGAAGGAACGGAGATCAGGAGCCATCCGGAGCTCGGTAGGTAATTCATTCCAGAGGGTGGGAGCACCCACAGAGAATGCCCTACCCCTGGGCATAGCAAGATGACATTGGCTCTCCGTCGGAACCCTGAGGAGAGCGGCCCTATGTGAGCGAACAGGACGATGAGAGGCAGGCAGGAGAAGGTCCTGCAAATATCCCAGACGTAAGTCATGTAGGGCCTTATAGGTGAGAACTAGCACCTTGAAGCGGACCCAGAGAACCACTGGTAACCATTATATTATATTTTGTAATAGGGTCAATAGAGATCCACCAATATAATATTCCCTTTTTTTGGTCTAATTAGAAATACAGGCCAAATAAACAGTATAGGGTGGAGATATTTTCAGTGCCACAGGTAAATCTTTCTATTTCAACTTGGATTTCTAATTGTTAATGTTATTCTTGAGGATCTGGATAGAAGTTTGATTTACACTGTATATTGTAGGCATAGTGCTGGAAGCAGACCGTGACAAAATCTAATCCAGTTTTAGGACAATTTATTATGGTCCAGGTAGAATTCTCTTCTCTAAGCTACAGTAACTCAAACGATGCTTTTGTGTGTGTGAGTGAGTGCATTGTCCAGTCAGTCATGTGCTGGAAAGATTATAGTTAGATGCTGATGTGTTTGGGATGCTGTAGGTGAAAAAATTATCATGTCTGTTCTTTCTGAAATCCATCTGTTCGCTGATCATTACTGCTTCAGCCACATGCATATTATACACTCAGCTCTGGAAAACAGTTTTTAAAGTTCTTGTTATGACTCTCTATTTGGAAATTATTCCAATAGAGATTCCCCAAGTGGATGGAAAATAGCCATCTTTCCATCTTTCACAATGGTTGAGTCTAAATGTAATACTCTATCTGGGCATGCCATATACAATATATTCAGCTGTTGCTTCTACCCCAAGTGCCAATGAACCAATGGTGAAATCCATTTTTTTTTACTACCGGTTATGTGGGCATGGCTTGGTGGGCGTGGCTTAGTGGCCTGGTGGGCGTGGCCTGGTGGGCGTGGCAGAGGAAGGATACTGCAAAATCTCCATTCCTACCCCACTCCAGGGGAAGGATACTGCAAAATCCCCATTCCATCCCCACTTCTGGGGGAAGGATATTGCAAAATCTCCATTCCCACCCCACTCTGGGGCCAGAGGTGGGGCCAGAGGTGGCATTTGCTGGTTCTCCGAACTACTCAAAATCTCTGCTACCGGTTCTCCGAACTACTCAAAATTTCCACTACCGGTTCTCTAGAACCTGTCATAACCTGCTGGATTTCACCCCTGCGATGAACCATGCTACAGTACATGTTATTGTTCACCTTGGTAAAATAATTACATATTGTATCCAAGCTGCAACTGTAGGAATTTAAACTTCAGAACCACTTCTTGTTTTTCTCCATCCCATAGGAAACCCATAGAAGCCAAAGGCATCAAAAGAAGACACACCCATCATGATGACATTGTGCAAATGATGAACTTGTGTAATTTGCCTCAGCAGTCTCATGATGTGAAATGACACATGTACATAATTTGCTTCATTTGTATCCTGACATCATGATGAGCATGTTGTCACTTTGTCCTCCTTGCCCCCTCTCTCACAGAAATTCAAACACCATCCAGCTTTGTTTTAGCAAACATCCGGCCCTTTCAATTCCTGGCAAATAGATGGGGAAGAAATGGAGGTAGTGACAGATTTTATTTTCCTCGGCTCCAAGATCACCACTGCAGCCAAGAAATTAAAAGATGCTTGCTCCTGGGGAGGAAAGCTATGGCAAATCTAGACGGCATACTAAAAAGCAGAGACATCACCCTGCCAACAAAAGTGTGTATAGTCAAGGCTATGGTTTTCCCAGTTGCAATGTATGGCTGTGAAAGCTGGACCATAAGAAAGGCTGAGTGCCAAAGAATTGAGCCCTTTGAACTATGGTGCTGGAGAAGATTCCTGCAAGTCCCATGGACTGCAAGGCCATCAAACCGGTCAGTCCTAGAGGAGATCAATCCTGACTGCTCTTTAGAAGGCCAGATCCTGAAGATGAAACTCAAATATTTTGGCCACCTAATGAGAAGGAAGGACTCACTGGAGAAGATCCTAATGCTGGGAAAGATTGAGGGCAAAGGAAGAACGGGATGACAAAGAACTAGGTGGCTGAATGGAGTCACTGAAGCAGTAGGCGTGAGCTTAAATGGACTCCAGAGGATGGCAGAGGACAAGAAGGCCTGGAGGAACGTTGCCCATGGGGTCACAATGGGTCAGACACGACTTCGCAACTAACAACAACAACAAGCCCATCAACCTTTTATCAGCTATCTGTCCCTTCTCATTTCTGGTCCAACTGCTAGGAAAAGTCAACTATTGTCACTATTAAAGACAACTCTGTATTGATAAACAGAAGGGCAAGATATCAAATTCTGATATAAAAATGTTTTTGCCAGTTTAGAAAATCCAAAACAATGATCCTCATTTATTTTTTTTAAAAAAAGACATTCAGAAGTTATGAACTATGATTTCTTAATTGTAGCTGGTTAGATTGTATGGATTCTCAAAATTGTAAGAATTGGTGCTAGTGTTAACTACCATTGCCTATGAGGTAGTGATAACTGGGTGATTAAATGATTTATTAGTGCCATATTGGAAAAGTAAATTCATGCAAGAATGTAGTTTTGAGCAAGAAAGTCATGAAAAAGAAAAGTGTTTTCCCCAAATACAAATTAAAATTATTTCCAGAGTTTATCTGATCATCGAAGTATTTATGAAACTGAAATCCTATTCATGTTTAATCTGAAGTAAATCCTGTCATCCAAAACCTCTGCCTGGAATTGTGCACAGAGCAAAGTTTTAGGCAGCAAGATAGTAATTTTTCCATATAATGTAAAACATGTGTTCTCTTTTATGCCCAGATTATCTTGACCTACTAATTGTAATGGCATTTAAACTGGCTTCTGCTTAACAATAAATTGCTGGAAATAGAGTTCTTCTGGTTAGATCAAAAGAAGAAAAATTCAACTCAGTTTACATAGCTGTTTCCAGCTCTTTGGAACTTCATTAATGACAGCAACTTGGTTCTGGACAATTAGACACCAAGCTGCTTATTAGCAGCAGGTAGCAATCACTTTTAATTCATTGCATTTACAGAGTAAAGACAGAAAATGTGTGATCAGCTTTGTGCTTGCTGCATATCTTTTAAAGCTAAATAGGAAGATACAAGGAACATTTAAGCAGCCCATGGAAAAGGGATTGCAAGGTTTATATTTTTCTTTCATATAAGAGGAGAGTTGGGGGGGACCCTTTCTTTAGCCATTAAAAAGAGTGAGAAATAGTTAAAGGAGTAATTTTTTTTAAGTGCTATCAGGAAAAGATAAAGAAAACAAATATTGAAGCCATGTGTTTAACTCTTTTATTGCTGTTGGATAAGGCTAATTCATAGGACAGAGTCAGATTTGCTAAGGAAACTTGAGCGTATTTACTGAGACGTCACACAAGATCAAGTGAAATTATTCTTAATAGGTGGGCATAGTATCAAAGCAGGGGGAATGATGGCTCAGCCGTTAAAGATGCTGGGCTTGTCACCTGAAAAGCTGACAGCCTGGATTTGAGACCCAAGTGCCATGCAATGGGGTGAGTTCCTGCTCCAGCTCCTGCCCACCTAGCAATTCGAAAGCTTGCAGAGATGAGCACTATGCCCTAGAGTCAGACTCAACTGGACAGGGAAATCTTTACTTTCAGTATCCAAGCTTGACTTACCAACCTTGTATCCAAGTATTCATAAATAATCACTATTTAACTTGGTAATGTTGAAAGAAATATCCTTCTGGGTTCAATTCCCAGTGGGAAAAAAGACAGTGGATTCATGGAAGTTGCTTGGAAAGAAGGTTTATTGATGAACAGGATCACATGCCTTCGAGATCTTGGGTGAAAAAAGGGAAGAGATGCTCAGAGTCCCTGGGTTTTATACCCTCTCTGGTTTTGAACTTCCTGGGGCACATGAAGAGTATCCTGATTGGTTGCTGTCAGAGGTCATGGCTAGCTTTATAGGTTGTCTGTGTGCTAAGTTTGTTTGAATCTTGTTGAATAATGCAATGAAGGGCAATTAAATGGCTCTGCCTGAAGGAGGTAGATCTTTGTTATATAGATTGGACTGGCTCAGGCCTTAATGGCCCATTAACAAATGTGGGGGGGGGCTGAGTTTCTGCCTCCATTTTGGGGGAAATACTGTATTCTACCCTTTTAATATTTCCTAAAATATATCATTTTTCTAGGAGAGGAGTGGATTTTAACTTCCTACAGTAAATTTTCTTATAAAACGACACAGGCTGGTCATCTAGATTGGATACCTATTACCATATTGATCATGTTTCTTGGAATTTCTTACGAACACGCTTATGTTTAAGGTTCATAAAAATAGTTCAGCATAATTGGACCAAAGTACATCTAATCAGACCAAGGCCAATCTAATCCAAGATTTTGTTTTTCCCAATGACCTACCAAGAGGAGACAAATCATGCCCTTTTCTTGCTGTTGCTTCCCTCAACTGTACTTAGAGGCACACTGTCAATCCAGAGATAACATTGAATCTTAAGTTTAATAGCTTTAATCAGATGTCCTTTATCAATCTATCTAATTGCTTTTTTTTAAAAAAAAAAAAAACATCCTACCAAGGAACTACTACCATGTCTTGTGGAAATGAATTCCACAGGCCAATTGGCATTGTATTATGAAGAAGCTCATTCTGTCAGTTCTAAATGTTCTTCTGATTGGTAGCACTCTTGGTCCTTGTATTTTGAGAGGAGAAAAAACTCTCCTTGTCCACTTTCTTCATGACATGCTCAGTTTTACACACTTCAATTGTGTCCACCTTCAGTCACATTTTTTAAGTTAAATAGTCCCAAAGTTTGAGTCCACTAATCATTTTCATTGCACACTTCCTTTCTATGTGTAATACAGTATTCCTAATGCAGATGCGTCATATATCTGTTCAAGAGCACTAGAGTGTTGGCAGTTTTCTTTTCTCTTCTTTTCCTAACGATCTCTAGCATGGAATTTGCTCTTTTCAGAGGTTTAATTCAAATTTTGAGTTGATCTCTTCCTGGAAGTATCAATTATGACCCTCTGATCTTTTTGTTGGC
Source organism: Arizona elegans (assembly GCA_022577455.1). Taxonomy (NCBI): domain Eukaryota; kingdom Metazoa; phylum Chordata; class Lepidosauria; order Squamata; family Colubridae; genus Arizona; species Arizona elegans. The sequence goes on from JAKOOJ010000002.1 coordinate 117,125,562, forward strand.
TAATTATAGATAGTTCAGTGCAGAGATAAGCTTAAAGGCATTGTCCTGATGTGTCTCAATTTTATACTTTAAAATTGAATTAAATATAATAATAGTTGCTGTTAAGTTGACTTTACTCCCAATTTAAAAAGATTTTTCTGCAGCTCTTCACAATCACTTTTGGTTTTCATCACTCTCTACAGTTTAGTATCATCTGCAAATGAGGCCATTCCAATGCTTATTCGATGCATATAATCAATGCAATTTATGAACAAGTTAAAAAAGGAACAATCACAACAGAAATCCATAAGGACATCCACATTTTCTCTCCAGTGGTAAAATTTCCCATTTGTTCTTAGTTTTTACTTTCTATTTCTTTAACCACAATGGGAAGGTTCTTTTACACCCATGACTGTTAAATTTGCTCAAGAATCTGTTTTGAGAAACTCTGTCAAAGAGTTTTTAAAAGTCCAATTATACAAAGTTAACACAGTCATTTTCCAGCTCACTGCTCATGCAATCCACACATGGGTTGCTTTCCTCATCGCTTTTCTCTGACTGGGTAAATTTCTTGAGTATCTCCCTCCGTGCTGTGGCCACGCCCATCTGTCCCATGATGCATCAGTCTTTTTACTCAGTCGCTTCTAGACTGGTGCTTTCTCCCTTCGTGGTGAAATTATTCCGTTTTTTCTAGCTTTGGCGTTAGGCTTTTTTCTTTATTTTTGTTTAGAATTATTTTTTCGGCTGAGCCCTTTTTGCTGCTGCGATAAGGAGGTTTGAGTCGGGAGGCTTCCCCTCTTCCTTTGTAGGGGCCGTCCTGTCATTCTGTTGCCCGCAGCTGGGGATTCCGTCCTTCGGGCGTTTTCCCCCTTTACTGTTTAGCCGCCGGTGTGCGAGAGGGGCTGACGGCTGCCGCTGCACCCCCACACCACCTTTAATATTTTTTACCTTTGCTGGGCTCTTAGCGGCGGCTCCAGAGCTCTCTGTAAGGTTTGCCCTGCAGGCTCTGACGTAACCACCACAAAAACTCTTCTCCTGACCGCTTCGCTGGACCGCACTTGCTGGGAATTGGCTGCAGAGGCTTCGTTTGTGGTGAGCAGAGCAGGCGTCTGTCCCTCGGGCGGCGCCTGCATTTTCTAACCTTCTCCGGACAGTGAGGGACCTGCGAGTGACAGCCCGCGTTATTTAACGGCCGTTCGGGCCTGTGGCCGCCATTTTGAATTCCTCCCGGGCGGCCATTTTGACTGATCTGCTCCCTCACGACCTCTCTTAACAACCAATGACTTGATTTGTGGCGCCTTCATTGCCTTTCAACTGGCTGGCCGTTATAACTGTTTGCCGTTTGCTGTCCCCTTTGAATTGGGACCTTTGGCATCTGCTACCTTTTTCTCACTGTTGACTTGTTATTTCTGTTGAATTTAAAAAAAAAAACAAAAAAACATCCATAATCATAACGATTATAACATATTGATCATTGAAAGTTAATTAATCAAAATCAAAAAAAAATAATAATAATTTGAATTTTTGGCAACAAAGGGATTGAACCAATTAAGACCAATACGGTAAAATGGCGGATGGTTACCTTTCGTCAGATGTGGACAGGGAGCCCAGCCCTCCTAGGGCCCCTGCAAAACATAAGTCTAAATCGCGTGCCAGACCTACGTCGGCCTCTCATGATGCCCGCCACCTCAGGTCATCGGCAGCAGACAAAGATGCTCAACGTCGCCACAAGGCTCTTGAGCGACATTTCGATAGGGCCAAACAGGCCTCCTCGGCCTCTGTTTTTCCAGTGGATCCACCTCAGATGTCTCATGGCCAATCGTCTGCCACATCTCTGACCTCGGCTTCTCAATTATTGCCAGTTTCTCCTTCTCGCTCCTTGGTCTCCAACGACCCTCAGGGCATCTCTGGCACCCTGTCCAAACGAACCTCTGTGTCCTTACCAGATGTCTCATCTGTGGGTCTGGGAGGACCGGTTCACCCTCCTCTGTCTCGCCCAGAAGCGACCTTCACTCCGACTGCTGCTGGTCTTCGCGACCCGAATGGTCAATTACTGGCAACACAAATAGATTTACAATCCTTGCTCTCCAATGCCTTGTCCTCTCTGTTAGCAGCTGGGATTCGTCAATCCTCCCTACAACAAGGGCCGATTGTACCTTCTGACATTCCTCCTTCGTCAGTTCCTGCTCGGACCAAATCTCCTTCACGCTTGGCGCCAGTCTCATCGGATGAATCTGATGGCGGAGACGAACCTATAGAGGATTTGGAACTTTCGGAAGATGAAGGTCTGGCACCTGATGTGCCTGCCTTTACTGGTCTATTCAGGCCTTCCTTGTTTAAATCCCTTCTGCACAAGGCACGACAGACCACCAACATGACTGAATCGCCTTCGACGCCTTCTGATGCTACGTCATCCACTACTCCTCATGAGGTTCTCTTCTCATCTTCGAAGCAGGGCAAAGATTTCATTCCCTGCCCGCAACTCTTTACAGAAGTCTTGCAGTCTCCATGGTCTCAACCGGGTTCGTTGATGGGGCCCAATGCTCTAGACAAGAAGCTCTATTGCGCAGCACCAGAGCTGGACGCCTTATTGTCCTTACCTGTGGTGGGCCCCCCGATTGCCAATTTGTCTTCGTCCTCCTTGGTCTCCACTGACTCCTTGGACGCCCTTAAATCTGAGGACAGGAAGTCGGAACTCTCCTTTCGCAAGGAGCATCAGGCTCTGGCCTGGGCGATAAAAACTGCCACAGCTACTTCTTTTTTTAATCGAGCGACACTACTTTGGCTGAGGCAACTCCAGGACAAATTACCGCCGGAGGATACGCGCCTCCATCAAGATCTGAACAAGATAGTTGCTGCCACCGAATATTCGGCGGATGCATCTTTAAATTCGGTCAAGTTCACCTCGAGAGCTTTGGCCTCCTCTATAACATTGCGGCGCTTGTTTTGGCTTAGAAACTAGAGAGCTGACTCCAAAGCCAAATGGAAATTGGCAGCGGCCCCATATAAGGCCCCTTCCCTCTTTGGTGCCGCCCTCGATCCTGTCCTGATTGAAGATAAGGATAAGCGCAAGATTATGCCCACTTCATCCTATCGCCGCCCTGAGCGCCGCTATACACCTTACTATCAGCGGCAGTCCTTTCGGCCTTCGTCGGGTTCCGGAGCTCCCTACTCTCAACGCTCCTACTTTCCAGCTTCTGACCGCTCGTCCGACCGCCAGCGCTTTCGTGACAGGCCCCGTAACACCACAGCCAAACGTCCTTTCCGTGGTGCCGGATTCCGTCAATACCGTAGAGGAAAGTGACTACACCCGGTTGGATCCCATTGGTGGCCGCCTCCATCTTTTTCGTCATCAATGGGAACAGTCGACCACGGATGCGTGGATTCTTCGTACGGTGTCAGAAGTTTTGGCCATAGAGTTCTCGGATCGCCCTCCATCTCGCCACATTTGCTGCCCCCCTCTCCAAAGAGAGTTAGACTGCCAGCTGAGGAAGGAGATTCTCCACCTATTGCGTATCAAGGCAATAGAGCCAGTCCCTCCAGAGCAACGGGGCGAGGGCTTCTATTCAACCCTCTTTCTGGTTCCAAAGCACTCCGGGGGTTGGAGGGTCATCCTCAATCTGAAGCAATTGAATCTGTCAGTGTCTTACCGCAGATTCAAAATGCACTCTCTGAGGTCCATCCTTGGAGGAATTCGTCGAGGGGATTTCCTCCAGTCCGTCGACCTCAGGGAGGCATATTTGCATGTTCCGGTCCGGCCAGCACACCGAAAGTTTCTGCATTTCCAGATTGGGCAGGACCACTATCAGTACTGCGCCATGCCCTTTGGCTTATCATCAGCCCCGAGGACCTTTACAAAGTTGGTGGCGGTAGTGGCGGCCTCCCTCAGAAAGGTCCCAGTCAGGGTCTTATGTTATCTCGACGACATCCTGGTCCTGTCATCGTCCAGAAGCCAAGCGTATCGAGATCTTCGCAATGTCGTCGAGGCCTTTCAGCTCCATGGTTTTTCAATAAATTTCCCGAAGAGCCATCTTCACCCTTCCACCACTCTGCCACACCTCGGGGCGATTATAGACACTGTACAAGGGCAAGTCTTCCTTTCCCCGGACAGAATTCGAAGCATCTGCGACTCAATCCATCTTTTCCTGTCGCAAAAGTCCATTCCTCTCCTTCATCTCTCTCAATTGCTGGGGAAAATGGTTTCGAGCTTCTCAATTGTACCATGGGCCCGTCGTCACACGAGGCCGTTACAATGGTTTCTCCTCCCTTATCAACGATTGGGCCAAAGCGATTCTCTACGCAAGGTATCACTTCCACCCCAACTTCGTCTCTCCCTTCGTTGGTGGCTGGGACCGGGTCTTCACAAGGGCTCCCACTTCCTGATTCAGGACTACCTGACCTTGACCTCGGACGCCAGCCTTCAAGGATGGGGGGCTCACCTTCACGACCAGATTGTGCAAGGCCGCTGGTCAGGGGCGGAGAGACGGCTCAATATCAACCTCTTGGAATTAAGGGCTATTCGTCTAGCCCTGCGTCACTTTCAATCACTCCTGTCGGGCCATCACGTCCTTGTCCTGACGGACAATATCGCAGCGAAGGCCCACATCAACAAAGAAGGGGGCACTCGATCAAGACCCCTGATGTTGGAATCCGAACAACTTCTGCGTTGGGCGGAGACGCATGTCCTATCCTTGAGGGCCGATCACATTTCCGGCGTGGAAAACACCAGGGCGGATTGGCTAAGCAGACAGACCATAGACCAGTCCGAATGGCAACTGCACCCCAATCTATTTCGCACGGCTTGTTTCATCTTCGGCGTTCCCGTAGTGGACCTTTTTGCCAGCCCGTCAAACGCTCAACTACCTCGGTTTGTGACTCGCTACCCGTGTCAGAAGGCGGAGGATCACAACGCACTCAGGTGCCACTGGCCACCGGGCCTCTTATACGCTTTTCCTCCACTTCCCCTGATTCCTCAAGTGATACGCAAATTACTGGAGGAACAAGCGGAACTCCTCTTAGTGGCCCCAGATTGGCCACGCTGCCCTTGGTACGCGGATCTGGTAGCGTTGTCGGTCCACCCGCCGTGGGTGATTCCGCAAGACCGCCTGTCACTACGTCAAGGAGCCATCGCTCATCCAGACCCAGGATGGCTCAAATTGGCCGTCTGGCGTTTGAGCGGGTCATTCTGCAAAAAGACTGTATACCGGACCAGGTCATAGATACGATCCAAGCATCCCGACGACCGTCGACTTCTCGGATATATGAGTCCTCCTGGAGATCCTTTTGTGCTTGGTGCGCTGTCAAATTTGTTGACCCTACATCGGCTAAGATTGTGGATATCTTATGCTTCTTACAAGCAGGTCTTGACAAAGGTTTGTCACCATCTACCCTTAGGCGTCAAACTGCTGCTTTGTCCACAGTCATCAGATGTCCTCCTTATTCCTCTCTGTCTCTGCATCCGTCTGTTAAAGGTTTTCTCCATGGAGCTGCCAACCTCCGCCCGCCACCTGTCCATCGTTACCCGTCCTGGGACCTTCCACTTGTCCTGCAGGCCCTTATGTCTCCTCCCTTTGAACCCTTGGGTTCTGTTCCTCTCAAGTATTTATCCTACAAGGTGGCCTTCCTTCTGGCGATAACCTCTGCACGACGGGTTTCCGAACTTACCGCGTTGTCGATTAGAAAGTATCTTTGCATCTTTCAACCTAACACTGTGATTTTGCGTCTGGATCCTACGTTCCTGCTTAAAATAAACTCCTATTTCCATCGCGCTCAGGAGCTCGTACTGCCAGATTTTTGCCCTTCGCCCAAGCACCTAAGAGAGAAGGACTGGCATACCCTCGACGTTCGTAGGGCTTTGCGTCGATACATTCGGAGAACTGAATCGTTCCGAAAATCTGAGGCGCTTTTGGTTTCTTTTCGTCCTTCTTCCTTAGGTCAAAAGATTTCTCCATCTACTGTGGGCAGATGGATCAAAAAGTGCATCGCCACGGCCTATGAACAACGAGGCCATCCTATCCCTCCTCGCATTTTACCCCACTTGACGCGTAGTGCTGCAACGTCGGCTGCTTGGACTACACAGGCGTCGGTTTCGGATATCTGCCGAGCTGCCACGTGGTCCTCTGCTACGCCATTTATTAGACATTATAAGATCGACGCTTACGCCTCGGCTGAGGCTTCGTTTGGTCGGCGGGTCCTGCAGAGTGTTCTCGCAGGCCAGGACATTGGGAGCGACTTGTCTCCCACCCTTGGGATCTGAACTTTGGTATATCCCATGTGTGGATTGCATGAGCAGTGAGCTGGAAAAAGAACGTTGTCTTACCTGAACGTTCCTTTTCAGCTTCACTGCGAATGCAATCCACCCCCGCCCTGTTGTTGCATTTACTTTTTCTCCTTATTGGTTCCTTTTCTTGCAGTTCCATTGTATTCTTTACTTACCTGAACCTGATCCTCACCTAGGTGGTCGCGCCTTCGTTCAAAGACTGATGCATCATGGGACAGATGGGCGTGGCCACAGCATGGAGGGAGATACTCAAGAAATTTACCCAGTCAGAGAAAAGCGATGAGGAAAGCAACCCATGTGTGGATTGCATTCGCAGTGAAGCTGAAAAGGAACGTTCAGGTAAGACAACGTTCTTTTCCATCCTGTAGACAAAAAAAAAAAAAACAAACATAAGAAGGTTGGTGAGGCAGGATGTACCTTTGGCGAACCCATGCTGATTCTCCTTCCCCGAGGCTTGTTCCTCTAACATAGTAGCATGCAATAGACAGAATTCTCAGTTATCAAAGCAGACTTCAAAAAACAGAATTCCTGGAAAATCCAACTTACAGAAAGAGACACACAAATGAAAGCAGGAATTGATTATATTGATGAGACAAATTCTTTGTGTGTCTAATCACACTTGGTCCAATAAAGTATTCTGTTCTGTTCTATTCTATTCTATTCTATTCTATTCTATTCTATTCTATTCTATTCTATTCTATTCTATTCTATTCTATTCCTATAGCAATAGCAATAGCAATAGCAATAGCACTTAGACTTATATACCACTTCACAGTGCTTTTACAGCCCTCTCTAAGCGGTTTACAGAGTCAGCATATTGTCCCCAACAATCTGGACCTTCATTTTACCCACCTTGGAAGGGTGAGATTGAACTGCTGAACTGCAGCTAGCAGTCAGGTGAAGAAGCCTGAAGTACTGCATTCTAACCACTGCATCACCTCGGCTCTATCCTATCCTATCCTATCCTATCCTATCCTATCCTATCCTATCCTATCCTATCCTATCCTATCCTATCCCATGCCATTCCATTCTATTCATTACAAAAAGATCAAGTGATATAGCGTCAGAGTTGCAAATAGAGATTTTTGCCAGTTGTGCAATAGATGTTATATTGTAACTATACCAAAGCCTATTATCTGCCAAGACTGCCAGGACTGCAAACATCTAGAAGTCTCTGATCCTGGGATGACTGGCATATGATGGAAGTATGTTATGCTCCTGATAGAAGATGATAGCAAAGGCATATATTGGTAAGATGGGGGTAGAAGATAGCCTTTACAAAGCAGATAAACTGAAGGGAGGGGCAAGATTCTCTCAGTATGACTGTGACAAAATATTCTTGCAACTTGGGTCAAAACCCGGCTGTGTGGCCTTGCATGGAAGTCACAGAGGCTCACACAGCCAAGGGGCTGCTTGGCTCCATGAGACCCCCCCCAACCTGAAGTAACAACTCTTAGAGTAGTTCTTCCATCTTAGAACTCTCAATCATTTGCAACTTTATAATGTTGTTTTACATTTTTAAATTTCAATCTTAAATTATTCAGTTTCTAATTTTTTATTGTGTTGATTAAATTGTACACTGCCCAAATCCTGTCTGTGAGACAGATTGGTGGTTAAAAGGTTTGATATATAAATAAACAAATAAACTCCAGGAATCCTTTTGCTGGCTAAAAGTTTAGAATAACTCCTCCCTACTCTTTTTAAAACTAGTGTGATGAAATGTTGGGCTAATTCCCTCTTTGGCTGTAGAAATTCACTGGGTGACTTTGTCCCAATTCTCCCTCAATCAAAGAATTGAAGTTGGGGGAAGGGCATCAAATAATAATTTTTTAAAAAGTAATTTATTAGATGTATGTGCTGTCTGAGTCCCATCAAATCTAGGCAGTTAAAGAGACCCTCCCTATAAGCTTTCACGAGGAGAGGAAAGGCAAAGTATACCACAAATAAATATGTGCATCTGGGAAACCTAAAAAATTGTTGCTAAGGACAGAATGCTCTGAAATTGTTTAGCCTGGTTCAGTTGCTAGGCCAGCAGGTAGTCAATTGTTAAAGCAATTCAGCTCTTCAGAATAAAAGTAGCATGTCCTGACCTAGATTTATTGATAGTACTGTGCATTGGTGGGGAAATCACAAGAATAGCAGATAGATTCAAGTACAGGTATGCAAGCAGCAGAGCAGCACATCCCAGTGCATTCAAAGGCACAATGTAATCCATGTCATCATTGGAACTTTTATATGCTACCATACACAGAGTCTTCAAGAGCAGAGTGACATATGGGATGGATGGATGCTTATTAGAACCTTTGATTCTCAGGTTCTTTATCTAGGAAAATCCCAGGATATTTATCTTAAAGTGTCAAAAAGCCAACACAGTCCTGGGCTGCATTAACAGAGGTCTAGAATCAAGATCACATGAAGTGTTAATACTACTTTATAATGCCTTGGCAAGACCACACTTGGAATATTGCACCCAGGTTTAGTCACCACAATATAAAAAAGATGTTGAGACCCTAGAAAGAGTGCAGGGAAGAGCAAAATGATTAGAGGACTGGAGACTAAAACATATGAAAAATGGTTGCAAGAATTGGGTATGTCTAGTTTAATGAAAAGAAGGATTAGAGGTGATATGATAGCAGTCTGCCAATATCTAAGGGGCTGCCACAAAGAAGCAGGGAGGTGGGGGTCAACCTATTCTCAAAAGCACCTGAAGGCAGGACAAGAAGCAATGAATGGAAACTAATCAAGGAGAGAACCAACCTAGAACTAAGGAGAAATTTCCTAACAGTTAGAACAATAACCAGAATGGCTTGCTTCCAGAAGTTGTGGATGCTCTATCAGTGGAGGTTTTTCAGAAGAACTTGAACAACCATTTGTCTGATATGGTATAGGGTTTCCTGCCTGAGCAGGGGGTTGGATTAGAAGACCTCCAAGGTCCCTTCCAACTCTGTTATTCTGTTAAACAAACCTGGCTTAATGCAGAACAGAATGTCACAGGTAAATTAGATTTTCTTCTTGGGAGAAAGACCCAGTAAATTGGAGGGGTGGGAGGGAAGTGCATGCATGTTTTTACAGTGTGTGTGTATAAATATAAATATATATGAAATTATTTCTATCTAATTGGATTTCTTGGAAGCTGAAAAAAGATAAGGATCTAAGACGCCTGCACATACAGTAGTTTATTTAAAAAGATACTCTCTAAGGCATAATGTATTGAAAAAATAGGCGCAAATTAATGTCATCTAGAGAATTTTTAAAAAGGAAAAACATCAACTGTGTAAAACATGCCTAATAGTTTCCTTTTGTATTAACAAAACACATTTCATAATAGTTTGTTCTGTATTAATAAAAACACTTGGAGCACTTTTAAAGTATGTATTATTTACTCTACAGACCATAATTACCCTGAAACCTGTTGAGCTATTTATTTAATACAATAACACCATTCTCTGTATTCATGTTAAACAAATGTCTAAATAACCCTTATATACAGTAGCTGTGTTTTGCTTATCCTACTATCATTTTTTCAGGACCAATCACTTTTTAGTGAATATACTTTGTGCAACTGGTTTTGTTACTGGAGAAGACACTTGAGAAAGTCACAGAAAACTTTCTGTGGATCAAAAAGATTAAGGATTCTTCTTCAAGGCACACAACGATCACATTCAAATTGTCAAATTTTTGGACATCTTATATGAAGCTCTAGCTCCCGAGAGAATCTGTAATGTAGGAAAAAGTAGAAGGAAAAAGATGACAACTGTAGAATGGATGGACATGATTACAACAGCAATGAATGCATCACAGAAATGCCTTCCTGAAATTTCAGATGGGTCTTTCCAAGTTCTGCCTGGAGATGTCTGGAACTGAATCCGGACTCTCTTGTCCAGATATGCTATTGGCCTTTAAGATGTCATCTGATATGGCTTACCTTTCTTCTCATAATATGGTCTTATTAAATACAAAGTTTGAGTTGAGCTAATATCAGCTTCATAGCTTAGTCATACACTCCTACTGAGTTCTGTTAGCCAGTATTTGTGGAGACAAGACGGAGATAATTCCTGAGAATAATCACATTCATATGAATGAATTCTAAAACCCATGGTACACATCTTCTCTTTACTGTACTACATGTCCTACAGTCCATATGAACTGAGCCTGAGGCATATTCCATGTATATATAATATATAAATTTATGTCATTCCATAAAACTTGTTCAAGAGACCCATAAAAGTTCTTCTACATTTTTTGGAAGATGAGTAATGTAGAGGACTCAGTATGCCAAATTTGTGGGGAGGATGTTGAGAGGACTGGAATTAGATCAAGGAATGACCTTTGTCAGTAGGGTTGGTGATTTTCCCAACTTGGTGATTCAGATATCCTGAAATTACAATTTTTATCACATTAAAAAAAATCCCCATCTATCCTTTTCTCTCTTTGTCATTCTGTTTCTTTCTACTTGTCCAGATATAGGTTGTTAAATTTTGAAGAGCAATACAACTTCTCTGCAGTTAACAAAGTCACCCTTCTATTTCCATCAGAGAAGAATGTGGTTTTAAAACACTTGAAATGTATTTGAGAATGGAATCCCACTGATTGTTGTAATAAACATGTTAGGAGGGAGTTTGTCTGCAGGTCATTCTAACACGTAAAGAATAAAAGAGCTGTTTTGTTACAAGGCTGCAAAATAATTTAGCTAGGGAAATTCTTTTGTGGGTTTCCTCTCAATTATTGCAGTAATATGAAACCACCATTTTAACAAAGGATAATCCTTGAGTTCCAATACAGATGATATTTTTTTCTATTATCAATATCAGACCTAGTTAGAAATTATTTCGGATGTTAGAGGCAGTGGTGGAATTCAATTTTTTTTTACTACCAGTTCTGTGGGCATGACTTGGTGGGCATGGTGTGGTTGGTGGGTGTAGCTTGGTGGGCATAGCAGGCGAAGGATACTGCAAAACAAGAGCCGAGGTGGCGCAGTGGTTAGGGTGCAATACTGCAGCTACTTCAGCTGACTGCTAGTTCAGCAGATCAGCGGATCAAATCTCACCGGCTCAAGGTTGACTCAGCCTTCCATCCTTCCGAGGTGGGTAAAATGAAGACCCAGATTGTTGGGGGCAATATGCTATTCAGTATACTGTCTTTGGTGTAAGTCGCCCAGTCCTCGGAAAGTGGGCGGCATAGAAATATGAATAATAAATAAATAAAATCTCCATTCCCACCCCACTCCAGGGGAAGGATACTGCAAAATCTCCATTCCCACCCCACTCCAGGGGAAGGATATTGCAAATCTCCATTTTCTGGGGCCAGCCAGAGGTGGTATTTGCCAGTTCTCCGAACTACTCAAAATTTCCACTACCGGTTCTCCAGAACCTGTCAGAACTTGGGAATAACATCCCTGGTTAGAGGACTTCTGGGGGAATATAAAGATAATCTCCAATTTACAATCACAATTGGGATCAGAATCTTGGTCACTAAGTGATGTCATTAAGTAAGACATAATATGACTGCAACTGCAATCCTGTCACTCCTAGCTGCCATCATTAAGCAAAATTGTGGGTCATTAAGTAGAGTTAGGGTACCAAGCTATTGCTAGAAGGGTATGAATATGGGTATGAATATGATAAAATCTTAGGATAGAAAAGTGATTTATGGATGGAAAATACTACTCTGGAGTGGAACAGTTTGGAAGAAGGCAATTCCATAATAATACTTGGTGATATTTAAGAGGAGCATTTCCTCTGATGGAAGTTCATTGAACTTCAGTACTGGAAACAATCATGCCTAATGTAGAGATGTGGTACAACTGACTAACAGTGTTGAAATTGGCAGAAGACTAAATCAAGGCAGGAGACCCAGCAGACAGATTCTTTGCTTCAGTGGAGCTTAGAAACAAGGCATCATTGTATTATCTTTTAGCAGTTGCTTGTCATGACATACTTGAAGCACATAATCGATGATACAAATTATCTTGAATCATAATTTGTGTGAGAGAATAAGAGATAGAGTCTACCATAATGTTTATTATCTCACACAAATTATTTTGGTATTCAGTCTGAGGTTATTTGATTAACCGTTTGTCAAACTGTCTAGCAAATTCATTGTTATGATTTGGGGGTGGGAATCAGAATTGTAAGCTTTGAGATTAAACATATGAATAGTTTATAAATGCTTTGTTTTTCTGATAGGGTTTCTAGGCAAGAGCAATATAACAACTGTGTAATCTGCAGCTTCAGGATCCCATATGGCTTTGCAGGTCCTGGAATCTCTTCTGACCACTGTGATTAAAGTTGAGACTATACTTCTCATCACGAAATTCATGAAAAATGCAGTGTAAGACCATTTATAAATTTAGCCCAGCTAAGCAAAACAAAGAAACCATTAAACTTTTCTCCCAAGATCAGGGATATATAAACAAAAGCTAGACCCATCCACCTTATATCATCATCATCCCAGTTTCTTTAGGTATTGGGGTCCTCCCAAACACTCAGTGTAACTCCAGGCCTCCAAAAGTTACCTACCCCATGTTATCTTTTTAAATGATGGTTTTCTGTCCCTTTGGTTTGAAAAACAGTGTGAAGAGAGTTAGAGTTAGAAAAGTTCCAAGTGCAAAATTGTCAGGGGGATGTCAAATGGCATCAAAGCAAATGCCAATGGTAATGTTCTGACCTCATCATGTGGCTCTCGTGATTCTAATCTTTGGCTACAGCCTTCACTTATCATCCCAAACTCAGTCTCAAAACATGCTGAATAATTTAACAAGTACAATATGTTCTAACCTAGCAGCTTGCGCAAGTTGTAGGCCCTATTTTTGTCTGGAGGAGTTCACCAAATGGTAGAAATGTCAACCCGTTTCCTTAAAGGGCATCTTTTCCTGGATTCCCTTGGTACGTGGCATTGATTTATTTTCTTCCTTTCTTAAAGATGTTTTGCTTTTCTGATTTCCATCAGGGTGGGGTTGCCATGGCAATAAAGCCAGTGCCTTTGTGGATTTCACCTTTGCTGTCTTTTCTCATACGGCTGTTTCCTTCGAGCAAAGATGGCGGAAGCCATGCACATACAGATGGTTAATTTCAGTTCTCTTCCTTGACGATTTTTGGCAGCTGGTCTCTGGAGATTCTGGAAACAGCACATCACAAACTGGCATTCATCTTTCCTTTCCTTAATGACCACCATCACATGTCTCAACTGTTTTATGAACTCTCTTTGAAGATGGGAAAAGCTTTTCATAAAAGGCTCCCTTTTCATACAAACAGGGGCACTTTGATTAAGTAAATCATCAGGCCGTGTCCAGTTTCTCCTTGCTAAATGAATAATAAACTCATTTTAAAAAAAACAGGGATTAGGCACTCAGGGCATAAAAGGCAAGGACCATGAAAATATTGTCACAAAATCCTTCTGACTTGTATCTAAGATTGTATTTAAAGCCAGGGATAAACTGATGTTTTCTGGTGTTATGAACTTGCATAAAGGAAGGTGAAGACTGGTTTCGTAGAATTTCAATTTGATTAGACTGGAACTCATCAGAATGTCAAGCCCAGTTGTCCAATAACAGAAGTTTACAAAGTTGAATCTCCATATTCCATGTCACCATATATAGTAAGTCAAGAGCAAGAGCAAGAATGGACTATCAGAGGACATCTCTGGAGAAATGAACTTTTATGTAAAGGCTGGTGTAATCTATAATATAGGGACCCGGTGACTCAGTGGCTAAGGCACTGAGCTTGTCAATCAAAAGGTTGGCAGTTTGGCAGTTCGAATCCCTAGTGCCTCATAATGGGGTGAGCTCCTGTTATTTGTCCCAGCTTCTGTCAACCTAGCAGTTTGAAAGCACGTAAAAAAAAAATGCAAGTAGAAAAATAGGGACCACCTTTGGTGGGAAGGTAACAGTGTTCCATGCGCCTTTGGCATTTAGTCATGCCGGCCACATGACCACGGAGACGTCTTCAGACAGCGCTGGCTCTTCGGCTTTGAAACGGAGATGAGCACTGCCCCCTAGAGTTGGGAACAACTAGCACATATGTGTGAGGGGAACCTTTACCTTTACCTTTAATCTATAATATATAACCTATGGGATACATATGTAGTTACCATGTTTCCTCAAAAATAAGACCCTGTCTTATATTTTTTTGAACCCTGAAATAAGTGCTTGGCCTTATTACCATGTTCTCAAAAGCCCAATTGGCCTTATTATCAGGGGATGTCTTATTTTGGGGGAAACAGGGTATAGACTTACACAATAATTTCTTATAATTGATCTTTTAGCTATCAAAAGACTGAATCTGCTATCTACAGGTTACCATCAAAAATCATGCACTAAATTTCTATGGATGCTAATGTGCTTAGCCCAGATGAGATATCACCTCTTTTCTAGGCCTACAACCAATAGTAACATAAGATTCAAGTGATAATCAATTGGCTTATGTGGATGTATGTGTGGATGAGGATCAGGATATTTTGTATTAATATGCTATTTTAAGACTGCCCTATTCTATCCCTAACCTATAAAGCTTCTCAATTGAATAATTCTCAAGCCTTTTATAAGCTTCAGACTATACCTAGATCTGCCAGAGCACTATTTCCCAATTCCTCACATATTTAAATATATTTTTTTATGTTTAAATATGATTTGAGATATTTAAATATCTCTTTAGAAACACTTTGCAACAAAGTTGAAATCATTCTGGCTATGACATTCACATTAGGCTTCAGATGGGTCCCATAGCACTCTGTGACTCTCTTTCTGCATAAGATCAGCCTTTTCCTCCAAAGAAAAGTGAGTCAACAAATGAAATGTATTATTATGCACCAACTAGAAATGGCAAGCTAGGGTTATCAAAATACTACCTAGAAAACTGAAATCCTACCTGTGGAATTACATATGTCTAGCAATATAAATCCCTATAGCAGTGGGTTTCCAAGCTTGGCAACTTTAGGATATGTGGACTTCAGCGCCCCAGAATTTCCCAGCTCTGAGGAATTATGGGAGTTGAAGGCCACAAGTCTTAAAGTTGCCAAGTTTGGAGACCCCTGCACTATAAAGTTGATAGAGTAGCCTCTCACCACACATTAGAAGACAAAGAAACAAAGGACATATACTTACCATATTTTTCGGAGTATAAGACGCACCAGAGTATAAGATGCACCTACCTTTTTTGGTGAGGAAAAGAAGAAAAAGAAATCTCCCTCTGCCTCTGAGCAATTTTGCCTCATTGCAGCAAGCAGCAAACAGCCTTCTTTACTTTAATTTTCGTTTTCAGCATAGTTTGATTAGCACAAGGAAAAAAAAATCTGCTCCAGTAATTTACCTCTTTGCAGCAAGCAGCAAAGCCCTCTGCAAAACAGCTGAGAGCAAATCAGCTGAGTCGGGAGGCTGATCCAATCAACTTGTGCTAATTAGGTAGTGCTGAAGCTGAAAGGAGCTGTTTTTTCTTGCTGTTTGCTTGCAAAGAGGTAACTGCTGTGAGGCACTCTCCCCTTTTAGGAGAGAAAAAGGTGCGTCTTATACTCTGAAAAATACGGTATCCAAAGCAGAATGAAACAAAAAAATATTTGCACATGTTAATAATATGCAGATGCTGCTGTTGATGGACAATCTCATGACACCCTCATCTCTTACCCTTTTATCCCCTACTGAACCCTGGGGTTGAATTCAAGAGTTCTTCAGTTAGAGGATACCTTTAACTAGAGGACAAAACTGGAAAGAGGAAACAATTGTTGCTGATCTATAAATCTCAACACTTCACACCTTTGGCTGTGTTGGAGACACAGTTTCTGAAACAGACATAGGACAAACAATTGACAAAACACCTTGCAGCTTGTTCACATTCTGCTAAAATCAGAAAAAAACCTTCTGGCATTACAAGTTTAGGCATTTTTTTTTTTTCTTTTCATTGCCCTACACAGTTTGCAGAAAGAAATGTAACTAGTCTTTAGTGTATTTTCCCCCCTGTTCCTCATATTGATTTTCTTTAACATTTTTTATGTCTGAGCTCTTGGCAGCATTTCCCATAATACAGGAATAAGGCTGCAGAGATGACTCCCACCAAGGGGTCTGTTGGACAATCTCAGTTACAGTATATGGTAGTATATATAAAGACTTCCTCCACCTGATTTTCCTTTGCATTGAATTCCCTCTGAATCTTTCAATAACTTAATACAGGAATCTGTGGACCTGCTTCAAGTTGGAAAGCAATTTTACAGAATGCTTGCCAGATATCTATTAATTCCATGTTTGCTTACTCTCTTATGAGAGGCCCTTGATCTTCATCCAGAGGGAAAACCCTAAATTTACCCATTCTGGGTTTTCAAATGCTGACAAGTCTTTTTTAACAAATTAAAGTTTGATTCAACATCAGGTTATCACCTTGAAATAAACCACATCTCTGTAGCCTTAGGCCTCAGTCCAGCAAAGCAGTTTAAAGCCATGCTTAACATTTCACTGTTCCGTTTGGGGCTATAGAGACTTACAGCTGCGGAAATTTCAGCACAATGTTATTGAAGTTTTTCAATGGATTGAAATGCAGGTTTCCACATCTAAAGAAAAGGGTAATGATACTCTCAGAGTAGAGCTTGGAATTAGATAAAAGAGGCAAGAAGACAACTTTTTTAGCAATACTCTTTAAGAAACTTGGACAGAAAGTAGCACAGGAATACAAATTAAATGTTCTGTGGATGGGAAAAAGTATGCTGAAAGAAAAATCCATTAAAATAGGGCTATGAGATCACTGCAGGAAAAAAAAACCAGGTCTTCCAACAGTGCACTCATCACTGCTATAACTTTGAGTCCATTCATCTTGCTGCTGGTTGTCCTTTTTTTCTTCCACTTTTCTCAGCATGAGAGTCTTCTCTAGAGAGCCACATCATTGCAAAACATGTCCAAAATCTGAGTCTGGTCACCTGTGACTTGAGGGACAACATTGTCTTGGTTTGTTTGATAATGTTGTGGCCTGCCAGCAGCCAGCAGAGCTGGCAGCAGATTCAGACAGTGAGGAGGTTGGGGAGGAACGTGGACCAGTCCTGGAGTCTGGGGAAGGCTCAGACGATGGCTCTGAGTCGGAGGCAGAGACGGGCCCAAGGCCATCTGGTGGTTCTTTACTGCCTCCAGAGTCTCAGGAATCTGACATCAGCAAGGCAGAAGAACAGAGTGAGCCTGTTTCCAGTGTGCGCATGCTGCCAAGAGACATGAACAATTAAAGAAACAGGGTCGACTTGAGAGTAAAGCTTGGAGATGATTGGCCCCTCCCATAAGACATAAAAGAGAAGCAAACAGGATGTGAGCTTTTGCAGGAAGGCAAAAGCCTTCCTGCATCTTTTTCATCTGGCCAAGTCAAGATTTGAAAAAAAACTGTTTATGACTCTGTGCCAAGTTTGGCCTTGCCCTGCGTCTTGAAATTAGCTCTTTGGCAGCGTTCCATGTGACATAGGTGGGTGTTGATAACCTTCCTCTGAAAGACTGTTTATCAAGCCTTGTGGACTGTAAATGAAAGTAATTTACAGCCATATGAATTAAAGAGGTTTGCCGGGACTAAGTTTGTGCTGTTTAATTTCACAGGAAGCCTAGGTCAGAACAGATAATCCACTTATTTATTTTCTTGGCTGTCCATAGTATTCTCAAGAACCTTATCCAACACCAAAGTTTGAAAGCATTAAGCATCTTCCGGTCTTGTTTCTTCAAAGTCAAAGTTTTGTTTCCATGGAGTCTTCAAGGGTTGCACAATTCTGATCTTTGTAGAGACATCAATACATTCCACACCTTGCAATATCTTTTCCAAGGCCTTCATGACTGCTCTACTGAGTGCTCGTGGGAAGCATATTTCTTGATTGCTTGGTCCTTTACTGTTAATCCTAATAGAATCCTAAAAAGCAGAATCTGCCCATCACTTCATTATCTTCGTTGTCAGTTCTAAGGCTAATTGACCTGTTGTCATTAGTTTAGTCTTTTTTAGATCCAGATCCTTTTCAGACCAGTGTCACCAGCATAGCACAGGTTATTGATATTTCTTCCTCTAATTTCAAAACCACACTCATTTTCTTCCAGTTGAACTTCCCTTAATGTGTATTTGGGATTTAGACTGACTTAATAAAGGTAGATTATTCATCTTTGTCTCATATCTTTGCCAACCTGGAGCCAGTCTGTTTTACCATGTTCTCTTTGGCTTCCTGATCTGTACGTATATTTTTTTGTGAATGATAAGATATTCTGGGATTCCCGTTTTTCTAAACACATTCCACAGCTTGATGTGATCAAAAGAATCAAGCAATGAACCACATAATGACTTCTTTTTGTTATTCTTTCTCAATTTTCCAGAGTGCATCAGAAATAATATCTTTATATGTTCCTTGACCTTTTCTAAAGCCAGGTTGAATATCTGGCATTTTTTATTTTCCATGTAGGCTATAATTTGTTTTGAATGATTCTAAGCATTATTTTTCAAGCCTGTGATATTAAGGATATTATACAATGGTTTATTTATCTGTTTATTTGAATCCCACTTTTATTATTTTTACAAATCTCTCAAGGCAGCAAACGTATCCAAAATATCTTCCTCCTCCCATTTTCCCCACAACAGTCTGTGAAATGGTTTGGGCTGAGAAAGAGTGATTGGCCCAAGGTCATCCAACTGGCTGTCATGCCTAAGTCAGGACTAGAACTCACCATTGCCTGGTGATTTGCCAAAGTTACTTAGCTGGCTTTCATGGCTAAGGTGGGACTAAAACTCAATTTCCCACTTTCTAGCCTGGTGACCAAACTGGCTCTCTAGTTTGCACACTCTGCTATGTCTCCTTTATATATGTTAAATACAACACACACACACACACACACACACACACACACACACACACACACACACAGAGGAGTGTTAAGGAGAGTGAGTGCGGCATCCTAGAGTGGCAATTATTTTTGATGTCAGTTCTTTCACAGTTTCCTCTGGACGTTCTCCCTCCAGTGGAGCAATGGGTAAGCACCTGATGCAGTAGTGGGTTCCTCCCGATTCGGTCGAGCCAGTAGCAGTGATGATATGATGTCACTTTGTTCTCTTTGTTTGGGAGCTGGGCCCTCCCACACACACCCCCGCGTTATTCTTACCTTTTATTTGGCCCTGCCCCCAATCTATTTGCTGCCTCTCGAGTCCCAGCTGATCAGTTAGAAGGAAAAAAAACTGTTTAAACTCTTGCCACAGGGCTTCAAAGGGCCACCCAACAGCTGAGCAGTGTTAAAAGGCAGTGTGGTGGTAGACCAATGCACTCCAAAAACAAATGGGTAGACCGGTGCCTCCATAAACAAATGGGTAGACCGGTGCCTCCATAAACAAATGGGTAGACCGGTGCCTCCAAAAACAAATGGGTAGACCGGAACACTCCAAGAACAAATGGGTAGACCAGTTCAGCTCTGCAAGCAGTTAAAAGCCTGGTGACCAGTATCTCTGCTAAATCCTAAAGAATTGTCACATGACCATCAAACCATACCCACAAAAGAAGCCCCGCCCACAGAACAGGAAGTAAAAAAAATTAGAACCCACCCCTGGCCTGATGGATTTGGGGCAAAGTGCCAGGATCTTAGACAGGGCGGGAAAAAGGAGTGCATGGGAGGGGGAAGGGAGAGGGCAAGGATGATGGGCATGGGAGTAGGGGGAAGAAAGGCCCCTTTCAATGGCTCCCTGTCAGACAAAGGCTTTGACATCTATAAATACGCATACATACATACATAGCCCCTCTTGAGGCTTCAAATTGATGTCTCATGGCAGAACTCATTTTTCTCCATCAAGATGTCCTTTTGCTCCAATGAAAAAAGCCAAAGTTTGTTTCACATCAGGCAATAGTATTGCTTCTCACTACCTTGTTCATTTCACTGGTGAAACATAAGCAGAACAATTGCTCTTTATCTGCTCCAACAACTTTACCATTTTGATTTTCAACTAGCTAAAATAAAAAACATAATACACAACAAGCCTTTTTAGACATTTAGACTTTTGAGACATTTCAAGGGTATGGTGTTGATTCAGAAAGAAGTACAAATATTTGCCACTACCATATAAACACTAAAGCTGTCTCTGGAGTGTACATGTGACACTGAACTGTGTGTCCCAAGATGATCCTTGGTCTACATAGAAATGTGAGTTCAAGCATTAAAATGCAAAGCTATTTTTGTAACCAGCTGAGGGTTTGTTTGGTTTTTAATTCATGAATCTGAGTTCTTGAATTTAGGACTTTAATGTCTTGGTTCACTTTAAAAAATATCACTTAAAATAGGCCCTTTTAAGGAAGTTCTTAATTCTTGATTTTTAATTCTTAAGTAGGTTTGTAATTCTTGATTTTACAAGTTGATTTTCATTGTTTTTAAAAACTGTGGCTTTAACTCTGGTCTCATGTTTTATTTTGAACTGTCAAGAGATAAGTTTAATGAATTGATAAAGTCCTGGGTATGTCAAAAACTAAATGTCGAGAAAAGGGTTTTGAATTGGTTGTTTGCTGTTAGGCTGGTTTTCAACTAAATTGGCTCTTCTATATAATTTTTTCCCAGTGCATTGAAATACTACCTTCTTTGTGTATATGTGTGAGTGTGCATGTATGTGATGGATTGAGATATCAGCTGATTCAACTGACTTTTCTGTAACTTGCTGAGATGTAAAAGATCATTTCTTTGTTTTACTCAAATTACACACACTCACTCCCACACATAGCAATGATGTGTATCATGGGAAGAAGGCATATCTCAGTAGTATAACAAGCTGTAGGAGGTTCTTAAATTAAATTCCAGCATTTTGAGTAAAATGGTATTCTCATTGAAAGGGACCTTGCTTGAGAAACTGGAAGTTAGGTATTAGATGAATATCAGATGGAGCTAGCAGAGTCAGTTGCCTGACACAGATATGGAAGTGTAATTTTTTTAAAGAACATTTATTATGATTACTGCCAGTGGTGATACCCATTTTTTTTTACTACTGGTTCTGTTGGCGTGGCTTGGTGGGCGTGGTGTGGCTTGGTGGCCATGGAAGGGGAAGGATACTGCAAAATCCCCATTCCCTTCCCAGTCCTGGGGGAAGAATATTGCAAAATCTCCATTCCCATCCCATTCTGGGGCCAGTCAGGAGTGGTATTTGCTGGTTCTCTGAACTACTCAAAGTTTCCTTTACCAGTTCTCCAGAACCTGTCAGAACCTATTGCATTTCACCCCTGGTTACTGCCAATAGCCTCCTAACAAGAGTACTCTGATCAATTGACCTTGGGGGGGTGGGGGGTTCAGCTTGTTCCTTAATTGGACTCTGGACCTTAAGGCACTGCTTTGCCCCAGTGGTCTCTTTGAGATCCTTAAGAGAAGGCTGCTGCTAGGCCATGACCCTTATAGAACATCATCTATATCATGGCCTTATCAGTCATTGCTTCCGTTCTCTGTAAAACATGGATGTCAAACTCAATTGCTTCATGTGACATCATGTGATGTATCGCAAATATTTTTTGCCTTAGCAGAGTTGGGGTGGGTGTGGCCTGCGTGTGATGCACACAGGCCGCCAGTTTGACACCCCTGCAGTGTAAAAGCATCAGATGGATTATCTAATGGGCTATCAAGCTTTTTACCTGTACTCAACTTTTGACCGTGCATTCTATCCATAATGTTCATTCCCTCGTATGCAAGTGAAGTCTCCTTTGAGTTGAGTTCAATTCCTGAATATTTCATGTAATTCTCCTGGGAACCACTTGGAAATGGTTTGTTATTGTCTTAATATGGAATGATGATGATGATGATGATGATGATGATGATGGTAGTGGTGGTGGTGGTAGTGGTGATTTCCTACTGTAGCTTACTACCCTGGTATTTCCTGCCATCTACATACTGATCAGATTTGACCTTACTTTGCTTCCAAAGTTCATCTGAAATTGGTTATATACTCAGAAAGTCTTTATACATACAATTAATCCATACTATTATCTCCACTTTCATAGATATTGAGATATAGATATATAAAACAGATACACAATGTATTAAAAACACAAATAACATATGTAAAGAGTTTAGTATTTCTTTAATTATATGGACTTAAATGTTTATTATTTTTTAAAATAACTTACAAATAGAGAAAACATTGGAAAGCTCCATTTAACTACCTAAATTAATTGTTCTCATATTCTAGTAAATCAAATGAGTCATTCACTGTGACAAATGTAGACTATTTTAATTTCAGTAGTATTTAAAGTTGTCCCTGACTGCCAACTCGTAGGAACCATTTCAGGCATAGCTTTTAAAAAAAGTTACTAATAGTTAAAAGTAATGCCATATGCTCTTTTGTACTTCTTGAAAGTATTTCCAATTTCATTTGATGTTCACAGAATAATAGGTTAAAATAGAAGAAAAGGGAAGAAAGAACATAATATCTGCTTAGAAAGTCTCTTTTATTGAAGGAAGTCATTTGAGTATTTTCCTGGAGAATGGAAATCTAACCTGAGCAAGGACTAGTAAAAATAGTTTTTATATCTATGGCAGTAGGAAGATGTATTACTGGAAATAAATAGGAAAGAAGGGTGGAATAGGCAAAGCCTAACTTTTAGGTGGCTACAAGCAAATGGGAGGGAAGGAGGGAGGGAGGGAGGGAGGGAGGAAGGGAGGAAGGAAGGAAGGAAGGGAGGAAGGAAGGAAGGAAGGAAGGAAGGAAGGAAAAAAAGTAGTATCTTAGATTCAATCTTGACAAACACACCCTTCCCCTTGCAATCGTTGGGTTCCAAAAATCAGTATAACTCCTAATATCTTTTCAGATCCACTGTGGCTTATTTCCAGATAAAAAAAGTTACATAGGACAGGAAGTCCAGCCATTAATTTGTTTTGAAAAGCTACCCAAAATATCTCAGGAAATTGTCCAATTTGTTTGGTGCTCTAATAATCATTGAGGTGGGGGGTCTTTTCTCCTCCAGTGGACAATTCATGTTCATGTTTGAAGATATTTCCTCTTACCTACTCCAATATTTCAGCTCACAAGGAGCCAATTCAAGTGATTCTGCAGTCATCAAGCAATTAAAATGCATGTCTGAACTAATCCAAGGTTACTTGGATACAATGAGGTACATTCAATGTCATAGATTATTAAACTTCACTTATTATTGATCACTACACCCGGAAATGAAAGGTGAAGATTTATATTTTGGTTCATATTGCCACTTAGTTGTTTCTACTACTCTTCATCTTTATTCTTTTATGGCACATCAAAAGGCACTGCTCCTGGAAATTGTCCCCTTTTCCATAATGCTAAAATATATTCGTAATTTTTTAAATCGTTGTTGCTAATTTGACTGTGTACAATCAATAAACAAACTCAAACATCTGTTTTTTTTAGAATATGCATCAGATGAATTAAACAATGCATTATAGATTTCTTTCCACAGAAAGAGCAGTCTCTAATCATCAAACAGGGAGGAGAAAGAATGTTGAAAGAAAATAAATGAAATTCAGAATCTCACAAATCGACTTTCTTGCACAATGGGAATTTCTCTTCTATACCCATTTCTCTTCACCTCTGTCCCAGTGATGTTTATTCAAAACACATTTCAGAGGCTAAGGGGCTCCTTGAAGTCAGGAGGTCACGTGGGGAAGGAATTGGATTACAATTGGTTGCAGGAATTGGGTACATCTAGTCTAATGAAAAGATGGACTAGGAATGACATGATAACAGTGTTCCAATATTTGAGGTGCTACTACTAAGAAGAGAGGGTCAATAAGAAGCAATAGGTGGAAACTAGTTATGGAGAGAAGCAACCTAGAACTAAGGAGAAATTTCCTGATAGTGAGAACAATGAACCTGTCGAATGGCTTGCCTTTAGAAGTTGTGGGTACTACAACACTAGTTGTAGCACTAGTTGTGGGTGCTACATCACTGTTTCAAGTAGAGAATGGGCAGCCATTTGTCTGAAATGGTATAGGGCAGTGTTGGCGAACCTTTTCAGCACTGAAGTGCTAAAATAGGAGAGCGCAGGCATGGGGTGGGGGAGCACCGGAAACCGGAAGAGCAGCTCCCCACAGCTCCGGAAACTGGAAGAGCAGTTCCGGTCATCTGGTCTTCTAGTCTTCTGGCATGCATGTACGTGTGAAGACCAGCTGGCCAGCATGCATGTATGTGCCAGAAACCGGAAGCTCAGCTTCCTGGAGCAAGCATTCATGCCAGGGAGCTACTCTTCTGGTTTCCGGCACTCACACACACACAAAGACCAGCACGCATGCCATAGGTTCTCCATCACAGGTATAGGGTGTCCTGCTTGAGCAGGGGGTTGGACTAGAAGACCTCCAAGGTCCCTTCCAACTCTGTTTTTCTGTTATTTTTACTTCCATTGTCGGAAATACTGGATTTCATCCAGTAATAAACCTTAAATAAAGCATTTGTTTCAAAGAAACAGCCTGCAATCTTACGTACCAGCTTTTCAAAAAGGCATGCCCACAGGTGCACCTGTGTGTGTCAAAATCAACAAAATGGCACAAGCCCTGCCCCTCTGTTTTAGTCTGTCATTGTACACATTTATTCAAAGAAACAGAGCTTGTGTCTTGATGCTATCATGCTGGTTTTCTCCTTTCCATTTGGGAGCTGCTGTGTGGCAATTCACACATTCTTTTTTATAAGTTTAGCATTATTAAATAATAATTAAAAAGTTTATTTATTTGATTCAATACATTCTAAACATTTTGGGATATATAGAAGTCAGAAGTATTAGCAACCATGTGATTCTCCTGTAGTAGAATTTAGCAGTAACTGGTTTCAAACAGTAAATGACAGTCCTCCTCGTCATCAAAATCAGAACTGGGGATTTTGAAAATTCACTGAATTTTTGCTAAGTTTACTGGGTTTAGAAAAGTTGCTTTGGACCTATTTTGTTTAAAATGGTTTGGGCCACCTTACCTGAGAACTGTCCATCAAACTATAACTTACTAAAGTTCAAGAAAACAATCTGCCCATATTGTAAATACATGTACTTCTGCTTCCCAGAGACACTATGGAACTAAAAAAGTAATGGGGGCAAAAGGGACATTACCAGATCCAAGATCTGAGAGTAGAAATATCTGTGTGGATAATTATCACTTTACTTTGCATACTTTCAATCAGTATCAACCATGAGTTCAAGGATGCCCATGGAAGGTGACTGAAGAGTCGAGATGGTAGCCACAATGGTATAAACAAAACTCTGCCTGCTCTATAAATGCATTGCATGTGTGTTGCACTTAAAAAAATTGGCAATGTTTAAATCACACCCCAGTCATCATCTTGATCATTTTTTAAAACACATCTTACACACAATCCGGCATTAGTAGCAGGGACTCTGATATATTGGAATCAGGTGTGGGAGGATGATTTTAGACAATGCAGATACTTAATATCCTTCCTGCCAACAGCCACATTGTTAGGAAATATGAACATGTACCGAGCAGATAGAAATATATGTTCTGACCTCAATAGATCCTGTTTTGGAGGGTTCCTAAAACACCTTTTAAGGTTAAAAAAAAATTCCAGCCTCAGAAGAGACAGGACAGGGAATTTCAGGGTCAGAAGTTTTGACTTCAAAATGTCTTCCACACATCTATTAGCTGGTGTCATGCCAACATCAAAATTAGTACTTTGCTCATTAATCTTTTTCAGAAGTTACATGGCTTCTTCTCTGTACTTCTAATTGAAGCTGAGACACTTTTCTTATTTTCCCCTGTATTTTTTAGTTGTTCATTGCGATCCAAATTCACCTTAATCTCAGATGTGCTGTTCTCTAAAGTATGACAAGTTCTGTTCCATTTGTATTTTTCCAACCCATCAACAAGCTGTCAAAAATGTAGCATTTGCTAAATGGGGATAGCAATAGAGAGCATTATTTGTCTTAACTCAATTCATTCTTCTTTACTCTGCCCGAAATAGGAGCATTCTCTCTCTCTCAGTGTGTCCCCACCTTAGTAAAGGAGCATATATAATTTTTAAGAGGGAAATTTTAAATTTAATTTGAATCGGTCTTTCTGAATTAAAAAGGCATCAATCAACATGATTGATGCCTGGTTTTTAAAAAACAAACACAGAATTACTAAAAATTAATAAAATGCACAGCCCCATACCTGAAATTTATTTTTAAAAGGTATTGGGGGAAAATGTTACATTGGGGAAAACTTGAAAACCTCCTAAGCTCCAAATTTAACATACCCACAAATTTAATACATGTAAAAGGCCACCACCATGGATTGAGTTTATTATAGATTCCAAGCTGTCATCTCTCTCTTGGTGATTGCATTTTCACTTGCTTATGTAGAAAGACAAGCAGAATACAAAGTGTGGTGAACTCACCAGGAGTTAAATTAGAAAGTGGCTTCTCTGGGGCTGCAACCCTTATTTATTTATTTAAATATATAAATAAATAAGAAAGAAGCTTGGCTGACTATTTCTCCCTCCTACCTCTCTGCCATAAAAATCAGGGAATTTCAATGCTAGCGCTCCATTCTTTATTTAGCTTGGTAAATGTCCACCTTTTTATCCTTGGGCAGAATGCTTTTATTACAATTTTCCTCATCTTCCCAGCAAAGAAACGATAAGCCTTTTTTGATATACCAAAAGGAGCTACATGAAAGGCTGAGCACATCTCACTAGTATTCTGGTAGCTCTAATGACGGGAATATATGCAGAATAGCAAAGAGAATGTGTTGGGGGGGTGGGAGAGACATTGTTAAAAACCGTTCTCCTATATATTTAAGAGGAACAGATATAACAATGCAACCCTGGAGCAAAGTGACTCATTGTACAGCTTCACCAGGTAAAGTAGATTTTTATGTTTTATTATTCTCTCTCTCTCTCTCTCATTCTGTCTCTCTCTCTCTTCCTCCCTCCCTCCCTCCCTCTCTCTCTCTCTCCCTCCCTCCCTCCTCCCTCTCTCTCTCTCTCTCTCTCTCCCATCAGCCCCCCTCCCACATACACACTGTATTTCTATTCTTCATCTGATTCATACTTCCTTTTCTTCAACAAAAGAGGGCTTGGGATTTATGCAAGGCTTAAATCTTAGCAGGTTTCTCGAGTTCAGTTAATCAAGGTGGTCCTTTGTGGCATTCATTGTCCTTCTGTGAAGAGCTATAGAAATATACCTTCTGGTTAGATCTCGACCATGCCAATATGAGCAATTCAGCAGGCAGCCATAGTGAAGTAACATGCCAAGAGATGAGCAGCAATATCCCAAGACTGCTTAGGCTTGAAAATTGAATATCTGGGTTCAGTGTTAAAATTATGAAGCTAGAGGTGGAAAAATAAGAAGCTAGCATATGGCCTCAAAGTGTAATGTACCAACTTAAAGACCAAGGAATAAATGACATCTGGCAACCTTAAAATCATTGGGGTTTTTTTTGGTGCATTTAGAGAAAAAAGGAAAACTGGTTCCTCTTCAGCATGTTGGACTCTTTCTGTAGTGAAATAATAAGGATGATGCCATTAAATAGCAGCCAGGATTCAAAACAAGCACAGGGCAAGTCTTTTTAGAGATGTCTTGCTCAAGGCATAATTCCATACGATGTAGTGATAGTCCACCACTCTAAGGGGAGGGGGGGGGTTCACCTTTTTCCAATGGCACTGAAAATCTTCAAACATAAGAGGCAATGTAAGAACACCTTGCTTAGATGTCCTAATGCAGGGATCTGTGCCCTGGTATTCTTTAGGTCAGGCCTGTCAAAGTGGCCACCTGCAGGCTGGATACGGCCTGCACAGGCCACGCCCACCCGGCTCCACAAAGGCATAAAATATCTTGATATATCAAGATACGGCCCCGATGCGATCGGGTTTGACACTCCTGCTCTAGATGATTTAACTACAATAATCACTAGGCAATCTGGTGATGCCCATGGCAGTCTAATCACCAGCATCCTTGTGCCTTAGAATAGATGAACAACCAGTGTCTCATGGTGGCCCTGAAGCTCCTTTATGCAGTCCTCAGAATGTATTACTTAAAATCAGCACTGTAATCTCTCTACTTTTGATAGATATAATGGAGAATTTAAAAAGGAAGAACCGACACAAACCCAGAAAATACCTGTCCATGTACTCAGTGAAAAATACCTGTCCATGTACTCAAAGTAAATATCTACTTCATATCACTGTCACTCAGGTGGTCCTGCCCCCTTCTCCCCCTCCCAGTTTTAAGGTTGACTTCCAGCCACCCAATGCTTTCCAATGCAACTATCCAATGCAACTATCTATCTGTTTTGCTAATTTGGCCTTTAGGTGACCATCCTACACAGATGTGGACCTCTAGAATACATTGCACATACTTTATTCATTTATTCATCTATTTCAAATCTTTTGGGAACATTTGGAAGGGTTATGATCCTTCACAGAGACACCTATGTGTCAACAATGTCACAATGGCAAGTGCAAAATGATAAATAAAGCCCTACTTCCTCTTAAGTGTGTACAATGCATGGGACTCACAATTAAAAAGAACGTTTGTTTTGATTGCTCAGCCATGAGCACTAGTTATATTCTGCAGATTCCTCTGTACCTTTAGGACAGAGCTGACACAACTAGTAGAAGCTGGAAGTTATCCAGTAAATCAGGATGTTAATTTCCCATTCTTTTAGGATTTAGCTTCCTCAAATTAAAGGAAATCCAATTCTTACAAATGTAATACTGAAAAACCATTCTGATTTGTAGGATAATTTGAGATTCTTGTCTGAAATGTACAAATCCACCAGCTTTTGTAAGTCTTATTTTCCTCTAATACTAACATTATTCAGAAATTATAGAATTCATGGTTTTCCGTTGATCATACACATTGTCTATTAAGATAGATTCACAAAAAGATTTAAAACTGTGACTGAAATATGACTGAATCAGAATCGTTGCAATCAACCTGGTGCTTGTCCAGCTGTAATACAACCTGGATAAAGCAGACCATGTTGTTTTCATGATCATTACCAATGTTCAATAACCTGTTTGAAGTCCAATCTTGGAATCTGAAAGGAGGGCATGAAGGGAAGACTAATGACAATACACAATGATGACAAAAAATGCTGTGATGCACATACTTGCACCAGATGTTGGGTTATAACAACATATTGTAACATCCCTGCAAATGTATCAATAATTTGACATCTTTGAGGCTTGTTGCAAAAGCCATCGAGTTCACTTATGTATGATGTCACTTTAGAGATATGCAACATCAAAGGACTTGAGGACTCCATTGGTTTCCATACATTCTCCTTTTAAACTAATTGGTTAAAAGATAGATCTTTTAGCCCTAATTTTGGGGGTGAGGTAGGGGGTGGGGAAAAGGAATTAATGAATGTGGTTGTCCACATTTGGGCAGTGAAACTTTTACAATTTCAGTGCAACAGAAATGGGCATTTTTATTTTGGGATATTTTTTAGACTCTGGAAATACAGGTGAAGAACAGTTAGCAGAAGGCATGAAACCAAGTTTTAAATGACATGTGACTTCATTTTTGCCTGAAGGGTTGCTGTATCTTTTTAGAATTCATAAAGAGAGTCCCCCAGGATATTTCACAGTATGATGATATGCAGCATACTTTCCTGACAGGTCATTATTGCAAATCTTGCGGGCATCCAGTACCTGCCATATGAGGCACAGCCTCAGACTTAGTATCACCTCCCTAAATAGAAATCAAGGATTTTGTCTTAGAATCATAAGTATCTATAAGAACTCAGAAGTTGCCAGATAACTGATCTACACTTTAGAACTCTTATTTTTTTTCCACAAAAATATAATTCACCAAGCCTGTGTTATTCTTGATGAAAGTCAAATAACTGTATGGACCACCATAAAACTAATAAGTTTCAAATCCTGTTTATATCCAGAAACCTGTATTTTACCCTTTTCCATCACATATGCACATACAGGAAGAATTTCACTCTGAGATTTAAGGCGAGTCAGCAGTGATATTCTTGGACTGGTGATACCACGGAGAAAAACTGCCTCTAAGCTTTTTTATTAGTGTATTATGCTAATGCCATTGCTGTTTTTGAGAACAATGGGTTTTAAGATCTGCTTTTCCACACAGAATTGTTGCACTGGATTTTACTGTATCCTTCCATCATGAAAGCATATTGAAAAATACGATTAGCCAATTATGCTGCTAAAATTGGACGATATGATTAGAGGGTAGAAATGTATGAACCCTCCAACTACATTGTCAATTTTTAGCATCAAAATAGCCAAAAGTTGGTAGCAATGTTTATAGCATCGACATATCAATCCTAAAATAAAATAAAATAATCATAACATAATTTTAGAGTTTCTATAAAAGCTTTGAACCATGCAACTGCTCAAAGAAGAGAAAAACTCATCTGCCACTTATATCTGTGATGTGGCCCAACTCACTTTGTATGGCGTGTATGTGTATGTATCAGCAAAAATGAGCTAGCAAACTTTAAAAAAAAACCCACCAAAATTAAATCAAATAGATGAAATCAAATACTAACATAACAAAGATAATATAACACATAAAACTGTGGCATGCCTTGCTGTAATGGTGCGAGTGTTGCAATCTAAAATATTACAAAATATTACAGACTATGAAGTAAAATATATATCATCGAAAAACGAGAGAGCTAGTATGTGTTAAATCTAAAGTGATAAATAAAACAGAAGTGATTGTTTCTGTAACCAGTTATGCCTCGTTTTCATTGCAGCAACATAGAATTTAGCTACTGCAATGTAATAAACACTTCTAGAAGTTGATTCACATAGAAATTACCTGGTCTTCCTGGAAATTTACATATTGGGGACAGAATATAATCAGATCAGATATCCCTACACAATTGACTGCATAGTAATACATGTGAAATGGGTTCAACCTCCTTGTTCAACCACAAGGGCAGGTATGCTTGGCTAATGGGGTTTTGGAGTATCTGGCTTGCAGCTGTGTAGATGGTAAGATGTTATGCCCAACTGAAAAATGCTATTCTCAGCTTGAGGAAATTTATATTTTGTGGCTATCTTCCTGGTTCCCAAGAGCCCTTATGTATCCAGTTTCTGCCATGTTCGGCAGCCTATTAACTTCAGTCTGAAACTCCACATTCTTTTGTCTTTAAGTGAACAGTTGTTTGGCTTGGTCATATCCTAACAAAAATTAGGAATAGTACAAAAAGTTTATACAATTTCTTCTCTATGGCCTGTTTCCAGGGAAAAGGTAAATTATCGATTAAAATTAAAAGGGTCAGTCTGACTGGGAAGAATTGGATTTTCACCCAGTAGTTTATCATTCTCCTCCAAGCCTTTAGACAGAATAGCAGCCATTTCTGTCTCAAACCTTAGTGTGGTGTTTGGCACTATCCTGTTCCATTGGATGCAGCAAAGCCTTGATCTCAAATTTTCATTTGCACAGTTTCTAGTGCATCCTTCTTCACATAAATTCCTACTTATGCTCCATAATGGATTTGGCCCAGTGGTTTGTTCTCAAACATTTTAAATACCACAGGGATTATTTGTCCTCTGTTTGTATAAAAGAAGCACTTAATAACACTTATTAGACCTAAGAAGGGAACGCGGTGGCTCAGTGGCTAAGACACTGAGCTTGTCGATTGAAAGGTCGGTAGTTTAGCAGTTCGAATCCCTAGTGCCGCATAATGGGGTGAGCTCCTGTTATTTGTCCCAGCTTCTGCCAACCTAGCAGTTTGAAAGCACGTAAAAAATGCAAGTAGAAAAATAGGGATCACCTTTGGTGGGAAGGTAACAACATTCCATGCGCCTTTGGCATTTAGTCATGCCAGCCACATGACCACAGAGATGTCTTTGGACAGCACTGGCTCTTTGACTTTGAAACAGAGATGAGCACCGCCCTCTAGAGTTGGGAACAACTAGCACATATTTGCAA
Source organism: Arizona elegans (assembly GCA_022577455.1). Taxonomy (NCBI): domain Eukaryota; kingdom Metazoa; phylum Chordata; class Lepidosauria; order Squamata; family Colubridae; genus Arizona; species Arizona elegans. The sequence goes on from JAKOOJ010000002.1 coordinate 117,157,639, forward strand.
GGGGAATCTTTACCTTTACCTTTAGACCTAAGAGCTTCACTATGGTATATGACTGTATATTCCACCCCAAGGAATTTAAATGCAGTAACTTGCTCTAACCTTTGTCCTTCTACTCTCCAAGATTGTTGGGTGGGTCTCTTAGCAAAAGCCAGAATTTTAGATTTCTAAAAATTAAGATGATGCTGTCTATGGTGCCAAAATATTGCTGCTATTGCTTTTTTCAGCCCTACAAGCACTAACAGCCCTATAGTTTGTGAAATTGGGGTGTGGAGGCGTATAGGGACTTTGTGTCCTACTAATTTAGATGCTTGAAAATCTGAATTATGAGGAAGGTCCACCACTGAATTGATGTAGAAGTTAAAAAAACAGGGGACAGAGTATATCCCTGTCTCATTCCTATGCCAGACAGGGACCCTTGGAGATTTCACCTTGCTCAAATGAAGGTGAATACCCACAATAATGTTACAGGATCCAACCTGAGTTGGTCACTAGAACCAGAGTGTCAGCATTCTGATGCTGCCATAAAAAGACGAGGCTTAACTTTTCAGCTACTTATTTCTCTGTAGATAATATCCCATAGGAGATGGGATGGGGGGGGGGAACATTCCTGTGGGGTGAGGTCAGAAGCTGGGGAGACTGACTTGGAAGATGGCCAATGAGAAGATGAGAATTGGGGAACGGAATGGGAAGGGTTTGGGGGTCAGAGGGTTAGTATCAGCTACGACGAAGTCGGGGCCAGATCTGTCGTCCTCAATAAATGGAATATTTCAGCAAAGATTAATTGTTTGGGAGTGCAATTTATTTGAGATGACATTGAAACCTGACACAGAGGTTTAGTCTTCTGAGTTTTAGAACTCATGCTGGAGCCCATCCCCAGGGAACTTCTCTCTACTGGAAAGTGTACTTTGGGCTATTCTATGCACAATATTTATGAGGTGTCTGATTGTGGGTGGTGTTTTAGTTGTTGATTGAGGTGTTGATGGCTGGTTATTAAGTTGTTGCTTGTTGTTTTCTTGTGCTGCAAGTCCTTGGCTCTTAAGTAACTGATAAGCCGGTGATAAATTAGCATTCCTGTTGACTATGACAAGGGACCTGTTTCTCAGGCTTTAATCATTTCACTTTGCTCTTAACACGGTGATGGAACAGAATTTCTGTATCAGAAAAAGAGGGTGACTTTCAATAGCTGTGTTTTTAATTTTTTTCCCAAACAGCATTATTAGAAATGGAGTCAAAGGCATCTTGGAAATCTGGAAAGGCCAAAAAGAGGGAGGGTTTTTTTTAATGAGTGTATTTTTTATGCCGAATGATAGAACAACCAGAATGTGGTCTGCCATTAACTTCCCTTCTCTGAATCCTGCCTGCTCATCTTGGATTATATCCCTAGTCTCCAGGGGTAGGCTCCTGGGGGTTTGGCAGGGTTGGGGCGATCCTCTAGCCAAGGATCGCCGGGGTTTGGTGAACCCCCAAATGCCACCTCTGGCTAGCCACACCCACCCTGCGCCTCCCAGGAGTCTCCATGCAGCGCGTTCATCATTCCAGGTACAGGGGCCGTGCGGATGGTCTGGGAGGGTAAAAAACAGGCCTACCGGAGGTTCCAGAAGTCTGGAAACGGGCCTGTTTCCAACCTTCAGACAGCCTCCAGACACCGGGGAAAACAGTTTTTGCCCTCCCGGAGGTTCGAGAAAAGCCTCCAGAGCCTGAGGAGGGCGAAAACACACCTCCCCCTCCCCCATGGTGCAGACAGCCAATTTAGCCATGCCCACCCACCAACGGGGCAGCGAACCCATTGCTAAAGGATCTGAAGCCCACCCCTGCCTGTCTTTATAAAGTCTTGGAGCTTGTGATTTAAATGTTTAGCATATAAAGCTGAATATTGTTATCACTCTTTTTATAAATTGGGATTATTATTGCTAGCCCCCAGTCTTTTGGAACATAACCAGTATAATCTATAGGTCTAAATAAGGATCGTAGCAGAGGTGCTCACCAGCTGGGATTACATACAACCCACATACAACCCTCTAAAATTGAGCTTGAATTGATACTAGATTGACTGGGGAGGCTAGCAGTTTTCCTAGTCTTTGGGTAGTATGTCAAAAAAGGGAAGAATCCCTCTTCCTGACTGATGGAGTTACTTTTTGCCAAGTCTCCTTCTTTACCAATCTTTTCTTGTCTTTTAAGAGGGCATTGTATTGAGCCTTTAAATTCCTTAGGAAAAGTAGTTCGTCCTCAGAAAGAAAAGGCTTTCTCTTTCGATGGTAGTATATGACATTTTTAGCTGTGCACCAGTGGTGGGTTTCAAAACTTTTTACCACTAGTTCTGTGAGTTTGGCATGGCTTGGTGGGCGTGGCTTGGTGGGCGTGGCAGGGGAAGGATACTGTAAAATCTCCATTTCCTTCTGAGCAGCTGAAACTCAGGAGGCAGAGACTAGATGGGGGCGGGGCCAGTCAGAGGTGGTATTTACCGGTTCTCCAAACTACTCAAAATTTCCACTACTGGTTCTCCAGAACTGGTCAGAACCTGCTGAAACCCACCTCTGCTGTGCACAGTTCTGATCAAACCACATTTTTTAATGCTTTACACCGCAGTTACTAGAATGTTGCTTTGTTTTGTTTTGTTTTGTTTTTTTAACAAAAACCGATTTCAGATTAAAACTAACAGATCACAGAAGTCCAAACAGAGTTTCTGAGACTTGTTGAGTAACAGGTGTGTACAAATTTCTAACTTTTCTGGGGCGACCTGAAGTGACTGCTTTTGCAATATTTTCATTCCATTTATTTCATACCTCTGTGTTGCTAGTTTTTAGCACTGGAGCAAAAGAAGCACATTCAAGCAATATTCAAATATAAACTATGCCAGTTGCTCAGTTTGCTTCCCTCTCAGATTTTCCATGAAATAACAAGACATTTTCTCCACTAACAGCAGTGATTTTTATTATAGTGATTTTGTCTCCAAGCTGGTTTGAAGAACATGAGAACAAAAGTTAGTCTTTCAAACGAAAGATCCAAAGCATAGAAGAAATACCCTGAAGGTCACATACCACCTAGCACCTTAGGTGAAGATGGGGGAAATGCTGTTTCTCCAAGGGGAGGTAAGAATGCAACCTACCACTTGCAATTGATCGTGGTAGACAATGGGCAGTAATTGAGTTCACAGCAGTGATGCAGTAAATTCATTGTGTAGTAGCATTAAGTGTTAAGTATTAACATAAGCATAAACATATTAAGCATTAAGCATTAAGTGTTGCAGGATTGCCCACCCCCCTCCCAAAAAAAGCCAAATTAGTTTTCTCAAGAATTGCTGCCTAAATCCAGAGACTTGTCTCTTTGACTATCTTTAATATTTTTTGGAGTATAAGACATACCTTTCCCCCCCCCCCAAAAGAGGCTGAAAATTTGAGTGCGGCTTATACTCCGAATGTAGCTTTTTCAAAGCTTTTTTTCTCAGCCCTAACGAGGCGCTAAAAAGGCACTAGTGAGTGAAACGATCTTCCCAGCTTTGCCTGCTCCCTCGACTCTCCGCTGTGCTTTATCGAAGCGCTAGCGAGTGAAATGATCTCCTTGCTCCGACTCTCAGCTGTTCTTTAGAAGCTTTTTTTCAGCTCTAACTAGGTGTTAGCCGAGTGAAACAATCTCCCCGTGCTTTGCCTGCTTTTCTCATTGCTGCTTCCTCTCAGCTGTGCTTTAGAAGCTGTTTTTTATTCCCAAGCAGGGGATAAAAAGCCAGAAAACTAATGTGCTGAAGCTGACTAGACTAAGGATGCTAGCCAGATGAATACCTGGTAGGCAGATTTTTTTTTTCCTTATTTTCCTCCCCAAAAACTAAGCTGCATCTTATACTCCGAAAAATACGGTACATACAAGCATAATTTACCATAATATGGTTTATAAAGAATCACCACAAAAAGTGGTATTTCCCTCATGCTTTCTTCTTTGTTGTTGCTAGTTTTCTTCAGTACAACAACTAGAGCTGTTGTTCTTTCCTCAGTTCAACATGGTAGTCTTTGCAAGTTATAGCACTTGCTCTTATGTGGAAAGATCTTTGTTTTGCTTCGGATATGATCTATGAATACTCACCATATAGTCATGGTGGTGCAGTGGTTAGAATGCAGTATCCCCAGGCTAATTCTGCCCACTGCCAGCAGTTCGATTCTCACCTTCCATCCTTACGAGGTCAGTGAAATGAGGACACAGATTGTTGGGGAAAATATGCTGACTCTAAACTGCTTAGAGAGAGCTGTAAAGCACTATGAAATGGTATATGAGTCTAAGTGCTATTGCTATTAAATCATATGTATATGTACAAGAGGAATCAACATTTCCTGTCTCACAGACAAAAGTTTCAGACGTTCTGTGTTGAAGGTGTCAAGAAGGAACCCCGGGCTATTTTTATTCCTGTGATCCATCAATACATAACATGGAATCTGTTTAATTCCCAGTTCAGAGAATAAAAACTACTTTGCTCTTCGTTGAAGCTCTAGGTGCAAAGCTAAGTTTAAATTATTATATTTTCTTTTTTTTAAAAAAAGAAAAGAAAAATAAACAAGAAAGGTTGAACAGAGCCACAGTCAATGGGCTGAAATAGGAATGTGACAAGCTGACACCATGTAAAATGAAAATGAGACAAAACTGGGATATCAGCCAAGCAAAACCTCCCACGTGGCTGACTAATGTTCTATATCCCTTTTGAGAAAGAGTACCTGTGCTAAGCATGTGAATGTTCTTTCATCCTCTCCAAGCTTACATGGTTTAGAGGTGGGTGGATATGACTACCTATTGCACTCAGAATCGCTGTTCTGGTTTTTTTCTCCCTGGGTTTATTCACTAACCTGATACATTTACTCTTAAGAATGGCTTCTGTTTGCAGATCACCAACATAGCAAATTGAACTGATTCGGTATTAAGTTAAAGGTTATGCCCAAAATAATTCAATTCTAATACAGTAGGATAACGGAATCATAATGATGGAAAGTATGAAATTCACACTTTGGAACAGAGCATTTAATCCTCTTTAGAGACCTGTGGATAATGCCATATATCAGCTTCATATTTCAAACCTACCCTTGAAATGCAGAATGAATTGTCTATGAATTCACAAGTAAGTTGCCTTTTGCGAATATATTTAAACTATTTAAAGGTTAAAAGGTAAGGGTTTTCTTCCTGTTGCTATTCCTCACGGGTGTGTGATATACAAAATTATATAAATGAATCTCTATATAAAATACATAAACTACTTTATTTAAAAACATAGATTTGCACTCAACATATTCTTAAGAGGTCAAGCTACAGCCATGTTTAAGAGGAAAAAAGAAGGTGCAGAGAAGATATTTAACACGGGTGCCACATGGGTCTTCTTGGGGAGGCTTCACTTTGGATTCCAAGGTTGACTGAAGAACCAAATTAAATGCATGAAGACCAGTGATGGGTTTCAAAAAAATTTACTACTGGTTCTGTGGCTTGGTGGGCGTGGCACGGCTTGGTGGGTATGGCAGGGGAAGGATATTGTAAAATCTCCATTCCCCCCCCACTCTAGGGGAAGGGTACTGTAAAATCTCCATTCCCTCCCCAATCCAGGGGAAGGTTACTGCAAAATCCCCATTTCCTCCTGATCAGCTGGGACTTGGGAGGCAGAGAATAGATTGGGGTGGGGCCAGTTAGAGGTGGTATTTGCCAGACTCCTAACTACTCAAAATTTCCGCTATTGGTTCTCCAGAACTAGTCAGAACCTGCTGAAACCCACCTCTGATGAAGATCCATTCTTTGCACATCTTTCAGATTGATTTAAGATTTTAAATCCAACACTATTTGGATTTATACAGGATGTCATATGATGCTATCAGGCAGTCACAATTAATAAGCTGTCCACTCTATCTTAGAATGGCTGAATTTTGTCAAATTGCCTTCAAAGACAACAGCTTCATGTACCATCCATTGTCATATTCAAGGTTACCAAAATGTGTATCATTTGATGGTAGAGGATTACAGTTGGTGTATCAATGTAAATTGATAAAAAGAATCCCAGCATCTCCAGGGCCAGGAATGTCTCCGGGAACAATGCACGACGTGTGTAGACACCTGTATCCATTCCTGATCTTTCAAGGAGTCATCATCCCAATCAAAAGAAGTGAAAGTTTGGATGTCATCGTGCCATTTGTCCTTCAAGTAGAAACTCCTGAAGCTTTATCATGAGTTCAAAGAGAGTCTGGATCTTGAAGCAGCATACAAATGAAACCTTCAGCCAATATTTGGAAGAGACACGAGAATTTAAATTATTTTACCTTTTTAAAGGATTATCCCCTGGAAAAATCAATACATCAATAGTACACTCTTTTATACAATTTCAGAAGAACAAATGAGTTAAAAGCATTCTTGGGGCCCTCTCATGAATGTCGCCGATTTGCTTTCACCTCTTCCCCTTCTTTCTGTCTTGTAATAAACTTAGTCATCTTATTGATTTGTTTTACCCCCAGTTGTTAAAGCCGCAAAAGTAGTTGTGACTCTCAATTTTACCAAGGTACATCACGCTGGCAGCATAGTGAAGCTTGAATCACAACATTCTGCTAAGTTTAAATGTCTTACGCTACAAAGTAATCAGCAGGAATAACAGTACAAGGAGAAGCAGCAATTATCTTTGCAATATGTATTCAGAAAGCAACAGGGCTGGCCTGTGGGATTTAAAACTGCCATTGTTATCCAAAATGTTAGCAGCTGCAGCCTTCACTGAATGTTACAGGTCTACAAATAGCATATTCTATTTTCATGGCTGTGAATAAGTGTACCACAGCTTTCTCATGTAGTGACAGCAATATTCCCAGTCTGCTTTTGAGGACAGAAAGATGGGGCAGCTGGATTATAATAGTAGTGAGGCTGAAGGAGACATTAGTACTACACCATATACTACAATGTCTTCTCTTTTCCACCAGGAGTTTCAGCAGTTTCTCCTATATTCTTTGCCAGCTCCCCTCTGCTCACTGGGACATGTTGTCAGATGTAGGAGTCCTGGGACTTTTGAATGATATGTTTTTTTTGGTCTGAACCAAAAATTAATTCCAAATTAAATATTTCTTTCTTTCTTGGGCGTGTGATGGGGGGAGCAAATCGTTTCATTTCATTTTTATCCTTTTTACACTGAGAGCTTCTACACAGGAGACAAATTCCTTGTGTGTTTAATCACACTTGGCCAGATAAAGTATTCTGTTCTGTTCTGTTCTGTTCCATTCTATTTCTTTGGGTTTTGGCCACTTCTGTACACTGGAAATATATGGCAGAATAGTAACTGCTTATTTCCTAAAAAATGGGGGAAAGTTTTATTTTCACACCTGTTTTAATGGTATAAAATGTACCTCAACCCAGAATTTTGTGTTAGGAAGAGATCGCAATTCTCAGCAGCAGAAGAATGAAATTTAACCCTGTCAAATCTCTGGAAGTCTCTCTGTAGTAGCATTCCAACTGCTAGGAGAAAAAAGAGAATGTTATTGCCAGTATCATGCACATGTTTATGTATAGGGTGATTATGTAAACTCTGTTGACATCAGAGTTCCTACTACAAAGTCATCAACTGCTAACCTTAATCTTCTGCCTCTCCATTATTTCTCTTGAAATCATCTATGAAGCACCACTTTGTCTACTATGAAGGTCTCACAAAGTGATTTTGGACCAATTCCCATCTTTCATCTCCCTGTTATTCTCATGGCCATAAGGTCCATAGAATTTTTCTGACAGCGACAGGAACATGGTTAACCAAGATGTTTTTCTAGAGGCCAGGCATTTCTCAGTGAAAAGCATCCATCCATGCTTGGTTTTTTGAGGTCACCAAAGCCTCCACATTTAGGGTGGAGTTAGAGTCCTTCTTTTTTATTCCAAAATCCATTTGTCAAGAAATGTATGGGATCCTGCTATTCTTCAGACTTAAATTCTGGATCTTGGCTAGTTGTCTGATTAGGGGTGATGTCAGAAAAAACTAGAAGCAGCAATAACCTGCCTCTGATTCTGCTTTCCAAAACTGGGGTTTTATGGATGCTCAATGCTCTGCTCTCACTGCCAAAGCATAGAAGGCAAGAACAGAGGTAGCCAGGATATGTGTAGAGACCTTGATCATGAGATACACCAGAAGTCATAGAGCAAACTGTGCATAAACTGGCAAGACTCCCCTTGAAATGAAGTAGTAATAATATTATTTTTAATCCAGTTCAGGGCTTCCAAGATTTAGAGGAAAATTTGAAGCACTGCATATTATTCAGGATCAGGAGTACTATACTTTGATTTTTTTAAAAAAAAGAATTTGAAACACTGCCTGTTATTCTGACAGAGAAACGTCGATTTCACACACTGTTCATTATTCCAGAGCAGATCTTTTCTCATTTAGTTTGCAGTGCTGAGTGTTACTCTTACAATGTCTAATTCAGGTAATCCTCGATTTATGACCAGTTAATTAGAAACCATTTGAAGTTATGAGGGAGCTCTCCAGGATTACTTATGAGGTGGATGAAGGGTGAAATGCTCCCGGTTCGGACCGGCTTGGGCGAGTAGGTAGCGATGGTGGTGGGCAGTTCGGAGAACCGGTAGCAAAAATCCCTACCTCCGCCCCCCATGCCCAGCTGAGCCGTGCGATCTTCAGAGGCTTTTTTTCTTTTACATGCTTCTGACGATCCAAGCTCTGACAATCCCAGCTGAGTTGCCTGCCAATCAGGCAACTCAGCTTGGATCGTCAGAGTCATTTAAAAGAAAAAAAGTTTTTTTCTTTTAAATGGCTCTAATGATCCAAGCTCTGATGATCCCAGTTGAGTTGCCTGATTGGCAGAGGGTTTTTAAAAAACCCTCTGATGATCAGGCAACTCAGCTGGGATCGTCAGAGCCTTTTGAAAGCATTTTTTTACATGCTTTTATATGTAAAAATGGTTTTAAAAGTAAAAAAATAAATTGGCCACGCCCACCCAGTCACATTACACCCCCCCCCCCCCCACCAAGCCATGCCCAGAGAACCGGTGGTAACAAATTTTAGATTTCACCACTGAGCTGGATTCAAAGTTTGGATGGTTGGGCACCCCACCCCACATGATCATATTTTGGATTCTTGTCAACCAGCCTACATTTATGGCCATTTGCAGCATCCCATGCTCATGTAACTGCGATTTACTATGTTTTTTTGCCAGAAACCAGCATTTACTTTCTGTATATGGCAAAATAACACCCATTGCAGACAATACATTCACTTAAAGACAGTCGCAAAAACAATCTTGAAATTTGGTGTGGTCCTATGGTGATTCCCTTAACAACTGGCATGATTTAAAACAGGGATGAAATCCAGCAGATTCTGACAAGTTCTGGAGAACCGGTAGCAGAAATTTTGAGCAGTTCAGAAAACTGGCAGCAGAAATTTTGAGTAGTTTGGAGAACCGTCAAATAGCACCTCTGGCTGCCCCCAGAGTGGGGTGGGAATGGAGATTTTACAGTATCCTTCCCCCAGGAGTGGGGTGGGAATGGAGATTTTGCAGTATCCTTCCCCTGCCATGCCCACCAAGCCACACCCACCAAGCCACGCCACGCCCACCAACCCACGCCCACAGAACCGGTAGAAAAAAAATTGGATTTCACCACTGATTTACAACCATAATTCCGGCCTTGATTACAGACATACATTGAGGGCTACCTGTAGCCACTGAAGATACAGACCAATTCAGGTCAATTGCTCTCATCCAGAAAACAGAAGTCAACGAATTTTGAAGTTATTACCTTTCGTTGAGTTCATTAAACATATAACAAGAGATTCCTCAGAAATATTGAATGCTTCCTACCATTACCACCTGCAGGCAGAGGGAAACATGCTTCCTTGTCTCTGCTGTTGCAGGTTTTGTTTTGTTTTTTTAATAAAAAAGCTAGAAGTAACAACATCACCTTGTAGAAAAGAAAGTCTTGCAATTTAAAAGAGAAAGATGACATTTCTTTTGTGTGGGACAGGAGCTGTCTCTAGTTCATCAGTGAAGTCTCATCATTTCAAAAGATTCCAGGCAGCACTTTGGCAGGGCTGAGAAAATGCACCATCTCTGGAGAGGAAAGACTTCTGTGCAGAGCCACGAGTGAGTTCAGGATCATTTAATTCAAAATCTCCACATAATTTTCTTTTATTTAAACCATTATTAAGAGATATCCTTCAGCTTATCACATGTGAAGCACAAGCTTCCCTCGGCATTAACTTTGACACATACCCAGCACTTCAGGGATTATATTAATTTAGCCAGGAGTACCTGATAGCAAGCATTTGATTGCACAAGATGCAGACAGATTTACTCTTGTTATTGATTTGTTGGCAAATATACTGGGCAAAAATCCCCTGGTATCTCTGGAAACTCTGCCTTCTGCATATTATTTGATCCGAGAACTATTCTGTGTTTAAACTTGGTGATAACTTTTTAAAAGGAAGAAGTGGCCACTTGGAAGATGGAAAGGGAAGGTTTGTTGGGATGAAAAAGAAAGTTTAGTAGATTTTCAGTGGGTTCCATTTAAGAAGAGATTTCAGTTGTGTGAACTTCTGTTTCATGTCTGTGTATCAGGGGTGGGTTCTACTTACCTTTACTACTGGTTCGCATTGTGCCCACATGCGCAGATCTCTTCTAATGACATCTGGGTCAGTGGGAGGAGCCTCCCGCTGGTTTTACTACTGGTTCTTGCGAACCATTCCAAACTGGGAGCAACCCACCACCGCTGTGTATGTGGGGGTATGCTCCTTTCTCTCTTGGGGACCAAAGGAGAAATGAGAACACTATTCTAATGAAGTAGGATAGGAAGAAAGCTTCCCGCCCTGCGAAATTATTGCAAATGTTTTTAATGACACCAAATTCAATCCAGATATTTTATTTTATTATAAAGAGGGCTGTGAAAATATTTACAGACCCCTTGCATCCTGGACATAAATTGTTTCAACTCCTACCCTCAAAACAACGTTATGGAGCACTACACACCAAGACAGCCAGATAAAAAGAACATTTTTCCCCAAACGCCATCACTCTGCTAAACAAATAATTCCCTCAAAACTGTCAAACTATTCACATTAGGCTGCATTACTATTGCTATTGGTCTTCTCATCGTTCCTGTCACCCATCTCCTCCCACTTGTGAGTGCATGACTGTAACTTTGTTGTATGATTTGATTGTTTATTGTACCGTATGACTGTCATTGGATTTTGTGCCCTGTGATTCTTGATGAGTGTATCTTGGTTTTTTATGTACACTGAGAGCATATGCACCAAAGACAATTCCTTGTGTGTCCAATCACACTTGGCCAATAAAGAATTCTATTCTATTCTATTCTATTCTATTCTATTCTATTCTATTCTATTCTATTCTATTCTATTCTATTCTATTCTATTCTATTCTATTCTATTCTATTCTTATTTAGAAATATATATATATAGTTGCCCAATTCTCTCACAGGGACTCTGGTTGCCCTACAGAAGTAAAACCCAAATATAAAACCCTATGAATCCCACCCTCTTGGTGACAACAGCAAGAAACCACTTGATGGGCTCTCTATTATCCTGGGGTCTCCAGACCTGCTGACAAAACCATGTCTTCAGTGCCTTTTGAAAAAAGTATCAATTATTTCTGTTGGGAGGATGTTGCACAGGGAGGGAGCCACCATGGAGAAGGTCCTTTTTCTTGGTCTTACTAAACAGACCCCCTTAAGGGGCTAATAACATAACCTGCCCTTCCCCCATATACCTCCCAGGTATATGTAAAAGATGGACCTTCAAATGATCTGGTCCCAAGCCATGTAAGGCTTTAAAGGTGGCAACCAGCACCTTGAATTGGACCCAGTTATTATTGACGCTTCCTGATATTTTTCAAGGGTAGCCCCATGTGGAGCTCATTGCAGTAGTTAAGATGTGATGTGACTTACAGCATTGGTGACTGTGAGCAGAAGTTGCTGATCCAGGAAATGATCTAAATGATGCACAACCCACAGTGCAACCCACAGTGGAAAGGCCCTCCTGGCCATGATTACTACTTGTTACTCCAGTGGATGGGCCTGTCCTAATGATGAGCCAACAAGAAAATGTGGTTATGCCCTTAATTTTTAATTATTATATATGAGAGTGGGCAGTTTTTTGATATCCAGAGCCTGAATGTTCAGATTATCCAGGGCTCATAGTAGATGGCATAAAGTAGAAGAGTCAAGACAATTTCTCTCTCAGGGTCTCTAGAAGGAATTTAGGAATGTATTTTGTTTTTAAATGTATGTCATAGTTACTTAACGTAATGAACAGGAAACTATCCACCATCTTTTAGCAAATGTGCCTAGAGATAGAGCTGAGATCTGAGGGAAGTATGTTGCCTGAGGCCTCAAATTGCCCAATGTTGCAGTATATAAAAGCTGTCCTTATTATATACTAATCAATTTCCCTTAAGGGTTCTGGCTGAGATTTTAGGGATACAGAAACTGATTTTCTCCCCCAGGGTAATGCTTAATCTAATAAATGCACACATTCATTCTGAAAGAAAGAAAGAAAGAAAGAAAGAAAGAAAGAAAGAAAGAAAGAAAGAAAGAAAGAAAGAAAGAAAGAAAGATAGATTTGTATATCTCTGCATGTGAATTTAGGCCAAAGAGTAAAACTAAAGGGAATAATTCATTAAAAGCAACTTTTTGCCCGCTAAAAATTGGTATGTGAAGTAGAAAATGAAAATCTTCAGACCTGAGAGTAATTAAAAAGTAATGCTTGGTTTTTAAGAAAAATTAGTTCCCACCAATCTCTTGATTTTCCAATGCCTGAAATTGGCAGCTCGACCATTTTCCTTCCTCCCAGATGGTTTATATTTTTCTACTGCCATCTGTTTCTCATTTGTAGCACTTTTTTACGCCTTAGTCATCTGAGCCTCAGTTGCCCTTTACCTGTTTAAGCTTAACCTGGATGATTCAATTACACATTCCTCCTGCTGTTTTAAAGCTGATTTCACTGTTTGGAAGAATTTGCCAGAACATTAGAAACTTAGCTCAAAACTTAACTTGAGTTATTTGTCTCATCTGTAGATCACTTTCTCCTCAAGTTGTTTGGCCTTGCCTTTACCTATATTTGATGACTATGAACATTTTCTTATACCTGCAGCAAGGTTTTTCTATATTCCACCGAGAATGGGTAATTCAATGTCTTTTTGTGCCTTCGTTTATATAAATTTGGCATCAATATGCAGCACAATTGGCCATGTACTGGGCCTCTTTATTCTGCTAGAGAGGAATGTTTCTATAGCTGGACCTTTGGGTACAGATATACTTCCCTGTAGCCTAAAGGAGGCCCGTCGTTTTATGCCATAGACATTATCTAAAATAAATTCAGAAGCAGTTCTGTTTTACCACATCCTTCCTCAAGTCCCTTTGGGAGCGAGGACGCCAGCCATAACTGCGGTTTTGTCTGTAATATACTCTGACTGAAAGGAAAAATAAAAGGTGCAAGTGTTGCTGCTTGATAAGGAAAGAGGCTAGAGAAAGCAAACTGAGAGGGTTTTGCAAAGTAAAAAATGGAAGAGAACAAGATGAGTAGTGTTGCTGTCAGCCAGACCTAGTGATGAAGGATACTATGGCCAACTCCGTACAATCGCCTTCCCCTCCCCCCCCACACCATTCATTTCATTCATCAGCAGCAAGATGGATTTAGGAACCACCATTTTACTTTCCCAACACATTCTGAGCACGTAATGTCAGAGACCTTTCCGGAAATCAAAAAAATGGCAAATGGTAGATGCTTAAAGCTAGTCCCAGTGCTGCTGCCATGCTGCACTCGTGTTGTCTGCAGAAGATAACATTTGTGCTGTCAGAAGAATCTCTGGAGGACACTTTGTCAAGGCCTTCTACTAAGCTGCCCTGACCTGGACTTGTCTGTATGGAGCAAAGGTCAACAAAAAAGTGAGAAACATGAATTCAGCGGCACTGACTCTTCAGCCCCTCGTGACCTACTGGCTACCTGAAGGCAGTGAGACATAGACAGACTTGAGGATATTTTTTGTGCCCCTTCTTTGTTTATCACTTTACCTGCTCGTCTTTTTATGAGATTTGCTGGTGTAGCAAAAGGAAGGCATTTCTTTTTCCTTTAACACACCAAATAACACAACAAAGTCCACCAAGTGACAGTGATAGCTTTCCTGAGTGCAATGGCCTCTACTACAGCAAATGGAAAAAGAATTGATGGACATCTGCTGAATTCACACCAGACCCACCAAGTTATCCCACAACTGAAATACTGAGGTGAGATAAGGGAACCCAGTTCCAAGGCTACCAAACTAATGTAGAGTAATGGATGTTGTGGTGTTTTTCTTCATTGATCTCTAGAACTTACCCTAGAATGTTGCCATTCTTGTTAAGTCCACTTGTTCCCCTTAAAGGCATTCCATAAAACTCTTTGTCTTTCCGGTTGCAGGTACTACGGAGATTGCTAAAATGAGTCTTACTTATATAAATGCACAAAAATACCCAAATTAAATTAAGAATTTAAGAAACTTACATTGGGGAAAAAAAAGAAGCTAAATGGCAAAATGGATTGATGCAAATGGAGAGGAGAAACTCCTGACAGATGTTTGTAAAATAATGAGCAGTGTGAAGAAAGTAAAATGATAGATTTATTTTATTTTATTGCCCTCTTTCATAAATGCAGAACCTAGACGTCTGTTGACAAAGTCTGTTGACAGTAGATTCACGACTGACAGGAGAAAAGAAATGGCATTCAAGACCATCTGTGTGGTGATCACCGCAGGTTTAAAGGCCTTTAAAAGGGGATTAGGAGAATTAATGGAGGATAGTTCTCTTGGTAGCTATCACCCAAAGTAGATAAATGGATCCTTAAATGCTTAATACCAAAATACTTCTGGGGACAAGCCACCTGGCCAGCTACTTTGTGAAAGAAGATGCCACATTAGATGGACCATTGACTCAATTCAGCAAGTCCCCTCTCAAGTTCCGAGGCTTCATTTCTTGGAATGAAGCTCAAGCTATCCTGTGTTACATTTTCAAGGCAGGTACCTAAAATAGTGCTTCTCAACCTTACAAACTTTAAGACATATGAACTTTAACTCCCAGAATTTTCCAGCTCCCACATCTGAACATTGCCAAGGTTGAGAAACATTGCACCTAAAACCGTGCTGGCAAATCTATGGCACATGTGCCGGAAGTGGTACACAGAGCCATCTCTCCAGGGACACCAGCCATTGTCCGTTGCTCTTCCAGGTTCCGGCGCACACATGCGCACCGGTCAGCTGGTCGGTGCATGCAGGAGAGAGCTGGAAACCTGGGTGGTACAGATTGCATTCTCTTGCTTCAATGTATCATGGTACAATGAATTTTAAGATTCTCTATTTAACAATCATTGCAAGCAAGTTCACTGATATGTGAAACTAATATATCTGCTTGGAGATAAGTGTCTCATATTTTTCTCAGGTATTATTTTGAATTTCAGGTAATAACACATACATTAACCTATCTATTTCTGTTGCAACTGCATGCATGTTGTGCAACATAGAGCAATTTGAGATATTACAGAACGGAGGAAATGTATATTTAAATTCCCTTTTATATTCTCCAGCAGGTTGGGTTTTGTTTTGTTTTGTTTACATTTTCTTAGTGTATTTAGAACACACAATCAGACAAAGCTAACAAAATCATAGTGCCTCTGCATATGTTTTCAAAAATATTAATTAATATTTGCACAAGTTTTTGCACAAGTTCCAATAATTAGCCATTAAAAGGATGTGTGAAATTTAGATCCAGACTCTCATACCTAAGTTTTGAATGGGTCCCTAGGTCATTAATTCATACCCAAATTACTATACTCCTTACTTCAAAACAAGACGATTGGAGTATCCAATATAACATTTGGATTGGCTAATCAAAAATTATTGCTATTGCAATAATTCCTCAAGCCATCAAATGCATGATTTAATGAATAAGTCTTTGACTTGCTCTAGACTAGAGCAGGGGTGTCAAACTCACGATGTCACTTGTTGTCACATGATGTCTCGTGACTTTTTTCCCTTCACTAAAGTGGGGGTGGGCATGGCCAGCGCATGACACATCGGGCCCATGGGCCGCAAGTTTAACACCCCTGGTCTAGAGAGAGCAGAACAAGTCAAGCCCTTTAGAAACGTAGAAAGCTGGCAAGTAAATCTCTCTTGAACAGTGTTAATGGGACAAAAATTTCCCATTGTTCCCAGGAGCTTGAAGTTACTCTTGGGAACAGCCAAACTATAGGACATCGCCATCTCTGCCCTTCAATAATTTGCCTGAGATTTTGCTGCCTGAGGTAGCCATATTAGTCCACATGCTATTAACCCCTGACTTGATAGGTAGATGCCAAATTACTGTTAGGAAGCTTATTGGACAGATTCCCAGAGAAAGGAAATCTGAGCCAAACACAATCTATGCTATAACAAGTTGTTCTTCTTGACTGAGAAAGAACCAGGCCACCTAAAACATGAATCTCCATCTCTTGGTTAATTGTGATGTTGAGAAATGTTCCTAGTTCCCATTTTTACATCACAGGAGGGGAATCAAAGAAGGCAAGAGGGCCATCGCAACTGTAAAATTGAAGCTTATCTTCTGTCCTTTGGTTGTAACCACAATCTTGCCTTTTTTATAATCAAATCTGTGGGTGCCACCACAACATAATATAATAGATCTTCATGAAAACCCAAGAGAATAAAATCAACAAGTAAGCAATATAGCCAATTGCCTCCATACAATATTTTTGACATTAATTCTATTCCTGGTGTAACTGAATACTGGTTTTTTTAATAGACTCTTTTTTAAAAAATCAGCAAAACAGTTTAAGAATCAAGTTTGTTGGTCAATGATGAAAAAATGATTGATCGAAGAATCAAGTTGCAATAATGTTCAGACACTGAAGATATAAATCTTTGGATCACGTAAATGCTGATAAACCATGATACATTTCAGCTATTGTGTGAAGACTTTTTAAATGTATCACAAGGAGTACCAGATAAAATTGGTTGCAGACATTTTACATTCTTAACATCCAGGTAAAACGTAATGTCCAAAAATAAGAAAAAGCTTCTAATGAATCACTTCCTTTCCCATTTCTTTTTGCAGCAGGCACAAAAAAAAAAAAAAGAAAGAAAAAGGTAAATGCAGCCCCAATTATAGTGAAAGGGAGACATCTGTGGATTTTCTTTTCTGACAATGAACATTAAAATCTTATTCAAATTTAGCACTGTTTTTCTGGTATATGTTGTTAGAAGGAGGTTGGCATGAGACAAGACTGTAACATGCCCAATGCTTTGCAAGAAAGGTCTGGAGCATTGATAAATTATTTTCCATGTATTCCATAAATTGTTTGTTTGTGCTATTTAAGAAATGGCCTTTTGACAAGAAAAGGGAATTGTATGTAAAAAGAAAGCACCGAAGTTGCTAATAAACCAAGGCTGCAAGCTGTAAGTCTGTAATGGCTATTGGAAATGAGAAATCTGGCCTCAGTTCATTGGAACAAGCATTTTCTGGTCATAGCCTGAACTGCTATACTGGTACAGACTATTCATGAACATTCCAACTGCTTAAAAATTAAACACTGAAGGAAGATATTCATTACTGGAAAGAGAGCAGATACCAGTACTGAACTGATAAACTTTAGAGTAATAGGCCACACTGAGCATTCTTTCAAAAAAAAAAGAAAGAAAGAAAGAAAGAAAGAAAGAAAGAAAGAAAGAAAGAAAGAAAGAAAGAAAGAAAGAAAGAAAGAAAGAAAGGAAGGAAGAATTTTCTGATTCCCAGAAACCTTTGAAAGTTGAGATTGAACTGCAGTTAAGACCATGACAGAAAGGAAACATAATTAATTTCTGAATGATGTTGAAATGGAATTGAATCAAAGGAAAAGAGGTTGGTTTTGAAGCTACTCATTCGTTTGTCCTGGCACCATTCTGGTTTTGCACTGTAGCTTCCAACAAATTTCTCAGGAATGAGAAATGTTCACTCTTAAGTCTACCATTAGGTTAGGATACAACAAGATGATGGTAAGAGACTCTTGTAATATTTGAAAATGGCATTTATGGGCAGCAATTTGGATTAGAGAGGGAGAATCAGAGGAGGAAAGTCTTGCTTTTTCTCTCCTTAATTTTTCAGATTTATTGGTACCATGGTTCTACAGTTTCTCCCTCTTGTATATGTGTACTTTTTCAATTTATATAAAAATCCAGGGTGTTTTTAATCACTTAATTTGAAGCCCACACCTGGCATAAAGATTTCTTTTTATCATATCATAGAAGAGGTAAGTATGCCTCATGTAAAGAAATACAAAGCAAATAACATATTCTGCTCTTTTATTGTACTCTATATATATTTTTAACTGCAAGTCAGTTTTTAAAGGATTTATTTTTCCATCCTAGATATGAAAAATAACTCTTTAGAATCACTTAAACATTTTATATGATAACCATTTTTATCTCTCCAAAGCAGTGTTTCTCAACCTTGGCAACTTTAAGAGATATGGACTTCAGGTCCCAGAATTCCCCAGCTAGCATGCTCTAAACCAGGGGTCTCCAACCTTGGCAACTTGTGGACTTCAACTCCCAGAGTTGAGAACTTTGCTGGCTGAGGAACTCTGGGGGTTGAAGTCCACAAGTCTTAAAGTTGCCAAGGTTGGAGATCCCTGCTCTAAATCGCTCTAACATTTGCTCACACATATGGAATATTTTACCATCAATAGGGCAGGGGGAGAAATACCTAAATAGGAATATCTAAATACCTAAAGAGAACATGGAATGAGTTGTGTCATATCATCAGCCCTTCCATCCACAAAATCTTCCCTTGCATGCTTTAAAATAACCTGAATTTTAAACCTCGGGTTTCTTTAATATCTGCACTTAAAATGCCATCGGGAAGAGGCCTCGGATTCCTAGCACAAACTGTGGCAGCCAAGTCTCATTCAGCCCAAATTAGCCAATAGCTAAACACAAATTAGTATATTATCTTAAATGCTTCCATTCTCCATAGAGCAAAAAGAGAAGCACCTTCTGTTCATCATAGGCTATTCCAGCACACCTGTGGAAAGTACCATTCTGATAACAAATCACCCATAACTAGGACTTTTTTTTTCTCAAGCTGAGCTGAGTTTAACAGGGAGGATAGCTGGGGAGAAGTGGGATGTATGGCCGGAAGTCTATCCAGTGAAAAAGAAAACATTCCAAAGACAGGATGAACACAAATGTCATCTGTAGTTGAATCATGGAAAGAAAACAGGGAAAAGACGGCTTTTCATAGAATGACAAGGACCCCAAATTTTAGGAAATTGCAGCATGTACCTGCTGATTTGCTGATGTAATGTGATAGACAAGGACATATATAAGGGCCAAATTTGGGGATGATATGTGCTTTAACAGCACCAACGATAAAAATAAAATAAAATTTAATCTTGGCTATATATTCCTTTAAAAAAGAATGTTTCTTTTATAAAAACAGAATCCTAGTTCATTAGGAAATATGCATTTATGCTAACAATATAGCAACAACCACCTGTAATAATTACAGTGTGCAATCAATCACCAGAAACTTTAACTGAACAAATCCAATACAATCCATGAACACAAAAGCTGTATCTTTCTGAGCTATAAAAGCTACCCTCCTCCCTCTACAATTTTGTGGATCTGTGTGATTGCTTGCAGAGTTTAACCTAAATAACTTCATTGCACTCTCCATTTGCAAAGCTGAAACAATTCATGTATTAGCTATCTTCATGTGGTATTCGTCTACATCTTGAATAATGCCTTAATTTGTCTAGAAAATCTTTTTGGGACTAATTTTATTTATTTAGCATTATGGCATATAATTATGTATATAGAAGATAATATATTAAAGTAAGATAAAACCATAATAAAATCACCATAATATGGAGCCATTACAATATCCAATGGATATTATAATTCAATATCTAAGGAAGTTAACCATCTAGCTTACAGGTGTCAAACTTGATTTCATTGAGGGCCACATCAGGGTTGTGTTTGACCTTGGGGAACCGGGTGAGTGTGGCCAGGATGGGCATGGCCAGCTCAACATCACTTGTGTCATCTGTGGAGACCTGAGCACTCTGCCAGTGAAAACTGAGCTCGGGAGGGCCACATGCGGCCACATGCGGCCCACCGAGCTCTGTTTTCACTGACAAAGGGTTGCAGGAGGCCGTCGCAGCCAAAAGCAGAGCTCAGGAAGGGCGCATACAGCCCTCCCAAGCTCCATAGTCACTGGCAGAGGCACTGCAGACCAGTCCTTCACTGTTTCCAGGGCGGCCCAACGGGCCAGATGTAAGCACCCCGTGGACCGGATCCAGTCCACGGGCCTTGAGTTTGGCACTCCTGATCTAGCTGCTTCTGGTGTGGCCCTGGTGAGATATTCCAGGTACCTTGAAATTTCCCAATAAGACATTCTTATATTATATGTGTTATGGTTTGTTCCAGTGCACCACGCATCCCATTGCAGGCTCTTGGCCATTTCTCACTTAAAAAGCTTTGCCTTAGTTCTGGCATGACGTGTTCTGATTCTAATTAGGTGGCTTTATATTTTTCATGGCAACTGCAATCCTGGAAATGGTTTTGTTGGATCTGTGTGATAAGTTTGGTTGTGGTTATTAAAAGTCACCCATCTTAATCTTTACCTACATCGTAAGATTGTGGCATGTTATCCCAAATTGGTTAGTTTTAAGCTCATAAGAGGTAGAGAGTCTAATATTTTATGTATTGGAATATCGATGGCATCTTATTTTATACCACACTTGGACTGTCTGTGGTTATTGCCTGAAATCAGGAGGAGCAATGTTGGAAAGAGCATGGAGCCATGAGAGCAGGGTAGATTTAAGGGTTCCAGATATTATTCTCATTGTATCATTATTCATTCATTCATTCATTCATTCATTCATTCATTCATTCATTCATTCATTTATT
The DNA here is from genome assembly GCA_022577455.1 of Arizona elegans. Lineage (NCBI taxonomy): Eukaryota > Metazoa > Chordata > Lepidosauria > Squamata > Colubridae > Arizona > Arizona elegans. The sequence goes on from JAKOOJ010000002.1 coordinate 117,178,554, forward strand.
TATTGGTTCGATTTATATGCCGCCCTTCTCCGGAGACTCAGAGCGGCTTACAATGCGTTAAGCAATAGCCTTCATACTTTTGTATATTTATACAAAGTCAGCTTATTGCCCCCACAATCCGGATCCTCATTTTACCTACCTCGAAAGGATGGAAGGCTGAGTCAACCTTGAGCCTGGTGAGATTTGAACTTGCAGTAATTGCAGGCAGCTGGTGCTACTTAACAGCACTTTAGTCTCCTGCACCACCAAGGCTCATTAAGGTGAACTCAGTCTTCTTCCCCATACAGGTGTACAGTATTGAGCAACAGAGTATACTCTGGTGTGACTACAAGCCTTCAAATCCACTCCTTGTAAATATAGGGTTTTCAGTTATATCCCTGGAAAGATAGAACTTTTTATTGGTATGCTGGGGATAGGTAGCCAGGTAATTAAAGATCAAATAGTGTGTAAGACTAACAGTGTCTGAAGTAAGGTATTTGCTCTTAATTTAAGAAAATACATTATTAAATTTCTTAGTGCATTTAAATAATGTGAGATCTAAGACTTCCAAGTCTTCAAAACTAGGACAAGTGGATGTGGTTATGACAATGTGACTCCCCATCTTTGATCTGCATTAAGTAAAACTACATCAGCTTTCATTTCTCCCATTTGCTTCACATAAAAATGTGTTGTTTTTTTGTAATAATTTTATTAAAGATTACACTATACCAGTGATGGCTAACCTTTTCCGAACCAAGTGACCAAAGCACACACGTGTTTCCACATGAATGTGCTTGTGTGCACCTGGACCCCCAAAATGCAATGTACATGCAGCCCTGTGCATGCATCCACCCACCCCAGCATGCGTGCGCAGCCCCCCACATGCACCCTGCCCCCACTCATGTGCGCGGTCCCCTGCGTGCGCCACTCCTCCTGCGCATGGGCGGCAGAGACCTGAAGACCAGCTGGCCGGTAGGAGGCATGTGTGCATGCACGGCAGAGCTAAGCTGGGGCAAGGGCTCGCATGCCCACAGAGAGGGCGCTGCGTTCCACCTCTAGGATGCATGCCATAGGTTTGCCATCACGGCACAATACAGATAAAATTAATACAAAGTATAAAATTATATAAATGAAGAAAAGGAAAAAATAAAGAATAGAAAGAAAAAAATTAAAACGAAAGAAAGAAAGAAAGAAAGGAAGGAAGAAAGGAAGGAAGGAAGGAAGGAAGGAAGGAAGGAAGGAAGGAAGGAAGGAAGGAAGATCCCACTTTGTCCCTGCAACTAATCACCACCTCTTTAAATACAAGTCTCTTCATCCCATTTGTCACTTCATTCTCTATAAACAAAACCTTAAACCTCATCATCTATCCTAATCAACAATGATTATCACTATGATAATGATACAATGAGTTTTCAGAAGTAACCATTGCATTATACTGTAAACTTAATCTAATAAATGCATTTGAATTTCTGTCTTTTACATCTCTTAAAGAATCAGCCAAACCTCATCTTTCAAATCTAGACAGTAAAAGGTATATTAAAGATAACTGTTTTAACCTTAATCAGATAATGTAAAATAAAGCAAATAAACTCTTTCCCATATATTTATTTATTTATTTATTTTACAGAATTTATATGCCGCCCTTCTCCCGAAGGACTCAGGGTGGCGAACACAGATTAAAAACATACAATAATAAAAACCTACTAAAACCAGATTAAAATAATAAATAATAAAAACGGATCAGGATCAGCCCATTTGCTGGAATAACCAAGTCTTCAGGCCTCGACGGAAGGAGTGGAGATCCGGGGCTGTCCGGAGCTCGGTGGGTAGTTCATTCCAGAGAGTAGTGGCACCCACAGAGAATGCCCTACCCCTGGGCGTTGCCAGACAGCATTGCTGGTCAATGGTACTCTGAGGAGAGCAACCCTATGGGAGCGGACAGGACGGTGGGAAGCAGGCAGGAGATGGTCCTGCAAATATCCCGGACCTAAGCCATGTAGGGCTTTATAGGTCAATACCAGTACCTTGAAGCGGATCCGGAGGACCACCGGTAGCCAGTGCAGCTCACGCAGGAGAGGTGTTACATGGGAGTATCGAGGAGTTCCCGTAACAACCCACGCGGCCGCATTCTGGACCAGCTGGAGCCTCTGGGTGCACCTCAAGGGCAGCCCCATGTAGAGGGAGTTGCAGTAATCCAAGCGGGAGGTAACCAGGGCATGAGTGATCGTGCAAAGGGCATCACGGTCTAGAAAAGGGCACAACTGGCGCACCAGGCGCACCTGTGCGAAAGCCCCCCTGGTCACGGCTGTCAAATGGTCTTCTAGGGACAGCCGGGAATCCAGGAGGACACCCAAGTTGTGGGCCCTTTCAACAAGGGCGAGTATTTCCCCCCCATCAAAAGTGACAGGACCTCTAGAACACAGGATGCCGGTATCCACAGCCACTCAGTCTTGGAAGAGTTGAGTCTGAGTCTGTTCCTGCCCATCCTGGCCCGCACCGCCTCCAGGCATCGGGACATCATGGAAAGGGTATCCCCGGGGTGGCCTAGGGTGGAGATATATAATTGAGTATCATCAGCATATTGATGATACCTATATAACTCTTATCTATAAACATCATCATCCAAAAAAAAGCCCATTCAAAATTTTCAGAAATTAACAAATCACTTTCGAAAATCCAATATAAAAAGGTTAATCAAAACTCTCTTTTGATCTATTATTTTTAGTTATCAAAATATCACTCATTTCATTTGTATACCCAATATTTCATCTTTTTCCATATCCTTTTCGTAATCTGTCATTTTAAGACCACATTTGAATAAATGTCAGTGCTGTCTTAAATTTTTCTTCCATAACATCATTTAGTTTATCAATAGTAGCAAAAATCTTAATCTTTTAATTATTCACAAATACCTTTCCATGTAGCCATTTTTTAAAAAAATAATTATGTGTCCTTCTGGTGCTCTCGTGTCCAACCTTCAATGTCCCATCTTATCATTTTTCTTTCAAATATATAAACATGAATAGTTTCACACAGGAAGGTTCTGTATATTTAATTACCAAATATATTAATCTTCATTTTGCTTTTGATTCCAAAAAGGGGGAAAAATGTTTATTCCTTTAATTCATAAACTTAAACTCAATTCATGTTTTTCATAAATGATTGAAGGAAACTCATCCACTGAATACCATTTGTAGATTCTCAATATTTAAGAAGCAGTACAAATAGATCTAAAGTGATTAAGAAACTAGGATTGTCTGTTCTTACATTACACCTATGAGTTTTGATGGAATCCCTGACTCCCAACCATTCAACCTACAAACAGATCACAAAAAATCAATTCCTGCCATCTACATGTAAGGGGCAGCTGTCTGGAGGGCATGTGACTATCTCATGATCTCTGTTTCTCTGGAGTGATTTTGCTGGATGCCTCATTTTGACTGCCCCAAAAATAGGGCATCCAGCCTCATTTTTCGCCAAAATGTCTGTCTCCATTTCTACAGGGGCATCCATGCCCTCACCAAAAGTCCCACACCATAAAATTTTGCTTGCTCATGTTCAACCTTCTCATTCTGTGTTCAAGATGTAAAATAATTTAATTTAGGCCATGGGATTATAGGACACTATCCTCATGAGGATAACTATGTGTACTTATTAAAATTGGTTTTGGACTAAGGCTGAGGAGGTCTTATATCCCTACCTAGCCATGAATTAATGCAGTTGACATGAGTAAATCTTAGCTTTGAGATAAATTATTGTATATATGGTGATTAGAGAGCCCTGGTGGCGCAGCAGACTAAAGCATTGTTATTAACATCAGCTGCCTGCAATTACTGCTACTTCAAATCTCACCAGGCTCAAGGTTGACTCAGCCTTCCATCCTTTCTAAGGTAGGTAAAATGAGGACCCGGATTGTGAGGTCAATAAGCTGACTTTGTATAAATATACAAAAGTATGAAGGCTATTGCTTAACGCATTGTAAGCCGCCTTGAGTCTCCGGAGAAGGGCGGCATATAAATCATTTTTTTTAAAAAAAAAATGGCATTGCTTTTACTAATTAATCAACATATATACAATAATTTATCTCAAAGCTAAGATTTACTGCATGCCAACTGCAATAATTCATGGCTAGGTAGGGATATAAGATCTCCTCAGCCTTAGTCCAAAACCAGTTGATATTGCTTTTACTGGAGCAGCACAGTGGCCTAGAGGTGAAGATGCTTGCCTCCCACTTGGAAGGTTGAGAGTTCAATCTTAGGCAGCGACAGAAACCTCTATCAGGGCTCAAAGAGAAAATATCTGCTTCAAAAACTGCATAAGCATCAGGAAGAACATCTGGCTAGTAAACACTCAACTCTGTTCAGTCACCCTGACTCCACCCCAAATCAAGGGGTTACAGGGTTATAAAAAGAAAAAATAAAGGTATTGCTTTTACCGCTACTGTTGGCATTGTGGGATGCCGTGGACAAAAAAATCCTTTATGGACAAAAGTAAATTAGTTAGTAAATAAATAAATAAAGCAAGCAAGCAGTATTACATCACAGTTGTGTCAACATCTCCTTTCCTACTTTACTGGAAATAAGGTTAAACTAGACAATCAGGCTGCTTAGTACTGAAGTTTTTGTTGGTTTGTTTAATGGGAGAAGACAGTTGTCAATCCACCTTTGTCTTGACAGGACTTTCACCAAAACTCAGGAATTTGACCTTCTCATCCTTGCTCCCATTACCAGTTGGTCTGCTCCAGGGGTGGGTTCTACTTACCCTTACTACTGGTTTGCAACAGGGGCCCGCACGCACGCTCGCCTCGCTCGTGCACACATGCACTCTTCTGCGCATGTGCAGAAGAGTTCTGATGATGTCGGAGTCAGTGGACGGAGCCTCCCGCTGGATTTACTACTGGTTCTATAGAACCGGTGCGAACCGGGGGCAACCCACCACTGTTCTGCTCTTTATACTTTTATGTTTTTTTTAAAAAAACCACCTAGTCTTAGTATATAAAGAGAAATCTCTATTTATGCAATTTATCAGTTTGTTTCTAGATGTCAATGCAACTTTTAAAAATATTACAAGATGCATTTGGAGATTCTGAGGAGGAGGCAGAGGAAACTACTGTATTATTATATGAGTTCTGCACACTTAGCAGCAGCAACAAGTAGAGCTTGTATTCATTTGGGGGTTTCTGTTCAGGTTTCAGCCTAAAAAGAAACAACTGTTAAAGCAGAGGTCTTCAAACTTGGCAGCTTTAAGACTTGTAGACTTCAACTCCCAGAATTCTCCAGCCAGCTATGCTATGCTGGCTGGAGAATTCTGGGAGTTGAAGTCCACAAGTCTTAAAGCTGCCAAGTTTGAAGACCTCTGTATTAAAGGGAGGAAAGTCACCACCAAGTTGAATCCACCGTTTTATAATGAATGTGAAATGCTAATGATTCCCTCCCTACTCTTGAACTATGTTCAATACATTCGTTAAGGACTCATCTAGATGTAGAAAGATAGATTTATTATACATCATTTTTCTCCCCAAAAGATTATCCCACCTAACACTTCTTTTTTTTTTTAAAGTCTGTAATTACAACACATGATCCTCACCAATGGCGTTAGATAAAGAAGGAGACATAATTCTGAATGTACTACAGTATTTACACATGCAGAGTTGGATCAAATCGGACAGAAATTTAATAGGATTATTTTTGGATTAAAAGTTTTCATGACCACAGCCTGGGACCAGCGATTACCAGTTATTATAAAATATCACAAGTGTTCTAGCAAAAATATCTGATGATATCAGCTATGATTACTTTGGGCTTCCGCTCCAGAGAATTCCTGCATAAAGAAAATGTCTTGACATGCACATTCTTGGCCAGAAGTGCCAATAATTATGACCTATTTACTAATAGAGGTGATCATCACAACAATGCTGGAACGTGCTGCTTTGAATGATGATAATTAAGTAGCAGTATGTTCGAGGCACACAGCCAAAGTCCTTACTATTTTAATGGGAACTTTCTTTTCCCAAAAGAAATGTCCTCTTTCCCTAATCATCTTATTTTAAATCTTAGAAAAATACCTTATATGTTTTTATTACTTTTAAGTTCAAACTGAATGAATCCTAGAATTTATTACAGTCCCTTCCAAAGCCTGGAAGAAACGCTCTACTGGTTATTTGGTGAGAAAGTAAGGAAAACTAAAGGCATCTCCACCCTACAAAGCTGCTCCATCATGAATGCAAATCACTATTTTTGATGATATGAGCACAGATTACATACCCCAAACCAGGAGTGGGTTCTACTTACCTTTACTACCGGTTTTGCAATGGCAAGCTTCTGCACATGCGCAGATCGCCTATAATGACATCTGGGGTGGTGGGTGGAGCCTCCCGCCGGTTTTACTACTGGTTCTTGCGAAGCGGTCCAAACCGGGGGCAACCCACCACTGCCCCAAACTCTCCACAAATACAATATCTGCCATATTTTCATTTTCTATGTTTAAGTGATATTTTCTGGCTTCAGGTGTTGCCATCTGCTTCGCTTGATGTTTTACTTCCTTCTAGACAACACCCAGGAGCATGATGGCTCAGCGGTTAGAGATGCTAATAGGTATCACTTCAGCAGGAAGGTAACAGCATTTTGTGCACCTTTGGTATATAGCCATGCTGGCCACAGGACCACAGAAAGTGTCTTTGGACAATGCTGACTCCCTGGCCAGGAAATATAGATGAGCACCGCATCCTAGAGTTGGACACAACTGGTCAGGGAAGCTTACCTTTAGACAACACTCTCTGTTTTGACTGGATATTCCATGTTGCTAGGCACACATACACCCCTCCAAGATCATATACTCCCAATCACCTTACACCACTATCCTTATCATCTTTCTTGGACTTTCCCAGGAGAATCTCCCCAATCTCTGCTGCAGCTACTGTTGAAATAGGTTCCCCAGTAGGTCAGCAGTTATAACATTTGCCCAATATTAAGAGATCTTCCAAGTAAAACCCACCAATTAAAAAAAAACCTATTAAAAGAATTACTGTTTTCCTGAAACCAATTCTTAAGAATATCCTTTAGAGCAGGAGTGTCAAATTTGATTTCATTGAGGGCCGCATCAGGATTGTGTTTGATTTGGGGGGTGGCTAGGGTGGGCATGGCCAGCTTGACATCACTCATGTTGGGGGGGGGGGGGCTGTGGTGGCCCGATCTCTCTGCCAGTGAAAACTAAGTCCATTTTTGCTGGCAGAAGGTTTCAGGAGGCCGTCACAGCTGAAAATGGAGCTCAGGGGGGCCACACACAGCCCTCCCGAGCTCCATTTTCATTGGCAGAGGCACCATATGCCAGTCCTTCGCTGTTTCCAGGGTGACCCCGTGGGCCAGATCTAAGCACTCTGCAGGCCAGATCTGGCCTGTGGGCCTTCAGTTTGACATCCCTGATTTAGAGCATTACTGGAGCTTTGACCTAAGACTATAGCAAGCAAGCAAATTGTTTTTCTACTATACAGTATGTGGTCCCAAAGAAAACCACTGCAATGCAAGGGGCAACTTCCATTGGCACTAATAGGTGTTTCTCTTTTGGAAGTAATAGCAACTTCAGTAGAGAGGCAACTTTCATCTGGGACTATCAGATGTATGAAAGGCATTCAGTGTGCAAGCATCCCAAACCAGCTAATCTTTAAATAAAGTATCACATACTGCAAAGAATATTCAGAAATAATGAGTTATGTGCACCTGATGAGCACATTGAAAATTGCTTCTGTACTACAGTATCATAACCACTAGTTAAATTAAGACAACTAATTCTGGATTGAAAATCACCAAAAATGATATGTGTGATATATTGTATAAAATATAAAATCATTAGCAATTTAGCTAACTTACTTATTCTTATTGATCAAAGTCTAATAAAATACATTTAAAACAGAATGGCAACTTATTCTACAATTCCTGGAAAATGTTAGTAGAACATCATTACATCTTGCACCAGCCAAGACAAACACCGCTGTTTTAATTTGATAGAGAGAGTAGAATAAAAAGTCCATCATAGAAATTAAACCATTTCCCCAAGTCCTTACTTAATTTTTACTCGACATATCTTGATGAATATTTCGCATGATTCAATCTTGGTTTTTTTGTGCTTCAGATCGTTTGATTTCAGTCTTTTGCAATTATTAGTTGGCTGCAGTTAGTAGCTGGCATCAAGGTTTATTTAATAATTGATAGCTTTGATGTTCAATGCTGCATGTAATTTGGCTATATTTACGAGGAGAGATCCAGTGGCAGCTGATTTTTTTTAGCATCTGCTGAAATAACAAAAAAAGCATTTCATTAGACGCTAGCGCAGAAGCACTCTCTATGTGTGAAGTTTCAAATTCAATATACATATTGCAAAATGTTATAAAATCTGTATGCAAACATTTATTTCAGTTCTGAAAACAGTCCTAATAGTTAATAAGATTAAAAACAACATCAAATATGAACTACATCTTCCACCTTATGGTAGAAACAACATACTCATGGAACACTAGGATAGTTCAGAATTATAAATAATAGGTGTGAATCTATAATACATTGCACATTTATACTTCCAAATTCTATGTCCGTAGGCAACTGCAAGGTTGGGGGAAGAGTTATGAAACGTATTTCAATGCAAATGTTGTACATTATGTACATTAAGTATCTGGAATGTAAGTATGAAATGCACATTTCATTATTACTCATCTCTGTGATTTGTTGTGGACATCTCTGTCTACACTGTACTTCTTTACTATGAATTTAGGTTGCAAATGTTTTTCTTCTGAAAAACAGAAAAGGAGCCAGACACTTTCTTGCTAAACAATAGTTCTTTCTGAGTAAACTTCACAATTATTATTATTATTTTATTATTATTATTTATTGAATTTGTATACCGCCCTACTCCCGAAGGACTCAGGGCGGTGAACAGCCAAATAAAATACATATAATACAAATGTTAAAAAACCATTAAAATACAATTAAATAATTGGCCCAAAAAATGAAATTTAAAACGCTCCAAATTCATAAGAGAAATTTAAAATTTAAAAATTTAATTTTTAAAAAAATTTTTTAAAAAGTTTAAAAGAGAGGTTAGGCCAGGCCGGCCTGCTGGAAAAGAAGTGTTTTGATGGCACAGCGGAAAGCGCGCAGGTCCGGGATCCTCCGTATCTCCAGGGGGAGCTTGTTCCAGATGGCGGGTGCCCCCACAGAGAAGGCTCTCCCCCTGGGGGCTGCCAGTCGACATTGTTTGGCCGACGGCACCCTGAGGAGCCCCTCTTTATGGGAGCGTACTGGTCGGTAAGAAGCCACTGGTGGCAGAAGGTGGTCTCGTAGATACCCCGGTCCTATGTCATGGAGTGCTCTAAAGGTGGTAACCAAAACCTTGAAACGCACCCGGAAGACCACCGGGAGTCAGTGCAGCTCGCGCAGGAGGGGGGTCACAATGAATGACACACTCTCATATCCTTCCTAACACAGATTCAGAGGTGGGTTTCCACAGGTTCTGACCAGTTCTGGAGAGGCGGTAGCGGAAATTTTGAATAGTTGGGAGAACTGGTAGTAAAAATTCTGACTGGCCCCACCCCCATCTATTCTCTGCCTCCCAAGTCCCAGCTGATAGGGAAGAAATGGGGATTTTGCAGTAACCTTCCCCTGGATTGGGGATGGAATGGAGATTTTACAGTATCCTTTCCCTGCCACGCCCACAGAACCGGTAGTAAAAAATTTTGAAACCCACCACTGCACAGATTGTATTGGTTTTCCAGTTCATGCATATGCATTGCAATATTTTGTGACAATGGATTCCACACTAAAAGGAATGACAGCAATGAGGACCTATATCTGGTTGGCAAAACAGAAGCTGAGATTAATTAAATACAAAGATGACTTCCAAATGATTGACTCAAACTCAACCCCCTTGGATGAAGAGATAATATTTCACTTGGAAAAAAGATGAGCTTTATTTTCAAAGTATCAGAGATAAATCTATTTCAGCGGAGACTTCCTTCTAGCAACCCACTGATTTTTGGCTTAAGTCCAATATCTCAAGGAATTCAAGCAATATTCATACTCAAGCAGAATTTTAAAGTGATACTTCTGTGATGAGGTTCCTCCCGACTCTGTGGTCCTTTAGATTCACAGGATAGTACAGTTTTATGTCAGGTAGTGGACACACAGATTACTTTTTTTTTTCTTTTGTCATTAAAATGAATGTCTGGAGAGGAAAATGTACGGAACATTAGTTGATTTAGAGAAAGCATGTAATAAACTGAATAGGCTTGAATTATGGAATCTTTTGCCCAAATGTGGAGTTGAAGATTGATTCCTGAATGTAATAAGAGTTTTATATGATGGATGAATGATGGATGTGTTAAGAACAAATGGACTGCTTAGAGCAGTGGTTCTCAACCTTCCTAATGCCGTGATCCTTTAATACAGTTCCTCATGCTGTGGTGACCCCCAACCAGGGGTGGGTTCTAAATTTGTTTACTACCGGTTCTGTGGGCGTGGCTTATTTTGTGGGTGTGGCTTGGAGGTCATGTGACTGGGTGGGTGTGGCTAGCTGGTCATGTGACCGGGTGGCCATGGCTATGTGTATATAGGGACTACTCAGAGGGCTGAAAAAAGTCATTTCTGACAGGTCCTCGCACTTTTCTGGTCCTCACATTTATGACCATCCTCACATTTATGCCTGTGCAGCATTCTTAACAACCATGTCACTCATTTCACAACTGCTTTTCTTCACCATGGTGACAAGATAGGGCAAAAACGTAAATTGTGAGGACAGTCATAAGTCCGAGGACTGGTCAAAAGTGCGAGGACCAGTCAAAAATAACTTTTTCAGCCCTCTGAGTAGTCCATATGCATAAAAGGATACAGCAATAGAGAGGGACGAAGGAGGGGAAGGGAAATTAAAGTAGGAGTGAAGGTAAGAGAGGGAGGAAGAGAGGAGGAGAAGGAGAAAGAAAGAGGAAGTAGGGAGAAGAAGAAGAGGGGGGGAAGAGAAAGTAAGAAAGAAAGAAAAGACAGAGGTGGTAGGTTTGAGGAGAAAGATTGCTGTACAATAAAAAAGATGAAAGGGAAGAAAGTCAACCCCAAACAAATATTAAGATATTAAGATAAAGAATGAATTGTTAAACTTTAAAGAATAAAAGAGAACAAATAGGAATAAATAGCAATAATTAGAAACACACATACAAACATACAATGTATTTTCTTTGAACAGAGTATTTGGCCGGTTCACAAATTTAAACAGTTGTAGGAGGTTAGCACCCACCCCTTTCCTAGAAGAATGAAATATTTTGGGAAACATTAAAAAGGCAGAATATTATATTTCCCTGGATGAGAAATGGAGAAGCATATTTTACAGACAAAGCAGCTCCCACCTTCCTGCCCCCCACCCTTTGTTAATGGGACAGAGGCAGAAAGTCAATCCTTTGTCAAAGGACATTTGCAACACAATAGCACCAGAAACTAACACAATGGGTCCCATCAAGCCATGTGATCCTCTCCACCATTAAACCATCTTTCCAAGCAGTCTCCATGTTTCCAGTGTCTTTTTTCCCCACTTGGAGCAGAACCCAGAAGGATATTTCTTCCAACACAGTATTTAGTCATTTCAATTAAATTTCCTTTTTATCATATTTATTCCTCATCTATTTTTTTAAAAAAACAATATTACCCTTCATTCTCATCTCTAATCTTAATCAAATTCAATTTTTCCCTTCTATTCTATATTATACCCCTTCGCATTGTCATCTATTTTTATATCCATCTTCACATTGGTTAATTATGTAATACAGTTGTTTAATACAAATTCAACATTTTAATATAAATCAATTAGTTATATAACTATCTTTTTTGTATATTAATCAATATGAACATGAATATTCCAATTATTTCCATGCAATCCAATTTCTTACAAATCCATTAATTATATTTACCAATAATAATAAACCAAATAATTTCCCCCATATATTCCTCCAAACCACAACTTAACCATTTCTGCTTTCAACACAATATACAATTAATAGTATCTCAATTATTACAATTCCCTAGTTAAATAGAGCTTTTTTTCTTTTGTGTTTTAAAATCTTGAACTCTCCTCTTTTGCCCTAAATTTCCCATTGTTTGCACCTACCATTTTTGGTGAGCAAAAAGAAAAAGAAATCTCTCTCCCTGCCTCATTTTGTCATGCTGCAGCAAAGACCCTTTCAGTTTCGTTTTAGCTAGGGGGAAAAAAAATTGCTCCAGCACTCTTTTGCAGCTTGGAAAACAAGAGCTTGCAAAGGAGCCTGCACAAACAGCTGAGAGCAAATCAGCTGAGAGGGCGGGAGGAGCTAATCAATTTATGCTAATTAACCTCTGCTGAAGCTGAAAGAGGCTGTTTTTTCTATTTTTGCAGGCACCGATCTTCTCATTTGTTTTCTTTTAACACTGATCTGTTATAGGATGGCCCTTTGAAGCCCGGCAGCAAGAATTCAAACAGTTTTTTTTTCCCTCTAGCCATCAGCTGGGACTCCGGAGGCAGTAATAGATTGGGAGTGGGCGGGGTAAGCGAACGGCGACCGGGTGATCCAACAGAGGCAGAGGGTGAGGGTGAATGAAGGCATGGTGGGGGGAGAGAGGGCTTTGGCGACCCCTGTGAAATGGCCATTCGACCCCAAAGGGGTCGCGACCCCCAGGTTGAGAACTGCTGGCTTAGAGAATGGTTCAACACTGAGGAAGAAGAAGAAAAAATATTTCCCTTTGGTTTGTTTAATCTATTTTATGGAGTAGTCCTAGACCCGTGATGGCGAACCTGTGGCACGCGTGCCACAGATGGCACGCGGAGCCATATTAGTGGGCACGCCAGCTCAGCTCTGGGGCACATGCGCGCACCGGCCAGCTGATTTTCGGGCCTTCTGGGCCCACCAGAGGTAGGGAAACAGGCTGTTTCCTGCCTCTGGAGGGCCTGGGGGGGGGAAGGCCCGTTTTTCTTTCTTACCTGGCTCCAGATCCTCTCTATTTATCTGGGAAGGGTGAAAACAGCCTTTCCCACCCCCTTGGAGGCCCTATGGAGGCTGAAAGGGCCCATTTCCCGACTCCCGGTGGGACAGGAAGTGACGTTTTTTCCTGTCCCTAGCCTCCAGATACTCCTAGAGAGGCTCCTACAGACTCCTAGACAGGTTCTGGAGGCTGGAGACAGCAAAAAATGTCACTTCCTGTCCCAGCGAGAGTTGGGAAATGGGCACTTTCAGCCTCGTAGGGCCTCCAAGGGAGTGGGAAAAGCTGTTTTCTCCCTTCCCAGGTACACAGAGAGGATCTGGAACCAGGTAAGAAAGAAAAACGGGCCTACCAGGCCATCATGTGCCAGGAGCGGGGGGGAGGGGCTTGCACACGCATGCGCGTGGGCACGTGCGTGTGCGACCCTCCCCCACCCACCCCTCTCCTGGCACGCGATGGCAAAAAGGTTAGCCATCACTGTCCTAGACTTACAACAGTTCATTTAGTGACAATGGCACTGAAAATAGTGACTTATGACGATTTTTCATACTTATGACCATAGCAGCAACCCCATGGTCATGCGATTTACAGTCGGCTGCTTCACAACTGACTCATATTTATGACAGTGACAGTGTCCCGGATTCATGCCTAAATCTTCTCCCCTTTTTAAATGTAAATTTTAATTTGTTTTAAATTATGGGGTATTTTAAATTCAGCCAAATTATTTAATTCATTTTTAACTTATTTTAAATTTTTGTATTTATGTGTTTTATCTTGTGGCTGTTCACTGCCCTGAGTCCTTCGGGAGAAGGACGGTATAGAAATTTAATAAAATAAATAAATAAATAAATAAAATAAAATGTCATCCTCTTTTGTGACCTTCTGACAAGCAAAATCAATAGGAAAAGCAGATTCACTTAACAACCAGGTTACTAATTTAACAACTACAGTGATTCACTTAAAACAAATGTGGCAAAAAGAAACGTAAAACATGGCAAAAACTCACCTAACAAATTTCTCACTTAGCAACATAAATTTTGGGCTCAATTGTGGTCGTAAGTTGAGGACTATCAGTACCTAAAGAATATTTGTGATAATGTCAGAGGTGTTTGGGAACAGAAATGTAGGTGTATTTTTGTATGCAGATGCTGCCATGCTCATAGCATGACTTAATTGTTGTTTATTAGAAAGATGTTAATTATTAAAAAGATGTTTATTAGAAGAAACTCCAAATCTTCTTTCATTTTGATTCCTTTTAATCATCTTCCTAAGGACTTAGGAGAAATCCTTTCAAGGCAGTGAAAAGAAATGATATCCATAATAAAGGAGCAAACTGTACAACCCAAGGAAAAAAAACTACATGCTTCAACCAACCTGAAATGTCTAAGATGTCCCCTTGGACCTTTGTTTTGATGATGTAAGCAGGATTTCATAGTGTACATGTCACCCACAAGAGCACCAAAAAATGCAAGGGTAGAACTCTTCAGCTCAACAAATGGGGGAGAAAACGACCTACTTACTAAATATAGCTCTGCTGCTTTGTCTGTAACCTTCTTTCCTTCCAGATTCCACAGTTTGAAAACTATTGGGATGGACTTATTTTCCATTATGGGAAGGAAGGAAGGAAGGGAAGGGAAGGGAAGGGAAGGGAAGGGAAGGGAAGGGAAGGGAAGGGAAGGGAAGGGAAGGGAAGGAAGGAAGGAAGGAAGGAAGGAAGGAAGGAAGGAAGGAAGGAAGGAAGGAAGGAAGGAAGGAAGACAATTTTTATTAATTGACATAGATACCTTTTTGTGATTATGGAAAAAGATTTTTGAAAACTGAATGCCAATATATTGGGCTTAATTGGATTAGGAATGAAGTGAGTTCCATTAGAAGCAAACGAGAACTTTACTAAGGCAGCTTTTCAGGAGGAATCATTGGTGCTTTAAGGAGGCATTGAGGAGAAATTAGTTTTACTGACCTTATCAGAAACCTACATAATATAATGGCAGATTATATTATTATAATGGCAGCAGCATGGAGTACCTACTTGTACAAAATTAACCTAATAAAGATGGATCATATACAGATGATTTCACAGGTCAGCAACCAGGAAATCACTATCATAATTAAAGGAGCCTTTAGCCTAATTGCAGAAGTCTTGTGATTCATATATCTTACAATATTATATGCTAATTCCATGGCTGGAGATCTTCTTCCTTCCTTCCTTCTTTTCTCTCACTCTCTTGCTCTCTTTCTTTCATATCTTTACTAGCCTCTGACGTAAACTAAAGAGAGGAACGGAAACTATTATTGTAGTAGCAAAGTCCTCTGCAGTTTGATGATCAGACAAATATAGGTAGTCCTCAACTTACGGCTACTGTACAATTGAGCCCAAATTTTCTGTTGCTCACTGAGACAGTTATTAAGTGAATTTTGCCCCATTTTACAACCTTTCTTGTCAGAGTTTTAAATTAGTAACACATTTGTTAATCTGGCTTCCCCACTGACTTGGCTTGTCAGAAAGTCACAAAAAGGGGATCACATGACCCCAGGGATACGGAAACTGTCATAAATATGAATCAGTTGCCAAGTGTCTGAATTTTGATCACATGACCACAGGGATGCTGTAATGGTGGTAAGTGTGAAGCATGGTCATAAGTCTCTTTTTTCAGTGCAATTGTTACTTTGACTGGTCACTAAATGAACTGATTTAAGTCGTGGATTACCTGTATAGATGGGAAGGGATCTGAAAGAGAAAGAGGATGATGGAATCTAGTGAAATCCTGCCGGTTCTGTCTGGCTCGCGCAAACCGGTAGCAGCGGCGGCACGTGGTTCGGCGAACTGGTGGCAAGTCTCCGCCCACCTGACCAGGTGTTGTTACTTCCTGGTTTTAACCAGGAAGTAACTTGTCTTTGACCCTCTGTGCATGCACAGAAGGCTTTGCGCATGCGCAGAGGGTCAAAAGTTGGATGTGATGATGGCGCCAAACTTGGTAACTTTAATGCTTGTGGACTTCAACTCCCAGAATTCCTTAGCCAGCCTAGGGAATTCAGAGAGTTGAAGTCCACAAGTCTTAAAGTTGTCAAGCTCTAGTCTAAGGCATGAAGAAAAGAAGAAAAAAAAAACCCAGGAAATTGTGAAAACACAAATAATAGGCCACTCTTCTCTCTGATCTCAACAAAACATGTCACTAGCCACCAGGCTAATGCATTGGTTTTTTTTAATTTCTCTCCATTTTAAAAGGTAACACAAAGCTCAGGTCTTTTTCTAATCATAACAGGTTCATTTCCCCATCCCATCTTTTACCCAACTCACATATAAAAGGAAAGCACAGGAACCAATTCATAATGCTGAAAAGCCATGACCTCTGCTCTGCATTATTTCATCCTCAAATTGCAGATTCATATTTGAAGCTGGGCAAGAGCTCCTAATGTCATGCCATTTGGTGCATTAAATATGCCAGATAGACTCAGAGAGCTCTTTCTCCTCAGCGTAAACCCGAAGCACTGAAATTTTGGTTTCATTAAATCTGGCTGGTAAAACTGTCAGGTCAGATTTCTCACATTCCATAAAATCCCAAGTACTTATGATTAAGGCTGGTTTCAGTTTTTGATATAAAAAGAAAAGAAAAGCTTTTCAGATACATACACTTCTTTTAAAAATTTTAGCTGAATTCTTGGAAATTAAATAACATCTGTTCGAGAGCTAGGGGTGTATTGCCTGGATTTCTACAATGCCTTGTGTTTGGAGGGATATAGAGATCACAATATTATTATTATTATTATTATTATTATTATTATTATTATTATTATTTTATTTCTATACCGCCCTTCTCCTGCGGGACTCAGGGCGGTGTACAGCCAAGATAAAACATTGCATATAAAAATTTAAAAACAATTTAAAAAACAATTAAATAATTTCGGCCCAAGATATTAAAAACAATCCAATTAAAACCAAATTCAGTTAAAGCTGAGAGGATGGGATCAAGCCAGCCCAGCTAGATGGAATAGGTGTGTTTTCAGGGCCTGACGAAAAGTCCGGAGGTCTGATATCATGCGTATCTCAGGGGGTAGGTTATTCCAGAGGGCGGGTGCTGCCACAGAGAAGGCTTTCCCCCTGGGGGTCGCCAGCCAACACTGTCTGGCCAACGGCACCCTGAGGAGGCCCTCTCTGTGTGAGCGAACCGGTCGGTGGGAGGCTATTGGTGGCAGAAGGCGGTCTCGCAGATAACCCGGCCCTAAGCCATGGAGCGCTTTAAAGGTGGTCACCAACACCTTGAAGCGCACCCGGACGACCACAGGAAGCCAGTGCAGCTCGCGCAGGAGAGGTGTCATATGTGAGTGCCCCGTCGCTCCATAATCCCCCGCGCGGCTGCATTCTGGACTAACTGTAGCCTCCGGGTGCACCCCAAGGGGAGCCCCATGTAGAGAGCATTGCAGTAGTCCAGGCGGGAAGTGACGAGTGCTTGAGTGACCGTGCGTAGGAAGTCCCGATCCAGAAAAGGGCGCAACTGGCGTATCAGGCGAACCTGATAAAAAGCCCCCCTGGCCACAGCCATCTTAATCTTCATATCTTAATCGGCCTTCCTTCTGCGATGCATATGGGAGTCATAATTTCCAGTAAATTCAATATGGGATCTCCAATCCAAGAACATCATCAGTTCAATAATGTTTAGGATTCACAAAAAAAAAAAAAAAAAAACCTTTGGGATAATTCATTCAGGTCAGAACTCTTTAATAATAATCAGAAACAGAAATGAACATTCAAGGAACAAGACATTTTGAGTTCTAATTAGTACAATTTCTTTTTAAAAAAGCTGAAAAGAACTCCAGAGAATAATTTTGCTTTTAGACATGAACCTTAAAAGCAATTCAAAAATGTTAGCATCTTATCTTCTTTCCTTTTTTCTTTCTTTCCTTCTTTCTTTCCTACTTTTGCTTTCAGATATGAACCTTAAAACTAATTCAAAAGTATTAGCATAATATAAACATAACATAAAGCCCCATACTAATTCTCAGTTTCTTCAGGAGCATATGTCAACAATTTAAAAACAACAACAACAAAAGTAAGGTACTGTAAGTGTGCTCTGTAAAAACTCAACACACTTACTGTAACTTGCTATTTAAAATCCCAACCCAAATATAAATACAAAGCTAGACCCAAAATAATAGTCAGAAATAATTTGAAACCGTTTCATAGGAATTGTTAGTTTAGCCATATGGTTATGTTGTCACCCTGGATTAAGAGCCAACTCAGATTTAAATCAAATTTCCAGATTGCAGATTTCTTTATCCAATTTAACCAAAGGATCTAGGCCTGTGATAGCGAACCTATGGCACACGTGCCACAGATGGCACACAGAGCCATATTGGTGGGCACACAAGGATTGCCCTAGCTCAGCTCCAGCATGCGTGCACATGTTGGCCAGCTGATTTTTTGGATCTTCTGGGCCCACTGGAATTTGGCAAATGGGATGTTTCCAGCCTCCGGGGGTGGTGGGGAAGGCTGTTTTCACCCTCCCCAGACTCCTAGAAAGCCTCTGGAGCCTGGGGAGGGCGAAAAATGAGCCTACCGGGCCGACCTGGCCATCACATGCCAAAAGCGGGGGGACCATGGGGGGCTCATGCACATATGCATGGGGGCAGGGCGCATAGAATTATGGGTGTAGACACACACGTGCACGACCACCCCGCACTCCCCCCGCTTTTGGCACACGATGGCAAAAAGGTTAGCCATCACTGATCTGGGCTAATTTAGACAGGATAGATATCTGTCTACTGGCCACATCTCCTACAACATGGGTGTCAAACTTGCTGTATCATGTTGTCATCACATGATGTTTCATTATGTTTTTTCCCATTCACAGAGCTGAGGTGGATATGGCCTGTGAGTGAGGCGTCCGGCCCCCGGGCTGCCAGTTTGACACCCCTGTCCTACAACTTCTTTTCCACATCCTTTGTTTGTCCAATTTTCTTATCTTTAGCAAAGAGGTATGAAAATGTGTGCATGCCTTACACTTGCTCACATAAAAATGTACCATGTGCTCCGATGTTTAAATCAAAAGCACAAAGAAAAGATTGGACATAGCATGAGAATGAAAGCCATGGGACTAGCATTCTCCAGTGCAGTTGATCCTGTATATATTCATTAAAAGACACACACCATGAAAAAGCACACTTTATTCTAGAATATTTTAATACAGGGCTGGTCGCCAGAGATATCCGTAGAATCAGAAGCTTTTGTCAAAATGATAATGATGACATCCTACATGGCAACAAGAACATTTCTGAATGTGTGTACAACAACAGGGATGAAGCTTGGGTCACAACACAGGCATTTGACTTCCTGTTCTTGACTCTCCCTGAAATTGTCCATCAAGTTCTTTTTGTTGGAAAATGTTCACTGGAGAATACTCCCATTTCTTTCCTTTAACTATGACGTATCTCACAGCTGGATCAAGATGGAGGGAGGGTATGGTGAGCCCACAGTCTTTGTATTATTTATCAATATTTTAACGTAACTAAATACATGAGTATTTAGTACTAAAAATACAATAGTGTATTTTTGTTGTTGGTCAGTCCGTCAGTTGCTTCTGAGGCTTCAGGCCCTGGCCGATGTCATTTCACCATCATTTTCTGGTATTCGGAGTTTCTTTTTGAGTTCTTATAAATTCATGCTTGGATTATCAGAAACATATATTTTAAAGGTTGTTACTCAAGTGCAGCAAAAGAGTGATCAGATTTTTAAAAAAACAAAAAGCCCTCTGGGTTGTATTTTGAAAGAATAATCAGTGTTATCAATACTCTGTTTATTTACTTATTTATTAAACAGATTTATATGGCTGTCCAACTCTCACAGAAGGTGACTCCAGGTGGCTTAAGGGTACCATTATGTATTTCTATTGATATAACAATATGACAATATGGTAGCAATATAAAAATTATCTATTCATTTGCTAGTAAAAAAAAACTGGTCCCATAAAAACCTAAATTCTGGACACCATTGCAAATTCTATAATCTTCTCGATCAAAATCTCCCGAGTTACAAATAGAAACGGCTTCAGCACAGCCTTAGTGTATTAAGTTTCATCCTAATTCAAGGTTGAAATGTTTTGCTTGGAGTATTGTGGGCTACAGTCACTCACTATAAATTTTAATTTTAATGTTGTTAATTTTATATTTATTAATAAGTATCTTTTAGCCAAGTCTAAAATACAAAGAACACAAATTTGGACCAATTTAGAATATGTCTCTATGTTCAAATGAGAGATGTAAAGATAGAGTTAAAAAAAAAAAAACAGGGATTTTACTCCGCTAGTCATTGCTGACTATAAGGTGGCTTAAGAGTACCATTATCATCTCTGTTTCAAGGCCACTGAGCCAGTCACTGAGCAAGTACTGTCTGAAGATATTTCCATGGTCAAGTGACCAGCATGACATCATGGAGCACTGTTACCTTCTCACTGAAGTGGTACCTATTTATCTACTTACATTTGTATGCTTTCAAACTGCTAGGTTGACAGGAACTGGAGCTCACCCCATCATATGTAGCTCGGGTCTCAAACCTGGACTGTCAGCTTTCCAGCCTACAAGCTCAGCATCTTAACCACTGAGCTACCATGCTGCCTGTAAAGATATAGACCAGGAGTGTCCAACTCGTGGCCCATAGACAAGATATGTCAGACACTGGCCATGTCCACCTCCCCACCCTCCCTGGTTTAGCGAAGGGAAAAAAGTCACAATATATCACATGATGACAATGTGACACTGTGAGTCTGACACCCCTGACATAGACATATATGCTGTTCACATACTCCAAAGCTCATCTAATAATCATAGGAAACTTAAAGGGTTGAATTATATTAATAATTAAGTATCCCCATCTTAATAGTTTGGACATAGATTGTCTCCCTGGTCCACAATTAGCAAAAGATTATATTTTAAACTATGCAGATTCAATTGTTCAATTACAAAGCAGGTTACATTTAATGTATTTCCCAGAGACAGATTCGGTGAGTTGATCTTCTCTAATTAGAATGGGTTCCAAGATGGGAACTATTCTTTCTTGTCAACCATTGTCCTTTTTTCAGTACTTTCATTTCATATTAGCATTTCAGACAAATAGCGGCCATCCACTTTTAACATTAAAGATTCTAATTTCTGAGAAAGATGCCAACAAATTTAATGTTTCCATTAAGAAAGAAACTCTGATGGCCGCATAGAGTTAGGATAGTACAGTCAAAATACCTCAACAAATTTATAGCATGGTTACTGAATTCAAATGTAGCATATTTCTTTAGATCAGTCATAACTGAGAGCAATTATAAAGGAACTGGATGATCTTTCCATTTTAATTAAAAATGTTCTGATGTTAGAAACTAATGTTTTTTAGATTGTGGAGCCAAAAGAGGCAAAAACTATTTAAAATATGGTGATTATGCTCCTAAGAAAAATATTATTCTCCCTCTAGCTAAAGTACTTTCTAAACTGGAAGTGATGGATTAGTTTATAATATACCACTTCCAGTTTATGAAGTACTTTTTACATTTGAAGAAAACAAAAGAAAAATTTGGAGATGCATTCATTTCTGATTGATGTTTTCTTTAAAAAAGCTACTACATTATTTTGGAAGTTAGATCTTTTGGACTACCTTCTCATATCCTGTGTTGTTGTATTCTAGCAGATATTTAGAATACTTTTCTTGGATTTGTTTGTTTGTTTGGTGACTGGTTATTTGAGATATAGTGGGTGATGCTGAGTTAACATTTACTAGTCTTACATAAGAGAACTGGAAGTCTATAAAAATATCTTGCAGGATACCTTGGTAGTGTAAATCTACTATTTTATGCCTGAAGACCCATTTTTTTTTCCATTTCCAGTTCAGACGGCCACCTGAAATGGGTATTGTGATATGCAGGAATGGAAAACAGGAATAGGGAAAGCCCACTTCTGTTTCTCATTCCTGTATACCATAACACCCAGAGATGCTGCCTGTGGAATGATCAGATAAGAGGAGGCGTAGACTGCAGCTGTATAATGGGCATAGAAAGAAGCTCAGAAACATAATTCTCTAACTTATCAGGCTATTAAAAAATGACTGGAGATTAGACTTGCAAGATTCTGTTAATGTAGTCTTACAATAAAGTAGAATTAGCTCATCTCATGTTTCCTGTCTGGTCTGCCTGGAAAAGATGACAATGGATCAACAGCATCAAATTGGTGGGCATGTCCTAGTGTTTGAAGCCCTAACTTTCTTCAACATGTGTTGTATGCTTCACATAGAAATAAAAAAAAATGTGTTGTATAAACCTGTCAGCTTTGGACTTTGTAAAGTATAGATATTGCACCATTCCACAGAACAATTTCAGCACAAAAAGCAATCAACAATGGAGAACAGAACCTGTCCCAAACACTTGGAAATCTAATGAAGATACTTCATGAAGCATTAACCTGTTGGTGAATTGTATAGAATTTTATTTGCTAGGGGAAAAGTCACTGATATAATGTAATTATATGGTATATTTCTACTCATACTCTGTGTTCAATGAGGCTCACTCCCAGAAAAAAAGTGCTTGAGGTGCATTCTTATATCCATTTTCTTAGAAGTAAGCCTTTTGGAACATATTGAATATCTGCAGAAATCATTCATAGAATCATAGTCCTATTAGAGTATTTATGTAGCAATAGTGATGGCAGATTTATATACCACTTCACAGTGCTTTACATCCCTCTCTAAGTGGTTTACAGAGTCAGCATATTGCCCCCAACAATCTGGGTCCTCATTTTACCCACCTCGGAAGGATGGAAGGCTGAGTCAACCTTGAGCCAGTGAGACTTGAACTGCCAAACCGCTGGCAGTCGGCAGTCAGCAGAATTAGCCTGCAATACTGCATTCTAACCACTGCGCCACCATGGTTCCTTCTGCAACAACTGGGTTGATCTAAAAGAATAACTGGTTGACCAACTCTATTATGCAACCTTTTGAATCGATTCCATCAGACAGGAGCTTAAAGCAGAGTTGAAGATAATAAATAATAAATAATTTTTAAAAACCCAACATCCATATGGAAATCACAGCCTTCAAATTCCTCTTAGAATATCCATCAATAAATATAAATCTAGACAAAATCTAGATGTCTCTAAAGAGATACAGACATAACTCTATAGTATTATCAGATTTTTGAAGGCCTAATAAGGTAACCCTATTGATTTTTAGAATTTAGTCAGTGCTTACATTGTGATGGAAATGTTAGATCTGCCTTATCGTTAGGCAAAATCTGACATTGACTTGTTAAGAGAAGACAAGCTCATATTTCTGCTTTAAAATGGATCTCATTCAATAACTTGATGGACTGCAAGTTTTGACAAATATAGTCTATATGGATCTGTAACATATGAATGCCAAGAAACGGCCCGTGCCATTGTAGAATATTTCTGTATATATTTTAAATGTAAGACAGTAAATTTAAAAAGATGAACTAAATATTGGCATGAATTGGCTGCAAGCCTATTTTTGAAACTAGAAAGTTGCCTAAAAAATCAAATAATGCTCCCGTTAACTCCCAAATTATAGCTGCTACACAAACTTATTTCCAAATACCCTAGCCTCAAATAGTGATGAATGCATCAAAACTTTGCTATTAAATTATCTCATGGATTTTCTTTGATAGTACAGTCCCCAGCCTTACTCCATCTGGATACAACATACATTTGATTAAAATCCAAACCCAGATTTCAATCAGCAGTTTAATACTGTAGTGATAGCCTAGATGTAAATTTGGTTCAATTATAGAACTGTTTTGCTGTCCAACTTCACCTATTCATTGTCTTAGCCAGGACAACTCCTGGCAGTTTCATTTGATATAACTCTCCAAAGGACAACTCTTGACAAGCAATCTTTCCTGGAATGACAATACAACTTTAGGCAATCAGCAAATCCCAAAACAACAATCCCTTTTCCTGACCACTTTAATTCTGACGCTGAGTTTCAAGTTGTACATCAAATGTTTATAGATAGGAAACTATGCCAATTTCTTGTGAAATCTTTATGAAGATGCACGTTCCCATTTCTAGGGAAACATATAAGAAAGAAGATAAATTACAATGGAAACATGTGTGAGAGAGAGGCGGGGGGGATCGCTTCCAAAACTGGAACTCTCTCCTTAACCAGCTTCTGTTTCACTTCTTTTTCCTTAAATTGTAATTTTCATGTAAGAGTCTGCAATAGCCAAATAACAATGAACATTCTTAACTTTGTTTTTTTTTTTGGGGGGGGGGGTTATGCTTAACCTTTTTATAATGAATTAACATTAATTACTAAGATGAAAGAATGACACTGCTTATAATTAAGGAGACTGTATTTCATTTATCCATTCTTATTAGTGCTTTTACATGATTTTCAGTTATATTCCCAAGGCAGTTTATTACAAGACAGATCAATTAATATGTAGATACAAAACAAATTATAGCCATATAAATTGACAGAATGAGGGAAAAATGCATGTAAAAATTTCATCAGAAAAAATAGGTGTAGGGGAAACCCTTTCTGGAGAATTTTTTTTCACTGTTGGAGCATTAGAAAAGGACTTTTCTTTCATACCCATCATCCTGGGAAGGGATCCTCACATAAAATATTCCAAATTCATTCTTTAATGTACAAGTAGATGTAAATAAATGGAACATGCTTTCCGTGTGTTTCTTCTAAACTATCAAACCTATAAAAGTAGTTTCAATTTGACCGAAAAGATCCTGGGAAACCAGGGTTAGCAGTTAGCATAGCATAGTTTTTCTTCAACTAAAACAG
Organism: Arizona elegans; assembly: GCA_022577455.1. Classification (NCBI taxonomy): domain Eukaryota; kingdom Metazoa; phylum Chordata; class Lepidosauria; order Squamata; family Colubridae; genus Arizona; species Arizona elegans. The sequence continues at coordinate 117,203,301 of JAKOOJ010000002.1, forward strand.
TCAGAGTGGAAAGAAGAGGTTTCCAAAGGTGGCATATCCAGGGTTATAACAAAAAATAACAGAATAACAGAGTTGGAAGGAACCTTGGAGGTCCTCTAGTCCAGAGATCTCCAACTTTGGCAACTTTATGACTTGTGGACTTCAACACCCAGAATTCCTCAGCCAGCAAAGCCGGGAGTTGAAGTCCACAAGTCTTAAAGTTGCCAAGGTTGGAGACCCCTGCTCTAGTTCAATCTCCTGCTCAAGCAAATTCAATTACAACCAAATTATTCAGCCTTCCTTTTTGAGTTTATTTATTTTTTCCTTTTGAGGAAGGACAAGGCATGGAGATAATAACCCACCCATTATGCCTCCTTGAGGCACTAATGTTTGTTTGGCCTCTGAAAATGATCAGTTTGGGGGCTGAATTTTGCTCATGCTGACTAGAGAATTCTGGGAGACGAAGTCCACACATGTTAAAGTTTCCAGGGTTGAAAAATACTGTTTTAGAGCTATATTATAGAAAAGGAAGAAAAATGGGAAAATATAATTACAAAACACTATGGCAAGGGAAAAATCTCATGAAAAAAAGGAGCTAGAGGAGAAGTGTGCCTTCAGCTACATGAGAAGTATTTAGAGAAGTATTTCTCTGAAACAGTCTTCAGACAACTGGTAGAAGTAAACATCCTATATCTCTGAAGGTTCAGAAGATGAATTCAGCAACTTAAAAGACTAGAAAACCTATTAGAGTTATCCATTCTAAGTGGCAATTCAAAAATCATCAGAGCCGCGGTGGTGCAGTGGTTAGAATGCAGTACTGCAGGCTACTTCTGCTGACTGCCAACTGCCTGAAGTTCGGCAGTTCGATTGTCACTGACTCAAGCCTTCCATCCTTCCTAGTTCGGTAAAATGAGGACCCAGATTGTTGGGGGCAATAGACTGACTCTGAAAACTGCTCTGTAAACTGCTTAGAGAAGGCTGTAAAGCACCGTGAAGCAGTATATAAGTCTAAGTGCTATTGCTATTTTTTTTAAAAAAAAAAAACAAAACTACATGCACACATATTTCCCCATTGTGAAATATTTCCTTTTAAATTAAGCAACTTAATGTGAGGCATTAAAAGAAAGGAAGAGAAATTGTGAGCAAATGAATTTTAAGGAATGGGGAGAGAAAGAAAGAGAGGGCAGAAATCCAAATGTCATTTATACAACCATTATTCACTATATACTTTCCTTGCCTTAGAAACAATATTTGCTTCTATTGTACTAAACATAGATTTATACAATGGCTTTTGCTCTTCAACTTCTCACCTCTCGATTTCAGGATGTCATCAACCCCATTCAACCACAACATTGTTAGTCTGCCCCTTTCTCTCAACCATTCACTCCTTTATGCTGCTCTAGTTACAGTAGCTTATACAGCTTTCTACCATAAGAAAGCAGAAAAAGAAAAAGTAAATCATAGCATCAGAAGAAAGAAAGAAAGAACAAAAGAACAAAAGAAAGAAAGGGAATGAATGAAAAAGAAAGAAATAAGGAAGAAAGGAGGGAGAAAGGGAGGGAGGGAGGGAGAGAGAGAGAGAGAAGATTATAAAGAAGCAACTTCCAATCGTTTGGACAGCAGTTTGAAATATATTTATGTTTTACCATCTCTTTTTAAACTGGCATCATAATTTCTTTCTTTTCATAAGCTATGCTTTCTATTCCTCAGACCCATAAATCACGTTATTTTCTCTTTTTTAAGCAAAAAAATTTCCTGTTATTAATAAATGTAGTTGTTGATCTTTCTCTAATCAAACCAGTTAATTTTGCCATCTCTGCCAGTTCTGTCATCTTCACTAACCATTGTGGGTATTTCAGAATCTTTTGTTTTTATGCATATAATAGTTTCATGGTAGTAGTTATATCTAAAAATAATCTTCCATGACTCTTTTTTAATTGATTGCCCATTGATTCCAGCAAGAAAAATCCTTCTTTCAATTGAATGTTGATCTTAATTTTTTTTAAAAAAAAAATCTTTGTATCATTATATGTATTTGAACCCAGAAATTTGAATCTATCACAATAAAATGACCCTTCATGTTACCCACATTTTCACACTATCCCATCATTATAGTGTGTCCAAATTTTGTAGCCCATTTTATCACATAATCTTTCACTTGTTTTTCTTTCATGCCAAATTTCAATAAAAGCTTATACTTTTCAGCAATTACATATTCATCATTTGTACATAGTTCAAATTCTGTCTTCTGTTGCTCAATTCCAAATGTCCTATCATCTACTCTAAATCTACTCTTAACTGAGCATACAAAAAACATTGAAAGCTAAATCCCTCTGCTTCTGATCTAGGAACTATTGGTAAGTTAACCATTTTTGTTTACCTACTATTTCTTTCCTTTCAAATGCTTCTTGTGCTGAGACCAATAAAACCTGTATTTTTGGGCATAGTCTGTTTTATATCTGTTCCATTTTCTCAATATGACACTCCTAATATCATGATTCTTAAAAATCTTCATTCACCGTAACTTTATCATACTACAGAAAACCATGCCATCCAAACTTCAGATTGTGCTCTTTTAATTCTAACAATCTCTTATTTCTCAAAAAAACTGCCTCTTATCTAGACTAAGTAGTAGGCTCCAAAGAAGGATCTCAAAATAGGCAGTCTCAATCCTCCTCGTTCTTTTACATCTTAAAGTATTTTATATTTAACCCTTGTTTTTTTTTCCTTGCCATACTTTGATTTATTTTTCCACTGTTATTTAAATGGTACATCAGTTGTCAAAATGGGTATTGTTTTACAAATCATTCTTTGCAAAACATTCATTTTTATCACAGAAATTCTCCCCAACAATGACAGTTATAATTTCCCCCATATTTAACACATCCTTCTTGATTTCATGCCATGCCTTGACATAATTATTTTCGTATAAAATACAAATCATTATTAGTCATAGGGATATCAAGTATTTCACTTTTTCCTCAATCTTAAAACCGTCTTTTCCACCAATTTCTGTTGTTCAAATTCTTTGACATTTTTGCCTTTTCCCCTCAATTTATATACCAACACTTGTTCTGGTTTATTTGCAAATTCAGCATATTTTTTTCTGTTTCACCTAATTCTTTTTTTTTTTAATCTCCATTTCCCTTGCTCTTCTTTCTCCTTAAGAGTAAGATATTTGCTGATCTCTATCTGGTTTTCTCATTCATCTGTTCAGGCTCATACCAGAATCATTCTATCTATGCCAGCCTGTTTCTGCTGCCTCTGCTGACTAGCCAAGATAGATTACTGCCAGCAAGCTGTAAACCTGACCCATCTAGGTTCCATCTAGAAGAGGCCAGACTTTATGCAACAACCCTGTGCAGCTTAAAACTCAGGAATGAGAAACAGCACCCCTATAAGGAAAGTCAATGGGCATTCCCGATTATCTTGACAAGTCTTGCACACCAAAAAAGCAAGTGGAAAAATAAAATGCAAGCTTATATTTTCAAAGCTGTGCAATTTTTTCAAAAAATTGGTAGGACATATGCTGGTTCAGTTCTTTGCTGGGCATTTTGGAACCTCTGGAGCTGTCCTTTCCGCACTACAGACGCTGCCTTGGAAGAGGTATAAGGGAAATATTTTTAAAAATATATTGGAGTAAAGCTTTCAAGGTATCTGGCTGAAAACTGACATCTCAAATCTCTCAACCTGCTGTTTTCTTGTTATTTTGGTGGGTTCTGCCAAGTGAATAAAGCCGTTGCAAGTGTTTTTAATGCTTCCCCATAAGAGTTTATGATCAATCTTTTGTTTAATTGAATATCAAATTGGCTCAAATCAAATCACTTTGCCTGCAAAGCTCAAATTGCAAACTCAATCAAATCATGCCCTTTTCCTTTCTTGACTTTCCAGTTCAGATTGAATCAAGCCTGATTTGCACTGGCCTGTATCCAAATTCAAGATCCAAACTCCAAACCTGTGATAGCAATGAGGCAACCTGCCTGCTGGTTTCATGGGTACTCTCCATTACTTGAAATTTCTAAACAAAAATTGGACAACTGTCTGGGATGGTGTGAGGATTCCTATCCTGTGGAGGAGGGTGGACTAGAACAGGGGTCAGCAACCTTAAACACTCAGAGAGCCACAAAGGTCCTAACTGGAAGCCCCCCGTTCAATTCTGGAGCCGACCGGAAGTCCAGTTCCCCCACCATAGAGTCTCCTCCTAGAACGGCATCCTTTTTCCTCTACCTGTCCTAACTGAAAGCCCTATCAATTGTGGAGCCAACCGGCGACAGGGAGCCACAGCAGAGGGATGGAAAAGCCACATGTGGCTCCAGAGCCACAGGTTGCTGACCCCTGGACTAGAAAAACTGTGAAGTGCCTTCCAACCTTGTGATTCTATGACATCCATTTGATCTCCCCTTTTTTTAAAAAAAACCGTGCATGACTATATCTTACTCGGTGTAATTGGTATCCTGTGATTGATCTGTATTTTTTAATTAACACTAGGAAGAGAGGCATGCCAGCTCTTCCAATTTACTTTCACAAGCTATAGAATAACAAACACCCCTCTCTAATCTCAGTCAGATCATTGTTTCCCAGTTTTTCTTAACAGGAGCCCAATACCTATAGACCGATGTTTTTTCAATCTCAGCAACTTTAAAATGTGTGCTTGGAGAATTCTGGAAGTTGAAGTCACACTTAACAAGCAGCTAAATCATTCTTAATATGTAATCTTTTCTTGCTTATTTGTAAATAAAATAGTTTGGGGGTGGGGGGGAGAGATCGAAGATCTGTAAAACTTATCCAATGAAAGCAACCTTTGTGAGTCAATTCCATGGAATTCCTTCCTCATCACTACCCAGGTTCAGCAAGGAGAGTTAGGGTAGGATCTCTCTGACACTGTAAGTATTGGGAGTTTTATTAATAAACTTTTATTACTTGCAATAGTCTTCCCTGTGTCCACCCTCTTCCATATGCAACCTGAAAAATGTTAAAGCTGGCAATAGTTGATAGTGTGGATGGATGGATGGATGGATGGATGGATGGATGGATGGATGGATGGATGAATGGATATAGTATTATACTGCAATAATTTGATACGAAATGGCTCTTTCATACATACACACACACATAAACACATTAACACACATGCTTCTGCTTCATTGATGTTGCATTCATGAAGGATGGAAGTGCATGTACGAATTTATTTTGAATGGATATCTTCTTCGGAATGGTTAATCTCCTAGAGAATAAAATTGTAATATTTTATTTATTTATTTATTGGATTTATGTGTAGAGGTTTATCAATTCCATGTTAACAGGACATTTTTTAACTGCAAAGCATGATGATATAGACAGGTTTTTATTAATAGCATAGATAACTTCTCCCAAGCACAGTTTTATAACAATATGTGTAGAAATATACATGCATGCAATACACATAAATGCATGCATGGGTATATTCCTAAAGGCCGACTTCCATATCTGAACACCTATTTTTCTTCTGATTTGGAGGCCATCTAGCTATTGAACAGTGATTTAAAAGATTGCTATATATATCCATCTTGCTTCTTATTGCAAAAATCCTTCGTTCTGGAAGGCTTCATTTTTAATTTAGCAGACAAAAAATAATGAATAATGCAGATGAACAACTAGTGCTCCAGCGCTGAATATGACAGAAAGCTGATGTTTACACAGGAGAATGAAATATCATTTCATTAAACTCCACGGAGTGGTGCTGTGTGTGCATTACATTGCCTTGGTGGGTTTTTTTTAAATTGGATATTCTATCCTGCAATCATCAATATTTCTATATTAAGCTGATGCATGGTACATTTAGTCCTTGTCTATTTCTTTCAAGTGACAGCAATTATTAACATGATAGCTAACCAACAGAGGTGGTTATCTGACACCATTTAATGACAGTAGATATCTTACAGCCATCAGTTACAACTTTGTATAAAAAGGATTTACAACAAGGTAAACCTGAGAGAAGGGGGTGGCCATAATCTATCTTCCTTCCTTCCTTCCTTCTTTCCTTCCTTCCTTCCTCCCTCCCTCCCTCCCTCCCTCCTTCCCTCCCTCCCTCCCGTTCTTCCTTCCTTTCCTCCCACTAGATATAAATTTGAAATTCATTAGCATTTTTAGGAAAGGAAGATCAGCACTATATGTGATTAAGTGCATTATATGTCATAATAGGGAATAAAGCTATCCTTACAGTAAATACTAGATTAGAGATCATTGCAAACTCTTGATTTGTAATACTATATATATATAAAATAAAAACATTAGATAATGCTCTGGTCACAGTGTTTGGGTCACGCTTAAGCAAGGAAATAAAATCTAGTTTAGATAATATCGTTATATTTTAATCTTTATTGCCATCTTGTGGCTAAATCAAATTCTATTTTAGGAGCAGTTAACTGCATTGGCTGCAAATGCTTCAGCATAGTAAACTGTATACATATAAAACTACTATTCTGGGCAGGAAACTCTAAGGGTATGGGGTTAGTCCTGACGTTTTCTGAGAGGACTGGTATGGGAATTGCTCTTAAAACATATATAATTTTCTCATCTTCCTCCGGAATATCATTTTTATTATTCCTAGAGTTTTAAGTAAGGCTTCAATGTTAACATCTATTTTAGGAGAATTTCAAGAGTCCGAGATTTAATGGATTCCTTGTCCATTGTGTTGTTTTAGTCATTGACACTACCTGATTGCCTTATTCTGGTGCCAAAGTACCCAGATTGCTGTGTTAACTAATAAGGATCCATCTTATTTATGCATGAATATAAACTAACATCTGCCAAATTCTGATTATTTTAATTCTCTTTTCCTCTCCTGCCCCAAACAAAGATGACCATCTGTTCTGTCATCAGCGTTGATCTTGCTCTAAAATTAAATGTAAATATCACCTGCCTTAGATGCATTGTTCTCACTTAAACACAGACAAAACTTTGACAGCTTCCATCTATTACTTAGGAACTCTAACCTGAAATGTTTTCTCAGTCACGGAGCAGCCATAGATCCAGATGGGTGGGGCATGACAATTAAAACATTTTTTTCTTCTGAACAAAATAAAAGGCTGGAAAAGTGATATGAAGTCTGAAATAGTAGAAGGCAGTGGTGAAATCCAATTTTTTTTACTACCGGTTTTGTGGCATGGTTTGATGGGTTTGGTGTGGCTTGGTGGGCGTGGCTTGGTGGGGATGGCAGGGAAAGGATACGGCAAAATCCCCATTCCCACCCCACTCCTGAGGGAAGGATATTGCAAAATCCCCATTCCCACCCCCTCTCCAGGGGAAGGATACTGCAAAATCCCCATTCCCTCCCCAATCCTGGGGGAAGGATACTGCAAAATCCCCATTCCCACCCCACTCCTGGAGGAAGGATATTGCAAAATCTCCATTCCCACCCCACTCCTGGGGGAAGGATATTACAAAATCCCCATTCCCTTCCCACTTCTGGGGAAAGGATACTGCAAAATCCCCATTCCCTCCCCACCCCTGGGGAAGGATATTGCAAAATCTCCATTCCCTCCCCACTCTGGGGCTAATCAGAGGTAGTATTTGCCAGTTCTCTGAACTACTCAAAATTTCCGCTACCGGTTCTCCAGAACCTGTCAGAACCTGCTGGATTTCACCCAGGGGTGGGTTCTAAAAATTTTTGCTACCATTTTGGTGGGTGTGGCTTATTTTGTAGGCGTAGCTTGATGGTCATGTGACAATTATTTAGGATTTAGCAGAGGTACTGGTCTACCAGACCTTTAACTGCTTGCAGAACTGTACTGATCTACCCATTTATTTTTACAGGCACTGATCTACTATGTATTTTTGCAGGCACTGGTCTACCCATTTATTTTTGCAGGCACCAATCTACTCATTTGTTTTCTTTTAACACTGATCAGCTGTAGGGCGGCCCTTTGAAGCCCTGCGGCAAGAGTTTAAACAATTTTTTTTCCCTCTAGCCATCAGCTGGGACTCAGGAGGCAGCAATAGATTGGGGGTGGGGCCAAATAAAAGGTAAGAATAACACGGGGGATGGGTGGCGGGGGGGCAGAACCGGTTCGGTGACGTCATATTGTCACCGCTACCGGCTCGGCCAAACCGGGCAGGAACTGGGGGGAACCCACCACTGATTTCACCCCTGGTAGAAGTTTAGGAGAGCTTTCAGCATGTAATCTGATTTTATATAGCCTCCTCTGGGAAAGAAAACTTTTGAAATGATGTCTGTGATGCTCAGTCACAACTCCATGGTAGCTGAAACCATGGATGAACAATTCAAGAAAGCCATTTTGCATTCTTAGCCTTGGACTCCCAATTCTGCTTCATATACAAGAATCTGAGCAAGTTGTTTAGCCAGACTTGCTCTGCAATACGAGATTTTAAGTCTGCCAAATTTAGCCCGTGCTGAGAGTTTTCAGTATAACTCAGCCTGAATGTTGTAAGGTTCATGTAAGACATTTATAGCACATCACTTATGCTATAATTTCAGGGTTTTTTTTTTCTTTTGGGTTTGATAGTTACAATTACCTCTCACCATAAACAATATTACTCTCAGCAGCCGTAATAAACGTTGAGCAATTATAGGACTAGAAAACTTTGGATATAAAACAATAGGTTGGTGTTTGGGGAGTTTGACTCCAACTTTGTGTTACATTCAGTTTGGAAGGAACATTAATCTTAGCCTCACCAGTTTATTCTTCAATGAAATGTTTTATTACTGGATAAGCTTACCACTGAAAATCTCTTTTCACAGTACTCATAATATTTTCTCAATAATCCAAATATGCCATCCCATTCACAGACTGGAGGTCAGACTCGACACTGCAACTGGAAGCATGCGGTTGTTGTTTTTCTGATTATCCAGATTTGCTAATTAGGCCATGGTAACCTTATTTTACATTTGAACACACTTCTATTTCTAAGTAAAAGAGAAAAGTAGATAATTTAAGGAGCAGATGTTTAGGTCATAGAAGCAATATAAGTAACTCAGTGATAAGGTGGGAAACCATGGCAACTCAAGAGTTGCAATATTTCAGTAAAGGTATTATCGAATTATGGACATACGTACATTTATTCTGCAGCATTTCAGCCATCCAGGTACATACCAGGGAAATTAAAGGCAGTTTAACTAGAATCTTGAATATTAATGTTGCTACGTCCTTGAAAGGTTTCTTTCTGCAAAGTTTTAGAACAATGAACCCAATAAGACAAATTAAACAAATCTAAAAGACTAAGATTCTAGAACAGTATGTACTAGGTCTTTGTTCTCAACTCAAAGTAGCATATTCTTATCCATTTCTTAAGTAACATAGTAGTAAGACATGATGCGGTGGCTTAGTGGCTAAAATGCTGAGCTTGTCGATCGAAAGGTTGACAGTTCAGTGGTTCGAATCCCTAGTGCCGTGTAACGGGGTGAGCTCCCGTTACTTCTCCCAGCTTCTGCCAACCTAGCAATTTGAAAGCACGTAAAAAAATGCAAGTAGAAAAATAGGTACCACCTTTGGTAGGAAGGTAACAGCGTTCCGTGCACCTTTGGCATTTAGTCATGCCGGCCACATGACCACGGAAACGTCTTCAGACAGCGCTGGCTCTTCAGCCTTAAAACGGAGATGAGCACCGCCCCCTAGAGTTGGGAACAACTAGCACATATACGCAAGAGGAACCTTTACCTTTAAGACATATTCAAAAGAGCATTTGTTCTCAACTCAAGCATGTATGTTCCTATCTATTTCTTAGGTAACATAGAAGTAAGACATTATATTGAGCCATTACCTTGAGACCCATTGCATTATTGTTAAAGAGGAACTTTATTCTTTAGGGCAGAAACTAACTTTTTGGTATAAAATTGTGCCATCACCTCCTATTCTGTAATCCTTGAGTTTGGCTCCCTATCATTGAATTTGGACTGAACCATATAATTTACCAGTTCTGTTAAGGAATTAGCATTTCCTGTTATTAGCTTGAAGGAGATTTGAGCTTTTTCTTAAAACAAAAATCTAGAGAATTATTTATTGTGCCTAATGCCTGACTTTAATCTATTTCCTGTTACTGATCTCCCACTGATCTGATCACATCTGAACCATAACATCATTTCTTTTATCTTTCTGAAAACTTGTCTCCATGTGCCATGAATTAAGTTTATGTCACACAGTTAGAGCACTTGTGTTTGGAAGACACCATCTGAGCAATCCAAGTTATATTGTTATTACCATCTTATCATTTCTTTTAATCTTTTAAGTATCTCATTTTTCACTCCGGAAATATGTTGTTGATGCCTGGGTAACTTTTCTGCTTTGAAAAACTATTCTGGTAATATACCTTAATTTTTTTTTTTTTTAAATGCAAAAAATTTACAATGACTACAATTTTCATTAATCTTCCCTTATTTTATCATTTCCTTGTTATTACCTGAGCAAACATGTATATTGTGTTTTTTAAAAAACATTATAGTTCTTGAGGAGATAAGTGAGTCGTTTTAGGATGGATTAAAATAAGCATCCTTTCTTAGCAATGATGGAGTGCACATTGTGGTTCAATTTGGTTATTTTCAGAAATGGGTCCATTAAAGAGCAAGCTTGATACTAAGTACAATAGTCTCAGCACCATTTGCATAATTTAAAAGTATTATGATTTTTCAGAAAATCCTACTCCATTTCCCAATCTGGAATGGCTCGATCCAACCGGTCAGTCCTAGAGGAAATCAACCCTGACTGCTCTTTAGAAGGCCAGGTCCTGAAGATGAAACTCAAATACTTTGGCCACCTAATGAGAAGGAAGGACTCACTGGAGAAGAGCCTAATGCTGGGAAAGATTGAGGGCAAAAGAAGACGACAGAGAGTGAGGTGGCTGGATGGAGTCACTGAAGTAGTAGCAGTGGTGAGTTGTCCCCGGTTCAGACTGGTTCTATAGAACTGGTAGTAAAACTGGTGGGAGGCTCCGCCCACTGACCCTGACATCATCAGAAGCGATCTACACATGCGTAGAAGCAAGGCGCATGTGCAAGAGAAGCAAGCGCGCGCGCATGATCCCGTTGCGAACCGGTAGTAAAGGTAAGTAGAACCCACCCCTGAGCAGTAGGTGTGAGCTTAAATGGACTCCAGGGGATGGTAGAGGACAGGAAGGCCTGAAGGAATGTTGTCCAGGGGGTCGCAATGGGTCAGACACGACTTCACAACTAACAACAACAACAATGGCTCTCAGAGTTTGGAGCAGCATAGTCATTGGTCAAAAGTACAGAAGATGTTCCAGAGATCTTTTCTAACTTTCTGGCGGAATTACAATCAGATCCTGTTTATGAGATGGCATAATTTTACAGGAGGGATACCTTTTCTGCTTTTAAAGAACTTCTATGGGGCGGGGGGGAGAAACAAGTTACATGGACAGGTGGGAGAGAATCTACTGCCATTTCTTCTTTGTTTTTCTGTGGTGTTAAAAAGAGTTTAGAAACACAGACAATATAATTTACTAGGCAAAACTGTCTGACCACATATGGCTATAATATTGGTGGATATAACTGATACAAATACAGATAGTCCTCGACTTTCAATAGTTTGTTTAGTGACTGTTCAAAGTTACAACGGCACTGAAAAATGTGACTTGTGACCATTTTTCACAGTTGCAACCTTTGCAACATCCCCATGATCATGTGATCAAAATTCAGAGGCTTGGCAAATGGTTCATATTTATGACCTTTGCTGTGTCCCAAGGTCATGTGATCACCTCTGCGACCTTCTGATAAGCAAAGTCAATGAGGAAGCCAGATTCATTTAACATCCACATTACTAACCTATCAACTGCAGTGATTCACTTAAGGCAAAAAAAGTCATAAAATGGAACAAAACTCACTTAACAAATGTCTCACTTAACAACAGAAATTTTGCCCTCAGTTGTGGTCGTACATTGAGGACTACCCATATATTGCACCGGTGACTTGATAGCTGATTTCTGGAGGAAACGTTTTCAGCAGGTTAATAGAATCTAAATTTTGCAGGACTGGAAACCTCTTCTTGAGGTTTGAACAAAAGTAACCCCCTCATGTGTTAATACTTTTATTTTTATTTTTTATTTTTTTATTTTTATTTTTTTTATTTGATTTATATGCTGCCCTTCTCCGGAGACTCAGGGTGGCTTACAATGCGTTAAGCAATTGTGAAACATGTCTCTTTCTGCATGAATTCCAGAAAGGCTGTGCTATGTGATAAATAGTACAAGCTGTGTGGTTGATTCTCACCCACAATATTGCTTTCAATTCTTCGCTAATGTAAGGTTCTCATATTTTACTGTATATATTGCAAAAAGAGCCACTTTTCTGAATTCAGTTTCTATGGAAAGCAAAGATGTAATTACAATAAAGGCAGGGAGCTCTTGCTATCATCAGGATCCTCTTATTCTCAGCTAACATTCTTAGTCATACAGCCTCATCCAGAATTAATGACTTTTGGAAATAAATTGTTAGGGTGATATCAATTCTCTCAAAAGTAAAGACATAGGCAAGTTCCAAAACCATCAGGACTAAACAACATAAAAGGATGCAAATTTTAATTTTCGGCCAAATATTTAATTATTTTAAACTGCTTTTAAATTTTGTATGTATTGTTTTTTACTTTGGCTGTTCACCGCCCTGAGTCCTATTTTGGAGAAGGGCGGTATAGAAATTTAAATAAATGAAATGAAAATAAATGAAATGACCAGCTGTCTGCAAGGAATAGCAATAGCAATAGCACTTAGATTTATATACTGCTTCACAGTGCTTTACAGCCCTCTCTAAGCAGTTTACAGAGTCAACATATTGCCCCCAACAATCTGGGCCCTCATTTTACCCACCTCAGAAGGATGGAAGGCTGAGTCAATCTTGAGCCTGGTGAGATTCGATCTGCCAAACTGCTGGCAGCCAGTGATCAGCAGAAGTAGCCTGCAGTACTGCACTTTAACCACTGTGCCACCACAGCTCATTTAATCCTTCCATTCCCCACTATTCTGTCAGAGCTGAAGAAGCTTCTTGGATGAGAAGCGAAACGTCTTCAAAAGAAAAAAACAAGGAAGTCCAGTTGCTTTCTGAAAAAGCACCTTTGGGACAACCATGACCTGGATGACTGAGAATCTCTACAGACCATCAAGACTAAATTTCCCAGCAATAAAAACTGGGTAGAGTAGGATGAAAGATGGGAGTAGAGGAAGACCATCTTTAATAAAATAGCTGGAGCAAAATTACATGTTTATGTGGACAACTGGGAATTGTGATGAATTTTTAAGCACCATGTCCGATTCTTTTTTGACAACATAAACTCTGATAGTGTGCATGACTGGAACTAAAAGAAAGAAAGAAAAAACAGACTGAGTTCTCGGAATCTTATGAAATTGATACTGGGGAAAACATTGGCATCAGATTGTGTAATGATTGCAGAAGGATGTGGCTATATTTTGATTGTGCTCCATTATAGTTAAGACAGAGAGCCAATTTAATGTAGTGTTTAAAACCTCAGGCTAGAAATCAGGAGGCTGTGAATTCTAGTTCTGCCTTGGGCATGAAGCCAGCTGGGTGATCTTGGACCGGTCACTTTCTCTCAGCCCTAGGAAGCAGGCAATGGCAAACCACTCCTGAAAAACCTTGCCAAGAAAGTTGGAGGGGCATGACTGTACAAAAGAAAAATAATTAACTAATATGATCTTGAGAAATATGCAGTCAATGAATACTCAGGTAACTTTTAATTGCAGAGAAATAGAGTCCATTCAGCCTAACTATAATATATTATATATCTCCACATGTGGCATTTCAAAAGACCTATTTTCACATATACAGTGAATATTGCACCAATAATTATTATACGTTAAGGCTCATTTTGCAAGATGCTTAAGTTAGAGTTTTGCTGCAGAAGAAAATATAGACAAAAAAATATAGGGGAGCATAACCATTGGGGTTCTTTTGGATTGTAGTTAGGCCTTCTATCAAATGCAGATGGTCTGCTGGGAAAAAGAACTATAACATAATAGAGTCAAAGTCCATATTTAAAGCTGATTTGTACTTTCAGAAACCCATGGTGTAGCTATCCTGAAATATACCATTTCAAGGGGCACAAGGAGGAAGAGATTCCCATATAATTATAAATGCTCTCACCCATGGTATAATTGCTTCTATTTTACTATCTCTCTACTATGCCTATTTAATCATTTTAGTCAGGGTGGTTTTACTGTTGTTAGTCACTGTTAGTTTTATTGAGAAAAAGCAGGACATAAGTGGATTTACCAAACAGGTAATTATAAAGACAAAAATTGACATATAGTTAATCAACACTTTAGGTAACCAAGCTTAATTTCTTTTCTAGGATTCTTCAGAGATTGGTAGAAGAGAGAATATTCAAAGATTAGATCCTCTGCATGCCTTTGAATATCAGTTCAAGTCTACCCTTAATCATAGTAGTTTACTTTAGGTGAGTTAATCTCCCCCCCACCCCCACCCTCTTTCTCTCTCCAACTCACAATATTATTGTAGCAGGGGAAAAAATGGAGGACAGAATACTATCTTCTGAAGGAAAGGTGGGTTATATATAAGCCTAACAAACGTAAAGAAAAAAATGAGAGGTACAGATCAGGACCATAATCCACATACTGTATATTCTTTGCAAAAAATAGTATTGCTGGCACAGCTCTAAGCCAAATTCCTAGGTGCTGGAAATCCCCAGGTACACGGAATAAGTGGGCGTGAGGGTATGTATTAGATAGTAGCTATGGTAGAACTAGTGACCCAGTTTGGTGAACTGGTTAAGGTATGGGGCCAGAAACCAGGAGACTCTGATTTCTAGTGCCACCTTAGCAGAGGTGGTATTCAGCAGGTTGTGACTAGTTCTGGAGAACTGGTAGCGGAAATTTTGAGTAGTATGGAGAACCGGTAAATATCATCTCTGACTGGCCCCTGACCTCTCTGACTGACTATTCTCTGCCTCCCTAGTCCTAGCTGATCAGGAGGGAATGAAGATTTTGCAGTATCCTTCTCCTGCCATCCCCACCAAGCCACGCTCACAGAACCGGTAGTAAAAAATTTTGAATCCCACCACTGCACCTTAGGCACAAAGCCAGCTGAGTGCTTTTAAGCCAGTCCCTCTCTGGCAATGGCAGAACAAAGAAGGCAATGGCAAGCCACTTCTGAAAATCTTGCAAGAAAACTTCAAGGGCTAGTCCAGGCAATTGCCAGGATTCAACAATGACTTGAAGGCAGGTGTACATTTACGAAGGCCAAAAATATCAATTTTAGTCTCAGTTTTTAGATCCTTTCATTTAATGCAAAGCATCCATTGTATAGGACAGGGGTCTGCAACCTTATATACTCAAAGAGCCATTTGGAACCATTTCCCACAGAAAAGAAAACACCGGGAGCCACAAAACCTGGATGAGCGTGGCCAACTCAATGTCAATCACTTCCACTGGTCACATGACCCACCCTAGCCACACCTACCCAGCCGATCATTAGGGCAGAGAACCAGTTGTTAAAAAACACCAGGAACCACAAAATCCTTTTGACATATCTCTCTCCCCTCCTTCCCTCTCTCCCCCTATCTCTGTATCTCTCCGTCTCTGCCCTAGCTGCTTCTCCCTCCCCTGCCGTTGCCCTTACCTTCTTAGGCCAGGCAAGGATGACTGGCAGGGGAAGGCAAGGGGCAGGGCCAGCCAGTGTCGGGATCACCTGACAGGGAGCCACAGCAGAGGGCCCAAAGAGCCCCATGCAGCTCCGGAACTGTAGGTATAGGACAATTATTACCTCATTGTCCCCATTCATTATTGCGCATTCCAATATACCTATCAACGAATCCAATCAGTAGGTTTAACTTGTCAGTCATATTCATTGTTGTGTCCTATAACAGGACCCCTAGTTATATATAATTATTTTTTGCAACCAATCAAATGACAGGCTCATTTGCATTTGTCTCTAAAGAAGGCTCATAATTCCATCCTATTTTAGGCTTCTCTATTTCACCTTCAGTACCAACTCTGTTAAGAAACCAATATGCCTTTGCTGTAATGGTATCCTGCTTCAAAATGTACCTTGAGAAAATGCTTCTTCTCGAAAAAATAAAATAAGAAAATTTGATACGTGAAAAGAATATTGTTAAGTGTGTCAGTTGTTTCAGTCACTGGAACGACTGGCTTGTCGAAGGTGGTCAAATACATTGTACAACTTTGCCAAAATCTCTTCCTACCAACTGGAAGGAATTTCCCCATTCTCCTCCTTCTTCTCAAGAAGGATGTTATCCATATTTCTCTTACTTTGCCATTATGCAGGGACAGCAGCAGTCACAGTGATGACTCAGCTGCGTTCTTCTCCATTAAATCAGAATTTTGAGCCACCAAAAAACCCAGAAAAAAATCTGGACCGGCAGATCATGGTAGTAAGATGGAATAAATAAATAAATATTGCCACCATGAACAGGTTCACTTGTTGTCCATGTTTCCACTGCTATAGCATGTTGGTGTTTGACCATATCTAGGATAGGTACACCAAGAGCGTAAATATTGTTGTCTTGAGCCTGCTGTGTTTTAAGGGCAATCCTGTACACAGATTTCTTCAAAAACCTTGCAGAAAGAAACTTTCTGAGCAAACAGAGATTAGATCTGTGACAACATTTTACTAACAGTTCAAGTCCCCATTTTCCCCATTTATCAAACAGGAAATTTCCTAATCCACTCAAAGCAAAATTCCCCCTTTGACAAAATCAGCAGGAGACGCTCATCCTTCAGAATCACTCCCCTGGGTGATTGATTGCATTATTACCATTCTTATCTCAACAGGCCTTTGGGAAAGGCTAGTCTTCCATTCTTGGCAAAACCATCTGACGCCACCTTCAAGCAAGGATGCCTTTGGCAGAGTTGCCATCCATATCCAGACCTTTTGTTCTTGCACCCTGGTAGGAATACAAATGAAAACCATTCTGAGAAAGCTGGATATGGATGACGGCTGCAAAATTTAGGAAAATTAATGGTTCTATTTCTTCAGGGTGTTGAAAAACACCAGGAAGAGAAGCTGAGCATTCATCCGCATGTGGTGTCATTGTTGGTATCATTCCTGCATCTTGGCTCATGCCCAACAGGATAATTTCAAAGAGCACAGGCTCAGGACCTCCATTTACTTCAAAGGTTTCTCTAGATAGCCTACTTCTTGAAAATTTGAGTAATTGGTTTTGACAAAGACTTATGGCTTTTATAATCCTCCCGCAACTCATATTATTGCTGGAGCATAGAAATACAATCCTCCTCTCGTGCCATTGAGGCAATTAAACTAGATTTGATAAATGCACAGAGCAGGAAAGTTGTCTTTTGAAGAATTAAAAACAGAAAAGAAAAGTGAGATCACTTCAGCGGGGACGTTAGTTCTTGAATTCTGTACTTGCTCAGGAGTTTCTCACCGAAACGTTAACACTTATGCCAGATACCTTTGGGGGCACTGATTAATTGATCCATGTCTACAAAGGCACAAGTGCTCAGATAGGACTTTGAGACAGCTTTCTAAGCTTAATTCCAACAAGGTCGAAACAAGAGTTGACAGTGGAATTTATTACTGGCTGGACTGCTTGACTTCTTTCGTTCAACTATTGCTGTGTTCCTCATTGTTTTCTCTTCTCCCCCCGCCACACTTCCCCACCTAATTGATTAGATGCAAAGGAAGAAACGCATAATAGCAGTGGGAAATTCATGGCTTTCCAGATGCTTCTGCACAATAGCCTAAAATCTCAGAATGAACAGGATATGGAGTTGCATTTCAGCAACATCAAAATGTCACCGTTTCCCCATTCCTGGTGTTGAGGCATCCTTTTATCCCTTCAAGCAACAGCTTCTGCAGGCTGGGAAATGATCAGGTCTACCATGCAAGGCGGAAGGATTTGGAGTACCTTTCCCCAT
The DNA here is from genome assembly GCA_022577455.1 of Arizona elegans. Taxonomy (NCBI): domain Eukaryota; kingdom Metazoa; phylum Chordata; class Lepidosauria; order Squamata; family Colubridae; genus Arizona; species Arizona elegans. Next base: position 117,221,154 of record JAKOOJ010000002.1, read on the forward strand.
AATATGAATTTTGTCCAAATTCAAGATACTATGAGTTGTATTTGGAGGTAACAGAATAACAGAATTGGAAGGTACCTTGTAGGTCATCTAGCCCAACCCCCTAGAGGTAGAGTATAAGGGAGGAATGATAGCTCATTCAGTCTTGATCTCTTCTTACCTGGACCTTACTTGGACCTCAAACCAGAAGTAGATTTTTTTAGATTTAATGCACATTTTTAAAAATTATAAATGGCAACCACTGAGGATGATGAATAATTTTGGTGTTCAAATCATCAGGTAGGACGGATTTAGCATTTACCCTTTCACATAGTTTAGCATCTTACTGCAAGGTTTGCCATGCCATATGCCTTCCAGACAGTTGTGTTAAAGTCCTATCTGCCAATTCTTGAGCTGGCAGAAATAAATTGTGCTGCTGTCTAAGCTGATTCCTGATCTGGAAAAGTAACAGGGCAAGTAACAGGCACCTTTCATATAAACGGTACTTATTGCAAGCCAAATTTTGGAAAGGAATTGGTGGGCTCTCCTGGCTTCTTCTTAACCCATCTTCTGCTCACCTACTGGTAGGAAAACAAACACTAATCATTCTTACCAATTGGGGTGGGGAGGGACTAAGTGAGTAATGATAGGTTTTGTCACCTACTGAGTTGCCCAGAAAACAGGTTACAGAGATTGAGGGGTGTGTGCCTTGAACCAGGAGAAGCTGGTACAACTCTTGCTTAGACAGCTCTTCTCAATACTTATGCCATATCTATTGGCTTATTGCTGCACAGATTGCTAAAGGTAAGTTCAAAAATAGCCTGAACAGGTATCAGGAAATACTAACAGGTGACCTCTGTCCTTGTCTAGTGCTGCAAGGGAATAGCCAAATGGCAACTAGTGATTACGGTCTAATCTCATGGTTGCAGTATTGGAAAGGTCTCACTGAGAACACATCATTCTGATTGTCCAGCTCATGAGAACAGCAATCATCAACCAGAATATCTAGTGCCACTAAAGCAAGAATGAAACAGGCAAAAGGGCGCCATGACCTCAAGTAATAAAAATGACAAGCATTATTGCCATTTGAAACTTCTTACTGTCAGAAGCAGATGAAAACGTGTAATATTCTCTTTCTGGCTTTAGATAGACCTTCTGTGGAGCACATTAGTTTAGCATTTTTTATAGAGACATTCTAAACCATGTTTAATAGGAAGTTTGATCAAATTGACACATGCTATTAAGTCGGCCTTGCAAGGTAGTTCAGACAGGAAGCACACACAAACGAACTAATTCTACTTTATTGGAAATTAACAATATCTTCCAAGTCTGAACCATTTTTTTTACAGCCTAAGAAACTAAGGAATGTTCTTTCCGAGAAATTTGCCTTATCCATATTCCTGCTGAGGGCTAGGCTGCCTCTTATCCAAGGATTGCCTTGCCTGTGGCTCTTTTCCCTGTCTTGCAAGGTCATCTCCACATACCATTGACAGTGGTGGAATTCAAATTTTTCTACTAACGGTTCTGTGGGTATGGCTTGGTGGGTGTGGCAGGGGAAGAATACTGCAAAATCTCCATTCCAACCCCACTCCTGGGGGGAAGGATACAGCAAAATCCCCATTCCCTCCCCACTCCTGGGGAAAGCATATTGCAAAATCTCCATTCCCACCCCATTCTGGGGTCAGCCAGAAGTGGTATTTGCCGGTTCTCCAAACTACTCAAAATTTCTTTTACCGGTTCTCCAGAATCTGTCAGATCCTGAATAGCACCCCGCCATTGCACCGATGGAAAGTGATGGTCAGGCATTATATGGCAAATGTTACACACGCTCCAAGTTTGGCATGTGAATTGTCCACCATACTGGGTAATTTTCATCCAGTATCCCATCTGCTTCTGGGAAAGCTGATAGAGAAGATAGAGAACCTGTCAGCCGGTTCTAACAGGTTCTGGAGAACCGGTAGCAGAAATTTTGAATAGTTCGGAGAATCGGCAAATACCACCTCTGGCTGACCCCAGAATGGGGTGGAAATGGAGATTTTGCAATTTGCTTTCCCCAGGAGTGGGGCGGGAATGGGGATTTTGCTGTATCCTTCCCCTGCCACGCCCACCAATCCATGCCCACAGAACCAGTAGTAAAAAGATTTTAATTCCACCACTGATTCAGTGCATTCTCTTCCTCCATCCCCCTGATTTCAGTATTACAGGAAATGACAGAGGGCACACAGCTAGCCATAAAACACAATGCTGTGGGTCTATGAATTGGCAGTTTAGGAAAACATCTGGATAGCATTGGCCCTGTCAAGAAAAATCAAGGTATAATTGGAAAAACATAGAGCAGGAAGGGTCCTTTGGCCATTTAATCCAACGCCAAGCATTCTGATCAACTGCATGTCCATTTAGGTTATTACCTCCAATCCCTCCCTGCAGGGATCCAAATTAAAAACAAAAAACAAAAAGCAGACAAATGGAAAGCTAACCCTTGACTGAATATACCCAAGAACAGCCTACCGTTTCTCAGATTATTGGTTCCATTGTTGAACCATCTTTATGGTTAGGATATTTTTATAATATAACTTTCCTTTCTGCACTCTATATTTTTGCACCCTATAATTTTCAACATTCTGTATCTGGAATGAGCATTTGAAGAGGATCTATCGTAACTCCTTGGCCATCATGTCTCAAGGCTAAATAGTTGTTTCAATCTCTCTTTGTGGAGCTTAGTTTTTAATCTTCTAATCATCTTCATTACCTTTCTCTAAATCTGTCCTTTGTCACATTTGGCCTTCTTCACGGAGTAGCTGGCGTATTATTTTTCCTTTTCCTTTTATTTTAAGCATATCCAGGGAAGCTATTTTTTGTTATTGTTATCATCCTTTGCTAGCCTCTCCTCCTTTTGACCTTTTACTTTCTTGAAACCAGCTCTACAACTCTCCCTCTCTATCCTCTTTCTTTGTATGCCAGTCCTCTTTCCTTTTCCTGCAGGTATCCTTTTTTCCGGTTCAGATCTTCAGTTGTTTTTTGCGGGGGTTTTGTACTGTAAAGCTTCATTGGCTTCTTTTGCTGTCCTCCACTTCCAATTGTGCTTTAAAGTTTTTCTTCTTTAGAAATTTCCACCAATCTTGAGAGCTCCTTTTCCAATTACTTTCTCCTGCCACAGAATGTTGCTTCTCATTTCTCTAAGTTTATACTCAGCGCCTTTAGAATCCAAGGCAATGTATGTGACTACAGTTTTATTTTCCCTTTAAATCAAGAACTCTAGCATGTCATCATTGCAGGGGTGAAATCCAGCAGGTTCTGACAGGTTCTGGAGAACCAGTCGCGGAAATTTTGAGTAGTTCAGAGAACCAGCAAATGCCACCTCTGGCTGGTCCCAGAATGGGGTTGGAATGGAGATTTTGTAATATCCTTCCCCCAGGAGTGGGGAGGGAATGGGGATTTTGCAGTATCCTACCCCTGCCACACCCACCAAGCCATGCCATGCCCACCAAGCTATGCCATGCCCACCAAGCCATGCCCACAGAACAGGTAGTAAAAAAATATTTGGATTTCATCACTGCATCATTGTAGGTTCCCTGTGTTTCTGCTATTTCCGCTTCTTTAACTAAATTTTCCCTATTACAGTATTAATCAGAATAACAGATTTGGGATGGACTTTGGAGTTCTTCTAGTTCAACCCCCTGTTCAAGCAGGAAGACCTTATACCATTTCAGACAAATGGCTGTCCGATCTCTTCTTCAAAATCTCCAGTGTTGGGGCACCCGCAACATCTGAAGGAAAACCATTCCACTAGTTAATTATTCTCACTGTCAAGAAATTTCTCCTTTTACTGCAAGGAGGCAAGTCAAAAAAAGCATAGCAATTAAAGTTTCAAAGCGGGCAAGAGATGATGGATAGATGATTTCTTTTTTGTTGTTGTACTGATTTGCTTTTCCCTATTTCTCTCTTTCTTTCTTGACATGACTAGAAGTTAGGTAGGATAGAAAGGAAAAGGCTTTTAATAAAGGGTGACATGATTAAAAGTTAGAATAAGTGAAAGAAATAAGAGAAGGGGGAATATTAGTGTATACACTTCTATATAATAAAATAAAAGTAATAACAAGAGAAAACATAGAATAAATTGAATAATGACAGATTGCAACTTAATATAAATGTATATCATTATTAGAAATATATACTGCTCAAAAAAATAAAGGGAACACAAGCAGAAGACATCTGAGATCTGAATGAATGAAATAGCCTTATTAAATACTTAGTTCACTTGCCAAGATTTCTTTCTTTGTTTCAAATGATTCCGGTGCTTAAAAGTGATAAACAACTGAGAGAATGGCAAAGAGGAGTGAATAAGTTTGTATGGAATGAGAAAAAGCCAAGAGTTAAGCTGAAAATTATGCAAGATGTTCCAGAAAGGGGAGGCCTTAAACTTCCAAACCTACAATTATATTATGAAGCAGCAGCCTTGACGCAAGCAAGTGATTGGTTTGGAAGGACAAAGACTGGAATATTGACTATAGAAAGTTATGATCTTGAATTTGGTTGGCATGCATACTTATTTTATGAGAATAAAGTGGATAAAGTATTCAAAAGCCACATACTTAGGAACTCTTTGATGAGAGTTTGGAAGAAGCACCGATTCAAATGGGATTATAAAATACCGTTATGGCTGAATCTTGGTCATATCATGTGGAATACAAATATAATGTCACTCGGGGGGGGGGGTTATATAAAGAAGTTCTTTTATGGATGGGGGCAGATGGCAACTAAAGACATTAGAAACACTGTTGGAAGAAGGGACTTATTTAACTTGGTTGCAGTATAATCAACTTCAACTGAGATGGAAAGAAGACCAAAAAACTGGTATAATGATGCATGAAGAAGAACTGGTTAGACATATAAAAGAGAAAGGTCCAATGCATATTAAGAGGGTTTATAATGTTTTGTTAGAAAGAGATTCGGAAAATGAATTGGTTAAAGATTGTATGATAAAGTGGGCGCAAAATTTTGCAGAGCCAGTGATGTTGGAAACATGGGAAAAAATATGGGTCCAGAATGTTAAATTTACACAGTCGCAGAATTTGAGGGAAAATTTTTATAAAATGTTTTATAGGTGGCATTTAGATCCTAAGAAATTGTCTTGCATGTATTCTAATATCCAACCAAAATGTTGGAGATGTGATTGTTTAGATGCTACATATTATCATGTATGGTGGACCTGCAAGAAAGTGAAGGCTTTCTGGATAAAAATTTGGTGGGTTATGCAAAATGTTTTGAAGAAAAAAATACAGTTTTCTCCACAATTGTTTCTATTGGGTATAGTTAAGGGTTTCACATTGGATGAAACAAAGTTGATATTGTATATGGTGACAGCAGCAAGATTATTGATAGGTCAATATTGGAAAAATGATGTTATGCCTACTATTGAAGAATGGATTATGAAGATGGCCAGTTTTGCAGAAATGGCGAAGATCTCAGCATATCTAAAAGATCGGACTCAAGAGACCTATGTATGGGAGTGGAAAAAGTGGATAGATTATGTGCAGAATAAATATCAAACTAGGAAATATCAGATAGCTTTTAATTGAATTTATTATATAGGGATAAAATAATTGAATTTTATGAAGATTTGAATAATATACAGGGTGTGGAGAGGTTCAAGTTTTATAAAATGTGATTTTGATTTGGATTATATTTTGAGGAAGTCATGGGGGAGGGGAGGGTTAGGGAGGGTCTGGGGGGGAAATTGGGGTGAAAATGTATTTGTAAAACTTTTTAAATAAAAAAAAAATACTTTGTTCGTTTGATACAGTAGTTTATACACTGCTCAAACAACTAAAGGGAACACAAAACTACTGTATGTAACGAACAAAGTATTTAATATTTTGTTTAAATAATTAAATACTTTGTTTAATAATAACAAAGTACTTAAGTATTTCATTCATTCAGATCTCGGATGACTTCTGCTTATGTTCCCTTTATTTTTTTGAGCAGTGTATAAGTTGATTGACTGTAATAACTATGATTAATTCTACTAGTTTTATTTGTATTAGAATGTATGACACCCAGGTGCCACACTGTTCATCCATTGATTTGATATGTTTGTAAAAAAATAAAAAATAAATAAAAAACTTGGGGGAAAAAAAGAAATTTCTCCTTGAACTTAATCATCCCAAAGGTGCTTTCTTCAAAAGGCAACTGGACTTTGGTTTTCCTTGAGGATGCCTTCAAGGAAAAACAAAGTCCAATTGCCTTTTGAAAAAAGCACCTTTGGGATAACCATGACCTGGATGACTGAAAACCTCCATAAACATTTAAACATAATCTTTAATCGAGGATACTTGACCTTTTTGCACCTTCTTCCAACCTCTGAAAGAGACATTTTTCAACAAACTAAGTCAGGAATTTCCTGGAATGTCACCCAATAGAAGTCAGTTAATTAAACCCCCCATTGTGACACCTTATATATTTGAAACAGCTTCAAGCTGCTTTCACAAAGCATCATGCATATCTTCACCTTAACTGAGAGGATGATAGCAGATACCAACAACAGCCCTGCTTTTGTTTGTTCTTCACACACACACACACACACACACACACTCCCCCCCACCCCCTTTTTAACACAGATGTCCTCTTCAGCATTGTAAATTCATTCATTTGGATTTCTGAGCACAAGTTGGTATTTTTAGCATTTCTAGTTAATTAGGCTGCATTTGAAGGCCTTCGTCAAGAGAAGGTCACCGTCCCCTGTGGAAGTGCTATAGTTGTCAAGACAACATTTCTCATGATGTTCAAATGATATCTATTCTGGCTAGGCATGCCTCAGAAATGATTCAGAAGAAGTGCTTCAGAGTTCACATAAGAATAGCACACCTCTCGTATTCATTACAATACTCTTTTTCTACATGAGCCTGGGGAAGAGGCTCCATTCATTAATGATCTGAAAAAAGTCCTAAAAGTAGTCAGAGAATAGCAATAGCATTTAGACTTATATATTGCTTCACAGTGTTTTACAGTCCTCTCTAAGTGGTCTACAGAGTCAGCATATTGCCCCCAACAATCTGGCTCCTCATTTTACTGACCTCGGGAGGATGGAAAATTAAGTCAACCCTAAGTGGGTGAGGATCGAACTCCTGGCAGTCAGCAGAATTTGCCTGCAATACTGCGTTCTAACCACTGCACCACCAAAATAGCAAAGCAATGGTATAGAGACCCATAGAAGGGACTTGGTGAAACTATGCAGAAATGGTTACAGAAAAACAAAAGTATAGGTGTAGTATGGATATAGGAGGCAGGGAAGAAAAAACACAGTCAAGCTTTCAAGATGTTATTACTAGAACTTATTTCAATACGTCCATTCAAATTTATGGAGTCTGTTCCTGATTTGGCCCTCCTCAAAGAGCTAGCAGGTATTTACTTTGCTTACGGTTTGCAAATATTTCTTCCAATTCCAAATCACTTTTTAAAGTACTACTTCTACCTAAAAATCGACCTGCTTTTAAATTAATCCCATCCAATTAAAAATTATTCTCTTGAGTGGAACAAAGCAAGAATTTTCCTCTTCCACATCAAAATTCTTCTGCTATACGCAAATACAATTTTAAAAACTTTTCCTCAGACGATTTGCTTTCTATCACCCAACCTTGTTTGATGAAGATGATGATGATGATAATGGCAAATGTGCCAACCTTATTACAAACAAGGAGAAAGTACTAAAGACTGAAGGAATCAAGATATCCTATAGAAATGGCATTAATAGTCTAAATGAAGACGATAACTACAAATTTCTGTGTGTTTCAAGCTGACAGCATCAAGCATGCTGAAGTCAAGACAAATGTTAGAAGTAAATATATCATGTGAAAAGATCTTAAAGCCCAAATTCAGTGAGGAAATACTACGGTATCAAGACAATTAACAGCTTGGCAATTCCAGTTATTAGATGAATAGCTGAAATAATGGACTGGACTCCGGCTGAATTTAAAACCCTTGATAGGAAGAACCAGAAAAAAATGACAATGAATCATGTTCTACACTCATACGGCAATGTTGACAGATTCTACTTACTAAGAAACATGGGTGAGTGTGGAATGTTGCAGGTATCAAACAGTTGAGGAAATAAAAAGAACATCTGAAAAATATCTGAAGGATAGTAAAGAAGAAGCACTAAAACTAGTACTCCATGAATATTGAAAAGACCAAACTTGCCTACAAGTAAGACTAAATAAAGAATAGAAAAGAGACATGGCTACGTAAAGTATTACATGGCCAATGTTGGTGCATGCGTGCATTCATGCATGCACGCCAGTAGTGGGATTAAAATCCCATCTCTACCGGTTCGCTCGTGGGGGCGTGCGCGCTCTTGCGCACACGCAACGTTTCTGTGCATGCGCAGAGATGTTTGGGCGAGTGGGCAGAACCTCCCACCACTGCCGCTACCGGTTCACCTAATCTGGGGTGAACCGGTAGCAACCCACCAGTGATGCACGCACACCTTTCAATTTGGGCATGAGCACTTGGTGTCTAAAAGGTTCGCCATCATTATATTCTCTATTTGTAATACATGAATAAAAGCAAGTCATTCCTACAAAGAATATTTGGTTACAATGTGAGTTGGCAGGTAGAGGGAGCAGCATAATTATCTTCATTTTTAACCCAGGACATGCTATTATTAATCTGGTCTGTTTAATGATTCTTCTGTCTTGCATGGGTAGTAATGAATTTTTGCTACTAGAATTTAATGTGTAAATTAGAGTGTGATCTTAACAGCAGAAACCTAATCAATGGATTTATCATAGGCAAAAGCAGCAAGCAGCATTGGTTTCTTTTCCTTTTTTTTTAATCCAACCATTAATTGGCTGTCAAAAATCTCTTAATATCACATTCAGTTTGATCATATCAAGGTCTCAGGATTAATTTCCAGTTGGAATCCTTAATCCCAAATACTCAAAGCTTTTGCAAGGAACCATTACAACCACATCAGCTTCCTGTATAGAAAGTCTGCTATGGTTACTATTCTAAGGAAAAGTACTGCAATGCAGATAGTTATCAAGGTTATATGAATTCATTGTGTTTTAAGTAACCTTTTTTTCCCCCAAAGTCATTATAATGACAAACAAATGAAAGAAGTGGGGCCCAAGCTGTCCAAATCCAAAGGAAAGGGAGATATGGATGAGAGAAGTAGTTGCAACAATTTGATGGGGTAGAGAGATTGGTTACATTTTATTTTACATTTGGTTGAAAACAAGGCTGTGTCCTTTCTCAGGTACATGCGTGGGTATAGAAATAAAATTTCAATCTGCTTGCATGGGCAAATGTAATAGTGTAAAATTTGCTACATGGAGGGATCGGGAGCCATTTGCAGGGTGTGTAAAAACAATCAAGATAGCAGGTAACATTATATGATTGAAGCCCCACCAATTTTTTACATGCTTCACACTTGTGAAACACATTAATAAAGGGCAGACTTCAAATAAGGCAATTTTCAGTTTGGTTTTCTCCCACATTTGATTTTTTTTTTAAAAAAAAAAAAAAACAATAACCTCAACTCTTATTTCAGAAGAGTTTGGGGAATAAAAAAGGGACCAAACAAAAGTCTCACTCATCAGTGAAAAGAGCAGGAGGAAAAGGAGGAGGGGAGAAAGGGGAGGAGGGGAGGGGGAAGGAGAATGAGGAGGAGAGGGAGGAGCATGGGAAGGATCAGGAGCAGGGAGGAGGAGATGGAGGAAGAAGAGAAGGAGGGAGGAATAGAGGGAAGAAGGAGGGGGAGGAAAAGGAGGGGAAAGAGCAAAATGAGAAGAGAATCCACAACTATCTTTCATTTTTTTCCAGATTCCTAGAGGAATGTTCAGGCCAAAGAACAATAGCAGAGGTTCACCAGGTTCTGAACAGTTCTGGAGAACCAGTAGTGGAAATTTTGAGTAGTTTGGAGAACCGGTAAATACCACTACTGACTGGCCCCTGACCTCTGACTGACTATTCTCTGCTTCCCGAGTCCCAGCTGATCAGGAGGGAATGGGGATTTTGCAGTATCCTTCCCCTGGAGTGGGGAGGGAATGGAGATTTTACAGTATCCTTCCCCAGCCATGCCCACCAAAGCACGCCCACCAAATCATGCCATGCCCACCAAGCCACACCCACAGAACTGGCAGTAATTTTTTTTGAATCTCACCCCTGAACAATTGTATCAATAGCTGAAAGAAGGTGGGCACTGGAGGTTACTCAAGTGGTACCTGAGATTAGTAATTAGCAATCTGTTTAGTACAAGAGATAAGCAACTTGGCCACAAATGGGAGAACCTTGCTTTTTTTAAAATTCAGCCTTCGAGGGATGCAGGAAGCATGAGTTGCTAAAGGTTTAGCTCACCTATTTTGTATGTTTATCATGCTTACAAAATCAGTGACAAAAAGAGTAGATTTGCCAAAAATCTAGATTTGCTACTAAATGACAGAGATGTGATCTAGGGAAACTCTGGGGTTCGGGATGGGGGCTGCAAAACAGGGGCTGCAATTTAACAGCCAATCTTTGGTTAAGCAAAGAATGAAGATTCCAAAGTTCAAATAAGTCTCTCTGCTGTTTTAGCAAAGTCATTCCACATTTCAGACAGTTGCCAGATGGCCAGTTGCTTTGTGTCCCAACAACTGGACTTGAATTTTCATCAGGTGCTCTGGCTCTGCCTCCTTGGCATTTTGAGAGAGGATGGAGATTTACAAAAAAATATTTTATGTAAATTGGCAAATATCGAGTGCACACTTACATGCCTGCATACATGCCAGTTTTACTATTATAGATAACCTACTGAGGGCACTTTGATATGCTAACACAAAAGCAGCATTGGAGCTCTGTGAGCCCATGGCATCAGCTGTGCTGAAAAGTTAAATTGATACATTTCTGCCTGAGCTGCAGCTTATTTGAACACAGAATATCAAAAACCTATCCTTCAAACCCATCCCTTTTTATGAAATGCTGTGGCTTCATGGAGTTCAGAAACAGTACAGGTTGTCCTTTCAACCTTTCATTTAGTGACTGTTTGAAGTTACAACACTGAAAAAAATGGCTTACGATTGTTTTTCACACAACCATTGCAGCATTCCTGGGGTCATGTGTTCAAAATTCAGATGCTTGGCAACAAAGGTGGGTTTCAGCAGGTTCTGACCAGTTCTCGAGAACCGGTAGCAGAAATTTTGAGTAGTTCAGAGAACCGGTAGTAAAACTTCTGACTGGCCCCACCCCCATCTATTCCCTGCCTCCTGAGTCCCAGCTGATCAGGAGGAAATGGGGATTTTGTACTAACCTTCTCCTGGAGTGGGGAGGGAATGGAGATTTTACAGTATCCTTCCCCTGCCATGCCCACCAAGCCACACCCACAAAGCCACACCCACAGAACCAGTAGTAAAAAAAATTGAAATCCACCACTGCTTGGCAACTGGCCTTTATTCATGAAGATTGCATTGTCCCAGGGTCATATAATAGCAATAGCAATAGCACTTAGATTTAGATACCACTTCACAGTGCTTTACAGCCCTTTCTAAGCAGTTTACAGAGTCAGCATATTGCCTCCAACAATCTGGCTCCTCATTTTACTGACCTCGGATGAAGTATGAAGGCTATTGCTTAACGCATTGTAAGCTGCCCTGAGTCTCCGGAGAAGGGCAGCATATAAATCAAATTAAAAAAAAAAATTGCAGGCAGCTGGCAGTCAGCAGAAGTAGCCTGCAGTACTGCACTCTAACCACTGCGCCACCATAGTTCATAATCAACATTTGAAAACTGCTGACAAGGAAAGTCAATGAAGAAATCACATTCACTTAACAGCCATATTACTTAGTTAGCAACTGCAGTGATTCACTTAACAACTGCGACAAGAAAAATTGTAAAATGGGACAAAACTCACTTAACAACTGTTTTGCCTATAATAGAAATTTTGGGCTCAGTTATGGCCATAAATCAAGGACTAACTAGTCCTAATTTTTTGTTTTGTTTTGTTCTGTTTTCTCAGAGAAATGCTGGGTTTTGTAGTGGTATTTTATTTTGTGAGCAAGGCAATGGCATTTGCTGCTAAGGGCTCAGGATCGTGAAGTTAGAAGATTTGAAGATGATGGTGAATTATTTTCAGATCACATCTGATAAATAGTGAGTGCAAATTCTGATGTACTATCCCTGCACTTAGTCAAAGCCCTCGCTTTTAAATACATTTCTAATGAATAAGTAAAGCTCCACTAATTTTAATCCATAGTAGGAAAGTACATATTGATGGAACAGCATGAAATCAGAGTGTTGGAAGCATTAGCATTCTCTGATTTCATGCTGTTTCATCAATATGTATATTGATGAGATTAATTAGTGTTTGTGTTTCCTCCTCTCTGGCAAAAGTTAATTTTCATAAGGGCAAGGGGAAAAAACCCTGAACTGTTTAAATGCCATAAGAACAGCTCCCAATTTTGACACATGTTGACTAGTATCTAAATTAATGGAATATTGTTACAAGAAATCATTTTGTATGTGAGGTTTGCTGTAAATACTATCTGGAATCTTTAGGTGTGTGCTGACCCCTTCATAGACAAGTAGTTAATTAATGGATGGATGGATGGATGGATGGATGGATGGATGGATGGATGGATGGATGGATGGATTTGTTGCCCACTGCAACAAATGAGTCTCATCTGCTTACATTATCATCCAATAGATTAGAATATCCATCTTATCACTGAAATAAAGGTACAGCTAGGAGAAAGTGTGCATATCAAAAAATGCTGCAGATCCTTGGTAAATCAGAGAGTTGTTGAGGATTGGTCACCAGAGACCAATTGTCTCAAGTACTAGATCACTTTCTGTTGCATAGAACTGCCTGCAAGATCATTGGAGAAACCCCACGCATCCTTGCCAGAAAGTATCCGGAACTATGAAGAGCCTGAATCAATCCATTTGCCCTACAGAGGTTCTAGTGGCAGCCAGTTTCTATTGGACGCAGGAAGTAATTCAAGCACAGCAAATAGTTGGAGTTGCTCTTCATATTCACATTAAATTGTTGGAAGGAAAATCCATCTGGTTCAGTTACAAGCTGAGAGAAAGATGCTAGAAACAACATGGAGGCTGATTGGAAAGGAAGTTTAATGATGAACAGAACCAACAGCAGTCCTGGGTCAGCTGACAAAATGGTGGATGGATCTTTATGGGTTTCTGTGACTTTGAAGTTTGAACTGTTCTGGGGGTGGTGCAATGAAGGGCCTTGTGTTCTGAAAGGGTGTTGGACAATTTCTATTGTGGCTAATGGCTTTCGTCCTGTGTTGGATCTTGGGTGAGGGGCTGTTTTCTAATCCCACCATTCTGTCTTTGTTGCAGTGGTGAAATCCAAATTTTTTTACTACCAGTTCTGTGGGCATGGCTTGGTGGGCGTAGCAGGGGAAGGATACTGCAAAACTCTCCATTCCCACCCCACTCTGGGGCCAGCCAAAGATGGTATTTGGAGGTTCTCCAAACTATTCACCGGTTCTCCAAACTGCTCAAACTTTCTGCTACTATTTATTATTATTATTATTATTATTATTATTATTATTATTATTATTATTAATTTAATTTGTATACCGCCCTTCTCCCAGAAGGGACTCAGGGCGGTGAACAGCCAAAATTAAAAAACATACAAATACAAAAGTTAAGATAATTAAAAAGAATTAAATCATTGGCTTCCCAATTTAAAACCCCCAAGTCCATAAAATTTAAAATCCCAATTAAGAGCCATTTAGGCTAGGCCGGCTTGGTGGAATAAATAAGTCTTCAGGGCCTTACGGAAGGTACGGAGGTCTGGGATCAGCCGTATTCCAGGAGGCAGCTCGTTCCACAGGGCGGGTGCCCCCACAGAGAAGGCTCTCCCCCTGGGGGCTGCCAGCCGACATTACCTGACCGACGGCACCCTGAGGAGGCCCTCTCTGTGAGAGCCTATTGGCCGGTGGGAGGTTATCGGTAGCAGCAGGCGGTCTCGCAAATATCCTGGCCCTAAGCCATGGAGCACTTTAAAGATGAGAACCAATACCTTAAAGCGCACCCGGAAGACCCCTGGGAGCCAATGCAGCTCGCGCAGGAGAGGTGTTACATGGGAGCGCCCCGTCGCTCCCATAATCACCTATGCGGCCACATTCTACACCAGCTGGAGCCTCCGGGTGCTCCTCAAGGGGAGCCCCATGTAGAGAGCATTGCAGTAGTCCAGGCGTGACATGACGAGGGCATGAGTGACCGTGCACAAGGAGTCCCGATCCAGAAAGGGGCGCAACTGGCATATCAGGCGGACCTGATAAAAAGCCCCCCCTGGCCACGGCTGTCATATGCTCTTTTAAAGACAGCCATATGTCCAGGAGGACACCCAAGTTGCAAGCCCCCTCTGTGGAGGTCAATGACTCGCCCCCAATAGCCAGCGATGGCACCAGCTGGCTATATCGGGATGCTGGTATCCACAGCCACTTGGTATTGGAAGAGTTGAGTCAAAGCCTGTTCCTCCCCATCCAGACCCGCACGGCCTCCAGACACTGGGACATCACTTCGAGGGCATCATTGGGGTGGTCTGGGGTGGAGATGTACAGCTGAGTGTCATCAGCGTACAGATGGCATCGCACCCCAAAACCATGGATTATCTCACCCAGCGGCTTCACATAAATGTTGAACAAGAGCGGCGAGAGGACCGACCCTTGCGGCACCCCGCAAGCAAGGCACCTCAAGGTCGACCTCTGCCCCCCTGCCAACACAGACTGCGACCGGTCAGAGAGATAGGAGGAGGACCACCGCAACACGGTGCCTCCCACCCCCAAACCCCCCAGCCGGCACAGCATGATACCATGATTGATGGTATCAAAAGCCGCTGAGAGGTCTAACAGGACCAGAACAGAGGAACAACCCCTGTCCCGAGCCCTCCAGAGATCATCCACCAATGCGACCAATGCCGTCTCCATGCTGTACCCAGGCCTGAAGCCGGACTGGCATGGATCTAGATAGACAATTTCATCTAGGTACTGTGGGAGATGTCATGCAACCACACTCTCCACAATCTTCGCAACAAAGCGAAGGTTGGAGACCGGATGGTAGTTTGCCAGAACAGCCGGGTCCAGAGAAGGCTTCTTGAGGAGGGGCCTCACCACCGCCTCTTTCAAGGTGGGAGGCAAGAAACCCTCTCTCAAAGAAGCATTTATAATCCTCTGGAGCCAGCCTCGTGTTACCTCCCGGGTGGCCAGTATCAGCCAGGAGGGGCACGGGTCCAATAAACATGTGGTTGCGTTTAACCTCCCCAGGATCCTTTCCACGCCCTCAGGAGTCACAGGGTCGAACTCGTCCCAGATAACATTCTCAAGACCAGGCTCAGTCACCCCGCCAGGATCTACCCAGTCAGAGTCCAAGCCTTCCTGAATCTGAGCGATTTTATCATGCAGATACTGTGCAAAATCCTCAGCCTGGAGAACTAGCCTACTAGTTCTCCAGAACCTGTCAGAACCTGCTGGATTTCACCCCTGCTTTGTTGGCTGTCAAACCTTGCTGCAAGGAGTTTTGAAATATCCTGTCTTGAATGGATTACCAAATCTGTATTTCTAAAACCTGGCCTTCTCAGTTTCTGCTTGGGGGCAAGGAGTCTGGTTTCTGCCTTCCTTAAGATCTTTCCCCATTTCTCCTTTAGGGGAAATATTCAATCCTGCCTTTTTTAAAAAAAATATTTCCCAAAATATTTCATTCTTCTGGGGTGGGGGGACTTCCCACACAATCTCTCTGTGGTAAACATGAAATCTATCATGTGTTTGCCTATATGTGTAGAAACATGGGCTTAATGTAAGCCCATGATCACCATGGAGGCCATGAATTCCTGTATTCTGCTTGAGCTGACTTAATAAAGAGGGAGACTGAAATTCTCCAACCTGGAAGGAAAAATGACACCCAGTTCAAGGGAAGGATCCTATTACATTAGATGTGGATATGGATTTGGACACTTTTCTTCAGAAGTACATGAGTCTCTACTCTTTGGCTTCATTCCATTTTATCCTTATAATAGCCCTATGCAGTGGTGAGATTCAAATAATTTAACAACCAGTTCTCTGCCCTAATGATTTCTTCCAACAACCAGTTCACCAAACTGCTCAGAAAGTTAACAAGCGGTTCTCCCGAACTGGTGCGAACTGGCTGAATCCCACCACTGGCCCTATGAAAGAAGATCAGAGTTACCCAAGGAGCTTCATGGCCATATAATATTTTACACTTAGAACTACTCAATTTTAGGCCAACATGCTTACCACAAAAAGCATCATATTTTTATCATGTAGCAAATATTTTCTCTCATTTCAATTTGATACTAAAATAACTGCTCCAGCTCCACTTGTTCAGACAAAACTGGATTTTTAACTAGCATTGGCTTCTTAGATTTGTTGTGGATTATTCTTCCTGTACTGAAGGTGTTGACCTTATCAATTTTCATGTAACAGGACAGATCTTTCTTTTTTTTAATGTTATTTTGTTGTCCAAAACTTTTAATGGGTGAGCTTTATTTTTTAATCTAATCAAAATCTGTTTTAAATTGATTTTAAACCATTCTGCAAGCTGCTACCTAAATTGATTTTATATGTATGGGATTTTGTCTTTTGAAAATGAACTGATTGTTTTTACTACAAGCCATTTGGGAGAGTTTTACATTTGTTTAAACAGTTTTAAGTAAGTGCATTTAAGCTTCCTGTGCTTTTTAAAAAATAATTGTGTAGCATGTAACACACAGGCCTTCAGAAGAGTGACAATCTAGCACAGGGCACACTACCAGGTGTGAGCCTTTGGGAACCAAGCCACAGGAGCGGCATGCAAGCGTGTGCATGCGTGCTCCATTTGCATGAGTGGTGGACGCATACGCTTGCCCATCCCATCTCGCCCCGCTCTCCCCACCCCCTGGTCCGGTCCGGAAAGCAGGAAAAGTTGGAGAACTCTGATGTAGCACATCCCAAAAAAGTGCAGTACTTTGTACAAAAAAACAAAAGCTAAAAATAAAACTTGAATTGTAATTTCAAATATTTTAATTAGGATTTGCTTCAGAACAAGCAAGAAATATCGCAATTCATTTAAATACATGTTGAGGTCTGGAAGGACAAACCTGGTATATAACACATTAAAAAAGATACTTTGTCGACTCCAGATTGGGAAATTAAATTTGGAGTACATTGCAGCAATGGCAAAATTATCAGGCCTACCAGCTTTTTTTAAAAAAAAAATTGATTTATATTCATACTTTTGTGGGGGTTTTTTTGTTTTTTTGGAATTTATTTTTATTTTTAAACAAAACTTAAAACATAAAACAATTATCATCCATTACAATTACAGAAAGTGTATTGATCGGTTACAAATCTTTTGTGCCTAATCCTCTATCCAACATTTTCTTATTTAACAGTTTATTACATTATTATTCTCATTTACCAATTATTTAGCAGTAAATTGTCCTCTATAAGGGGGAAAAAAAAACCCTTTATATGTTTTATTATCTTATCCATTTCATATTTCATTTCCATTCTTTCTTGTCTAACCGTTGATAAAATAAATCCCATATCAAATAATATTGTTTATCTTCTTGTTCTCTAATTTCAAATGTCAATTTACTCATTTCAGCACACTCCAAAATTTCCTTGATAACGTCGTCATCCGTGGGTATCTTCTCACCTTTCCAGTTTCTAGCAAATACAATTCTAGCCGCTGTTAAAACATTCACAATTAAATATCTCATTTCTCTATTGTATATTTCTGGTAAAATCCCCAATAAAAATGTCTCTGGTTTAAAGTCAATATGCTTCTTTGTCATTTTTTCCAGGCATTTGTGGATTTTAGTCCAATATCTTTTAGCTTCTGCACATGTCCACCACATATGCTAATATGAGCCCGGAGTCTGATGACACTTCCAACATTTCTCCGATTTATTCTTGTACATTCTGGCTATTCTCACTGGGGGTAAATGCCACCTGTAAAACATCATATACAAATTTTCCTTATATGCTGTTGACATTGTCATTTTATAATTCTGCAACCATAATTTTTCCCATTTCTCTAAGTCAATCCCATGAGCCACATTTTTCCCCCATGCAATCATTGTTTCTTTAACTTGTTCTTCTGCCAATTTTACTTCTAATAAATGACTGTACAGTTTTTTAATTACATGGTCATCAGAACCTGTTAAGATTTTATCTATGTTTATCAAGTTACTATAAAAACCCTCCTTTTTAGAATCTTCATCATATCTAGACTGTCTTTGCATATATGAAAACCAATCCATTTCAAGCTCTTGTTCTTCTAGTTCTTGCTTCGACTTAAGTTCACCCCTTTCATTTAATAATTCACCATATCTAACAATTTGTTCCTTCCTAAATGTTATTGCGTGTGAGACTGCTTCAACAGGTGATAACCAGACTGGAATTTTTAAATAGTGACATTGTTTGATCTTCTCCCAGTTTAATAACAAAGACTCTCGTATCATATGTCTTCTGAAATAACCCTGTACTTTTGTACTTTTATACCACATAAAAGCGTGCCAACCCAACAATAAATCATGTCCTTCTAATATTCATACTTTTGTATATATCTGCTTAGTAGGGCTTTCGCCCCCCCCCCCCCCTAAGCGTGTTCTTTTTTTATACAAAGTCAGCTTATTGCCCCCACAATCCAGGTCCTCATTTTACCTACCTCGGAAGGATGGAAGGCTGAGTCAACCTTGAGCCTGGTGAGATTTGAGCTTGCAGTAATTGCAGGCAGCTGGTGTTACTTAACAGTGCTTTAGTCTGCTGCGCTACCAAGGGTACTGAAACATCTGCAAGAAAACAACCAAATACAGAGAGCACCAAGGACCCCTCATTTCAACCCTAAACTATGAATATTCTCCTTTATTGGGCCTTGTTTTTGCTGAAACCTGGAATAACAAAAATGTTCCAAGGTTTGTTCCAGCAAGTTTTCAGGAATATGATATGTTTGTTTCAAGTGTGAAACAAACCATTTTTTTCCTGTTTTTTGCAGACTTCTAGACTGTAGTACTGTATGTTGCTTTCATCTTCTAATTTGCTCTTACATTAATATGTGCTTTAAAAATTTTCATTGCTTTTGATCTTATTATTTCTGAATCAAGTCAAATTTGTCAAGTTCTTAATTCACTAACTGTAATCTTATTCAGGGGTGTTCTACTGACAGTAACCTCTCTAAAATGTTACGTTTTCTTTAATTGTAGCTACTGCTGCCCCGTGAACTAGCAATTCAATAGATCAGCAGTGTTTCCAGATGTTTTTCAATATAACAATAATCAGGTAGCAATAAAAGAAGCATATTTGCAATAGGCATCCTGTTCCAGTTAATTGTAGTCTCATTTACTGTGGTTAAAATATACATCTAGATCCAGATCCCTTTTCAATCAGCACAGAACATTTCTATTTCTATTTCCTACCTTGGTTCAATTAAAGCACCTTATTGCATTAGCTATTTACAAAGGAAAGCACACCGTTTTATTTATAACACTATTAAACCCTGGTAAATTTACCAAAGTGGAGGAAGAAACCTTATCGTGATAATAAATTATTCCTAATAGACTTTATTAGTCAGTAAACTGTTATTAAGTGGGGGTAAGACTTCATTCCAATTCCACCATAATATACAGATGATGTTGTCTTTAATGAAAAGGTCTTATATATATATTAATGCCAAGTAAAACAAAGCATTCCAAACTATTACACAGAAATAAACACAACTATGTTTCTTTCTGAGCCTACATGTTTCCTGAGTACTTATTAGAAAATCTGGTTCTAATCTCCTTCCTAGTGAAATTCTTTCTGGTGAAATTCTATAGGACTTATGATCCAGACAGGTACATTAATAGTTTCTTCCAAATAACATTGGGCAAACCACTAAAAGGCAATTCATTATATAATTTTTTTTCAGGATTCAATCTGGGTCGATCACCGGGACCAGAGATTTTGTCTTTCGAGCTTTTGGTCTCATCCTGGAGCCCATTTTCAGGGAACTCTCTAGCAGGGTGTCTACTGTTGTGTGTGTTCTATTTATAGTGCCTGTTGTAAGTGGCTTTTTAGATGTTGATTGGGCTGTGTTGATGGCTAACTTTTAAATCATTAGTTGTCATTTTCTTGTGCTGCACAGCCTTTGCCTTCTAAGTACTTGATAGGCTGGTGGTAAATCAGCACTCCTCTTGACTGACAAGAGGTTTCAATCACTTCCCTGGCTGTTTTTGTGCCTGCTCATCCAACAATCTTAGTAGCTGCAAAGTGGAATGTATGTCATTGTTCATTGCAGTGTGAGGCTACCAATGATTTCGGGTCTCCTTGTCTGACCACTCGCTTGTGTTCTTGCAATCTGGTGGTTAGCTTCCACCTCATCTGTCCTACATAGTCACAGGGGCAATCCATGCAGGGGATTTGGTAGATTACTTTCCAAGCAACCTTTACAAGGCATGGTCTGTCCTCCTATGGGTAGTGTGTGATGCCCACTTGTAGATCTTGGAAGCTGCATTCTACAGCTTTTTTAAAAAATTTCAGTTGACTACAAAACTCAGTGTCCAAAATAGAATCTTAAAGCAGTTGTTCTCAACCTTTTCTTCACCACAGACTCCATTTAAATATCTTTTGTGGCCATGGTCCATGACCCTCAAGACTTATCTCAAGATTTAAATCATAACATTTCTTCAAACCTTTATGGACCCCTTCTGACAACGTTGCACACACCCTCCCACAGGGGTCTGCCAACCACTGTCTTAAAGCTTTATAGAAAGATTATAACAATGTTTAGCCTTTTTATTTAATTCTTTAAAAGGAGATGTGTCCCATTTTATCTTTGAGTGACGTGCCGAGGACAGTCCTGCCTAAAACTGAACATAACCCAGACAAAACCTAGTTTAAGTTTATATGACATAATTTGATGCAGTTAATATGATGGCCCCATGCATTTAACAATCTGGAAATGTTTCATATTAAAAATCAAACTGTAACAGCAACTTTTGGAAGAGCTGTTAGCACGGTAGCCAAGAGCTTGGACTCTCTTGATTGTGTAGCTCTTGCTTTGGATGCTTTTAATCAGAATGTGGTGAAGGAAAAACAGCCACAGCTCCGACCGCAGTGGTCCATTGGCTGGCTAAGCGTAAAGCTTGCTCTGCTGAAAGGGCAGGAGCAGGCAGAGGAAATACTGGAAATGGCCTTTATCAAGGCCTGTATAAACAGAGTCTCCCACCCATTTATGCCAGCAACCTGGCTCATTTGTCAGGTGCTTATTAGAAAGACTTAGGAGGAGAAAGGAAGGGGCCAGATATTTTGCCCCCATTGAGTCTGCTGGTGTGAAGGAGGATAATAAGCCTGAAACTGCTGCTGCTGCCTGTCCCATTTTCTCCCTCAATTTGATACCTTTTTTTTTTGAGAGAGAGAGAGTTTATTTTTAAGTTCTTGGTTTGCTGACACTCTAAGAGCCTGTTTTTGCTTTCAACCCCTGATGTTGAAGGTTGAAGGGTCTGGAAAGAATAAACTGCAGTAAGTACATCTTTGTTTGCTGGTACTCATAAGTCAGCTCTCTGACCTGTGTGACTTTGCCAGAGCTTGGCTGTAAGTAGCAGGCTGTTCCCTCTTGAGTCAGCTCCCACCACCACCTTTCCTTTTAAAACTTTTAAATCCGGGGTGTAGCTAGAACTAGACAGTGTAGCCCTTACAATAATGAGGGCATCAAATATGAATCCAGACAGAGGAGGGACCAGCAGCCCGAGAACAGTTGATTTGGTTAGCCTTGTTCACTTCTTTTAAAAAACGTTTATGGTTAGGTAGTAAGTAGCACAGCTCTTACTATCAAAGATGCTCATTTTCATTTCAGTTCACTTCTCCCAAATGCCCCCATATGTTGCACAGTGCAGGATTAACCAAGTTTGAATACCATTCTGATGCGAATTCCATTCTGAGCAATGATTGCTGATTGTTCTGAGTGTGTCTTTGACATTGGCATGCCAAGATTTTATTTCTTTCTTGAAGTTTGATCCCGCCCCCTATTTATTACTTAAAACAGCCCACAAGAAGGAGCAGTTGACAAAATGATTGAGTTATCACATCTAGATTCAGATCCACCATCAGTCACTCATGGAAATTCACTGGCTGACTTTGGGCAAGTCACGATTTCTCAACCCAATTCATCCCACTTGTTTGCTGTACAGGAGAAAAATAGAACCATTCATACCATTCCTCATATTTGCAAGTATGTGTTGTGGTCCGCTGGCAGCCTGCGGAGCTGGGAAGTCAGACAGTGAGGAGGCTGGGGAGGACAATGGGCCAGTCCTGGAGTCAGGGGAAGGCCCAGATGAGGGCTCTGCGTTGGAGGCAGAGATGGGGCCAGAGCCATCTGGGAATGATGCGCGGATTCCGGAGCCTACAGAGGTGGGTAGCAGAGAGGCAGAGGAACAGGAGGAGCCTGTTCCTAGTGCATGCATGCGAAGAGCTGTCAGAAGGCAAGAGCAGCTAAAGCAAAAAGGATGACTCAGGAGTAAGGCCAGGAGATGATTGGCCCCTCCCAGAAGGCTTAAAAGAGCAGCAATGGCTCTTGGGCTCTTTGTAGGAAAGCAATGTTGCTACATTTGTTTCTTGTCTTGCTACATTTGTTTGTCAGCGTCTCTTGCTTCTGAACTTTTGCCAAGAAAAGCCTTTGGCAAGGTGCCAAAGTAGACAAAGATTGGTGATAAGGCCGAATGACTGTTTATGAAGAATATCTGGTAATCACTATCTGGGCCTAGGTCACAACAGTATGTTCAAATTCACTTCATCTTACAATAGTTTGAAAGAGGGCAAAATTTAAAAAAAGTAAATGTAGATAGGGACGTAAAATGGACAGCTTAAGAAGAACAGGACACATGTTTATCATGGCTTTCTTAAAAACCAGGAATAATACACAGGAATGCAAACTGAATATTTCTTGCTTTTGTCTCTCCTCTCACCGCAACTAAAGATGCTATAGGTTTTGTTTTTCTCCTGCTTCTTCTTAGTTTAGAAGCTCAAGCCTGAAGAGGATTTACAAATTCAAATTAACAAGTTTCTTCTTGTTATTTGCTTTTCTGGTGATGGTCTCATGAGAAACAAAGGATAATTCAACACCAGATGGAAACAAAGATATAGTTTACCAGTAGGAGATAAAAAGCAGGAAATAAGCCCGCTGGGTCTCTCACCTCTTTATTACACTGGTAACATGTAGTAAAGCAAAATGTATGGGACATGACCAGCATGCGCTTATGATCCTTTCTTCAATATACTGCATTTCTCTTCACAGTAGAGAAAATCAGCAGTGCAGGGATATCCTGCAGTCCCTTTAGCCTGCAAGAAAGGTGAAGGGTCCTTCCAGAATTCATTAGGAGTTTAAATCTTATTGTATAGAATGCAGTAGGAGATCTGAAGGAAAACTGAAGAAGGGGGAAGAAATATATAAATACCTTCCAGCTACATTTACCTCAGACCCAGCATCCCTCATTCATTCACACGCCAGAACAAATTCACACAGCCCAGATCTCAACCGATGAAATAAAACACAGGCTGTATTGCAATTGATCTTAGCTTGAGGTCCAGTTTCACTAGACTCAGCCACTGCTACCTAGCAATTTCAGCTCCGCCTTGTTTTCATTCAGTCTTGAAGGAGGAAAACATAATCCCTTCATCCTCCAAAGAAAACCAAGACAAAATGAAAGCGGTTCTCTTCTTTAGGAAAACCCACCTGAGAAGTGAAACCCACTCCCCTGATCGGTGTTGTGCCCATTGTCCTCCCCAGCCTCCTCACTGTCCGACTCCGCTGCCAGCTCTGCAGGCTGCTGGCGGACCACAACAATGGGCTCTATGTTGTTGGATTGCTCACGGTTCAGTTGTTTTCATCAGCTACCTGGATGAACAGGTCAAGCTAATCTTCTTTTTACCTTTTCAGGATGTGAATCTCTTGAAAAGGAGATTCCCCACAGTGAATTAATCATTCTGTCTTCTGAGATGGGGAACCCAGACCTGAATAGATTGTCACTTGAGGACTGTCACCAGGATAGGATGTCTAGATGAGCAAAATTAGGCTGTACATTGTTTAAATTTATTTATTTGTTAAATTTATATGCCACACATCTCACTATCCCAAAAAATTATCTCCTCTATCCCAGTGTCTTTCACTGTAATTATCTAGTGAGCTTCCAATAATTGTCCAATGTACTGTACTTCCGATAAGGAAGGCACTTGGCCATTTGGAACTGCAACAAAGTGTGCAGCATAAAATACGTAGTTTCTTGTAATCTTGTTAACTCTTGCATTTTATTTCCCTTCCTGTTCTGTCTCCTCCTCCTCTTTCATCTTCTTCCTCCTTCTCCTTCTGTAAAAATGCTCCTATATTGGAACATTGAGTAACATGGTGAATGCTCACCAAACTATGAACAAAAATATCATAAACATTCCTGGAAAAGCATCTGTATGGCCAATAGGGAAAATTCATTTCATGCATCCATTTTGTTCCACGAAATGTTCTTCCTATAAAGGTTCTTTTCAAAAATGATGGTTATAGAACTGTATGAAAGAAACCTTTGGAGAGAGGTGGGGGGATCGATAAAAAAAACAACCCAGTAACCTAAAAAAATGTGTGGCTGTAAATAATTATCAGTCACAAGTGAAGGCATTGAAAAAGATACTACATCACCAATTTTTACTCTTTGTACCTTGTACTTGTGCATACTTGCAGTAGCAAGTATCTCATTCTGAAATAAACTGAATCACACAGACACACATATACTTCCTTTCCCCCCCAGAATTTATATTCAAGGACAGAAAGAACAAAGAGACTGCATGGTTTCCCCATCTGTCCGTTTCCTAATCAAAGATGTTTGAAGGTCCTCTTTTATGTTTCATTTTGAAAGAGTGCACATGCCTCTGAGATCCCATTACATTTCCTTTCCTCTTTTATTTTAAGCCTGACAAACACCAGCCTGCCTTTTTACAGCTGTATGGGGGCAAAGAGGGACAAGGAGCCAAGCCTTTTTAGCTTGTTTTTTTTTAATCCTTTGCGGATTGTTTTTAGCATGAAAGGCAAAACGCTCACCTTTCAATGGCTCCACAGAGAACCCTTCTTCACTGGCTGTCACCAGAACAGACTGGCCCCCTTTATCCCCAGGAGGCTGGCATTTTGTCCCTGAGCTGTGATGTAAACTGCACTACTACGTTATTTTCCACAGGGCAAAACACATCACCAGCTGCAAACCACTTAAGATAATGAAGAAAGTCAGAAGAGATTGTCATGACAGAAGCTCATTTTACTGTCACAATAAAGACTAAGAAAGGCTCAAAAGTATCCGCAAGAGTTTTGTCTAGTATTCTGACAGAAATACACAATCATACTTTTGGAGGTGTTTTATAGGTCAGAGAGATCCAGAGCGGAAGCATTTCTCAGATTTATTTATTAAGTAAGTTTATATGCCGCCCATCTCAGTGTCCAATAACTATGGAGCCTCTCCATGTGTATTTCCACTTCTATAATTCCCAGTGTTGTAGAATGAAGGGACCAAACAACATTCCTGGGTCAGCCAGAGACAGTTTTATTGTGCAAGGTTCAGAGCCAGATTTGTACCTGAAGCTTTGAACAAGGAAAGAACTCTGATACGACTGTTTTATACATTTCTAAGACAAAGGATTCGGTGAGATCATGCATTTTCCATATATGGTTAACATGAGATCATACATTCTCCATATATGGCTAACACACACCTGTCATATGATAATTGACACATTTCCTAATTACTAAACCATTAGTAAACCATTATTTTAGTTTATAAGATTATCTTTAGCTAGACAACCTTTCTTAAGTGCTGTGGTTGCTAATGGGAAACTTACTGTTGTCCTTGGGTAAATTTATTGGATTAAGTAACTCTTTGTAACATATATATCCTTGTATCATTCACAGTGAGGTCACTCAGATGTTTTCCATATGGCTGTCCTTCCGTGACATCTAGGTCTCATCAGAAGATATATTACCATTTAATGGGGTTTAGCTGCTTTTTAATATAATCTCCAAGCAAGCACTTTTCTATTTTATAATAATGTGAATAGAGAGGGTCTCTCAGAGTTCATGTATCTAAGCACGTCTTCCCCTTATAATAATGTGAATAGAGAGGGTCCTTTAGAGCTCATGTATCTGACTCTGTATGCTTCCTTTCTTTTATCCACATTACCAGGAAACATGGCAAAGATGGTGGGAATTATGGTTCAAAAATTTGCATGGCCTAGTGGCATGAATTAATTATTTGCCTATTAATGAACTAAGACATTAATCCCATAGTTGACCTTAAGAAGTGTTGTATTCCTTTTTAGAGGGACACCCTCCCATGTATCCGGCTGCCTACTTCTCCAACTTCAGTCCATAATTTTATTCTGTTTGTATTGTAATTTTATTGAGTTTATACTTATATTTGATTATTTTAATGTTTATGCTGTAAACCACTCAAAGGCACCCTGAAAGAAGGTGGTGGCAAATAAATTTAATAAGTAAAATAAAATAAATAAAAATAGCACAGGCTTACATAACACTGAATTTTTATTATGTAATAATCATAGACATTTGACACTCTATCAGTTCCCTGTTTTGTCTCTCGTTCACATACACTCCTCACACCTTGTACAAAAACCTTTTTGCAAAGTCTCTTGGGATTCATAGTATTACAGGACAAGAGAATTCAGCCACTGTTCAATTGAAATCTACTCTCTTTATACCAAACTCCATTATCTTATATTCTGCTGCTCAGATGGCAAATCTTTGCTCTCTTTCTGATAAATTTTCAGGTCTTTGAAATACATTTCATCTCCCGATTTGGTCAAATATATGAAGATCAAAGATGTTATTTCAAGTTTCAGAGCAACTAGAACATAAAGTTACTGTATTTTTCGGAGTATAAGACGCACCTTAGTTTTTGGGGAGGAAAATAAGAAAAAAGCTGATTGGCAGGTGAATACCCCCAATCAGCTGTTCCCAGAGGTGAATTTTAGCAACAGGATCATTGGTTGTGAGCTCTGTGCCTTGCTTTTTTTTTTTTTTTGCTTTTTTTCTGCCTCTGAAAGCCTCCGAAACAGAGCTTCAGAAAAAAAGCCTCTGAAGCTCTGTTCCTGAGACTTTTTTTTCTGAAGCTCTGTTTGGAGGCTTCGTTTCTGATGCTTCATTTCTGATGCTTTTTTCAGCCTCTGAAACCTCCGTTTGAGAAGCTGAGCGGGGCTACATTTGGAGTATAAGACGCACTCAGATTTTCACCCTCTTTTTTGGGGGGGAAAGCTGTGTCTTATAGTCCAAAAAATACGGTAATTTACCATGGTTAATCCATTTATAAATAACCATAAAAATAAAAATAATCTCAGGGGGTTTGAGAAAGATGACAAAATTTGAAATTCTTATACAAAACCAAGTTCATTAAGATTATTAAGAATTTAAGATGGATGCATACATTGTTGCTGAAATATGACATAGAGACAGAACAAATTAAATAATCAGAAGATGAAATGGATGCAAAATTTGAGAAAAGTAATTACAATGGACCAAAGAGAAGAGCTATGGGGAAAATAAATCAATAAAACTTACTCTAAGGCACCATTTGATTTATATTCTCTAGAAATGTTCTATAGAAGACATATTAATTATGATATCTACGAAGATAGATAAAAACAGACAAATGTTGAAAATGTTGTAACAAAGAAAAAACATTTTACTATACATAGTGGAAATGCAAAAATGCAAAGGTATTGGAAAGAAATACATTAAAAGAATAAAAAAACCTAAAAATAAAATAAGAATTGAAACCACAGGCATTTCTATCGGTCATAATTCCAGGCACCATATATGAAAAATATTAAATTTAGTAAGAAACAATAAGATTGAAGCAAGAATAAACCTAGCACAATATTGGAAAATAGATACCTTGCTATGATATCAGACTGGGAGACTAAAATTGGATATATGCCATAATAGCAACATTGACTGTACACATCCACAAGAAAAGTTTAGTTAAGTTGAAGCAGAAATGGCTCTCTGTATAAAATATATGGCAGATTTGGACCCCTGGAATATATTTTTTAGAATTCAAATAGAAACTGGCAACAATTAGTATTTGATGCAAAGTCCAAATATTTACCGGTAAACAGCAGCTAGTGGTTGGGGATACCAACAGAAGGACAAGGTAAGATATACCATTAAAAAGTTACTTTCTTTTTCCACTATATCTTGTTTAATTCAAATGTAGCAATCTTTTTATGTATCGCATTGGGTTTTTTTCTATTTTCTTTGAATTGCAATATTATAACAATGGATATGGATTTAAACAAAAGACAGAAAGTTCTCGTTTGGTGACTGATTTATTGTCAAGATTTATTGTCAAGCAAGAGTTCTTTTTATCTGATTCTGGATATTACAAATTCAAAATAAAACAAGACACAGCTTTAAATTAAGTTATTCTGTAATACTTCCCAATATTTACAATTATTTTAAACGTATCTTTGGCAATGGTGAGGATGTGTATGTGTGTGGTTTTGAGTGTATGTACATACACCAGTATTTTGTGTTAATAGTGTATATAACACTGTTTTGCTCTAAATAAAATAATTACAGAAATACATATGTTTCTGAATGGCAAATAATTTTCACATCCTGTTACACTTGGCATTGAGCCAACTTCAGACTTATGAGTTTGGTTGCTTAAGGCGTGTTCATACTCTTTTACTATGCAATCCCACTTTGTTCCTATTTTTGTTTCTGGGAAATATCTTGCTAAAAAACATTGCTAGGATTTACCTTCTTCAACATCTACCGTAGCTACCTTCCGTGGTCTCGATCAGTTAAATATAGGAAGAACAGATTCAATTCAATGCAAATGTCACCTACAGCTTAAGCTACCTCACTTTATAGACATCCCCTATGCAAAGATGGTGGGAAACCGTAATGGCATGTGGGAATGACCTTGCAAGACAAGAGAGAGAAATGTAGACTGGACAACCGGCATGTAAAAGACAACTCAGCCCTCAAAAGGAGGGAGGGTATGGGAAATGTTTCAGAAGAAACCCTCCCTAGTTTTCTGTAAAGTAAAAGGAAAGTGGGGGGGATACTTTCACTCTTGCAAGATTCTCTTAACGTTAACAATAAAGGTAATACTCCTGATTGTGCTTCTTGTCTGGACTACCTCAAAGAACTAACAAAAACTCATTTTAGGGGGACAGCCTCCCCAGATCTATCTTTCTCTTGTCATGGAACTCCATTTGTTGTCAAGACAGAATACAACGGTAGAGTAGAGTGGAGTGGAGTGGAGCGGAATGGAATAGAAAATGGAATGGAATGGAATGGAGTGGAGTGGAGTGGGGTAGGGTAGGGTGGAATAGGAATAGAATAGAATAGAATAGAATAGAATAGAATAGAAGAGAAGAGAAGAGAAGAGAAGAGAAGAGAAGAGAAGAGAAGAGAAGAGAATAGTTGGAAGAGTCCTTGGAAGTCTTCTAGTCCAATCCCCTGCTTAGGCAAGAGACTCTATACCATTTCAGACAAATGGTTATCCAATCTCTTCTTAAAAACTTCCAGTGTTGAAGTATACACAACTTCTGGAGGCAATTTGTTCCAGTTATTCACTTATAACCTACTTATTGTTTTAACTGTCAGGAAATTTCTTCTTAGTTCTAGATTGCTTCTCTCCTTGATTAGTTTCCAACCATTGCTTCTTGTCTTGCCTTAAGGTGCTTTGGAGAATAGCTTGACTTCCTCTTCCTTGTGGCAACCCCTGAGATACTGGAACACTGCTATCATGTCACCCCCTAGTCTTTCTTTTCATTAAACTAGACATAGACCAATTCAACTGAAAAAAATGAATCTAGACCTAGGATATATTCATGCACTATTGTTACCAAAAGGTGGTTGTCTGAAACCACTTCTAAACAGTGGTTATTCTGTGATGAATTATTATGTACAGCAGGATTCCCAATCCCTGGTCCTGGGTGCTTGTGGGAATCCATCTCCTCTCCCACCCTGCTGCCAGTCCGCAGAACCAAAAAAGTTAGGGACCACTGATATGGAGAGAAAGACCCCATATTGCAGAGGTCAGAGCTAGCTATTGATGGGATGAAGATCAACATGTGATGGGATAGTAAATGTTGTGACTATTTTATACATTATTATGCTCTCTTTCAGGATTGGCCACCTGAAGTTATTTGAGATACGTTTAACAGGCTAAATGTAACAAAAACCCACAGACAAAACGAAGAGCAAAGACCTTTTCTCAGTAAAGCAAATGGAAAAACTATTGGAAGACAAAAATGATTTTGAAGACGTCAATTACTTTGGAAAACAAAATTGCTGAAATATGTTTTCTCTTACTGAGATTATAGTTTAGATTTGGTGTGAATGGCAACAAATGGATCCTCAGCAAAATTGCTAATCTTAAAATCAGCAGTGCCATCTCCATGGACCTGGATATTAATTCCAGTACAGTAATTACCCTCCTTCTGTCCAGATATAACATCACAATAAATTCCTTCAGGAAGGCCAGTTTGCAATGTGGCTGTCAGATTCCTATTAATAAAGAAAAGTGTTCAAATTAGGCAAATGTATTGATTTTATATCATACACCTTTATTCCCTAGATTTAATTTTGTTGCTTTGAGACTCTATTTTGTAATACAATGCCAACATTTCCCAGTCCCAAATCAAAGTGTTGTCTTTTAGCATTTAAACTCTCCCAAAGTAGATTATGTCAGGCTTTTTTGATAATATCTCTACTCCTTCCTATAGATATGTTCTTCATCTTTTCCTGTACTTCATTTGTTTAAGAATGTTTTGAGTTGAAATCATAAGAATTGGCTTATGGGGCCCAACTGCTTTGCAAAGTTGTTTGTACACTACTGTTGCTATTATTTTGTGAGTTGTGTGCGACCATATTCTTCTTTCAATAGTAGTTGGTAAAGGTGCAAACCCAAAGATCAGCTAAAAGCTGGCCAGAGTTGTTGGAAGTCAGGCAGCATACTAATTAATTAATTATGATTTTAATAAAAAAGCAAATATGTAATAAACACTTTCACTTTATCTGAATCTGACTAACCTGATTGTTTGAGACAGATAGTAGCCTTTCTAAGCCCAGTACATTCCAGAATTCTGGACTACAGATCCCATATTCTCTAGCCAGAAAAACTAACTGCAAGGTTAGATGAAGGTTATGGAGTCTGCAGTCACAGTATGAGAGGCATTTGTTTGGGAAATGTTGCAATGTAGTCCCAAATTCCAATAAGATGTCTGCCTTCTATATGTAAAATCCCTGTTTACTTACCAGTCATCATTATTGAAGACAATAAATCCTTGGTTACCGCGACCGAATGCCACTTGATTGCTGTTGTTGTCCCACCAATTGGTAATTGGTTGCCCATCCACAACATTGCGAAAAATAACCATATTCCTTGGAGAAGAGAAGGAAAAATAGTTATTCAAAATCTTGACCTGCATTAGCTTTTTCCCAGCTTGATGTGTTACATGTTCTGATTGGAAATTATGGGAACTGAAGTCCAATTGGTCTAGAAGATGACAGGATCTGGGAAGCATGCATATCTAGGAATTGTGAAATTTTCTAACCTTATTTGACGCCACCGATGTTCACAGATCCAGTCATTGCCACAGGTTGTGTCTGGATTAATTGTTACAGATTTAATTGATCCATCTTCATAACTTGGGGGACCAGTCCAGGAATTAATATCCTGGTTGTTAAATACAAATTAGACATGAAAAAAAAATGTAAAAAAAAATAGAACAAGCGAGATTAAAATATATAAACTAGACTATGCTGCCTGACAATCATAATTTCATTTTTTTAATGCAAAAAGTCCATAAAGGGTTTCCAGTCAGCAATAAATGTCTTTTCTCTAATCAAATGTCAGTTTTGCCACCTCAGTAAATTCTATCACCTTCACCAACCATTCCTAGGTTTGTTTGTTTGTTTTACTAAGTTTATTTGCCGTATATCTTTCTATCTTTGTGCATACAATAATTTCACTGTGATTATCATATACAAAAACAGAATTCCAATTTTTCCAACTGTTTATCCCTCAGGCCCAAGAGGAAGACCTATATAGGCAAATCTATTAATAAATGCAACAGAATTCAGAATTTATCTTCTAGTCCAACTCTCTGCTCAAGGAGGAAAACTTATACCATTTCAGAATTTGTCAGAAATGGTATAATAAATGGTATATAATGCTTGAGCAGGGGAATTGTACTAGAAGACCTTCAAGGTCCTTTCCAACTCTGTTATTCTCTTATCTTCTGTTAACTGGCTCTCGTCCAGCCCATTACTGAGTTTAGGGTCACAACCTTGCAGCTACAGACCAGGTGCCAACTAAGCATGATCTCATTTATTCATTTATTTATTAAATATATTTGGCACCTATAGGCTGTAGGCTTCAAGCAAACTGTCTCAGTCATGTTCTGCCTCTTGAACACTTTAAGGTTCCCAAGCAAGTGGGATGGGTTGGTTAACAGGGGGGAAAAAATCCCTAAAGCTTTGAAGAGGGGATGTTGCATTCTTCAAATCCATCTAAAATATTCAAGTCCCCCAAAAAGGGTTCAAAATGTTCTACCTTACAATTCTATGGGTTCTTGAGAACCATAAATGATATGATAGGAATGCCTGTGCCCCACAAATTTCCTATCTCTAGTACAGGTATTAAACAGTATTATGAAATACTGCCGAGGATGAGGAGGAATCAGCCTGGTCACATCATTGTCCTAATAAAAGGCACCCATCAGGACATCCAAGGTTCCCACTTTGTTGTGGAGAGGTGAGGTTCAACTACTTTATGCTGAATACATAATTAACAGATGTCATTCATTTCCCCAAGCTGTTTGATAAATTTACAAAACATACTGACCTCTCCATTTTCAAAATGTCTTGGCCACCTGAAACTTGACATGATCCTTGTAAAGCCATAAGGATGTGCAAGCATGAAGCCAACTCCCATTTTATAGAGCCTAAATATGGAATAAAAAAAAAGCAAAGAAACTCAGATTTGTAGTTCTCTAGCAAGAGAGAGTCAGGCCTCCTAGACTCCATGGTTTTGGTGTCTGAGATCAAAAGAAAAAGATACTTAACTTCATTCCATATATGCAGAAGCAATTGGATTGACAGTTAAATCTTTCTTCAGCACAGATATTTTAACAGAGTTGGGGGTAGCTGGCTAGTTTAAGGGATGCAGAACAGGCTGCATGGCACACACAGTTCTGCCTACCAAAACAGAGAACTGAAAAACTCAGTAAGAGTTTTTAAGCTACTATCCCAAATCCTCCTACTTGAGGCAGTTGTCCCAGTTAGTCTACATCTGGCAAAAGAACCTTCAGAAGTGCTTCTCACCTGGAATCCCAGAAGGTCAAAATAGAAGCTCCACCACCTCCATGACTTCTTTGGTTATCATGATTGTCCACAAAGACAACAGCTTTATTAGAAGGCATAAAACCCCAGCCTTCACCCCAGTTCCTAAAAAAAAAAAAAAAAAAGACAGCAAGAGTCAGATTAAGTGAATACAGTATGCCAATGTATTAGGAATCTTTTTAAAAAAGCGGAAAGCTAAATTACTTCAAATAAGTCATCTTTTCTCCATGCCACTTGCGAATGACTGTCCCTAGTTTGGCACCGTATTTGAACTCAGTTACTCGGCCGTTTCCAAAGTACTCACTGGATGAAATGGGCTCCCCACCTAAATCAATCACCTGGTGAAAATCAGAAGGAAAGATATTGTGGCATAAAACCTTAAATGAAAAGAAAAACACCACTATATATTTTACATAAATATACCTGACAACAGAAGTCATCTCCTGATAAAATAAAGCAATGGAGAAATCTAATATGGAGTCTCTGTTGAGTAAGATCCTCCTTCTCATTAAGCTAAATATATTTTGCTTGTCTGTAGTTTAGCTTGTTGTACCGGATGAATGATGTCAATGAGGTTTCTAAACCATGATTTAAGTTTTAATATGAACCTAACCAACTCAATGAACTATGTAAACCAGGAGTGTCAAACTCATGTCATCACGGCGTTGTCATGTGACATATCTTTTTTCCCCTTCGCTAAACTGGGCATGGGCGTGGCCAGCATGTGATGCATCCGACCCGCGAGTTTGACAGCCCTGATGTAAATCATGGCTTACTGAATTATATAGACGCAGGCATAATAATTCAGCTCCAGCTTTGCCTTCAGGCTAATCAAATAGGATTGCCTGGTTCACACATCACTGATGTTAACTTTCAAGAAATACAAAATCACTTCATATTGCTTGCTTTTCAGTGGAGCCAGTTCACATATGCAGTTAGGGACCATCCAATTTTACTAATAAATTCATGGATATATTGACCAGAATAGCTTAACATCCATGTGGGAAAAAAGATTAAGATGTTGCAAGGTTTTTACCTACAAAAAGCTAAGAAACTCATCTCTTTTTTAAAAAGAAAAGGTCCCTCCACTAAGCTATCAGCATGCAATCTCAAATTTGTGGCATAAATGAAAGTTGACATATATTCCACAACAGAATTGGAATTATGATCTTTTAATCTACTGTTTTTAAATTATTTTCATTAGGTAGCTTATCATAACAAATAAGGTTATATTCCTTTACTGCTTCCAACTTTGGCTTTTATCTGGAGCTGGAGGCCTAAGGAAATGTTCAAACTTGCCTTCTTTCCAATCTTTGTTATATATTTGATATTGATCCTTAATATAAAATAAATATGTAGGCAGTTTACCTCTTGGAAGATGAATGGCCTTGTCCCTTCAGCAAACCATTTCATGTTGAGATTTTTTAGTTTGTCTAAAAAGGCTTTCATATCCCCAGGCCACATGTGCTTGGAAGCATCAATGCGAAATCCTGCTACACCAATGTCAATTAGGTGATTCATATACTCTGCAACTTTGGAACGCACATAATCCTTCTCTAGTGCAAGATCAAGAAGGCTAACAAGGCGACAGTCCCGAACCTGTTCAGAAAGTTCATTTAAAGAAATCAACATACCCAACGCACATTTTCCAACATAAACAGTCTCTAAAGTCTCCAAAGTTATTCTTGGACTCTGGCAACCAAAGAAAAATTTCAGTTTGTTTGTTTATTTATTTGTATCCCACTTTTATTATTTTTACAAGTAATTCAAGGAGTCAAAATTATCCAACACCCGGTGAGGTGAATTGGGTTGAGAGAGAGGTCCAAGGTCACCTAGCTGGCTTTTATGGTTAAGGTGGGATTAGAACACCCAGTCTATAGAACTAAGAGCTGCCCCAGAGTTACTTTAAGGTAAGATGGGTGGCTTATAAATATTATACATACATACATACATACATACATACATACACATACATACATAGTAACAGAGTTGGAAGGGACTTTGGAGGTCTTCTAGTCCAATCCCCTGCCCAGGCAGGAAACGCTACACCACTTCAGATATACATACATATATATACATAAATACATACATACATGCATACATACATACATACATATTCAAGTTGAGGGCCAACCTCTCGGATGGGTTGCAATGATAAAATTTAGAATTACAGCAGATTGTCATTTAAATATAATCTTATGTTAAAATCCCTAGCCGTAGCAATGTCAGAACCAAGAAATATTCATGCAGATTTCTGTTTTTGACCAGATTTCTACCATTTAAAGGTGAGGGGTCTTAGGGGGTATGTACGCATTTATAAGGATGAAATTCTCATGGATGGCTGCTAAAAGGATCTAGAAAAGTGAACTCAGCATTAAGACTGAATTCAAATTCAAATTTGTTTATTACAAACCCGAGGCCAGATACAAAGAAGATAGCAATATGTACCACTTCACAATGCTTTACAGCCCTCTCTAAATGATCAAAGTCAGCATATTGCCCCCAACAATCTGGGTCCTCATTTTACTGACCTCGAAAGGATGGAAGGCTCAGTCAACCTTGAGCCGGTGAGAATCGAACTGTCAAATTGCTGGCAGCTGGAAGTCAGCAGAAGTAGCCTGCAGTACTGCACTCTAAGCACTGCATCATAACAAAAAGTATTGCATCCTTTAATATATATGTATATGTGCAGAAGAGAAAAACAATAAGCAGTGTCTAAAAGTAATTAAGAACATTGTTACTAAAATAAGCCCAAATAAAATAAGAAGTTCCAATCCTAAATAATGGTGTTATGACTGACAGATATGGATTCTCAAGTCTACATGGAATCTCTCTCATCCTGTCTCAGGGACTACCAGATGTGACAAAAGTCTACTACAGTCTTCAGGATACAAATTACTACCTGCCAGGTTTCTGAAATAAAAGAATATCAAACTGGGTAATATAAGTCATGAAGGCAGGATTCCTTGTTCTGACTTCATACTCAGCAATATTCCAGGAGAGCAGTGACAATTATTCAAAACAATCATATGAGTCAATGGAGACTTCATGATGTTCCTCAAGCAACAAAATGCTATTCGCATTGGCATCCTGCCCATGAGGAGATGCCAGCTAGCAGGTCTTCATAGAAGAGATCTAAACTAGCCCTAAGGGACAGTTCATCCCACTTGCAACTCTTCAAATGAGCCTCATCCCCCAAACTTTGGTCAGTCTGAGCAGAAGTTAATTATGCTAGCTCTGTTTCAGCCAGCCTTCATCCCTTTAATTTCAAAGTGTCTTATGGAGAAGGTATAAGGATGCTTCCCACCAAGCTCACGAAATTGGAACAGAGTGAAATTACCAAAAGTTCGGATACCTAAGATACACGCTGTTTTCTTAAAATAGAAGGCATACTTTATACATTTTTTTTAAAAAGTCATAACATATTAAAACAGTATTTAGTCTCAGAGGAGCCATTGCAGCTGAGTTCTTGATGGTTCTCCCAAAATGGATTCACCTTGCATGACAGATTTAGAGGGGGGGGGGGGGGGCTGGAGGCGGGAGAGACACAACAGTTTCTATTCTCCCAATCTTTTTTTTTATGTCTTCAGTTTTCAATAATGTGCTTCCAATTCATTACCTGTTACTGAACTGATTATCTGTGGTTGGTACATTTCTTTTACAATCAGTATTAAGTATTATTACAGTTGATGTATTTTGCTTTTTTAAAGTTTATTTTGGGAACAGTCCAGATGGAACTGTTGGGCAGTACAAAAACTTGCTTATTGCAATCCATAAATAAAACTGACTTTGAAAATTCACTCACTGTGGGCAGGTAATTCCTCTGTGCCCAGCA
Source organism: Arizona elegans (assembly GCA_022577455.1). Lineage (NCBI taxonomy): Eukaryota > Metazoa > Chordata > Lepidosauria > Squamata > Colubridae > Arizona > Arizona elegans. The sequence continues at coordinate 117,258,346 of JAKOOJ010000002.1, forward strand.
TAAAATATAATGCAGGGATATAGCACAGCGTCCTCTCATTAATTGCACATGATTAAAAAAAGGATCGTGTGGAGACTCAGTAGGTGGCCTTCTCTATGGGTAGAATTACCATGCACTCACCAGAATCTTAATGTTTTAATGATTTCATTTAATAGTATATACTACTACATGGCAACATACAGCTCCAGAACTGCTGAAGCAGAAAGTATTGAACTAACTTAACCAATGTTTATGTTGAGTAGCAATAGCAACAGCACTTAGACTTATATACTGCTTTACAGCCCTCTCTAAACAGTTACAGAATCAGTATATTGCTCCCAACAATCTGGATCCTCATTTTACTGATCTCGGAAGGATGGAAAACCAGGTCAACCTTGAGCCGGTCAGGATTGAACTCCTGGCAGTTGGCAGAATTAGCCAGCAATACTGCATTCTAACCACTGTGCCACCCCAACTCTTTCTACCACATTTATAGATCACACCAAGCCATAGTGTAGAGTAGAAGTACACATTATGTGTCTGTGTGAGCATACATGTGTGTGTAAAAATATATGTAGTGTGTGTGTGTGTGTAATATTCTATGTAAGACTTGGAACTGAAAAAAAGATGTGGTCACAGAATGAACAGGAGAGAAAAAAAAGTTTTGTCATTTTGGGGAGGCAGTGCTGTGAGGTTTAATGAAGAAGCTAGCGAAGACTTAGATAACACATTTTGCCCCTTAAATTTCCCTTAACATGGGTAAAAAATAGCCTGGCATTGGTGAGAATAGAGAGTTTTTAAGGAGTGTAAAAAAAGGGACCTGCAATTAATCTCCTTGCAAGGTTTAAATCATAAATTTTATAAATTCCTCTGAACATTACCAGCCCTTCCTACTTTGTCAAGACTCCTAATGTGGCACAGGGACCACATGCAATCCACAGATTGCTGACCCCCTATTTCAGCAAGGAAAGATCCAGTCTAGTTAACCATTGACTGCACCTTTAATCATCTTGACCGCAGCAAAGCAAACTTAAGAAACCTTTACCTATGCCAGTGATGGCTAACCTTTTTGCCATCGCATGCCAAAAGTGGGGGGGGGGGGTGTGGGGGTTTGCGTGTGCACGTGCCCACACCCATAATTCAATGTGCCCCTCCCGTGCATGCATGTGCAACCCCCGCACTCTCCCCACTTTTGGCATGTGATAGCACAGTTGGCCCGGTAGGCCCATTTTTTGTCCTCCCCAGGCTCCAGAGCCTTTCTAGGAACCTGAGGAAGGCGAAAACGGCCTTCTCCACACCCCGGAGGCCCTCTGGAGGCCAGAAACAGACCGTTTCCCATGTGTCGGAGCTGAGCTAGGGCAACGCTTATGTGCCCACTGATATGGCTCCGTGTGCCACTTGTGGCACGCGTGCCATAGGTTCGCCATCACGGACCTATGCATTTACCACAAGTTAGGATTGCTTCTAAATCATAAACTGTGGTCAGTATTTACTCCTTTAAGTCAGTTTCGTGGCTCAAACTGTCCTTCATGTTAACCATATGTTGTCAGTTGGGATGACAGAAGTAGTTATGGGGGCCACTGGGTCCCAGAAATGCTTGCATCTCTATACAGCTCACAGATTTACAGCTCACAACCAACATGTAAGGTTCTGTTTTAAGAAATTCTAATTGATTTTTGTCAGGTTTTATTCTTCTGCTCAGATTACATATAGTTCTAGTAACTCACACACATGCATACATGAATTTTACTTGTATCCACTTTCATGCGCTCAATGTCATATTTACACTAGAGCTTAATCCCGTGAAATACTGAACTGGTCTAATGGTTGAGGCACCAGGCTAGAAAGCAGGAGATCGTGAGTTCAAGTCTTGCCTTAGTCATGAAAGCCGGCTGGGTGACTTTCAGCCAGTCACTCTTTCTTCAATCAACTTACCTCACAGGATTGTTGTTGTGAGGAAAATAGGAAGAGGAAGATTTGTTGTTTGCTGCCTTGAGCTATTTTTAAAAATAATAAAGGCAGGACACAAATACATTAAAAATAATAAATAAATAATAAATAAAATAATAAACTCATGATATGTTCTATCTACAAGTGCCAGAAACCTGGCTTAAGAATGCGACTGTCTATATGCAATCTCACTGGGCATGACTGTTTCAACCATTAAAAAATAAAGAACAGAAAGCACATATATACAGGTATTCCTCAACTTAGTTCATTTAATGACCTTTCAAAGTTACAATGGCACTGAAAAAAGTGACTTGGGACTGTTTTGCAAAGTTATGACCACTGCATCCCCTGATCATGTGATCAAAATTCAACCGCTTGGCAACTGACTCATATTTATGATGGTTGCACTGTCCCAGGGTCATGTGGCCATATTTTGAGATCTTCTGACAAGCAAAGTCAATGGGGAAGCCAAATTCCCTTAACAATCGTGTTACTAAGTTAAGAACTGCAATGATCTGCTTAACAACTGTGGCAAGAAAAGTCGTAAAATGGGGCAAAACTCACTTAACAAATGTCTCACTTAGCGACAGAAATTTGGGGCTCAATTGTGGCTATAAGTCGAGGACTACCTTTTAATGAATTCAGAAAAGTACCTGGTAGAGATCATGGTAATTTTCTATCTCTCCACTGACAGTTTTGCATTTCCCATCATTGAAATCCCATTCAGAGTATGGTACAGCAGGAAAATCTCGCTTGTTTGAATCAAAGTAGCTTCCACATGTAGAATGGTGGCCATATCCAGCAGCAGCTCCACACATATGGTTGACAACAGCATCCACATAAATGTATACCTGAACAGAAAATAGTCAATCAGCTAACCGCCAGTTGGAAGGAGGCCCTGCTCTATCAGCATGAGAGGGAAGTGACATCAAGCGCTTCCTAAGACATCATCTTCTTTTAATGACCCCATAATCCCTTGCGGGGTGAAGTCTAGGCAACTGAATGGAGCTGAGTGTTTACTGGCCGGAAGCCCTTCCTGTTGCCAATGCGGAGCTATATTCAGCAGCTATATCCTCATCATGATGAGATCAGAGAGAGAAATATCTGCCTCTACCTAGGATTGAACTCACAACCTCCCGATTGTAAGGTGAGAGCTTCACCTCTAGGCCACTCCACCACTAAGCACTTCCTGAGACCATCATGCATATTATATAATCCATGCCCATCCCACAGTGATGTCATGATGACATCATTCTGTGACATCATAACACTGCCTTCATCTTTTTAGTTAATCACGAGCAAGAAAAATGTTCTCTGGTTTGTGGGAAAAAAACACACACATTAATTTCTAGCCCATTGGAATTAGAAGTGTAGCTTTATAAAAATAAGACCAAAATTCTCTTAAAAACTATAGATCAGGAAGTCTCCAAATCCATACTTGAATTCACAATTTGGCCTTAATTGGAAAATCATTTTCTCAAGGCAGCCTGGATACCACAATAGGGGGATATTAATAGCTAATTCATCGTAAAGATAACTAAATAAGCCGAGACGTGTAAACACTTGGAAGTGTTACTATGCAATTGCAAGGCATTATAATTGCATTTTTCCACTCTTATAGCATAATTCAAGTTGCTGCAACATTTGGAAATGGCTTATATTCAGCCTATCTTAGAACACTTTCTCCTTTGGGCTTCTATTACTACCTTTGGAAACTACCCAACTGCCCTATGAATGATACCATCTGTGCACCAGGCTCAGTTAAAGTCATGGAAACCACATTTCTGGCAGGTGCCCGGTTCCCAGTGATAAAATTCCTTCCCACATTGATTTGCCAAAGTACCGTTCTGAGCTTTGTACGCTGGCAGCATCACAGCCAAAGGATATCAAATAAAAGACTTTGTGCTTGCGAGGGCAATCAGTCCATCCCTCCAGAACCTACCCAGTCCTAATTTACATTTCACCTTTGTAGGGCAGACATAAAAAGCGTAGCAATGAAACAATTTACAAAAACCAGTAGATGCTTTCACAGTCAAGATGAAGTTTGTTTTCCCATGCTGTGCTTTTTGAATGCTTCTTGCTAATCCTTTCTCCTTTCCAAATTTAGAGATGGATGGTGGCTGATTTGTTTTTCCAAAATAGCTCCTATTACTACACCTGTATTATGTAGACCCAGCTTGTAGATCAGGCTCCTAGCTGACTAGGAATGATGCAAAACATAGTTCTCCCAATTCCCAGCACTAGTAAGTCAACATGGACTGAGGTGTCTGATGTCAAATGTTAATTATGTCAAAATATAATTTTCGTAATTCCTTACATTTCTAGGCACTGAGAGTCACGTCAACTACATTTCTTATCATTTTTGCAGGCTGAATGTTTCTGGATGTGCGTATGGAATTGCAGAAGACTATATCATATAGCAGTAATATCTAAAATCCAGCCAGTAACTTCTGTCCGCGTTTTGTTAATTCAAAGAAAAGATGACTTCAGGCAGTCTCTCAGTATTAGGGAGACTAAATTTTACTGCACTCAAAATTATATTTTCTGGAATGTGATTATTTGGAAGGAGCCAATCTTAAATTAGATGACTTTAGGGTATTCAGGATCATTTTCTAAATTAAACCAATTAAAATGATTCCATTTTGAATTGACTAAATGATGGTCCCACCACTAGTTTTGAGAGAATGCAAGCTGTAATTTAAGAATACATACCACTGTTATGGAAGCAGAATCAACTTGAACCAAAGGTCTTAAACAAAATATCACTTACTCCAACATTGTTACATCTGTTCACCATGTCTTTAAATTCAGACTCATTTCCAGATCGCGTACAGAGCTTGTAGCTGACAGGTTGGTATCTTTCCCACCATGGTCTCCATGGTGTTGTAATGACCACGTTTTCATTTGGAGGAGAGATCTGTGAATTGAATAACATCACCCAACAACACAGAGCATTATTTCAGTAGCTCAGTGGCAACCTGAAAATCCTTTTTTACATAGTCCATGGAACTATGGAGATTCTCTATGGCACAATCCTTATCTTGATTTGAAAACTCTTGGGTTTCTTAAAGAATACTTTAAAAAAAAAAGTTTGGAAAAGCCCAGTGTGCAGAAAGCCTAGCGTTTCCTTAGTTTTTCCTCTTCAAGTTCATGGGTTTTCTTGAAACCAAAAACTTAAAAAAGTGACTAGAAATCCTATGAATTCCGCTTCAGTTAATCAAAGCCAGTAAAACAACTGCTGTGTCCCTCACACAATCAGTTTTCCCATCCTTTCAAAATAAAATATTAAGAGAAAACTGGGAGAACTAGGTAGAAGACTAATTCACCACAGGAGTGAACTACGCTCTGAATTCACGTGTATTACTCCACAAGAATATATAATCCATTTGATACTTAGAATATTATTTGACCATAACTAGGCAGTAGGCTTGCTTGCTTGCTCATTTGACAATTTTTGTCAAATGTTTATTGATTTCTATTGGGTGGCAATAAATTTTGAATATGAAGTGAGATTGACTGCCTTATTTTCAACGCAAACAGCAACTTCTACTGGGTTAATAAAATAAACATGATGCAATATACATGAAACATATTTTTGTGTCAGCTACAGCGAGCTAGAAAAGTTACCATGTCTTCATTTTATATAATTTCTTAACGAAGTACTGGAGGAACATTCAGTGTATATAGAAGACCAGAACTCTAGTGAATATATGTGAGACAGTATGATAAATTAGATGTTACTCGTTAAAGTAACTTGTTTAAATTGTTCTTTAGATGTGTAAACTTCAAATCCCAGAATTCAAAGTAACTGGCACACTGACTGGGAAATTCTGGAAGTTGAGTCAGCATGCTTGCAAGATAATTAATGATTTATACTATGAAAACATTTCCACAGCCCTTCACTATCATTAACATTGCTGAATTTCAATTAAATTATTTATTTTCTTGGAATCAGAAAAATTGTGCCAAAGACAAAGACATCTTTCCCAGAAAATCCCACCAAAATGTACCTACCTGAACTCCACCAAATCCATTAGGTCCTAAGTAACGTTCGCATTCAAGAGCAATGTCATTCCAACGCCATTCAAAGAGGTGAACAATAGATGTCCTTCCAGGCAATGTATTTGGGTTATACTGAGCCCAACAAAGTTCTAGACCAGCAAGGAGAATTAAAATCCACATTCTGCCTTGGGTAATGAGTCTTTCTCTGCTCCCAGTTGCAGTTTTCAGTACTGTTATTTATATTTCTGGTACAGCTCAAAGTACACATCAGTCATGAGACATTCAAAACAACTGACTACATTTAGCAAAGTTCCTTTAATCAAAGGTCATCCCACTTGATGGTTTAAACAAGAGAAACAGGTGAAGATAAAGAACTAAATTCCCTGGGGAAAACTTTGAATGCATAAACCAAGATAAGATTCAGATGAATTAATCACATCCATGTCTTCTGCTAAATATATTAGATAATGTACTATCTGCTTCAAGGACATCTACAAGTCAAAACAAACAAACAAACAAATAAAAAAACAGAGGCCTCCAGGCTCCAGCACATAACAATCTGTTTTTTATAACACTTAAGTCTCCCAAATAGCAGGAAATGATACATAATTTAGCCTAGCATTAAGCCAGGGGAACAAACCAATATATTTGCCTGCTTGAGATTAAATGGCAAAAAGTACATAACAACCTAGACCAAGAAATGCCATCTTAACCAATATAAACTCACATAACTCTCCTCTTACCCTAATAATAAACACAGAATATAGTAAGGCATAAAGTCTTGCTACTTTTCTATGGCATTAAAACCTATGGGCTGAAGCAGCTGTCCTCTACATAAAGGTCTTCACCTCAACACCTCTCTTGAATTTTGAGTCTTTTGAGTTCCGTAGACCAGATTTATTCTACACTGGGGAAATTCTGCATGAAGTGATGTAACTATATAGTAAAGTGGCAGAGATGAGTTTTGCTTTGCTTTAGTTTTTCCTCTTGCTTATCTGTCACCAGTCCAGCAGCCAAAGTGAGATCAGGGATTCGTATTTCATGTTTTAAAATTATTTCCTTGAATTTGTGATGCAAAACTTGGTTTGGGCAAGAAACACTATTATCTGGAAAAAAGTGGGAAGGGGAGCTATTATTTCCTATCAGGAGCTGATAAGAGATAATCATTTTTCTGTTTTGATCCTTTTTCCACTGATACCCACTGATTAGCAGAAGCAGCTTTAATGCCCTGGAGTGACAAAAATTCTTATCAGGAGATTAAAGTTTTTCCATCAGTCTTCCAAAGCTTCAAAATAATTTCCACAAATATCAATCAAGTCCATTTTAAAGTCCAAAGGTTGTAAGTTACAAGAGGTAAAATATGAACACCCTGTTTAGCTATTCTCATAAAAATTGCTTGTTGGGAGACGAACGGAGTAACCATCTTCATATCTTGTTTTATGGGTTTTCCAAGAACACTGAGCTAGCAAGAGTTGAGGTTCAATGTTGGAATGACTCTGCAGGGTATCTCGGTATGGACAAGGCATTCAAAGTTTATTTAACAATATTAACAAGAGGATTGTGCTATAAATTGCATTTATTTTTGAATAAACTTCCAGACAGGTTTCACAGCATGTGAATTGTGTTTGCAGATAATATGTGAGGCAGCCAGGGTGGGCTATTGCAACTATCCTACTTTTCCTCAATCTTTCAGCAAGTATCAGTACCATAGAACATATCCTTCTGAACCAAGAGGGATTAGGCATGGGAAATCTGGTGTTGTTGTTCTCCTTTCTTTTGTCTAATCAGTATTGGCAGGGGGGAGAAATCAAGCCAGAGACCCCTGATACGTGGGGTGCTTCCGGGCCTTATGCTCTTGCTCCTCCCTTTAGTATCTACCGGTATATGAGATACTGAATGAGATCATCCATTAGTTTGGAGTCAGGTATCATCAGTACATTGATACTCAGTGATAAATCTCAACCATAGGCTGAACAAGTGATGCTATCAAGATCTTATCTCGGTGACTGAAGGTTGTGTAGGTCTGCAGGGGGAGGAACAATCTCAATTTCATCAAGACTAATGCCCTGGGATATTTGGACTACCCAGAACTGGAAATGCAGCAGTTTTTACTCCAAATCTTTTATTTCTCCCTTTACATTGGCACACATTTTGGAGGTTTTCTTTCTTGCATAATTCATCTAGCGGCCAATTGTGCCCATACTTAGACTGGGAGGACAATCACTCAGGCTTTGCTTGCCTTGCACCTGGACTACTGCAATACACTCTACATATGGCCATCTTTGAAGACCACGTCTGAAACTGCAGCTGGTCCAGTATACAATGGTACAGACGGCTATGGACATGCCACAATCTGTCCACGGAACGAATCTGTTTTGTAAACTGCACTAGCTACTAGTCAGCTTCAGACTGCATTGCAAGATATTGATTATCATTTATAAAACACTTCATGACATAGGGCCTAATTGTTTGAGAGGCCATCTATCTTCTATCGTTTTAATCTATCCCATACAATCAGGAAATGTCACCTGGTAAGACTCAGGAAGCAAATCTTCTCTGTTGCATTGCTTATTTGGCAATTCGAATCTCACCGGCTCAAGGTTGACTCAGCCTTACATCCTTCCAAGATCAGTAAAATAAGGACTCGGATTGTTGGAGGCAATATGTTGCCTCCATAAAAACTGCTTAAAGACGGCTGTAAAGCTCTGTGAAGCTGTATATAAATTTAAGTGCTATTTCTATTGCTCTTTGAAATTATACTCTCCCCCAAATATTTACATGGATTTCATTGACTATATTTAAACAATCCTTAAAAGCAAGGCTCTTCTCTCAGGTCTTGGATTAGAAACGGATGGAAATGGATTCCTTGCAGGATAACTGGTCTGTTAAAAGTTTATATTATTTTATTCCACTTGTTTTTGGTATTGTTTTGAATTGCATTGCTGTAAATTATCTTACACTGTATAACATCATGAGTTATGATAGAATCAGCTTATACAAGTAATAAATAATCAGCTTTATAATGCACAGAGAATAGAAACCAATCAAATAGGAGAAATGTTTATCAGTATATATTACAGTCTGGCTTCAACATGAATTGCAATGAAGGGATGCTTTGCTTGGTAATTAATCTGAAAACGTGCCATGCCATTAGCTGCAACATGGATTTGAATTCCTGTACAAGTCTTGCCTTCCTTTCGTCCTGAAATGACATCACAATAAACCCCAGCAGGAAGTCCAGTTGGAAGGATTACCAATAAGTTCCTGTACAATAAAATATAATTTTATTCTTTTATTTATATTCAGAAAATGATATGCCACCCATTGCTACGAATGTCTCATAAAATGTATAATAAAATGGTAACACATTAAATCAAGAAATATAAAACATTAAGCAGCCTGAATAAATAAGAATGTTTTCAGCTTATTCCCAAATTGTTAATAGGGAAGGGGGATTTTTTCACCTTCAGTGACTATGTGGTTTCATAACTTAGAGAAAAGTTAAAAAGCAGAATTAACCATTCACATCAATCCATGGCAAAATTAGCAACAAGTATACATTCCTTTTAAGACTGGATACACAAATATAAAAATCTGTAAGTAACTGACTTCTGGAGGAAGAAATTTCAGATCGAAAACCTTGGTAAGGAATGAAAAGCTGGCAACTAGACCAGCTCTTCAAACCTCTCTGGACAATGAGATTGAGATCATCCAGATGTACTCCAGACAGCTGCCCCTCACAAGGACACTGGAAGATGTTGCTTCCAGAGGGTTTAGAGTTCTGAGAGACAAGAGAATATTCATTTTGCTCAAACCCTGCTTGGTACACCTTTGAAAGGACACTAAGTTTGCATACTTCTTCTAATCACTTTTAGAAATTGTTAGCTAGCTGCTTTTCAGCTACTAGAAACCTTTGGAACAACAAATTTGGCAGCCCTGGGTGAGTTTTTATTTAAATTAATATTGAAATAAAGAGCAAAAAGGTGATTGAAACCTTGGTTTTAGGAAGTTGCAAATGGACTAAGGATCCAGTTAAATTTAAAATAATATTTTAGAATTAATTATAAATTAATTCAAGGTTTACTCAGCCTTCCATCCTTCCAAGGTAGGTAAAATGAGGACCCAGATTGTGGGGGCAATAAGCTGACTTTGTATAAAAAGGAACACCGCTTGGGGGGCCCGAAAGCCCTACTAAGCAGGTATATACAAAAGTATGAAGGCTATTGCTTAACGCATTGTAAGCCGCCCTGAGTCTCCGGAGAAGGGCGGCATATAAATTGAACCAATAAATAAATAAATAATTGTTTATTAATTGGAAAATTGTTTTTTATTTTTTTTAAAAGCATGTTAAGATAATATTTAAAAAATTGGACACCGGAGAGAACTAAATATTACAATTAAAGAACATTTAAATATGATTTACAATTACAGAACGGAGCAAAATATTCTAACATTGGACATATTAAAGCAGGGGTCCCCAACCCCCCATCCATGGACCAGCACTGGGCCATGGCATGCCAGAAACCGGGTCATGGAAACAAGCGAAGCCCCATCCACAGGATGCAGGTAGCATGTGAAATGATGCCTCCTCCAGTCTGTGGAAAAATCTCTTTCCTCAGAACCAGTCCTGGTGCCCAAAAGGTTGGGAGCTGCTGTATTAAAGGATATTTTTGGAAAATGAACTCTCAAGTTAATATTAATGTCTACCTCTGTGTGTCTATAAGTGTATTGATAAGACTGTGTCTAAAAGACGCTATAGAAGAGGAACATGTTTTACCTGCCAAGCTCAAGACTGAGTTGGAAGTGGATTTACAAATGACAGGCTACATTTGAATGTACAGAAAGATTTGGAAAAAAGATATTATATTGGACATATCAAAGAAACCACGTTTGTTTTAATAATTATAAGAGATATACAAACGATAAACTAAGAGAATGACCTGGATAATTTTCCTATATTGGACTTACAAAAGAGGTTTGTTAAAGTTGTGAACAATCTCATGAGAAGGGACAAAGAATGAAGAAAAAAAAAATCAAGTTATGCAACATTATTATTAAAGGGAACATTATGTTCTCTTTAATTGTACTCATTTTATGTATTCAATTCATGCTTATACTTATATATATTATCTAATATGTACTCGACAAAATAAAATAAATAAAATAAAATAAATAAATATTTAAATGGAGTAAAGATTAAGAGGAAAGGAAAGAATAAAAGGAAAGAATATAAAAATTTAATTTATTTGATCAAGAGTCATAAAGATTTGTTATCATTTCTGTTAACCTGAATGAACTTTTCACCGACACCGGGAGTGAAATGATTATGCTTTATGGATTCATTTATAGATAAAAAGATGGGATGTGAGAAGAAGAGAGTATTTTAAGAGGAATTGACAAGTTACCAAAATTGATAGGTATAGATAGGAAGTTTAGAAATCACTTATAGATTTATTTTTCTTTGTTACTTTTCATTCTTTTTCTTTCCTTTTTCTCTTCTCCGCCGTCTATTTTTCTTTCTATTCTTCTATCTTTGTTTAGGTTTACATTTGTTTTTTATTATTACAATTACAGCCTTTCATAAAATTACAATACTGATGGATTCTGAAAGTCTGTTAGTAACCCAGGTACAAATCATTTATGTTTTCTAAATGAGCATATGTTGTAATGACCTTAGAAGGCAACCAGCCATTCATGAAGCTGTTCCAACACAAATAATGTTCGCATGACAGTACTGCCAATTTCTGGGCCAGCAGAATTTCTTGGACTGTCTTCCATACCATTTTCATCAAAAATTTCCATTACAATAATTGAAGCTACCTATGCCTACATCTCCAAAGACAGGCCTTTCTGCTATATGAGGTAGGTATGCACCTCAATTATCAGACAAAATAAATAAAAGGGCTTCACTACTTTCAATTTTATATGGCTTTTGAATATGATGATAGCCTCAGATTCAATCACATCCATAACAAGCACAGGTCCAAATTACTTGCCATACACTAAGTAAATAAATAAAATCCCAAATTACCTTTTATTTACCTCTGAGTATTTCCCAAATTTTATCTTATTTATGTGGTCTGACATATGGGGTCTACACACATACTACTTTTTCTCTATTTCATCTACTTTCGTCAATATATTTAGATGAAAGTACACGTGAGAACTTAGTTTGCTAGAATCAACATGGCCTGCAAACAGCACATGTAACATACTCTGTGATCCCCAGAAAAGTCACAGCTGCTTTAAAAAGTACTAAGACAGGTGCTATGTTCACACAATGAAGCTCTTTTTTTGGAATTAAATCCATAGTATTGTATAGCCAAACTACTATTCCAAGCAACTATAGCCAAGCAGGACAGTGGTAAGAGAAATGGGCATATTCCAATTTGAACTTTTGTTTCAAATATTGCAGGCAATGAAATATGCCTCCACTTTGGTGTGAAATGTCAATTAAATCTAACACTTGGAGTAAAGTGGTTTCTGTACATGTAGAATATCAGCAAAGGGACCAAAAACTGTCTGGTTGCTCCTGCCTGATAAATAAAGTAGGGTATCTCTTTTACAATTCTGCTTTGGTGGGATAATTGACTCAAATAATCTTCTGATCAAATCATCCCAATTAAACTCTACCCAACAGTAGTAGTTACACAACTTGTGGACAAACACAAATTCCCTTCTCCCACTTGCTAGGCTGGAAGATATTCTGGAGCAGACCAGACTGTCTATCTCTAAAATGATGTTTTATTGTGACAAACTGTAATGGCATCTCAATAACAGCAACAAAGTTTGCATTGATATCTGACCCTCAAGAATAACCCATATTATATAATCACCCAAATTGTTCCAACAAATGAATTCTACTCTTATCTGCTTGCTATACAATGATTGGAGAGTCACAGAAGCTTCGTTAAAAACCTAGCATGGTATGCTGAAAAGCTAGAAAGCATCTGCCTAATGACCCCACTATAAAATCTCAAAAGAAGGGTTATCAGAAAACCCAGTGCTGTAGAACTTTACCACCAAGCTGCAGGCCTAGTATGGGTTAAAGAATGGATGGAATTGAGTAATAATAGAATACTATCCATTGAAGGTCACGATCTGCAAGTGGGCTGGCATTCCTTTTTATGGGTTGAAAAATATAAGTCCCATTTAAAAGGCATATACTTAGACAGGCTTTATTACAAATTTGGCTAAAAACTAAAAAACAACAATATACAAAAATTCTGTTATGGCTTTCACCCACAGAAGCATTAAAATACCCAAATCTATCAGAATTCAAAAATATAATAAGATATAAAGAATTAATCGATCACCAAGGAAAGTTAAAATCCAAACAACAATTGGAAGCAGAATTAAATAAGGAAATTGATTGGTGGACCTTCTCACAGATACAATCGAAACACAAGGAATATACAAAAGAATATCAAATAAATAAAGAGAAACAGGAAATAGATACCATTATATTAGACTCTGGAGAGAAACTAATCAGCAAAATTTATAAACTTCTGTTAAGGTATAAGATGGAGGAGGAAATAGTTAAACATACAATGATTAAATGGATGCAGAATTTCAAATACTCAATAGAACTGGACAAATGGGAAGAATTCTGGCAAATGAATATGAAAACAACTCTGGCGGTGGCTTACAAGGAAAACCAGCTAAAGATGTTTTATAGGTGGCATATGTCATCAACAAGGTTGGCTAAAATAAACCCAAAAAATAGTTCAGCATGTTGGAAATGTAAGAACCCACAAGGCACCTTCTACCACCTATGGTGGACTTGCCCAGCAGCAAAGAAATTCTGGTCCACTATTAAGAAATGGCTAGAACAAATTACTAAAGTACAAATAGATAAGAAACCCGAAACTTTCCTATTAGGAATTTTTACAAAATCTTACCCAAAAGAAATAAAATATTTGTTAATACATATCCTAACGGCGGCAAGGATAATATATGCCAGCTACTGGAAATCGGAAAAAAACCCATCGGAAGATATAATAGATAACACAATGCGCTGAAATGGATAGGTTGACAAAAGAACTAAAGGAAAAAGAAGACACCGAATTCTATAAAGTTTGGAATAAATGGTACCATTGGCATAGGGTCACTACGGAAGACAGATAGTTAGAAATCAGATAGAATAAAAGTATAGCGGTGCATGTACCACCCCCTTAAGTATGGCAAAACATTTTGAGAGAAACTTAGAAAGTGTAGGTAATATACAGAACTAAAAGTAGTCTTAGAGAGTAGAAGAGAGGAGAGGGTAAAGAAGTAAAAATGAATCAGTGAGTTAAGATCTATGGGAATAACCTGTGAATGTTTTTAAAATGTTATCTAATTTTAGGTTCTATTTAATTGGGCCAAACTATGTTATAATAATAATTTTAATTAGCAATTTTATGATGTTTGTGTATCTATATTTTTCTTGACTGTACACCGCCTTGAGTCCTACGGGAGAAAGACGGTACCAAAATAAAATAAAATAAAATAAATAAATAAATAAATAAATAAATAAATAAATAAATATGTATAATTATGTAACTGGATACATCACTACGAAACAGACACTTCAAATGATTGAATATATAAATTGTTTTATTGTATAATGTTTTTCTTTTTTGTCATGCTATGTTTTATGTGTTTTGTATGTGTTATTTATTTGTTAATAAAGTTTATAATTTTTTTTTTTTTAAAAAAGAAAACCCAGTGCTGTGGATAGCTGGTAAGTATGACTGCTGATGACATCCAGTGTTTTGACAGACATTCAACTCCTTTTCAATATGACCAATCATATAGTAGAAAGCAGCAGATTGGAATTACTGAACAATTAGTTTTAGCTTTGATCCAATGATGCAACCCAAATGATTTGACCTACTACATTTACACTGCATAGAAATCCAAGTCCCTTTTAATTCTTAAATAAGCATACCTGTCATCATTATTAAACACAACAAATCCTTTGCCAGCACGTCCAAATGCTATCTGATTGTTATTGTTGTCCCACCAGTTTGTAATTAGCTCCCCATAGACAACATTTCGGAATATCACCATGTTCCTGAAATGGGGGAAAAATGGATCAGGGTAAGGATTGTATGCACCTTTACGCAATCTGATAACTGTAGAAAGTACCAGACGGTTATCTTGATAGACATATACAAGATCAGTTGCTAGCGCAGCCAGGAGTAAAAATATTTTAAATTCACAAACAGATAGATAGTATTAAGCTCAGACTGATACCTTCCTAATTCAATGAAATATAAGGAGGAGGAAGAATTACAGCACTATCGGGTTTGCAAGATTCTGAAATTATAGCCAATCTTAATGAAAGTAATTTTTGCTTTCATGTGGAGTTGATTTCCAAGTCTGGACTACTATGGGGCTGACCTTAATTTTATAAATCTGTTTATGTAAAAAAAAAAGGTGCAACATATAATTCAGTAAATTAAGGAGGTATCTGTCTGAGCTACTTCCAAATATTATGTCTGTTGTGGACTTAAAATATGTTTTACCATTGTTACACTGACAACTGATCTTGCCTATCTTTCTTGCTGTTTACAGTAACTTTTGGAAACAAATTCTATTGCTCTGAAGTCCACAGATTAAGGGAATTATAACTCTGTACAGCATTTTGCAGGGAGAGGCATCAAAATCTATCTACAGTACTTACTTAGGAAAAAAATGGGTTATTTGAACCTTAGATATACAGAAGAGCAAATTTACTCTCAAGAAGGCTCTTCAAGGTAGCATTGAAATTATTTACCGAATTTCATCCCAACGGTGCTCACAGATCCAGCCATTGCCACAAGTTTCATTTGCATAAATTGTCACAGGTTTAATGGATCCATCACTATTGCTCGGTGGTCCAACCCAATCATTTAAGTCCTTGTTTTAAAAAAATGGCATATCATTACTAAACCATAAGAAGCAAGATATGAATGTGCTAAATAAATATCTGCATTCCTTCATAATATCTGTCTTTTAAACATTTCTAGGAGCAGCAGTCCTAGCCTCTGGAAAGCCAACAAGGTTCTTATTATAATTTATGCAAGAATTTGGGAATCAGTGACACTTAAAAAAAAAAAAATCTAAGATGACACTGCAAATGTCAGTTAAGCTAAAATACTTGCAAAATTAATTCTCCCTACCATATGTGAATGTTTCTGTACAAATATTTTTTAAAGCAAAATTATACAATTCATATTTTGTATACGCTAAAATCTAAATAGTTGCTCTTCAAAACATCCTCCCAGCTGTTTAAAGATGAATACAAACAAAATAAATGGATAAAAATACAATGATTAAAATGTTGCCGTAAAACTAACACTAGTAGACAATTTCAATCTGTTTTCAAGTGATAGGTCTATCTTTTAAGATAGAGTAGCTTAGAAATAAAAGGGACACATTTTAAATACTGTTTTGTGAAGCAAGAAAAAGTTACCGTTCCGTTCTGGATATCTTTAGGCCACCAGTAGCTCGACATGATTCGTGCAAATCCATAGGGATGAGCAAGCATAAACCCTACCGCCATCTTATAAAGTCTATTACATAGATAAAATAAGAGTTCTGGTATAAATGTGTTTTCAGCCACAGAAATGAACCAACATAGAATAGATAACATGTTTGAATGGAATACTGAAAGCAGGTGACAGGCATTCTCACAAAATGGCTCCCATCATGGGTGTGAGCACTCAGCTTACCAAAAAGTAAATTGATAACGCTGCTCCCTATTATCTCCCTCCGCCCCTGATGTTCCCAACAATCATAGCTTATTTTTATCTAGGCAAGAGAGATCATTTTTAAACAAAACATCTTGCTATATAGCACAGGATGATCTGCACTTAATGACCAGCCATTTAGTGACTATACGAAATTACAACAAGCCTACAACACAATATTTATGACCTGGGTTCAAAATTCTAATGGACAGCCCGTCCCTCACAGTCACATGATCGCATTTTAGGGCCATGGCAACTGGCCCACATTTATGGCCACGTGACTGCAATTTTTTTTTGTCAGAAACCAGCATTAACTTCCAGTTTCCTACAAAAAATACTCATTGCAAATAATGGGTTCACTTAAGAATTGTCACATTCACTGAACAACCACTGCATTTTCTCAACAACCACTTCAAAAAAAAAAATGTTGTAAAATCAGATCAGCATATAATGACCCGCTTAATGGCTGACATGTCTTAACAGTCGTAATTCTTGGCTCAATTACGGTTAAATTTACTAAATTAAATTTAAATTATTAAATTAATTTAAATTTAAATTAAACTAAATTTAAATTAAATTATTGAAATTAAACTATTAATTATTACATTATTTGTAAATGAAAGACTACTTGTACTCTCTAAAAATGCTTATGTAGATCCCAGAGGTATTTCGGTAAAAATGGTGGTGGAAGCCCAAGCTTTCTTTTGTAGCATGAGAACTTTCCATTTATGGAGATGAGGAGGAGAAGATTTAGATGACACTTGATCATTATCACCACCATCTTTAATACCATCTCACTTTTCCATTCAAAAAACAGGAACATGTCCATACTGCAAAGATTTTCCAGTGGTATATTATATCAAGGATGAAATTCTGCCAATAATTTCCTGAGATTTCACCCAATTGAATACAATGTGATTTATTTTCAGATAAATATGTTCAGGAAAATGGGGGAAAGGGTATATTCTGTGTTTCTTTTTAAGCTGCTAAGGGCTGCAGCAGCAAATCAATGAATTCCTGAACTTGTTAATACAAAAGAATACATGAGGTAAAAGTATGCATTAAACAATTTTGAATGTTATTAAATTGGATGTGTTACAATTTGGCCATAAGCTGGAGCACAGAATCAAAATTCAAAGAGCAAATGCCTCTAATTCAGTAGCCATCCAGCTATGGAAACTATACATTTTAGGTTTTGCCTCTGCCAATGTGGAGAAAATCGTTCATATCTAGTCTTAAATGGTGGTTTTCAATTTGACAATGAAATCTGCACAAATTTCACTTGGACGTGAGACAACTATCAATTTAAAAATCAAAGGACACAAAATACTGCTCCTGAAGCTATGTAGTTTTTTTAAAAAAAATCTTGACTGTGGCATTTCATGCAAACATATGCAATAATAACCAGATTTACTGAAAATAAAGTATGGTTACTCCTCTAACAGAAAGCATGAATGTTGTATGTGAGCACTACCTCCTCTCTAAGCTATGTATCTTCCCTTCTGAGAAATAATGAGACAACTGCATATATTTCTCATTGTATCCTAATTTTGCCTAATTTTCCCGGGGATCTAAAAAGCATCTTTTTCACCAGCTCCTCTTCACTGAATTACTTAAGTCAGCTTTTGGAGCAGAAATGTCTACAACTAGATGTCTGCAACTGAAACTCTAAATAGTATTAATTTGTAAATTACTTTTACAAGACTTTTTAAACTTCTGATGGGATGGGATGTGCACCATTTGGCTTTGAAATTTAATTTGCAACTACAAAACAGCTTTTATAAACTATGCTAAAAATAGGAGCAGGGTTACCTAGGGTTCCAAAAAGTAAGAATGGAGGACCCACCACTTCCATGTCCCCTTTGGTTGTCGTGATTATCAACAAAGACGAAGGCTTTATTAGATGGCATCATGTGCCAGCTTTCTCCCCAGCTCCTAAATCAGGAAGAAATAAGAATGTATTTACAAGACATTTGAAAGTAGGCCTGTTTAGGAGGATATGATCCAGCCCTCCCAATTTGAGAAGCAACAGTTGCCAAGCTTTCCATCAAAAGCCCACAATGACTGCACCACCACAAAAAAAATAAAAATAAAAAATGGAGGCACAAAGATACCTGTACCCTCCTCTTACACCTGGATTTGGATTTGGTCCTTGTTAGTGTCAAAAAATAATTACTTCAAATTTGCCATCTTTTGTTCATTCCATTTGCGAAGGACAGTCCCCAACTGCATGCCATATTTAAATTCAGTCACTCGGCCATTTCTGAAGTATTCAGAGCTTTGGACTGCTTCACCGCCCAAATCAATTACCTGGAAAAAGTCAAGAAAAGATATAGAAGGAATAAGAGAACGGATTCCGAGAGATAGCATATCTGGCAAGGTGATCACTTCCTATTATACTGTGTACTGACTCATTCTTAAAAGTGATTTAGACATTTCAAACATTTAGTCACTGAATTAGTTTTTGGCATATACTTTGGGGATCATCTTAGGCCAATCTTGCACCAAATGTACAAGTTGCAATTATACCTCTTCCCATACAAACTTTTCATAGTTTCAGTCATGCTTTGGTGGTCCTTCTGAAATGTCTCACCACTAACCAAGGAATATGGATAGGGAGCATTACAGTGTTTCTGGTGCATAATCTTGAATGTGAAGACCTTTTCCTAACAAGACTAGATTAACCTCTGTACTTTTAGGTAAGATGTTTGAAAGCCATCAGTAGTAGTTTTTTAAAAGGAAGAATCAGCACTCTGTAATAACACACATATATATCTTGTTATATTTACTGAATCATATCTTGTTCTATTAATTCTAACTTATACCATCATGATTACCATGTTTCCCCAAAAATAAGACCCTGTCTTATATTTTTTTGAACCCTGAAATAAGCGCTTGGCCTTATTGCCATGTGCTCAAAAGCCCGATTGGGCTTATTATCAGGGGATGTCTTATTTTGGGGGAAACAGAGTAGAAAAAAGGGCTATAAATTCAAAAATGCTCTCTCCTATGTTTTAGCTCTTGCCCTTTTGAAATTCTATCTTTTTGTAAATAATGTAAATACCTCAAGGTTTAACTCGACAAACCTCCAAGTTTCCATTGTCTTAGCTAAGTTTCTCCTCAAATCAATTATTTTTTTTAAAAAAATTAAAGGCTTGTATATCCAGACATCCAGTTCCTAGATTTTACATAAACTCCAACAAGCACATTAGATCTTCTAGTCATTTAAGTTAACACCTTAGAATTGATCTGTAAAGAATTGCTTTCCTGAAAGACTGAACGCCTATTGGATCTTAAAATCACTGATATGAAATTTATATTGAGCAGGCACATATTGTATTATTGTAGATCCTTATTTTGTGAGCTATTGATGATAGATTGATTGATTGATTGATTGATAGATAGAGGAGGGGGAGAAAGAGAAGGAGGGAGATTAGATAGGTAGAGGGAGAGATTAGGTAGGTAGGTAGGTAGGTAGAGATAGAGAGAGGAGAGAGAGAAGGGGAGAGAAATAAGAGAGTGAGAGAATAGACAGACAGAGTAGGGAAAGAGGGAGGGAGAGGGAGAGAGAGAAGAGAAAGAGAGATTAGATAGACAGATGATAGATAGATGACAGATAAATACATAGAGAGGAGAAAGAAGAGAGAGAGACAGGATAGATAGATAGATAGATAGATAGATAGATAGATAGATAGATAGATCAGATTTGTTGACGTTTGGCATATTACTCTTCCTAAGACCCCCAGTCCACAAATTGTAAGGATGCAGCAAGAGAGCACATTTGAAATAGGTGATCGTTTTAGAACAATGGACAAATACTGAGAATTTTCCTTTTATTATTATTATTGTTTACCTCTTGATAGATGAAAGGTCGTGAACCTTTGGTGAACCATCGGGCATTGAGGTTGTTTAGCTTGCTTAAAATAACATTTATGTCCTCGGGCCTTATGTGCTTAGCAGCATCAATTCGGAACCCTGCAACGCCAAGGTCAATCAGGTGGTTCAAGAAGTCTATTATTTTTGAACGCGCATCGTCTTTCCACTGGGAAAGGTCAAGAAGTCCATAAAGTCGACAGTAACGGACCTGTACATATGGGAAGAATGATTACTACAACCATTCAAAATAAAACCAAAAAAAAAAAAAAAAATCAATCTGATTTGGGAAAATGTTGAAAGGGTGAAAGAAAAAAAAAAAGCCCCCAAAACCCCTTAAGCCACTCTCCATTAACTGGATATATGACTCAAACCTCAACCCCTTCAAACATGCTCTGAGAAGCCACAAAATGAGAGCTGAGAATCTCAAAATGTCCAATGGCACTTGTCCATACTGTTTTCAACCATTTACAACACAGCCCTCTACTAGAATATAAGTGGCTTCCTTTTCCTCCTTTTTAAAAGTACAATTTTGTTTGTTTTGTTTAATTTTTATCCTGCCTTTATTATTTTATAAGTAACTCAAGGCAGTGAACATAACTAATATTCTTTCTTCCTCTTATTCTCCCACAAGGGCAGCCTTGTGAAGTGGTTTGGACTGACTTGCCCAAACTCATCCATGGAAAAGATGGGATTTGAACTTACACTCTCCTGGTTTCCACCCTGATGCTTTAACCACTAGACCAGGGGTGTCACACTGGCAGCCTGCAGGCTGGATAAGTCACACACAGGCCACGCCCGCCCCAGCTCCGTGAAAAAAACATTGTGATATGTCACATGACGGCAATGTGACACCTGTGCACTAGATCTTTTTATTCACACACTCTGATCACAACAAGTAGTTCAGACACATTCACAAAACTGGTTACATTAGATCAGTGGTTCTCAACCTTCCTAATGCCGCGACCCTTTAATACAGTTCCTCATGTTGTGGTGACCCCCAACCAGGGGTGGGTTCTAAATTTTTTTACTACCGGTTCTGTGGGCGTGGCTTATTTTGTGGGCATGGCTTGGAGGTTATGTGACTGGGTGGGTGTGGCTAACTGGTCATGTGACCGGGTGGCCATGGCTATGTGTATAGGGACTACTCAGAGGGCTGAAAAAAGTCATTTCTGACTGGGCCTCGCACTTTTGACTGGTCCTCACACTTATGACCATCCTCACATTTATGCCCGTGCAGCATTCTTAACAACCATGTCACTCATTTCACAACTGCTTCTCTTCACCATGGTGACGAGATAGGGCAAAAACGTAAAATGTGAGGACAGTCGTAAGTTCGAGGACTGGTCAAAAGTGCGAGGACCAGTCAAAAATAACTTTTTCAGCCTTCTGAGTAGTCCATATGCACAAAAGGACTACCCAGAGGGCTGAAAAAAGTGATTTCTGACAGGTCCTCGCACTTTTGACCGGTCTTCACACTTATGACTGGTCATCATTTATGCCCATTGTAGCATTCTTAACAATGTGTCACTCATTTCACAACTGCTTCTCTTCACCATGGTGACAAGATAGGGAAAAAATATAAAATGTGAGGACAGTCGTAAGTTTGAAGACTGGTCAAAAGTGCGAGGACCAGTCAGAAATAACTTTTTCAGCCCTCTGAGTAGTCCATATGCATAAAAGGATACAGCAATAGAGAGGGATGAAGGAAGGGAAGGGAAATTAGAATAGGAGTGAGGGTAAGAGAGGGAGGAAGAGAGGAGGAGAAGGAGAAAGGAAGAGGAAGTAGGGAGGAGAAGAAGAGGGTGAGGAAGAGAAAGTAAGAAGGAAAGAAAAGAGAGAGATGGTAGGTTTGAGGAGAAAGATTGCTGTACAATAAAAAAGATGAAAGGGAAGAAAGCCAACCCCAAACAAATATAAAGATATTAAGATAAAAAATGAATTGTTAAACTTTAAAGAATAAAAGAGAACAAATATGAATAAATAACAATAATTAGAAACACAATACAAACATACAATGTATTTTCTTTGAACAGAGTATTTGGCCGGTTCATAAATTTAAATATAAATTTAAACATAAATTTAAACAATTGAAAAGTTTAGTCATTTCAATTAAATTTACAATTTCTATATTTCCTTTTTGCCATATTTATTCCTCATCTATTTTTGTAAAAAACCAATATTACCCTTCATCCTCATCTCTAATCTTAATCAAATTCAATTTTCCCCTTCTATTCTATATTACACCCCTTCCCATTTTTATATCCATCCTCACATTGGTTAATTATGTAATATTACAGTTGTTTAATATGAATTCAGCATTTTAATATAAATCAATTAGTTATATAACTACCTTTTTTGTATATTAATCAATATGAACATGAATATTCCAATTATTTCCATGCAATCCAATTTCTTACAAATCAATTAATTAATAATAATAATATTATATTAATTAATATAATAATAATAATAATTTTAAAATCTCCTCTTTTTCCCCAAATTTCCCGTTGTTTGCACCTACCTTTTTTGGTGAGGAAAAAGAAAAGAAATCTGCCTGCCTAATTTTTCAACTTGCAAAACCAACAGCCTGCTTTACTTTCTCTTTCGTTTTTCAGTATAGCTAGGGGGAAAAAAATCTGCACTCTTTCCAAGCAAGGAGCAGAGCCCTGAGCAAAACAGCTGAGAGCAAATCAGCTGGGGGTCGGGAGCCATCTAAGCAAGGGCTAATTAGCCTATGCTGAAGCTCCTGGGGCCAATAAAATTACAAAAAAACACTGAACCATTTGTTAAATTGCTGGCTCCCCCGCCCCTCGCCCACCACTATTTATTGGCAATAAATAGTGGTGCGGAGGGGCTGGGCAAGCCAGCAATTTAACAAACAGTTGGGCTGCACCACTGGCTCTAGGGTGGCCCTTTGAAGTTCCGCGGCAAGAATTTAAACAGTTTTTTTTCTTCTAGCCATCGGAGGCAGCAATAGATGGGGAGTGGGCGGGGTAAACGAACGGCCGGCGATTCAACAGAGCAGAGAGTGAGGGTGAGTGAAGGGGCGGCGAGAGAGGGCTTTGGCGACCCCTGTGAAATGGCCGTTCGACCCCCAAAGGGGTCGCGACCCCCAGGTTGAGAACCGCTGCATTAGATGATATCAGACAATTGAAAATCATCCTTTGATTTTTTTTTTTTTTAACAAATCCAACCCCATATTGGTATCTCTCATTCAATATCCGCATATGTCTAAAAAGGTGCAGGAGTTTTGCAAAGTCCCTGCTGTATATCACAAAATTGTCTTTTATGCATTCTATGAAGCAGCCAACAAATTTACCTAAGTGTTTGCCATCGACAAGCACAATTGTCTTAAGAGTGTTCTTTCTCCCCTCCGGCAAATAAAAATAAGAGTGTACGTAATAATACTCACAAACCTGTGCTTGGTTTGGTATTTTCATCTTCAAGAGCAATTAAGGTTTTGCTTCAAAAATGGAAAACTGCATTTATCTATAGCAAACCACCACTTGTAATAATAAAACTTATACCACCACAGAACACATCAAAATGGGAAAGTCTACCTGAATAGGATCACTGTAGTTTTCAATATCCCCACTGGGCGTTTTACATATTGGATCGTTAAAATCAAATCTCGAATATGGGACAGAAGGAAAATCATGGTGTTCTGCATTGAAATAGCTATTACAGATTCCACGGTTGCCAGACCCAGCTGCGGAGTTGAGCATATGGTTGAATACAGCATCCACGTAAATATGGACCTATTGAAGAGACAAGCAAAATATACATAATTGATCATAGACATGTCTTTTTTCTTCTTTTAACACAAGGTCTTTCCTTATACACAAAGCATTCACAGTCTCAACTGAAATGCTTGCATTTGAAAATGACCAAGCCTTAATAAGGAAAAACTTGTTCAAAATATAAAAACAGCTACATTTTACCTAGAACACAATCCTCTTCTCTATTTTCTGTTCTTCCTGTTGCACTCTTCCATCTAAGACAATCTTCAGCCATTGATAATCAGCTATCAGCACACTAATAGTTACATACCCAGGAAAGCAGAAAAATGCACATAATCTGGTGTTGCTAACATGAGCTTTCTGCTAAGCTAGGAACATGAACTTTGCCGAAGGCGAGAGACAAATCTAGGTATTTTCATCTTCATGTTCACAGAAATGGGAGAAAATGAGTATTGGCTTTTGTAAATTTCACCCATCATGTTTAAATATAATCCGATGCTTGCAACACCTTTCAATAACTCATTCATTCAATCTGTAATATTCATCTTCACATTTCATCTAAATGGTTGACTGCAGAATCTTAACATTCTTAAACTTATTTATTTTTCTTGGTCATCCCAGGTTGTTGTATTAAAAAAATAATAATAAAAAAAATCAGAATCTTGAACATTCTTTGGGGACATCTGGACTACTTTTAATAACATATTAAAGGATTTTTTCCCATTTGGTTTTGTTTCTGTATAAGGAATTACCGTAGGTTGTTCATGCTTTGGTCTACACATTTTTCTATACAACTATTTACAATTAGCACTTGCCAGATTCAGAGAAATGTTTTAATGCAATTCCCCACATTTTGCAAACTCTGTTCCACTTCAATCATATTGGTACAGAAGATACTTTTCCCAATTTCAATCAATGCCACTCTAAAAATCCATATATAAATGAAACAAATAAGGAGGCGTAAGACTGTCCCATTCTTTCAGTAGGAAACATAATTTCTTATGCTAATGAAGTTCCTCTATTTTACTAGAGCAGCAGATTATAAAACTACAAATATGCAGCTGCTATCCCATTATGGGTCCACCCATCCAACTTCTTTTCCCCACCTTCAACACATTCTAATTAACAATTGCTGAAGTCATATTCTGACATCAAAGCCTCCATCTTGTTGTCAGCCTATAGCTAAGGTATTCCAACAGAAAAGTAGTGTTTGCCCACAAATCACAGCAAAAGATTTACACATATATTCTTGATCCCCCAAGAAAGAGCCTTCAAAGGTCAGTAACTTGCTGGATTTTAACTGGTTTGTTGCAGAACCATCCACTCTATGGCCATTTCTGTTGTGGCTGACATAGGGGCTGGAGTACTCTCTTTCATCACTTTCAGCTTTTCTTTTTTGTGGTTTGGTCAAGGGACCATCAATGTAATGGAAAACCAGGGGTAGTCTTCCACTAGATTTCCCATTGTAAGTTTTCCACATGCATGGCATACCAATTATGGGAGAAGTGACCAACAGTTTTGTTCCTAATCTCTGGTTTTATTAAATAAAATGGACGTTGTCTTACCTGAATGTCCTTTTTCAGAACGCTGCGTATACACTCCAGCATTGGGGAAAATCCTCGTATCTGACAGCAACTGAGAGAACTTTTTTTATTACTTAACTTCCTACTCTGTGCTCTCTCCATGCCCCCTTTTGCACACGAATCCCCAGTCTTGAATGAAGACACAAGAGGTGAACCACAAAAAAATTTATTAAAACACTCAACCACAAACAAACATAATGAAAGGGAGGGAAATGGAGTGTATACGCAGCGTTCTGAAAAAGGACATTCAGGTAAGACAACGTCCATTTTCCAGAACGCTGCTACTACACTCCAGCATTGGGACATACCCAAGCCTAACTTCCAGGGTCGGGCAAAACACTAGTCCCTTCAGCAGACCCAGACACCACTGCTTGTAAAACTCGCCGCCCAAAGGACGCCTCAGCCGAGGCGTAAGCATCGATCCGATAATGTCTTATAAATGGCGACAAAGAAGTCCAAGTAGCAGCCCTACAGATGTCCAACACAGAAGCCTGGGTAGCCCAGGCGGCCGAAGTAGCCGCACTCCGAGTCGAATGAGGTAAAATAATCTCAGGAACAGGACGACGCTGTTTCTCATAAGCAGATGCAATACAGGCCTTAATCCAACGACCGATCGTGGCCAATGACACTTTCTGACCCATGGATGCAGGATGGAACGAAACAAAAAGGGCTTCTGTCTTCCGAAACGACGCCGTCCTATGTATGTAACGTCTCAAGGCCCTGCGCACATCCAGAGTGTGCCAAAGAATCTCACGGTGATGTCTCGGAGACGGACAGAAGTCTGGAAGAACTAATTCCTGCGCCCGGTGAAACCAAGAATTAACTTTGGGTGTAAACGCAGGGTCCAACTGCAGGACCACGGTATTAGCATGAAAAATGCACAAGTCTTTCCTGACTGATAATGCAGCGAGTTCAGAAATGCGCCTAGCCGATGTGATCGCCAGCAGGAAAGCAACTTTGAACGACAGAAATTTAAGGGAGATGGAACCAAGTGGCTCAAACGGTGACAACGTGAGGGCCTGCAAAACCAGAGATAAATCCCAAGAAGAATAACGATGAACAGTAGGTGGTCTCAGGTTCGTAGCTCCATGAAGGAACCCCTTCACCCACGGATGATGAGACAAGGAAGTGTACGACGGAAAGGATAACACAGTAGCCAGAGCCACCACCTGACGTCTGAGAGTGGCAGGAGATAAACCCCTTCCAATCCCGCTTGCAGAAAGATGAGAACATCCTGTATCGTCGCAGACGGTGGATCCACATGGGCAGTCGCACACCAACGGCAAAAGGCTCTCCATGAGGCTTCGTAGATCCTCGTCGTGGATGGCCGGCGGGCCGATTGAATCGTACCAATCACCGTGTCTGGCAATCGGCCTTTCTTTAGGATGACGCGCTCAAATGCCAAACGGCCAACTGCAGCCACTGGGGCTCGGGATGACGAATGGCTCCCTGACACAGCACGATCCGATATGGAGGGATCACCCACGGGTTGATCTGTCCCCGTCCCCACACACACACAAACACAGCCAGCCGAGGGTTAAGGAAACACTTTGGAACGCACCCAGGTCTTATCTCCCACTTGGCAGCGATAGACACACCGTCTGCCAAGTGACTTTATTTGCACAGCAAAACAGAAAGATAAATACTCAAGAGTCCAAATGTCCGACACTATAAATCTTTCTCTCAGCAGTTCCGGACGAGGCTTTAGTGACTATCCAAGGTTTGCTTTTGTTCGTCACAAGGATCCCTGACCACTAACCTCTATTATATAGTCTCTGGGGTCTGGTCCAGTGACTCAGTTCTAATCCCTAGCACGCCTCCTAAGCTGCTGCAATCGTTTATCACGCCTTCGGAGGCGTGCGTCCAGGAATGATGTTTCTTCGTCTCTCTGATCCGAACCAGCTGTCTCCCTGCTGATCTCCTCTCCCTCGGCCAGCACCTGAGACAATGCCAGAGGGGAGGGGCCTGGAGAGGGAGGCCTGGCTGACTCCTCTTCCTCATGCTCGGAGCTTTCTTCCTCCGATGAGACAGGCTCAGAGGGCAGGGCCACAACACGGGTCTGTCACCGAAAACTCCACAAGATCCACGAACCACGGCCTGTGCAGCCAATGTGGCGCCACCAGTAACATCTCCGCCCTCTCAGCTATCATCTTCCGGACCACCTGCTGAATTAACGTGACGGGAGGGAAGGCCTATAGCAGACCGGCTGGCCAACGACACCGCAGAGCGTTTGTGTCTTCCGCCGATGGAGCCAGATACCGAGTGATGAACCGGGGAAGTTGGGCGTTGGCCGGACTGGCGAACAGGTCCACCACCGGTCGTCCGAAGCGAAGAGAGACCTCCCGAAACAGACTGGGAAGCAGTTGCCACTCTGCCTGATGTATCACTTCCCTGCTGAGCCAATCCGCTTGGGTGTTGGCCTTCCCGGAAATGTGGTCTGCGAGAATTGACTCCAGATGTCTCTCCACCCAACTGAACAGACGTATCGACTCGAGCATCAACGTCCGTGATCTCGTCCCCCCTTCCCGGTTTATGTGCGCCTTGGCGGATGTATTGTCTGTGAGTATCAGGACATGACGACCCCGAACCATCGTCCGGAAATGCAGAAGGGCGAGATGAATGGCCCAAAGTTCTAAAAGGTTGATACTCTGTACACGTTCCTCTGGAGACCATTGTCCCTGGCCCACCTGGGCACCCAGGTGGGCTCCCCAGCCATGGAGACTGGCATCGGTGGTGATCACGACCTGGTCCAGTTCCAGAAAGTTGCATCCCCTCAGGATGGCCGGCGACCTCCACCAACGTAGTGACAGTCTGACTTGTGGAGGTACGAGCACTTTCTTCGACGAGTTGGAACTGCCGTTCCTCTGGCACGGGAGAAGTAGCCATTGCAGCGGGCGGGAATGTCTGCGTGCCCACGGGACAATGCGGAAGCACGAGACCGTCTTCCCCAACAATCGCGATAGTGTCAATAGAGGTGCCTTCCTCCGGGCCAGGACTTGGTCTAAAAGCGACTTGATGCTCTTCACCCTTTCTGAAGACAGGAAAACCTGACCTTTCTCGGAGTCTATCAGGGTCCCGAGGTGTAAAATTGAGGTCGTGGGGACGAGCTGGCTCTTGTCCAAGTTGACGGAGAAACCGTGCTCTCGGAAGGCCGAAAGCACTCTGTCCATGTCTCGCGCCGCTTGTACCCTGGACGAGGAAAGAATTAGAATGTCGTCCAGGTAACATAAAACTCTCACCGGAACGGCACTGAGAGATGCGGCCACCACTGCTACCAGTTTGGTGAAAGTCCGAACGGCATCGTACAATACTGGTAATGCCTGCCCGCATACTTGAATCGCAGAAACTGCTGATGCGAAGGAAGCACTGGAACATGCAGGTAGGCCTCTCGTAAATCCACCGACTGCATTAGGTCCCCCTGGCGAATTGATGCCAGAATGGACCGAAGAGAGTGCATCTTGAAACGACGGTAACGGACCGCCCGGTTCAAATCCTTGAGGTTGAGAATACCTCTGACCCCGCCAGAATTTTTGGGGACCAAAAACAGGATCGAATAGAAACCGGTCCCCAGTTGGTCTAACGGAACCGGTTCTATCGCGTTGATCTCCAGTAGGTGTGCTATCTCCTCCACCATCAAGCTGCGAGAATCTGTCGACAGGGGAACTGGACACCGGATGAAACGTCGTGGAGGCCGATCTGTGAACTCGATCGCGAGGCCCTCCGAAATTGTGCGACGCACCCACTCGTCCGGAGTGGACTGGGCCCACTGATGACGAAAAGCCTGGAGACGTCCACCCACTGGTCCCGGAGTCGGTGAGTCATTTGCCCCGTCTAAAGGGCCTAGAAGTGGACCCAAGATGGGAGCGCTTGGAAGCGGTCTGAGGTCTGCCACGCTCTCTGAAACGCTGTCTGTCTGAGAAGCGGTCTGGAGTTTGGAACAACTGCCGGTAAGAAGAGGGGCCTCACTGCCCCGAGTAAGAACGAAAGGGCTGACGCTGCGTGTATGGAGTATAACGCCTGTCCTGTCTGCGAAAAGATGATGGCATAATTTTACATTTGTCTTTGTCCTCAACAAGGACCGGCTCCAATGCAGCATCAAACAGGTTCGGGGCTTTATACGGGGTCGCCCCCAACTTCCATTTGGCTTTAACATCGGCCTTCCACGGCCGCAGCCAGAAAAGGCATCGCAATGTGACAGAGGTCGCCAACGCCCGAGATGCAAACTTGACAGAGTTCAGCGAAGCGTCCGCCGAGTATTCTGTGGCTGCAATAATCTTATTAATATCGTGACGCAAACGGGTATCTTCTGGAGGGAGCCGTTCCTGAAGTTGACGCAGCCAGATCAAGGAGGCCCTATTGAAGAACGAAGTGGCCGTGGCAGTTCTAACAGTCCAGGCCACGGCCTGATGTGATCTACGAAAAGCCAATTCAGTGCATCTGTCCTCAGATTTTAGACCCTCAAGCGGGTCAGATGAAACCATCGAATGAGAAGTGAGAGTCGCCACCGGTGCATCCACTGTGGGCAAGTCCAATATAGCCTCAAGCTCAGGCGCCGCACAGAACAGTTTCTTGTCTAGATTACTTGGCGCAGTGGACGACCCTGGTTGGGCCCAAGGTGCCTGCAGAACATCCGAGAACAGTTGAGGACACGGAATAAAGTCCTTCTCCTGCTTGACTTGTTTAAATAAGGCATCGTGAGGACCGGTCTCAGATGGGGTTGTCGGGGGTTGTGTTCCCACAGATCCCAAGTTAGTAGTCAAACGTGCCTTGTCAAGGAGAGACTTAAATAGTGCGGGACGAAACAAGCACGTGAAGGCCGGAGTGTCAGGTACCAGTCCTTCATCCTTGGAGAATTTGAGGTCTTCAGGGCCCTCATCATGGCACGAACTCACAGACGAGATATACTCACGAGGAGAGGGGGAGCGAGCCCTGCGGGACCCCGAAGTGGCCATCATGCCTGAAGAAGTCCCCGCCGCGGACGTCTGGGCCGCCATTTGTGCTCCAGCCGCCATAATAGAAGCTAACGCCGTAGACAGCATCGTCTGGAAGTCGAACTGTGAAGGAGGCGGAGGATTGTCCACTGCTCAGAGGCCCGCTGCTGTGGGTGTGAAGGTGGCCGAAGGTTGGTGCCGAGGAGGTGAAAAGCTTCCAGAGCCGCTAAGGAAACATCAGGCATTGACTGGGACACACCCTTCTGCCAAGCCAAGGAAACGGATCAGACCTCTCTCCGCTCCGAAGCGTCGGGAACAGGAACAGACTGCTGGGCGGAACCCGTATCATGACTATATGATGAAGCTGATGCTTGCTTGGCTTTCTCACATTGTTTCTCCAACGCCTTATGACACCTGAGAGCATCCTTGTCGGCCGCAGTGGAGGCTTTAGAGTGGCGGGACTTGTGACCCCCAGAGGGAGAGCGTTTGCCCGACTGTTTCTTGCGGGACTTAGTAGATCTGACAGGGCTGACCTCCTGATCACTATCTGAGGAGAATGAACAGTCCGCCATGGTGAGAACGCCCCAGACGGGACCAATTAGGTGGGTTATTATTTATTTATTGATTGATTGATTGATTTTTTTAATAATAATAATAATTATAATTATAAGAAATAAATATTTATTATTTATTTATTGATTGATTGTTAATTGATTGATTGATTGATTGATTGATTGCTTGCTTGCTTGATTAATTGATTGATTGATTGATTAATTGATTGATTGATTGATTGTCTGAATATAGCTCTGGGCAATGTTCTGTGCCCAACAAGCAGTGATGGCACTCCTGCCACGCCAAATAAGAGGGAACCCCGCTCCCTGCCCAGGTGTGTGGGCAGGTCCTACACAATGAGGCGATAAAGGGGTGAGCGATAGTCTGTAAACGCCCCCCCTTTTTTTGTCTATGCCTAGACCGGGACTGAAGCTCAGCAAGGAAAGCCCTCAGAGAAAAGGCTGCGGCCCTTTAATTAGGGTCCGCGCTGCCACGAGGTAATCCAAAATGGCGGCCGCCCTAATGCTCAAAATGGCGGCCCGCCCACGCTCTAAAAGATGACTAAGCGCTTCCCCCTGGCGCCGCTCTCTCTCGGTCGCCACTCAGGGATGATGGCCTGGCCGTCTGCCACACGGCGGGAGGGTGGCGAGAAACCGAAAGCCATGCCGCACCCCAGCCCAACAATCACTTACGGCGGCCGAGTTGAGGCCGAGCAAGCCGAAGCCGCAGCGCCGCCCGCAGAAGCCTGACGGGACGGCCGCTGAATGAGCCGCACAGCGATGTAAAGGGCGCCGGTAGCCGCTCCTTGGAGGCACCTCCGTTCTGGTTGATGGTCAAAAACACGGCGGTCGGGGAGCAATCCACTCAGCCCCGAACTCACCGGCAGTGGAAATCCGGCCGGATCAGCCCCGCAGGGACAGAAGCCGGCGGCAGCAAGCACAGAGGCGCGAAAGCCGGTACGACCCAGATCCCCGGGCACGAAACCGACGAACAGCTGACTGACTCGCAGGAGAAAATTAAACCTTAAACCTGACCGAAATCCAAACAGAAACAAAAAGGGGCTAATCAAAAATAACCAAAAGCCTAACGCAATACTCAGAGCACAGAGAAAACCCTCTCAGTCTGTCAGCAACTGAGAGAAAGACTGGGGATTCATGTGCAAAAGGGGGCGTGGAGAGAGCACAGAGTAGGAAGTTAAGTAGTAAAAAAAGTTCTCTCAGTTGCTGTCAGATACGAGGATTTCCCCCAATTCTGGAGTGTAGTAGCAGCGTTCTGGAAAATGTTGCATGGGTTGCACATTTCAGGAGGAGGACTATGTATTGATTTAAAAAAATAATGTTGACACGTTCACTTCAATTGCTCACTGAACAGAGAAGTGATCTCTATAGCTGTCTCTCCTCCTACAGCCTTTGCCAGCAAAAGCTTAACAAAGTAACTTAACAGGCACTGCATGACTGCAGTCACTATTCCAATTACGATCCCAATGCCTTACTCACCACATTCTTCTCTATCTGCCAGCTTCTCTCTTCCCCACGGCTAGGGCAGCATTTTTAGAAAATTATTTCCCTTTTATCTCAAGGATTGAAAGAAAACACATCCACGAGGCTGGGGAATGAGCCCAATGCCGATGTATGACTCAAATCTTCAATTCTTTCAGGACAATATGCAGAATGATACGATTGTTTTCACTCAACAGAATACAGAGTTGTGCCAATACCAATCTAGAGCAATTTAGCAGTGATTTTTGGTGTTGCATTACATTAATATATGTCAAAATGACATTTGGATAAAACTGATGCTTGACATAAAAATATTAATCCAGCAAAGTCTGAGAACATTCTTATGTAAGATGGAATGCTAATAAAATGAGGATTGAAAATACACATACAAACAGTGCAGCTGATGAAGACATTCTGGTGACAAGCAACCTTGGAAATTGACTCAGCTGACAGGTCCTTTTTAGATTATGTCCTCCTACAACTTTCAGACTGATCCAGACTATAGGAAATTGTTTCTTTAATTATTAAAAAAATACATTATAGCAAAAATTATTTTATTATTTTAATTTTTTCCCCAAGGAAATTTGAGGAACTAGAATGTTTTATTATATAGAATCAATTCTATCTAATAGGGACTTCTGATCTAGAAAATTGGACAAATATAGGATACCATTAAAAAAAATACCAATTTCCACTTATGATTGCCTTTGACCTCACATCTCCTGTTCCCCTTAACTAAGCCCTAAAATAGTGAAGGCCACTTACTCCAACATTGTTGCATCTAGTCACCATATCTCTGAACTCACTTTCATTTCCAGAGCGTGAACATAACTTGTAACTAACTGGCTGGTATCTCTCCCACCATGGTCTCGAGGGATTCATAACTACAAGGTTTTCATTTGGAGGAGAAACCTAGATATTCAGAAAGAGAATGAGCAGGTAAGAGAACAAACATTGTAGATCTTTAGTATTCAATTTTATTAATCTTATCGGTTCCAACCAATTCATAGCTTAAAGAAGAATATCAGGACGAATATGAAAGTAACAAAAACAATGGTTAATTAAAGGCAAACAAAGCATTTCAAGTTTGAACTGCTTCGAGCTTCAAATTGGCTGGTTCAATTTCACTGAAACTGTTTTAATATGAAAAAAGACCCTTTGAGCTTCATGTAGAGTCTAATATGAAGCCAACTGTTTCAGGATAAATTACTTCTATAAAAATTGAAAATGGGATTCTAATACCTGTTTTGAATTCAACGTTGAGAGATTTAATTTTGAAAAGGTTTAAATTTGAAATCTTGTGCACTCCTCACTACACAATTTTATAATAATATTAAGGATTATCATTGACATTATGAATCTGGACCCAGAAAAAGCAGCAGAAGAGAGACAAAAGCAAATTATTCTCTTGCCTTCTTCCCAGGAGCAATCCCCAACTTTTTTGAGGAAAAGATTCACATGACTCCACAAAACAGTTTGCATAAGTGCAAGAGGATGATACACACAAGCAATTACACCTGTTTTGTTTCCTGCATCTCTCACTCATATAAAATGCCAATAAGGATCACTGGCGAGTTAGATTGCTTTAACCAACCCAGTGATCAGGATCCCTGTTTCAAAGGAAGCACAAGATTGTGTTGTATGAGGATGCAGTGCAAGTTGGGGAGGGGGCATGAGTGTAAGGGGTTGCATGAGAGTTGTGGTGTGAGTTTGGGAAGGTGCATGAGGGTGCAGTAGGGGTTGGGTTTGAAAAAAGTCAGGGAGGCTGTGATGTGAATCTGGGAAGGTGAATGGTTCAGGTTAGGGACAATATGTGGCACAGGTGAGGGAGAATATGAGAGGGTGTGCAGTCCAAGTCAGTGAGGATTTTGGGGTGTGTGAGTAGTTGGTGCAAATGCAGAGAGGTACACGGGTAAGAAAGAGTGGTGGGATTCAGCCAGTTCTCTCCGGTTCGCGCGAACCGGTAGCGGCGACTGTGGGAGTCTCTGCCCACCTGCCCGGACATAATGCGCGACTGCGCACATGCTGATATTTGCGAACCGGTAGGGAAGGTAAATGAATCCCACCTCTGCATACCTTGGTGACTTGTAACCTTCCCTACCTGCTTCCTCATTGACTTTCTGGGGAGCCAGTAGAGAAGTTTGCAAATGGCAAGCACATGATTGCAGGGTGCTGCAAGCAGTCATTAGTATGACCTGGTTGCCAAGCAAAATGGATTCCATTCAGATGACCAAGAAGTTATTAGGATAGCCAGAATTCTAAGGACTGGTCATAATCACAATTCTTTCAAATGAATTGTGATTATGACCAGTGGCAGCATTGTAACTTAGAATTGTTGCTGAACAAATGGCTGTAGATTGAAGACTCCTCCTATGTATGCTGAGTTCTTCACAACTAGCTCTCTACATGTCAGAGGCATATTTGCTTGTTCCCCTACTGCATTCAGGAAGCACTGGAGCTATTGTATTGAGCAAGATACTTGTGGCTTATCTGTTCAGAGTGGCCCAACCTCTCTAATTAGATGCTGTCAGATATTCTGGGATTGCATTTTACAAAATTTCAAGGCAGAAGGATATATGGAAGCTCAGATTTTATCAGTGGTTATTTAGGCATGACTAAAGAGAGAAACATACTCACCTGAACACCTGCAAATCCATGTTGAGATAAGTACGTTTCACATTCAAGAGCAATGTCAATCCAACGCCATTCAAAAAGATGGACAATAGAGGTCCTTACAGGTTTGGGACTGGACTTGTACTGAGTCCAGTAAAGTCCAAAAGCTACCAAGAGAAACAACAGCACAATATTCCTCATGTTTGTTTTGGCACATAGTGTTATGTTCCTCAGTAGCCTTTTGCTTTCCTGTTGGAGAACATAGCACCTTTACCAATTATACACTTTAAATTCTGGCTTATTGTCAACACTATGTTTAAAGCCATATATTCTTCATTATCATCATCATCACACAAGAACTAAGTATTAACAAGGCAGAAGACACTTTCGTTTGTTCACCAGGCTCAACAACCAAAGTTCAGAGAAATGTAAATCTCTGTTTACATACTAGTCCCAACTACAGGCAGGCATAAACATATTTTATCAGATTCAGGTGCATAGACATAGTCAACATTAATTTAAAGAGAGAGTTCTTTAAAAATCCATTGCTAGAAGTACTGTACTCCTGTTGACCAAGAAAGAGAAGATAGTCAGATTTCTAACATTTATTCAAATTCTGATTGATGCAGAGTATTGGTGCAGTTCTTCAATCACATACACCTGTGGAGTCATAGTCAATGTGATCCCAGCTACATGTTTTCACAAAGTCTAAGTATAAGGAAGGCAATTGAAAATAAGGGTTCATGAATATCAACTAGCAGTTAAAAGGCACGGCCAAAAATCCCTGATCTCGAGCCACATTGATAATAAACAACACCAGTTTGATTGGGAAGGAGAAAAATCATTGGCCATGCCAATAACTGCCACATATGTGAATTTATTAAAGCCTGGTATTCTATCATAGGATCAATTAAGAAGCATATTGATCTAAATCCAGCATATGAATACATAAGAAACCAGACCATTCGAACGACCAATCAACAAGAGAACCAATCAGCTGCTCAAAATTTAAATATAGCTCCAAATGAACAACCAATCACACGACCAACTGACCACATTGGCATACAAGACATCTTATAAGCCAAGGAGAATATTCTGCTGATGATGTTACCTAGTCTGGTAACGAAACCTTCAGAAACTGAATTGAAACAATCATGCTTCCCAAGGGCCTAAATAAAAAGCCAGATCTTTAGGGCTCTTCAAAACAACAATAGGATGAGGGCCATTGAATCTTGGTACAGTAATAAGTCTGAGAGGGAGAATTTTAAAACAGGTACAATGGGAAGGCATAATCTTCCCAGCATGGTTGTCATTAAATGGCCATAATTTTCATCATTCCCAGCTAATATATTTGTTGAGGAAACTGAGGGAAACTGAATGACCTAATGGCCATTTTTTATAGACTGAGATTTGAATGTCAACTTTGGAAATACTGACAGGATTGGAGTTGTTATGTATGTAAATATTTATATCCTGCTTCTATGATTTTTATAAATAACTCAAGGCAGCAAAACACATATTTGTTCCTCCTCCTATTTTCCCCACCTTTGCAAGCTGCCAAATTAGCAATATTGGAAATCCAAAGCAGCCATTCACACAAACCTAAAGCCCCATTTCATTCATGTTGTTCATGTGTCGTCCCTGCGGCAAGATGTACACAGCAGCGGAGCTTCTTGGTCTGCGAGATTCCCCCCTCTCGCAGGCTTGGCCCTCCACATTATCGAAGGCCTACCTCGATGACGGATTTTGGAATCCCGAGAGGTGGCATGCCGCAAAGAGGGGGCTGAGGGGTTTTGTAAAATTGTTTTTATGTAAATTTTTAAGGGGTTTGGGGAGGTGGGTGGGGAGGGAGGGTGATAGGTCAGGCTTGGCACAGGGGCAGGAACTGGGAGGTGTGGAGCCAGGTGTGGAGGGGCTCAGTGTGGATAGGGTGGAGGGCAGTTCTATCAGGACCGTGGTTGGGAGGGGCAGATATGGCGGGAGTAGGGGGCCACATCAGGTGGTGGGGGCATGCACCCGCTATCTCCAAGCGGTGGCGTGCCTCGGCCCCCATGACTCTTCTCGTCTCCCCGGCTGTCCAGAGTCTCAGAGCCCAGGCCTTAGACTGATGTTGTGCAACCACCAGGTCTGTGGTTAATAAGGCCCCCCTCATTTGTGAGCTAATACAGGAGGGGGTGCGGATCTGGCAGGTATTACAGAGACCTGGTTGGGCCAAGGGGGGGGGTCCCCCTCGTAGAGATGTGCCCACCAGGTTTCCGCGCATTCCATCAGCCAAGGGCCCAGGGCAGGGGTGGGGGGGTGGGGGTCGTTATAAAGGAAGGTCTTGATCCGAGGGAGGCCACTGTACCTCAGATAGCCGGATGTGAGTCTCTCCTGGTAAAGTGGGGCCATGGGATGCAGATCGGCCTGCTGATCGCGTACCTGGCTCCCTGCCACGTGACAGCGGCCCTGCCCGAGCTTCTCAACGTTATTGCTGGGGTGGCGGTTGATACCCCCAGACTTTTGGTCATGGGGGATTTCAACCTGCCATCTACCGGTGAGGCGTCTGGGATGGCTCGGGAGTTTATGGCTTCCATGACAGCCATGGACCTGACACAATTAATTCATGGCCCCACTCATGTGGGAGGACACACTCTGGACTTGGTTTTTATCTCTGGTCAGTGGCGGAGTGCTCTGGATATAGGGGATATAGTTATTGAACCTCTGTCATGGTCGGACCATTCTCTCCTGAGACTGGACCTTTCGACCGCTGCACCCCACTGCAGGGAGGCGGAACCGACCAGGTAGTTCTGCCCCAGGCGCCTGATGGATCCTGATAGGTTCCAGAGGGAGCTTGGGCCAGTTCCTGAAACTCTGGCTCACGACTTGGCTGAAGATCTGGTGGCTGCCTGGAATAGGACAGCCGCCGGTGCTCTGGACCGAGTCGTGCCTTTGCGGCCTCTGACCCGACGCCGAACCTGCCCGGCCCCTTGGTTTTCCGAGGAGCTGAGGGAGATGAAGCGCCAGAAAAGACGCCTAGAGAGTGGTTGGAGGGCCAGTCGCTCCGAATCCGACCGAACACTAGTTAGGTCTCATATTAAGACCTACCTAGTGGTGATAAAAGCGGCAAAGCGTAACCACTTTTCCGCTCTTATTGCATCGGCAGATAACCATCCAGCCGCCTTGTTTAGGATGACTCGCTCCCTCTTACATCAGGGAACGCGGGAAGACCCCTTGCAAGAGCAGGCTGAGGATTTTGCACAGTATCTGCACGATAAAATCACTCAGATTCGGAAAGGCTTGGACTCTGACTGGGTAGATCCCGGCGGGGTGACTGAGGCTGGTCTTGAGAATGTTACCTGGGATGAATTCGACCCTGTGACTCCTGAGGACGTGGACAGGATCCTGGGGAGGCTAAACGCAACCACATCTTTATTGGACCCGTGCCCCTGCTGGCTGGTACTGGCCACCCAGGAGGTAACACGAGGCTGGCTCCAGAGGATCATAAATGCTTCTTTGAGAGAGGGTTTCTTGCCTCCCGCCTTGAAAGAGGCGGTGGTGAGGCCTCTCCTCAAGAAGCCTTCTCTGGACCCGGCCGTTTTGGCAAACTATTGTCCGGTCTCCAACCTTCGCTTTGTTGCGAAGGTTGTGGAGAGTGTGGTTGCGCGACAGCTCCCACAGTTCCTGGATGAAACCGTCTATCTAGATCCGTGCCAGTCCGGCTTCAGGCCTGGGTACAGCACGGAGACGGCATTGGTCGCATTGGTGGATGATCTCTGGAGGGCTCGGGACAGGGGTTGTTCCTCTGTTCTGGTCCTGTTAGACCTCTCAGCGGCTTTTGATACCATCGACCATGGTATCATGCTGCGCCGGCTGGAGGGATTGGGGGTGGGAGGCACCGTGCTGCGGTGGTTCTCCTCCTATCTCTCTTACCGGTTGCAGTCTGTGTTGGCAGGGGGACAGAGGTCGACCTCAAGGTGCCTTGCTTGCGGGGTGCCGCAAGGGTCGGTCCTCTCGCCACTCCTGTTCAACATTTATGTGAAGCCGCTGGGTGAGATCATCCGTGGTTTTGGGGTGCGATGCCATCTGTACGCTGATGACACTCAGCTGTACATTTCCACCCCAGACCACCCCAATGATGCCCTCGAAGTGATGTCCCAGTGTCTGGAGGCCGTGCGGGTCTGGATGGGGAGGAACAGGCTTCGGCTCAACCCTTCCAAGACCGAGTGGCTGTGGATGCCGGCGTCCCGGTATAGCCAGCTGGTGCCATCGCTAGCTATTGGGGGCGAGTCACTGACCCCCACAGAGGGGGCTCGCAACTTGCGCGTCCTCCTGGACACACGGCTGTCTTTAGAAGAGCATATGACGGCCGTGGCCAGGGGGGCTTTTTATCAGGTTCGCCTGATACGCCAGTTGTGCCCCTTTCTGGATCGGGACTCCTTGTGCACAGTCACTCATGCCTTGGTTACGTCACGCCTGGACTACTGTAACGCTCTCTACATGGGGCTCCCCCTGAGGAGCACCCGGAGGCTCCAGCTGGTGCAGAATGCGGCCACGCGGATGATTATGGGAGCGACGTGACGCTTCCACGTAACACCTCTCCTGCGCGAGCTGCATTGGCTCCCGGTGGTCTTCCGGGTGCGCTTTAAGGTGTTGGTTCTCATTTTTAAAGCGCTCCATGGCTTAGGGCCAGGGTATTTGCGAGACCGCCTGCTGCAACCGATAACCTCCCACCGGCCAATACGCTCTCACAGAGAGGGCCTCCTCGGGGTGCCGTCGGTCAGGCAATGTCGGCTGGCGGCCCCCAGGGGGCGAGCCTTCTCTGTGGGGGCACCCGCCCTGTGGAATGAGCTGCCTCCTGGAATACAATTGATCCCGGACCTCCGGACCTTCCGTAAAGCCCTGAAGACGTTTTTATTTCATCAAGCCGGCCTAGCCTAAATGGTTTTTAATTGGGATTTTAAATTTTATG
This sequence comes from Arizona elegans, assembly GCA_022577455.1. Taxonomy (NCBI): domain Eukaryota; kingdom Metazoa; phylum Chordata; class Lepidosauria; order Squamata; family Colubridae; genus Arizona; species Arizona elegans. The sequence continues at coordinate 117,298,740 of JAKOOJ010000002.1, forward strand.
GATTTGGGGTTTTAAATTGGGTAGCCAATGATTTAATTCTTTTAATTATCTTAACTTTTGTATTTGTATGTTTTTTAATTTTGGCTGTTCACCGCCCTGAGTCCCTCTGGGAGAAGGGCGATATACAAATTAAATAAATAAATAAATAAATAAATAAATAAATAAATAAATAAATAAATAAATAAATAAATAATGTTTTATTGAAAATTTGAATGGATAATAAATAATAATACAATAAACCTTCTAAATCTGGTCTACAGCAACTCTAAGCAGAGGACATCAGACCCATTTAAACATCTTATTTAATTTAATAAGTTCTACTGTTATTTTTAAAAAAAATCTATCTATGATATTCAACAGCCTTGAAAAAAACCATCTTTAGTACAGAACATTTAAATCAGGGGTGTCAAACTCACGTTGTCACGGTGGCATCACATGATGTATTGGGACATTTTTCCCCTTCGCTAAACCTGGTGTAGGCGTGATGCATCCGGCCCGCAGGCTGCGAGTTTGACACCCCTGATTTAAATACCTAGCTAACAGATAGCCATTAGAACTGCAGGCTTCGTAGACAAGAAAACAAGTATGATTCTGAAACAAGTAATAAAATTTAGAATCCTTCCTAATTTATTAAAAGAGCAAAAGATGTCACTTGCCTCTGCTATGTGGAAGAGAATGTAATGAAATGATGATGTGCAACTTCTGATAAGGATACAGTGTTAATGGTTGGAAAAGTCAGAGAGGAATTTAGAGAAGGAGCCAAGGGAGGTGGATTTTTTTTTTTTTTTTTGGTAGTTGTTCCCAGAAAACTGGAAGAGCTGACACTGAAAATTACACTGCAACAGGTGCTGAAGGAAGGTCCTGGAACAAAATAGATGCTACATCTTTTTATTGCTGTAGATTGCAATTCAAACTGGCTGCAGGAACCATTAAGAGGATGGACTAATGGAGTGAGGGAACTGCCAAGATTGTAATTATCTCCAGAGTGGATGGAAAGAAAGAGTTTAGAAGAGAAAGATGCTAGAAATGGAAATGGGTGAAAGAAAGAAAAGAGATACTTGCATAGCAGAGCAGAGAAAAAACAAAAGGGGTCAGATCCATTTGGACAGGCAAATAGCAGCCATTACATTTGTTCGTGATTGACGTAATTCAAGAATAGGAGTAACAACTGTTCTCTTTCTATGTTGCTCTCTGCTATGATAAGAGAAGAGAATATTTGTAGCTCAGGGTTGAACTGAGCTCAGAGTCCTTGGTGCTCTCTGAACTTGACTGTTTGCTTGCAGATATGCAACTTGGTAACATCATTGTATTGAACCTCATGTGAACATTATTCATATTGTCTCTGCTGATGATATGAAGCCTAGCTGAATATTTTCAAACTAAGAAAGGTAGTAGGGTACTTCCAATCACATCCCCCTCCCTCACAAAGCTTCTCAATATTCCTTTATCTTATATTTCAACAGGGCATGCACAAAAGATTGTTCTTTTCTTTTTGGTATATATTTCATTGCTGATGGGCTTTTTCTGAAAAGCAAATAGCTGGGGTTACTTAGGAAGCTTTGCAAGAAATGTGAATAACCCAACTAGAAACTGCGTTTACTTTTCTACCATTCCAAAAAAAAAAGAGCCATCCAGAGACCTCATTTCAGCTAAATGAGGAACACAATTTTCACAGAACTGTGTACTCAAACTCACTAAGCATCACCTATGCAAAGTTCCATAAGATGGATAACTTATACTCTTGAGGAACTCTACAAAACTCTTGGGAGTTGGAATTTGCCAACTCCAAGAAATGTAAAAACTATGTAATGATCTTATTATATCTGAGAGGCCTCCCATGATAAACGTATCTATGGGCAAATGATTCAACAAGGTTTCCCCATGGCAACTCATTAAATTTAATTATGCACCTAAGAATCCTAGCTCAAACTGTGGTGTCAACAAAAGGTCCCCAAGAGAACAGAACCTTTAGTTCTTCTCCCTTTGCAGTTTTATTAACCTCGATATACAGTAGTAATTGACTCTACTATTCTCTATTCTTGGATGATCTTTTCAAGATTCTAGAATCCTGTTTCCCCTGAGTTCTAAAAACAAGTCCTTTGCTCTTCTAATCAATGCCCAACCAGAACCATGCTATCTGCTTGAGCATGTTTCTGGAATTTGAATTTGTAAATTCTCTCTTAAGCACCACCCTCAATTGTAGATATCAGGGTTGTAAGTAATCCTTTTTACAGGAAAGGCCACACTCTGTAAGAGGACAATGCTAAAAGGAGGCTCAGAGGAGGGAGGGGAGGCATTGTATAAATTAATTTTAGTTAAAATGAATGACCACTCAGTTGTTTCTAAGAGGTCCCAGTGGAAAGCATGAAATTCAGCTTAAGCATCAAAAGAGGCACTCTAGATAGAAAAAAAAAAGAATGATATTTGAAAGGAAAATGAATCATTAACTCACAGAATGCAAATGTTGGGAGGGAATTCCTGACTTGCAAAAGTATGTTAATGTAACCTTGCAATAAAGATAGAACAAGTAGTTCATTGTTGTCTGGACTTTCTCAATAGGCTAACAGTAAATCAAAAATAATCTGGGCTGCATCTTTGTATCAAAGCTAATTCACTGTTTAGTAGACCCAATTTGCCGTTTTTCTATTGTAGGTCTGGGAAGCTGCTTGGTTTGGTGACTGGTAGAGGGGGAGGGTACTTCTGTTTTTATTTTTTTATTTTTTTAGGGATTGTTATGAGCCTCTTAGAATCATTATATGATATGGGTCATATAGGTCCTGCAAATAAATAAATAAATAACCTGCAGTTGGGCCCTGCTGCAGGATTTATGAGAATGTAAATTGGGACAGCAATGATTTTGGATTCCATCAGCATTGGCTCCTTGTGTTTTCAGAACTAGAGCATGGGCCAGAGTGTGAAAAGTTATATACTCTGGGTAAGGACTTGGGATCAGTTAGACTTGGCTTGTTTATGAACTGGAATGTATGTGGATAGGTAGATTGCCTAAGAAATGGTGAACATCTTCTGTGAACTTCGCTTAGAATTTAAGGATTGCTGACTTGGTAAAACCAGATTCTTTATAACCTAATAAACACCTATTCACCAAGAAGATGGACTGGGGAGGTTGGAGCCTGAAATGGAATTTGCCAGTTCAAGTGTAATACACACATGAAACCCAAGCTTTATTCCTGGCATTGTTACTCTCCCTTTATTCTAAAGTTATTTCTTTTGGAATAATTGTTTAAGCAGAAAAGACTGAAGCTCTGAGAAGCAGATTGTTATCATTTGTATAAAAGGGAACAGACCTCATCCTTGGGATTTTAGGGGAATAGTCATACTCAATTTACAACCACAACTGGGTCTAGAATTTCCACTGCTATGCCTGGCAATTGTTAAGTGAGTTGCACCCAATTTTACAATCTTTTTTTTGCTATAGAATCACTTTTTTGCTTTTGAATCACTACAGTTGATCAGTGAACCATGCAGTCATTAAGCGAATCCAGATTCTCTTATTGTCTTTTCTTGTTGAAAGCCAACTGGAAAGGTTGCAAATAGTGATCACATGACCCCAAGTGGCTGCAACATTCATAAATATATGCCAGTTGCTGAGCGCCCAAATTTCAATAATGTGACCATGGGAATGCTGTGATGGTTATGAGTGCAAGGGCTACTTGCAAGTCACTTTTTTTCAGTGCAATTGTTAACTTTGAATGGTTGCTAAACAATGGTTGTAAGTTGAGAACTGCCTGTGTAACTTCAAATTACATTCTTGCTTGAGCAAGTCATTGAGAAACCTGCACATGCATTACATCACCTATCCCCATAACTCCACAGCCTGATTGGAAGAAAACCTTTTTATGTTATGTAGCACAGAACCTAATACAGGTAGTCCTTGACTTACAACACTTTGTTTACTGACCATTCAAAGTTACAACAGCACTGAAAAATGCGAATTTATGACCGTTTTTCACTTATGACCTTTGCAGCATTCCCATGATCATGTATCAAAATTCAGATGCTTGGCAAATGGTTCATATTTATGACCATTTCTGTGTCCCAAGGTCATGTGATCACATGTTTCTACCTTCTGACAGGCAAAGTCAATGGGGAATTCAGATTCACTTAACAACCGGGTTACTAACTTATCAACTGCAGTGATTCACTTAACAACTGAGGCAAGAAAGGTCTAAAATGAGGCAAAACTCACTTAACAAATGTCTCACTTAACTTCCTGTAATCCTTTTTACAGGAAGGGCCACATTCTGTAAGAAGGTAATGCTAAATGTCTAACAAATGTCTCACTTAACAGAAATTTTGTGCTCAATTATTGTCGTTAAGTCGAGGGCTACCTGTACTAATCATCAGCAAATGTTCTTCAACCCTTCAAACTCCAGAACCACCAAAGCTTTCTAATTATTTTTTTAAAAAGTCAAAAACATCCCAAAGGAAGTGGCTTATAATTTTTCACCAAATTCTGTGAAGTCATACCCCTTAAGGAGCCCAAGAGCACTGAACTCCAAGTGTTCGTTGTAGGCATCTAAGTTGTACACGTCTGTTTAAAAGTTGAAACAAGCAGTTTGTACATATGAAGTCTTTCCATAAACTGGGGCTCATCCATTAATCTTCAGGTTTTATAGAAGACAGAAGGTTTTAAATATTGCCTTGACAATGGCAGATAGTCCTTAGACGCCATGTCTTAAGCAACAGCAAATCTGAAGGAATGGAAGGAGAGTATGAAGTTCTAAAACATATGAAACCAGCAAGCAAGAAGTCGAAATCTCTCATATTAGGAAGAAAAATTCCACCTAATTCCACATTCCCCATAATTCCACTTCCATATTTTTTTAAAAAATCATTATATAGTTTTGGCTTAGAGGAATTTACAGAGGAATTTGCTTTTGCAAATGGTTATTTCAGCCGCAGACACTTCCAAAAAATGTTTTCTGTACTTCTTTACCTCATAGTTGTATGATGCACTGAACAGTCTCCTGCTGGTACTTTAAAAGAAATCCATACTACTATTGCTTCAGGAAAAAAAACCCCAGAAGAGCAAAGAAGTTTGATTGGCAAAGTTGAACTGATCTTTTCCTTAAGAATATGTTACACTACACTACTCTAGTTTATATTGTCCAAGTTGTCAGATAGCTACCATCTGCTATCCCTGTATTTTATGATCGTAACTGGAAGCAGACATACTTGGAAGGAATAAATGTGACACAGAACCATTTTCAGTGAGGAAATCAAGTTTTGGAACTGCAGTAAATCCAGTCAAATAGTGGCAGAACAGAAGTCTACAAACTGCTCAAATGAGCTCTGTCCTCTGTAAATCTGAATCAACTCAGTTCAGAACTGTTTTCCTGACAAAATTAAATTGTGTTTTATACTTCCTCATCGGATGTTGAAAGCTACTTGTTGAATTAAGCAAAGAAGGAACATTTTGGGGGACTAGTAAACATTTCCGGACATTTACGTATCACATCAAGGCAGCCTTTGCAATTAAGTCCAAGAACATTACTGCTTCACAGATAGAAGTCTTTTCTATCCTTGTGTCTTGGTCCTCAGGTAGTTATACTGTGAGGATTCCCAAGACTCCATTCTGTCCCCAATAGAGGTAACCCTCAATTTACAACTCTAATGGAGCTCAGATTTTTTTTGCCATATATCATGATGGTCCTCAGTTGAGGCACCCATATGACTAACCCAATTTTCTGATATTTCTTGCAGTGGTTCTTAATGAATGTATCAGTTGTAACAAGAATGCTGCAGTTGTTAAGCAAACTCATTGTCCGCAATGGCCATTTTTTTGCCAGAAACCAGAGAAAAATGTTAATTTCCAGCAAAAAAAAATAAAATAAAATCATAAACCAGTCACGTGATTATAGGACATTGCAAATGACCATAAATGTGGGCCAGGTGCCAAGCATTCAAAATGCACTCAAGTGACCAGTGGGGGATAGCAAGTCATCAGAACTTGGAATTTGGGTTGCAAGTACTTTTGGGGGGACCATTTTAAGTAACTGGTTGTAAGTCAAGACTACCTGTACAACTTAATATGTTATAAAGCTATTTAGAGTGGGATAAACTATCAGTACGCTTGATAGTACCTTTAGTCCTCTACATTTATTTATTTATTTATCTATTATTTAAATTTCTATACCGCCCTTCTCCTTTCGGACTCAGGGTGGTGAACAGCCAAGATAAAAACATCTATACAAACATCAGTTAAAAAATAAGTTAAAATAATTTATAAAATTTGGCCCATAATTTAAAACTTGTCAATTAAAATCAATATTAAAATATTAAAACTAACCCTAAATATATAAATGAGGATTAGCATAGGCTGGACTAGATAGTTTGTAAGTATTAACTAAATCTTGACAAGACAGATTAAGGGTAAGTAGTCCTCTCATCCAGGAATTAAGATGGTTATTTATAGGTAATCCTAACCACAATTGAAACCAACAATTGTATGACTTTCAATTTTACTGCTAGCTTCTCTATTGACTCTGCTTATTGAAAGCTGGCATTGAAGAATGGGATTGGCAATTATGTGGCTGTGGGGCAGTGGTAAATCATAAAATTACTTTTTCAGGTCCATCATAAATTTGAATCGTTTGGGAACTCTGCAAAAGGTCTTGGGAGACTCCAGAGACCTAGCGCCATCTTAAAAAATAAAACACTGGTTTAGGGGCAACGTGCCATTCCCAATCCCAGAGAAGAAAACACATAGACATACCGATGTTCCTTCAAACCACTGGGAAAAACGCACCTCCACACACCTTCCACATTACCTTGATCTTGGGCCTTAAATATGAATAAGCGCGTCGGATTCTCGTGCCTGGGCATGGACACGGGAGCAAACGCAGACCTGCCTGGGCCATCAAGGGCGGAGGGAGGTCAACTCTGCAAAACAAACAACAAACAAAAACCCTGTCGCTATCCTTTCCCGGCCGCAAACTTCCGGACTACCCCTAAATTTGCTGCCATCTAGCCGTCGTCCGGACTTTTCGCAGCGCTTCGAAAACTGGACATCGTCCTTAAAACAAGCTTGCTAAACTCGGGTTTAGGAAAAGCCCTGCGGTCCTTACTCGCTTTCACAACTGCCGCTCACTTTGCTTTGTTTGCAGCCACATAAACCGCCGTTTATGACAGACCGTTACTTCAGCTCATTACAGGCGTTTCGGTTTATACTCTGCCAATTGCTCCCAAAATAAAATGGTGCATTGAATGAAACGTGCCCGCCTCAAAAAAGAAAAGAAAAGGCTTTGGCTTTTTTTTTTTTTTTTTTTTTTTTTTTGAAGAAAGCGCAGCGGAATCCATCGTGAAGCACCTACATAGTGCTCGGTTGCTTAATCCATCCCTTGTAATTCCTGCTGCTCTCCGGCCTGCCGTTAATTTAGGCAGGGCGTTTACACCAATCCTTGAAAGGAGAGTTAATGTCGTCCCTTTCCTGCGCCGGATTTCTAGTTAAAAAACGCTCTCTCCTCCTCCTATATATCCCTTCCGAAAGCTCGGAGAGCATAAATATTTGGCTGCTGCCCTCTCGTGTCCGCAATGTAGCCAAACCACGCACCGTACCCTTGTTGCGATTAATGATTTCTGCTCCCGCAGCGAACAGACGCTCCCCTCAGCCACCCACACTTAAGTCTGCTTGTATTGCAGAAGCAAATTTGTTGACTCGCCCCCACCCCATCATCCCGACTTCCATCGCACAAACCTATTTTCCAGTCGGGATGATGGGGTGGGGGCGAGTCAACAAATTTGCTTTTGCAATACACCGAGGCTAATAGGGATGAGTTGGGCAAGCAGACGTATCTTATACGATTTGTATAACGACACGGATTTGTGCAAACTTGAGCTTGGATTTTTAACCCCATTCCTATCCTAAGGTATATCCCATTGCAAAAATTGATTCCTGGCAAGAGACCACCTAAAGCCCTACTGATGGATGTATATAAATTTAGGTTGTTCTTGTGTTTTAATTCTAATGTGCCTCACTTTACTTGCTTGCACTGAACTACCTTTCCAGTTTTCCTCAGTCAAATTAATTTGTATCCTTTTATGTGGCAGAAAGCACTGTTACCCAGGTGATTAGAATCAATTTTTGAAAATCCTTCTAATCACATGCACATGGCACTCAGCTGAGAAGCTGCAAGTACTGGAACTTTGCTGGAGTAATGGTTGGACACCAGCATTTGAGATAATTTAATAGATGGGTGGAAGATTTAAGTTTTCTCTTGAGGATTGCAGACGTATTCATTTGCTTGCCAATCTTCCAACTGCGAACCCTGTAATGTTAAAAGCTGAAACAGTCTCTTTGGTCAACCTGGCTTGGCTTATTTTAAATCTCCATTGCCTTTTCCCTTGCATGCTGGATGTTAATTTTTGAGAGATGACAGGAGTATTAAGCAGAACTTTAAATGTGTTTTTAACTTCCATTGAGACTATACTGAAGTTTCTTCCCAACCTGCTGCCCTCCAATTGAGAGGATAGAGAACCAACCACCATAATGCCCATCTTCTCGGATATCAAGGCCACTGACAAAAGGACCACTAATTCTCACCTTGAGGAAATGCACTATGGAACAGAGCCTGTTCCATCGTGGACATCAACAAAGAAATGGCAGATGTACCCATCAGATCTCCCGTTCTGGATATCTCTGACATACACACCCCAATTATACCCCAATTTCATTAAAGGAAAGCACAAATTTAATGCTACAGTGAAGCCAAGAAGTCAAAATCCCTATTGCACGGAACACATCTTTTCAGTCTATGACAATAAACAGCAGTAGAAGATTGGCAGGTATGCCAAGTGAGGCCAAAATCCCAATTGGAAGAAAAGCATGATGCCTGTTGTCAGTAGTTCCTTCCATGATACCCTGTACACAGCTATTCTAATAGCAGCAGGAAATAAATATATTAAAAGGACCCAGGAAAGACCTTTCCAAACTAACATTGTTAGTTATCCCCACCCCCACCCCTGCTCTTCCAATTTGCACTGCTGACTGCAGGATAGGAAAAATTATCTTTGTAAGATAATAGAGTTGGGTCCACCTTATATCACTTTTTTCCTTATCAGATCTATAAGCATAAATTTGTCAGTGTTTATTGTTCTCGGAAATCTCTCTTCATAATCAAAAAGAGCCTGAAAAATGTTTTGAGGATTGTAAGCCCTTTAGCAACTCTTTGGGTTAGGGCAGGGCCAACCATTTCCCTTTTTTATCTTCTTCTGAGCTTTTCTTGCTGTTATGAATCTTCATGACATTTCATTTATCCTCCAACTTGTTTTGCTGGAGTAACTCTCTTCTTCGTCTCCATCCATTGCTAAAAGCTCTGAAGAACTGCAGATAGGGACAAGTAAGTCCACCCTATAGACATCCCACCCACCCACATCCCAGGTTTTTGCTAACCTCCTTGAGTCCCTCTTCCCCCCAGATCATATCATATCAGAGTATAGGATCTATGGCCTATCAGGTTTATCCAGTGAACTAGGCTTGAGCCCCAAGGAGATTGCCGGAATTCTTTTAAGCCTGTTTAATAACTTAATAGGCTAAACATTCCAACAGAATTGATGCTGAGTCATGTCCTGATTCATAATATCCTCTTCTTTTTGATCCTCTTCTTTTATGCTGTTATGGCAGCATCATACAGATGAAGCGCAGACACTCTGACAATGCAAAAAAAAAAAGGAGCCAAGTGGGAAGACAGCACTTCCAACAGCTACACTCACAAAAGGAAATTATATATCAGGGCACAGCTCATTTTACCTCTTTTCTTTCTCCACTCCCGAAATAAATAAACCCCCTTTCTAAGAAGGTTCAAAGACAAAGACCAGATGCCCCTTTGGATATTTTGTTCTTGTATTACCATTTTCTGGTTTGATGTCAGACAAAAAATGTGCTTTGGTGAAACCATTAATAACAATGCAAAACAGAATATTTTATTAGAGCTTTAAATGAAGCATTTTCCACAAATGCTATGTGAACCATTGGAAGAGTTTTGTTTAAAAAGATAGATGCACCTATAATTACCAGAAAGTTGTATGGTATTTTGTGTACTTTTACGTACTATTCAACAGTTCTGCTACCATGCATCTTCTTCCCAGAGCTCGAACACACTTGTAAGACACGGAACTCAAAAACGCACCTGGAATAATTTAAAAATGCATTAAACACGCATATATTATTCAACAGAAAAGACTTCAATTTAAAAAAAAAAAAAAAGCCAAGCTAAGACTTGAACCCATACTTCTGTTGGGTGAAGTTCTACTGAGCAGGATGCTTCCACTGGAGGAAAGGAGATAACTGTTTGACTTATTCTCCTTCTTGAAAATCTGCGCCTGAAAACTGGGAGACTCACCCTAAAGGGCAAGAAGTAGTCTAGGGGCCTGAATTGTGTCTCTTTCCTTTCTCCATTACAAGTATCCTCTAGAGTCTACAGTCTACAGTCCCTTTTACTCAAGGAAGAAGCCCTTCTATTTGTTGAAGGCCACTTCTGAATCAAATTGTCTTAAGTGCTATTGTGCTCTCTGTTACATAGAGAACAAAATTGTAAGCAAGATGGGCGTTTTTTATGTTTCATGGTGTACTCTGCCAACCTTGTTGAGATGGGCAGCTATAGAAATCAAATAAATAAATAAATAAATAAATAAATAAATAAATAAATAAATAAATAAATAAATAAGTAAATAAATAAATAAATAAATAAACAAACATGATAGTAACAGCTGAGTTGTAGATCAGAACAAGCACATAACTACATACCAAGACTTTCATTTTCTCCCTGGACCCCATAATATTGGAAGCCTAGTCTCTAATGTAATTTTAGTGCAGTGGTTACTTGAGTCCAGGCCATCAGTTAGTATACAGTACAACGTTTAAGCTCTACCAACGTAAGCAGAGCACTAACACTTACTGAAGGCCTGGCAACCATAATTGGGATTTTAAAAGGCACATTTAAAGGCTAGAAACCTCTATGGGGGCCCTATTAAATGAAAGAAGAATGGTTTACTATTTTAGGCTGTATTACTACTTTTTTGTCTACGTCAAATGCTAGAAAATAAGGTTTTTTTCCAAAAAGATACACAAAAAGGATACAAGAAAGGATACACTTTTCATGACACAGTATTACTGCAGTATTTACGCAGGAATGTTTCTAAAGAAGAACAGCAGAATGTGGTTTAATCCTTTTATTCTCTGGGGGTTTTTTTTCCATCTAGACTGCCAATTTTGAAATAGTGATCATCATTTAAAAATTTGTAACCAGATATAACCTAAAGAAATGGGCACAACATCTGAAATCTACAACAAATATTTTACACTATTTTATGTTATCTGGAAAAAAGGCACTACATCAATTTTGTTAAGCTTCCTCATTTTTTGTGCTGTTTTCCAAGGTGACAATCTTTGGCAGAAGCTAAGCAACGTACAACTAGAACACATAACTATCATCCAAACTAAATGCTGCTTACACAACTACATTAAATATATTTGTTCAAAATATATTCACTGAATTTACATAGCAGGAAGCCACTCTTGTCACAACAGTGTTAGTAAATTACTCTGTGCTGTTTCAACATAAACCCAGAGATAAAATTGGCGGGAAAAGAGCCATTTTCATAATATACGTTTCCCTTGACTCTGCAGTTCGAGGTATACCTTCTGAATTCGCTCCAGACACTATAAACCTAACACCACATGTAGGCACAATGAAGAAATGTGTTCATTAAGGTTAGCTATAAGCATTATTTTAGTAGTGAAATCTGGAATAGAATGTGAAGTATGAACAGAGACAAGAATTCTCCTTGATTTAACTCTCAGCCTTGGAAAAGGAGAGGTCTGGAGCTAAGAAACAGAACTAAGAGATCTGTTATGGTGGAGGACCTTGGAAGTTTTAGAACTTTAGAAGTTTGGAACTTCTAAGCAGACCGTCAGGATGTAGCCTTTTCTATGAAACAAAGGGGTGAGGCTGGCAATAAGCACTAAATCGCAACAGCTACAAAAAATGGTTCTAGGTTTATGAAATTAATGGAAGATTACTTAAATCTCTTGAGACCTGATGATATGAGAATGGCACACATGCATATTTACACCATACAATGGATAACTAATGAAGATTTGTGTGCTACGTGGTGCCTACGAGCACTGCCCTAACCTATGAATTTATAAACGGCTTCAGTCATCAAGCTTGGCTTTTTTTCCTGCAGGGCTGGGTTAGTTTCTATCTTTTTGAAATGGAACTAAAGGACATAATGCTCTGCTTTTTCTGCAGTTGTAGGGCTGACCAGGCTGTTGAAGGAGCTTCCTTCATCACTACTCAGCTGTTAATGTAAATAATCTGGCAGTAGAGAACCTGGAGAATGCTGGTTTAATCTTTGTATTCTGAACATTTATTCATAATTTGAGAAACGATTGAGCAGCAACAAACAGAATGCCTATTATTTTATTGTCAGTTTTCTATTTCACTGTCAAGTATGTTCCAAGTGGCATGCAAAGCATTCCCTCCTCCAATTTTGCCCACAAATTGCCTATAATCAATTTGAGAATAGAAGTGATTGATCATCTGGTGAACTTCCATGATTATGGACTTGAAAGCTGAGTTTCATTGATCCAAGGTGAGCATCTTAACCATGTCAACTTTCAAAGCTTTCAAGTTGCCATGAGCAGGACGGAGGGAGAACTGAAGTTAATTCCATACATTCTTTCTGACCGCAATCAGAAGGAGGGTGTTAGGTTTCACAGCCAGCCAAAGTGGTTAATAGGAGAATGTGATTTATGACATGGCCAGAGAGAAGGGGAGAGACAGGGTCATAGGGGAACATAAATCTACGTAGGATCAGTCCTAACTGCATCCGAGTATTGCCGGAATGTTGCTCCTAATAAATGACTATATTTCCTTTGAAGTTTGGATCATGGTTCATGAATTAATTAGGGCATCTTTTGGAAACTTGACAAACCACTTGAAAGAGCAAGCAGTACCTGAACATTAATGATTGTTTGTGCTTACAAAAAGGGTTTATCAGGAACAAAACTTTTAAATTTGGCCTCAGGCACTTTTGAGATACAGTGGATTAAAGGAGTGTTCCACCCTGTCTGAGATGAAAAGAAAAATCTGAAACTCTTTTTGATATCTGTAAAAATAATTCATCCTAAAATTTTTGAACAAAAGTTTTAAAAAAAGAATTTTTAATTAGCTAAGACATATTCAAAATATTTATTTAAAATATTATTGGTTGCTTTAAGGATGAAAAAAACTAGTCAAGCCAAAACTGTGGGCTCTAACATCATTACTCATTACTCATTAAAGGAGCCTTGATAGTACAGTGGTTTGGTGCACCGTCATTAACACAGCTGCCTGCAATTTCTGCTGGTTCGAATCTCTCCAAGGCTCAAGGTTGACTCAGCCTTCCATCCTTTCTAAGGTAGGTGAAATGAGGACCCAGTTTGTGGGGGCAATAAGCTGACTTTGTATAAAATATACAAAAGAATGAAGGCCATTGCTTAACGCATTGTAAGCCGCCCTGAGTCTCCGGAGAAGGGCGGCATATAAATCAAATTAAAAAAAAAAATATCTGTGAAATCTCAGCATTAAGGATATTAAAAACATTAAAGAGAAATGGCCGCAAGTTCGGGAAATAATACTAAAAACATGAAAGATTAAGAGGTGAGTGTTGAAATCTCATGAGATTTTTTAAATGATTATTATTTATGTTTAGCTATCCACATCATAGTACAATATCATGTGACAGTATCTGATGTTGAAACATTTGCTATTCCCAAAGTTCAATCAATCTTAAATTTAACGATCGAGAATGACTGGTGTTTTAATCCAAGACAATTAATAAGCTAAAACAGCCTCCTGCTTGCTGATAGGCGTCTAGATGGTCTGATGCATTTGGGCCAGTAACTCTCTTTTAGCTACCAACCCCTTAAAGGGTAGCTATGGGGAAAATAGGAGGAAGGAGTATTGTGTGTGTTTGCTGCCTTGAATTATTTACAAAGTAATAAAGATGGGATTTTAAAAATCTGATAAATAAATGCACATCCAGCATAGCTAGATGTGCCATTTGATGTGATTGGATGCCTAAAGATTTGGTATCCAGGATCTCAGGATTGTTCTAAACATAAACAATATAAATGAAACACCAAACCATTTAAGTTTTTAAACAAATACAAAGGTATTAAAGGACTTTGCCTAGTAATGAAAAATCAGATTAACCTTTTTGTGACAAAATTCTAAAGGAGTTCCTTTACCATTTAATTGAGAACAGAGCTAAATATTTCACAGTTCAGGAAGACTAGACAAAATCACAAATTACAAATGGATTCATTCAAGGCTGATTTTCGTTAGTGAAATATGTCACTTTAAAAATGTAAAATTTTTAAAAATGTAAAAATGAAAAATGTATTGATTCACCAGAAATCAATATTCTTTAAATAAAACTTAAGATTGTGGCTTAAGTATCACTTTGGTTAAACTGTGTCTGGGCTATTGCTTCAAATTCTAGAGCAGGTATATGCAAAACTCATTTCCTAGGACAAAATACTCCAATATTCATAAGAACACTTATCTTCCAAAGTGCACCAATCCACCATTCATGTATTTTCCCAGTGAGAACTCACTTCCTGTTCCTGGGACAAGGAGTTTTGTATACAACTGCTCAGCAGGTAACATTCATAATGTTCCTTTATTGGAAGGGGGAGAGGGGGGGAAGCTACCCATAAATAGAAAATTAAATTTATCAATAGAAAAAGCCCAATCAGCTCTTTTCCTAAAATGTAGCTGTGAAGTTAAAAAAAAAAAAAAGAACAGCAATTAAACTTATAAACTATTTTATATAAATGTTTTCATACACAAAATGGGTTGTGAGAATGTAACTTACTTTCAGGTTTTTTTCCCTCTATCTTTTCTCTTGTCTTTGGAATCTGGCTTAGGTCTTGCTGATCGAGCAAATTGCTAGGTATTTATTAAGGAACAGAAACCTAATTGCAAGTCCTAGCAAAAGCAACCAATTAACACAGAAAATGTTCAGACAATAAAGACAAGCAAACTAAAATGTTATAATACCGACAACAAGGCATGAAGAATTAATTAAAAATAATCATCAATGGTTTTATTAACAAATAATCCAAATACATTCTGATTCTGCCACATTTTATTTGTAACTGTTGCAAGTAATCTTTTATCTCATGGCGAAGTGATGATGAAGCTAACAAAACAGTCACAAATGGCCCCAGTAAGTTCAGTAATTAGGCAGCTGCTCATTCAATTGGAAAGCTTTCAGTCTGTTTCAGGATTATTTGGGAGTTATAAAAAAGATAAGCAGAGAATGGACATTTTTCCCCCTTCATTCCTACTAGGTATAGTGGAGATAACCAAATGTTCTTTAAACTCTTCAAAGAATTATACTACTTTAACCAGTGATCTAAATTTAGCAAAACTGAAATTCATACTAGAAATAAAGTTCTGCATTACAACTTATCATTCTAGGGAAAACTCATTCCCAACTGTTTTGAGGCAGAGTCTTAGCTTACATATAAAGCCATTTTTTTCCCTAAATAAGCAATTGCCTAGAATCAAATGCTAAGTCATTTATCTTGATTAGAAACTATAATGGCTGTGTTCACACATGTAGCAAGCCACAAAAATCACATTTTAAATACAGGTGGTCCTTGACTTATGAATTATAGTTGTAAGTTGGGCTGCTCTTTAAATGGATTACCATGTGACCATGCCTCATTTTACAACCTTTTGTTTTTTTGCAGCAATCATTAGGCAAACACCGCAGTCACTAAGTGAACAAAGCAAGCTCATTGTCAGCAATTTGTATTTTTTTTGCTGGAAATTGGAAGTAAATGCCAGTTTCCAGGGGGAAAAAAAACATAAATCAGTTATGTGACTATGGGAACGCTGCAAATGGCTGTAAATGCAGGACAGTTGCCAAACACCAGAAAATGCAATCATGTGACCATGAGCATCGAGGGAGAGTGCAGCAGTCAGAGCTCTGAATCCAGGTTGTAAGAACCTTTTTTTTTTTTTGGGGGGGGGGGGGGGGAGGGGGTTCAGTTGTAACTTCAAATGGTCAAAGGAACAACTGTAACATCAAGCAGTCAATTAAAGGACCAATTCGAAGTAAAGAACTATCCAGACACAATGTGTAATGCATGATCCTCACACCTGAACCTTAAAGAGATACTCCTACAGGATAAAGCCCAGTAAGAGTTTATACTTCCAGAAAATAATATTTGAATTTATCTGAGTTGTAGGTGAAAATAAGCAAAGCTTACTTGTGTTCAAATATTATACGTTACTAAATGGAGGATTCTGAGACTGCCCAGTTAACTAAAATGAAACGGAACTTTTAAATTGAAGGATACAACCACCATCG